>CM030007.1:107378116-109778116 GCA_017639485.1 Pluvialis apricaria
ATATAGAAGACTTTATTAATTAAAAGAAAAAAAAAACCTCTGAAACAATTCCATACAGTTTCCCCCTCTAGCAATGTTATTCTCAAGTGTCAATTTGCGTTTGTGTTGTAGCCATGTATAAAGACCCTCTTGTTATGGGTAGTGAAAGAGGACAATAACGAACCATGTTGCCACCTTCAGAAAAGTGGACATTTGTTCTTGGTAGACATTAGGAAATTTTCAAATACAGTAGAATCAAACGTATTCCCTAGCTTCAAAATAAAGTATAACATAGTCTTGTGCAATTTGTATTTTTGCTATCTGCAGAATGCTGTTATCCGGATTTAAATGGGGATTATTTAACACAGATTTTTTTTTTTTTTTTTTTTTTTTAAATGAAACTCTTAAATTTGTCTTTCAAAGATTTCTCAGTCTTTCCTAATTTAGTGCCCTGGGCAGCGACAGAGGATGTTACTTGCACTGCATGCCACCGGGCGTCAAGTCCCTACCTAGCTCCCTGCGAGCTCCCAGCTACGCCGGGTGACAACTGGCCGCTGCACAGGCTGAGATACGGCGGGAGCCTTTCGGTAAGCCTGGAGGCACCCGTCGGTGCCTGCGGAAGGACGTTTCAGTTGGGCGGATGCCATTTCTCTACTCTAGGTGTCTTTTTGTCAGCCCAGTGGGAAAATGGCCTGTTGTGTAACATTTTGCATTGCAGCACGGCTTTGCAGTCGGCGCTGCCTTGCTCGGCAGAAACAATGAAACAAATCAAGTAGAGAGGCTTTCAGAACCGAAACACGCGTTCATTTCTATTGTGAAATCCCGTATAAATTTCCTTAACGGTGGTGCCACACACAGGGAGGGAGGGCGAAGACGTCTGTTTCTGACAGCTATCACTGTTTCTTGCTTCAGCAGAGTGTTTTATCTCTACAGCTGGAAAGAGGCTCGAAGTTTATAAAACGCCTGAATCTGGGGCAGGAAACATTTCTGTTTATTGCAACCCGATTTCCCCATCTGCGGTTCGGTGGAGGTGTTGAGAGGAAGATGTTGCTGCACAGGTGCTGCATCGCTGCTCTCCCTTCTGATAATGAGCTGTTTGGAGACCAAGAAGAAAACTCTGGGGCAAAACTGGCACAGGCAAGCAGCCCACTCCACTGACTGATACTGTCCTGCGCTCCTGTTGTCATGTGAGGGTTTAAACTGAAGGGAGAGAACACGCATCACAAATTCAGGTACGCGAAGGGGCACCTGCCAGTACGCAGGAGGGGAGAAGGACACACGAGACACTGGGCGTGTGACTGATCCATCAGCTGTGGGTGGGATTCCCTGGTGTCCCGTACCATTGCTCCCCTTTCTTCCTCTCGTACTACCACACGGCAGCATGGTAAGATCCTCTCCCCAGCAACGCTAATTCTTACACCACAGAGAAATGGATTTGATCTGACCCCTTGGAAATCCTGGGAAACGGTGTGTTAAGTAGGCCCAGTTGGGGATTGAGATGGTGGGAAGGAGATATGGGCTTAGCTGCAGTTAGAGTCTGTCTTAGAAGCACCTTTCAAGTCATAAGCCTTGTCCTCAGAGGGTCTGGCACTCTCCTTGCCAGGGAAGATGCTTACAGTTTCACCCTCTGAGCTGGGAATAATCCCTGCCAGTTTCTTCTGCTATTTTCCCAGGGAAAACCATGAGGCAGTTTTGCATCTGTGTTCCTGAGCATTTAATCCCTTCTAGATCTCACCATTGTCAGAGCTGGGACAGGCGTTAGATGAGGAAGAAGAGTTAGCGGTTCGAGAGTAGTGAAGGTCAGTGTTGGGCTTAACAGAGTCATCCTCAGTTCTTTACCGTGGAAGCAGATGTTACCACATACAGCATTTACAGTTTCCCCATCCCTGTTGTCCTCTGAGGTTTGTTCTTATTGCCCCGATCAGCATTTGCTGCTTCCCATCCTAGAGGCAGCTGTGTTTCCCTACTGAATGAGCTGCGTGGTTTTATTTCAGTTCATTTTGTACAGCATTTATCTCTTGAGATTAAAAATACACCAGAAATCAAGATTTGTAATGTTGTTGTGATTGTTTTCCTTTTTACAAATTGCAAACAGTAAATCACTTAGTCTCATTTAATAAATCATGTCATCTAAGCATCTATTTTGTTTATGCTGTTTCTTGGCTCACCTTGGCTCCCTTTGGATTCCAATCATATGAAAATGCTCAAAATCATATACTGGCTTGCAAATGGGATGTTTTTCAAAAAGAAATCTTTATTGCTGAGTCTAACAAGAAATACTGCTGCATATGGGTGTTTGGTTGTACGTATATTAGAACATGATGTCGAAACAGATATTTTGAACATAAGGGAGTTAAGAGTTGAAGTCTAAACAATATTTTCCTTTTTTAATTGTTATTTTTAAAGCCAAATTATCTTTTTAAAAGCTGTGACATGAAAATGCAAGGAATCTGGGGGGAGGGGGTTCCCTCTTCCTTTTGTCTCCCCCCCACTCTTGGATATGGTCACACAGAATGTGACTTTGGCTCAGTCCTTACACCGATCTAGTGAGGTTAAAATATAACACAGGTTACCGGTGCAAGCAAGAAAGCTGTACCTCAGAACGGTCAAAAGACAGTGAGGATGCTCTCTAGAATATGGCAAACTCAGATGTACCAAATGCGAGAAGGACATTTGAGCCCAAGCGTCCCAGCTGCCCTGCTTTAGGTTGTGGAGGATTGCCTGCTATTTTGTGAATGGAACGTGAACCGTGTGCATGTGTCTGTGTCAGGGCTTTTGTTTGTGAGCTCTGTCACTGTTTCCATTTCAGTAGAAATAAGATAAATCCATTTGACATTCCGGCTCTCTCTCTTCTTGGCTGTACCTCATGGTGAATACTTCAGATCTGGCAAAGAGTTTTGTCTGCCCTAAAACTACATTTCTCGACAAATAAAATATTTGCTGGTAGAAGTTTTCCAACTCTAGTCAGGACTGCAAAGGTTTTTACACATTTGAAAACTGAAGAAGAGCCCCGGGTGGGGGGGGTGGGGGTGGGGGGGTGGGGGGGGGGGGGTGGTGTTCCGCTCTCTATTGTTCTAGTAAAAGATAAGGCCTCTGTCTACAAGCCTTTCTTACCATCATAGATCATCATGATTCTGTATCTGCATATAAGTAATATTATGCATGCCTATATTTCTGTATTGTGATTTGAAAATGTTTATCACATGCTTTGCTTTAGCATTTCAGAAAAGGGGATTTTTTTGAAGATTTCAGGAGCAAATAGATGATAGTTTATTACCATAATCTGTTAGCCTCGGTAAGCAAACGGCTCTTGAAAAATCATTCCTCTAGGACGTAGATGCACTTTATGGTTTTCTGCATGCTTCAGAAAGTTAATGTGAGAGTTGCTCTTTGCATCATTAACAAGTCAGGGCAAGACCATCCACTTGCCACTGTTAAAGCATTCTCCTTTGGGCAGCAAATTCTTCAGGCAGGAGCCCTACAAGGGGGAACAGATCTGCATTACCAATTTCTCGCATGCTTTGTTTTCTTCTTTCTGTTGGGAATTCTCACCAGAGCCTTTATCCCTGGAGAGATGCAACATTTTCAACTTCCATTCTCGGTGAGGTGGAAGGCATTACGCACGTGATAGGAGTAGCCTTTCAGAGGGGAAGCTTGTTAGTTATGCAAAGCTGAGGAATCTGTGGAGAACAGTGATGTATTCCATGTTAGCTGAGAAAAGCCAGAAGTTGACTTGCTTCTGCCAAATCATGTCATGTAGCAGGCACTAGGATAGGAATGTGATGGAAGCAGCACAGCACCCAGAGACATATCTGTCATGGATTTCAAAGGCACATCCTGCATCGTCATTCCTTTTGGTTTAATTGTGACAGACTAATGTCTCGCTTGCTGTAAGCTGGATGAGGCTACCTGCAGAGCTTTCGAAAGGAGAACCACTACGGGCCTGTTTGTGAAAGCAAATAGAACTGAAAGACATGAAAAATTAAGACAGTAAAGAAGCTGAAGTGCTAACTCCTTGGATCTGTTGAGAAATACCCACGCATGCACTCTTTTTCATTCGCTGTTTCTTTTCCTTTCTGGTGCAGTAACAGGCTTCTTCCAGAACAGCCACTTTGCTGAGGTCGTATCCAGGGGTTTCTTCTGCCGTTGCCTGAGAAAACTGAGCTCAACAGTAGCAGAAACTCTTAAAGAAATGTCAGATACAGGTCCTTAATTAGTTTGTCTGAGGTTTGGATTCTGTGGCTTGGGGATTTTTTTTGTGATTGTTTTAAGTGCCTCTTAAAAGGATTCCAACTTTTACAGTAAGAGCCTTGAGAAATATGTTTCATCTGAAAGGCAAAAATGCATCTGTAGAAATCGGAGCAGTGTTTTATTAGACTTCTCTTTACAGCTATTTACCTGCAGCCAGTAACAACATTGTGTATATTACTTTGGA
Source organism: Pluvialis apricaria (assembly GCA_017639485.1). Taxonomy (NCBI): domain Eukaryota; kingdom Metazoa; phylum Chordata; class Aves; order Charadriiformes; family Charadriidae; genus Pluvialis; species Pluvialis apricaria. The sequence goes on from CM030007.1 coordinate 107,382,531, forward strand.
TGTGAATATCAAGAGCTCTGAAAGAGCAGAATAGGACATTGAGGCAGCATTGAATGTTTTGCAGGGTTTTGGTTGTTGGAGGATTTTTACTGGGAATAGATGGAAATCAACTGTTTGAGCAGACGCTCTGAGTTCTTAATTTTGTAGATATAGATACGTACCACAGCGTTGTGGCCATCCCTGTCATCTTAGTGCTTTTGCTCGGTGACATCTGTTGGCCACGTTACTGGATAGTGACCAGCAAGGGAAGCAGCAACACCTCAAGCACAGAAAAGCCCAGCTGGCATAAAGTAATTTATTCGCTAACTAGTGGAAACTGGGGTGTGAGTTGCTCACCCAGGTGAGAATGGTGCAACATCTGTGAATCGTGGATAAGCAGCTTGCAAGTCCCTGAAGTCGTAGGTGGCTCTTCATTCAGGTGCGAGACAGTGAATGAAAGCCTTCACTCTTCCTTTTGGCTTCAAAGTACTTCTCAGAAAAAGTTTAAACAAGCTACTCAAAAATTAGATTAAGGCACAGGGATTCGGGTGATTTTTTTGGATTAATTTTCAGACCAAGCGTAGATTTATCACTTACAGTGAACTTCAGTAGAACTTAAGTGGCTTGAGCTCATTACTCAAAAGCGGGTTGAACAAATTTGAAAAAGTTGGTTGGTTTCCCCTCAGCAGAGCCAGGATGGCAAAACCCTCCTTAATTAATCAATCAAAGTGCAGCGTGGCCATCGTTAGCTGTATATGTATAGTACCTAATTCAGTAGCGCCTTGGTCTGGCATGGAGTTAGGAGTAACTGTGGTTCTGTGGAGAGGTCTGCAGGTTGTGAAAGGATCACCTGAGCCTTCTGAGTCAGCGTCATCTGCTGTAGTCAAGTGCGGGGTTTGTCAGACTAACCACTACCAGTGATGGATGCTCTTTCTCCACAGCTATTTTTAGCGTAATATTCTGAATACAGGATATTTGGTAAACATCAGCACCTGATGTTTATTTTATCAAAATAAAAGCTCCTGCGTGATTTGTAAAACTGTAAATAAAGCAAAAGGTTCCTCTGCACTGGAATTTGATTCATTATTTGCTTGAATGGCGGCACAAACAGCACAAAACCCCTGGCCATGAATGCGAAGCATATGATAAGACAGATGTTCTATTCACTTCTGCTCATTGGCATCTAATTGCAGAGCTGGTTGCTCTTCAGCCTCTATTTGAGGTAGTTGCAGGGGAAGTTAATAGTAGCAGCACGGCTTTTAAATCAAATACAACAAAAAATGCTTTACTTGTAAGGTGGACATCTAGATTTTCCTTGTATATTTCCATCTAGGCCCCTAAAATTGCAGGCTGGTTGTATATTTTGACTAATGTATTTTAATGTAAAATAACGAAATACCCGGTCACAACTGCCTTCTGTTATTTTGACGAGTAACCAATGAAATACATTAGTGCAATCTCAGCATGGCAAAGAGCAGAAAAGAAAAGCCCAGGGGAGCGCTCAGGACAGCTCGGCAGCGGGCAGGCAATACATCCCAGCCCAAGGCACCCGCGTGCAGTGCACAGAGCCTGCTGGAACCGGCCCAGCCAAGGGTGGCTGCAAACGGCTGCAGTGCACCCAGTGCCCAACTGGGGCCTACAGGAAAGGTGGGGAGGGACTCTTCATCAGGGAGTGTAGCGATAAGACGAGGGGTAACGGTTTTAAACTGAAAGAGGGGAGATTTAGATGAGATATAAGGAAGAAATTCTTTACTGTGAGGGTGGTGAGGCACTGGAACAGATTGCCCAAAGAAGTTGTGGCTGCCCCATCCCTGGAAGTGTTCAAGGCCAGGCTGGATGGGGCGTTGAGCAACCTGGTCTGGTGGGAGGTGTCCCTGCCCATGGCAGGGGGGTTGGAACTCGATGATCTTTAAGGTCCTTTCCAACCTCAACCACTCTGTGATTCTATGAAGAAAAGTCATAGGAAGACACAGGTGCACACGCAGCTCTCGCAGTCACCTGTTTGCCGCTTTAGCCTTCTTTAGTCAGGAGAATCAGCCAGATGTTAGAGCAAACTGAATCCACTCATTTCTCTAATTGTCTCCAGTAAAAATTTAATTAATCATAAGGAATAAATACACAAACACAACATTTATAGGCACAGAAGACATTTTTAAGTAACAGTGTCAGCTTAAGAATTTGACTCCTTTTTTTACCAGCGACGAAAGAGTGCAGGCGTAGCATTTTTTACGTTCCAAAAAAAAGAAGTTGCTGTAGGAGAAGGCTATCAGTTACGGCAGAGGGCTGGCATTGATGCCCCCGGCTTCGCAAGTACCTCGTTAAAATCTGCGTAGAATTGCTAGTTTAATTAAAAAAAAAAAAAAAGAAAAAAGAAGAAGAAAAAAAAAAAAACAAAACCCAGCCGACTTCAGCCATTCTGAACGGGGAGCCACCAGGTACACTGGCGGTGTCGGGAGGAGGAGAAGGAGGAGGACGGGGGGAGAGGACCCCTCGCTCCCCCCTCCCCGCCCCGCAAACCCCCCCGCAGCCGGCGGTGGCGACCGCCCCCCTCACGCGTGGGTGAGGATGGGTGCCCCCCATCCCATCCCATCCCATCCCATCCCATCCCACCCCATCGCATCCCATCGCATCCCACCCCACCCGCGGCGGCGGAGGTGGCGCTGCCGCCGGTGGCCGCTGGGTGGCAGGCAGCGCGCGCCGTGGGCTGCCGCCGCCGGCCCCGGCCTCCCCAGGTATTCATTTCCGTCCTCATTTTATGTATATACATTTTTTAAAAAAAAAAAAAAAAGTGTAAACCGTCTTCCACGTGCCAAAGGTGGGCTGCGTTTCCAAAGCCGTCGGGATAACGGCTACAGGTGATTTTTCGGTTCAACTGACGTAGAAAGTTGTGATCACCGTCCTGCGCCTTGAGTAAATTTAAGCGCACGTTCGCAAAGGGTAAATAAATTAATTTGGGCTTTCAGTTGCATCGAAACATTTAATTTACTTGACGGGAAGGCAATCCGTTCATATATCTTTCAGTAAATCTTTTCCCACGGTACTAAAAAATCATGGGTTAGTATCTGGTATCGCTACCTCTCTGGGAGTGGTATCAAAGTCCATTTTTATATTACTACGTACCTAAATAGAAATGAGTTAAATCAGCTTCATTGTTGGTTCCCTGATGAGAGCCCACCACCCACCTTTGCTGGACCAGCTCTGGGACTGGGACCAGGCCCAGGCTGCCCCGTGGGAGACTGGGGTTGTGGCCGGCCAGTACAGCGATGGGCATCCCAGTACGGCCCCGTGCCCAAGCCAGGCACTGTAATGGGCCTCCCGCTTTCCCTGGGCTCTGTATCCCCCGCAGAAGATGTGGGCCCTTTGCCGGCAAAGAAGCAGATCTTGGCAGCCCGGCCTCTGCCCCATTGCGTGGGCAGAGGAGAAAGCCCACGGCCACCGCCAGGCAGCTCTGGGGCCAAAATGCCTGGCTCTACAGGGATTTGCCCTTGATCTCTGCAGGCTCCGGATTTCAGCGTGCTGTGGTGCGGGGAGCCGTACAGGGCGATCCTCCGCCATCTCCATCAGTCCCTTCGAGCCCTCAGCATACTCTTGGCTCATGGGTTGATGGCAGCCGCTCACAATTCCCTCCCCAGATGGCCAACCCTTTCCCTTGGCAGCGCACCCGAGCGGGGGGTAAGGCCCCAAAGGGTGGGAAGCTTACTTTTCCCCCCACTGGGGATAGAGTCCATGGGGGTCAGCAACCTGGCACGTGGCAGGGCCAGGCAGCAACTGGCCACCCCATTGGCATCTCGGGGACGCCTGCCCGGCCCATTGCGCACGCACTAAGCTAACATGGATGTGTCTGGGAGCAGCACAGTCATGGAGACATGCCAGGTTCGCTCCCCAGCACCCTCCTTCCCTTTGGCCATCCTTCTCCAGCGCCACGAAGTGACAAATAGCTACCCTTTGGGACAGGGGCCGCCTGTCTCTGCAGCAGCCAGGCACGTTCGCGCTGCACTCGCACCAACAGGGACCCACCGGGCTGCAGTTTCAAGGAGCTGGTTCAGGGAAAACATTAAAAATAGAATAATAATGCTAAATGTCGAGGTATATTGATTTAAGATAGATCCAGAGGTACGCATTTTTAATATCAATGAGGACTTCCGTGATTAAATAACATGGCCTCCAGTTTAACACAGCCACTGAATTCCCCTGAATTAATTTGTGCTTCAAGTTCAAAAGGAGGTATAATGAGCTATAAAAGTGCATAATTAGATGGCCCATTTCATCTTAGAGAATCTGGTCATATCAGCCTCCTTAGCCCAGCCAAGTGAATTGACTAATTAAGTATAATAGCTGATCAGCAGGCACGGACTTCTGGGGGTTTGGTTTACTTACTCTGTAGGGTCACGCACAGTAAAAACTTGGCTATTCTACACTCTTTTCAATATTTTTCTTTTAGAAACAGTAGAAGTGCTACTGCTGGGGAAGAGAGAGGGTTTTAAAAGAATAACAGAGTAAAATATTTAGCAGTAGCCTTCTGGGAGATCCAAAAAGGTTCATGTGAACTTTGAAGGGGGCTCCTGTCTTGAGCGCTGTGACCGCTCTCTGGAATGTGGAGGCTTAGGAAAGGGTGTAAGGTAAAGGCCCTTCAAAGCAGAGAGACAACTTTTTCCCCTTTCAGTTTTGGAGTAGATTATGGTTTTATTTATTATTTGGTGCATCTGTACTGCAAAATAATGCATGGGGGTGTGTTCTATGGTAGTTACAGTTATGTGGAAGGTTATGCCATTCCGACAGTTTATGTACACTTTCCCAAGCTCGCATTTCAGGAAAAGCATAGAGAAAGAGACAGTACCTTTAAGATTTTCCCATGGGGAAATTAAATCCTAAAACCTTATGTTCTGTCCCTATTCCGATATTTTATTTATTTATTTTCTGATCTAGCGAATGGTGTCCCTGCCCGTGGCAGGGGGTTTGGTCTAGATGATATTCGAAGGCCCCTTCCAACCCAAACCATTCTATGATTCTGTGATCTAGTCGTTCTTTTTTTTCTTCTTCTTCTTAACTACCATTTTTGAAGATATACTTTCCTGCTCTTTTAGACTTGGTTACCATTTCTGCTAAGTCCTTATCTTGTGTAAGCATGCTTCATTGCATATAGGCTAAAGAAGTAACCAGATCTTTGTTAGCCATTCTCTGCCAGCAGTTCGACATTACCCTTCCAATCCATTCTAACAGGTGATAGACATCCTGTGACATGGTGGTTAGCTTCCATAGTTCATGGCTGTCTTAAGTGCCACTGCATTTTTTCCTAACTGAAGTAGATACGTAATTATGTGTATTGAGACCACTCCTTTATTCTAAAAAGCCTGCAGAACAGCAGTAATGCTTTTTGTTCTTGGGTAATCTCATCCTCTCTCTGTCCCTAGCTAATGTATGAGCTGGCTTTTGAACTATCTGTTATTGTCAGGAGCAAACAGAACTGATTAAAAAAAACAAAAAAAAAATATACAATTGTGTAGCAAATTTCTCTTGTCCCCCATCTCCCAGAAAGTATTTAATGGAGACTTCAAATATTTCTGAATCCAAAGGTGGAAAGGAAGAATTTATCATTTGCTTTGACAAACTGAAAATGAATTATTTTAACTTCTCCATTTGAAACGATAGTTGGTAAAATAACCTCAGAATGTTTTATTTTCACCTTCCCACCCTTGCTAATCAGCTGGTAAGGCTGCCCACCAGTCAATCCATACCTTTTTTCCCCAACATCTATTATTGTCTGCAGATGATCTTCTTTGGAGCTGTAGGAAAAGTGACTAAGTGATAGATGAAACCTACTCTTTTGCTGGAGTCGTGATTTCTTCCATACAAAGACATTCAGGAATAATTTAACATTGGACTAAACAACTAATCCATCAAACTCCTATTCATCAATCTACATAAGGGCTGTCAGGACCATTGCCATGAAGGTGCTATCAGGGTTGACACAAGGGAAACTGAGAACTTCTTGCTGAAATACGAACTTTGTCAACAGAGCTGGGTGTCCCTGGTATATACCCAGCAGTGGTAATATTCGGAGGACTGATGTATCCTTTCTGCAGTGCTACAGAAATCTTCAGAAAAAAAGTCAGCAATAGGGAGGATGGCAATAAAACACCCAAAAGCGTTAGTGGTCTATTGGGAGGCACCTTTCCCCTGTCCACCTCTCTTCACTGCCGAGAGCAACACTGGTATTGATTGCCAGTTACAAGAGAATTGTGTAATGAGTTTAAGCATATTCATAATTTTCTAAATATTTGATAACTATAGCATCCATCTCCAAGCTTATTACACAGGAGATGTGCCTGCAGAAATAAACTGCATAATAACTTACGTGGGACTATACTGACAGGCCGATAGTGAAGACTCAGGAGTGTGAAGGTATTTCCTTCCTTGCCACCCAATCAAGAAAGTTTGGTGCTTCTTGTGTACTCTCAAATGCTTGGGCCAGTCTGTACTGAGATGACCCTGGTAATGTGTCTCCCTCTTCTTTTTGGGAAACGGCTCTACAGTTCAATAAGATGTTTTAAGTTTTCTTATAATAATTGCTTTCCTCTTCTTGGCACTCCAGTTGTTTACATCAGCAGAGCTGAGAGAAGTCCTTCCGAATGTTTTTATAACTTGGCAAGTGCAAAGAGGCAGCTTTGTTCCAAATTGGGAGGAGAAATAAATGCATTGCTTAACCAAAATCCCTTTGCTCAAGGAAGAAATTGGCAGTTTGAATCTGTCAGGTCACACCTAGTCCCATTTAATATTTCAGAGGGTAGCTTATAAGACAGAATTCCAAACAAGTGGACATGTGAGACTCCCAGTATAAAATTCTGATGGATGAGAACAGATCATTTTACACGTAATGAGACAGATGCTAAAGATAAAAATATTTTTGGAAGAGAATTTGATGGGGTTGCAGAGGAGAGAAAGTTAAAACTAATTATTTGATTTGACTAATATTGAAAATGAATGTAAGAATATTTTCCACAGCTGTTTGTTAGTAAAATGGCTGATTAATTTGATCAAAAGGGAAAGCTTAAGGAGGAGAAAGAAAATGGAAAAAGGAGCATATCCTTCTGGGGGTACGTTTTCAAAGCCAGTTAGCTGTTTCTCACAGAAAATCCTGCAAAACTGCTTTCTTCATTTCTGAAAATCTTCCTTTCTCATGGTTTCAGATGAATGTTGACTTTGCTGTCTTGAAGCTTACACACACAGAGAATGAACCTTGCGTTACAGGAAGGTTATTTTTATAAGCTGAACTGCTCTCTCATATTCGGCTGATGACAAGAGATGCTGTGCCCAGCCCCGCGGCCTCCCTTGCAGAATGTCTGATATCTGCAACTGCTTTCTTCTGGCAGAGAAAAGCACGGTGGAAACTGTGGATTTAGTGCTCGCTGAGACCAATGAAAACCCTCCCACTGGAACCAGGACTAAGGATGAGGCCCTAAATTAGTTCAGTGCAATAAAAATGAACCCACATTAGTAGGTAGATATGGTAAATTTCATGCTGTATCGGTGGAAATAAATAAAATCAAGTCTCTTTAATTTCATCAGCTTTCCTTCCTGAAGCGTATACGTTTTCCAGCTTCACTGCAGCAAGGCTGATCTGCTATATTCAGTGTATTACACACACCAGTGGATCCGTGTATTTGAGCATTAAGGCCACAATGTTCAAACTTGGCTGAATGCGGTGAAACAGGATACCGTCCCTCTCCTCAGAATGAGACCTGTTGCTGCAGCGATCAATAGAGCATTAAATATCACCTCTTATTACAGTGAGCGCCGAATAAATACCACGAGTCCAGCGCAACCTCGACTGGTAAATATTGACCACTGAATGCCTTCAGATGAAATGACCGATCTGAGAGGCTCTTTTAATTATGGGATCTCTGCCAGCGGTGAGGGGAGACGCTATGATGGGTAAATCAGAGATGAGCAGAGTAGAGAGAAGAGCTTTGCTGCAGGGAGCAGAGCTGTGCTGAGCGCTGAGCATGGGTACGGCAGTGCGTGCGTGTGCAGCGTGTGCCCGGGCTGCGTGACCGGCCCGGGCACAGCTCGGGATGGAGGCAAAGACGTCACGGGCAGATTTCACACTTGCCTTCCACGCCTGATCCGTGGTTATGTGGTGGGAGCCGGGGGGTGCCCCACATTTCGGTTTGTCGGGCCAAGTAGGAAATAACTTGAAGGCACTGATGTTTGTAAACGTTTGCTTTTCCTTCTGGGATGGGTTAACTCCAGAGACCATAACCTAGCGGCCCTACGTGAGCAGTGGCAAAGTACGCCCGCCTGCCTCGGCCATGTTAGCAGTTCTGCACAGGCAGTCTGCGTGACACAGCTTTATCCCATCTCTCCCTCCTGCCTTGCGAGACGGAGAGATTTGCATTCAAGCTGGCAGAGGTCTGTTTTCAGTGTTTCTACTGCTGTAGTTTCTCTCTTTTAAAATGGTCTTTTCTGAAATTATTGTCGTTTTCATACGACAATCATTTCCATATTGTCATGATATGGAAATCATTAGATTGATGCTATTAATAAGTACTAACATATGTTCGGATTTGGATATTGACTGCGTTACACAATAGCATTTAACATTCTGTTGATCGTTTCTGAAGATGCAGCTATTCATTACAGCTATTTCTTTAAAAGAGTGTGTTTCTTTGTAGTCATCTCATGCACATATTTAATAGTAAACGGTACCCTAAAAGTAAACATATGTGGCAGTTTGTGCAATAATTATTGGTATATAGCAGACTTTTATTCCATTACTATTCAAAAATCTTCTTCCAGTTACAAAATGGATCCTTTATAAAATGTGAAGACACTCTTTCCCCCTACTGAAATATTGCCGAATGCTCAGTGTTGCCTGGCATCGTACTCCAGTGGGAAGCTGCTGGACATTTCAGAGAGACGAACTGTCCAGGATTTAGTGCTTTTGAAAAGCTTATTCAGAAGAAAACCTATTTGTTACTTAGCCCATTTTCACCTTATAATGTTCTAAAGTTTCTTTTTATAGAGGTGATGAGCTAGAATCAAGTTACATCCACTCGTTTTAGGTACCTACCATTGTACTGAGGTATTTATACACCTATAATTGTGTACGTACTGGTGAAGTTATTTCATTTTCCATCTGTTTCACTTTATTTATATTGAATGCCATCCACCCTGCTGAATTTTTTTTTTAAATGATCTATTAACCTTAGTATCAGTACAGTTCTCCTGAGTGAGTGGTGATATTAAACCAGATGATCAGGGCACTAGAGCATAGCCCTGGCAACCAGAGCCAGGCAAGAAAGTAGCCCTGAGAAGAATATTGCTCCACATGCTCTCCAGAGATCCTTTCTAACCTGAATTCAGAAATGTTTTTGTGATTCTATGTTTACTTGCCCCACGAACAAGTTTTATTCTGACCTCCAATTTAGGATTTTTGTTTGCATTTAGGCATTGTGATTATTAGACACCTTTTATCTCTTCCTCAGTATTGCTGATTTTCCACAATTTAAGGAGAAGGTAAATGACTTCTACATATAGGTAAAATTGACATTTTAAATGTAGATGTTATTAATAAGAAACTTAAATAATTCTTGAAGTAGTTAAACTGAAGCAAAACTACAGCCAAAAAGTTCCCACTTTGGATCTTTGTGTTCTGTTGTATGGTGAAAAATAGAATGTTTTTCAGCGTATAGAGAATGATTTTTACAAATCAGATGGATTATACAAGCACAATGACAGTCCTTGTTTCTTAACTAAAGGAATCTGATGCTGATATTCACTGAGACTAAAAGTATCTGAAAATTTGCCCTGGCAGACACTGGAAATCTTGTGCCAAGTTTCTCCCTCCCTCCTGCTTGGGAAGGTGAAACTACCTGCAAAAAGTTCCTGAGGAACTTTTGTGCAGTCTGCTGCTACATCACCTGAGAAGGCAGACAGCATGGAGCTAGCCTTTCTAGCTAGGAGAGAACAGATAGAAGAAAGATATCCAACTATTATTAAGTTACTGGATCTCTGGCAGCTTGTTTCAGAGTCCTTTTCTTTCTCTCCACCTTCTTCCTTCCCAGGAGAGCTGAAGGGTAGGTGCATGAGGCTGAGGACCCGTGAAACAGAGCAAATTGCCCGGGGAGATGTTCCTTCTGAACCCATGCCCATGGGTTCCCTGGGTTACTTGCCAAACCTCTGGTGAAGACACAGACTTTAAGGGCAGGCACACATCTACGCCTGCAGGGAGAGATGTGGCTTCCTCTCTTGCAGAGCTATTTTTCTGTAGTTGGTCGGTAATCTTCAAGCATGGGAAGGCTGCAGACCAGAAGGGTATCTATATTGGGTTGCATATCAAGCTCAGTGATTATTTTTAGAAATTATTTGTTAATTACATTGCAATTTCACTGGTGCTTCCTAGCTCGTCTTGTGACTTTTTTTTTTTAATTCCGTATTTACTTTGCCCGTATCACCTGGGAGTTTGTGGACTTTTATTGTATCACCTTCTAGCCATCTCTCCTCTAAGCTGCACTTCCTCTCTCCCACAATGTAAATGGTAGCATAACAGTCTCTTCTGGGTTTGTTCTCTATTCTTTCCTAAAATTTTCTGATGTTGTGCTCATGTTTTGGTCAATGTGCAGCAATGAGATGTTTAGAGAACTATCTGTAACATTTATAAGGTCTCCATGAAACGACTATTTCTTTCTTGAGGACCTGTCACTATATACGTACTGTTGGAGCTATTTCATGTTATGTGTACTTCACTGTATTTGTATTGAATTTCATCTGCCATTTTTTCAAATCACTGTGCTATGAGATTCCTCTGCTACTCTTTAAATACCTTGAAGTTGATTTTTATATCCTTAATGAATATTGTCACTTCACTATTCAGTCTCTTTTCAGGTCACTTATGTATATGTTGAATTTCACAGAGTCTCTGCATTCATGCTTTCTAGGCTCTGCCAGCTACAGGGCACCTTGTGGAGGGGACTCCATTGAGGCTACCTGAAGGGGTAAAGAAACACTTTATTAATTCCACACTGAAGAACTTTTCGGGCCCTTTTCTCTGTTTTACCTGAGCATCAACAAGATGAATTTGGCAACTTCATATTTGAAGGGAAGTTAAACACTGTAATCTGCAACAGGTTTGAATATTTGGTACCAGGGCAAGTGCAGTTGTTGTTGCGTGTTGCTCCTTGAGTGTCATCAAACACCACCCCTCCAGTCACAAAGCTGCATCCCTTTATCTTCGCTAGCTGTGAGCCTTGAACCAGCTCCCCCTCTATTGTCCGCTCCAAGGCTGGGCTGCACCTTCCTCCCTCCCCACCTGCAGCTTCCAGCCACGACCAGTTCAGCTGGTCCTCAGCTGCAGGTCCTCCCTTTGGAGCTATGACAATTGGCCAAGTGGCGTAGACAGCTTCTTCAAAACAAAGGACAATAAAATCAGCATGAACTGAAAGACCAAGGTCAATAATTTCTTTTTTCCTAAGCTGAACTCCATAGCAACAGCTGAGGCAGGTTAGCCTTGTCCCACCTCTGCCTCCAAGCTTGCCACCGTCTCCCCTGGCAAAATCTCTGCAAGCCTCCCAGATTATACCTGCAGCCTCCTCTTTTCTGCAGAGCCAATTTTTAACAGATGACTTTGACCTTCTTTCTCTCAGGTAAATCAGGACTGTCACAGGGCAAGACTGAGGCCTTCTCTGTGGTTATAAACACCGGGTATTAGAGGTACAGAAATGCTCCTTGTGGACTCCACTGCTTTACCTTCCCTAAGGGTTGCCCTTAGGTAATCCTGTACAGCCACCTTTCATTTAACTCTGTTCATTTTGGCAAAGGCTTCTGCAACACTTAACAGTGCAATCAGACCAGACACATTATTCCTAAAAGCACCAGAGATTTATAGCATGCTTTTTTGGTTCACCTCAGTGCATCTGGGAAATCAGTTTTGTAGGCATATCTGCTGTTTGATTGACAATACTGTGATTGACTCCACCAATTTTACTGAGTTTTATGGCTTCACTTTTTGCTTTGATATCATACCTCCTGGATCATGTGGATACGACAATCTCATTTATAAAAATAAAAATTTCCAAACCTCACGAGTCTGGACAGAAACTGGAAAGTAAGACCACATTTCAATGTGTAAAGGGAAACAGAAAAAAACACAAAGTTACTTCTATACCTAAAATAATCACATTTTCCTTTTGAAGGCAATAAGGACATGTGGCCATAGGAATGTACAAAGTCGTAACTTGGAACACCTGGAATTAGCAAGACTGAAATAAGGCGTTTCTTAGAGCTGGGTATTGGGCTTCATTTGCCTGCTCAGAAGACAAAAAGCGAGTGAGATATTTGGCAACACATGGGAGGGGGTTTTGATGGTTTTTTTTTACAGTGCATGTTGGTATTATGCAGGCAGCCCAAGATGAATTAAACATAGGATTATTTTCTTTCCTTGAGCGAGGGATGTGTCTGAGGAGACTGGAGAGAAAATACCTCAGGAGGCTATAGAAAGAAGGTATTGCAATGCCTATTGATTGATAACCAGTCCAGAAAGTAATTGCATTGAATGCTCATAAACCTCCTCAAAATATCACTTGAACAGAGGGAAGAGACAATGATGATTAATATCTGGTTGTCCAGACTACTCTTTCACTGTGGCTTCTTCAGTATTTTCTTGAGAGGTCTTACCTGTATTGGCTTAGGTTAAGGTATTGAAAATGTTTCAGATGTGCAAGTTATTACTTCTGCTAAAGGAAAATTGACTCTATTATTTGAAGGCTCCTTCCTATGACTTTTTTACCAGTCATTAAAGAAAAATACAGGCAGAAGAACATAAAGAAAAATACTTATGAGTACAGCTCCAGAATACAAAACTGAATCGAAATACTCGAATGAACAGAATTAGACATTATGATCTCATTTTTTAGCTGTATGTGGATTTCTCTATAATAAATAGTCCATCAAACTATATTCAAACCCTATCCTTTTTTACAAGCATTGTAATACGGAGTTTTTTAAATGGTTGTGCTAGCACTGCAATATAATAAAGCGTAGAAATATGTGCAGATTATCAAAGACTTTTCATAACTGGGCATAAATAGAACTTTTGGAGAAAGTTAATGTTGTCTCAGCCATGTCAGAATTCACTGGTCTGTCTCTTAATTTCTGTCTAAAAGATCAGCTTTATAGACGATAAGAAAATCCTCGCAGCATACATTTGTAGTAGTATATGCACTGTGCTAGTGGCAAAAGCTGGCCTCTAGTCTTGCAGTAGGACAGTATCAGAAGTATTATTTGATTTTTCAGAAGTACCTCTGTATATCATCCCTTGATGTCTAAGTCTAACATAGCCATTTATGGCATCGCATATTTTTTCCAGGAGATACTTTTCCTGCAGGGAACTCTCTCTGGCATTATAAAGCAATGATGGATTAACCATCTTCCATAGTGTTTCTGTAAGTAGCAGTCAATGTGGTTTTAAATACAGAGAACTGGTATTATCCAACCACCCTCTTCTTTTCAGTATGGGGAAATTTTGTTGTTGCCTTTTTAGGAAGAGTTGCATAATGAGGGTGAAAAGGAAAGGAACAGAGTATTTGTGTGAATGCAAAGCAGGAACACGAAGTATTAGACTATCACTGGACTCCACCTGTGAAATGATGCACGACAAAGGGCTACTCATTTTTTATTTTGTGATCAAGGTTCTTACATGCCATGGCTTTGGCAATTTCTTTAAATACTGCTGTACATACATCCTGCATTTCAGATAGAAACCCGTTACTTTTTTAAATTCGTGGGGAAAGAGGAGGTTGTTTCTCCACCATTTCTTCTTGCTTTTTCTGCCATGCCTCTCTTCTTTTTCTTATTTTGCTATGGAAGTGAAGTGAAAGTGAGGTAGAAGGGAAACAATAAAAATGGACCTATGCGTAGCTAGCACAAAAAAAATGTTAATTCATTCTGTATGAGTATTTGCCTCCCCAAAATGTTCACAAATATTAGATTAATAAGGATTTATTTACAAGACTATAAAAAGTTGGCACTTTTAGTTCTGTCTACTATGGTAGGGAGTATTAATATTATGAACTTGCTCCAGATGCTGACTTTTCATGCCTATGTTTTTCTCAACCGATTTTGGAGGATTTTACATACTTTCCTTAACAATCCACTGCAATCAAATACACAGATCTATTCAGAAGAGAAGGAAGAATGCGACTTTTGTGACATTGTTATGTTCTTACAGTCCCAGTGCCCTCCTCTCTGAGTGATTCACTTCCATTAAATGAAGAAAGTAAGGTTCACATGGGTGAGGTGATGTGGAGTTTCAGGCCAGTGATGTCCACATCTTTTTACCTGTTCCCTTCATGGTCTCGTGTGGAGACACACTGGAAATCATAAAAAGACCTGAATGGTCCTATGGACCCATTTATCAGCACCTAGAGCTGTGTAGTAATTCTTGATATGCTCCAGATCTCCGTCAGCAGTGTCACTGGTGTCCATGTGGATGAGCGCCACGTAATAGCAATGGGCAAGCCTCAACAACATCCCAGATCAGAGCCCCCAGCAGCAGCAAACCTGCCAAGATGGCAAGCCAGGTCAGTAAATGAGTGCCTGTGAGTGTCTAACTATTACTAATTTACATGACTGAAAATGTAAAGTTCCAAAAGCCTTTTAAAAAGCTATGGAAAGAGGCAGCATTTCTAGACACTTATTTAATAGGTGTCGGGAAGGTAAAGGAAGTTTCCTTATGCAAAAAGGACTTACTTTATTTCTTATTTTTGCTCACATTATTTTTAAGATAGCCCCAAAACTGGGACTGTCACACAAAGGAAAACTATACAAGGCCACCATAACATAGATAAAAATACTGGAGCATTCAGAGAAAATTACTTTTTTATCTGATTACTCTTTTTTTCCCTCAGCTGGGTCAGGTTGTCACTATAATTCTGTTTCTCCCTTTCTCTGTTTCAAAAAAGGGCCTGGCTGATCACATATGATAGGATCATCAAACTTGTGAAAAAGGATTGTGTGAACTTATGCTATCTGCTGATAAATTTTACTTGAACCTGAAATGCTTCTTAAACAACTTTAGAAAGTCAGTATGCACTGGATACAGATAGGTCAAGAAATCTCTAATAAGAGCTTAATAAATCATTGTTAGCTTACAGATGAGGCTTGATCTCAGACAAAACTCTTCTTCCCTTCAAGTAGAATATTTCATGCTGGTCCAACAATACTTGAGTGAAAATCAGCTCTTCCACTTCTTAGGTGTTGTTCTACCCTAAAAGCAAGGACATGTTGAAAATGTAGATTTTCTTTTCAAGTTCTGCCATTAGCACTTCTCAAGTGGCACGGTTCCAAGTAAAAGCCATCATGTTTTACCTTTCAGCGTCACTATGCGGACTCATCAGTGCTTAAGAAAAAGAGGGATTGATTTTAAATTTACAGGTAACAAGTGCTTAAAAGCAGAACTGAAAGCTGATTTGAAGCTTCCAATTCAGTTTCCTAAAAAGACAAACTTCAAGTGAATGCCAATTGACTTGCAGGAGTTGCTGATAAAATCTATAAATCACTGTTTAGAAATATTTAGGTTGGGTTTTTTTTGTTCTTTATATCTGCACCTCACACAGAAATTTTCATGTTCTATCTCTCTAGGCAAGACGAAATATCTTTGTCCCATGTAAAAAATGAGGAAGAGATGTTGTAGAGCTTAACTTCTCTTCTGTTCCACACACTCCCAGTTCAATAAACAGAGAAAAAAAAGAGATAAAATAATCACATCAAATGCCTTAAATGATAACAAAAGAATTTATAAAGAGGGATTGATGACCCTAGTGTGAAACCACCTGCAGCTAAGGCAATTTGCAAGCCCAGAACAAGCAACAGAAGGATTAGTTGAGTGCCATTTAAAGTAAAACAACCTGGTTTCACATCACTCAGTATGGTGCCATTTGCTTTGGATTTTGTTTTTCCAGCCTTTAAATAGCTCACGTGTTCTGTTTGAGTTGTCTAGGGTTCTTGTTTTACTTTTTCTTTCATTGAGAGCTTTTAATTTAGGTCATTTCATATAGCTTGTACCGAAAAAACACATACTAGGAAATGAAATGCTTTGTTGCTGTAGGCTAGTGCTTGCTGTGTGAACCATAATTATTATTTGTGGTATCATGCCATGTTCAACAAATGGATGTGTTTTAAGGCTCAGTTGTCTGCACGACAGTGGCATAAGTGAGTATCAGGCACTGTGTTCTTTTACGACTTAATGTGAATACAACAGAAGGGTAATGAATATAAGCAGGGAAGAAAAGACTCAGATCTGAGGCTGAAGCATTATAGTGTTTCTCCTTTATTCCTTTTTCTTTCCGAATCAGTGTGGCAGAAGTTATAGCACCAGCAGATACTCACAGTTATCTAGTCTTTGCAAAGCCAAACCGTAGGCTAAACAAAATTTTGCATACGGTCCTAATGAGGAATAAAGATTAGTTGATTAATGTCAAGTCTGCGCAAATTGCTAACTCTTTGAGGAAGAAATAATTTCGCTGTTCAGAGATTTAGGCTGCTTAGCAAGAAAGAGAACCTGATAAATAGGCATTACTATTTTATTCCCTGCACCAAAAATGGCACACAGGAAAAGCAGCACTAAGCACCCTCCTGCTGTTCCTCTAACATCTCCTCAGAAGTCATTTCTTTCACTTAACTTTCTTCCCCCGACCACCCTTCCTTACCCCTGTGCTGTTATAGTTTTCTGTTTTTCTGCTTTTCTCTTTGAGCAGCCACCCATGGGCTTTAACGGGTAGTAGGACGCACCGTGCTGGGCACAACATGAATACAGGTAAAGAGCACTAACAAGTTAGTCCCTGCACTGAAAAACTTCCAATGTGTAGAGTTATCTGTTCTCTATTTCTCTTCCTGACTTCATTCACTTCTGTAAGAGTAAAGGTGATTGATAGGCTGTTAAGGATATATGAAGTGAGTTCAGCCCCATATCAGCTATGAGTTTTGGGAAATTTCTAATATGCTGCTGGACTTCTACGAACACAGGAGTAAAAGTAGCCTTCTTGAGCAGCCTTTGTTTTACAGGAAATAATCATAATAATAAACCATCCTCTGCATCTTCTCTCATACACGTTACCTTTTCTAGGCTGTCTTCCCCAATTTTCTTTCTGTCTGATATGGCTGTAAACTTTCAAGGTATAGTTAGCATAATTGCGTAGGGGGCTCTGTGAGGTGCTTTGCTTATGTAGCATGGAACGGATACTTGCTAGTAACAAAATTCATGGCATCATCCATGGTCAAAAAGAGCTAGTTTGATGATCTTCACAACCACCAAAGGAAAAAACAGTTAAAAACAGATTTTGCCACAGCGTGTTTTTTAAAATATGTATTCAGGCATTGGTAAATATGTGTGGGAGGCAAACATGGCCAAAAGAATAATTTCTTCATTCTGCAACTCTACAATCTTTTTAGAGGGCCTCATTAAGCTAACAGTTAAGAAAGCAAATAAAAATCAAATTATTAAAATTACTTCTAGTTGTGCCTGATGCTCCAGCTGAGGGAACAGGATTCCCATTGTGGCTAGTTCTGTCAACCAGGGGGGAAAACCACTCCTCTCAAGTTCACACACAGGGGAAGTGCCCTTACCTGGATCTCTCTGCAGCCAGCCTGTGGCACCACAGTATAAGAAGGACATTGAGGTGCTGGAGAGGCTCCAGAGAAGGGCAACGAAGCTGGTGAAGGGTCTTGAGAATAAATCTTATGAGGAGTGGCTGAGGGAATTTGGGTTGTTTAGTCTGAAGAAAAGCAGGCTCAGAGGAGACCCTATTGCTCTCTACAGCTACCTGAAAGGAGGTTGTAGAGAGGTGGGCATTGGTCTCTTCTCACAAGTTACAACCGATAGGACAAGAAGAAATGGCCTCAAGTTGCACCAGGGGAGGTTTAGGTTAGACATTAGGAAAAACTTCTACACTGAAAGGGTTATCAAAGGCTGGAACAGGCTGCCCGGGGAAGTGGTTGAATCGCCATCCTTGGATGTATTTAAAAGCAGTCTAGATATGGTGCTCAGGGACATGGTTTAGAAGTGGGCCCAGTAGAGTTAGATAACTGTTGGACTTGATGATCTTAAAGGTCTTTTCCAGCTATAATGATTCTGTGATTCTATGATTCTATGATCTCAGTCACATAGAGCGACACAAGGGCCTCATTAAGCTAACAGTTAAGAAAGCAAATAAAAATCAAATTATTAAAACTACTTCTAGTTGTGCCTGATGCTCCAGCTGAGGGAACAGGATTCCCATTGTGGCTAGTCCTGGACCACTATGTGGCAAAGGACCAGGACACACAGATATACCCACAACGACACCCGCTGGTGTTTGTAACGCCATTGCCCTGGTGGCCACAGACAATTTTCTGGAGATGCTCTGGTTAGGTCCCTCACACAGCAGGGGTGTTTTGGGACCACTTTCTGCTGGCTGGGCTCAGCCCAGCTGGGACACATGCCAAAGCTGCTGGCTGAGCTTGCCATGAGGCAGCCTCACCTTTGGCTGGGAATGGTTGGGGCTCCTCTCAGGCAGGGATCACAGCGAAAGCAGATGAAAGTGTGCTTAATTAACACTACCTTTTGGTTCTCTTTTCTTATAACCAGCCCATTCTACCTGAATGACCTTCTTGCCACAGGAGATCAAGCAGACACCTTTATGCTAAGGCATCTGCCCACCCACACAAATGCATCCCTTGGCCAGGGCTGTTAGCTTCTTGCCCTCCCTCCTCAGCCGTGTGTGCATCGGAGATGTTGACTGTTTCAGATTTGCTTTTTTTCCAAATAATCGAACTAACTTTGAAGTAACTTGCATAAAATGTCATACAGAACCAAAGAACTTTGACCACCGTAAATGGGTATGGATAGAGGAAAAGATGACATGGCAATAATACAAATGTGTTAATCAGCAAGAACACACATGGGCAGAAAGCGACTTTCCTCCCACCTTGCCTAAGGGAAGACGTCCTTGAGGCCATGTTTTCACACTGCTGCAGAACCAGCTCATGCCTGCCTTGTTCTAAGATTCTGTTCCAAGATACTAACTGGTATCTTCTAAGAGATTAATATTTTGGCTCTTGCATTTCCTAGATAGTTATTAAAGTTCCTGTAACAGAGTTAATGAGAAGAGGGGGTCGACAACTGGAATGTTTGAGTACAAAATGCTGACTTTGCTCCCACCTCTCCTAATGCTACAGAGTGCAGTGATTGGCACAGTTTACTTTGTAGAGAAGGCTACTTTCCAGTGACAGGGAGAGATTAGCCAAGGGCAATGGTCTGGAACCTTCTAGGATGAATGGTAGGATCAAAATAAAACATTGTGAGAAATGCATGACACAATTCTTAAAAAGTAGATCTGGCCCTTAATGATTTTCTCAGATTCATCAGTCATGCCATGGAGGCTAGCGATGTAAAAGAAGGAAAAATATACTTGTAAATTACATCTTATTTTGGAAAAGGGATCAATACTCAGCACTGCTGTGTTATAAGGTCTGTGATAAAGTTCCTGCCAAACTAGAACTCATCTACAACATTGACAAAGAAAGAAAATTAAAAAGAGAAGAAATTTAGTTAACTTTATAACTTTCCTCAGTAAGAAACACCATAGGACACATTCAGTTCTTTAATTTGGGGGCAAGGGGCGTGAGAATATCTTTGAAAGCAAAAGTCATCCTAGCACTAATTGCCTGACAGATACTCAGATTAATTTCAGTAAACATAGTGAGCCTGTGGGAGCAGAGATGAAGTCAGGTATGACTAATCTGAATGCCTAGAGATAATAACTTGTCCCTAGTTAGAGGAGTGTGCTTTATCCAGTCTTGTCTATGTGATGTTTCTACATCCACCATTACAATTTATTGTTATTACTATTATGCTTTTATATGTCTGGAAATTTACATGGCACCTTACACTGTTAAACCTATAAGTTGCTGCTTCTTGCCAATTCAACTGTGAAACACACAGCAATAATATCAGTGATATAAAAATTATATGATATTTTCTATAATCTATTTATATGGAATAATAAAAATCTTCATGTAAAGTACTCTGCTTAGTTCCTTCAAAAGACAATGAGGATTCCTAGCAAGAGGAAAGAACTTACATTAATCAAACAGGAGAAAAAGACAATTTTGAAGATTTACTATTTTAACAGTCTAATCTGGTTGTTTTTGAAGTGAGAGAACGGAAACAAGACATTGAAAATGGAAGTAAGAATGGAGTTCATAGATCCTGAATTGGATAATATCGCTTTTAGATGTTTTTAATGAGGTGGCACCTTTGGCAGCATGGCCCCTGCTTTCCTTCCTTCCCTCACATTCCCCACATCTGTAGGAACTGTTTTTTTCCCTGGCAGCTGAGGCACTTCCTTGCACAACAGCAGTGCATCCGTCTGAGTGTGGGGCAGGCCTGGGGCCTTGCCCAGCAGAGGGATGTAAGGAAAAGAAGGGGCAGGAGGCATTTACTCACCACTCTCAGCTGGGAAGTTCAAAATCAAATGAGGGATGCAAAACTCTTGTGTAGATTAACAGCACAAGGCCAGTTGCTGATTGATCACTTCAGTTTTCCCATCTGTGGGATACCAAACATTTTAGTGCTGTTTCATTGACAAATTACTGAATGGAAGAGCTGGGAAAATGCCTGTTAAAAATGGAGTGGCTCTACCTGCATTCAGATGGTTGCAGCTGTGAATATTCTAGCAAACAGGTTTACAAGTGGGAACAGTCACTGCAGCATTACAATTATATGTAGTTATAGATGATATCCATGAAAATGATGTTTGAATTCATAAATATCATTAAAAAGTTGAAGAATTGCACTTATCAAACACATAAAGAGCAGAGTCCCTGAGGATACGCATCCAGTCTGGACCAAGCAGTGTGTGCCTTGATCCTGCATTCAAGTCTCTGTGGCCACAAGTGTTCACCCAAGTGGTTTCAGTAGTGAGATCCAGCACAACTGATTGACTTTTGATTGTAAAGAGAGTCACAAGAGACTGCTTATAAACTGTCTGAGGGAAAGCTGAATAATGAACAGATTCAAGCAAATAGCATGCTGCTCTTGGGAGAATGAACCATTGCCTCCGAGCTAAGGTACCCTTGTGGCCAATGATGCTTTCCATTGGCTCTGCTGGGGAAAAAAAAAAAAAGACATAAGGAGCTGGCCATAGATGTTAATTAGTTAAATTACTCCATGTTATATTTACAGTACATTATAAATAGCTTTTATTATTTTATCAGTATTGTTAAAACAATAGGAGGGCTCTTTCCTTTATCATGTTTTTGTAACCTTCCCCGTTGTCTCCCCTATTGCACCTCGAGCAAAATGGTCATTGATTCCAGTGCGAGTCTCAGTAAGAGCCTCCACATTTGGCTTTAATTACTTAGGGTTCAATCTGCGCCCTTAGAAACAAATATGTTAATTTGCCCTTCATGTAACTACCCTCACAGATTGAAAGTTGCAAGTAACTTTGAACTTACCATAAGTAATTTCAGTTAACGATATGATTACCAAGCTATTAAATCTGAAATACTAGAAACTGAAATTTTAGAACTTGCATATGATTCATAGCCTTGTCTACGCTAGAAGAAAAATATGTGTTATTTCATACCAATATGATGCCCAAAGATGCTGCAGGCTTCTGGTGTCATAACTCTGTGAAAAGTGTATTAGCTGGCTGTTCAGTTTCAAAAATGCAACAAAATAATGCTGTATTGGATCATTTGCCATTTTGTTGCTTCCTTCAGCAATGAAGAAGTGTCAGGGGTTTTTTTTGGTTAGGTATAATTGTGCACGCAAACAGATTAAGAAAACAGGATATCACGGAAATGTATAACACGTATATGACCCACTGTGAACTACCAATTTGGAAGTGTTGCTGGCATCCTGATGTGATCACACCTGAGCCTTGTTTTCCAGTCTTGCTCAAGAGTCCCATGCATGAGGGATGCACTCACAGCCTGAAGAGAAAAAAGGCCAGCTGTTAAATATAGCTGGCCCTGTCTCATCTGCCAGCTGTACTCCGGTCCCAGAGTCTCACCTGGCCTGGCATGACTGATACGGCAAAAGAAAGGTCCTCACTTCTAACTCGGATTCTGCAGGAACACTGTAGCTGAACAAAGAAAGCAAACGGTATGAATATAGTTGACTTTAACAAAATTATGATTCTGACCTTCTTTATAAAGCTGCCTGCAATCCTAGGGTAAAAATTGTGAAACACCCTGCGAAAAATTACTCGAGTGCCACTAACACTTCTGGCCTATGCTCTGTCCCCATCCTGTTCTTCGTTTTGAGATACTGAACATCAAATCCTGCACACATCCTAGCAGCTGGTTCAACGTGCAGTAAGGAAAGGGTTAGTTTTATTCCTGTTCAAACCCTTCACGGTGGCGCTTTGTCATATTTCTCAGTGCATTTGATCTGGCTCTGCCCATGCTAACCACGGAGCTGGGCATCCAGGGGAGCAGGAGGCTGTGGTGCCTGGCGTTACTAAATGCAAACCAGTTCAAGCCTAAGCAGACATTTCTATTTGCCGCTTGGCTCAGTCGAGGTACCACATTGTGTCTTAATTATCACTCCTTCAGCACATGCTGGTACATCTGTAATATCTTTATAGCTTATACGAATTACTAACTGTTCTTAAAAGTAGCTGCATTTTAAAGGGCAATATTTGCCTATGAGAAGAAATAGCCTGGAAGTGATGCAGAAGTGGCCTTTCAAAGTAAAGGAAGCAAACATTTTTAAATGTTTATGTTATGTTATTTTAGTCGTGAAGTATAAACATACAAGCAACAACACTGTACCGTCCCTTGTGTCCTGCTGCTTGCCCAGTTATGACAGGGACTGTGCAGGGTGTGTACAGTGAAGTGATTTTTTTTTAAAAGATAGATTATGATGGGGTTTAAGTTCATTAGGTGGCATGTGACTTTGAGGTGTAGGAAAAAGTTAAACTGAAGAAGTGTCTGCAATGGAAGCAGTAGAATGATTCCCATAGGGTGCATAGCAGTAAAGGAACGTCAGAATACTTTATTCCTGTCTGTCCTTATTCAGCTAAGTTAGTTGATTTAACAGTTTATAGGCAAAGCTTGGAGGCCTGGTACAACTTTATGCACTCGTAATGTAGAAAAGAGCATGAAGGGCACTCTTTCTGCCACAGCTGTTACAAAGCCTTCCCAGTCTCAGTCACAGAGTCTTAAAATATAACCTAAAGATCACAATAATTTCAGCTGAACTGATGCCTGAAAGTGGTGCCTGTTCAGAGTGTCAGCAACTGTCCTCAGAGACGGGGCGCAGACCAAGATGTCCGCTGTCCCTCTTGGGGCACCCTTAGCACAGGGGACACCTTCTGCCTCAGCCTGAGATCTGCAGCCTCTGCCCGCAGGCCCAGGGAGAAGGTGGTGCTGTAGGAGGTGCCGGTGGTCCCTCTTGGGCAAGCAGCACCGCGCTCTGACTACAGCAGAGTGGCATTTCCTTGCCTTTGTAATGCCACCTACTTCTTTTCAACTCCTAAACCTCTCTGATACATATGAGAGTTAATAGGGTATGACCACACTGAAAAATGTCATTCTCAAAAGTTATACTGATGGGGGTGTTAAAAATATAATGCAAATAGGCTGCACACAGAAGCAAAATGGACAAGGCGGACAGCTTAGTATTTTTATTTTTTAGCCAGTCAGTCCTCGGTGGTTACGTTACAAACAAGCCCAAGTTTGATCCTGGGATGGGCAGATCCATGAGCTCTTCTCCCAAGGCATTAGTTGCAGATCACTTCCCACTGAATGCACCCAGAGGCACATTTTGTAGGGTCAAACTAGCAGGGCTCTGGCACTCTTCTTCTTTGGTGGCTGGGTTCTACACTCTTGACTCATCCCAGTAGTCCCAGTGACGGATCAGGGCTTTAAATATTTTGCTTCAGCTCAAGGTTCATTGGGCACCTAAAAGACACATTCAATGACTAATGTATGCCCTTCTCTTCATGTCTTCAATGTAGCAGTGCATAATGTTACCAAGGGCCTCTTTGAGTGTATCTTCTTATTAGCATGGGTTTGTAATATTAAATATAGTTTTAACTTTGATGGACTTGCGCCATTAACATTTAGTGGAATATTATAAGCACTTTTCATCAGATCATATACAGGAGGGTGACAGGGCCTCTTTACACCCAGGCTGACATTTTTAACTCGCTATTTCCCATGTTTTTCTGTCACTCGCTGACCTTGTAAGCACAAGGCCCGTGAGGAACATACAGAGTCCTCAACTGTGAACAACAAACGATGTGTCAACAGTTTCAGCAGAAGAGTGGCATTTTTGTTGGACAGTTTCTTTCACTCCATGAAATATAAACTGTTCAGCTTGGCAGGTTCGGATTTGCAGTCACAAAAAAAGACAAGGGAGAAAAAAAGCTCAGGCATGGTAGCAGGCAATGAGCTTGGGTTAAAAAGCAGGTGGTGGGTGGTGGGAAGCCTTAGATTTTTTTCATTTTACGTTTTTTTTTTATTCTTTACTGCAGAGTTCAAGGCAAGCAGGGGACATCAAAAGCTGTATTTTGTTTTCTTATAGTAAGTTTTAACAATAAGAATCTGGAAAGTGCCAGGGAGCAACGTGTTGCTTCAGAAAATCCTGTATTGGTAGTAGCAGCTGAAAAGAAGACTCACCTGGCAGCTGGAGTTATGAGAAGGGGGCTGGGAGGATTAGTTCATTTCTAAGATGAGGCACAAAACAATTTCACCTTTTAACCTTCCTTCCCCTTCCTCTTCTTTCAGCGAAGAATAATGACAAAGATAGGAGGAGGCAGAGAAAGGAGATTAATAACATTTTTTTTTTATTGCTCTTGGAACCAGATAGAAAAGAGTGAGTACTGAAAGTACGTACTTTCTATGCTTTGCTATATTTGCTCCCTGGTTTTCAAGCAGAATGTACTGCACACAATTTCTATCATAATTCATGTGACAGGAATAAATACAGCTGTGACAAGCAATGAGAAGGCCTGTGCTGTACTGCTATTCCTTCCCAGGTCCACACTCAGTGTTAGCAGGTTCTCTCTTTTCACCAAGGCCTTTCAGTTCCTTAATTCATGTAACTACATGAAGTGCACAGCTTTATTTTTTTTCTTAATTTTATAAACAAGAGCTTTTTTCAGAGACATGTTTGATGTCCGGATAGCGGAAG
Organism: Pluvialis apricaria; assembly: GCA_017639485.1. Taxonomy (NCBI): domain Eukaryota; kingdom Metazoa; phylum Chordata; class Aves; order Charadriiformes; family Charadriidae; genus Pluvialis; species Pluvialis apricaria. Next base: position 107,407,687 of record CM030007.1, read on the forward strand.
CAGAAAACTAGAAGGCAAATAAAAACAATGCTATATTCATTTTATTTTTCAACTTTTACATTCTTGTGGAGGTATGTTTATGATGCCTTAATAACTGGGTTGGCAAAAGCAAGAAAACTCCAATGATTTTGAATTCTAGTCTATTGCCTGACTTTCCAAGTACTCTCTACTTTCCAGGTATAACCTATATGACAAAAGACTGCAGGATTGAATCATGACCTGACATGTGTGATACGACCTGTTATTTCAAATATAAACATATGCAGGGGGATTGTGGAGAAAGCAGGATTCTTTGGGAGGCTTTTTCTCTGTGAGTCCTATACAGGGTAGTAATTAAAAGCCAAACGGAACCACGTGGACTCTTCCAGTCATGAGCCATCCCCTCCACTCTCATGGCTGACGCTAAGGGAGGTGCCAGCCTTCATCTCCTGGTTATTGACCTCCTGAGAAGCGGCTAACGCTGACCCGTACGAATACTAGTGCTGCATACAGGCACTGAGTCCGCCCTAGCAAATACTGCAACCTCCACTTCTGGCCCCATCAGCAAGTTCTTCCTCCCTTGTCTCCTCCCCAGCCTTCCTCAGTTCTAGTCCCAGGCTCCTTCTGTGCCGGTCTTTCCCTTCCCTCAGGTCTTTGTGGGTGGTTAGCCAGGCGAGTGCTGCTGGGACCAGGGCAGGGGTTGCTGAGAGGAGAGGGCAAACACTCGTGTAACCTCCAAGTTGCGGTGGGGAGTTTTGTGCAGCCCTTGAAGGAACCACACTACGGCATAATCCACAGCAGATGGAACAGACAGATATTAACAGCTGCCAGATGCTCTGATGAGCAATGTGAACTGATGTTTCCAAATGCACATAATTTGGCCAAATTTGGGTAAGACTTTGCAGGGGACAACCCACAGCATATGACTCCTCACCGCATATGAACTTGTAGCTCCAAAAATACTAGAACTGTTACATGCAGTATTCTATAGGAAATTTTTAGTATAAACCAGGCAACATGTTTGTTCTTCATCTCCTTAGAAATAACTGAGTGATTCTAAATGTTCAGGTGTAGGGAACAAGTAGACAGTGCAGCATGTTTCAGCCCAGGAGGTTTAAATATGCCAATACCGTGATGCAATATTACCTTATACTTAAAAATCATAGAATCATAGAATCATAGAATCATAGAATGGTTTAGGTTGGAAAGGACCTTGAAGGTCATCGAGTTCCAACTCCCCTGCTATAGGCAGGGACACCTCCCACTAGACCAGGTTGCCCAAGGCCACGTCCAGCCTGGCCTTGAACACCTCCAGGGACGGGGCTTCAACAACCTCTCTGGGCAACCTGTGCCAGTGCCTCACCACCCTTAAAGTGAAAAACTTCTTCTAATGTTTAACTTAAACCTGCCCTCTTCCAGTTTGAAGCCATTCCCCCTTGTCCTATCACTACATGCCCTTGTAAAAAGTCCTTCCCCAGCTCTCCTGTAGGCCCCCTTTAGGTACTGGAAGTCTGCAATAAGATCTCCCCGGAGCCTTCTCTTCTCCAGGCTGAACAGCCCCAACTCTCTCAGCCTCTCCTCATAGGAGAGGTGCTCCAGCCCTCGGATTATCCTCGTGGCTCTCCTCTGGACATGCTCCAGCAGGTCCATGTCCTTCTTATGTTGGGGACTCCAGAGCTGGATGCAAAATCTACCTGCCTCCAACACCTGGACTACTGAATTCAAGTTCTTTACTTAATTACAAACTGTATCTACAGAGTCTTTCTGCAGATAAAAAGTATTAATGTTTAGGAAGCCAATCCAATCCATTGGTGTTGCCTGGCGTGGGATCCATCTGTTCGACTGCCTAGGAGTTAGGCATTGAGTCTCAGTTAGTCAAGGGAGAAACAGGGAGCCAGGCATGCTCCGGCATTATGTTGTGTCTCCACAGCCACCATCTCAGTCACATGGAGTAAAACATCCTTGAGTGCTGCGTGTCTGTGTCAACTGACCACAGTAGGAATTTAGGCAGTGGGTACAGTTAGACAGCTAATGTGTGAATATCTGAAGTGAGGTAAGATAAATCCTGCCAGAGGAAGCTTTCTATTAACAAATCAGAGTTGGAACCGGCACTATAATTCACTCTGGCTTTTCATCTAAGCTTATAACACTTTGAATCTCAGTCTCATAACTAACCGCAGTAAAACCCAAAGCAGATTTTAAGAGGAGAGTGGGGGAGGCAGCCTTTCTGTAGCAGAAGCCTGATACCATCTTACGTGATGATAAACCCAAGCCAAGATCTGTATCAGTCCTGACGGTTTGGCAGGGGAAAGTGTGGAGAGGGTGTAGAGGCCTGTTTTTCACTCTTCCACTAAAGAAGCTAGTGTGGCTGAACCAACAGGAGATGGTTACAGCTTTCTCCTGGTTTAGGGCCAAAGCGAATTACCTTTTTTCAAGCAAGCGAAAAACCAAGAAAAGAAGATTAGGATTAGCTCCAAGAAGATAGTCACCACCCTTCCCACACAATTGTCACTGTGGAAAAAGTGCCGGTCTGTAGACTCCAGGGTTCAGGCACAATCAGGATGCTAAGAAGAAAAAGACCCAGTAGGTCGGTGCATATTCTCACTGAACTACAATATCCTATTTCTCAAAAGAGTAATTTTTTATTTTGGCTTTTGATCTTTTTTTGAAGTTCAAGGCATTATGCAAGAACACTAATTGAGTCCAGAATACTTAATCTCTGCAGGAGGGTATATGAGTCATATTTATTTCCAGCTAAGAGAAGCTCAGTCTCACTATGACCAAAGATAAAGTGGTCTCAAACATAGTACAGGGAATATCATCTTATTCCAAACTTTTTGGAGAGGTTAGATTAAAATTGTTTTAATACGTAATATTTTTTGAGTACTTGAACACTCCCAAAGGCTATGCAGTTATTCGTGCCTTCTACTTTTTTTTATTCAGATTTCAAAAAAGATTGAACTGTAAGCATAATTGATCTATCAATGTTTGTGTTGGACCCTTCAAAAAATTTAGCCCCATATTTATGCCTGGTATTGTAATGAGCAGCGGCTCAACTAACATTTAGCAGAACAATTCTTTCCTTTAGATTTATTATAATTTAAGAATTCAGGCCGTCAGCCACTGACTGCTCATGTGCGACAGACTGAATGTCTTGCTGATGTTTAGTGGCAGACAGTATCTTCAAATAGTAAAACATGATGACATCAACATTACTGTAATACAGTTGACTTATCTGTTGTTTTGTGGGTTTTTTTTAAATAAACATATTAAGTTCTTCTAAATTCCCAAATTCTGTTTTACTTTATTTTGTAGGCCAGACCAGTTCATCTTTTCCCTGCTGTGTAATTGCAGACCATGCCTGAATGGTTTCTTTTGAATTTTGAACATCATTACATTTAAAGTGTATGAACTTAACACTTTATGTTATCATTTATTTTACCATTTTGCAAGGAAATACACAATTTTGAAGGCAAGTGGTGTGACTACCCCTGCAGTTTTCAGTGGAAAACAAGAGTTACAATATCCTACATTCACGCATTAATACAGTAATATTACAAGTAGTTTTCAGTAAGGTAGGTCAGGTTCTGGAAGAAGGCAACCACAGTAGCATAGAGGTCCATGTGATTCGGTTTGGTTGTTTCTTGTTTAAAAATAGCCAGTGTGCCTCCACATTATGCTGCAACTTCTTGTACAGACACTTCCTTTGACACCCAAACTCCTCGCTAGACTTCTGTACCTCAAAATCAGATACAGTAAGTCTGTGTTTCCTTGTAGCTTTTAGAATTTAATTTTAAACTATAAAATCAAGAAAAGGCTGCCATCTTAATGCAAGATCTAGGATAAAGCATTTAATAGGATGTTTTGTTATACAAGTTGGAATAGAGTTTTGGTTGTTTGGTGGGTTTTTTTGCTTCCCAATTGAATTTTGGAATTTGTGGGGCAAGCAACTATGTTTTTCTAGGCTGGATTTAAAAGAAGAATAACGGGGAAAAGAGTGTTAAAAATAATTTAGCTAGAACTATATGTCTTGCATGTAATTCCTGGAATTTCAGAACTGAACCTAAGAGCAGAGAGTCCAGAGAAGAAAATTTAATATAATGAATTCAAAATATCATTATTTTCTCTCCTGATTACAGCTCTACACTTCAGCAGATTAGGAAATATATAATTAAAATTCATCTCAAACTATTAAAAACGAATTATGAACTTTTATATCCAGTAAACTGTAAGGTTTCACATTTTAATCTGACTTACGTTTTTGTGAAAGCCTGGAATCTTTTGCAATTTGCTAGATGTCAAGGGATTTGAGACAATAAATATGCAAGTAATCTTTTGGACTCTTCATCTCCTTTCTTATGACAATTAATAAATTTATTATGTTTTGCTTTATATTCCATGAGGGAATTTAATCATCCAAATGTATAGTGACACTTTTCTTGTTTTCAACCAGTCAAAGAGCATTAATCAGAACTATTCAGAATCTCTTAACCTGCAGCAGCGACAAGCGCTATATTCATAACGACATCAGCAGAGTTCCCCATGACAGCACGTGCATGGGCATTTTGGCAGGACTAAAGTTTGCATGGTTCTAATTCTGTGAAATATGCCATTCTAGGTATGGAAAAAATTTGAATCAGACTCTGAACTTTCAACCTAACACATGCAAAAACAATAGGGTGGGAAAGAACATAAGCTTCCCTTCTCTCCTACTGAAATTTCTTTAGCTCCAGTGTTGCAGAGGATGGTTTTGAGACACTGATTACTCTTCCTACTTCATTTGGCAGGCTGCCAGTGCAGACCTACATTACTGTAGTCATGGACATGAAGCCAGAACAGGCGAATTTTGTACAAAACACCTATCAAGACTTAATGGGACGTGATGTTCACTTAGACTGCTTTTTGCTCCAAATTTTGAAAAAGTGCTGAGCAAACAATTCCATTTTAGAGAGTGTGTTGAGAAAACAAAGTTGGAAGTTACAAAGCCTGAGTTCTGTTTCTAGATCTGTTACTGATTTTGCTTATTATCTCAGCCATGTAGTATTTGGTGCTTCCATTTTTCTGCATACTTACTTGAGATATTAAAGCATAACTCAGAAAGTTAGTATAAGGTTAAGAGTACTTTCAAGATCCCTGCCTAGAAAGTGCTGAAAACCCTGTAGCTATTGTTAAGGCCCACTGGCCTATTCCTGCTTAATTACTAGGATGCTATGAAATTCCCGCCTATTCTTTTGTGGTCTAACAATCTGTTGTTATAGTGGAGGTACATAATAATTATTTTGAATCTGTAGGGATGCATTTACCCGTGTGTAGTTGCCATTTCAGTCTCTGACTAATTAACGAGAAAAAGGAGGAAAAGTACACTATTTTCTACCTGTGGTCCATATACTACTGTCCATGTGCTCAGACTCAAAGGCAAACAAGTGTCTCTGGCCTCCGAGGGAGGAGTTATTTGGATCCAAAATACTAGACCAGCATTTTGTTTCCACCAGTGCAACCCATCAGGCAGCTTCTCTCATATTCATTTCAAAATTTTATCCTCGTCTATGTCTCCTGTGAAAAATTCTTTCAGAATTATTGTGTGCCACGACCTCATCACCTGTGATGTCTACACAAAGCCTGCCGGTAACAAGAGCTATATAAAAGACAAGCTAACACAGTGACTTCTGCTGCTTGATTGTAATAACCAAAATAAAAGATAGTTAACCTAATTTAAGGCTGAAAAAATTAAAAGATCTTAAAAGGATTCAAAAAATCATCATTCAATACTGCAATTCAATATTATGGTGGCCTTTAGGATAAAACACGTTCTGCACATTGGTCATTTGCAATACACCCATGGCTCCCAGTGCCATGCACTAGTTTGCTAGTTGAAAATTCTGACTGAATAAAGACCATAGTTACATACACAATAAACTAACAGATGGGTTTACACATTTTTGCACAAAGTTTTGGATGAGATTGTTGTGAGGTTTCTTTTGGTTTTCTCTTTTGCTCATGAGGCAGACTGTCTGTCCTTACTTCAAGTGCTTCAAAGTCAGCTTGTGCCTCCACCTCCCTGTTCAAACATAACAATTTCTTCCTGAGGAACCCTGAGGAGAAGGACTTGGAGGTGTTGGTGGATGAGAAGCTCAACATGAGCCAGCAATATGTGCTCACAGCCCAGAAAGCCAACCGCATCCTGGCCTGCATCAAAAGAAGCATGGCCAGCAGGTCAAGGGAGGTGATTCTGCCTCTCTACTCCGCTCTGGTGAGACCCCACCTGGAGTACTGCATTCAGCTTTGGAGTCCCCAGCACAAGAAGGATATGGACCTGTTGGAGAGGGTCCAGAGGAGGGCCATGAAGATGATCCAAGGGCTGGAGCACCTCTCCTATGAAGACAGGATGAGAGAGTTGGGGTTCAGCCTGGAGAAGAGAAGGCTCCAGGGAGACCTTGTAGCAGCCTTCCAGTACCTAAAGGGGAACTACAGGAAAGGTGGTGAGGGACTCTTTATCAGGGAGTGTAGTGATAGGATGAGGGGTAACAGGTTTAAACTGAAAGAGGGTAGATTTAGATGAGATATGAGGAGGAAATTCTTTACTGTGAGGGTGGTGAGACAATTGCAGTCCAGAAAAGTTGTGGAAGCTCCATCCCTGGAGGTGTTGAAGGCCAGGCTGGATGGGGCTTTGAGCAACCTGGTCTAGTGGGAGGTGTCCCTTCCCATGGCAGAGGGGTTGAAACCAGATGATCTTTAAAGTTCCTTCCAACCCAAATCATTCCATGGTTCTATGATTCCCACTAACAATTTAACATCAGCTTCCCTTTTATACCTGAATACCCCTGCATGCTTGTGGTTCTTCTCTTTTCCTACAGAACCTCTTCCATCCCTGGCCATCCTTGTTGATGTTCTTTGTAACAGCCTTTTGTAGGCATAATAGAATCTGATTCCCTATTATTATTATGGAAATTTAGTTAATGGCTTCATAATTTTTTCTTTTATCAGTAAGGAATTGAAACGGAAACACAGTATGTTAGGAAGAGAGTAAGAAAATTATTAATGTGGAATGGAAAAGTTGCTATCTATTTCCTCCCTGGAACCACCCTGAAAGATACAGGGGGTAGTGAAGACTGGCAATATGTGGGTGTTTCCTATCTAACAGAAGGAATCCACCATGGGGAAAAGGGCACCATGCTGAGCTCTCAAAATAATAGGCCAGCATATGTGTTTGTAATGTGGAAGCTCTGTTAGGCATTTCCCTCGCTGAAGCAGCATGTTCCATGCCAAGCACACAATGAGTAAACAAACAAAGCATGAGTGTGACTCCACACTAAAATCATGCATTGTTCCCACAAGTGAATTTCTGTATGTTATAGGACTGACCTGTATGGAGATATGTAGTGCAGTGTAGCAAATGTTCTCTTTCCGTTTACGTGTTTAGGCTTTGCTTAATGATATTCTTGATTATAACATTTGTGGTTGCTTTTCTCACTCAGGCATCTACGCTCCACTGTGTTTTTCATCCAGCTGAAGTTACACATCATTGACCGCAAGTTTGCTATCAAGTCTTTTACTACATGGATGCTTGTCACTTCATTAACAAACCCATTGCAGTATCAGCTTCCAGACAACACTCTGCCCACGCAAAGTCTTCTCTTTAAACCATTATACACTTACTTGAATCATGGAAAGATTAATACATAAAGTAAGAAATTGCTGAGCTATTGAAATGTGCCCTTTGAAAACCTTTTCCTTCTCTCCAAGGAACTATAAATCTGTGGGGAAGGGACAAGTTATTCCAAAAAGGGTTTAGCCCTTATGAAGGCTAATATTCTAAGAAGAGGTCGTTGTCTATATAATCACAACTGTCCTGCAGGAGATTTTTCTTTTTTTATGTGTCTCTGCCTTACTGTTAAAGAATTTTATTGAGGAATACTTTTTATTGTTGGTTTTGGTTGGGGGGAAATGGGAACCCTCTCCCATTGCCCTGCAGCAGCGATTCCAGGCTCCACTCTGCTGTCACCACACGCGCACAAGAGCTCACTCATTGCCATGATGAGGCACAAACTTCTGTTTACATGTTTCTTAGCTGAGATGTTAGATTTCTCCTAACATATCCAGTGCTTGCATGATCTATCCAGAATAAGCACATTTATTAAGACAATGAAAAACAGCATCGTTGGAATTTCCCTGGACAGGGTGCAGTACGACTTAGAGAAGCTACTTCTTTTTCCATGTTTATGGTTTAAACAGTCCAGCGGCGATGAAAAATTCTTGCAAATCTTCCCTAACTTAGAAATCTGAAACTGACCAAAAATTGCTTTTAATATAGAACTTTTATTCAGAAAGTTGACGCTGGGCCTACATTGTCAGGGCTCTGCCTGGGTCGTCGGCTCCCTGGGGACCAGGGTGCTGGGAATGGCAGGGCCTGTCCCACCCCCCAGCCAGGAGCAGGGCAGCCGGGGGGCATGGGGCAGCCCCAGCCCTGGGCATCACACACCTCCGGGGCATGGGCTGAGGCTGGGCCGAGGCGTGGGCCTGTGGGTGGTCCTGGTTCAGTGGGACCCATGGCCGGGCAGGGCAGGACTGTGGGGACATGGAGAGCAGCCCTGCTGTGGCATCGCTGGGGCAGGGGCTGACGGCCCTGGGGGGCTGAGATGGGGTCCTGGGCTGTGGGCAGGGTGGGGGGAGCCCCAGGGGGCTGGGCAGGGACAGTCAGGGCTAACAGTGCCCTCAGGGCCCAGACAGAAGGTTCCTGGGCGACCACCAACATGGCTTATCCAGTACCTCTCCTGGATTTGAGTTGGAGTGGTTTTAAATGATAGAATTGTGAGTGGGCTGGCTAATGGCTTCTAGCTGCAGCAGGCAAGATTTTGAATCATTAGATAAACTAGTTCAAAAGGCTGTTGTAACCAACCTATATTAAGTGAACAGACATGATCACGGCAATCCCTGTTGCTTCAAAACTTTCATCAGGAGGAGCAATCTCTTTCTAATCATTGCAGTATGACTCAGTTTTCTGCATTTCATGTCCTTTGGAATCGTTTCGAAGAGATTTTACTCCCACTAAAAATAGAATTATAGGGCTTTTTCAGTGTTGTTATTCTCACGATTCTCCTTTTGACACATGCTGATACTGTATTTGATATGACAACAGCTTTGTGATAAAAGAACTTAATATTAGCCCTAAAATTGCATTTCTTCAGCAGCGTATCACACAGCTCAGGGACCAGGCTAAAGCCGTAGTGGGCAGACCTCTCAGCTGGCAGAAATTGCCATAGCTCCTCTGACTAGCAATTAACTCAAACCAAAAACTCGATTCTCAAGTTTTAGGAAAAAAAAGGAAAACAAAATCCATCAGCTCTCTTCAGCTGTAGAAACACACTAATCTGCTGTTCATCTCTGCTGGTACTGACATGTGGTCTTTTATGAATATGCTGCCTGTCCATCTTATTGTTAAAGAGAGGTGCTGAAAGGTTTTCAGACCTGTTTGGAGCCAGGTGTTATAAATAAGATCTCTTTAATGGGTTTTCTTAATTTGGTTGTTGGTACTACAACTGGAGCTCTCTCTGCTTAGCACTCTGTCAACAAGACAGAGGCAGTATTTGTATCTTACTCACACAGCTGGGAAACCAAGGCACAGGAAGATTCAGTGAGGTCCCCAAAGCCTCCATAGCTGGGGAAAACCAGACAGGGTATCCAAATTGCATCCAAGACTAGTGTTTCAAGCACCCAGAGGCAAGAGAACAGCATGTTGTTACAGTGAGAACTGTGTTTTTTTCTTCCCGACCCCCTTTTTCACAATTATGGGAGAATCAAGTGAAGAAAATTATTGGAATAGCTTCTGAATTATGCCAGGGCGCTGAGTAATAAAACAAAACAGAAACTTTGTGGTCTGATAGCCAGATTGAGATAGATACAGGGATGTGTGTCTGGCTGTCCTGTTATGTCAGCATGAGGTAAAGTTTTCATATATCCTAGCCTGTGACTCATAAAATACAAAAAGATAATGCATTAGAAAAGGATAACAGCATGCTGTCAGAATTGAACTGGCTGTTAAAAGTAATTTTGAAATAAGCATTGTACAATCTTTGTGATTAATACAAATAAAGGGAGAAGAGAGTTTAAAAAAGACTTCTCTGGGAATATTAGAAATTCATCCCTAATCCTTCTGGGCTCTGTGGATGACTTGGACAATGAAAAGTCTATTTAGTGTGTTTTCACTGCTTTTAAGCCAAATAAAATACACTGAAACTCAATTAGCAACATTATTCTGTTTTTGCTTCGTCATTGTTAATGTTTTGCGCTACCCAGTGTCTGCTCAAAAATATTCTTCCTTGAATCTTGGAATAAGACCTTCCCATGCCACAGGAACTTGACTCTGCTATTTGTCAGCTCCAGCGCCCTCCTTCACCTTCAGCATCAGAGACTGGAGCACAACTGGATCCAAGAAATGGGATCAATTATACACATTTCTGAAAACCCCTGCAATCAAAGCAATCCTGTTTATTTCGGTGAGAGTATTCACCCGAGCAGGGAGCTGAAGAACAGGACCCTGTTGGGGCAGACACCTTTCTCAACGTAATTCTAAGTCATTTACTCTGTGAACAGTCTATTTTGTTCTACTAAAATGACAACTTACTTCCCAGAAAATAAAAAGATCTGATTGCCAAAGAAAGCAGCAGTTAATGGGGAAATTCATGGTGAGAAGAGCAAACATCATGAGGAAACTCATCTCATTTTTCATTGTGGAAGGTCCTAATTTTAAAGCCATAAAAAGCATAGCTTTGGGAAAACATAAGATCCATATTGCATTTGTGGCTGCCTGTCAGCATTGTTAGCTATTAGAAACTGGTTTTATCATTATATTTTTTCTCATAATAGTTGTTTCTGCCATGGTGAGTGCTTTACTTCTGTCTTTTGAAAATATTTTGATGCTGTAAAAGAAATCAAGCAGCATTAGGAAGTTTGCACTCTTATTGATTTTTAACGCACGTGGTGTATAAGTTTCAGCAGATAATTTCATAGAATCATAGAATGGTTTGAGTTGGAAGGGACCTTGAAGATCATCTAGTTCCAGCCCCCCTGCCACGGGCAGAGACACCTCCCACTAGACCAGGTTGCTCAAAGCCTCATCCAGCCTGGCTTTGAATGCTTCAGAAGTGTTCCTCAGTTATTTAAATTTGGGGGCAGGAGCAGGGACAGAAAAGCTTAGAGGGAAGCTTGATAGTTTCCTGAGAATTGACCCATTAAGAATAAAATACTGCTATACCTGTGATATACCAGTCACTTTTATTTCTTGTTGGGCAGGTAAGGGGTTATTACTGTCATATACTTTCAAAACAATTGTTCAAATACTGTGTGCATTCACATAATTCTACTATTTAGAACTGGATCCTGATACTTTTTCTTGCATTAAGTGTGCTTTAATCTGTGAATTCCCCATGAATTCAATAAATGCTTGAGGAATAAAGTCTGTGTGACTGAAGGTAGAAGAATTGGGATTATACCTTTTGAAAAGTGAAACCAAAATATCCCAGGCCTTTCAGATAACTACCCCGTGTTTGTGACCTTATTATAGGTATATACCACAAAGTGATATTGGACAAAATACAAATACCTCGGTAGGAACACTGTCTTTAACCCATATGAGAAAAATGTGGTATATCTGTTATGTCTCTTTGAAGCTGTGACATAGCACACCAGTCTACACACACCTATTTCTCAAAAAAACTTCTGGGTCATTAAAATATTGTTATTAAATGGAACATGTGGAGGTAATGCATTTAAACTTGTGTAGTTTGCCTGAGTGGACACTATTCTGTATTTTGGTCAAGAAATTACAATGGTTTAGAATGGTTCAGAATGGTATTCACTAAATGGATCTAAACTGGCTTAGGTGATGTTATCTCAAAATAAGATTGTAAAAAGGGACAAGCCATGGAGTTGCTGGCTCTCTCTGAAGACCTCTCTATCACTGGCTTTGGTTTTGTGCTATTTAACATATGAAGTGTGACTTGCAAGGCCCTATACAACCATTGCTAATAAAGTTTCCAGTGAACAGGAGCGCTAGGACAGGACCCAACACTGGAAAGGATGAAGTCACTGATTCAGTGTCATCCGGGTAAGTGGGAGGCAAGGTAGCAAACCACCTTCCTCTCGATATGGCGTAGTGCAGCCATACATCTGGAAGTGGGAACTGGAGGTCACACTGCTGTGAAAGGGGACTGTCACAGGAAGATTTAGGAGGCCATGGTAGCAGACGATCAGCTTATGTAGTCAATGTAATCTTTGATTGTATCATTGGGGGTAGAGACGAGCAGGAGACAAACCTGATTTTTGGTTTTTGCTTTAATACCCAGTTTTGGTATCAATGATGTCTGCGAATCTGAAGTGCTTCTTCCTGATTAGAAGAAAAAAAGTCAGACTTTATGGTCAAAGAGCGAAATACCTTCAGTTTTTTTTAGATTTAAAAAAGAAAAAGCAATGGGTAACTTAACTACCCTAGGTGAAGTCCTACATGGGGAAGAAGGGGGGATGCAGAGCCATCAAGGTGGTACGGTGCCCTCCTTCTCCAGCCAGGTCCCATCCTGCAGGCCCCATCAGGGCAAGCCCAGCCCAGCTGTGACACCAGCATCCCTAAGGGCAGAACTGACAAATGCTGACAGCACATGAAAGAGGATATTTTCCTCTGTGGGACATTTGCAATGGCTAGCAACATTCCCAACTTCCTTTCTAAAATACATGGTGTGACGGTGTAGGGAATTGTGCAGGAGAACCTCGCTCAGAATCAGACTGATATCAGAGTGGAGTTAGGTGTCACGTGCAAAACGTAAACCACGTAAGGAACAAAACTGCTTCAGGCAAGCCATCGTCTCTCTGCAGCCCCATCTGATACTGACTTCTCACAGCAGCCTGCATGGCAGTTCTGGTTTCTGGCTCACTGAATAAAATTTGGCTGCTGCCATGGGCTTCCTTTTAAAGTGCACTAGCGTTACCTGGGCATTTGCGGTGTAATTGCCAACAGGCTAACTGGGCACCGCCACAGTAATATGCCTTCCACACAGCAATGGCAGGCACAAACTCTCACTCCTCCTTTAAGTTCAACTTCTGTGAGCCAAAAATAACACAGAATGAATTATACCACATAATAATCCCCGTGCCCCAAACTGAGATCACCGCCTGCAATGTTTGGACAACAAATGCTGTTAATAACCTTCCAGTCTAAATGTATGACAAGAAAATCTGCTTATAGTGACAACATTTTTCTGTAAGTGAAAATGTAATCTTAAAACTCTCATAAGTAAAATACCCTCAGATAGGAAAGTCTGTCCTATCTCTTATTCCATATGGGTCATTGTAACTCATCTCACTAGAGGTGCCAGGCACTCTGGCTGGCTCTGGTTGTTTACTGGATCATTTTGTAATCACTTTCAAGAGAATTCTGCAAATTTAGACAGAAAGAAATTAACCCGAAGGTGAAACGAAAATATAGGGTATGTACACTTTATATGAGAAGCTGATTTATGACAAGATGTGGACAGGTTCCAGAAATCTGAATCTGATGTTTCAAGTTTCTTAATGGCTACATCCTAAGAGCTGTATGTCTGGTGTCAAATTATGGTTACCTCAACAGCACTCCAGTCACAGAGACAGTCATGGATGCAGAGACACTCCTCCTCTCTCTCTGTCTGCCTGTCTTTCTTTTGCTCAGCACCAAACATCTCCGCAGAGAATGTAGCTGTACTATTAGGGTCCAACACACCTGAATGCAGCCCTGTGTGGAGAGTTCTGAAAGTTCCCATCTCCTAGAAAGGTTTCCAGCCTTTCTGTTCTCTGCCCTTTCCATTGATGCCCCTGACGTAGGGTCCCACTCAGATGGCACGACACACCCCTCTGGGGCCATCTGGCTGCCAAGAACTGCTGTGAAGACAAGGAGCAGTGTGCCAGCCATACCATCTGTGGGTACATCTCATCTACTAATTTGCCCAGAACATGAGAGCAGGTTTTCAGTTAAATAAGGTGCTCTCTAAAGTATGGAATAAAGGATTACTCTTTCAGTCTTAACAGACAGGGTGAACAAAAGGTTAAAAGGAGGAGGATGAGAACAAACTCGCTGATAGTCAAGGAACTCCAGCCCAGTGTCCTCAAGGTCTTTGGGCACCTCTGTTCACTGGGTGTCGGGTCCTTGAAAACCCTTTTGAATGCATGGTCCCCCAAAAGATTGTGAGGGATCCAGAAAGTGAGATCTGTTTTCCAGTCCAGGCTCTGCTCAAAAGGCTTCTGGTTAAGGGCCAGCCGTTGCAGGGAGCATAAGTGGTACGTCCTCTGAAGGCATGTTTTTACCAATAGCCAGTTGGTTGTGCTCTGCCCACTGTAGTGCTGCGGCTTGGTCTGGCCTCTCTTACCTGTACGCTAGAAGGGATTGCTGCTCCTGGAATCTGTTTCCTTTTCAGTCTACTTGACAGCTTCATTGTAGATGTAAGACTGGACCACGTGTTGAAAGGAAAGCTGAGGTTTGCTTGTTCCAATTAGTCTCAGAAAAATGAGGTTACAAGGACCGAGTTGCATGGCTTTTATCAGCAGCTATTTCTCCTGTATTTCCACTTCAAAAAAACCTGAGAGGATGGAAGTATACAGGTGAAAAAAGAAATCTTGTAACTCCTGGAAGCTCTACTATCAGGTGGAATATCAAAAGTTTGAAAGGTGATGTTTTCTATGTTTTTTACAGTTGTCCTTAAATTCTGCCTGATTTGTACCTTAGTTTATGTCTCCATGAGGAAAAAAAGACCATTAAGTAAGTTCAGCATGAGAGATTATCTTTCAGCTTTTAAGCTGAGTTAATTAACATGAAATGAGAACATATATTACTTTCTACTGACAGCATACTCTAGAATATATAAAACCAGAAATAACGTGGGTTTTTTTTGTTGGGAGACAGTCTAATGGTTGTTTATTTCAAATTCTAAAGTGAAATGTTAAGACTGTAGAAATTTTAGCAGAACCTTGCTGATTTATACAGAACACGAGGTGCTGAAATTAAATAGGTGCTAACAAAAGCAAAACAAAAATGACTTTTAAGCAATTGTGTTGAAACCCTATTTTGTTGTAATAGCTCATTTTCTTGTCTCTCGTGTAGTCACGGTTTCATTAGTTCTGCAGTGAAAAGAATCACCCAGTCCAGGCAGGATCTGAATCGCTAATGACAGACAGGATGGAAGGAAAAAACTAAAAGTGGCCTTAATATATAAGGCAGCCTAACTTTGGTCCAGTCTTGGAGAGCATCCCAAATGTAAATAAAGAATTATGCAGAATTGCAAGATAATCTTTCCTCTGACTTAAAGCCAACATCCCTTTCTCCATCCAGTAGCTCTTAAATATGCAGCTCTATTTTTTTTTTCAAAGCATTACATTACCAATGCAACATGTTGCTTTTGCTGATAATCGCCAAACACCACCACATTTACTCCTGTGATGTCAGGTAAAGGACATTTTCCAGGTCAGATTTTTGTATGTTGAGTGACTACTAAGCTATCAATGAATTAATTAGAGACATTTCCATATCATACATGACAAATTACTAGTGATACTACAAGGAAGAGAAGTGTTGGAGGGGAGCTGCCATTTTGTGATTCATCATGTTTCCAGCTCTCCTCCTGCTTTGTATGCACCCCACTGCAAATAGCTGCTATTGTGTTGTTACTGATGCATTTTTCACACAGACTATAATCTCGGTCTTTGCTTGCAGTAGGGAACATTGTATTTCTATATTTTCTGCATTGTTTCAGAGGTCAGGAGACTGCAGATTTACATGCCTTGCTCTGTTACACAAAGCATGCATACCACTAGAGAAAAAAGTGGACAAAAAAGAAGAGACTGTCTTATAATTCTCATGCAGATAAAAGGAGCTGAATTCTTCTACATTAATTACACCAGTATTCAAGGATGAGAAGTCTCCATGGCAACCTTATTGTCATATGGCACGCATAAAGATCCAAGTATCCTATGAAACTACTATTTACCTTTCTAAAATACTGAAGGACAGGGGAAAAGACATATTAAGGTGTACTTCAGTAAACATCAATACATAGCTGTGTCCGTAAGTAACCAGAAGAAATCTGAGGCCTTTACCGGTGGGATTTTTCTAATCAGTCTTTGCATGTGCAGAACTTTTATTCATGACAGTGCTGTTAAAGACCTGCATGAGGACTCCAAGTTCAGCCATGTCCCTGCATGAGGAGCTTCCTCATTCTTCTTGTTACCTGCATCTCAGGTTATCATTGTAAGGGGAGAATAGCTACCATAGGACCCTATCATACACTATAGCAGGGAGTATATCTACTGGGACAAAGAACTTACCAGAGGTGAGTCAGGACAGAAAACAAAACATGGGCACTTCCCTTCCCCAACAGTTTTTAGCAGCACCGTTTTTGTTGATTTTTCTTTTTATACTGGCAAATGAAGACCTGTAGGCCTGATATCAGCGTAGGGCAAATTGACAGAAGCTGCACTAAAGAACCAAATTCATAAATGCACAAATAAATATAACTTTGGGGAAGATCAAGTTGTTGGGTTTTTTTTAGAGACAAATCATGCCTCACAAACCTGCATGAGTCCTCTGAAGTTGACTGAGTGGACTGAGCACACAGACAAGCATCACAGGCTCATGGTCTACTTCATCTTCAGAAGACTTTCAGTAAGATTTACTCCTCCTCTCCAAGCAGAATGCTCTTCAAGAGACTCAGTTGCTACAGACTAAAAGGAGAAAGTCCTTTCATGGATTAGGCAGGAAACAAAAGGTAGAAACAAATGACACTTTTGCAAAACAGGAGAGGCTGCAGAAATTGGTGCTAGGACCCGTGCTGTCTAACATACCCCTAAATGATCTAAAAATGAGTAGACAGTGCAGCGTCAATTTGCAGTTGATACTAAATTTTTCAGGGCAATGGTCAAAAGAAAAGAAAAACGTCAACGGTGACAGTCTGCAGAAGGTTCTTAGAAGAATGATGGGTGAATAAAATGGCATATGAATTTCACTGTTTGTGAGGTGATTCACAAGAGGAAAAACAACCCTCACTTTGCATATCGAATGATGCGCTCTGAACTAGCAATTACCATTCAGAAAAGAGATCTTGGAAATATAATAAATAGTTCTGTGAAAATGTCAGCTCAAAGCTTGGCAGCGGTCAAAAAAGCAAATAGAACAGAGAACAAAAGAACAAACAACACTAGGCCGCTGTATAGATCTAAATGGTAGCTGCATACTCAGTAGTATGCATAACCTTCATCCCCCCCATCTCAAGAGAACATAGTGCTATTAGACAAGGTGCAGCAAAAGGCAACACAGATGGTTAAGGTGTGGGGCTTCCATACAAGAAGAGATTAAGCAGACTAAAACCCTTCAGCCTGGAAGATAAATGACCTTTATGATATCTATAAAGTCATGATAATGCAGAGGTAAATAAAGGATGATTATTCACTGCTTCCCAGTATAAGGACAAAGTGGCATCAAATGAATCACAAAAGCAACAGGCTCAAAGCAAACAAAAGGAGTCACCTTCTTATACAATCCATAGCTCAGGTGTGGAATCCCTTACTGCTGGAGGCTGTGAGTGCCAGAAGCTTTCTCAGGGGTTCAATAAGAAAATCAGACACATTCACACAAAAAAAAGTTCCTTCAAAGATTATCAAACAAAACAAGTCTGGTTTTAGACTGAAGAAGCATTGCAGTGCAGTTTTGCCTCTTCCTTATGCTCCATCCTCTTAATCCCTTCTTAGTCAACATCAGAGACATAGTACTCAGTAAAGTAGACATTCACGCCGGCCTGGGCCAGGCATTCTTATGTTAAACCATTATTCCACCACATCAGAAGTGGTATAATACACACATTCAGCAAGTTTTCCTCTGTAGCATGGATCTGTGCTGCCTAAACAGACAGTTAGGCCACCTCTATCTCAGTTTTGTATATGCTTGCTCTTGAAAGATGTCAGCCTTCCCTAAAGAGTCTTGAGCCTTGAGCTACAAATCTAGCTTATTCCCTTTCTGACAATTGATGATTCCTGAGCTCCTGGTGCAATTCTTGATCAAAACAAGGGAAGAACTCCTTTCAACTTCAAATTCTTAACAGGTCAGTTGTGAATGGAGAAGCCCGTCCTCCCTCCATTGCCTCTAACCAGCTACTCTCAGTGCTGCATGTGCCATTCCATAGCAAACTCTTGGGAAAAAATGGTCAAAAGCCAGCTGCATATATACTCCTTGTATTGCCTAAATGTATCTTAGACTTGGCACAGTCTAAATTTGGACCAGAAGAGAGATTAAAAAATCTTAATGGACGCCTTCCTGATGATCATGATGGAGGGCCATTTCCATTGTTCCAAGCTTTTGTGCAGGAACTCACACTCTTGGTCATGCAGTACTGTAGTTTTTCATCAGAAAAATGACATATGTCCAAAGGTGTGCACTTAAATAGAGAAATGTACTGAATGCGTAGGGAGGATGGCAAGCTGTATTCTGCAATTATGAATTGCTACAAGGATTATTTCTTTCTCTCTTTTTCCATTTGGCATCTGTATGAAGCCACGGTATGGACTCAGAGTGATAAAGTGCAAAAAACATTCATTATTTCTCATCCCTATAGCCAATTTGAAGAGTATGGACTGGGTGGGTGGACTGTAAAATGGGTGAAAAGCTGACAAGAACATTGGGCTCAAATAATAGTACTCTGTGGTTCAAAATCTATCTAGCAGCTGATTACTGTCAGCATTCCTTAGGGCTGAGTACTGAGCCCAACTGTTCGACATCTCCACCTGTGACCTGGGCGATGTAACAGAATTCAACTTTGTGCGTGACACCAAACCAAGGGTAAGCAGTTGACAAGGCAGAGGGGAGACCTGCATGAAGAGACACCTCAACAGCTGGAGAAACGGGCTGAAAAAATCTTCCTGAAGTTCAACAAAGTCAAACGCAGCCTCTCTCCTGTGAAGCAGCACAGGCTGAGAACTGACTGGCCAGGAGGCAGCTTTGCAGAGAAGGAGCTGGGGGTGCTGGTGGCCGAGAGGTCGAACGTGAGCAGCAGGGCACCCTTGCAGCAATGCAGGCCCACTGCATACTGGGCCAAGTTAGAAAGAGTGTAACCAGCAGGTCAAGGGAAGTGATGCTTCTCCTTTACGCAGCTCTTTTAAGACCCCAGCTGGAGGACTGGCAAGAGAAATACCAACACACTGGAGCAAATCTGGGGACAGATCGCTAGGACACCGAGGGACTGGTGCACATGATGTGCAAGGAGAGGCTGAGGGAACTTGGTTTGTTCAGGCTGGAGAAGAGAGGGTTTCAGGGTGGTCAGGGGACCATGTGCCTTCTTCAGCTGTCTTCTGAGGTTTATAGAAGAGACAGACTCAGAATGGTTGGAGGTGCACAGCCAAAGGACAGCAGGCAATGTTCACAAGTCACAACGAGGGAAATTCCAACCATAAGGTAAAAAGATCACAATTATGGTGTTTACACACTAGGTCAGGTTGCTCAGTGAATTTTCAGAACCTCCATCCTTGGAAATATTTGAAATGTGGCTGTTCAAAGACTGACCAACCTAATCTGACTTTGCAAAGGGCTGCTGGCCATTTCTCTAGCATGTTCAAAGAGAATTGGGTGCACCTATTCATGTGTGCTGAACAGGTTGGTGTGGAGCTGCTTACGCAGCTGCTCCGAGCATCTGGAAGGACTGTCTCCTCAAGGTCTCTCTTGACACCTACCAAGCCCCACAGAACGTAAATACCTCCCAGCTGGCAGGCCCGTGTATTCTCTGTAGCACAATTTGTCCTGCAAGGAAGGAAATTGCTATGTGGCTGTTGGCATTTTAAAGACGTAAGGGATGTTTCCTTCTCACCTGTGGATATTTATAGCTGGAACACTATCTGGGGAGAGACTGGAAAAGTGTTACTTTAATGCTTTATTGTCTGTGAAATCTTTTTCATGTATTTATTTTTATGTAGTTATTGTAGCAGGTAAAAATACCTTATTTCGCCCTTTTTCTGGTTTGGGGTTTCTTTTAATTATTATTATTTCATGTTTGGGTAGAAACCAATGATTCTTACCTTTCATTCAGGAGACTAGGAAGGCTCCATCTTAGGTAAATACATATTTATTCATACTTAATAGAGCAAAATTACTCCCACCGGAGCTATTAGTCTATCAGCTAAGCATGTAATTAAGCTTTTTTAAAGCATATTATGTACTCAGCAGACCAGAATGACAATACAGAAGTTACTCTCGTCTATCTAGTAAATAGGCAATTATAACTTTTATTCAAATTTTAATTTACCATTTAAGAGAGTCATTCAAGTCCATTAAATTTTCTACAGACAGTACTCTTGTTCATCTTTGTATGTAACAACAATTCATTTATTCAACTGAATTGAACATATATTTTGAGTTGTTAGTGGGGTGTGCATGAAGATATATATGTTATCCAACATGTCATGGAAGTCTTAGTCATATAAAAAAATCTAGGGTGCATCACTTACTTTCTGCTTGTTTCTGCCTCTCTTGGGGCTTCTCCAAGCTTTCGAAATCCCTACCATGAAGCATATCTCAGCATTTTGAGAGTTATAAAAATCTGCCACAAAAATAATTTGCCTTAACATGAGAATGATATATAAATATATGGTATTCCTGTCCTGACTAATGACAGGATAAATATGCAATACAGCTCATAGCAGCTGGATGTGAAAGCCTTACACTATACAAAAAGGAACATCCCAGCTTTTCCACTGAGCTTTTCCATTTGTTTTCAGGACCATTTCATGGAAGTTTTTATGAATTAAGCTCATCCTTATTTACCAAATAATTACATACGTTTTCTTCCTTTGAAGGGAACCAACATTAAGGATGGGCCTGAGCACCCAGTTTATATCAATTTTGAAAACATCAGCACTAAAGAGTGATCTCTTTTAAATAATTTCTAGAGACTTCTAAAATGTTTTTATTATACTTTTATGTGTTATGCATGCAATTTAAAATCCCTTAAAATGCGACTTAAATAATGTAATTTTCTATGAAATATGCAGGACCACCATTGTAAACTGATTGGTTCATAAGCAGTGATCTGCAAAAGTAAATAATCTGGTAAAAGCTACAACTTTTAGGTGTTGATCCAGCAATGCTTTTAAGCACAAGCTTACCTTTACTAAACAGGTAGTCACATACTAGTGGAAGGAATGAGACCATTCCTAGAAATATAAAAAATGAGGCTTTTTCATCTTCTTAGTTTTGTACAGGAGAAGAGTATGCCCAAATTGATGACAGCCCAGATTCATCATATCCTAGATACCTGTAAATGGCTTACAACGATTAGACAAGTCGTTTAGTGTCAGACGGAAGAAAACCTGTTATTTTTTACAAACAAATAAAATACCATTGTACATTTTTAAATATTGCCCTCTCTTAGCATAACCAACTGCATTTTTACAGGGATTTTTTAAAGGTTTTTATGGAATACAGAATTTAGGCAAGAAGCATTTTTGAAACTAGGAGGATGGTGGTGGTGGTGGTCTTTGTTGTAGAATTTGAAGAAGAGAATGAGCAGGAATCCCTGGGCTCAAAGTAATGCTTCTTTTTTCTTTACTCAACAGAGAGATGGCAATAAAAAAGCAGCTCTTGTATGAAATAGACCTTTAAAATCCAAGCCTATTAAAATCTGTAAAATGACCTCTGTCTGGAAAAAGGGGATGATGCTGACTCTCTTTCTTCCTCCAAATAACAAACGGCCTTGGATATATTCAGCTACATTCCAGCCTTCAGACGTGGATGCTACCATGAACTATGCATTCACATATTAGTAAAGCACAGCATATTAGTAAAGACTTCTGTTATCCTGGTATAATAATGGAACAAACAATAAGAAATGTTTTTAAAAGCCTTCGTTTTACATTCTCTGTTGGCAAGCGACCAAAATCTTTCTTTTCTGAATTTTGGCTATGGTGTTTCTTACTATAACACAAGTTCATCAGCAATCTTTGTGTTATCAAAGAAATCCTTCTTTCTTTTACTGTCATGCTGACAACGTAAAAAGTGATATACATTTAAATGTATTACTTATGGATTTATTGTACCTGTAGAATTTGAACCATAAGATATAACTTACCTTCTATTGCAGATTCTGTTGTTGTTTTTCAATGTATCTCACAAAACAATAGTGACTAAGCCCTCTGTGGGTAGCTGTTATTGTCCAATTTAATTTATGGTTTGATAAACAAGGAATACAAAGGTTAGGGAGCTCACAAAGGAAATCCTTGCCACTGCTGAGAATAACTCTCATTTTTTGCTTTCAGCCCTCTGTTCCTGTTATTCTTTCTGTTTCTCATTGTGGTTTCCAAAAAGTAATTGGGATTTGATCCTGTGGTTCAATACTTTCCCAGCTTATGAGTTTGAATTTGTGTTTTCCTGAGTTTGCACCTTCTACAAGCTTTGTGCGTAAACATCATAAGCCAGATCCTTATTTGCTGTAGACTGGTGTAACTGCTCAGACTTCAGTGGCTCTATGGCAGTCTAAAACAGCAGAAGCTCTAGTCACAAATTCCAAACATAAATGGCATGTTTCAAATATTTTTCATTAATTTAGTGGGTTTTTTTAATCTGAATGCTAAAGCAGGATTTACCTAATCCTCAAGAACACTGCTTTTTTATGGGTATTTTCTTTCTTTTTTTTTTTTATTATCCCAGGTGCCATCATGCCCTGTAAGGATATCCCCATCAAACAGGAGTTAGAATACCACTGTTTCCTGAAGAGGTCACTCCTTGACTGCTTGTCA
Source organism: Pluvialis apricaria (assembly GCA_017639485.1). NCBI lineage: Eukaryota > Metazoa > Chordata > Aves > Charadriiformes > Charadriidae > Pluvialis > Pluvialis apricaria. The sequence continues at coordinate 107,430,451 of CM030007.1, forward strand.
TACGGACACGGATATTATTGACCAACAGTATTGCCTTTAGGAAGCCAACACAATATTTCTTTTGAAAGTTACATTTATGAACACATATGTATTATATGTGACAACTTCTTTTTTAATGTTTTAGTAAAACTGCATGTGGCCAGCTAGTATAATATAGTGGTTATAATTAAGACATCAACTTTTTTCATAGGTAGAAATATTTTCTGTTCTGAATAGAGAAAATATCAATCATTGTGTGACAACTGTCTGCAAATCCTAATTTTCATAGACAATCACTTTATTGTAACTAATGACATGTAAACTTATGCATAGGCTGTGAAAGATCTTTGAGATTACTTGTATTCATTGCTACTGGGTTTTTTAATCAGCCGTTGCATTACTAGCTGAGTATACAACCAGAAGTAAGAGAACTTTGGAGAAGATTTTCAGGAGAGAAATTGATTAAAAATGACCTTTCATAGCCTCAGTTTTCCAGCTGATTTCCCTGAAGTGACCCTCATTGGTTATCAACCAGTTACAATTATTATCTCTGATCACTGTAAACAGGTGAATGGAATTTTAAACTCGTGCTTTATCACAGGAATGTCTGACAGGAGGAGAAATAATGAATACAATGTAGAAGGCTGGTATCTTGGACAGACAGGGACTCCAGAAAGAACAAAGGAAATGGAAAGGACATGCTCATTATATATGTTGTGCCTTGCATAGACATCTGGCCTGATTTTGCTCTCAGAAAATCACCCAACCAGAACAGTTTAAAAAAGAAGGAATCAACAGTTAACTCAGAGCAGTTTCCCAGTCCTCCTCCCCAGGTGATCCCGCCGATTCCCACGCCAGAACCAGAGAAGGGGATACCAGGAGCAGAATGGGCGCAGAGGTGCATAACAAGGTGGCTTCTTTTCGAGGAAGTTGTAGTGCAAGGTGTTTGCAGGACTGGGCTCAGTTACAGCTGTCCGTATTGACATCGTGCCATTGGTTTTCACGGGAATTGCCCAGAGCTGGTAGGAGAGCCTAAGGCAGTTCTGTAAGTGAATATGATTGCATTGGTGTGTTCTTAGTAAAATCCCGTACCTATCAAATTCGGCACACGGACAAGCTAGATCCTGAAGAGCTGTAGAGACACAATTTTCCAACAAAACAGATTTTTAGCCACTCAGCACCAACACATATAGAGAGTTTGATACAGAGTTTGCCTGTGTTCCTTCCTCCACCACCACTCACTTTCCTGGGACCCTAAATAAGTCTGCACAGAGTGTTGCTTGCATAACATGGGGAGGACAAAGACCTGTGCTGCAACAGTTTTCACAAGCTGACCCATTCTGGTGTCTAAATACAAGCTTCAGAAAGAATGTCCCTATGGGTGAGGGCTGAAGTATTTGACAAAATGTTGCTCCTACTGCATCCAGTGCACGTGCTTTTTCCCTACCTTTTATAACAAATAACTACTAATTATATATTGGGTAATCCATTGTGTGATCCACTATAACAGGATAATTCTGGATAGATGCAATTAAATCTAAATGTACACAGAGATGCCTTCTCTTCTGATTAAGTTAGTAGTCTCTTGGCTTAACTCCTACAATCCATTTTACCAAGTCTTTCATCACTCTGAAAAGATAATTTTTTTAGTTCCAAAACGGAATGTATATGGCTTGATTATAACAGCTCCCCCTTATGATTATATGCCTGTGCTGTTCCAGCCCTTTGCTTTTCAGTTCCACATCTTGTGTCACCACATGACGAACTCCGCAGAATACAATTAACAGCTGTTGTGCTGCTGGCAAGGGTGACATTGCATGCAAGCTGGCTCCCAATTCAAAAGAAAAACCTTAAAAAAATATCGAGAGATTGAAAAACTTCCATTCCCAAAGTTAAGACATACCATGAAAAGTGGGCCATTGCTTGAAAATGGATCATCTGAACTGTTACGGTAGCTGGTCATGAAATCTCTAGAAAATGTTTTCCTCTTCAAAAATTGTTCCATAAACAAAAGCCTCTGAGCCTTGATCTCTGTAGGAGCAGGACCTCCAAAGACCCAAGTGTCTGGGAAGAATTAAGAAGGTGCATTTGTCACTTGTTAGACATGTTGCTATTAATGGTATTTTTCATTTGTGTTAACAGCTCCTTGATTCCAGTAAGCCCTTCTTACAGCAAGAAGTCATTGTGAGATGTCTGTGGGGCGTTTCTCAGAATGGTGAGCTTTAATCTTCCATTTATTAGTCCTCGGCACTTCTGAATCCCTGTGCTTTTTCTCTGTCTCTAGCCCCAGGACTTGATGCCTGTCAGATGTCAGGGTTTGAAGAGGAAGCCTGTGGCCACCTCGCATAAGGGCTTCGCACAGTGCCACCACGGAAGAGCGCGGGGAGAGTCTTTGACAACTGCAGTTTCCTCCTCTGAATCCAGTGCGCCCCATGGACATTGCCTCCTAGCCTTAGCCAGAAGTACTGCTTCTCCACGACAAGCATCTTGCACTGCTCTTGTACCCAAAGGCCAGACAGCCAAGAACCAGACCAAACAGCTCTGGTTTTCTCTGCTGCCTGCTGCAGAGGAGACTTACCACTACTCACTCTTCTGAAATCCTGCTGTAACGTCTTTTGAGGCTTGGAAGTGAGGGGTAAGGCTTGGGGTTACCCACCATCTAGCTAACGGAATGACAATAACGCTAAGAGGATAGCATTAGGCTGTGTCCCTTGTCCTCTTTCTGCAACATGCAACCACCTTTCAGTTATAACACGGGTGAAACAGATGAATTCTGCACTGCACTTCAGTTTCCGTCCTCCAGCTTCACTAAACTTCCATATCACTGGGTTTTGCTGTATCCTTGTTTATCAGAACACAGGTTCATTGCCTGTATATATATACACACACAAATATATATATGTGTGTGTGTATAAGTATGTATGAATGGAAAAATATTTATATATATATATGCCTGTATATTTAGTGTATTAGTATATTTAGTGTACATTTAGTGTATTAGTAGGAAAAAAGCCACATGTTTATAGCTTTTATATGGGGTTACACAATTTCTGCATTTTGAACCAGAGCAGAGCCATTGCTCTTGAAACAGCTTTTTTCATTTATGTGTGTGGCCAGAGTGTGATGACCAGGTATGGGCAGTTTTGTCTTATCTTTCTCATCGGAACCTGTTGATGAAACCAGTCTACCTAAAATTTCTAGTGCTGTATTTGAGATGTCATTCATGTCTACACTTGAAGGAGGAGCTCAGGATCATTTTGTTTCAAATCTTGCTTCTTTCATTGACTTCTCATAGTGGATTAGAAAAGCCATGTTTTCTCTCTTCCTTATTTCCTTACAGACCATGAGAGCAGAACATCACTGTAAGAATATGGACAATATTTTTATTCTAATGTCCTCTACCTCATGGGGATCGATACAAAGACACTTGCATAGAGCACTGAAAATAGGAGACACGAGTTGTTCAGCTGAGCTTTTTTGGGAAGCTGAAAAACATCTAGCAATTGTGAGGATGCATTTTTTCCCCCACAGTTTATTAATACAAATCACTTGTTTCTATTGCCAGTTCTAGTGAACAAGCAAGCTGCCAAGGTGCTAATGAGCGGACAGTCTGAATAGTAATTCCAGTGCCACTGGCCATGATGATTAGGAACATTGCTGAATATAGATGGTGCTGTCTTGACCCTTCTCTCTGCCTCCAACTTGAATGAGTTCTACCCTGCTCCAAAACATTTGTCATCTTCTTTAACTGAAAAGTTTAGAACATTTTGTTTTGTTTTTCAGCGAAAGCACACTGCCACTTCTGAAAGCATCCTTATGTAAGACAGAGAAATAGCCAAAGATTTGCTTCCACATTCTGAAGTTGTTCAAGGAAGAGCAGCGGCATTTTGACTACAGCAATTCAAATACCGAAGCTAATAAAAGTGGCCACCTTCAGACATGTGGCTTTGGGCCCTTTCATAGTTGCAAAATTGTGATAATGGTAGTTGGTTTTCTTTCTCTTCCCCATCTCACCAACTCCTCATCTACCACTGCTGTCCCTCATATCAATTTGTATATGAATTTGAGGTGCAGACATACAGGCCAAAAGAATTTTGAAAGGCAAGGCACTTGAGTCCAGCTAACAGGGACTGGGTTCTTTCTGGTATGAGAGTTTAATAAAATAATGTTACCAAATACCACTCTCCTGTTTCAATTTGTGAAAATATGATACTGAAGGGAATGACCAGGCCCATTAGCATAGGGCACCTGCTGGGCTAGCGATGTTCCACCACCATTTCCACGAGCAGCATGTTGGACTGCTGTCCTTTCAGGCCAGCTACGCCTATATTCCCTTAGGCTTCAAGAGGAAAAGTCAAGCTTTCTCCTATGTGATGGTTCCTGTCAAGTCATGCATTGTTGACAAGCATTGGGATCCACGTGTATTTTCTTGCAACCATGAGGACTAAAAGGATGTTACATAAAAGATGGCCTTTTTAAAATAGCAAATAGCTATCTTTGCCCGAGCAAATATGTAAGAACATAGCACTAAAGAAGACTACCTGTCTCAACACTTGTAACTGTAGGCCAGGGACTAACGGAACAGCAGAATAACTACTTCCTACCTCCTAAATACAACAAGCTACAATTCCTACTCAGGGTGCAACTCTTCGTTTGCCACCAGTCTTAGCAGGTTTCTGCTACTTGCTATTTTATCTTTATTCAAGTAAATAAGTGTATTAATTTGTAATCCAGTTTACCAGCAGACTGAAATGAATAATCTATATTCTGGTGTTCGTTTCTATTAAAAAAAAAAATCCTATATAGATCTGTTTAGCAAAGAAACAAAGTAAATCTAGCGATATTTTTCACAAAGACAAAGTTCTCTGAAGGTCACAAATACCAGCCAAGCATCAGTAATTACAACGGACACCGATACGGGAACTTGAGGCTACTCACCCCATGTGCTGGATGCTGCCAAAAAAGGTGATGTTTGGCTGTTTGCACTGTACATTTCTCAGGAAAAATAATTTCAGCAGGTTCATTATATGAGGGGGGAAAAATCCCCAAACCCAGACACCTTCCTGTTTTACCTCAAACCAGGACACTCCCACCCTTTCATTCTGCTCTTATCATAGGTGCTAAATAACAAAGACAAACTGCGATAATACATGATGTGTCGGGAAAACACCAGACAGAGCAGACTTTGTAAGAGAAAAAGTACCATACCAGACAGAGCTGTTCTTTGGACACTAATGCATTCTCCACCAGCAACTGCTGATCCAATGAAGCCTTCACCTACCTATCCCCAACATAAGCTTTTAAAACCCCACACGGCATTGAATGGTGGAGGCATCATGACTGTGCTCCGAGTGATTCTGTCTAACACCAAAAAAGAGCAGAAACTTGAAGTTCACTGAGATCTTTGTTTCTTAAGTGGGGACATTCATCTGCTTCTCGTAAATAGTTCTTTAATGTTACTCTCTGTCACGTCTTCAGAGGTCTTGCTCTGTTTGCACTCAATGTGACAGAGGCCAACACTTCCTATGAAGTTATGGCACAGTCATATGTACTTGTAAACAATCAATTTTAATAAAGGGGAGATAATATTTAGTGATTTCTAAATGTTTTCTACAAGTACTTTATATAATTTAAAAATTCCAAACCAAAATCTTAGGTGTAGCACCCCTGAATCAATGTGAGAGAGCTTTAAGTCATATTCACGGTTCCCTGAACCCTGGGCTGCTGGATTTTTCCTAAGGCAGAAAACTAAGTATTACAATAATGCTAAACCTTGGCTGCTGGTAATAGCCCCTGACAAACGATAGGGATTTATTGTTTTCTGGGGTACATCACTTTTCCTGGCACTGAGATAATTTGGTACAGAGCTCTACATACTATTTCAATGCTTCCCTGCATAATTGAAGGTTTGGCTGATCATTTAAAAGCCTATGTAGAAGAAATGTGAAAAATTACAGTGACCAGGATATTGATACTGCATTTTAGCCTGGTAATCTCCAGCTTATTTCTCACCCCTTTACATACCTTCCTTACTGACTGTCATTATAAAAACGGATGCTGTTCACAAAAACTTACCATTTGCTGCTAAAATCATGTGCAGGATAAAATTTTCAAAATAAAACCCCTGAAATTTAAAAGAAAAAAAAAAAGATAAAATTATTAGTCAGATGATAAGCTAGCTCTCCTAGTACCTTTTACTTTGATAGTTAACTCATTTCAACCATGAATTTTATGTCATGAACATTTAATGTCTAAGGCGTAATTCCAAAGGGAAATGAAAGTCTAGTTTGGATTAAGTTCTTGTATTTCTGATTTTGATCCAGTAAAATCATATATTCTCAAAAGTAATATAGATATTTAAGAAAGACTATTTCATTACTCAGATCCTGAATTCTCATACTGAATTATGAAAAAAACCTGACTGCTTGGGAGAGCGGGGGTTTGGAAGAAAAAAAACATCAATGCTAATGCCTAAACCCAAGACTTCTGTGGTTAGTGAATTTTCCCCAGATGTTGCTACTGTTTGCTAAGCTTCACCAAGCACTACTGATTAGTTTACTAAATAAATGTTTCATAAATAAAGCACACAAGTGCCTGTATTTTTAAATAGTGTTTATCAAGTCTGAATGAAATTCAGCCTTTCAGCAGATGCCTACTCTCAGCGCAGGTTTATAAATCCCTGTCTGGTGCTGTACCAGAAAGGATACAGCATTTTTGAGACACTCCTTGCTCTTAATAGAAATAATGTGAAAGGTTTTCCACTATTTCCCTTCCTGTAGGTAAATGGGTGAAGATGGTATGAACAGGGAAATTTCTGACTTGCTAATAATTAAAAAACATCCACCTATCTTCTTCTGTGCTGCCTTGAGCTTTTCTGTAGGCACAATGTAGGCAAAGATTTCACTAGCTTTCACACAAGTGCACAAAAATAATGTATTTCTACCAGTAGAATTATTCTATTTTGTAGAATATAACTGCTGTACGGCAGAGATTACACCTACCTTAACATGGTAGATATAACTGGAGGGGCCATAAGATATGTTGTTTGCTGCCCAGGAACAGTGGCATTCCTGCGTTATGCTTTTTGCGCGCTTTATACAGCAACAGGGAGTGTTGAGTGCATTCCTCATGTGACAGAGACTGGCAGACTTTGCGGAGAAGAACAAGAATGTCTCATTGCCTTCTAGGAGCTCTGCGATAAATTGTCCAGGGTCAAAGAGTGCCAGAAATCAGAAACCCCAAAGGAGATAATGAAGTGGCTTGTGTGGAGATACGTAGCAATGTAATCATAGACAACATTTTTGAAAAAGAAAGCAAGCATGTATTTTTTTGCGTTATAGTCATTAATAGTGTATGTGTAACTATATGCCAATACTACGATAGACCTAATGCGCGCTAATGGAGCAGTCAGGAAAAGACATGGCACTCTGTCAAAGGAGGACAGAGTTTGATATTGAAAATCCATTTTAAATATTGCATTTAGTATTCAGGCCATCCTCGGGAAAAGATTTAGCAGAAAGAGCATCCCAAAGTGGCAATGAAACTGATTAGAAGTGCAAAAAGATTTCCATTTAAAGGAGGAAAAAAGATTAAGCCTTTTTGACTAGTGGTAAGTAAAGGGAGACGGGAGAGAATCAGAAATTCAAAGCCCTGTCCAGCTAACAGTGGAGTCATTGGGAAGCCTTTCATTAATGTCAGCAAAGGTTGGAATACGTCAGCTAATCCTGGTTGCTCCTTCATGGTGTAGGAAAAGAGAAGATATTAAATGAAATGCACAATGAAATGACATTTGCCATCTGAAGCCCAGTGTATTTGTTGCCTTCCCTGCTGCTGGACATCGTTGGCACAGGAACCTACAGGAAAACAAGGGTGACAATACTCACACTTCTCCCAGGTACCACAAAAGGTACAAGCATGGCTCCTGAATCTTGCAGAGCCAGGAGGAGAAGGTGGTGCTCAGAGGTGGCTAAGGCTCAGAAGATGAGACTAGCCCTCAATGCCATTACAGGATAACATGGGGCAGAGATGAAAAGACATCTTCCCAGTCTCCCCTCTTTCCAGAACCACGGGTTTTCCCAAGTCAACAGCTCCCCTGCTGCCACAAAGTATGCCCAGGCTCTTTTGGAGGTGCTGTGAAGTTGGTTGGCTGGTTACATGCTGGAAAACACGCAGAAGATATGTCATTCCTCGTGTTCAGCCAGTTAGCAGCTTGAGTTCAACAAGAGACATCTTCAGTATGTATGTAAGATATCCTGGTAATTGTTTTGAAGTGATTTCTCTAGAGATAGTCTAGAGGTAAAGAAGTTTAAATGCTTGTCCTAAGCATGTGCCTTTTTCTCTATTAAGTTTCCTCTAGTGCTCTACGTGTGATAATTACTGTTTCTAAACTGCTAATTAAGCTTCTGGAGACAGAGATGCCTGATTATAGTGAGTTTCAAAACACTAGTGCACTGGGAGCGGAATTTTCTCCTTGAACTGTGCCTGAAGATTAGCACTTCAGGGCTTGTACACTTAACATAATTTTATCAATCCCGCATGCTTTTCAACACCATCTTTCAAAAAACATTTCTGATAAGACATAATTTTGCCATCATGTGGTGGTGATATGGAGTTTTCTAAGGAGTATCGCTGTGGCTAGGACCTTAGGTCTAACCTTTTGTTGTTCTTTGCTATGAAGTAGTCTTCCTTTAAAATCTCTTTCTCAGAACGAGAAACAGTTTTTGGTCCCAGAAGACCCTCACCTCACCCCAGCACAACCAGACGATATTGCCCTGACATCGTTCTCTGTCTTCTCAGCCTTCTACAAACACCCTCCGTGATGCTGGGAGCAGCGCAAAGAGAATAGAGATCCTTCTCTTTCTCAGATGGACCTTTCAATCGCTTGTCCAAAGGACAGTACTTGGGAAGTAATAACTAGCGTTAAAGAGGTTCAAAGGACTTGTCCCCTGCTGACAGAAAGAAGCAACAATTGCAGAAGGTCCATAATGGTGTTACGTGCAAATCAGTACTGAAGTCAAACACGCTACGCTGGCTTACAACTACCGGACAATTTTACCTGACATTTTTGGGAAATACTGAAATGTGACTTGCCAAGAGAGCTATGAAGGGGGAGGGGACTGCAAGGGAAGGAATCAACAACAAAAATGGAAGAACGGAAAATAAATACCAACTAAGGACTTTTCTAATACAGGCTGGCATGGCGATTGAAGATGATTAATTAAAACTAAAAACCCGCAGATGTCAGAGTTTCTGGGAGCTACCTACCAGATCTGAGTCTCCTTTATCTGATAAATTCTTTTCCTTTACTACGAATGCTATGTATTGGCAAAACCATATTATGTTTTCAGGGATTTGTTCAAGGACAAACTGTGGCCCATGACCGGATGAAGACACAGGGAGCAGATGCAATTCCTCTGAAATTAAGTTACCCACCTGGTCCGAGTTTTACTCTCAGCAGCTAACATATAACTGAAATTTCCTTTTATATACGTAATTCAGGCTGTTGCATAAACTAAGGGATACACACTGCACGGTAGTTAAAATCACAGAATCACAGAATGATTTGCGTTGGAAGGGACCTTAAAGATCATCGAGTTCCAACCCCCCTGCCATGGGCAGGGACACCTCCCACCAGACCTGGTTGCTCAAAGCCCCATCCAGCCTGGCCTTGAGCACCTCCAGGGATGGGGCAGCCACAGCTTCCCTGGGCAACCTATTCCAGTGTCTCACTACCCTCGCAGTAAAGAGTTTCTTCCTAATAGCTAATCTAAATCTACCCTCTCGCAGTGTAAACCTGTTACCGCTCGTCCTATCGCTACACTCCCTGATAGAGTCCCTCCTCTAGGTACTGGAAGGCTGCTATAACGTCTCCCTGGAGCCTTCTCTTCTCCAGGCTGAACAACCCCAACTCTCTCAGCCTCTCCTCATAGGAGAGGTGCTCCAGCCCTCTGATAATCCTCATGGCCCTCCTCTGGACCCTCTCCAACAGGTCCATATTCTTCTTGTGCTGAGGACTCCACAGCTGGATGCAATACTCCAGATGGGGTCTCACCAGAGCGGAGTAGAGGGGCAGAATCACCTCCCTTGACCTGCTGGCCACACTTGTTTTGACGCAGCCCAGGATATGGTTGGCTTTCTTTCTGGGCTGTCAGTGCACATTGCTGGCTCATGTTGAACTTCTCATTCTCCAACACTCCCAAGTCCCTCTCCTCAGGGCTGCTCTCAATCCATTCTCTGCCCAGCCTGTATTTGTGCTTGGGATTGCCCCAACACACATGCAGGACCTTGCTCTTGGCCTTGTTGAACTTCATGAGGCTGGCATGGACAACATGAAAAGTTGTTTTTCTTTGTTGATGGTCAGGTTCTGGCGTACGTTCAAAAAACATTCAGCTGTGCGTTGATAAACAAAACAACTGGCTTTCAAGTGATTTGGCTTGGTGGTTTTGGGTTTTGTTGTCGTTAGTGTAGAATGGCCAAATCCTTTAAAAAAAAGTCATTATACGTTTCTGTGTCAGCCTTCCCCTCCGAGCTGCCAGCTGCAGGAAGCCCTTTATGAGCAGAAACACCTGTGGATGATTCTCATTTTTGTGTGCATACTTCAGCCTTTCAAAGGGCATTTCGCGACTCGCAAGCTCTTCATGGGAAGTCAGAGCAAACCCTTTTGTTTCGCGAGGCCGCGGGGTGGATGTTTTGGCCTGCGGGCCCTGCCTGTGGGAATTCTCGCGCGGAGTTCATCACGGCAGCGTTTTAAGCCGTCGTCAGAAACGCCTCTTGAGAAACACTTCAGCGTACGGCTCTGGGCTGGACACGGAATGTCTCCCAGCCCCGGAGGACGCGGACCAGCACCGTCTGGGGTTCGGAGCCAGCGGCAGGGCCACGCCGCGGCTCCCCGCGGCCGCCGAGGGCCGGAGGGGGGGGGGGGGGGGGGGGGGGTGTCCGGCAGACAGCGGCGGGCACCGGCCCGGCTTTGCCGTCGTGAGAGCGGCCGGCGGGCCCGGCCTCCCACCTTCCCCCCGGCGCGCCCCCCTCCCGCCCACCGCTTCTGCTCTCGCGATTACAAACAAATCCCGATTTTCAATCCCAGTTTACAAACAACCGCGATTTTAATCCCAGCAGAACCCCCACCCCCTCCCGTCGGAGCGCGGCAGCGCGATGCAGGCGGGCGCGGCCTCTCACACCCCCTTCGGGGCTCCCCACCCCCGCGGGCCCGGGCCCGGCCGAGGGGGGGGGGGGGTGGTCGAGGCGGACAAAGGCGGCGGGAGGCGGGGAAGCCTGAGGGGCCGGGCCGGGCCGGGCCGCGACGGGGCGGCCCCGCCGCCGCCACCCAGGGCGCCGCCGGGACAGCCCGGGGGCGGCCCCCGCCGCGGCAGGGGGCAGCCGGCCCGGCCCCGGCGGCGCCGCCCGCCACCGCCACCCTCCCCACCCACCCCGGCCCGCCTCCGCGACGGGGCGGTCGGCGGCTCCGCGCCCGCCGCCGGCATGGAGGCAGCGGGGCGGCGTGGCCGGGCCGAGGGGCGCCCGGCATGGGGGGTGCTGCTCTCCCCTTTCCTCCTCCTCCTCCTCCTCCTCCTCCTCCTGGCAGGTCAGCGGGGGCGGGCGGGGGCGTGGGGCAGCGGGGAGGCGCGGAGCAGCGGGTGCCAGCGGGGCCGGGGCCCGGCGGTGGCCCCCGCGCCGCCCCCTGGCCGGCAGGGGCCGCGGGTAGCGGGGCCCGGCGGTGTCAGCACGGGGCTTTGCCTCCGTGCGGGCGATGGACTCGGCAGCCCGGGTTGGAGGAGGCTCTGCGGGGCGTCTCGGCGGAACCCCGTGGGGCAGCGTGAGCGGTGTGTGAGGGTGCCCCCGCCCCCGGGGAGAGGCGCCGGGAGGTGCCCCGGCCCCGCACCCCCCCCTACCCCGGGGCAGGGGCGAGGGCACCCCCGGGTGCCGCCGGGCTCGGTGAGCGAGCGGGGGGCGGGGGCGGCTGCTGGGGTGCCGTCTGGCGGAGCGGCACTGCCTGGGTCGGGGGGCCGGAGCCGGAGGCGCCAAGGGCTGGTGCCAAAAACGGGTAACGGGGCAAAACGCCCGAAGCTGCCGGCGCGGGGAGTCCTGCGAGGGCGACAGTGCGAAAAGCCCTGGGGCGGGCAGTCCCGCGCCCTGGCACGGCGGTCGTTCCCCTCTTGCCGCTCCATGGCGGCGGGGCTCACGCCGGTCACCGGCCTCCCCTTTCCTTCTGGAGACTGCCGTGTCCCTCCGGCTGCCCCGATCCGCTTGTTGGTCTTCAGGCTGGTGGGCCACTTGTTCCGCCGCCTTCGTGCACGGGCGTTTCTGTCATACAGGGGTAATTGCACAGGTTTAGGGCGCAGCTGCGTGAGTGGGTCCCTACGCTGTGTCCCACGGCCCTCTCCGGCCCTCACCCCTCACCTGCTGCTTGTTTTCAAGCAGAGACCGAGCGTGAGCAGGTTCGGAGGGCTGACCTGCTAACACCTAATGCGCCAGGTTGCGGTTTTGGGATGGATGAGCAGCACGAGGCGTTGGCCACGCAGTCGATGTGCGGAGGAGCCTCGGCGCAAGGTGGGAGCTTGCAGGCAGAGGTGGGACGGGGAGAGGAGCGTGGCCGCAGCTGAGAGGATGTAGGGTTGCCCGGATCCCGGTGCGATGAAAGTTGGGCCGGCACGGATGAAAGGCAGTAACGGGAACGGGAGAGCGGGAACCCCTTAGCGCAATCGGCTGCCTGGGGAACGGCAGCCACAGCGTGTCGGCAATGCAGAAGCATAGTTTGTCTTCTTCGCTTCCAGGTCCCCACTGTGGCAGCGTGCGTTTGCATCACCAAAGAGGTGACAAAGGGTGATGGTGTGTGGGGCAGGTCCTGGCAGTGGGGAAGGAGAGACTGGGGTGAGATTTGGGAAGCGGACGCTTTTACAGTGCATTGGCAGTACCCAAAGACGAGAGGGCGATAGGTTTAAAATAGCCTCTCACAGCAACGAAACGTGTTCTTCCACATTTCTTAATTGTAAAGAGCTCTCACACTGTTGTTTCACAATTTGAGTTGTTCCTCAGTCCAGCAGAGCATCGCTGATAGCCCCCGGACATCATTTGTGGCCCCGGCTGGGCAGGACATTCCTCGGCAGTGGGGCAGAGAGGGCACCACTGGCCCCCATGCTGGGCGCCGCCTTGCCAGGCTGGCCATGGCCCTGGGGCTGGAGCGGAGCAAGGGGAGCCGCTGCCAGCTGGCGGGGGATGAGGGAGCCGCAGGCAGCTCTAATTTACGCCCCGGGCTGGGGCTGGGCAGGGACTGGGGCAGGTAGCCAGTTCCCAGGCAGCTTCCTTCTCCTCTCCTGCCGCTCAGCGAGACAGGCAGCCCGGCCTCAGGGTTCCCTCTGGACTCCTTGCTGGAATGGAGGAAGGTGATCCATGGCGTCTTGACATTTCAAAATGGTCTTTTTTATTTTAAATGATTAAATATAAGAAGTAACTGATACGGCCAGCTACAAAATACCCATACACAAAGCACCTAACTCTGAACTTCCGACTGAAATGCAGAACGAGTGGGAATGGGCTGCTGTTTGGATTACAGGGTCAGGTCGCGCCTCGAGTGAAGTCCTGTGATTGTATAAAACTGTTAGATTGCATTTTCTTTAAAGCTGTGCTGTACAGCATTTTGTTGTTGCTGCCATTTGACCGCATGAATGTTATTTTTATTCAGCAGAAGATTGTCTGGCTCAGTGTGATAATGACTGCAAAGCTTACTGCTGTGATGGGACTACTCCCTACTGCTGTTCATATTATGCCTACATTGGAAATGTCCTTTCGTAAGTATATTTGCGCTTTAGAGAAAAACCTGATGTGTTGTGTTCATGGACTTGATGTAAAACCGGGTTGTGAGAAACTGTGTTTTGGCAATAAACAGTGGCAGGGTTTGGGTTTTTTTGGTTTTGCTTTGGTTTGGTTTTTTGCTTGCTGGTAACAAACATTGGTATTCCTCTGAAGTCTCATGTTGCACATATTTTTGAAGCATACCAGAAAGCTTGCTAAAATTGAGGGTTATGTCCTTAGCTTGTGTACGATTATATAATTTGTGGATGTAAGTTTTAGAGCTGGTGAGAACTTTGTTTCAGGCTCTTCAGATGAAAAGGACTGTGAATAGAAATCTTGTGGGTTTTGTTGAAATACTTTGTTACAATACCTGAGTCAAACCGCTATTCAGATGGCTTGGATTTGAGGTTCTTTTTTCTTTGAGTACTTTTTTCCCCCTTTTCTATTGGCTTGTTTGTTTTTGTCAAATGGTGTTTTGACTTTGGTGGAATTTATTGAATAGATTCTAGGTGAGGGTAATCTGACCCTTTAACACTGCAGTATGAATAGCATGTTTCACAGTGCTTAAAAAAAAACCCAGCAGGTGAAATGGGATGGGTATGAATATTTTCTATCTAAAGAAAAATGGAGGAGTAAACTGTTGATTAAAAACATAGGCTCCAGTGCATCTGTTAGCCCTGCATCGGTGAGGAAGAAGATGAGCCTGCGTGCTGGTGGACCTGACTCTGGGCTTAATTTGAGTGACAACCCATAAGTATTGCATTCATGTGTGAGGACAAACCTAAACAAAACATAAAATGTTGTTCTTCAAGATAGGGCATCTTACCTTCTGTTTCGTCAACCCTACCATTCCCTAATCTTTAGCATGCAGCCTGTGACGTATTTTTGGTTTGTATTCTTGACTAAAACCAGAAAAGGAAAAAGAGGTACGTCATACGGACTGCTCCGTGCTTGGGGAGGAGTGAGTGGGAAGGTGGTAGTTGCTTTTTCTAAAAAGACTCCTCTGTTGCAGGTTTTGTTTTAGCCATGGTACTTGGGGAACATGCCAGTGTTCCCTTCAGCATATTTTACAGCACTTCGAAGGAGTAGGCAGAGTGATGGTATTTTAATACAGAATTGATCCACAGTTTTTAAAGCAGATCAGACACTTCCTGAGCTAAAGTAAATAAAATGATGATAGAGCACCAGAATCCTTCATTCCTCTGGAAATAAAAAAGCATGTACTTAAGATTGATTACTGTTGGAGAATGACAAGTGATTTTTTTCCCCGCTCACCTAGGGAATGTCTGCTTTGATTTTATTTTTTTTTTCTTTTCTCATTCCAAAATTGCTTTCCCATTTACATGCGTGGAAGGAGGTGCAGTTTTTGAATACCTTATTCCAGCTCACATGTGGTTAGGAATGACAGACACAATAGCACAGGATATCACATTATAAGAAGGAGGCTTCCCATAGAGCAACAAAGCAAGTGGATTTCGTGTCCCACTTCCACGTGAACATCACTGGCATTTGTCTAGCCTAATGTCAGAGCTCTCCTTTGGAAAGGATTGACCAGGCGATGCTTTAGAGTGACTGCTGAAATGTTCAAGCCATGCCTTCAGCGCCAGGTTGACACCTAGTCTTTTGTATGTTTATTTAACAAATGTAAGCAGCTATTGAATTAGAGCTGAGTGCGACTGGCTCTGACATGCTGGAATAGTTTGGGTGTATCTGCATGGTTTTGAATACTGGAGGGGCTCTTACAAGTGCTGTTTGCCACAACATGTCTTGGAGACATTTGATTCTTCTAATTTTTTATGGTTAAGTACTCCAATTCATAGACTGAAAGACCAGTCAGGAGTCATTATACTCCTCTGACCTGACATTTTGCGTGATTGAGCCATCCAATTTTTTTTTTTCCCCTAAAAGCTGTTTGGGGCGTTTCTTCTTTAAACATGTGTAATCTCATTTTGAAAACTTCAGGCATTAATGAGTTGACTGTCTGTCCTGGTAAACTGTTCTATAGTTCATTTACTAACATCGCTGGGAAATTTTGCTGGGAAATGAAGGTTGAAATTCCTACTGTCAGCTCTTAACTTATCTGCGTGTTTGAAATGCGGCCCTAAATAGTCATCATGACAGCTCTCAACCTTATCTCTGGGCTGGGTGAACTCTTGTCAGCCTCACATGTAAGATTTGCTTTGTTTTGCTTTGCCCTGCCCAGGGGTCAATTCTTTGGCCTTCCTTTGAGCTCCCTCTAGTATTTTCACTTCCTTCTTGAAGTGTGGCTAGCGGGGCTGAGCACGGGATTTTGACAGAAGCCTTGCTAAGATTATTTTTTCCTGTGTCTTTCTTTGAGTACCTGTTTTGAAGGAGCTATCTGTGATGATTACAGAAGACATAAATGAACTTAGCAATTTGTTACAGCTGTGAGTCCTTAAGTCACAGTCTTCAAAGCATGTCTACTGCTTTAAGCCTGCAAGCTGTACTTTGCTAGGGTTGCTATCTTGCATTTAGTTGCATTGCAGAAGATGTTATTGTGATTTTGACTAGACTTCATAAGAATAACCTTCCCTTCTCATTATTTGTCACTATATTAGTGGGTTTTTTTATGTGCAGGCTTTTCCCGCAGAAATTTCACGTTGCCTCACCCCAAAATGACAAACCAATGACACTGCATTAGAAGAAGACACGATCCCTGGAATTTGGAAGTGGCCACTAGCGACCTGTCTGCTTATGTCTTTCTGTTAACAACTGTGTATTGAAATCTTTTAAAGCACTATTTTTAATCCACATAATGCTGTTCTTTAAATATCCTTGTTGTCCCATGTCATCATTTTTGATCCTACTGTCTGCACCAAACCACGGACTCAATCTGCACGGGTGCTTTCAGAAGTGCCTTTTTACTGTCTTAAACACCATTAGCAGTCCTCAGTGTTGCATTGGCTCCTCTGTTTCTTTAGAGGTTGCCTGTGCTGCTTCATTTGTTTGCCACTAATTTCTCTGCTCTCTCCATTATTTATAAATCCACATGTCTGTCTGAAGTTTCTGCACTTTGTCTTCTCTGAGATAGTTTTTTTTCACAAGCATAACCCTCTTGCAGTTTTGGAAAAGCCTTCTGGTGTACAATAGGTTCTTTTGAAACAATTCTCCCTTTTGTTTCACACCTCTCACTCTTCTCTTTCTAGACCCATATGCCAGCAATTGTGGAAAAAGACTATAAACACCAGGCAATAATGTATATACTAATTTTAAAACAAAGTCAGTGTTACTAGTTCATGATCATTGATACTTAAGTTGCTTGCAGCTTTTAGGTGATTAATTAACTCTCTTCACTCATTAAAATGAGATTCAACATTGAGATATTCCATGTAGGATTTGAGAATTTTCTGTTTTAAGAAACCATCATCTTTTGAGGACACCGGGGAATTTTTTTCCTTTAGTCAGATGAGGTTTTCAGCAAACATCCTCCAGGCTGTGTGCATCTGTGATTAGCCTGTTTTTCTTTCCACGCATGAAGAACAGATGCAGAGTTATTGGCTCACTTTAGTATTAGGATTTCAGGGCCTGTAAGAGGCGTTCCAGGAACTCCATCTTTAGCTGGGCTATGGGTATAATCTGTAAGTATTTGAGGTCTGCGATTGAGTCGTCTGTAATCCCATGAGCATTTCTGAGGTAAGGTAACACATCCTTCCTTCTCCTTTCCTCCCTTCATGATACCCTTCCAGAGCAAGTTGTTCCAGCATTAATGTTCCAGCTATATTTCCCTTCCTACTAGTTTTCAATAGCCACAGCCTGTCATTATTTCCTCTGATGCATATGCATTTCCTCCTATTTATTTCCTCAGCATCTAGTGCTTAATAGTTAGCCCTTCTAAAAATGTTTTTCTCTTGGACAAATTGCAAATTTACGTTTGGATTTGTGCAACATAACAGAGCTGTGTCTGTGGGATGAAGGAAAAGGTGCAGGGATGCTTGAGTGCCGAGGCTGTTCCTCCTGCCCACCTTTTCACTCCCCACCAGAAGAAAGCGTGGAGGCCCCCTTCCCAGCCTTCAGCATCATCCCAGCCCTTTGAGTCAAGAAACTCAAACTGCCCTCCTCCTCTTCAGCTCGTTTCTAAGCTATTGAATCATTTGTGACTGACCTTTTATCAGTTTCCCTGTGCTGCGTCTGCTTCTGCAGCTTGCTACCAGGCTGGGGACTGCGAGGACCGCAGCGTGTTTTCTCTGTGACAGATGCTCCAGGTTTGCCCACAACAATAGTATCTCCCTAACTAACCCACCAGCAGCATCTTGCCTTCTGTCACTCGGAGGGATTGGAGACATCTGGTTATTGCCTTCAGCTCCAGCCTCAAGCCCCCGAGCTCCTCAGAGGAGGCAGTGGGTACGAAAGGGGTTTCTTCTGCAGAACCCAAATGTGTATGTGTGAGTGTTTCTGACAGCGCTCTTTGTGTTTGCTTCTGAGAGGCCACAAATTGTCTGGCCCTCACGCATATCCTGGTGGATTTTCTGTGGGCTAATTTCCAGTTTAGTCTTTGCCACCACGTTGTGCCTTGTGTTTATCATCAACCAGAGGTAACTTTTGAGCCGTGGGGAGCTCCCTGGGCAGAGATGTCAGGAGTTGCATGCTGTCGGGGGTGCTTCTAGGTGCTGCCTTTGCTTTTTCACATCACTTCACAGCCAGCAGCAGTGAGTTGATGTGAAATAATCCCAGATTCCAGGTAAATAACGGAGCAAAGAGGACAAATAGTCCAGCTGTTCTTTCAATTGAATACAGCTCAGCCAGTTGAGTATTCGGTGGAAATGAAGGGATTTACACCCAGATTTGGCCCACAGTATTTAAAAAAATTCACTGATAAAATATTCAGCCCTGGTGATTGGTCCGTGTTTTGCTGGGTAAGTCTTTAAGGGTAGTAAACTGGAATATCGGCTTATGCAGAAGAAGAAAGTTAAGATGCAGTGATGCTACATTACATTGCAAAGTGTATGAAGTTTTAGAATCTCTTCAGAATTACTTACTCTAAGGCAACTTTTATTTAGAAAAACAAAACAAGAAAACAAAACGGGGGATTCCAAGGACTTCAAAAGTAACTGGAGGAAAAAGTAAACAAAAGGTTTAAAAAACTGTGATCTCATTATAGGTAGTGGATGGTGGTTTGCAAGAGAGTAGGTGGAAAAATCTTACCAGAGATAATGAGGAGGCAACAGGCTGTTCAGTGACCGCTGAAATTTCAGGTGTTATTTACATGAACTTAATGTATGTTGGAGGGGGTGATTTTTTTGGGTGGGTTTTTTGTTGGTTTTTTTTTTTTTTTAAGTCTAGTGGTTGCACAATGTGGGCAGGAAGGAAGGAAGGCAGACAGAGAGAATGGGAGGAAAAGAGGCAGAGAATACATTGAGCATAAAATCGTGTGCGTGCCTCAGCCTGCAAAACTGAAGAAGAAGCTGTGTGTAGTGTATCTAAGTATGGCATTTGACGTGAAGTACTTTGTATCCAGTAGTACTTTCGAGAAAAGCAGCTGACCTCAGAGAATGCCATTTTTGTTCATGAAAGGAAGAATGTCCCTTAAGCTGATTCACTTGATACGACAATACAGGATGGAGGGTGGGTATGGAGGAGGAGTGCACCAAAGGACAGAATTAACATTTTAAGAGTTAGGAATATAGAGATGTAGCCTCTGGAGTTCATAGTGAATTAAAAAAAAAAATAAATCAGGAAGCTTGGCATTCACTGTAGATTCCAAATAATTAAAATTAGACACTTTCAGGCATCCCACAGTAAATATGTGAAGCAGCATATGGGTTGGGGTTGGTTCTATGTCTGCACTACAGTTGAATGGTACTCTGCTTAAAATAAAATTGTGTTCCTCTTCATCAACGTAATGTTCAAATTTTCCCATGATTGAAGCACTTTGGGACAATATGTAAAACTGCAATTTACCTGGCAGTTGCCATTTCGTGTTGCTGGCTCTGTGACTTCTGATACGAGGCCAGAGGTGCGCCAAAGGCTGGGTTCAGTAGTTAATTTTTCCATTTGGCTTGAGGTTGTGGCTTCTGATCAAGCGAGTCTCCCTGAACGAGCACGTGGAGCAGAGCGTGAGGATGCTTGTGCTGAGTGCTGGGGGCTGGCTATAAACATGTCATCGGCAAGGGCAAAACTGATAATTAGGCTAAAACCATTTCCCTTTCATTCTGTCTAAGAGGTGAACAGCAATTCAGCCTTTTAATCCTTGGTCTTCAGCGTCTGCAGTACCTGTGGAAACATGCTATCTGTGCTTCAGCCTGGGAAAACCTCCGCAAGAAAGGTACCCAACTCTCTCTGTGCAGGGGGTTGATTAACCACAGCTTAGAGAAAGGCCATGTTTTCATTGTAAGATCAGCTGGAGAGAGAACTGGTATTCGAAATGTGACCTTTGTGAAGTGTTTGAACTTCCAGTTGTTTTTTTGCTCCATGCCTATTGTCCCAGTTCATATCCTTCAGCGGGGAATGTGCGATCAGATTTATGACCAGGACAGTATCTGCTCTTAACGACGGCTGCAGAGGAAACCCTTGTCAGCACCAGAATTAAAACACAGGGTGCCTCTTCTTTAGCCCCTTGTGTTTTCGTTTCTGACCCTGTGTTGTGACAAGCAGCTCAAAATGGGAAAAAACTGTTTTCTTTGCCAAACAGCAGCTCTGAAAAGATAGCTCCCGCTTCAAGTCTCCCACCTCTTTTTTTCAGGGGTGTCTGACTGTTTTGAAATGTTTGGGACTAATGGAACCGAGTTCTTTTGTTTGATTGTTTTTGGAAGTTTAGGGAGTTTTATTTTAGTAGGTAGCCATAAGAACTACAATACTTTTTTTAGTGAAAACTGGAAGTCTTTGTGAACATGCAAGTTCAGTTGTTCATATTAAAAAAGGCTAGCATGGTTTTGTGCTAAAACTTAAGTTGTTGACATCCCTGTGGATCATCTGTTTTTCATCATTTGGAAGATTGTTAGAATTTGGCCTGAACGTAGAAGCATTAAGGTATAAATCACTGAAATGCTCTCTGTGGCTTACGGAAAACTCTTAAGGGGGAAAAATAAACATTCATAAGGAATTCAGTGAAATTAGCTTGCTTGTACTGCACTGTTTATTTTGAAAAGATTTTTCAGTGAAAAGGAGAGATAATTTTGTGTTTATCACTTGCAGTGGTCTGTTTTGGAAGCCTGTAGGATTTTCCCATAAGGTTCGGTCATGTAAAAGATAAATGTTTTCTTAACACTTAGTAAGACTGACGTAAAGACTGAGCCTGGGGATTATGCTGATCACAAGAATACTGTCCTTTCTTCATAAGAACTTTACCTTTTGTCTGTTATTTTATACGCCCACACACACACCCCTTTCCTTTTTTCAGGTGAGGGAAAGGTCCACCTCTGAATTTTATAAGAATCTGTAACTTTGTTCAGTCATCTGTACACCCAAATCTTGCGAGAGAATTCAGATAGTCTGCTAGGCACCAGTTCAGCAAAGTAGTTAAATGCATTTGTAACTTCGAGGCAGTGAGTAGATGCCATGGATAGAGTCCTCATCATGTTGAAATCAATAAGCTAATTACTTCAGTGGGGATTTCATGCACTTGGCTCTAATGGGACAAGTTGTAAGCTCAAGTACCTTGTTGAATCCAAGTGTTAGAAAATAAATTTTTTTCTTTCTGGTTTTTTTTTTTTTTTTAATCACCATGGTACCTTCCATGTTCACTGCTACTCCATGCTCCCTTGCTCCCAGTTGAAGCCTGCTTAATAAGGTGTGTCACTCCTCAAGGGTCAGGAGATACACAGGACAAATGCCACCTCAGCTGACTCATCCGCTCCCTGCACATCCAATGCATACCTGCATCCCCTGCCCCCAGATGGAGAATTCCTGTCCGACTGGCTAATTCTGAGATTTCACTCAGAAATTTTGTACTGGTTACTCTGTAGTAAGTAATATCACACCAACTCAGAGCAGGGTTATTAATGAAGATAATTCTGGGTCAAAAGCTGAGCAAGAGGGCGATTCGGTGCTGCGCAGTGTAATCGCAGCCAATCCAAATAAAACCTGTAGCACTAACTCAATATTTGAACAATATTGTCCTGGAAAGATAAACTCTCATTCTAATCTTAATGCGCCTCTTTAAGGGACAGAAACAAAGTTCGGCGAATATAAGTGAGTTATTAAAAATGAAAGGAAATGAACTATTAATTCACAGGGCAGCCACAAGTTCCTTTGAGATTTATAGCCTCAACTAGATAGAAATTCCACAGTTAATGTAATCTTCAGAAATTCAATGACATTTTCTCAATGATTTTTCTCTATTTAAAAAAGAAAAAAGTTGTGACATTTACTTTCAGAATCCCTTCCACTATGATTTTTTTTTTATTTTTCTCTGTAATGAATTATTTTTGTAAAATCCAAGATTTCTCCTGGGACTTACTCTATACGTAAGTGTGTAGTATGGGATGGAGAGGCACTAATACCACAAACTGGACAGGCATGTTTCATCATCATGTCTCCCTCTGTTGGCTCATCCACACGGATAAGGGATTTTTACTGCTATCATTAAATGGAGTTATTCCTTTTGCTCACAAGGGAGGCTTGGTTTAATGCTGAATGTTCCAGCTTGTCTCTCTTTATTGAGGCCCGTGGTACAGTTTGTCACAAGCACAAGAGGTACTGAGGATCTACAGCTATTGTTGAAACGTCTGTTCATCAGCCAAGACGCAGTGAACCTTATTTTCAGGTGCCTTGTGGACTTTGCTACACTACTATTGAAGCGTGAAGGGACTGTGCAAACTATCTCTACTCCAGTCCTTTACACAGTTTGTAGTCAAGGTGACCTAATGAAGGTATAATTAAGGTACTGTGGCCCTGTAGCTAATTTCCAGTTGCTGAGCAGCCCATAGGACACCAGTGTTAGTAAACTAGCAATAACATATAAAATGCAGTCCCAAATGTCTGTGCTTATGCTATCACATCAACTGCAGTTTTGGTCTCTGATACTCTGTACTGCTTATTCCTGTTGAGCCTGTGCATTTGACTTTTTCTTCCAACAGCAGGGTTAGAGAGGGCCTGGATGGAAGCAGTGTCCTTCCTTTCCCTCCCCTCACCACTGGTAATCCCTCCTCCTCCTCCCCAGTAAAAGGAACAGAATAGAAATAATAATTTGGGACAGGAGGGAAGCAGTTAGCCTTGGAGAGTGGTGTGTCCCACCATGGGGGGGGGAGTCGCCTCTGTCTTACACTTCAGAGGACAGAGTCCCCCAGGAGCAGTTTGCAGCCCACTGGGTGAGGTAACATCCACTGGGGAGAACAGGAAGGCTGTCAAGGAGAGGGCTGGGGATTGCAGCTGCTGCCTGTTACCTTTTCTACACAATGTGTATATGTATGTATGTGTGTATATATACACACAGTTATTATTTTATAATCAATTTTATTTTGAAATTCTACTTTGCCATTTTCCTACAACACTAAAACTATCTAGAGCACTGTCGGGCGTCACGGTCCTGTTCTGGTATCTCTGTTGTGGAAGCCCCCCATCGGTGGTGCCCACGGGCAGCACTGGGCGTTCGGAGTTCAAGGCGCCGTGGAGCCCGGGAGAGCCCCTTTGCTGGGACCACTCCAGCCCAGCCGGCATCTGCCACTTTGGCTGGGGTGGCGAACGGGGAGGAGGGAGGAGCGCGGCAGAGCGCTTGTTCCCGTGTCACAGCACCTCTGTAACAGACCTGTGGAGGAAAAGAGAAGCAGAAACATTCTGGTAGCAGACTGAGGAGAATTCAGACGAGCTGTGAAGAGGCCCAAAATTAATTACTTACGTATAAGTAGCACTTATAATACGATGGTGTTTAAACGGTACGTGACAGTAGCTCCTAATTCTTTTGTTTGGATCAAGTCCTTCAAGTCCCTGAGGTTTTGGACCTCTCCTCATCTGCCGCTTTGGAAATATAAACCAAGAGGAGAGAAAAAAGGCAGCCAGCATAAATTTAACACTTAACTTTTCATTGTTGGAACTAAAGCAACTCAAATAGTATTTTGTACAAGACCTTGTTGAAATACATCTCTTGAAATCTTTGAGATTTTCCTGGAAGAGTAACAAGAATTTTGTTAGTGCGATACTTTGTATAAAGAATACAGCTTTTTTGTAATCATCTTTGCTTTCCACTTGTATAGCATATTATCTTCCAAGGGTTTCAAAACACTTACGATTGTCAGTTGTTGCAGTCTTGTGCTCACGATATCCTGTCAGGGAAGGCAACAGTGTCTGGGCATCATTGCCTGTCTGCCATCCACACAGCGCGTACCCCTGCTGGTGATGGCTCCTCAGTTCTGAAAGCAGTATAAACTACCCACAAATAAAGATGAATTATTTGGGTTATGGGCAGAATTTTGATTACTTGGAGCCAAAGTTTGATGTCTGAATATAGACATTGAATACGCCATGGATAAGCGCATTTGGATGAAAAACATGAAAACCTTTTGGGATGGAGAATGGCCTCCCGTGTGAGGAGTCCTTGTGTGCCATGTCCAGCACAAAAGCGCCCTCAGCTGTGAGTGAGAAGCCTTGGTGTTAATCTAATCTAAATAATTAGTAACCTGCCCACAAAGCTATTTTGTCAGAGCATCTCATGTGCAAACGTTGCATTCTTTTAAGTCAACAGTTATTTTTGTCTGCCTTTCTGGTTGCCGACATCTCTGCTCTGGGGCACAGCTTCTCCCACACTGCAGTGTGCCAACCACTTGCTATGCTGCGTGGTCCTAGTCCGCAAAGACCTCAGTGAGGCTGTGTCTGATGATAGCTAATATATTTACATGGCTGAAAGCTAATATTGTTTGTTCAGTCCATGGCGGTAACCCTGTGTTTGGCTTGGAAATAGCTGGCCTATTTACATAAACTGAAATTATGAAAATGGATGACAGGATCGCCAATGTGCTTACCTCGCATTGCTTTCCTCCGGTGGCTCCTTGCAGGGATAATTTGATATTAAATTCCAGCAGAGAGCAAAAGAATAGAGCTTCAAGGGGACGGGGATGGATGAAAAGTTATGGCCCTCATTCTCCATTTTCAATAACAAATTTAAAATTGTCTGAAGTAAAGCACAATACGTCTTTGTTCCTGAGCCTTCATGATTGTTGAACAAAACTTAATGTTAAATTAGCATATTTCCAGAAATGTAATAAAATGTCAGCTTGACAATAATGCTTTCAAAATTGCTATATGACAGGGGTGCTGTAAACATAGTGGCATGTCTGCTGTATGTTTCGAATAATATGCTACATTAAGATAATGTGCTGAGATTAGGAGGGGAGCTATGGTATTTAACGTCTGTATTTGGTAAGCTTATGTTGTCGCTGTCTTCTAACATAATTTATTTTGCATTAAAATTCCATATTTTCTGTCAGGAGAGGAAATTTTTCCTGCTTGCTCCTCACGCCCCTCCCCAGTCATCCTTCCTTCTGAAGTAGGTGTGTGAGGAAGCGCGATCAGCGCGTGAAACAGCCTCTATGGCTTGGCTGCCTGTGCTGGCAGGGGGTGGGTTTGATGACCTCGGAAGGTCCTTTCTCATTAGCCAGAAAAGTAAGATTTTTTTCCGTTTTGGGCCTGGGCTGATCAACCATTTTGAAGCTCTTAGCAAACTGCTAGGTAGAAGGTCTGTCTCCCGTATTCCTCTGCAGTCACAGGCTGACAGCAGCTACTTGCAAGCTGACCTCCAGGCTCACTGCAGCAGACAGGGATCAGTAGTGTTTATCCAGCGGGGACAATCACCGCTGTGTGTCCACTGGCCCGTGCACTGCTGGAGAAACATCACTCCAGTTTGGTTTACATCACTCCGATTTGGCAAGTTACAAAGCAACTTTGGGGTTTTGAGCCGTGCATTCTTGTTTAAAGGAGGGAGGGTCTTTTTTTACCTCCTGCGAGGGAGGTTTTGTTCTGCGTGTCTGTAAGTAATTCCCCAGAAGGATGCCCCAGTAGGCATCTGAAGACCCATGCAATCCCCTCCATAGAGCTGGGTAGCCATGCCGGGGAATCCCATTCAGGCAGGTGGGCAGCGGGAGACTGCAGGGAGGCTGTTGTGATGACCACTCTGCGCTGAGCGCCCACTAGGTCGTCAGATATTTTTAGGAGTTCAGAAAAAGAAAGCCTGTAGTTTTTCTTCTTGTCATTTGAAATATGTCAGGTACAGGTACAGTCAGGTGCTTTTGAGACAGCATCAGTTAAGTTTCTGTATACTTTTGGTTTATTTTCCTTGCAGAGATTTGTTGTCATCACAGAGCTACTTGCAATCCCAAATAACCCCAGGAACTTGCAATGACTATGTTAGACTCTCATGAAAGGATGACTCATCTCTTCTGTGAAGAAGAAGTTGTGTTACTTGGAAGTTCTTGTTCCTTAAAACATGGGGAGGTTGCTCCTTGGGGGGGAGGCTTGCTGGCTCATCCAGAAAACCACCAGGACTCCTTCTGAGGAGCTTCCAGCTGCCCAGACTGCATAGGGGAGAGCAGGGCTGCCTCAAAGATGGAAAACTGCTGCTTGGTACTCTTTTCCTGTGCCTTGTTGTATACTGGGGTGTAAAGGAGAATTGCTCACGGCCCTTGCACTCCATAATTGTAGGAAAAGGGCAGGTTGCACCTCAGTAGCTCGGCTCTTCCCCCAAGTGTTCTCACTTAGCGGGCATCTGACCCTGCTGCTCATCACTGGTGGATACCTGCATTTCGTCCTCCCTGTCCTTCCTGTGGTGCCGTGCTCCGGGAAGGACACAGTTTCTGGTGTGTTGGTCCAGCCTGGTGCTCAGCCTTCGCCTGGCGAGTGGGGTGCTGCCAGAGGAGCCCCTGCAGGAGAGGCTGGGACCTCGATGGGGAGGACAGGGAGGTCTTGTGGTTGGTGAGGACATGCTCTCACTGCATGGGAACCCTCTTGCACCTTCCCGGTAGGCTCCCAAGGCCACCCCATTGGGATGCAGCCCTTGCATTGATGGAAAATGCAGTACCTCTTTTAGCTAATATAAAAGCAATTACTGCTCTGTGAGACCGGTAACTGGAAAGCAAGTTACCAGTTAGCAGCTGTTGTTTAAATCTGAAGGAGCTACCCCTCAAGTGAGGGTTTTCATTTCAGCTTTGTTATGTGTCAATAATTTAGTGTATGTTGCAGTTGCTGATAGGGCTTTGTAATGAGATGCTGTTGTTTTTCCAGGCTGAATACTTGCTGTGCTCACAAAAAACACTGGATGTGTGGATATGTGAAACAAGTGAGCTGATTTATTACCATTATCTGTCACTTGCGTTGAATGGTTTTAATAACTGCCAGAACTAACAGCTCCTTCACAACCACCAGTAGCCCAGCTATAGCTGTTGCTATATTTTTATCAGTCCATTCTTTTTTTTCAACTTGTGTCACGATAGACAAACTGTCAATTAACTGGGCAAAATCCTCAAGTCACTTATGTATACTGACATGCACTGGCTGAAAATACGGTCCAGCATGAGAAGAACTATGAGATTTTGCTCCAAAACTGGCAAGTAAAGTCTTTTGGGCTGTCTCTGGCCCGTCCAGAAGAGAATTGCGGCAGCTGCACCACCATAAGGATTCCCCAAGCTCCTCTGGCCATGCTCAGGTATGAGAAGTACCTTTTTGCTTGTTATTGTCAACAAAATCCTCATACTGGCTTCGTAAGAGCAACGCAAACCTTTCTGTCCAAGTGCCTGTGCTATAAAATGGGGATTGGAGGTTTCTCCCCCTGTGAATTCAAATCTTCAGCTTTGGGTTTTGTGAGCTGACCTCCTTAAGAAGTTGCTTGAGGCTGAACTTCAAACTGGCCCCTTGGTTTGCAGCCAAGTCTTTCCAGTCCTGTTTTATTCTTGTGGGTTTTAGCTGCTTCTTCCTCAGAAAATAGCCGGCTGATTTTACTTTTTGTCCCTGTCCCACCTGCCTGGCCTGCTGCCGGGCTTGGAAAGCCCTCACGATGACTGCAGCAACACAAAAGCCTTGGCCACCAGCAGGGTACTTGGAAGAGCTCCCCTCACCAGGCCTTTGCTCTTCTGATGAAGCAGCTCCAAACAGGCCCAGGAGCCACAATAAAAACAGTTTGGGCTAGAAAGTGCAGCCTGTCCACCACAGGACTGTAAGGGTTCAGAGGCAATAGCTCTCCTTTCTCTTCTTTGCACAGGCTCAGTGCCATGGCTGCCGTTCCCCAGGGGGACGATGCCGTGCCTCTTGTCCTGCCGGGATGCGTGGAGGCATGGATCAGCTGTCCCTGGGCAGGTTGGGCTGCAGCCCCTGGGTGGGAGCTGTCGTTGCCTCTGCCCAGGGAGCTGGGCTGCAAGCAGGGTGTCTCTTCAGAGGAGGCTGTGCATTGCAGCGGTGTTACTCTCCAGCCCTAAATGCCTGCTGCTCTTTCTCCCTGGCTGGGAGCCCCGTCCTCCCAGGAGGTATGTGTCCCAGAGCAGGACCCCAGCCCTTTCCTCTGTGCCGTGTGCCAGGGAAGTGCTCTCAAGGGACAGATCGGTGACCTTCCGCAGGACTCCGCTGTTGTGTAACTACTCCTTCATTAAGAAGTTAAAAGGATTAAGAACTGGCTGACATGTCAGAAAGTGGAGGCAGCAAAGAATTATCGTGTAATGAGGGCTGTTTGCAGTGAGGTTCTTCGGGGATTAGTACTAGCACTGAAAATTTTCCAATTCCAGTCAGGACCTAGGATGTAAATGCAAAATCCCTGGTCCTAAATGTGTGTGTGTGAGAAAGATACATTTTAAATGACTGCACTTCGGAAGTTCTCAGATGACAGATATAAGGGGGTTTCTGTGACCTTAATTTGTTCCTCTTTTGTATACTTTGTGGTGCAGCCTTCAATTACATGGTTATCACGGAGCAGTGGGATTGTAACATTTGTGTATGTCTTCGAAGGCGGTGTTTTCAACCTATAAGGCCTGTATATCTCCATACAGATTTAAACTTGGCCCCTTAATGCGTATTACATGCAGTAGTGCAAAAGATCCCCATCTTGCTATGGGAGGTTTCAGACCTGTAAGTAGCTTGGGCCTTTGATGGCCAAGATTCTTTACCAGCTCATACGAAATATGTTGCTGGCCTTATTCCAGCTGTTACTGATTCATCAGAGCTGATGCCAGGTGAAATTTTAGCTGGATAGCCCAAAGGAGAAGCACAAGGGCCAGAGAACTGAGTGTGCCCTCTCCTTGGAGAGGCAGTACCTCCTGGCCAGGACAAACAACAACGAGCAAAGCAGTGCAGGGGTGCTTTTTTCTTGTTTTCTGTGGCATACCTTTTCTGAATACAAACAAAATGTGTTCTCCTGTGATGTTAGTATGTTAAGAAAAGGCAATAAAAATTTCAGCGTTCTAATTAAGTGTCATTTTTATTGTGGTGTTTCAGGAATTTGGTGACCGCAGTGAGAAATGATCTATGCAACCTAATTAAAAACATCACAAAGTGCTTTCCAGCCCTTATGTTCAAAAGTGGGTAGGGATCCCAGATCCCGTTTTCATGTATCCAGCAAGAGGAAACTTTCCACTTCCAGAGGAAAAGCTCTGGGAGGCCTCAAAAGACTCTGACTTTCTGCAGGTGGTCTCCTGTGGAGTCACCCCTGGCTTTTGGGACACTTGCTCTCCATGACCAAAATTTTACCCCCTGTTTTGGAAAACTGCCTGTCTTTGTGCACGCTGACTTCAGTGCACTTACTTCCTGACTTTTTAGTCTTGGGACCATGGATCTTTCCTGTTCCTTTTTTTAAAAAAAAGAAAACAGACGCGCACACCTCAAAAAGCCCTTGCATTTTCTGCTTGTTCAATTGCTCTGATTCTTGATCCTTCCATAGTTTCCACTAGCATCTTTCCATTACTTCGGCTGAACCATGAAATATAATAAATAAACTCTTAATCAGATGTGACTGTATTCCTATTTTTGAAATCTGTCCAAGATGGTGAATTAAATGGGGAAGGGAGGGTGGGTTTGTACTGCGCTGTGATCTCTGATAGTTGAATATAGGTTGAAAACTCCTTTGAATTAGTGCCATCAGATGTAATATAAAATACCTAGAGTTTCAGGGCATCGTCTCAAATAAAGGTCAAGAAAAGAGTGAAAATAAGCTCTATCTTGTTTGAAATAGATTTCAGTAACAATATATTCATTCTCTTAAGATACTTAGCATATTTTTCATAACAGGGTTATATTTAATCTATGAAACAGGATTTTTTTAGTTGTATTTTTAGCAAGATATTTTCAAGACCGTCTTTTAAAAAAAAATTAAAAATCTGCCTTTATGTGTCTGTCTTAGGCTTAATTTCTACAGTCTGAAAACAGATTTCCAATGGTCATGAAAATGCCAACTTGATTTATCTTGAAGTCAATAGGAACCTTGTTGAGGCTGTAGAACTGGACTGGTAATAAATATCTCTGGTCCACGTGCACAGCGATGGTTGATGCGTGGTTCATGTGTGCCATTTTCATCTCTGAAATAAAATAGATGGAAATGATGGTTGGAGCCCGATCATCATAGCAATGCATTATCGGTGTAGAATCTTTGCGGCATTCTTCCATCTCGTTGTGAACCAGGATGTTGTACCAACCAACTTCATGTAGTAAATGGCCTCTAGAAATTTGTCCAGAAACTGCTGAAGGGGACTACCTTCCCCATGGTTTACTGCACAGGTCTAGCAACTTTAAGACATTGCCTTGATGTAAAGCTTCTCCCACCCAAAGTCAGGGTGAATTTACTGTTTTGCTTCTTTTTAACTTCTCAAAGTGTCTGAGTATTCCCTGGCAAATCAGTTGTTGCCTGCATCTTGCCATTTAATAGCTCTGTCAGGTGATAGGTTTGGTTTACTTTACATAATTGTATTAATTCATGGTGAGTTGTCTGTCCGGAGGAGCTCACAAAGGTGGTGGCAGGGCTCAGCAGGCAAGTGTGAGAAATGAGGGGTGATGGTGGAGCATATCTGCCCCCTCCAAGGGTGCGTCGTGTTCAAGGAGAGGCAGGAAAGGTGTAGCAGAGGTTGTCATCCTCCAAATATAAGTGCCGGTTCCCAGGGATGTTTCTTCTGTCTTGCAGAATAACCGGCAGAGTGTGGGAGCTGAAAGGGGTTGTGGAGGAACATTATCCACCTAATAATCCCTCTCCTTCTGGAAGCTCAGCCTGTTTTCAGGGTATGAGAAACTGGCCAAAGCCGTTTCATGAATCAGCTCCTCTTTCTGCCAGGTTGCTGGCACTCGGGCTGCGTGAGCAGCACGTGGAAAGGCAGCTCGCTCCTTCTGCATGCCCAGCTCACCCATGAGCATGAGGAGGTGACCACCCATCCTCAAGTTCTCCCACCCCAGCTCACCAGGGCAGCGAGGAGGAAGAGGAAGAGAAGGCAGATTTTACTTTAGTGGGGTCAGTAAGGCAGGAGGGGATGTGCTTTCAGAGAGCCCCCCGGGCAGGTTCTCACAAGGAACGGGGCATAAGAAAGAAGCCTCTACCGCGAATACATAGTGATGTCTGAACCTAAGTGACCTTCCCAACACTGGTATAAGTTTCTGAAAGCCTTCGTGTTTAGTGGGAACCAGAGTAGTTTTATGCTAAGGCGTGTTGTAACATTTCTTGAGTCGTTTTACAAGGGCCAAAATGTTGTTTAAAATACTGTTTCTTTTGTAAGTACAAGCGATTGTGCTGAGATTGTATGGATTTTCTGTTACCCACGTAGATGGTTTCTTTTTTGGTTTTTTTTTTTTTTTTTTTTTTTGTAATAACCTTCTTTTAAAATCTGCTTGATTTGTAACCTGGGTCCCAGTTCAGCTCCCAGGGAATCAGCGGAAAGTTTCACACTGTATTTCATGGGCTGTGGTGGAGGAGGTTGGAGGACTGTCACCTTCCTAGCGGTAATACTATCCTCTCCTCCTCCACCTGAGCAGAAATGGCACTTGCTTTTCAGTCCTACTGCTGACTTGCCAGTCAGCATCATGACTGACGTCAGTCATGGTAGCTTAATAGCCAGTTATGGTTATTGGGAGCTGGGTCCCTTTCAGTTCAAAAAGTGGACCGAAGCTATCAAATCATTTCGCTGCTGATCTTACAGCAGTATTTCTGAACTGATCACATGGATATAAATTTTATTACAGCTCCCCTGGATGTCTTAAGCTCTCAAGCAATGCATTTAAAAATCAGTGTAATCTCCATTTAGAACCTGAAGCAAAGTCATGTACTAAACACAGGACTGCAGAGTTCGACTCCGAAAGAGGTGCTTTGATGTAAAGCTGATACATTTTGAATGTATTCGCTTAATGCCAAGAAGCAGGACAGTGAGTACTGCAATGTATAGTCCACGCCTGGCAGTTTCCAGTGAATTAGTTGTATTGCCACAAAGAAGGCAGTGTGTAACAGAGGCAACACCTGCAAAAAAATAGCTAATGTGCTGTCGGCTTTAGGGCTCCATTTAAAAGGCAGGGTGATAATGGAAGCACATAATGTTGCTCAGACATTAGTATCTACTGCCGTGGTCTGCAGGTCATGCTGTAACTGCTCTCTAAATTTAAATAGGTACTTACTGTGTGCATCTGCACCAGATGGCATAGGTTTAGCACAGCCTGTGCGGCACTGCGCGAAATGGAGCCTTTTTTGTTGCTGTTAGTAAGGATACATCCCGCAAGATAGAAATAGATTAAGTAGAGGGTTTTGTTCCCCACGTGGTACCTTTCACTGCAGTAGCTGCCAGTGAAGCAGATGATGCTCTGTAGCAATGAATGACCAAAGGGGAGTGATGACCTCAGGTGGGAAAAAAGTTATCAACTGGAGCAAATGGTTGATTTCCTGGAAGATTCCTTGTACTGAGGTAAGTGGTTAAAGCCAGACCAGTTACCCTTAGTAAAGTAAAAGCGTAATCTTTTTAGCAACTCACTTTAGTCCTTTCCTATTATCACTTTAGTAAGGGGATGCAAATGTCTCGTTTCAGAGGATTAGCATCTGCTAACTTAGCTGTGGTGCATCTGTCCTGGTGTTTAAACAGTGCAATTGCCAAACCAGGAATTTAAAATTCCACAGATAATCCAAGTTATAAGTAATTTTTAGTGTTCTGTCACTGGACTTAAGCTTTTTTTTGTGGTCTGTTTAAACCAGGACACTTAGGAGTTGCCCATTCCCTCTGAAAGCTGTGCTCCTCTGAGCCGGCAGAGGCTGCGTGGCATGCTCGGGCGCTCAGCTCCACTCACGTCTCTTGGCTCCCTGGGCTGGATTCACAGTGGCCCTGGCATTTATAAGGACCTCTGCACAAGCAGTACCTCTGTAGAAGTCTATTTATAGCGCAGGCTTGAAGGAAATATAAATTAAGGCATACGCTAGCAGGTGACAGAGATAGGACGTGTTTTAGGGCTGAGTGGAAGGCAGGTCAGTTAACCTTTGTTTTGCCAAATAGGAAATAGAAAAAATATTATATGAAATCACTCCGTGTTTCATGAAAAATAAAAGTAATTAGTTATTCTGTAATCAAATTACTTCAGAAATGCTAGGTAGTAACAACTGCTGTATTCCCGCTTGCAAGGTGCTACGCATCTGGAATTATTTTCCTGATGTTTCAAAGGAAATAAAATTGGGTTTGTTCTCCTGAGAGTCAATTAGTTCGCTGCTGGTAAATATTTCTAAATCTGTAGGTAAAAAAAGAGTAAAGCTTCATCAGTGCTACAGAGAACAGGTCAATTGTGTAACTGCTTCTGCAGAATTCGTCAGCAGAGTAACACGTCAAAGCAGAAGGTTAATTTGCAGAGATTTGTGCTCTTCAGCCCCAAGTCCTCCAAGCTGTAAGAGACCGCTGCACTCGCTGAGGGACCTCGGTGCCCACAGAGGACCAATTTACCTGCAGCTTTTTTGAAGTCCCACCTTCTGGTTTCCAAATAAAACAGGAGTTGGGTTTTACCGGTGTAATCTGGTAGAGCGAGGGAATCTTACCTGTCAGTGCCTTTTTCCTCCAACTGCTTTGTATTATGGGAATACTAGTTTGGCCCTTAAGTTGTCAGATTTGCCACCGTCAGACCCCTATGGCTTTCCAGGGACCAGTTTTGTGACAGTGTGTCGTGGTAGACACTGATCACTGTTTTGATTTCGGAATACAAACTGCTGCCAGGGGAAAGATAATTACAATACAAATGCTTTTATTTTTTCTTTTCTACAAAAAAATATACAGATGTAGTGTTAGGAGCCAATGTAAAGAAAAGCAAAATTAGCCCTAAGATATAAAAAATACCTGCTTGGTCTAAGTTCAGTTTTTAATAATAAATCAGTTACAAGGTGAAATCTCGGCTCCTTTTGTATGGATGAGGAGTGGGGACTGGGCTATTAAAACCCAGGATGTCAAACAAGTTGCAGATTCTCACAAGTTGTGCTCATACCTTTAAAAAAAATTCATTACACTTTTTAAAGAAGGAGCCTGCCCCTGTTCTCCAGTTTATAAATATTTCATGCTGAAATAATGCATGAGGTAGCAGAGCTCGCACCACGCTGCAGGGCTGGAATCGCTCTTCTCGGATTCTGATTGAAGTGGCTCACTGGGGAACTGCGCGTACGCTGCAGCCGGCGTACCCAAATCTGCCACCGCAGGGTTTGCTTCTCAGCAGAGGCGCATGAGGGAAACCATTTGGCTAGCAGGGACTGAGCGCGGGCTGTGTTGCTTGCTCTCTAGGTTGGTGGAGAGGTTGAGCTTTAACAAAACAGGAAATAAAAGTAATGTCGTGTCTAATGTTATTCTGTAGTGCAATTACAAATGCACCCTTTTCACCAGGTAGTGGGTAAGTTAAATCAGTGCATGACTCATTAAGGAAAAAGCTGCCTTTCCCCCCACCCCTTCTTTTTTTCGTTTTTTTTTCCTTTTCTGGCCCAGAGGTTCAGATTTTGGGCTGCTGGTGGTTAAGCAGGGTAGTTAAAAAGTTAGTCTCAGGAGACGGTTATGGGAAAGGAGGAGAAAACCTCCTTTCCTCTTTGTGGCTTTGGGGTGGAAAGGTAGATTCCCTGAGCATCAAGTCGGGAGTGCTTTCATGGAAATGGGGTTTGGCTGCAGCAGCGTGTGGCGGTGGAAACGACGGGCGGGTGAGCTGCCCTCACCCTGAGCGTGGAGGTGGTGGCCAGCCCGATGGCAGAGCTGCCCCTGGGAAGCAGTGGCTGCCAGCCTCTAAGCAGGACACGGGGAGAGGCGAAATGAAGTTCTGGGGATGCCGTGTGAGGAATGCATGAATGCCCATTATAGCTCGTCATTTATCATGGAAATTAGGTGTACAGGGCAGACTGTATAGTGTAATTTAGTACTATTTGTATTCCCCAAGTCAGCTCATTTTATCTATATAAAACACTTAATTTCCTGTGCTCCGTCTCTCCTAATACTCAATTTTGTCATGAGCCCCACAGAATGTGGGGATTCCTGGAGGTCATCTGTTTCTAGTTATCTGAGAGAGAAGATGTGAAAGAACTGGAGCCGAAATAAACACTCTGTCAATTAAAATATTATATGCTTCCTTTTCTGAATCACTCGTAATTTGCATGATCTGGTGAGAACTACTGGGAAAAAGCCCTTGGAGAAATATTACAAAATGCCCAGATGATTTGCATATTTAAACAATTTATTCAGCAATCTGTTAAATCTTAAATGATCTGTTGAAACAGAAAATATAAATCACCCAGTATTTTAGTACAAATGAGGTTTCTTCGTCGAAAGATAAAACTTAATTGTACATTGTGCTGGTCTGTTAGCAGGATTTTTTTTTATCCTGTTAAACTTTTATAAGGTCAGTAATTAATTGTTTTACCAAGCCAGTGGTTTGTTGGGGATTATCTGTATCATCCCTGTTTCTGATGCGTGGGAGAGAAACACATGTTCCAGCCATACTATAGGTTTTGTGATTCATCAGAATGATCTCTGCTAATACTGGGATTTCCTCCCTCTTCGTTCATTTTGTGAAAGTATCGAGGAGAGAATTCAGGCTGCAATGCTGAATTAGGACTAGTGAAAGTCACAGGTAAATTCTGGGCTCTGGCACTGACGCCCCGGGCAGCCTTGGGCAAGCTGTCATCAGCTGGGCCTATAAACACATTGAAGGAATCAAGCGTTCCCAAATCTGTGAGCGTGTGTGTAGTCTTTTTTATTTTCTTTTTTCCCTGACTAAGTAGGTTCGTAGTCTTGGTTGAAACCCCGTGGTACTGTTAGTCATAATAAAAAATATTCCCTGTTTACTGGATGCACTTTGACAGAATTTAAGAGTGAAATTAAATCAGAATTACCTCCACATTTTATACTGCCCGCAATCCCAAAGCTGCTAGGAACCAGATACTGCTTTACAGCTCCTTTTGGAAGTAGTAGAAAATCATTTCTTTCTGCCCTCTGTGTTTGCAGTGAGGCACCATGAGATGAAGTGAGTTGTCTAAGCATTTTAAATGGGCAAGGGATGGAATTGCATCACCACCCAAAGCCCACTTCTCCTGATACCTGGTCCCTTGCTCCACTAACTGCATCTCTATGCAGATCTGTCCCAGATGCAGACTGGCAGGGCCTGGCATAGCTAATGGGCTCAGTCCCTGGTCTTACCCTGCAGATGCTTGGCCCTAAAGGTGGAATTCGGTTTCTTTAAAAGTAATTTTCATTGTTTGAAAAGAAACAGGCCGTTCTAGCTGCTGACATGGGAGACTTGGAAACTGATTGGCAAATTTGAATGCAGAAAACAGACTCTGGTTAAAATCCAAGTGCATATGTGATACCGGTTGTTTTTAACATTACTGTAATCAGCTCATTCCTTGTGGATCGTTAAGTACTTGGAATTCTTTTGTCTTGCATTAGCTGTTTCAAACATCAGGAACAGGGTGGTTGTTTTTCTCTAAAATGTAAACTCATAATTAGATTAACAAGTAAAAATACTGACAGACTGGCACGGAACAGTTACAAAATGTGAAAATTCAGTCATGGAAAATGGATAGCATGGGTGCTGCTGCCTCAGCAGCCTGAACTGTGCCAACATCTCTTGCGTTTCTGTGGTGAGTTGACCTTGGCCGGCGGTCAGACACCCACCCAGCCGCTCTCTCGCTCCCTCTCTTCAGCAGGTGGGCATGTAGAAGAAAATAAGATTAAAAAGCTCCTGGGTCGACGTGAGGATGGGGAGGTCACTTACCAATTACCACCGTGGGCAAAACAGACTTGAACTGGGGAAAATTAATTTAATTTATCGCCTGTTAGAACAGAGTTAGATGGCGACAAACAAGGATGAAAATTAATCCACTTTACCTCCGCCACCCCCCCTTTTCCCAGGCTCAACATCACTTCTTCACCCCGAGCTCCTCTGCCTCCCCACCCTGCGCAGCACAGGGGGATTTTGGGGAATGGGGTTTGCAGTCGGTCCATGACAGCTCCTCTCTGCCACTCCTTCCTCTTCGTGCTTCTCGTCTGCTCCAGTGTGGGCTCTCCATGGACTGCAGTTCTGCAGGACAAACCTGCTCCAGCACGGGTCCTTCCCATGGGCTGCAGCTTCCTTCAGGGCATATTCTGCATCAGCGTGGGGTCCTCCATGGCTGCAGTGTGGATACCTGCTCCAGCGTGGGCTCTCCAGGGGCTGCAGGGGATCCCTGCTCAGGCACCTGGAGCACCTCCTGCCCTCCTCCCCCTCTCCCCTGGGGGCTGGCAGGGCTGTTTCTCACACTGTTCTCCTCAGCCCCGGCTGCTGGGCGGCGTTTTGCCCTTTCTGACACAGGCTTTCCCTGTGGCGCCACCATGGTGGCTGTGGGGCTCAGCCATGCCCTGTGGTGGGTCGGTTGGAGCCGGCTGGAACCGGCTGGGTCTGGCTTGGGGCAGCCCCCCCCCGACAGCCCAGCCTGGGCACCAAAGTCCAGTAGCGTTTCAAAACCTAAATCTATTTGGGGTCTAAATGAGTTTGGGTACTCAAAATAAACGCTGCAGAGACAATGCAGCACACCTTCTCCAGCTTGGGAAGGCTGGGTGGGGTTTCGAGGATCAGTGGTGTCTGGACCTTGGTCTCTTGGGTAGCAGTAAGCTTGGTGGTGCACGAGCCTCTCTGGCATGAAGATGTGCTGGTGGGAAGCCATGCTGTGAGCTGAGCCATCACTCTGCGTGTTTGGGGGACCCTGTCCCAGGCAGGGATAGACGCAGAAGAGAAGTCCATCAGAGTCAGAGCGTCAGGAAGTGTCATTGGGTTCGTCAGCCTGGAGACAGCCATGTTCCATAGACTGTCCCAAACTGTGGGTTGATCGCCCACCAGATCCTTTCCTTCCCTTATATCTGCTGGGGTATATCCTTCCCTGGATAAGCTGGGAGAGGGGACGCAGCTGGGTCCAAAGGAGGAGGTGGTTTCCCATGAGCCTCTCTGGGGCTAAGAGCCCCATCTGTTTCCCATGTTTCCCGTCTGAACCATGCGTTCACTTCCTGTGTCTCAGGAGAGGTGGTGATAAGCAAGCAAAAAAGGTACTGAGGAAACAGTGGAAGACCTCCGTTTCTTCTTCTCCAGCACCCATCTGGCTGGAAGCCATGCTCCTTGTCTCCCCTGTCTCCATGGTAGGCAGCTGAGGCTTTTCCAGACAACTTCGCATAATGGCAGGGCACCCTGGCTATTCTGGTGGCTTTCAGTGATGAGGATGTGACATGGTTTGAAATTTGGGGGGCAGGGTTGCCTGATTTTTAATCATGACATTAAAATTACATTAATTGGATTTACCACACAAAAATCCTCAAAAGCTTTTTCAGAAGTGAGAAATTAGATTTACAAATCCTTCCATGCCTTTCCAGTACAAATCCTGCCAATAAATCCTAAATATGCTTTCAAATATAAATCCTTTCTTTGCCCTTGGGATGGAAATCACTGATTTATGAATCCGAACAATAAAAAACCTGAGGTTGTATCAAGTTTACAAATCCTGGCGTAATTTTTAAATGGAAAATTCTGGTCTTGAATTTTTGGGCTTTGTGTCACTTTACCCCTGGAAGAACAGTGCGTGGTTTGTATCTGCTTCTACTTCTGCATGCCCTGGCATAGGTCCTGGTGTTTATTTTCAGCCCGGGTTGCCAGTAAGAAGCATCCTACTGGACATGGTACGAAGGAGAGCTTTTTTCTTTCTCTGAAGAGTTTAAACGGTTACATGTGAGAGGCAATGGAATGGAGTATGATTTGTTGCTGGCCCTTCTTGGCAGTGGCATGGCTCCCTTTGGTTGGTGCATTTAGAGGTCGGCTTCTCCCAGGGCTGACCGTCCAGGCCACCCTCTTGCTCCTGATCCTGAGGTGAGAGGCAGGACTGGTGGAAGGTCCTGTGAGGATCAGAGGGGTGGGGAGCTCAGCAGCAGCCCTTGGCAGGAGATCAGCCTGGCCAAATGCGGAAAGCAGCAGGATGAAAATGATCCTGAAAGGCTGCTCAAAAGGAAAAGTCGTATTTGCCAAAACAGTAGCAGAGACTGTCACATATTTAAAGTGATCTCTGATACAAGACTCAGTTTGCTTCTGAATAGAACGGAAAATAACTTTTGCAGGTAAGAAATTCTTTTCTCCTTTTCTGGCAATCACGTTTGTGTCTTCCTGCAGACTGCCCTGGTCTCCATCTTCTCCACTGTTTTCCTTCATCCTTGCTCCCCAAGGCAGGTTGTTTAGGTCCTGACAAAGAGAGAAGAAAACATAACTGTGCCAGATAGCTACAACCATGCGTTCACACTGCACCGATGCAAGCTGTTGCTCAGGGTTGCATGGCTGGCCTTCTCCACGCATCTATCGCACTTGACTGCTTTCCTTTGAAAAGTTTTCTCCCTGCAGCCAAGGGCACAGCCGCAGCTCGGCAGTAGCAGCGCTCCCTTTTTTTGCTTCGGACTTTGAAAAACGGAGTAACGTTCTGTAACAGCTCCAGAGGCTGTCCACGTGAAACTGTGGCATTGCAGATGTGGCAGATGCCTCAGTCAGCAGTGGCTTTTATTGCAGCCCATCCCTATACGGGAACAAACGCTTTCAGATGCTGACTGCCTTCCTGTCCTGTTTAACACCACTACCTCAGGACCCTCGCAAAACTGAGCACAGGAGCTTCCAGAGCGTGCAGCACCGTTGCAGCCTGCAAACTCACCTTACGCGCCGCTGCTCTGGTGCAGACATGGCTGTCCACAGCTCTGATACGTGGACCCAAGATTGTCCTCGCTGAGTAGCTCCCATGAAATAGCCGTATCATCTGTCTGTCTGGGGCTTTAACTGAGCAAACACCTACGCACAGGGATATAAACCGGGAGGAAGGAGGTGTGTAGTGAAAGAAAGGAAAACTTAAACAAAGCAATAAGGAAATCTTTGAGCACTGTCATTTGAGATTCTGAAGT
Source organism: Pluvialis apricaria (assembly GCA_017639485.1). NCBI lineage: Eukaryota > Metazoa > Chordata > Aves > Charadriiformes > Charadriidae > Pluvialis > Pluvialis apricaria. The sequence goes on from CM030007.1 coordinate 107,470,503, forward strand.
AAAAGCAGACTGGATTTTGACAATTACTCTTTTAAAAAATCATAGTGGTGAAGTGGGAAAACCAAATAAATGGACATATTGTCACTAATGGAAAGCTACCCTAAACACCTCTTAGCTCTATTTCCTTATTTTGAAACTGCCAAGAAATTGTCACGTGATATTTTGCATTATTTGCTAGTACAAATGTTGTTGTTGTACTCTTTGTACTATGATTGTACTCCATATAATCCTTGAAAGAAATATTGACTCGAATGTGGTTAACAATGAGGGGAGAAACTGATACATGGGGGTCAGGGGCTTAAATGTTTGGTAGGTCCATGCCAGCAGCCGTTGTCGGCTTGACTTCTGCTCCACAATTTAACTCTGCATATTTTTCATGCTCACTGTACTATTATCTAGTACAAAGCCAAGAGTTTAAATCATATTGACTTCCTCAAAAACACCTTCTTGGAAACACCTTAAAAATGACTTTGACCAGTGCTGCGATTGAGAGACGGGACACAGCTTGATGCAAGCAAGATGTCATTTTATTAAGATCCTTTACACTCTTTTATACAGATCAGAAGGCAAATTAGAAGACCTGATCTACAGACCAGATGCATAGTCACACTCCCAAGAGGCCAGTGGGACAACTTAGAAGAACATGGTTACAGGCTGTCTTTAATTATCTCAAAGGCTGAGTTTCTTTTACATTTGACCCACTGCTAGTCCCTAGAAATTATTTGAATGGTTTTAAACTAGAAGAGGGTAGATGCAGACTAGGTATAAAGAAGAATTTTTTTACGAGGGTGATGAAGCACTGGAACAGGTTACCCAGGGAGGCTGTAGATAGATGCTTCATCCCTGGACACATTCAAGGTCAGGTTAGACAGGGCTCTGAGCAACCTGATCTAGTTCAAGATGTCCCTGCTCATTGCAGGGGGGTTGGACTAGGTCACGTTTAAAAGTCCCTTCCAACCCAAACCATTCTACGGTTCTATGATCTGTCAAACCCATCTTTGGCCATTCGTCTGTCATGCTCATGGAGATGAGGGGTAGGGCTGGGCCATCTTAGTGCAGACCTGATGCTGGGTCCTGGGACTTCCTATAACCAGGAGGATTTCCATTGCGAACACGCCAGGCATCAGATTGTGATCATCTGTGCCCAGAGGTAACAACTGCACATAGTAAGGGCAAAATTTCCATACTCTGCAAACCTCATGAGCAGGCACTATACCACTGACACAGCGACAGCCTGGCACGGTTTGAAAGTTGTTTTTCCTGAATATCTGCCGCCATGTTGTGTCCAGGATGCACTGTCCTTACCACATTTCTTCCTGGGAACAAATATTTGTGTTCAAGGTGGTTAATACACAAATACAGTCTGGGCGAAGGATGGATTGAGAGCAGCCCTGAAGAGAAGGACTTGGGGTTGTTGGTTGATGAGAAGCTCAACATGAGCCAGCAATATGTGCTCACAGCACAGAAACCCAACCGCATCCTGGGCTGCATCAAAAGAAGTGTGGCCAGCAGGTCAAGGGAGGGGATTCTGCCCCTCTACTCCACCCTCGTGAGACCCCACCTGGAGTGCTGCATCCAGCTCTGGAGACCCCAACATAAGAAGGACATGGACCTGCTGGAGGGAGTCCAGAGGAGAGCCACAAAGATGGTCAGAGGGCCGGAGCACCTCTCTTATGAAGACAGGCTGAGAGAGTTGGGGTTGTTCAGCCTGGAGAAGAGAAGGCTCCAGGGAGATGTTATAGCAGCCTTCCAGTACCTAAAGGGGGCCTACAGGAAAGATGGGGAGGGAGGGACTCTATCAGAGAGTGTAGCATAGGATGAGGGGTAATGGTTTTAAACTGGAAGAAGGTAGATTTAGATTAGATATTAGGAAGAAACTCTTTACTGTGAGGGCGGTGAGACACTGGAACAGGTTGTGCGGAGAAGTTGTGGCTGCCCCATCCCTGGAAGTGTTCAAGGCCAGGCTGGATGGGGCATTGAGCAACCTGGTCTGGTGGGAGGTGTCCCTGCCCATGGTAGGGGGGGATGGAACTCGATGATCTTTAAGGTCCCTTCCAACTCTAACCATTCTGTGATTCTGTGATTCTAATGAGAAGCTTAGGTTCAAAAGGATGAGAAAGCAACGCTCAAATGTGGCACTGTCTTGCCTTATAAAAGCGTGAAGAATATTAGCAGAATGTAGACTTATGGCTTTCAGAGAAAAATTACAGGCTTACCTCAGAGTTGCCTCATTTTTTTATTTTGTTACAGCTAGAATTACCCCAAGAATGACTGATACATACCTTCTTTATAAGACATGCTGTTACTTGTACTGTGGTTGTGCTTGTTGTAAAGCATGCTCTCTCTTAATGTCATTTTGAAGGTAGTTTATGAACAATGCAAACAAATTCAAAACTTTATGAAAAGGAGGAACAGGAGTAACTCTTATACTGATGCCAAACTTTGAGTCAGTGCTCAGAAATGGTAAATAAAAACATAGTCGAGAAGTCTTTCTTTATGAGAGATGTAAGATATTTTTTTCCTGTCTGCCAGGAATGCAGAGCTTCCAGGACAAAGGAAATAGGGAGTAATATAATGTCAGTAATCTTGTGTCCCACTCCAAGATATGTATTATGCATGAATAGTTTTGCCTGGCAGGCAATGAATTTCAAAAAAGGTTGGATTTATACTGCATAGATGACATTGAAAGAATTATGTTGCCAATGCCATTGTGGCTTCCAAAGCATTTTATGTTCACGCAGACTCAATGCTGAGGCAAAATAACTGTTTCCAATCACCAAGTCCTGAGCCAAGAGCCTGCCTGGTTTCTGAAATGAAAGAAAATGCATTAATAGTTCCTGGTTTATTTGAAACATGGGGAAGTTGACACAAAGATTAAAAGAACTGAAATGTCGAAGGGGGGAAACACATTGGTGGGGAATTTGATCATACTTGTTCTACAAAAGCTCACTTATATTTTATTACATACCTTCTTGACTTTTCTGCCTGGTTCAAAAGTGCACAATGGTGCCGTTAAGATTCCCAGGGGAGCGCGTACAGCCTTCCTGTATTATATTTGTGCCACCATTTCACTCCTGGTTTTTAAGGTCTGAGCATGTAATAATGATCTGAGAAATGCACGTTGCTTGTCAAATAACTCACCCTCTGCTATAGCACCACTTGTGTGAAAGAAGGAGTATCACAGAGATTGACAGGGGCTTAGGGCCATGCATAGCCCGTAGGGCATGACGGGGTCCCAGCATAGCAAGGTCTCAGTGTTGTGCTTAAAGAGCTCTTCTACATTCTGCCACGAGGATTTCATGGAAGCGTTACAATCTCCTTTTTCCTACCACTTCTGCCATCAATGCGTGATTCAATTTTTTCCCCCTCCTCCACTGCTTTTCATCTCACGTGTTTATACAGCAGCAAAGTGAGTGTAAACTCCTACCCTTTTAATTTGCAGACTTTTTACTGTTGTTTCACATAATGTAAATGGCCACACTAAAGGAGAAAACATGAGGAAGAATGGGATGCGCTACCAGATTTTTTTCCCTGTTTGTTAAGAGATAGGCGAGAAGACCTGTGTCTTTCTCCTAGGGAGTGACTCCATTCCATCCAGCTTCTTGGCCTGTGACTTAGTGCCAAGTAAAAGTAGTATTCTGTATTTACCTGGACCTGAGGAAAGCTGGAGGCTTTTTCCCCCTCTCTACACAACAAGCAAACCTACAGCCTAACTCTTTGCCTTGGATTCACTCGGTCCAATCATCCTCCAGTCAAAGGGCGAGAAAAAATCTCGGGGTATTGTACAATAGAGGGGAAAGGCCTGAAGTTTGCTACTTCGAGCAGCTACACGCAGCTTATCTGCAGCCCTCAATGCTTATGCATTGAGCACATCGAGAGTTAGTGTTTCAGTGGGCGTCCTGTTTGCCACAGCGCCTGAGGCAGAAGCGCCCAATAAACCCAAAGTCTGGCTTTCAGTAGAGATGCCTGGATGAGATTGAAACTCCCTGCAGTACGTTCTGGGACTGCACTTTTCCATTTATTGCCAGCCTTGCTTATACATCAGTGCCCTGACCCGTAACTTCTTCCGTTTCGGTTCATATTTAGCCCAGATACAAACTAACGGGTCATGGAAATTTGCTGGTAGCCACAAACTGCTGTACGTTTATTTACGGCTGCCAGCCACCTTGCATGAGAACTCCCTGCAAACAGTAAAGGAAATTCAAGCCTGGAGTCAGACTGAATCACTGGAGGGCTCTGCGGCTCAGCACCAGTTTCTGGAGCACATTCTTCATGTGTTAGACCCTTTGAATGCATATGCTAAGGGAAGGAAAGGATCCTGGAGCCTGCATGAAGCTCTGCGTTTCGGTACAGATCTTTGTGCTCTGACTGTTGAGGAAGCCTCTCGCACTGCTTTTCAGTATCTCCACATCAATGCATTAAACCACTTGGAAATTATAAGGCTTTATTTTGCAATAGGGAGATGGATGTCTGTGGGAAGCAGCTAATATGTATGAGGATTGGAAATCCCAGGTTCTTTTTCAGGAACTGCTGCAGTTCAACCACTTGTGCCTCCTCTTCTTTCATAAAACAGGGTTGTTGTTTATTTACCTTACCGGAGTGCTTTTATAAGGCTAATTCGCTGTCCTAAACAAGATTTGTAAAACCCGGTTAGGGACACTAGCATCAACTTCCACAACTTAAAAAATGTGATTTCTGGTGTTTGTCTTGGCAAAGCAAACCTGCTACATAGGAGTGAATGTATAAAGAATCCATTTGTCTTTTCAGATAGTGAAGAGAAGGCAGGCACTGGAGGCAAAATCCAGCCTGTGACCTCTGGTTTGCCCAGCCGTGCTACCCCTTCCAGCATGACGTCTCCATTTTATTCGATTGCTTCAGACAAACTTACTCAGATCCTGTCCCCAGGAGTGGAGACTGGCAGGGTGGGAAAGGACTGAATATCATCCACTTCTCCCTGTTAGCCCCAGGACAACAGCAAATCTTCTTTCTGCCACCACTGTAACTTCTAGGCTATGATTTTCTTGGCTGCATTTCCCAGCTTTGCCCTTCCAGCACTAATTTCTTTACGGCTCCACATAACAGGATACTGCACACATCCTAAAAAAAGCGCCTAAGGTTTCTCTGTGGAAGGTTGGTAGGGTGCGCACAGATATTTGTAAGAGGTGTGATCTAGCTTTATCTTCATAAATTTAGAAAATATACAGGTGTTTGCTGAGCTTAGGCTTAAAGACAGAAAATGTGGTTCCTTTTCTTTTGTAGTGTTTGCATTGTTTTTATTTTTCTCTTTCCACATTAAATCATGGAGATTTTGGGGATTTTTTTCTGGAAGTGATGGTTAACCAGCTACTAACAAGTCTTTTTAGATGTTATTGGACTGCTAAATACGGATTTTTTTTTGCCCCTCAGTCTATTTTTGCTTTCTATTTAAACTATTGTCACTTATCTCCAGTTTTTCAGTATGGCATTTTAATGAATGGCCTGTTCCCTCAGCTCGGTTCACAAAAGCTGTTCTACCTCTGATTTTGTGTCGTGTCAGCTTGGGACCAGAATAGGTGAGCTTAACCTCTGAGCACCTGTGTGTTACATTTTTAAATATAATGTATTCTTTGCCGGTTTGTGCCAGTTCTGATATCTCTATAGTGAATTGCTTTGGATTTGCTCTCACCAAGCAGAAAATTTTGGAAGAGGTAGAACTTTCTACTGCCCTGATTCAGAGGTCACATTAACATTACCAAAACAACCTAAAAAACCCCAACAACCCAGACATTCAATGAAAAACTCTGCCCCCTGCCCTAAAATGGCAGTCAAGCTTTATGCAGTTAGGGTAAAATCGCTCCAGTTCTGTGTTTTCTTAATACATCAGGCTGTAATCTGTGGCAGTTGAGTAAGTAATTAGCAGAAACCTGAATGGTCCCTGCTGAGTGGCTGGGAATCTCTGGGGAGGAGGTAGAGTGGGCAGCTAAGGGCCAGTCCTGGGGGTTTCTAAGATAGATCTTCCCTTCGAATCAGCTAAAAACCTGACTCCTCCTGCTATAGGTGCTGGGTACTTGGATATCTTGGAACATCTCTCTCTGAGGGCCGGAATCATTGAAGAAAATTAGATTTGGGACTCTAGATCATTGATCTGTTTGTGGTGGTTTGACCTTGGATGGCTGCCAGATGCCTACCCAGCCACTGTCTCACTCCCCGTCTTCAACAGGACGGGTGGAAGAAAATAAGATGAAAGAGCTTGTGGGTTGAAATAAGGACAGAGAGATCAATTACTGATTACCATCATGGGCAAAACAGACTCAGCCAGGGGAAAACTAATTTAATTTTTTTCCAATTAAATATAGAGTTGGATGGTGAGAAACAAAGACAAAAACTAAACCACCTTCCCCTTACCTCCCAGTCTTCATCCTAGGCTCAACTTCAGTCCTTCATCCCCAACTCCTCTGCCTCCCTGTCCTGAGTGGCACAGTGGGGATGGGGATTGGGGGGTGTGATGTGTCCATAACAGTTCCTCTCTGCTGCTCCTTTCTCATCACGCTTTGCCCCTGCTCCATCATGTGCTCCTCAGTGGGCCGCAATGTGGATACCTGCTCGGTATAGTGCTGTAGAAGTTGGAGAAACTATTTCTTCTGTCATTGACCATAGTTTTACGCAGAGGAAGTACAGTAAGGGTCATTTGAATGCTACTCAGGAGAAATTATTCTAAAACCGTCTGAGCTAGGTCCTTGGCTGGTGAATATCTGCATTAATATTTGTCAGCCTCTCAAGCCAGCTGGGGATCTGAAACAACTTTTTTGTCCCCAGGAAAGAAAGGAGAAGCTGTTTTTCATATTGTGAATATTGTCACACGTGCATGGTGTCGACTAATTAAAAATAGGTGAGGCTTTTTAGGAAGCTGGGAAAGAGATCTTCTCTCTCCCCACCTCCTGCTTTCCCTGACCCTGAGATGGTTTGTTCACCTGAGGCTGAAGGTTGAGTAGTGGTACCAGAAGCGCAGTGCAAAGTGCCAGTCAGAGGCAGTCAAGCCCCCTGTCTTGGTGTGCATCTCTGAAAATCCAGCACAGCTGTAAGGCTAGGAAAAGCAGAGTGTTTGGTCGTGATTTCTGAATCGAATATGCATTTAAACTTTCTCATACTTCAAATCGGACCTGACTGCTTGCCAGTAATCTAAACTGTCAGTGATTGAGCATGATTTACATTTTGGTTTTGTAGAGTTTAATTCTGTAAGGAACTAAATAAGCTAAATGAAACAGCTTTCTGTGCAATTAGTAAATGAGGAAAAGGCAAAATTAAAACATGGCTGTTCCGTTTGACATTAAATAGGAACAAAGGAACACCATATTTAAATCATATGAGCTTTCAGCTAAGCCTCTCATTAGTGGTGGAAACCTTTTTCTCTGAAATCTCCTGAACCCTGTTTTTGGGGGGGAGAAATAGGAAAAATGCACTTTATCAAATTGCTGTTTTGAAATGGAAGGATTTAATTTATCTGTTTCTCTGTTTCCCAAAAGTTAGTCTTTACAACAGGGTCTCCAGACCACTCATAATCTGGTAATGGGTCTGCCACAACCTTCAGTCTCTAAACAGATGTTTAGCTGAGCATTATCTGATTCTCTTGTGGTGGGAGGGTCTGTTTATAATCCCCAAACCCATTAAAGAAATGAGGGGGTTGTAAAAAGATTTTGAAATAGATGAAACACCTTTCAAGAGAAGTTGCTGATAAGGGAAAGCAAAAGCACAGTGGGACTGAAACGATTCCTTGGATACTTCATGCTACTTCTTTGGCAGCTGCAATATTTATATCTTACTGTAGTGACTGTACTGTGAGGCATGTACTGACCAAGAGTTCCGAAATAAGTATCTTACATGTAAGAAATACAGAGAGGCTAGTTCTTATTTAACTTTTCTATATTCATTTTAAAAAATGCAAATTGCTTCTTAAAACAATGGTGGTTTGTCATTGACAGAGTCCTGTTAGCAGCTTTGTTGTCTTTGGTGAGTGCAGGAGATGAAGGCTGAAAATCAAGTGATATCCTGATGTTTGAAATTAAGCTCTTATAAAACATGCAAGCATGTATGTTACTTTATCCACATGAGTTCTCTGATCAGAAAAAAAAAGCTGTAAATCTCTTTCTTTCTAATTATCTATGTGGTAAAGCAGGGTAGAAACACAGTGTGGAAAAAAGGATTATTAAATAATTCCAAAGCAAAACCAAGCTACAGAAACATTACAATAATTAAGTAGCTAGAAGATCACATACTTCATTACTTACAAGCTGGCAGGTCATAAGAAAGACACAAATGCATTTTTATGGCAGGAAATATGTCCATTAAATTACACCATTAAGTCATATACACCGGTCATTGTTTTCTCTTGCTTTATGGGTTTCATATTGACTGTACCTTCTATTCACTGCTGTAGACAAGAGGGTAGCATTAAAGACAGGCAGATAAAAATGCATTTACCTGATTGTTAGGTCATGTTTTTTGTTCAGGCAGACATACATAGCTGAACTATGAAATAGTGAAACTGAAAAAAAACACTCAGAATATAAGCTGTCCATTGCAAAAACCTGAAAATGAGAACTGTGGGATAAAACATCTTCATATTTTTCCCTGTTTTCTCTAGTTTCTTCATTATACACAGCGATGGTTTGCTTTCCTCCTTATTTTGAAGTCATAAAATTTTTTCTTTAGTGTTCCTGGTGGTTCTTTGCTTTTGTGCAGTGAATAAATTTCCTCAAATACGAGAGTGGCTAATTTGCTCATTAATGCAGCCGACACCTCACTCAACTGCTGTTCTCATTTTCCATCGCCCTTTTAGCAACTTGTGCCTGGATATATCTTCATCATGTGGCCGAAACATAATGGCTTCCCATTGTGGGACCTCATTCTGTGATGGGAGTATGTGTGTGCCAGGTGATACAGCCGCAGGTTTCTAGTGCATTTCTCATGCTTCTGGATGCTCTCATGTCAGGCAACTGGAATTTGGACACTCCCATTGCCTCCACCCTCGTTCACTCCCACGATCAGTGTGTGCCATTGCTGTCCCATTCTTAAAGCGTGCCTGTCCCAAACCTTCAGTCTGGTTGAGATGTTCACTATTCCTGTGAAGGGTGAGAAGCCGCAAAGCTTTTCATTGTTTGAAAAGTGAGGCATAATCTGAAGGTAGAGCGCCACTGCTCGTAAGACTCTGATCTGTTTTACAGAAATCGGTGTGCCCCATTAGCTTCACTTAACTTCAGGGTTAGACCATCTCTTCCTGGAGTTAATTCCAGTTGGCAGCAGGTCACGAGTGGTGTCCCCCAGGGCTCAGTACTGGAGCCAGTCCTGTTTAACATCTTTGTCAATGATCTGGATGAGGGGATCGAGTGCACCCTCAGTAAATTTGCAGACGACACCGAGCTGGGTGGAAGTGTTGATCTGCCTGAGGGTAGGGAGGCCCTGCAGAGGGATTTAGGCAGACTAGATCGATGGGCCAAGGCAAACTGCATGAGTTTCAATAAGGCCAAATGTTGGGTCTTACACTTTGGCCACAACAACCCCCGCCAATGCTACAGGCTTGGGGAGGTGTGGCTGGAAAGCTGCTCAGCAGAGAGGGACCTGGGGGTGTTGACTGATAGCCGGATGAACATCAGCCAGCAGTGTGCCCAGGGGGCCAAGAAGGCCAATGGCATCCTGGCTGTATCAGGAACAGTGTAGCCAGTAGGACCAGGGAGGTGATTTTACCCCTGTACTCGGCACTGGTGAGGCCGCATCCTGAGTACTGTGTTCAGTTTTGGGCCCCTCACCGCAAGAAGGACATTGAGGTGCTGGAGTGTGTCCAAAGAAGGGCAATGAAACTGGTGAGGGGTCTGGAGCACATGTCTTATGAGGAGCCGCTGAGGGAACTGGGGTTGTTTAGCCTGGAGAAAAGAAGGCTGAGGGGAGACCTTATCGCTCTCTACAACAATCTGAAAGGAGGTTGCAGAGAGGTGGGAGTCGACCTGTTCTGTCAAGTAACAGGTGATAGAACAGCAGCAAATGGCTTCAAGTTGCGCCAGGAATTTAGGAAGAATTTTTTCACTGAAAGGGTCATCAGGCATTGGAACGCGTTACCCAGGGCAGTGGTGGAGTCCCCATCCCTGGAGGTATATAAGGGTCGTGTAGATATAGTGCTTAGGGACGTGGTGTAGTGGTGGCTTGTCAGTGTTAGGTTAATGATTGGACTAGATGATCTTACAGGTCTTTAGATTGGTCTAGGAGATTCTGTGATTCTGTGATTCTGGGCCATTGTGTCATCTAGGCTGTTGGTACTTAAAACCCTGTGTCCTGGTTTCAGCTGGGATAGAGTTAATTTTCTTTCTAGTGGTCGCGTGGTCCTACGTACCGGCTGGGGTTAAACCATGACACCCTGTTAATTCTTAACTCTGTTCCCAGCCTGCTTCCGTTTCAGCTCATGTCACATACTAGATGCAGTGCGTTCTGCTGCTTCTGCCAAGTCCAACATACTGCCACTTATTTTTCTGTTCCTGCTTTCCCCGTTCCCCTTAAGCGCTGGAGTCTCAGTGCCACAAAGCATTTAAACATATGTTCAGCTTAAGTGATGAAGTGTTTTGTTGAGTCAGGACCTTTGCATTCAACTCTGCCTGTTTGAGTGCAAGTGGCCTTTGAAGTTTGAAAGGCAAAAGGAGAGATCCTCAGAAGCACAGAGAGGACCAATTAATTCTTTACTTTATTAGTCTCTTTGGTTCTTCAATGTAGTTGTTCTTAGATTCCCATTTTTTCCTTTCTTTGCCTTATTGTCCCATCTGCTTTTTTGCTTCACATTCACTCTGTTCTTCTTTCCTTTACCACTTGTCTTCCCCAGAGTTGGGAAGCATCATTCTACTTTGTACCTCAGAAAATTTGCTGTACAGTACAGTTAGTTTAATTGAGTTGGCAGTTCAGATTGGCTGGTCCGTGATGTGCTTCTGCTGCCACCAGGCAGGTGACCAAGAATGCCACTCCCACGCCATGAGACCTGTCCGAGAGCACTATCTCATCTCTGTTTGTCCTGATGGGATGAAAATACCTGTGCTGGAGTAAATGTTTGCTTAATACAAGAGTGATCCTGTGTTTTGTATGGGAACAGTTGATGCATGCAGCTGCTTCAGAAAGAAAAGAATTGAAAATTTGGAGAAGTTTGGAATGGAGGTTGCTAATTAGATCCTTCTCTCAATCTCTGAGCCCAGAGCTTTCCCAGAGCTTTGGTGACTTAGCACTGACTCAGAGAGACGCGAGTCCTTTTGATGTCTCTGCATATTTTTTTTTTAAACCTACTGCAGCTTAGCTTTGAATTCAGAACTTTTGCTTGCGTTGCACTCCCGGGTCACTGCGACCGGGCTCCTGCTACCACAGGCAACCCATCACGTGATTGCTTTCCGAAATGTGCCAAGCTTAATATTCACACATCTCAAGTAGTGAACCCCTCCTGCGTCTACTGGAAAGCTGTTCAGAGCCATACTCTTGTTATCATTGAGAATATTTTCTATTGCAAGCTTCCTCTACAAGTGTGTTATTTCTAGTAATATAACTCTAAATTGATCCTGCATATGCCATTTTGATGTAAAACTCTGAAATAGCTTTCTTGATCCCTTCTGATTCTGGTGTTCCCAGACTGGAGTTGTTTTGGGGACCTGCTGTGTGGCAGAGCGTATGTCCTTGCATGTATCACAGCATTCCTGTTCAATATATTAGTTTACTGTGTAGGCTAAAGCACATTTCTTGTTTCAAGAGTGTAATTCTTGTTTAATCAGCGGGATTTATGGCTCGCTTATGCCAAGGGACAGAATTCGGTCCATTTTCCTGGGGAAACATTTTTCTGTGTTACTTCACCGGGCTGTTGACCGACCTGTCTGCTCTTTCCAACAGTTGCAGGGGTGTCTGGAATGACTGTAATGGACTGTGACACTTGAGAAAAAAATTGACCCCATGAGCATATATCTTAATGAAAACCGTATTAATATGTGGTTTAGTGGTCGTGGATGCTGTTGATGTTGAATATTTTGCAAGCCATACAATGGCATTCAGTCACTTCTTTCACACTGTTGCAAAATGGTGTGAAGTTTAGATTAGTAACAGGCCGTGACATAACAGCAGTACTTAAAGCCTCAAGGAAAACTTTGCAAAATGTTACATTTACAGAGCCTTCTGTCAAAACAGCTCAGATAAATAGATTGTCCCTACATCTCTGTTTTTGCTGCCTGAGATATTTGCATGGATATGAGCCCTTCTGGCTCGTGGATGCCGTCGTCGTTTCACGGAGCCATGACGAACACTCAGCCCCATTAAAGAGCATGAACTTAGTGGAGCGTGCAGTATGGCAAAGGACACCTGAAGGTTGGCTGCGCTTTGGTGTTCCCGGTTGTGTTTAACTACTGTCAAATGTGATAATCACAGCATGGGAGAGCCTTCTGCCAGGCTTCCTCGTGTTTCCGAGAGGAGGGAGCAGAGCGTTTCTTCTCAAATAATCGAGCGAGCGTCAAAGCTGTTACCTTAGGCAAAACTGAAATGGAAGGATAACATTTTAATTGTCTGGCAGACAGTGCATTTAGGCTTTTATTCAGCAAAGCACATGAAGTCTGTGGACTTCATTGGAAGCGTGATATTTAAACCTAAGCATATGTTTAAGTTCGTTCCTGTGGTTTCCAAGTGAGGCCCTCAGGGACGGCGCTTCTCACCTTCCCTGCGTGAGAGGGGAAAAGGCATTGGGCTCTGTGCCTGAAGAAATCAGGGCACTTTATTTGCTACATCTCATTAGCGTAAAAGGCAAGGTAAAGTGACACTGAAACTCTGAGGAAGGGACCAGGGGAAAGGGGTGTCTCTTCTGCACAGCTCTACAGGAATAAGCAATGTCCCATCTCCTGGGAAAGGGGAGGAAGGGACGGGACTGCTCTCCCTCGCTGCTCAGTGGGGTTTCCCTGTCCTTCGTCCGGGCCATGCAGGCAGATGAGCAAGGATTTCATGCACTTGCAAGGGAAGTTGTTGCTGATTCATCAGTAACTGGCTCTTCTCCAGCCCCCAAACAGCTCCTGAGGTGGAAGAGGTCAAATCTAGCTCAACGTTACTTAATGTAGCGTGTGCACACATTTTTATCCTGCGGTGACTTCTGCATCCTCAGCATAGCTACCTTCAGATAAAGCAACTTTTCATCATTTTATGGAACCTGTAAGAGCCACAGCATGTTTTTGTAACTACAGTTTAATTTTCAGGTTTTTTTAGTTTTTCTGACTCATCGTCCTTTTCTCCAGAAACATAAAATGATTCATATACCCAAGCACTTAACTCCTTTTACATTTGTAAATGGCACTTCATGCATGCTTAATGAGGGTATTCCAAACCACTAAAACCATGATTTGCTTATGCTACATAATAAGGTTTGAATGCTGCAAAGACTTATGTAAATAATTTCAAGTTCATTGTAGGTTTTTGCAAATGGTGACTTAGACCCAGAATGTCCACTGGCTTAGACTCAGTGGTCTTTGTGGTCCTCATAAGCTCTGACACAGCACCTGGGAAGAGAAAATGAGAAAGAAAAATGGAGTTGCTGCTATAAATCTGATGCAGAAGAGAATGCAGAAGAGGCTCTTTTATTGCTTTCACAGGGGTAAGAGTTGAATATTAAAGTACATTAGAAAAAGGAGATGGAAAGAGAAGATGAAAAACATTTTTTTTCTTTCACTGTGCTCCAGAATTTCTAAAATTAAACTCTCAGTGTCTTATTATTTTTATTGGAAGATATGAGGGAAAAATCCCTATGCTGGATAATTCAAAGCCCAGATAGATTTATTTAGACTCAGAATATACAGTACTAGCTAGCACTGCCTTTTTTAAAAAGCTATTGCACTGTTACTGAGGCAGTGCACATAATTTATTATTTTCTTTTTAAAATGGAATCAAATAATTTATGATGCTGTGTTTTAATCTCTTAATCTGGAATTTTTCTCCCAGATCTTCCAAGAACCACTTCAGATTATTCAGTATCCCAAAAAGTCCTACATCCTTTTCTTTCGTCTGTCTAACAGACAGAATTCTAAAAGCAGTAAAATCTTCCTATTTTAATTGAAATTTAATAAATCATAAATGCATTTTGGGGCCACAGTTTATATTCTGAGAACCAGATTTCTGAAGAAGTCAAAAACCTTTTTTTCAGGTCTATAAAGTAGTGTTGTTTGCAGGCATCTGTTAATTTTCAGGTATTTTACTGCTTTGTCGTATTCTGTTATTTTCACTCTGTTGCTGTTGTGAAAAAGGATTTTTGGTTACAACCTTCCTCCTCTTTGTTGCGTAAAATGGCAAAATTCTCTCCTTCTTCTTCCCTTGATCTCCAAGAATTAAAAAAAAAAAAAAAAAGAGTTAATAAGCTTCTGCTACAGGAGTAATTTATAGCTCACTAACATCAGTGAAAGAGTATAACTGAAAAAATACTATTAGTTAGGAAAGGACCATGAATCGCATCTCATGGGTGTTGAGCTTTGCAAGAAATGGAAGGGGCTTGGCTTTTCGCCCTCAAAGCTGTTTTCTAGTTGCAGATGTAGTCACCAGGTAACCGGCACCAGCCCTGAGACTGCTTCAGCGAGGGGGTCCTGGTGCTGCCTCCCTCACAGTGCTGGTGTCCACGTGACATTCCATTAAAAGGAGGAGAAGTGCTGCTGGTCTTTCCAGGAGGAGCAGCCAAAGCCTCCAATTTGTTTATACTCTTCGGATGCTGTTCTAGTGATGTTGTGGATAAATACAGCTTGCACTCCTGGTGTTGCTGCGTTCAGGTGTCTTCTGATCTCTCCCAAGACAGTACTTATTTCAGAGAGAGGCAATTCATGATGAAACTGTGTGTTCCTGAAAGAACTTACTCTGGATCATCTGAGGTCCCGTGCAACTTTTAAATAAGTGATGAGGATATATCCTAGGATGCTATGTCAGAGGAAGATCTGTAATTCCCCTTGAGGCAGAATGATGAAAATGGGCTGAATGAGCAGAGAGCATTTCAGGGATGACAGTCTCTATGATGCTCTTCCAGTTCAGTTTGCACAAGACAGAGCGGCAGTCAGTTTTGTCATACCTGGTCTGTGGCATTTGCTTGGTGGTTTCTCCCTCTGCGTTCTGTGGTCTTCATTCCTCTGAAAGCTCATATTTGGCTTGCGCTGTCTCTGTCGGGAGCTGATAGTGCACTTCTTTGCAATGATTCACCAAGTGTTTATTTTGGGGCTACATTGCATCTAGGCAGAAATCTTTCAATATTAAAAATATATCTTACTTAGCAATCTACATAAGCTACTTGATTGGCATCTATGTTACTTTTGTCTTCAGAGCTGACCACCAAGAAGGAAAAAAATGTTTCTGTTGGCCTCAACTTTTCCGTAATTGGGAAGGAGATCTTGAGTCAGCAACATGCAATTTTATATGAAGCATGGACTGAAAGCAAGATACCAAGTTTGGGCTTTTGCCTCCGTTAAAGTATTTTGAGACTGAATGCTTGAACCATGGCCTTCTTTGGGAGCCCCTCAGGGGAACCTAGAAAGTCCAGGGTTGCAGCCTAGAAGAGCCATGTTTACATAATACAAACAGGTTTCTCATTAGCAAACCAAATAATAACATTGTCTTAGGGTTATATTCAGTGGCATTTTTCTTCTCAGAAACAACCCTGTCATGTCTGGGGTGTATCAAGAAGAGTGTGGCCAGCAGGTCGACGGAGGTCATCCTCCCCTTCTACTCTGCCCTGGTGAGGCCACATCTGGAGTATTGTGTCCAGTTCTGGGCTCCCCGGTTCAAGGAGGACAGGGAACTGCTGGAGAGGGTCCGGTAAAGGGCTACCAAGATGATTAGGGGACTGGAGCATCTTTCTTATGGGGAAAGGCTGAGGGACTTGGGTCTTTTCAGTCTGGAGAAAAGAAGACTGAGGGGGGATCTTATCAATACTTATAAATACTTAAAGGGAGGGTGCCAGGTAGACGAGAATAGTCTTTTTTCAGTTGTGCCCAGTGATAGGACGAGAGGTAATGGGCACAAACTTGAGCATAGGAAGTTCCATCTTAACATGAGGAGGAACTTCTTTCCTTTGAGGGTGGCAGAACGCTGGAACAGGCTGCCCAGAGAGGTTGTGGAGTCTCCCACACTGGAGACATTCAAAACCCCCCTGGACGCCATCCTGTGCACCCTGCTGTAGGTGTCCCTGCTGTGGCAGGGGGGGTGGACTAGATGATCTCCAGAGGTCCCTTCCAACCCTGACCATTCTGTGATTCTGTGAAAGGATTTAACTGGCAGGAAAATAGCATGCTTTTACCTCCATTCACTCAGTCATTGAGTTCAGCCAGAGGTACACAGTCAGTTGAGCTTGGTATGAGTTTGTGCTGCCACCAGGAATGGGCAGGGAAAGTCTTTTCCAGTGCTGCCCTCTGGAGCCACCTGGCCCCAGCCTCTGCTGTGCCAGCGCAAGCACTTCTGTGAAATGCCTGGAGGATGCCTTGTCCAGGAATCAGGTCCCAGCTCTTAACAGCTAAGGAAAGTCACCCTGATGCCCATCCTCTTTCACCCTGCCACCCAAATGAAACACAGCGAGGAGAGTGCTACCACTATTTTTGTTGTTGGTTTTGTTGTTATTTTTTCAGAAACCAATAAAAAGATGCGGTCGTCGTGTTAAGGGGTAGAGGGTTTTCTGCCAACCACCAGTTCATTCTCTTTTCATTGGTTTCTTTGTTTCAGCCAAAGGAAATGTAGCAGCAGAGGATGGTCTGGTCACAGCTCTGCCACCAACTACTGCTCGTGCCGCAGTGCTCGGGGCAGTGGCTAGATGGCACACACAAGGCGGTTGAGAAGGAGACAGCCTTATGTGGAGAAAATTGAATACAGTAAGGCCCAGCCTTCACTTTGCAAGTGAAGTTGATTGGAATGGGCACAGTGGTGTGGAACTATGAGAACAATATCAAGGCCAACAGCAAGTGAATGAAGGGAGGACACAGAAGACATCCTGGAGTGTGGCAGAGCTCTCCTTTGGTGTCCATATCTGGTGTTTGCTTCTCTGTTTAGCCAATTGCCTTGGAAATTGTGAGGAAGTGCTCTTTTTAATTACAACCATCACAATTTTTCCTCTTTTAAAATTAATTAATATGTGGGTCACCTCCATCCTGCCTTGGTGCTCCTCTGCCTCACAGAGCAAAAGTTGAGAGTTCCGTCTTTTGACCCTTTCCGCTAGCTCCTGCTCACTTGTTTCACTGACCAAAAATCAGTTAGCCCTGTACAACATGTTCCCTGGCACATCAGAGTCACTTTACGCGTGGTCGGCTTCGGGGTTTGTTACAGGCACGAAGCTGGCAGCAGGCATGCTAAAAGGTGCCGAACTATCAACCTTTCTGGCTACTATGACTCTACAGGCTTGGCTTCAGGCCGGGTAAAAATACACTCTAGAGGCATGCTTGGGTAAAACTAGGTAGATTAGACTGCTGATTGCTCAGAGATTTCGGGATCTGACAGGCAAGAGGTCCAGAAGTCGGAGTAGTAAGTCAGGCTCCTACAGCAAGAACTTTCTAGGAGGGGAGCTGCAGGATTCTCCTGCACTAAGCTCATGGAGCATGCAAAGTCAGGTGTTTGCAGAAGCTGGTGTACATAAAATCACTTTCAGAAAGAGTATGTTAAGAATTACCAGAAAGATAATATTCCTGGGATTGTCCTAACTGTTTATACCCAGTAACCCAGCTGCCGAAAATAAGCTGTTACTGGTGATTGCGAACTTTGTGGTCTTCTTGGAAGCCCACCATTTCGTCCTGACCTCTTGTGCTTTGATGGGCAAGGGGCTGGAAGTTGGGCAGCAATTTCAGCCTCTCCTGTTGCTGTTGATTCAGAAAGTGTTTTAAATGGCAGGCTCAGCCAGCAAGGCAAACTGTAGGCATAAAAAGAATAAAAATCCCTAAATTAAAACAGAGATTAGGTACAATCGTGCCATAATTTTCTGTTGAAGTCAACGTCAGGTTGGGCCTTGGATTCGTGAGCACAATGAGGAACGTTTTGGAAAGTGGAAATTGCCTTACGGCTTCTGCTTCCTTTCCAGGGAAGCATGTGAAGCACATTACAGAGCGAGGGAAGGTCACGGCTGCAGGGACCAGCACAGGATGTCTGAGAGGGAAAGGTGGGGCAAGAGGAGCTGCTGCAAAACAAGGACAGAGAAGCAGCAGGAGAGCATGAGGGTGAAAAGTGGTAACTGGGAACCTTGCAATGTCTTAGTCTGAATTCTCTCATGTAGAAGGTAAAAAAAAATAAATCTTCCTCCCCGTTGCTTTTGTATTTCTGCCTTTTTTCCTAATCTCTTGTTTTAATTTAAATATGCATTGTTGGGTTGGGGTTTTTTGGTCACGTTCTGGCAGTGTTCTGAAATTTTTGAACTGCCAGACAGATAGTGTTTCAAATCCGCCATCTGCATGTGTGCGCATATTAGCCTGATGAAAATGCTGGACAGGCTGGGACTGATCAAAATGTATTTGCTTAGCCATGATCAGTCAGTAACACCACCATGCATTAAGTGTTGTGCTTGCTATATTGCGGCGTGCACCTCCCAGCTACATTTCATGCATTGTTCCTTCTGTCCATAAAATTATTTCGGAGCCAGCCCTGCACTGAGGCCTGAGCAGGGTGGAAGCGATGCCATCCTTCCCTCCACCCCCTCCGTCCAGGGCAGCGGGAGGGTCTCAGGGCTGTCCTACACAGGCAGGGGAAGCAGTTTGGGAACCAGCTGGAGGAAGAGCTCGCTTTCTCTACTGTCCCTTTGCTGTAGCAGCTACGTGCCTTTTCAGGACCTTTCGTTTGAAGCATTTTACTGGCCAAGCAGCATCTCCGGCAACGTGCTGGGGAGAAAAGCGTATGGTTTGGCATAGAGGACATAAGCATAAAATGTCTATATATTTCTCAAAAGGCTAATTGTCTGAAAAGTCTGCCCGACAATAGCCCAAACCAGAACAAACTGTAATTACATATCCTTTCGGTTTGCAGTTTATATGATTTTCTCTCTGGTTTTGCAAGTATTCCACAGTTACGCTTCAGTGGCTCAGCAGCCTTTTGACAAGCTGCAGAAGGTAGCTATTGCTCAGGCACTGGCAATACTAAAAGCCAGAACGTACTATCCTTTAACCCTTTGCAAAATTATGTATCTTAACAATATGGAGAAGTCTCAAAGTGATGACCTGTCCACAAGGAGCTGGGAGGAAGGAGGGGAGGAATTGGGACGATTACCCACCACCTTTTCATTGTACAGGTGCTACTCAGTATATTTTGATGCTTGAGTTAATAATCTCGCAAATATAACAAGGTAGAGAGGGAACGGCACAGAGGAAACTATTTGTAAGAAATTAAACATTAACAATACACCTTAAACATAACCGAGTAGGAGCAAAAGAAAGGAAATACTGTTCAAGCACAGTGTGTACCCAGTTTTAACAGGCAGGCGGGATTTGTTTACGGAAGCCGACAATCATCTCCTTCCTCCCTGCGGTAAAACGTGTATTTAAAGGAAGTACTAGTTGGAATTTTGTCTAAGCACAACTTGCAAAGTAAAGCCTCAAAGGCAAGCCTAGTCCATTGGAGTTGCTACTCTGTAAACTAATTATTTAATTTAAAACAGTAAGCAGCAGTTAGCTGACTATTTAACCGATTCCCGACTCAGGTGACTTTTCAGTCCACGCCACTCTGGTACCTGCGTTCCAGGGCTGCAAAACTCTGTGGTGAGAAGGCTGCTGGCTCAGCCACGGGGTACCCGAGCTGATTCAGTCTCTCTTCTATCAGCTTTTGCCATGGGGTTCTCAAGGTACTCCGGTGGTAAAGCCAAAACGCCCCGGACAGCAAAGCCAGTCTCTTAGAAGATCACCCACTACGTGATTTTGTCCTTACGAAAATAACGGGGCAACAGTGGAGAGGGGCAGACCTCCCCAGAACAGGTCCGCCTGCTCTGGCAGGGCAGGAGAAAACAGCGTGCGACCCTGCTGCACTTCTGCTGTTGGTCCCAAGTAAACCAGGGTTTGCCAAGCCAATCAAATAGCCCAACATCGCCTCCCTCCAAGTAACCTCAAGTCTGATTAAGAGCCCAAAGAGTAGATTTTCAAAATGTCAGTGGCTGGATCAGAAGACCAAAGATGATTGAATTTTTTTATTTTATTTTATCTCAGAGAATGAGTTTTAAAAAATCCCTCATCAGCTTCTTTTTGAATGCCTGAAAGGGGAAAAAAATAAAGGGTATTTATTAGCATTAGCAGTAATCTTCCAAAATGTATTGCATGCATTATTATTAATATTATTCTAGAGATGCAGTGCCAGCAAATCATAGATACAGAGAGATGGCAATAAATTAATTGGAGAACTAAAAGAGTACTGGAAATTAGGAAAGATTATGAGATGGAAGAGATCAGCTGAGCAAAGTGAAGACTGAGAATGGCACGTCTTTCTTGCACTAATATGGTAATGAAATATAGCGAATGCCAAGTGGGAATACTGATCTTCACATGCTTCTAACAACTTCTTGCCATACTCGGTCAAATTTCTGTAAATTTGCTAACATGAGCTGTTAAAGGATGAAAAGACCTTTGCGCCAATATAAATGCATCTCTGGTGCGGAGCTCTGTCACTGCTGCAATAATAGTTTCTAAATTGATACTGGATTACAGGGTGAGCTGGGCTTTGGAAAAACTGGTGGCTTAAGTTCACCTGAGCTAGCTTTAGCCTGTGTCTGCCGGTAGAGGACACGAGTCCAGACTGGAGATCCAGGGCCCATGGACACTGTGTAATGCATACAGGGAGAAAAAAACAAACTCCCACATGAATTGATGGGCTCTGGGCTAACATTACCTTTCAGAAATGAGACTTGGTATTATGGTAAATAGTGCCATAAAATCTTAGTTCCTGACTGTTTGACAGCCAAGAAAAAAACAGATCTAATACCGTGGATTATTTAAGAAGAAAATAGAGAAGAAAACAGCAAATGTTATTGTGCCTCTGTGTCGCATTTGCTTCTGCTGCGGCTTTCAGAAAACAACAGAAAGAGGATGGGAAAAAATGCAAGGAGGTGTGGCCCAGGTGATGAGAGGCATGGAGCGGTCCCTGTACGCAGAACAGCCAAGTGGGATGGGGGTGCTGCAGGATGGGGAAGAGTTGAGTTGGCTGCCAGGCGTGATGCTAAAGGTCTGTAAAATCACAGGTAGCTTGGAACAGGTAGCTGGCAGCTGAGGAGCCGAGAGCTGCGGGGCTCGGGTGAATCTCCCGGGCATTCAGTTCAGAATAGACCAAAGGAGACAGTTCTTCAGATACATAATTAAGCTGGGGAGCTCTTTGCCACATGAGCCTGTGGATGCTAAAATTTACATGAACTCAGCCAGGATGAGGCTGGGCAGCTTCGCAGAGGAGAAATCCGCTGAGTGATACAGTTAAAAAACAAACCAACCTGCCTGGGTGAGAAAGTTGCTGAGCTGCGAAACATTGAAGGAGGCCAGGAGAGAAAGTTTTCTCCCTTTTTTTGTGCTCTTCCCCATGCATCTTTTAGGCTACTTGCCCCTGGTGGCTTCTCCAGCTTGAGAAAGCCTTTAAAGGTGTTCCAGGGTGGGGAAGGGCCAAAGGAAAACAGGAATCCAGAGAAACCATCTGCTTGTGAAGGACAACAAATGGAAACAAGGCAGGGGCGTGAAGGTCTCACAGCCAAATCTGAAGAGCTGGGGGCACGGGGACAGCGAGCAGAGTGCTGGGCAGCACCCGCTCCTTCCAAGGCACCCAGGGGACAAGGGGTGCTGCCAGGTGGGGACACGGGAGGACGTGCAAATGCAAATCAGCCCCACAGCATCCTCAGAGAAGGACGGCGCCAATGGCTGGGGCTGTCCCAGCACACGGAGGAGGTGCAGGTGTGGAGGCATGAGTGCTGACGTGAGTGGAGGAGGGCAGCCCAAGCCTCAGTGGGAGGGTTTTGTGGGGAGGCTGAAGCACTGGGATGCGAAGACGTGTCTGGAGGTTGGGCTGGCAGGCGTTTGTCCCACTGCCTGCTTTGCCCAGGCCCGTATCTGGAGCCCAACCTGTGCGTGATGCCCTGGTGAGGATACCTCAGGGGCAGGAGGAGACCAGGGAGACATGCTGTGCAGCATCCCTCAGCTGCGGTGATGTGGGGAATTTGGGAACGTACACTTCTTTGGGAGTTCCTGGGTGGGAAGCAGGGGTGGAGGGGGCAGTCTCAGGAGGAATTGTCTCAGGGCCAGTGAAATGAAGACATCTTGCGTTACAGT
Source organism: Pluvialis apricaria (assembly GCA_017639485.1). Taxonomy (NCBI): domain Eukaryota; kingdom Metazoa; phylum Chordata; class Aves; order Charadriiformes; family Charadriidae; genus Pluvialis; species Pluvialis apricaria. The sequence goes on from CM030007.1 coordinate 107,492,753, forward strand.
CTGTGGGCTTTCTGGAAAAGCTGACTGAAAGGTTTCCTCTTCTCTTTGCAGTTTTATGCTAATGAACCAGGGTTCCCAGCAAAGTTTTATGCTCCACGCGATACCACATGTGAAGTTAAGAACCTGTGAAGGAAAAACAGGCAATATAAGGATGCCAACGAACTACCAAGTCCCTGCCATATAGCAGTAGAGGCCATGGAGACTTGGCTCCCAAATTTTGGCTATGCATTTGAAAATTGATACCTATTTAGTAATCATTCTTCCTTAAGTAAACACTAACCTATTGAGCCATAAGATTTTTAAGCCTCTGAGACCCACTGGCCCCAAACTGGAGGTGACCACGGGGGCAGTACTGGCCTTGAGCAAGTTTGACGTCCACTTTGCTTGCCTAATCCCCAAATTAGTAGCCTTCTGGAGAGGAAAGCTGTTCTAAATGAACTCCATTCCCACTCGCTAAGACCTGAAGGAGCAGAGCTGCTCTTCAGTGTCCCTCCTTCTCCCCAGTCGTCTCAACCCCAGCAGTCGCAGGCTGGAGCAGCCGCTGGTGATGCCTCTGCCATTTGTGTAAAACACCCGAGTTCCCGGTTCCCCCAGGGAGCGGTTCTCTGACCCCGCGCACCTCAGCCGCGATGTCTGCAAGAGCGGTGAGAGCCCTGCCTGGCTCCAGCATTGCCAAGGCCTTGGTGCCACCCAGCAAAAGGCCCGACCCCCTCCCTGCACAGGGCTCTGCTGGGCCAGAGGTGTTAAGCTGCGAATGAGTTTTATATTCTTTCCAGTGGGATGTTGCTAAAAGCAGTTGGAAAGCCGCTTCTGTGAATATCGGATTTTTACCTCGACAATTTCTCTTGACGTTTCCACAGCTTTACCATTATTTTTCCCTCTCCTTCCTTCCTTTTCTGTGCATTGTTTTTCTGTGGCAGTCTTTTTCTCTTCATTGGTTATGCTTCTGTAAAGGACTTTGCATAATGTTTTCCTTCAAATTGTTCCATTTAAAAGTTTTCTCTTTATTTCAAACTTCCTAGTTGCTGTGTGACTCTGCTGTGTGTTTTCTAGGTCTTCTTTTGCTTTACTGTGTCCTTTTTCTCTTAGGCACTTTCCCTTGAACAGCTCTATAGTGGTGATAGCATGAAAAATTTCTGTATCCCTCTGTGTCTCCATACAGAAGTCTAAAATATCAGTGAGAGAAAGGGAGACAAAGCAAGTATTTTTTAAAATAAGCAAGGGATATTTGTTTACAGGACATTTATTTTCAAAAATTCCCTAATAGCATGAAGAGAAACTTTGCCATTTTATAAAAAGTACATGCTTATTTTTCTTCATACGTTCTAGTCATACCACAGGCTTTCCACAAAAAGAACAAGCATTTATTTTTGTGCTGTGTGCCCAGAAGAGCTACTGCCCAGCTGTTGTCCTGCCAGGATTTGGTGCTAAGAAGGTGCAGCCTGATGTTCAGAGGCAGAGTGCTCCTAGTTATACTGGGGGCTGTTGTGAATGGCAGGGTCTGCAGCTCTCTGAATCAGGATGGGTTTACATTTTGACTCACCATCATAGAGTAGTATGGCGTTATATATATTCTGTTAGAGATATCCTGAAGTCCCCTCAAACAGAACCTTTTCAACTCAAAACACTCGATTCCTGGAACAGTTTCACGTGTGCGGCACTGGGTCTGATCTGAAGCCTGCCGAGACCAGCGAGCGCCTTTCTGCTGGTGCTCAGTCAGGCTGTAACCGGATTTAAAAAGTGACCTACATCTTTTGCTCTGTATCTCTCAGGCTCTCTTTGCGAAACCATCCATAGGTGGTCTAAATTTACCACTACAGTGTGAAAACCTGAATCCACGAGCAGCGGTGGGTCTAGCTATTTAAACTTATTTCGTCCTGATTTCACAACCATGAGTAAGACTTGCATTTAACAGTTTTCTCAGCAGAGCTAGGCTGGTGAATATTTTCTGTGGTGACCATTTTTTTTTCTGGCTCATGGCTGTACCAACAGGAGCTATGGTGGGGACCAGCAAAAGAAGGCTTTCTTTAGCAGATATTCCTTATTTTGCTTGCTGACCCGGGTTTGCTAGCCTGGCATGTTTTTTGCTTTCCAGTATGGAGAGACCTTTCCCAGCTTGGAAGTTCTGCCAGTGGACTTCAGCTTTTCTTGAATTTCAGATGCGGGCAGATACACATGGGCCTTCTACAGCTGTGTCTTGCTCTGCCGCTGTTTTGCCCTGCCACAGGGGCAAGGTAGTGCCAGTCAGCCAACACCACCAAAGGCTCATTAGGAAAAACTGTGGGACTGCAAGTGAGTCCTCAGACCTCAGCTCTGTCACCCAAAGCAAGCTGACAGGTTTATGAGTATCTGCTTAATATCTCAGGAAAGGTGAAAGCTCCTTTTGAAGATGCTATCAGACTTTTTGTCATCTCTTTTCCTCTCCTTATGAACACTCTTACTTCTTATGTGAAGTATCACAGAATCACCAGTTAAATTAGTGGAGCGATACAGCTTTGGAGCAGTTGCTGTCCGTGCAGAAGGGGACAGTGGGCTTTGGGAGCAAGGCTGGGGTGTCCGGTAGGCACCGGGGCACAAAGAGTGCAACCCATCGCTCAGGGCAGATGACCAAATGGCGTCTGGCTGACCACTTCAGGAACAAATGGGACGCCTTTGCCTTTGGAGACAGCTGAGACAAACACTATTTAAACTGTTTTTAAAATGGGCTTTGTTAATACAGAACTTTTAGTTTAGCACTGGGAAGGTAACACATCCTGTGTGTAACCCACCTCTGTGAGCCTTTAGGATGGAGGTTGTTTTTCTTCTCAGGGAGCAGCTGGTTAGAAGTGCAAGAAACTGTTGTGGTTTCTGGGATTTGAGCAGATCAGCCAGGCAGGTCAGGTCTCGCATCCCAACCTGGGATGCAGGAGCTGGGCAGCAGTAGACCATGTACAAAGCAGAAATGCAATGCAGGACCTGAGGCCGGTGGTCAGCAGTGTCTGGTTCTGCTTCTTCCACACGGGAGAGGGATTATTTCAGCGTAACAGAGCTCCCTGCGACTCTGCGATGCGATGCTCCCAGCAAAGGGCACAGTGATTCATCACTAAATGGGCGTAGGAAAAGCACTAGTGACTCACTGTTGTTTGTAATAGGGATACCTTGCATTATGCCTGATTTTTTAATTGTGGTAGTATATGAACACTTTCTGGAATGAAAAGAGTATTATCTTAAAGTGTCTCCTGAATCAAACTGTTTTCTCATACGGCAGTTTCTCTCAAGGTAAAGATAATGTTCCCAGAGACAGCTGGGAGGGAAAACTGGAGGTCTCTTGGTCCCATCTTCCAAGAGAATCAGACTATCTTTTCCTCAGATGCAAACTATCGGGTACGCAGAGGAGCGGGAGGGTTGTTTCTCAGTTACTCGTAGCGGTTAATACCAAAGCGCTTGATCACATCAGTGTTTTGAGCTACTGGTTTTACAGCCAGGTGCTTGCTGCCATGAGTTAAGGTTTCATAAATTAGGCCTTTATATATTCTGCAAAATATTAACAGGTTTGCTCTCCCTGCACACTCTTCATTCATTGCTACATAACAGCAGAGAGCAATTTAGCTCCCTGGCAGTGTATTTTAGTAAGACAGCAAATTGTCTGTGTTTACTTATGCCATATAATGCAGTAATTGTACTGTAAATCTTGGCCAAGTTCCTGGATAGTTGGGGCCTAAAAACGAGCTCTTAAATTCATATTTAGGTCCCTAAATAGAAGGTCTGATTTTTCAAGTATTGAGTCCATCCTGACCCTTGTTAACTTTTTGGAAGCTGGGGGGGTATCAGCATTTTGAAAATCAGGCCTGCTACTTATACCCACACTGGTATGGGGAGGCCAAACTGTGTCTTAGACTCCTTTTAATATTTGTCTTTGTAGTATTGCAGTGCCTGTTTTATTCCCTGCATTGCAATAATTCCTAGTGGAGCTTATTCACGTTGACAAACTATTAGTTTGGATTGATTAAAACATCCAGTAAAAAAGTTGCGAGCAAGGCCGTTATTTGAAATCTTTGCTGGAAGATGAAGAGATGCACAGAGCAAGAGGATTTCTGGCAAGTCACTGGGCTTTTTTCATAAAAGGGCAGGCTATAAATACCATCTTTCATATAACATATGCTTCACTGCCTGTGCCTGACAACAAACCTGAGTGAACTAGGGTTCATCAGAAAGGCTGATTTTGCCCTCAATATTATTGGGAGTTCTTCAGTGCCTCTTGGTGAGGTTTTTCTCCCGTGTGTCAGTACAATAAGGCTTCCTTTCCTTTCTGTATATAATGTCAAGGAAAGTCTGATTCATTACTTCAGGGGCTGAGCTAAATTATTTCCTCTGGACTGCTTTAAAAGAAGTCGTTTAAGCCTCAAATAGTTACGCTGGCTGCAGCAGCAGATTTGTGAAAGAGTGGGCATTTGCTTTGCTCCTTGCTGCTCATCGTCAAGAAGAGGAGGCTCTCCTTAATCTGTGGGCTCAGAAGCACAGCAGAAGGACTTTTTGACCTAAGATAAAACAATGACAAAACCATTCCTGTGGAAGCACAGCATGCAGGCTCTTCGGGATGCTTCTGGAATACATTACTGAGGATAACTTAGTCTTTCCTTTCAAAAGAAAATCATAGCAATGCCTTTAGGAAAAAGTCTTGTGTGATGAGGGAAAAGGAAAGAAATTATTCTTGGTAATATTTAGTATTTGCTAAATTCAGAAGGCCCCGGAATGGGAAGATTTAACGTCAAATCAGCAGAGTGATCTGGCACGATTACAAAGGCGACTTTGAAAGAGTTTCTCAGTTTGGTCTCGGAGATCTTTCATTTCTTCTATTCAGATGCCCTGATAGATCAAGATTGGCAGCATTTTCAGTAATCAATATGCGCTTTTTTTTCTCAAATGGGGGCCACTCCTGAGAAAACAATTTTGTTTTGTAAACATTATTCCACTGAGACTGACTGCATGTTTCCATCCCCCTTGCAGAGGCACAGCGATAGCTGGAATTGTTTTCGGTATAGTATTTATAATGGGAGTGATTGCCGGGATTGCCATCTGTATCTGCATGTGCATGAAGAACAACCGTGGGACTCGAGTAGGGGTCATCCGAACTACGCACATCAACACTATCAGCACGTACCCAGGTAAGGACGGGAAGGGACACCCCTGCAAGAGTGCCTGCCTTCATGGTAGAAGTGTATCTTTGGGTAGTTACAGCTGCGCAGTAAATGGGGGATGTGAATCCAGCAGGCGGCTCTTCTCAGTCCGGAGGGGAACAGCACGACTCCCTGCTGAGAAACGCAAGACAGCTCGGTGGGCGCAGTGTTCGTCAGTGCAGAGCTCTGCCTGGGCTAATTTATTCAGCTACTCAGTGGGCTAATGAGATCTGGCGGGGTGCCACGCTCGCACAGCTGTATGGCTTGCGGTGCCGGCGGTAGCACGTTGAGACCTCGCTCAGGACCATGCTGCGTTGTGCAGGGTAGACCTTCTCCCTCTGCCAGGGGCTCTCTGGCAACAGATCAGTTGTTCTTCTTTTGTGTTCTGGTTCTTGTGTTTGCTCTTGTTCACGAGCAGTCAGCTCCCTTCCATTGCCCGATGTCATGGGGGCCCAGCATACCACAGAGAGGGGAAAACCTGGACAACGAGGTCTGTGGATCATAGCGCAAAGGCTTCGAGTGGTGCCACGTGGAGTCTAATGCAGCCTGAGCCGGCTGGTACTTGGCCAGAGCTCACCAGCCCTGCTGGGTGCTGCAGCATCCCAGATGACTTCTACAAAGGCACACAAGCACCTTTGCAGTGTGTTCTCTGCTGTGCGTCCCGGGAGGGACTGCTGGCTGGCGCGCGGTGCTGCGTCCCAGCTGGCTCTCTGCGTCCGCCTGGCACCGTGCCTGAACGGATAGGGACCGCGGAGCACGGTGCAGAGGTGCCTCTTGTGCCTTGGTCAAAGTCAGCTGAGATCTGGCGGCGCTTGTTAGCTCTGGCTTAGTGCTGGGCGTGCTCAGTGCAGGCTTCTCCGTGGATTTACATTGGTTTTGTGCAGTGTTTTTTGAGGAGCAGGGCAGCAGCAGGGGAGGCGCAGAGCCTAAGTCAGACCTGGCACTGAGCTAATAAGCTGCCACAGGCTCTGGGGCACCCCATGGGACAGTAGGGACCCCTCATGGGTCTGCCTCAGTGCAGCTGTGCCCATAGTGAGTGGGAACCGGTACCTCAGGCTGTACCTGAGCTAGCTCTGCGCAGAGCCACCCGCTGCACCACACTCGCCAACTCGCGCCCCTCTAGGATTGGGGTACGGGAGCACCAAAGGTGGATCTGCGCTGAGCCAGCTGGGGTCTGCAAGGCTCATTCGTCTGGGCTCCCCACCGCGTGAAAGTGGCCACACTGTTGAAGAGCAAAGCTGACCCAGGAAGCAGCGTGACGGTGCTTATGCAATGCAGCCATGTGTCTGCTTCAGTGACACGGTTAATTACAAACCTGGGAGTGATTGCCTTGGGATAACTTGAGAGTTCACTGTCACAAAAGGCAATGGTGTTTCATGGATGAAGTCCCCTCATCCCGCTCTTAGAGATCCCCTGCCTTTGTATTGCCTCCTGTTGCAGCAAACGCCAGGTGCATTATGTGTACTTATAGGCAAGCAATGCAGTATTTATTATGTGTTCCTTTATCACATTCACTGCTCTGAGTGTCTGTTTTCACCCTCATCCTCTTACTTCCCAGTTAACTAAAACCATCTATAATCATCCTTATCACTGCAACATTGTTTTGCATAGAGAGATGAGTAATGAAAGAAAATTGCAATATTCTCAACCACGAATTGCTGAAGAGCTACTTCAGAATCTAATAGACCCTGCAAGCTGTAAAAACAAGAGCAAAATGAAGACTCCAGGGCTGTAGCCTTTTCCTCCCCAAGTGTGCTCCTGCAATGACTCACCCCTCTCTCTCCACCTCCAGGAGTTTGACTCCGCACGCGCCTGTTCCTGGTGCAAACATTGGTTCCAGCAGTTCTTCCTCTCAGCAGCAGCAGGTTCTTGGAGGACGGGGAAGCTCTGAAATTATTTCTGTGTTCCCCGCTGTCATGAACACATCTGGAGTAATGACTGACCTGGCTTTGGCTGCAGGGTTTGTGGTCAACACCCCCCCCTGCCTTTGCCCGTTTTGGACAGGAGCGGCAAGCAAGGGGATACCCTTCCTTTGGCCTCGGCCACCATGCCGCCGGGTGTTCAGAGAGCAGGGAGTGCCTTTCATGGCACACTGGGGTTTGAGTCTCTTCCCCCCATCACAAACATCCTAGGTTTCTGTTTCCTCTCTGTTCAAGTGCTGTTTCACTGCCAGTCTGCCTGAGACATCTAGGGAGGGGGTAGGGAAGCATCCATGGTGACGTGAACAGAGAAGAAGCAGACTCTGGACTCTAATGAGGTCTTGATATGAAGCCATTGGTTCCTACGGTGCTATCATTCTGCAGCATTTACTGTCTTTGTGATCATGGAATTAATCCTTCCTCTGTAAGGGTATTAAAAGCAGTTGAGAAAATGTTTTCAGCTGTTTGTGAATATTTTTGTTGTTTCCTAAATGCCTGACCCAGTTTACAAATGCAGGGTTCTCCTTAGATGTCTCCGTTGGGGTGAACACGGCGAAAGCTTTGTTCTTTCTCAGCCCGAGCCCTGGGAACGTCCTGGGAAGATGTCCAGCATTTGCCTGGGAAGGTGTGACGGTGCTGTGCTGTCAGGAGCTTTCAGCTGTGTTTGGCATGCCACGGCATGCCAGGGCACACATCTCCTGGAGATCCAGAGGGTGGTTGAGAGGTCTGTGGAGATCAGCAAAAGCCTGGATACACTGTCAATTTGCGATGACATAAGTCGGTGTTGCTGCTGAAAGGGGTGAACGGGAATGGATCGGATAAAAGCCCAACCTTCCTCCCCGGAAAAAGTTTAGCTCTGCCGCATCACCTTGGTATCATCTGCCATATGGCCACTCAAACACTGTTACCAGCACAACATGTCGATGGGCACATGGCTAAGCAGTGAAGGAAAGGGCAGTAAGCAAGAACTTGCACTGATATAAAGTGACTATATAATGACAGTCTGAAAAAAAAGCGGATTGGCAGGAGACTTTACATCTGTGGTATGGGAGTCTGAATGTCAACTAGAAAATACTTGAGGGCTTGCATCTGAAAAAAAGATTTTTAACTGTGTCTTCTTTTTTCTCCCATTTCAGTGGCTCCACCACCATACACGTACGAATACGAAATGGAGTACCCAGCTGACCTACCTCCACCTTACACTCCAACTCCACAGACTTCGATACAGTATCCCCCACCCCCTCCTTACCCTGGATATTCGGGGAAATAATTACATGGCTTCACGTGGATATTAACAGCCTGTTGAAACAGCCAGTACTGTTGGAACAAATACTGTCAGCTCAGGGACAAAGAGGATGGGGTTTGCATCAACACACGTGGCCAGGTGTTGGAATAACCTGGGAGGGTTGCCGTGGTCAGGATGAAGTCCACTCCAGATCGTGAAGTTTCATGAATAAACAACGCGTCACCAAAGAAACAGTTCCTGCAAGTTAGTGCCGGATGAGTAGTGCTTAGCATCAGTGCTTAGTTTCAGCTGCCGCCCGTTACAGCCTGTGGGAGTGGGGGTCTTCCCATGTAAGACCGTGCAAGTGATGCAGACGCTTCAATGAGCTGTTCCTAAAGCACAAGAGGCAGCTGCTGGGGCTTATTCTGGGGGAAAACTCCCAACTGTTGTCTTCAAGTATGTGTTATGCCTTTCCTTGAAATGAGGGGAATAAGGAAGAACAAGGAAGACCGAAGCTATTTTCAGTTCCTACTTCAGGCTGATAATACCCAATGATCAGCTGTGCCTATTGGTCTGATAAGCGTATGACAAAGAGAAGTGCTGTTGGTGTTATTTAATAACCAAAAAATGATTAATATTATTTTCGGCCGAGTACAGGTTAAGTGCCTACTTTTAAACAGTTTGAGACTAGTTTGTGGCCTCAAATGTAAACATAATGAGCATTTTTATATGTGAAACACACTAATTTATAGCTGATTTACTTTTACCTGGACTTAAATACTGTATACATTGGAAATATGCTACAATGCCTTTTATATCAGCAAATGATACTTTGATTTTTTTAAAAGTACCGAATTGGGAAATTCCTAAGTGGGAGAAGAAACGCAAACCAAATATTAAAACATCATAGTTTGTCTTCAGTTGGATTGTGTAAAGACTATTTTTTTAAAAGACAGATCATATTGTTTACCAGTAATAATGATATTCAGCCTAACCAAAGAGATAAACAGAGAGACTGTGAGCGTCAGATTACTTTTGAATGTTGTCTTGGGTATTTTAAAACTGTAAGTCATCAAATAATATTTTTTGCATTTGTCACACATATTGTTCAAAATTACTTAATCTATACTATGTGAAATACAGGCCTTCATGATTTAAAATGTTCCGTGTACTTATGGGGCTAACTGTAATTCAGCAGCAGCTATTTGACTACAGAATAGAGCATCCAGTTACCTAAAGCATCATCCTTCAATGGTAAGACTAGTATTTTTCTCAGTTTTATATGTGAACCACAAAGATGGCATTCTCTTTGGGGATTTAAAAGCGCGGAACATCCTTAGTTTGAGTTGGGTGGCTGGGCAATTTGAGAATGCTACAGCCAAAATAGCAGAAGTCGACAAAAATACCGCACCCAGAGTTCAGGACAGCTGTGGCATCAGGTCCATTTCAGCAGGAGAGACCGAGGGTTACCTCAGATTCCCAGAGATCAGAACACATTTAAATGTTTTCCAGTGTAGCCCTCATCTTCTTTCCAGGTGTATCAGTGTATTAATGAATAAAAAAAAAAAGCTTGCGAAAGGTGGTGCCATATCCAAGTGAGGTCAACTGACAACCTCTCATCACCCGCTAAGTCTGATATTTTTGGCATTCAGTCCTGATTCAGGGAAGAACTCGAGCAACCTTTTAACTTTGAGCACAAAAGTTATTGAGAGGCTTTCTTGTAAACAAGACCTTATTGACTGTTCTTGCTCAGATTTTGTAATTGTATTTGTCCTTTGCAGGCTGACTAAGCTTATCCTCTTGAAACCCCACTTGAAAGCGCAAATGGCCTCAGTCCTCGCCCCTGTGAGTTCAGAAGATCTGTGTTGTGGCCCCTGGCCAAACTGGGCCTTGAGTCACAGACCCGTTAGCTCCCTAGGCATTGTAACCCAGTCAGAGGAAAACTGAGCTGTGTCACAGGTTTTGGTTGCTGCTGGTTCCTTGGAGTCTTCTCCAGGGAAGGGAACCTGTATTCTCATTTCTGTCCTGAAAATGTTATCTTTACAATTACTTCTACTCTGGGCTATGCCCCACAACATTTCAGCTGGTACCATGACCTCTCAAGAGGCAGATATTCCTCAGTTGAAATCCTCCCATGAAGGGCAACCTTCTGCATGCGGTGTTTTGGCAGTCCCTACTCAAAACCATCTGCTGGGGTATTGATGTGCCTGCCAACGTGGTGGCCAGCGTGAAGAACAGAGGAATAAGCGTAGTTTTCTCTGCGGGAAATCCTGTTCCTACCACATAGTTCTAGGCTAGTACCTCAGCACTTTCCAGTTGATCACACCAGATGATATTTCTGTGCCAAAAAATTACCTATAGATAAAGAGTATTGTCATTTTTCCCATTCTTGTATTTCACTTCTTTGTGCTGAACATGCAGACACACAAATCAAAGAGCAGTTTGTATTTGATGAATCCAGTCTCCTGAAAAATACAGAGAAAGAAAACTATTCTATGCATCGTAAATCTTCCCTTAGAGGAAGAATTTCTCCAGCCATGACATTTGTCAGAGCAAGTTATAAAGTAGGTTTCTTAAATAAAAAGGCATTTCTGGAAAATAACTAAAATCTTTGAGCAGAGTCCTCTGATTTTCAGCTTTGCGATTGTGTGTTGCCTCTGATGATATTGCACAGAGGTCATGGTGGCCGAAGTACCTACAATGTATACATGGCTTATTCCGGGGGAAAATTATGGAAATAGGAAATTGAGAATTTCATAGTGATAGAGAGCTATTTGTTTGCTTTGAAAACACTGATCAGGATGTTGATTTTGGTATGTTAATTAATGTTCTGCAGATCTATGTATATTGGGCCATACCAGACAATGATTTTTGTCTCAAAGGACACCACATCTCTTGTCCTTGCTAAGGCCGTAAAACATAAAGGTGTTGCCCTTCCAGCAAACCAGGTAAAGCCGGTACAGAGTCACCTCTTTTCAGAAAGAGGTGATGATTGCATTGAAAAGAAGCGAGCAAACTGAGACGGCCAAAGGGGAGGAGGGAGTCTGAAAGATTTATAAAAGTGAAGGAATAGAACAAAGAAGTTGCTGCATAAACTAATGGGAGCATGTACTAATACTGAAGTTGTATTAGTTTAATTTAGTTGAAAAAGTTGAAGTGTTTTTATACCTTCAGTGTTATTTTCTTTGTGTGGAAACACATAATTTGTTCAACACCTCCATATTCAAAGTTCCTGCAGTGCAGATATTGCTGGCCAGCAGTCATTTATTCTGTTTCACAGGAATAGCTTGCAGATGAGTGGGTTAGTACAAAGAGTTTTTACTTAGTCACACTGACTTATTTCAGTCTCATGCCCTACATCATATTGTAAAGTAAGAAAAAAAATACAAAAATGTCATCTACAGCTGAGAAAGGCCAAACAATCTTTTGCTTTTCTTGCTTGTCAGTGGACAATAGTGCTAATTTGGTTGGTCAATGTAGCGTTGTCCAGGGCAGTTCATATAGTTGGACCAAATGCTACGGATTTTCTTGCGGTCTCGGGTTGCTCTGTCTTTGGCTCATGATTTCTAGGCTTAACTGGGGAGGCAGAGCGGGAAGGTCACCGTGTCAGGAGCACAGGACCTGGTCCTGTCAGCCTTTCTCCTTGGTTTCCTATTTTAGCGCCTTAGATGAGCGCCCGGTTGCACGAGCACTGTTGTGGATTGGAAGCAGCAGGAGTTGCAGGTGCTTCCAAGGGCACATATGCTTGCATACGCACTGATGCCAGTCCTCTTTTGTGGAAAAAAAAAAAAAAAAAATTCTGTGTGATGTCTTAGTTAATCATGTATTGGGGATATTTCAAGCCATGATTCATTTCGCAGACTTAATTTAATCTGGCATTTCTTTAACTTTTTTTTTTCCCAGAAAGAGCTACTTCCAAACCAGTTAGCTTTCTGACAGCCTACTGTTTCTAGGGTATATACCAAACAGCAGGAGAAATGTATTTAAGAGCTAATGACCCATTTGGGAGACTTTACAAATTAGGTAATAATCAGTTGGAGGAGTTAAAAGGCCAAGGCAAAGCCAAGGGAAGTTAATGTGCTGGGCTGCCATTACCCAAATGACACACTCCAATGAAAGAATCATTAATGCTATTATAAGCCTTTTTTAATTAATGAAAAATGTAACGATTTGCTTTTTTAATGTTGGTAACTTTGAAAGACGCAGTTTTACCAGTGTACTAGACCAGATTTTCAATAGCGCCACAATGAAAAGATTAGATTGCTCCATAGAGCACCTGGATCGATATTAACACTGTTCTTGGTATAGTACAAATAGAGTCTTTCAATTTAAAGCAAATGTTCTCACGACCCTTTGTGAAACCACAATGATATTTTTTGGGTATAATGGGATAGTTCATAAAGCACTGATGGCTATCTCTTAGAAGAGTAAATGTTTGGCATTTCTGTATTCACTTCCATCCTGGAAGCTCTCCAAATGCTTTAGTAACTAGAAAAATAATTATTTTAGTCACCTTGGAATAAAACACAACAGGTATTTAACAGCACACAGTAATCGTATGTAACACCCTGAGGCAGAAATTGCACAAAAGAATTAAGAGAAATTGAATATATTTCTTCAGTTTCACTAAAATGTGAGTGCTTGGACAAAACACCTTGAGAAAATAATGACCAGGACCTTTTATGAAGTGATCCCTGTTAATACTTTCCAGGGGGTACACACAGTCTAGTAGTGGGGTTTATGTTGCAACAATGTGTGAGGTATGAAAAGTAGAGCCTGGTTTGCAGTGCACCCTTCCTGCTACGTCACAATTTTGGTGTGCAGCGAAAAGAGATGAACAAACAGAGGACTAAAGAAACGAAGGGTTATGGTCCCTCACTTTACAAAAGGGAAAGAGAGATGGGGAAAAACAAGATGGTCAAGACTTTTTGATTTTGTATGACCTACAGAGGACGGCTCGCTGGTGCTGGTGCTGGTGGCCATCACTGTAGGAAGAGCAAAAGCAATGAGCACGGTGTGTGCCAATGAGCGGCCACACAATCAGGAGAACAGCTCAAAGAAAGATCCAGGGAGCTCCAGCTCAGGGATCATGTAACTCAAGGTGCTGGAGGCAGTAACAAGAGCAGAAATGTTTGTCTGTCCGGTTTGCTGTGAAGATTAGATGGTAAATATTTACACAGCACTGGAAATGGAAAATGTGAATTATTTTTGTTATGCTATGCGCCATTAGCATTTTGCGTCCTTGGTGGAGGCTAAGAAAGGGCAGCCTTGGGATGCCATTGCTATCACAGTGGTGACTAAGAATGCAATAAAGCCAACAGAAACAACAGGAAAGCCAGAGACTTAGGTGTTTCTGAAGAAAGTGGGTTTTTTTTGTCAGCCTAGCATATGGAGCCAGTTCCTTCATGGAGGCGAGCTGGCCTGCTGCCAGCGAAGGCAGCTGATTTTAAACAGCTGAAGCCTGTGGGAGGGAGACTGAAGTGGTAACTGCCTAATGCTAGTTTTCCCCAGGCCTGAGTCTTCACCTGAGCCCTCTGCTCATGCGCAGGAGGCCTGCGGGGCAGGGCAGGGGGGAGGCTTCAAGGCAGTTCTCCTTTCTTGCATTAACGCCAAGGTAGCCATCTTGGCCCTTCGCAACACATCCATGATGTGTTCATTTTTTCATGGCCCAACTTTCTTTCGATAGATCCTGTGTTGTATGGATGGGAAGTCCTCCATTACAGGAACTAATCTGGATACCGGTACGGCCTTTACCCGCTTTATCCAAATCTCCCAGTCTTTTTTATATTAAAGGATATTTACCAGTGACTCATCTCATTGCCCGTATTTTACATGCTCCCTCACGATCCCTCAGGGCTGCGTCCTTTTACCACTGCTTGCCAAAGGGCTTTTCCAAAGAGCGCTGATCACAAGAAAGCATTTCCCAAGCGGACCCTTCCCTTGCCCCCCTGCATCATCACCGCGAGGAGCTGCTGGGGGGGGCTGGGCTCTGCAAAAGTCGGCTGTACCTTCATTTTAAACTTCGCCTCCTCTGCAAGGGAGGGTGACCTGTTGTTCAGCAGCGATCCTGAGATCATTCTCAGCCCAAGCTTTGCTTGTGATGAAACTCCACTCTCTCTGTTTCCAAAAAAATGCATATGTGGTCAGTAAATTTAGAAAGAGGAAAGAGAAATGGAAAAAAAAACTCGTGCCCACATCTGCTTTCTGGTTTAGCTCAGCTCTGAGGGATGTCTTTTTCCCTGTGTATTGCCAGCTATCGAGTTGATAGCATGTCTCCTCTTTTCTGAATGCTTCTGGTTTCCTTGGCTGTAAAGCACCTTTAGTGGGAGGGGAGGGTGTGTTATGGGCATCTGTGCAACTGCAAAGCTCAAATGTTCCCTGGGGCTGCCTTGTGATTTCGGTACCTATAGCCCCCTGCTTTGCCTCTGGGCCTTTATGAACGATCGCTCAACTGGGAAATTGTTTTTACCCTGTTTGCTGAAGTATAATACACTTCCTGGCTTAATTTTTAGATATTTAATGTCCCTTAGTCTTATACAGGCGGTAACTTGTTGGTGACTAGGCTGTGCTTTATTAAACAAAATGTTAATCTGTAGCTGGGAATCCAGTGAACCTGTGTAGTGGGATTCAAACGCTTTCATTATAGGCTGAAACTTTAACAGTAACTCAACAGCTACAGCTTATATAGATTGCATGGCGGGGTATGCAGAACGTGGAATAAGTCTGTGTATTTGTGACTGGCCCTTGTTTGAGGCTGAGCATCATCGCAGTGAGAGGCTTTGTTATGGTAATGGGCTTGGGGTGGTTGATTACTTGCCAAGGCATAAAGGGATACCAGGGTACCTGCCATTTATTGACAGCTAAGAGACAAGGTTGCTTCTGTACCTGCTACCTCACATAACAAGAATTTATGAAGTCATCTGAGGCTGCCCTTGTCAATTAGCATCATCATTATTTCTGTGTTTAAAAAACAAGGCAGAGTTCTTGTGGGCATTCATCAAAGAAGTGCTGTGGTAGTGCAGTCTCCACTACTGTGCCTCAGCTGAGACTTCATCAGGTGAATTCTTGAGATTTAGGAATGAAAATAGATACATATGTGCTGCATTACTGTTCCTCATTTGGTGGTGCTGTTCCTCTGAGGTGGAGTGTGGGGGATCGGCCATCTGATTCGGGACTGGGAAATCAGTGGATACATGTGTGTGCTCATAGCGGTGAACTTGGAGATAAACCATCCCAGCTGGGTGACAGATTTGGGCTCCTTACTGACAAACTGTGAACCTACGTTTAAGTGGTCTCCCACAGCCTTTGCTATGCTGTCGCTGTATATCCATCCATCCATCTATTAATCTATCCATAATCTACAAGAGACTATAGCGAGGTGTAAATGGTCCCTATCACACATGAGAGACTGGTAGAGTAAAACAAAGTTTCCACCAGCTCTCACTGTGTGATTACAATCAAACTAGGGCGGTTTAGTAATCCTTCCCTACTGGGGAGGGCTCCCTCTCCCCAGCCGAGATTCCTCACAGCCCACTGTATGAGTGGCTGCTCCCTGGTTCTGCAGGGGTTGGTGTGCGGCACCCACAAAATGAACGGGGACGTGGCAGTAAGTCAGCTTGGCAAGAGCCAATACTTACTTTCATCAAAATCCTCCTGGTTGCTGGTGTTTATTGCTGATTATAATTTCTGGTTAGCTTCAGTGAGTGAAATTGAGGACAAGCTGTGACTTGTGACATGGCGCAGTGAGGGGATGCTGTATGTCTCAAAGGCTGAAGTCCTGCAGAAAGGTAAGACTGACCTGATAATCAAGAAGCCTGGGAAAAGTCACAGCATAAACATGTAGGTTTATTGATGCTTGTCTTTAAAGCCAGAAGAGTAGCATCCCGGTGGTCCTATCCCTTCCACAGCTGACATATTCATTTAAAAAAAGATCAGGAGCCCAACATACGTTTTTTCCCTAACTGATAAATGCAGAGAATTTTCCTTTTTAAGCCTGATCTACTCAGTGGTAAGCTTGGACAGTGATCCTTCTGACACCAGTAAGGATAATAAAAGGGACTGATTCAGATCTTAGATCTTGGCTTATGGGAAGTGAGGGAAAACAAAGCGTCCCACTAGCTGGAGCTCAAGATTCACTGATGTTTTAAAGCACTTCTCTGTCCGTGGGTGATAGACTTATTTTGATCATGATAGCCAAGGTATCTGATGAGAGTTTTAATAAATGAAATAGGACAACAGTGATTGGTTCTGTCTATGACAGAAGAATAATTCTGGTCTAGACAGAGCGAAGTGTGTCTTTCACCTGGTGCCCTGTTCACTGTGGCCCTCACGTAAGACTTGCGTGATGAAGTTGGATTAAGCAAAGTGGGATCTACATCCAGAAATACACTTACTCATTCTATATCAATTTGATGAGCTGGTATTTTCAACCTTTGCAATTGAAAAGGGCAATTAAGTCTCTGCCATTTGCTTCTTCCATGCCCCAGGAGTAAGAAAGCAGAGTACAGGCTGACCTCTGGCAGTAGCTCTGCCTGTCCTTGCCCTCCTGCGGAGCCCAGTGACAGCACGGACGGAGGGAACGGGCATAGCTCCGAGCATCTGCATCCAGCCTTGGGAACTGTTAGGCAATCATATGGCCAACTCTGCAATCTCCAGACTGTTAATTTTTTAGACAGTATAGGGGGGTTTTGTGTAAGTTGTCTTCATATCTGGGTGCCTACCCAATGGCTGAGAATATTTTGTTTGAATTTCCAGCTTCTGAAAAAAAATCCACCTTCCTGTACCAATGATATATTGCTATGAAAGGCCAATTCCAGTGGATCTAAGGGCTAAACAAACAAAATGATGAATCTTCCCTGGGCTTCACCTGAAGACTTCCTTACTTCAGGTAATTAGCTCCAGTCCACCCTGGGTACAAAGGGCTGAAAAATGACAGCCAAGGATTCCTGCTAAGAGGAATTTTTCATGCTGGGCAGTGGGAGTGACTTTGGTGCTGCTTCTTTAAAATGTGTGTAATGCAATCTGTAAATGAGAACTATTTCATTCATCCTGGCCATGAAAAAGAAAGAGAACAACAGAAGGTAAGGGAAATTTTCGAGTGCAGATAAATCTTTCAGTTCTTCATATCTTGGAGATCAGTGTTTAAAAGTAAGAAGCTGTAGATAAAGATCTTCAGTAATTTTCAGTCTTCTCTTGCCTATATATTTCCCAAGTGGCTGTCAAGTGTTATTTCTTCCTGGTGTTGTCAGCTTCTATTGCCTGGTACATGATATATATTTTAATTGACAGCCAATAACAGCCGTTCCAGTCATAGTGAAAATGGTATTTTACAGCCAGTGTGGATGGAAGTCCTAACTTGAGGATGTGTCAGTTACTTGTTGGAAATATGAATAATTGATACTGAACATAATACCTTTTCACAGTCTCTATTTATTAGAGACAATGCAATCACAAAATAGTTTGGTTTGCATTCGTTTTTTGGTTTTTTTTGTAGTTTCATTTTCATATGATTCGCTAGTGTCTGTGTAATTCAGGAAGAAAATTACTCAGCATCTAGTTAGGGTCTGACTGAAGACTTGAACTCAGAAATGTAATAAGGCATGACAAAATATTCAGGTTTGCCCACGGAAATATTGAATACAAGGTCAGCAGTTAAAGTATTTTGCTCGCGTCCTTTATTGAAATGTGCTGCCAGGACGTCGGATGAGGTCTGCGTGGCGACGTGATTGTCACACGTTGTAGCACACGTGGGAGGGCAGCAGAGAGGGCACAACATGCAGACCCGCAATGGGGAGGTACACAGGGGCTCCGGAGAGACTGCACTCCATCCTGAGACCGCTGCTGTAAGTCCCCTGCCCCTGCATCTTTGCTGCTGCCATTACTTGTGTCATCACTGGTAAATCTGAGTTGGGTGTGTTGAGTTGAGTGAGATCTGGTATCCTGCAAAGGCAGTGTGCGAACGGAGTATGGTAGGAGAAGTAGTGCCATTTAAAGAATCCTTTTCATCTGAGCACCCATTACATGGAAGATGAAGTTCTCGTGGTGTATTGGGCTTCACTGGTGATTAATATGTTTTCTATTACCTGCGCGGTATTGCTGAGCTTGGCTAAGGCTCGTCGTTGCCTTTCCTCACTGATCTTGAAACTTAATTTTTCCTGGGCTGGAGTGTGTGATACAGAGACTTAACTACCTAAACCTTTTGCTGAGACCGTGCCGCTGACATCAGTTCTTGTGATGACTGCAGGCCACCAAGCCCGCCCTGAGCCCCTTAGTGGAAGGAAGCATCCTTAGCTGTGTGCGCGCTGCAGGGGTGTCATCAAGACCAGAAAGAATTTAGAACCACCTAAGTGGGTTGGGAGGCATCCGTTTTTTAAACTTTGTTCCTGATGTTGTAGGTTATAATTCGCTTTACAACAGACACCTACAAGAATGTTGTCTTTTGGTAAATGAAGGGTGAATGTGAGTTGGATAGGACGATTTTCTTTAATTTGGTTTGTTTACCCTGAAATCAGCAGCTGGCCTGTGGTTTTGGGAAAAGAAGGGGTTTTTTTCCTCCTCTGTTTTCCACTGTTGTTGAATGCTGCATAAACTTTCACGACCTCGAGGCAAAAGTAATGAAATCACTGTAATACAGGAAAGTTTCCCACCTACTCTGGTTTTGTAGCCCGCTTGGGCTAAGATGACCTTGTTTCCAAGTTTTCACCAGTTTTTCTCCGTCATCCTTATCCACCCAGAGGGTTTTTCTTGGCAGATTTTGAGGACTTCCCAGAGTTTTGCTGGCAACATGCAGCAGACCCATGGAGGCCACCATGCAAGAGTCACAAGCGGGAAGGTTGCCGCCTGCCACACGGCTGCTCGCACTCCCCGCTCGCCTGATGGGTCTGGAAAGGGGCAGAGAGGTCTTCAGCTCACATGCTGCTGATTGCCTGCTCCTTGTGCTAAATTAATTTTATCTTTGAAAAAGATTTACTGCATCTTTACAGAGCTTTCCAGAAAATTCAGATTTATTGTGTGTGCATTCATATTTCTGTCCAGGAAATCCCCAGGCTTAAATAAAGGTTGCTGAAAAAAAGGAAGAAAAAAAAAAATTAAGATGTTTTGCCACAGGCTAAGCTAATAACCAATGCTAGTTATCTTATTGCAGAATCAAGTGGAAATAAAAGTCGGGGTTGTTTGTTTTATTATTGACAGCAACTTTCCTTGCCACACTCTGCAAACAACAGGAGTCAGTCCTCCCCACCACAATTTTTCAGTGAGATAATTAGCTATCTCAGAGCTTCAAAAAAATATGCCAATGCCTGTCTTTCACATAAGGAAGATACAGTCTTTTAAAAATCTCAACTCAGCTGAAGAAAGAAAGGGCTCCCTTCCCATTTAAACCTGAACCGAAGCTGTAAGTTCACTTTTTGTGCAGCAAATGGGATGGATCCTCATGGCTGCCGGGTTACAACAAGGCACAGCAGCACAGTGCCCCACTCTTTTGTGACAATGCCATCGGCATCTGCATTTGGTGGGGACCCTGGGCGGTGGGGACTTGGGGGCAGGGGGAGGTGGTGGAGCTGGTCTGCACTGCCACTGCACAGCCGTGGGGTGGGCTGGGTGCCCCCAGCAGCCCTTCTCCTTGGACTGCCTCCATCCCTGGCGGCCGGCACCTCATATCCAGCTGGGATCTGCCAGTTTCTTCACGAAACATTGCTGGAAATGTGAGTTTAATGAGACTGAAGTCTGCAGGTAGTTTGGAAAATTATCTTTTTATGTCCGTAGCTGATTTTCACACATCAGTTCCCTCTCCCTTTCCAATGAAAGCTGCCTGTTGAGCGGGAGTATGAGTACATGAGTAAAAGTCCCTTGGCCCCAACTCTTCTGATCTGAGTGTAATTCCTCCTCTCAGTAGGGTGAGCAGCTTTGAGCTCTTTGTTTCTCTTTTTTGAGAGAGGACGGTGAATGTGCTGACAGGTGAAATCCCAGCACAAGATGGTACAGTCCTCCATTGTGTCACATCAAAACAAGCACAAGAAAATACCGAAAAAAAACCATTGCAGGTGGGAATATTATACAGTGAGACCTGTGCTCATTTGCTGTCAGTGGGCAGTCTGCTTATAGGTGCCCAAGCCCAAATTGTGGCAATCCACAGAAGAAATGACAGCCAAGACGTGTTTGTTCTGGCAAAGAGCCCTCGTCTCCTGCGGAGCAGGGACCACTGGTCTGTGGTTTGGGGGCTACCCATCATCCAGCATTCCATTCTCTGTGCCATCAAATGTCTTCTTTCTGACTTCATGCTTCATCTTGAGCTGGAAAATTCCTATTTCATTTTAATAACTGCTTTAGTAACTGAGATCTTTTCCCCCCCTTTTCTCCACTCCCCAACATATAATTAGGGTTTCTATTGGCATGAGGATGCCTTATTTGGCTACATCGCACTGTTCTTCTAGGGTGGGAGTGACTATATGGGAATTAAGTACCTTATACCGTAGTTACAACAAAGGAAAGATGCACTGCTTCACATGTACTGTCTACCATTTAGTTGTAAATGCTTCTCAGAAAGGCAAGGAAACTCTGTACATCCCTCTTAAATTGCTTTCCAAGGTAGAGCCCTTTCCCCTTCTGGGGACCTTGCAGGCACAAACCTAAAAACACCCAAGCTAGCACAAAAGCCATCTCGTTGCCTTAAAGGTTGTTTGACTCTTGTAGGGAAAACAGTGAAGAAAGAACTAGGAACTATCACAGAACTCCGGAAATAAAAGACTGTATTTGTTATCACTAATAGCAATTTATTGTGGGTTTTTTTCTGTAAGCTCCTCATTCCCAGGGAGCGCTCTGAGAGGAGTTTGGTGAGGCACAGGGGTGCTGGGGGACAAGGCGAGTAGTGGAGTAGGCAGAATCCCTCCGTTCCTCCAGAGAGGTGCTTGCCTTGTTTGGTGTTCACGTTCACATGGTTATCTCTTCTTCCAGAGCCAGCTCAGCCTCCGGTGGTTTTAGGTTGATACACACCAGATGAGATCTTGCCCCCAAATGCAAGGCAGGGCACCACTACAAGAACAATATAAGCCATTCTCTTCCATAGCAAGGATTTAAACATAAATGTTTTGGGTTTGTTTTTTTGTGTTTTTTTTTTTTAAAGAAAAGGATTCTCTTACCCATTTTTCAAAGAGTGGGTAAATTCTTATTAGGTGGCATTTCCCAAAGGGCGAGATGTTATGTCATTATTGCTAGGCAGCTGCTGTTTCTCTGTTGTATGAAACTTTGGAGAAACACCCAGGGTAAATAGCAGTCCTGAACAGAAACGGTGTCTGTCATAAGTGGGCATGGGCGAGCCTTGCCCGCCACGAGGGCACAAACGGAGCGCCTTTTGCAGGGCAGAGAATGGGCAGCGTACAGCATCATCTGCCCACCAGCTCTGAATAAAAACCTAGTACGTTTATTTTAGTCACCTTTTCTAGAAGGGACAGTTAACTCCATGCCTTTAAAAAAAGCACCTCTAAAGTTTAGAGGATGAAGAGCTTCTCTCATGCTTGACCCCGTTCTTGTCACCAAATAACAACGGTGCATTTCAGGATCTCTGCAGAGCTTGGCAGAGCAAAGAGTTTTTCAGCTAATGAAAAGAAGAAAGGCACATTTCTGTGACTGCCACGTAGGCATAAGGTTGTGTAACGTCACTGCATTTTAAGGAGAAAGTTAGTATTTCAGAACATTCTTTTTTCTTTTTTTTTAATATGGATTCCCCGCAGGATTTCTAGGATAGGAGAGATTCTTACAAATAAACTGCTAATGACAGGTTTCCTTGCCTCAGCACACAGGGGCAAGAGTTTTTGGCATCCGGAGGAGGCTGGCGGTGTGGTACTCATCTCCCCAGCCCTGACACACGATGGCCTGGGGCAAACGCTTCCGCTCCCTGCCGCCAAGCTGGCGTTACAGCCAGGGCTGCCTGCCCGCTCGTGCTCCTGCCCATGCCCCCGCTCCCCACGCGGCACCCCATCCTCTGAGAGCAGCTGCGGAGGGCAGATGGGGGGTCCTTCATCTCTCCCACCTCCCACCACCACGGCACTGTGCCATTGCCCCAATGCCAGCAGTCCTTCAGGTGCCCCAGCCTACGTAGGGCACGTCTTTGCAACGTGGACCTCTCTGAGGGTTTCTGCTCTGTTCCTTGCTCTCCTCAGCAGGCTGGAGAAGAGCGTTGTCCAGGTTTGAGGCACTCAAAGGCATGAAGCTGGGGTGACTACTGGGTTGCTGGTGACTTCAGGAGGGGCTGGAGAAGACCCGTGCAGACTGGCGGGCTCCGGCACCACAGACATTATTAGTTTTCTTGTCACCTCGGCAGGAAACAGACCTTTCTTCACAGGCAGCCTGAAACACATTCCTCCAGAGCCCAGGGCCTTCACAAACCTTGTTTCCATGAGGGAGGGATGGTGTATACATTAATTAAAGAAACAAATGGCTCTTGAAAGGCAGCGTCAGCTGAAGAGCAGGAGAATGGCCCAGCCCCGGTACCACCGGCTTGTGCTGCCCTGGGGGGCTGCTCTGCTGAGAGCACGATCCTGGTCTGCAGGGGGGAATGGCTGAGTCCCCACAATCAGTGGAAATACTCTCACTGCAACACGTAAAGCGCCTACCTCCGTCTCTCATGTATGAACACCTGTGGGTTATTACATTGCTTTCTTGATGACAATCTTATTTTACCTCAATTATTTGAAATTTATCATTCCTCCAGCAGTAATACACGAAGTCCTTTCTCTTCTGCGTGCCGTTTCTCACACTTTCAGATCAAAAAGCTTTTGTGATAAGCAATTATTTGTTACACGCACGTTACGTGCTGATGTGGAGCCTAATTTCTCCGCAGCGCAGAGAAGAGGTGGAATAGTTAATATCCCCTCGCTCTGAGAAGGGCTGCAGAAGAATAACACGGGAAGCTGAAATAATCATTCTGCCATCAGTTGTTCTCCCCTGGGCCTGCCCACAAGAAGTCATATGGAGAACTGTTAGAGGCAGGCATCGCTGAAGATTGCCTGCTAATTTTACTCCCTGTAATATAATCTGTTTATTCAGAAGATGCACTCTATCTTCTCTGCTGTGATTCAGAAGAATCTTAATCTGACATGATTTCTTTCATTCTCTCTCCTTAGTAATTAATATTGCTGCATGAAATCTGAGGCTTACTCTTTATTGCGAGCAGTATATTATGAAGTGATTCTTTTTGCCCAAGAAAACATAATCTATACTTTATTATTAACTCTCTAAATCTGCTTTTCTTTTATAATAATAGCATTGTCCTGGGAGATGGTAGTTAAATGTCTAGATTTTTGTTTTTATTGCAAAAGAAAACTTGATTAAAATGGGAGCAGGAATAGTCTAGAAAAGTATCGTTTGTATAATTATTTAAATGCAGCCTTTGTTTGAGTTTCAAACAGCTTCCCAAAGGTATCTGATGATAATCCTATTTATGAGATATCCAAGGAACAGTGGCTCTAGCTTGCTTTGCAGAATGGCTGGTTTTCCTTTTCTTATTTTTCTGGGGTTGCTTTCCTGTTCTAATTGAGTTTGGCCCGAGTTTCTGAAACTTGAGTGCCTGAAGCTCTGAGCCATTTCCCCGGAACAAAAATCTGACTCCGAGTGCCTCAGCTGGAGTAAGCAGTACCCGGAGCTGCATCCGCTTGCTGTGTTTAGAAGCATCTGGCCAGTGGTCAGTGTTTAACCTGTTTACAGGACACGTTCTCAAACCACTGATCAGAGGTTTTCTTCTCACTCTCCTGCTTTTGCCTTCTCTGCTTTCCCCTGGGGTCCTGGTTCAAAGCAGATATTGCTCCCTCATCCAGTGGCCCTTCTCTTTCCCACACGCACAGCAGCAGGAAATGAAATATGAAAACTTGCCCCAAATGCCATTTTAGTTATGCAACAGGGGACACTCTCAAGCAGTCAAAATGGAGAGCGATTGCCTGATGACGCAGTACAATCAGTTGATGGTAAATCTTTCTTTCCTGCTGTTCCTTTCTTTCTATTAATGTCTCCATCCCTCATTATTTTACCCTCGTTTTCCTTTCCAAAAGTGTAACTGTTAATAGGATAGTTGAAGGAATAGGACCCTCGCCTAGGATGTACTTTGCTTTTGCTCATAACTCTGCTGCAGCTGTGATTTTCGACATCTAATCTTTGCTGTGCTTCAGTTCCCTGCCTGTAAGGTAGGGATGGCAATTCTCTGTGTCAGAGGGGCATTGTAAAACGGAACCACTTAAAGTCAGCAAGGGATTCAGGCATGGTTCTGGTGAGGCCATTAAAAAACTTGAATAGATTAGTGGAGTGGTGCGTCCCAGTCTGCTAGCCAAAAAGCTTTCAGGAGACTGCCACTCACATTGTCTGTACTACCTGTAACAAGCAGGGAAACGGGGCTGTGGAGGTTTTTGTGTGTGTGTGTGTGTGTATGTGTATTCATGAAAGACAGACCATACAGCGGTCTTCACAAAGTAGAAAAGACCTGTCCACAACAGTGGATAGCCCTCTGTAGAAATCTGCCTGTGGGTACAGATGAAGACAGAATGATTCTGACAATTTTAAAAGATTGCTTTTGACAAAATAATCATGAATTCCCCAGCCCTGGTTTATGGATGGTGGAGGAGTTTTGCAGAGGAAATAATGTTCCCCAGTGAAAAGGGAACAACACTCTGCAAGCTCCTTGAAGTCCCCTTGAAGCCCCGTCTTGTCTCAAGGCACTCCCTCTAGGATGGATATTTCTCGCCCAAATGCCAGGAGGACCTGGGTCTAAAAAGGCTTGCCTAGGCTGCCCATGTAGAGAGTGAAATGAAGGACTTGAGTGTCAGTGTTGGAAGAAGTAACTGGGACTCCCCCCAGTGCAAAATTGAGTTGAGCTTGTAGCCTAAGGAAACCCATCACCAGCAAGGCTGATCCGTGGGTCAGTTCCCAGGGCCAGGTAAGTCCTTGTCATGGTGAGTTGTCCCCTGCTTCACTTGAGATTGATATGGTCAGGTGCCTCCTCAAAATGCCCTTCTCTCCTTCTCAATGCTTCTGACACACATAACTGCACACACAAGCCGTCGTCCTTCTACATTTGCGGTATGTTCTGCCTAAGCATCGTAGTAGCAACACCAGGGACTTAATATTTCAGCCAATCCAGGAATAAATTACTGTTCAGGACTATAAAAAGGACAAACATCGGTGGTTTAACAAAAGACGGTACAGCTCTGTGGGCCTTTTGGGAGAGTCACTTGGACGGTAACCAGACATATCCTTGTTTTGCTTGACCTTAAAAGTCCTACTGGGGCAAATAGTTTCCTCCTTTCTTTAGTTTTGTGTCATTGTTTTAATTCTCTTATTGTCCCTAATTTTACTTCAGAACCAAAGCATTCTGCATAAATTATGTCAGGGCAAATAATAATAAAACTGTATTTTGTGGGACGCGCACTCTAATGAGCTGAGGATTGCTCTGTAACTGTGTATTAGCACTGTAAAATGGTTTGCCACGTGACTATGTTGGCTTAAACCACCCAAAAAGTCTGAGATAACAGGCAGGAAGGGGGAAGAAAGGCCCCTAGGTTCAGGTTCAGTTTCCCTTTGAACCTGTAGGAACTCATTCCGTGATGGTCCAGAGAACAGAAGCAGGAGAGGGTATGACGGCTCTGACAGATGCTAAAAATGCATCTTCCCTCCAGGAAGGTGATCAGTTAAGGGGCCAGACTGGTGCGTCACCTGATGATGAGCTTCTTAATGTAAGAGAGCGGTTCATGGGGATGGTTTGTTCTCAAACCTTTTTGTGTATGAAAATGGGTCAATCCTACTTTTCAAAACAATGCTTTGAGTTATACCACACCATACGTGGATTCTTGTAGGGAAGACCAGGACACGCCCAAACTCATGCAGATCTGCTGGATCAGCACAGAGAGTACCACTGCACTCATGTCAAGAGCACGGCCAAAGTGGTAATAAGTGTGAGGCTGCTCTAAGAGCAGATCTCAGCGTTTTGGTGGAGAGGAGAAATCAGAGTGAGGTAATGCTGAGGAGGTGGAGTTACAAACACCCTCAGCCATGCCACATGGGTCACTTGCCTACGCACGTCAGCATAACTCCTATGGGACCTCATTTCTGAGATGAATGTTCTCGACAAGAAGTCTGAAATCTGTGGAAGGCAGGCAGAACCAGTGTAAACAGCTGAAGTCTTAGAAAATATGCATGAATATTCATGTAAAAATGTTTTCTTTGTTCGACTCGGCCAAAAACCTTGCTCTGACTTTGTTGTTCTCCTTGTTGAGAAAAATTGGTTGCAGTAAGCACAGCTTTTCAGACTACAGTTTCCTACATTTGTGTCATTCTTTGGACTTGTAATTAAATATTGAAGAGACAAAGGCGACTTGGCAGGCAGTCATACTCACAGCAGTCTAATGTCATACGTTTTCTCTGAAAGAAAAATGTTCTGAAACAGATGAGATAATGTACTTAACTTTGAAAAAAAGCCACTAAGCACTCACTGGACAAATACTCTCATAACGTTTTATCATCAGTACAAGAAAATCAACACTTCTAAAATATCTGACTGTGGCAACAGGAGCTGAAGGTCTGTGTTAACATTAGACCAGATTTTTGCAGTGCAATTTTGAGTTTTCAAGGGCCACTATTTTTCTGCTTCTCTCCAATCAAATTAGGCTCAAAGCAGTGGGAGGCCAGCTTGCAGACGTCTCTTCAACAGTGTATTCCTTTTATGCAGTGATAAGTAAGAGGGTTTTTTCAGGTTCTCCTAGCTTTTGGTGAAAGGCCATCTTTTCTTCTCCCTCCTATTATGATTTTCAAAAGAATCGCCAATAAAACTGTACAAACAGAACTGCAATAATTATGTCTGTCTTGGTAAAAATAAAGGGCTGCTGTCTGCCTTTC
The DNA here is from genome assembly GCA_017639485.1 of Pluvialis apricaria. NCBI lineage: Eukaryota > Metazoa > Chordata > Aves > Charadriiformes > Charadriidae > Pluvialis > Pluvialis apricaria. The sequence continues at coordinate 107,519,926 of CM030007.1, forward strand.
CCAGAAGAAGGTATAAACTCGGTGCTTTCCTAGAAGCTTTTGATTATTATGCATCTATATATCCCTGACCTCCCGTTTGCCTTCAACTGAAGATTGTTGAGACTGAAAGAATGAATAAATAAACACAAATTTTTCAAAAGTTTGCAACTACTTGAAGTGTTCCTGCCACAAGCAGCCCCCAGATAAAACACTAAGACAGGAAAATTCTCTCTTATGGTCTATTCCATTTAATTGGCCTAATTCTTCACACAGCTTAACCAGGGAGTGAATAACTCCAGCAGCTTAATTCTAAGTAAAACATGACTTATATTTGCATAAAACTTTCTTCCCTGGGATTCAACAAGTTTACATTTCTGGTAGTTTTATGGCTTTTCTCAGAACTGGTTTTCTTCAAAAGAAAAAAATTGTACTTCCTCGATCCTGACTGCAGGAACCAGAGTCAGACCTGCACAACCACGCACAGCTCAGCTGACGTCCGTACAGCCAAATGCCTTCTCGGTACAGATCTGCCCCATCCTTTCCATGCTAACGGCCACCTCCCAGGTAACGCTAGGGAAGAAGCCAACTTCTTCCTCCTCTTTCAGATCCTCACCATCCTGAACATCATTTAATGGCTTATTTGTATGTTGACTATATGCTGTATGAAAGTTGAACCACTGAAAACTCAGCTGATCAGGACACTGCTTACACTGAAGCTACTTTTGCAACTTTTTAATTACTATAAGATTGATTTCTTGTATTGGCAACATTAATTAATACCACTGCTGCCTATGGAAGTGGCTATATTTAATAATGTTCCCCATGGGTTTTTTTCTGGTTATCAAACCTGAAAGTCTTTTATTTTTCTTTAAATTACAGAAATTTAATGTCTGGACTCTCTGAAATTGCATCAACTTGACCCCTGCACTATAACTTGTCAGCCTTTTCATGAAGAGAAGGTTGCTTCTTTGGGGAAACAGAGACAGCCATGGCTCTTGACCTCTCTACACAAAGAAAGGCAGGCAAGAAGATCCTAGTTCACACTCAGCCAGAGACAAAAGCCAGGTCTCAGATTTATCTCTGTGGGTCCAAAGGACATAGACCTTGTTAGAACAACTCAGCAACCTTGACTCTGACAGTCTTCAATCTCTGTACAATGTACAGCTGACATACTGTGTGGATTATTTTCTCATAAACCAAATCTAAATTTGAGCTTCTTATACACTGTCACTTAAACTGTCATCTGAAGAGAAGACAGTGTTTGTGTGACTTATATTGTGTGCCGTAAATTAAAACAAGACAAAACTCAGATTCCCACAGCCAAAATGACACACAGTATTTGTAGTACTCAGCAGTAAGGAAAACTTTATTTCCTCATTTTCTCCTGTCTTCTCTGATTCAGTAAAATCCATTTTGGAAGCTAATCATATTACGTACCTTAACTTATTATAGGCATGATGACGGGCAAGCACACATAAGTCTAATACCCAAATTATTCTCAGGGAGACAATCCATTGTGTCAGCCAGTGATCAAAGTGTCTATTTATATTCACAATGCTGTATACAAAATGATTTAATTTCAACATCTAATTTTTTTTTAGCCATAAATGATTATGTGATAAACAAATCATTTCGAACCTAGAAGAGTGGTATCATTGTAAATATCCCTCCGTGTCTCAACTTACTTAATAAGGGATGTTGAGAATCTGAGCAGATATGACCCAAAATGGTTCCCTCAGCTGCTCAAGAGAGAGGATACAGGATATCTTTACTAAATTTTCAAAGGCACATATAAAGAGGGAACACTATTAAAAGTGATCCTGCTGTTCTCTGTCCTCCCTGAAGTTGTACTCCAAACACAGATATTTTTATATTCTTGCTCTATACTGTAAGCCTTGTTTTAAATAAGCAGCCCAAGGAACCAAGAGCTCTTCTGGTGAGCCTTTGCTTTGTATTGTCTCTCTAAAATAAATAACTGAGCCTCTTTTCTGAATAAGATTTCACCTTTGTAGCAGAAGACAACATCCTCTTCACGGGACATTGTGGAATTTATTGATGTTTTGGAAGTCAAAAAGACAGAGTTTCTGTGAATTCTAGGATAAAGTATGTAAAATAACACTGGCTTTTTCTTAGCCGTTTCTTGGTTAAATAAAACATCATTTGTGCTAAACAGTTACAGCACTTCTTTAGTCTAATAGTCAGCATTTGCCCCCCAAATCCCAGTCTCAATGAGAAAAAGATCAGTCAGCATGGCTCACACATATGAAAATCTTTTGTGGGCTTTGTTTAGTATCCTCATGTTCGCATATAGCAAGAGTTGAACGTCCCTGGGATTATTAATGTTAAACAGGAGAAGCAGCTCTAGAAAGACTCATGAAAAGGCTCAAAACAACCCAAGGTGTTCTTGAGATACTAGCACTTCTACAAAATACTGAAGAGAAACACGTGGGTCTTTCTTCAATCCAGTCACAGATTTAATTCAAAACTTCATTTACTTTATCTCTTGCATCATCTCAGAACACAGGCAGTAACTGTGGTCTCTTTTGCTGGCTCCCCTTCAGCTGTAGCCAACGCTAAGTGTCTGAATACTGATGCAGATTTTGGGTAGCACCCAGCTGAGTCTCAGGGTGTGAAGAACCTCCTGTTGCCCCAGCATACAGATCTCTACCATTTGCACAACTGGATCCTCATCTTCCTCAGGAAAATCTCACTGCTCTATTTGCAGATGCTCCTGCAACAGCTGCCTTGCTGCTGCTGCGGATGCCTGGCTCTCGTAGGGGCAGCCCTGCCGGTACCAGGGCTCAACACTGGCGGTTTGGGTTGGGTCCTTTTCACCTTCGCAGTCTTCCCTTCAGTGCGGTGGCCAGAGGGGCACCGAGCTTCACAGCAGCCCCAGTGAACAGTATGTCTGGTCTGAGGTTTTGTCCCCGAGGCTGCTATTAAGGCCAGTCTGAAAAGAGAGGGCTGGCGCCAGTGCTGCAGTCAAGAGGCATGTGTCGGCACAACTGGTTTAAAGGCTCCTGGGCACTGGCACATGATGCCATCCTGATTTTTTTTGAGCAGTTTTGGTGCAGGAGAACTAGTACGTTGCCAAACAATTCCTGGTTAGGACCACAAGAGCTACTGTGGACCAGGGAGCCCATCGACAGCCTGCCCGCAGCCAGGCTACGCTGTGGAGCCGGGGCTTGGGGTGCTCCCTGGGCTCGGGGTGCTCCGTGGCTCCTGGCCCCGGAGCCAGGGCACAGTCATGGAAAGGTTTGATTTACTAGTGCATCTCCAAGCTATGCAGGGTGGTTTTGATTCAAAAATTGCCATAGATTTTGGATCTGTGGCAGGTCCTTTCTCTTGTATGTATATCTACATGCACTGGAGCAAACAGGATTTTTTGTTTCTTTGGTTTGTTTGAAAATCTCCACAAAATTTGAGGTTTATGTACCCAGGGATGTATGAGAACAAAAATAGAATTTGATACTTGCTAGCAGAATAATCGGCTCCTGTCTCTTTTTCAGACCACTGTCAATTTGCCACCTTGGGTTTTTTTAAAAAGGCCAATGAAATGGCCTTCATGCAGGCAGCAAGTCACCCTGATGCCATTAAAGCAAACAAGAAAATAAATAAAAGCTATATCTGTCATGTTGCCTAAACTTATTGATGAGAAGAGAAACCAGACCATAGAAGCCATTATGTGTATCAGATACCTGACAGCCTATGCTGTCATTGTTCTCTGAGTTAAATACTTTGCTAGACAGAGGACAATACTGCCTATAAAAAAGATGATGTGAAAAGGAAGTATGCCCTGCTTTTTGAGGGTCTAGGCTTTTTTTTTGCTTAGGCCTCTTCTTTTTTTCTTGCTACTATCTTTCAGGTAGAGAAATGTAAAATTTACTGACCTTCATAGCAATAGCAAGCATTGGCACATCCCTTTTAAAATATGCCTTGTTTAGGCTAGCTGAGACCATGAACTCCTGAAGAAAGAGCTACCCATTATGGGATAGCTGTTAAGTTAAATGAATCACCTGCTGAAGACACCTCGTTCTCTTCATTGTCTGCAGACGGATCCTAGATAAAATGCATAGTCTAAGGGGCTTCCGTTGCTTAAATATAAGGCCTTGTGTCAGTTCAGCCTTGTGTAGGTTCCTTGGAAGCACAGCATGGGGCTGGCAGAGATAATCTAGGACTGGTGGAACCATGCATCTTCTGAAGTAGCAGGTAGGTTAGGCTGGGGGTATTCGAATGATATGGGACATCTGCGCCTTTGTTGTTGATTTATACCTAGAATGCTGCAGTTGGCAGAGGGCAGCGTTCCCCTGGTTTCTGCCTGCATGCTATTGGGAAAAATGCCTTGATAAGAGATCTGCTGCTCTTGAAATGTCAAGTGAAAGGCAAGAAAAACAATGTAAATCTGTTTTGGCTGTTTTAATGCAGAGAAAAGACTCATTAAGTATGTGATAAAAAATAAGCTTTAAGCCATGAGGAATTATTGCAACTTCAGGAAACATTCTTAGCATGGCCTGTAGCTCTGGGTAACATCCAGGGAGCTCTACTGTTGTGACAGTAATGAAACCAGCTGAAGCAGGGGGTGTGTGGGTATCTATAAATTGGGGGTGTTCCTCTGGCACTACTGTAACTACAAGATTTCCAGACCAGTGAAGTTCTTCAGTTCCCAGTTCCTGTTTCAAGAAAGCAAAAAATTGTTTTTAAATCTGACCCTTTGCTGGAGCGGTGACACTACTAGTGTCCTGCTGATCAACACTTTTGTTTCCGGAGTTCCTCAGCCATGTACGCTTTGGCTATAGTATCCATTACGGCTTCTTATTTACACACTGGTACAGCAAGTCATTCATTGAGCTTTAGACCTATAATTGCTTGCTGGGTTTTGTGTTCTGATATGTAACAGAATCTTTTTGCTTTAGTGCCACAGAAACAAGACCTGCTTTGTGTGTAAGCATGTATTTACATATACATATGTGCATGTGAGCAAGCACTTACCTTTGTGTATAAGCATGTAAAAATCCTGGAGGGGGGAGGGGAAGGCACAGAAATAAACGATTCCCCATCATAGCAGCACAGGAATTCAAATGAACAGGAAAATCCCTACAGCTGGGAGGTGAATCACTTGCCAAGCGCACTCCTCAGCCTCTAAGACCCAGAAAGTAATACAAAGTCTGCTCCCGCCCCCAGCTTGCGTGAGGAAGAAAAAGTTCAAGGAATGGTAAAATTCAAGTTTTTTGTTGTCAGTGCCATTTTCTATAACTTCATTTTCATGCTTCTGCACTTGTGATGTAAACAATGCTAGTGATAAAAATGAGAGCAAACAAAACCAGAGGGAGGGATAACTGTGGAACATATCCAGTAGCATCTCACAAAACAGGTGGCAGGAAGATGTATGCTGTGAAAGTCTTCCTCCCCCTCCTTTCTTAATTCCTCAGCTGCCTAGTATCACTTCTGAATATCCTTAATACGCTCACAGCTCATTCTTTGTAAGTAAATATCTACCATGTGGAAAAATTCTGGCAACCTCCGGAGAGCTTCCGTGCCGTACCCCGTTGCAGACAGCCTCCCGGGCTGCGGCAGGGGGCTGTGCGCCTAAATGGGGACGAGTCCTCAGCCACTGCCAGCTTCTGCCTTACCGACCTCTGAAGGGCTGGGTAATTCAGCTCCCTGTCTGATAATCACGTTTTGTTTGAGATAACTTCTTAATTATACCACGACTATGTGAGGAAACTGCTCATCTGTTTAGAGTGTGGAGATTAAAATTAAAACTGTCTCAGTTTTCTCTGTTATTGTGCGGGTGTCAGTTCAACAAACTAATATGGAGCAGACAACTATCAACTGAGACATCAAAAAAGGCAGTCATTACAGCAGCTGGAAGGGCTGCTATTGACTTCATTGCTGAAGGAAATGTTTGCTTAGTCTGTGTCTGCAGGTAACAATGAATCTATTAAAATAAACTCTGGATTCATTTCCTGGCAATTCACGTTGCTTGAATGCCTAATCTCTCCGTGGTAAATAGAATTGTTGTTCAGGTTTCAAGGATGAAACATGAATGGGTCTGCAAAGATATATATTTTTAAATATTACGCTCATTAACAGCAGCAACAAGGGAACCCTTTTCTCTTCCATTTGTTATTCTTCTGATCAGCCAGGAGCTGGTGTAATGATTTCAGATCTGCAGTGTTTCAGGAAGACAGATATTGCATGATGACTGCTGTTTTGGTGTTTCTGGTATGTATTAGATTAAGACGAACAACCACTTCTTGGGTTTAGTCCTTCAGTCTTATCATTCTGGAGGCAATAGCATGTTAATTCAAGCAGAAAAGGTGAGGATAATTTTATTCACCTGCTCTGTGGAGGAAAAAATGCTGTTCCACAGTCAGACTTACCCATGAATAAGAACGAAAAGGGCAAGACGAGAACTGTCAGTGTATTTTGGGGCATCACCTGAATGACAAATAGGACGCATCCTTGCGTCAACTGGCATTCAGCAGGATTGCTTTCATTTATGATTACTGGTTAGTGGTTTGAATTTTATTCCTTGTAAGAATGAGACCTAATTATAAGATCGGTTAGGGGAAATACTTGGTATTTCCTTAGAGATGCCAGATGTTCTCAGTGTAAGTTGTCTTATAACTAGCCAAACCTCTTACTGCTATAACACCTCAAAAGTACCAGACTGGGCTTCCTACAGTGACTTTAAGACCATATCTTTCCTCTCATTCTTGACAAACAGCTGTTTGTCCAGAGAGTTTTTCTAAATGACTACTGGAATACATGAGTTTGGAATGTAGCTTGTATTAATAGAAGGTAAATCTTCCAGAGACGTGAAATTTATACTTATTGAGTTTTCTGTATTGGTAAGGAATGAGTGGTTATTCCGGAAAATGTGCAAGCAGCCAAGAGTATCCATCTTATTACTGTCAAAGTGTTGCCAGCACCTCGAAGTCCAGAGGCGCAGGGTCACAGTCCTGCGGACTGCCAGAGGAGGAGGAGGCAGTAGCCCCTGCGGAGGCACCCTGACCCACCGGAGCCCTATTACGAGTCATCCCTGGTGCTTGCTGAAGGGGTGAGAAGTGTGACTCGGGTCCTCCAGGGTTTTTCCTTTGGCTGCCTGTCTGTCAGTGGTGCTGCTGGTCTCTGGCACCAGCCCGGGCTGCCCGCTGGTCCTCAGCAGGTGGGGATTGCAGGAGATAGACAAAGTGAATGATCACTTACCCGGCTGTCTCGAACGGCTGGGGGATGCCCTCTGAGGTGCCTCCGCTGCTTTTCAGTCATCATTTTGGGATTCTTTATGGTTAAAGGTGGTGTTTTACTTCCATGCCCCTGTGTTTAGTATTTCAATGTTTCAGCCCTTGATAATGACTTGTCTGGGTGCTACGTTGGCAGTGAAAGACTGGATTAGTCCAAATGTATTTATTTCTAATAGGAAATTATTTTGAAGTGGGATCTGGTGCACAGACCATTAACCAGCTTCAATAACATCAGGCCCAATACAGCCCCTTACTTGCTGCGGGATGTCTCTTGTACATGTTGTGGTTTAACCCCAGCCAGCAACCAAGCACCACACAGCTGCTCACTCACCCCCCACCCCAGTGGGATGGGGGAGACCCTCAGAAGGGTAAAAGTGAGAAAATTCATGGGTTTAGCTAAAGAGAGTTTAATAGGTAGAGCAAAAGCCACGCAAGCAAAGCAAAACAAGGAATTCATTCACTGCTTCCCATGGGCAGGCAGGTGTTCAGCCATCTCCAGGAAAGCAGGGCTCCATCATGTGTAACGGTTACTTGGGAAGACAAATGCCATCACTCCGAACATTCCCCCCCGCCTTTCTTCTTCCAGCACCTTGATATGCTGGGCATGATGTCACACGGTATGGAATATCCCTTTGGTCAGTTGGGGTCAGCTGTCCTGGCTGTGTCCCCTCCCAACTTCTTGTGCCCCCCCTGCCTGCTCGCTGGTGGGGCGGTGTGAGGAGCAGAAAAGGCCTTGACTCTGTGCGAGCGCTGCTCAGCAGTAACTAGACCACCCCTGTATTATCAACACTGTTTCCGGCACAAATCCAAAACATAGCCCCATAATAGCTACTATGAAGAAAATTAACCCTATCCCAGTGAAAACAAGCACAGTACATAAGCATAAAATACATAAGTACAGAGATTTTGCTTCTAACAATTGTACATCAAAATGTTATGTGACTCAGTGAAGAAGACAAAAAAACTACTGCAGTGCAAATAACCATTGGAGTACTTCAATAAATGGGAATAAACTCTTGAAATACTACCTATACTCAGTGCTGATAATCATGGCTAGATTTAAAAAGATGTGTATTGTGAGTCTCAATTCTATCCTAGAATAAAAACTAAGAATTCTTCTGTATATCTGGTTCTTTAAAAACAAATTTCCAACTTTACATCTTTGTGTTAAGTGTATAGCATCGCAAGTTTGTGGGGTTCTTTTTTTTTGTGAGTGTGTGGGTGGCTCTTTTCCCAGACACTGGTTAAAGAAGTCTTGTCACAATACTTTAGTTCTCACAGTGCATGCAAAGGATGGTTTCAAGATGACTTTCTAAATGCAAATCTGGTATGATCTATTGATCAAGTGTGCTTCCTGACATGTTGTCTTGGAAATGGGAGAGAAGCAGCCAGTACGCTGCTTTGAGGGACTTTTAATAAGGAAATGTTCTGAGCCATTATCTGGATACAGAGAAAACAGACCTTAATAAGACTTAAGCATCTACTCAAAGTATATGCTTCGATGCCGACCTGGCACTGTGGAAGGCTTCCCTAACTTTTTTTCCCCTCCAACCATCAGGGCTTTGAATCTGAACTTGAAGTTTACCCGCTCAGTACAAATGAGGCTTTGGGGGGGGGGGGGGGGAGGAGGGAATATTGGATTAAGCTGAAAGCACCATTAAATATTGAAGAAAACTTGGAATTGCAGGTGCCTGGAGGAAAGACCAACCCTTCAGTAGGACAGTCATTAAAGAAAATGACACATTACATCCAAGATAAGAAATTACCCAAAATAATCTTAGAGGCTGGATCTTCTAGAAGCAGATTAAAAGCAGGAGTTTAATTTAGACAATCTGAGTCCATCTTGGAGGACGGATATATTTCTAGAGATAAAAGTTTGCCTTTGAATACTCTCAAGATTAAGCTTTGGCAACATTGTGATCGTATCCCTTAACCTTGGTATAGCTCTTCACTCAGGAATGAGTGCTACTGTTTTATTTGCTGCCAGGCTTCCAGTTGCTGGAAAGGAGATGGTGAGGTTTGCTATTGTAACATCTGGATTCTCAGTTAAAGTATTCAGCAAACAGGGCAGAAATTGAGCATGGCATATGTGATGCTTATTTTGATATACTATTGAGCATTACCCCAGGCTTTGACTGATGCTAGATGTTGTCTTCAGGAATGATAAAAGATGGCTAATTAATGGCTGATTTGCCTTCTCTTTCATTATGTTTATCACAGTGCTACATTAAATTTACTTGTATTTCATGTTAATCCACTTGGGATATTCTTATTGTATGCAAAAATTTGCTTCTGTCTCTCCACCACTATGACCTTTTTTTATTCTATTTTGATCAATGTTTTTGGGTTGGTTTTTTTTGTGGGAGTGGATAGTAGGAGATTCTGTGACTTTGATGTGTTAATATGTTCTTAACTAGAGGCAAATTAAAATTATGTTGATATGGTAGTGCAGCTGTGCTCTATCGTTCACCCTCAAGCCTTACTCCCCAAGCAAAAGGGGGCGTTAGGGGGAGGTGAAGGAGCACAGAGGCGTTGTTCTCCTTGTCCTCATGAACACACTAGACTCTTCTTGGAGATCTACACTGAAGTCTAACACACATGATGAACATGGGATACAAGTCGGGTGTGGATCCAAACCTAGCGCTCAGCAGATGCTCCTGGTCCTTCCAACCTGAATGTAGTTGTACCATTCTTCTCTTGAGATGCAGAATTATCTCCTCCCCACTGTTGGGTCGGTGTTAAGTGGTGTCCCACGTGGACTGTGTGGGTGATGTTAAAAGGTAAAAAATACAAATAATGCACCTGGTGTTCTGTGAAAGTCAAACACTGAATAGCCAAACATGGCCTGGAAAGAGACTGAAGGATAATTTCAAGCTAGAATAACTTGTTCATAATTGTCAGTTTGACTTTATAAAGTGAAGTGGTCAATCCTTGCTTCTTACCCTAGGTGTGTTTTGGCTTCTCTACAAGCTCAGAGGAATCATTACATCTGTTTATACTATTCCATTTTAAGTTTGCTTCATGCCATACAGACAAGAAATGTAACTTAAAATTAAAGCCAGCTTGTATACCGGAGTGTATTCCTTTGGCAAGAAGCAAAATGGATTTTGTGGTAAATTTTACAAGCACAGAGCCTCATGATAACAGGAACTGAATTTAGTGTCACCCCAGACTTGGCAACAGCAGTGTCTTTCTGGAAAATGGAAAGGATATGATAGGTAAAACTCAGAAGATAAAAGCAGTTATAACAATGTTTGGGGTTTTATTTTACAGACAGGAGAAGAGGCAGAGCTGCTGGTTCTAATTCATCCCTAAAAGGTAAAATGGGGGTGGCTAGACAACCGTAAGGAGAATAATGTGTAAGTGTTGAGATACAGTAAGTATTGGAGGAAAACAGACTGAATCTTAGGAATAAATCCAGGACACCAATTTATTTTTATGACCTTCCAGGGAATCCTAAGCCAGTCCAGCTCTCAGTGATTTTTTTGCCCCACATCCAAATGAATTCCTCTGTGTGTGTCCGAGTCCTGCCAAGTGGAAATGCAGGACTGCTGGTAACAGCCTGTAAAGCTCCCCATCGCCTCCCTTTCATGGGCCACTTGAAACGTTGCACTACATGTTTGCTGCTGTCCCTTTGGCTAATACCGTGAGGAGCAGCTCGAGTGAAACAGGCATAAACAACTACAAATTGACTTTCAAGTGGCTGTCAGACACCTAGAAACTCACAGCTTCTGTTTAATGGAAGCACAAAGCCAACTCTGCAAAACCCTAAAGGCAGCCAGAGTTACAAATGTGACTGATGTAGCTACTCCATTGAGATACAAAAACACTGCATTCAGAACCAGGCTTGCCGTCAAACTCGCAGCAGAGCTCAGTGTTTCCGAGTTATAATTCAGAGGATTTAATCCTTCTGAAGGACTATTTGTATGATCGCAGAGAAGGGAATCTCTTACCTTCATTATAAGATGTCATAAATAGCTCCCCAGAAAAATGAACCTTTGCTACATCCATAAAATCTAATAAATGTAATATTTTAGTCTTTTTGACACAGCATGACTTCAGCCACTGATTAGATCTGTATACTGCATATGCATGCATAGAACGCAGTGACAGAGATGGATATGTTTTCTCAGTTGAAATAATATCAAGTTTTCTTAACACTAAATTCTTTATTTTAAGCATATGGTGCAATAAGCTTTTATTTGGTTTATCTTAATTGTTAAACCAAACAGCTACAAAATGTGTGCCAATATCTTGCTTTATTCCTTTCTTAAAAATAAAAAAAAAAGGCTCTTGGAACATTAATCTTCCCACTGACCATGTCTGCAGCTTTCCTCCTGAGCTCAGCAGGAAAGTGAGATGCCTGCTGAAGGCCTTGTAGCATCCAAACCTGCATGTTTTGAAAATGTCAGTTTTACTGAGTGCTTTCCCACATGAATTCTCATTGCAAATAAAATGATCCTGGGGAAAAGGGGAAACACCGAAGGGCTGGAAAATAACAAAATCATAATCCAGCTTCCCAGCAGTGCTCATAAAATCGAAGAGGAGGAAGCCTAGAAAACAACACCTAAAAAGTATTTAATTACTGTGTTAACCTTTCTTACACATTTTTTTAAATTAATCTATTGGATTTTTTTTCCCAAATACCACAATGTAAAAAAAGACTTAGAATGCCAAACATTCCTACAGAAGCTGATGTGATTTTACATACTACTTTATACCTCATGTATTGCACAGAAAACCTACTTTATAAATGCAAGGAAATGTTTTCAATTAGCATTTCTGATTTTTTGATACCTCCTTGCTAAGGAGCAAAGACTTTTCAACCCATTATGTTTTTTAAAAAAAAACAAAAAAACAAAAAAACAACAAAAACACTTTAATTCAGAACAAGGGTGAATATATAGCCTTTTCACTAGTCTAACTGGACTGGTTTCAAATCCTATTTTAACTTGATCCATGGCAATTTGCTCTCAGCCTCAGATACCAGCTATTTCCAGAAATGATCAGGCAAGAATGTTTTCTTCAGGAAGGCATTGTACTTAATGGTCTGAAAATTATTCCTTCAAATATGTATACTCAGCCTCCTAAAAGAATATGTTAAAGGATGTAATGTAGCCATAATAGTGTTGTTCTTTCTCAGTGTTTGTTTCTCTTGGCTTAACTGTTAACCCCTTACAAGCTGCAACAAAGAAAAATCTGATCAGCATGGAATTAGGGTTGACACAAGCTGAGTAAAGTTGCTGGGTACTTTAGAGGGAGGAAAATGTCATACTGCCCCTTTTCAGCTTGCGTGAACTAACTCACTGTGCATGAGTACCTTCTGTTCCATGACCAGCATGTGCTTGAAAAAATCAGTCTAATTTCTCAGTGTGCTTGTGAGGTGAGGATTCTTGACAGCTTGTAGTGAAGAAAGCTGAAGAACCAAGAGGATATGTGACTTAATGTTCCTGGAAGGCTGTACTCCTCAGCCATCAAAAGGAGGATCTCCAAACTTGTAATCCTGTACCTTAAGAGAAACCTGCCTGAACTTTTATGAGTGTTACTTCAGCGACTTTGTGGCACTTCAGTAAAATATCTTTTTCTTTCTGGCCAATTCTATGGGTTGTTCCTATTTGTGTGATCCTTTCGAAGGACAGCCCTGTATTAATATATGAGCATGGAGCCAGGCTGCCTCGGATGCTGTCCCAGTCTATGCTAATGGAACTACAAAGTGGGGTAAAACCTTGGCTGTTCAAAAAACTCCTACTCCATTCCAAAACTTTCGCTGACTTTGCTGAAGTCAGATGTTTCATGCAAAAAATACTCTAGTTCCTTTCATGCATGATACACTGTTAATCTAGCTGCAGGGGGTCATAAAGCTTCCAAAATCTATAGGTCTTCTAAGTAGCAATAACAATTGGATAATCTTGATTTACTATATTGTAAATCAGTTTGGAAACCACAATATTCTGTGGTATATCTGTGATACATAAATGCTGAGCCAACATAGTTTTTCTGTCAGCGTTATAGCCCAAGGAAATATTGCTCACGGCTCTCTAATTTTTTAATTTCTCCCATGCCTAAGAAAACAGTAGTCTAAAAAAAACCTAACTGCAAATCATGCTATAATTTTGCAAGAAAACTTGATGGAGAAAATGGAGTAGCAGACCTCACTCAAATTTTGAGAGACAGGGCTGTCTCTTGAAAGACAGCTCTTGAAAGCTCTTTGGAGCTGTTGGAATATTTGCCTAAAAGAAATCCAAGGTAAAATGAATTATTGTGGAATGCTACTTTCTGCTGGCAAGCAAAGTTGCTTCAACACGTGGCCTGATAGAAGAAAGAAATAGGGAGAGAATCATGAAAGCTTCAGAGAAGGAATTTCTGTTTGGGCTTTGGGACGAGGACTGGGGAGGAGAACCCAAAGCACATCAAAGAGCTGATCTAGAACAGAAATGTATTGCAGCAGTGTCTAATCCCTACGCTGCTCATATACCATATCCTTTTACCTATAAGTTACGTCACTAGTCCTGAAAGTCAAGGGTGTGAAGGAAGTCTCTGAAGTGCAGTCAGGGACAGCTAGAAGAAGTTCCAGCCTTTCCCTTGCCCTGCAGAGCCTCGGCTTCCTCTGACACCCAGAGGTCTGCGGACTGAAGGGAATAACTTTGCTGGTCAGTCTTCACCTAGAATACCAAGATCCTTCACGGCTCTCACCTGCTGCTCAGGTAGACCTGCTGCATGGCCCATCAGTGTGTTCATAAGAGATTTCATGGCATTTTATGCACCATTTCTTTCCTGACTAGATGTGTTCAGAGCTTCACTGTAACTCCCAAAGATGCTGCCACACAGCCAAATATAATACGAGGCCAGAAGAATGCTGATAGCTTGTCAAAAACAAGGGAAGACGGACTCTGTGAATTGCCAGAGGGAGAGCTCCTGGCTGCTGAGATGCATCTTACTGAGGGGAAGTTTGTCACAGGCTTCGTCTGTTCTTCCAGGGAAATGCTCAGGTTGCACTCGCCCTGGGATATCGCCCTGGGATGTTGCTGGCTGTTGATGCCTGGTCTGCCACTGCCCTGCAGCAACCACGGTTAATCCATCACTTGAAGCTGGGGATGAAAACTTGACTGCAGCCCACAAATACAGAGAATCTGCACGATCAGCCCCTCTGTGTTGGCTTTGGGAGCCTGTTTTGTTTTGTTTTGTTTTTTTATCTGCTGAGATAGCAGCTGATTTTTGACAGATGTGTACTGGGAATGGAAGTATGATTAAGGAGACAGGATGTAGCCAGAGATGATGAAGGGCTTTATTTACTTCTCATCAGGTCTTATTTCATGAAGATTTTAATCTTCTCTTAAAGTAGATATATAAAAATGGAGAAAGCCAGCCTACCTACAGCCTACAATTTTAAAAGGACTTAAAGGACTAACATTTTTTTTATCAGCATTTTCCCTTGTTGCCCTTCAGCTCGTAGCTCACTGCTCACTTCTCTCATGCTGAAATCTAGACCAAAATTTCTAGGCAAAGTTGGTGATCATGTTTCCTTAAGTGCCCTTTGCTAATCAAAGGTAATTCCAAAATTAGAAGGGTTTCACTGATAATCAGTTAAATGCTTTTGCAGTCAGTTGGTGTTCTGCAGGTTCATTCTCATGAGGATGAGGAAAGCTCACTAAAAATGGAAATATCACTTTTTGCAAAGCTTATTTGTTCTTTTTTCTAAAAACATCTTATCCTAATCTCAGAGCAGAAAACCTAACTCTTATACAGAAGGAAGGTAATTTATGTTGAAAGTTTGATGTTCAGTAATCAGATCATTGATATTTGATGATGGGATTATGTACCAAGGGTATTTCCAAGTTAGAGGAAGAAAATTTCAAGTGGTGAATTTCTTGTTCTTCCTTCAACTAACACTTTTGTCATAGAAATGACTTCCAGTATATCTGACTGCACAAAGGAACTGGGACTGTTCCACAACTCTTTTAGCCAATTGTTTAAAACATGTAAGAAGATTTTAATCAGTTTACTGAAATAAACCAAAGAATTGCAATGTTATGATGTTTGTACATATTCTTGGCTTAACATATGTAGCTTTGAGACATTTGTTTGTAATTTGCCAATTTTTATTAAAACCACTGCTTTAATAATTTTCTTTTTTTTTTTTAAATGGTAGCACTAGAAAAAAAAAAGAATGATTACAAAGGTGTGGTTCCTTACTGCACGAAGACCTAGCATATGTTTTTAACTTTTAGAAAATAATTAGGAAAAGAAATAATCACAAAACCTTTGCAACTCACCTTTAAAACACCAAGCTGCTAAGGTTCTTGTTGGGATGAACCTTTCTGGGACAGCAGAACAGTGACACTGGCCTAAGGGAATATTTGACATCAGAGCCCACCTATGAAGACATAGTGTACTTAGCTTCACAATGTGAAAATCACACTTACTTCATAACTGAAGCTCATTAATTTGTGGTTTTCCTCTTTTTTTCATAAAACATAAGCATTACATCTTTTTGTAAAAGAAACTGCTTACTTGCATGAATTCACGTGCACTGTTTTTCATTTTTTTAATTTTGTTCAGTGCTTGCAGACCTCAGGCTGCTTATTCAGTGCTTTAAACTTGAGCTGTGGAGGTTAGCTGTGATTGATCTCAAAACTTTCCCCTTGTTTCCTGGCTAACCAGACAATGCCATTTTGTTTCTTTTGCCAGCTGCTTGAGTACTAGTTCCTGTAATCATGATGAGGGTGCTGCTGCTGTTTTTCTGTTGGGGACAGTATCAGACAGTTAGGAATTCTTTTAAAGTTGAAAATCACTTCCTTTGAACTTCCCCAGGTCTTGTTTCCGTGCAGGATAGGCTGCTTTAAGACTTCTTGGTTCAGGGTGCAAGTTTAAAATGTGAGCAGGGGTCTCATCACATTCAGATAAAGATGTTGGTATGCGTGCATGGGTGCCTGGAGAAATCCCCGCTGTTTGAGGGAGCTGCTGTGGGGTTCTGGCAGGAGGCCCGGGCTGAGCGGCCCCCTGCAGCCGCAGTCCTCCCCTGCTGAGAAACCCCTGCTGCTCCAGTCTGGCTTTGATTTTTCGCAAGCATAATAGGCGATTTATTCATAACAAAACTGACTGTTTTGCACCGTTTAGAGGAGGTAAGTCTGGAGGAGAGAAACAGCAAAAATGTCACCTATACGCAGATTCTCAGACTTAGCTAATTTCTCAGGAGTTAAAGTCCACCAGGGAAAGCTCACATACCTGAGCAAAAATACTCTTCAGCAGAGGTAACTGCCCACAACTATTCCTGATACTGGGATTACACTGACTAGATTAAATGCACCCTCGATCATCTGTTCTTACGTGACGCAGTGAGGTGAAGACACAGCATGGAGCACAGGGGTTTACTCGTACAGCACAGTCCTGAGTCTGTAACTCCAGAAACCCCCAGACACGAAAGTGACCCTCCCTCTCAGGACCAGGGGATACCAAGTACTGAAGTCACAATAGCGTATCGAGGACTATGAAAGCACAACTTCCAGTGCCAGGCTTGTAGTCTGAAACTTAGTAACTTGTTTCTGTCTTCTAACAGCAGGCTTTTGTTCTTCAAAAACTTTGATTTAAATGTCAGAAAATTGACATTATCCTCTTCTAACAGGTAAAGCACAAAATATTGTATCTCTCAGCAAGCTTTGAGTATTGCTGCTTTACACAGAAAACAGTTGTCTCAACTTCAGTTGATCTTGGTGATCTTTGATAGTGTTTCTGCAGGTTTATATGTTTGGGAAACCATTTTGTGAGGCATGATATAGCTTAACACTACCAAGATGACGTGATTTTTAAGTCTTTATTGTGAAATTGTTACTGGTTTACTGTTTTGGGCTGCTTTGATAGCCCTGTGTTCTTTTAGAGCAAGCAGTCGATGGAATTGAAGAGCAAATAAAAATAGTTTTCACACATCAGGCTTTCTCATAAAACCACCCCAAACTTGTTCTGCCTGCTAACCAAACAAACTAAGGAGTGTCTCAATTACTTTCCTCTTAATGTACTAGATTTTCTTGTGGGCTTTGCCTGGTTTATTCTACCCTCACACAGACATGGATTATCGAGATTTATTCCAAGCTGTATTGACTTGCAAAGCAGAGCAGTGGCCCATCAACATTCAAACTGCAACCCCTTGAAAAATTGCTGTATCTGATGGAATGGCGTCGGTGTTATGCAGTGGTGAGAAATTTAAAGAGGAAGGAAACAGCCACGTGAACAAAGCCTCGCAAACTTGTTATATATAGTTACAGCTTCCAGTTTCATTAATATTGTGAGACATTGCTGACCTCCTCTATAGTCACTGGCTATTCGGCTGAGGAAGCTAGGCGTGCACAACAGCACAGCTGAGGTCAAATTGTAGGCTTACATTGATGCAACCTCACTGACTTAACTAGATATGACTGAGAACAGCATGTGGCCAGCTACATGACTCGGAAGATAGCCCAGGCCCATTCTTTCAATGGGTAATTGTAGACCTCTCCCTTCAGAAGCTGCTTGTGGGTTATAAACAGGAGAGGGAGAAACCTCTCTGTACTCACAATTCAGGGGTGTGAAATTCAGAGGGGAACAGGGCTCAGGCACACAAAGGTATTCTGTTCTGGTCTTTAGAACACCTTTGAAGGCTCTGAATTGCAAACAGGGCAATTTATAGGTTGTGGGTCAGCAGATGATGCATCTACCCTCACTTCATGGAGGCTGTGCAGGCCTGAAGCAGTTTGTGTGAAGGTTTTGTCTGAACACATCATATTGCCATCTGCAGTAGAGAAAGCTCAGAGGCTTCATGAGGAACTTGTCCTTCCCTGTAGGAAGAAAAAGTAGAAACCTGTAAGAGAAGGGTGTTGTGGGCAGTGGGAGGCACCCGTGTCACCCACCATCGCAACAGGAGATAGTCTCTACTGGCAAGGCAGGGCTGCCTTCCACTGTTGGTGGATTTGGTACTTAGCTCTGGATAGTAAGTCCCTACAATCTCTGGATTTAGATGGACATAGATGCTGGGTTTAATCAGTGACAGGTGATTTTAAAAAAAGAGGAAAAAAAAAGCAATACAGCCGGGTAGTCTGTTAGAGATTGCTTCTGTAGCTGGGATAATGGAATGGCTTAATTCAGAGCTACAACTTGAGTATTATAGCACAGTGAAACTGGTGTTGAGTTACAGTAAAAACCCAATAATGTTGAAAAGCAGGTATTTCTATATAGAAGTGTACAGGTATAGAACGGAATATACAAAGGCTGAGTGTGAAAATTTGTTTGCAGCACTGTACTGTTCATACACCTGCTTGGGTTCTCAGTTTAAGCTTTCCAAGTTAAAGATGTCATTGTGATTGTAAAAGACATGCTGTGTTTTGTATTATCATTTATGATTGTGGATTTCCTTCCATCTCTAAACTGCAATTAAATGTTCCTATCATCCTGTAAATTAGCCTTTCTCTTTTAAACATCACATTTGCAACTCTGTGTTCATATAATCCTGTAATTATGTAACTATTTTCATTTCAGCACTGATTCAGCAATGTACTTAAGCATATGAATAATCTCTTTGAACCCAATGGGACTCCTCACATGCTTAAAATTAGGCATGGTTTAATCACTTTGCTAAATCAGCAGCTATACCGGTATACAGAAATGGGGGTAGAGGAGGTGGCTTGCATCTACTGTAAACACCGTTATAGAAACTGGACATTTCTAAACTCTAATTTTACCTTCCTACTTTAAATGTTTTCAGCTGAATCATAGTATTGGAGACACCATATGTGAGGGTTCAGATTGAAACACGTCCTTCAAAACTACATTTTCTCTAGAGGGAAAGCAGGGTTAAGAGGCTTAAGCCCTCCCTTGCCCTGTGTGCTCTCTTGAAGTTGACTGCCCTTTCAGGCGTGCCACTGCAACTGCTTGCAGACCAGCATCAGAGAGGGTTTTCTTTCCGTAAAAAGTGGATTGCTGTGCTTGTCAGGATTACAACATGATCTCATACTGCATAGGTGTATCTGAGATGGTGATAAATCATAATGCATGAACAGGAACTGATAGTGGAGATGGGAAGACTTGGGGCCACCTCAGTCCGCTACACTAATGAAGAAAATTTATGTAGGTATCTACATCCTGAGAAACCTCTACTGTGGTCTTGTGTCCTAAAATTGCATGTTGTCTAAGACCTATAATGCTAACAGTTTTAACCAAAGCATATCCATGAGGTCTCTAACTTTAACCTTATGCTATATGAACTAGGAAACTTGAAGCGTAGCCACTGAGTTGGAATTACAGGTCTTCTGTTTTCTGAAGAAATGAGACAGCAAGAAGTACTCTTGAAGAAAGAGGGAACATAAAACAATGAAACGAAATATTGCAGACTGCCTTTTGTAACAGAATATGAAAGTCTGTATCAAGTATCTCCGATTTTTACATCAGGAAGCAGAGGCAAACAGGTTAAGTGCTTCAGAATTAAGTTCAAATGAATTATTTCTATGAGGCTCCATGTTGTGATAATTTTTAAGAATTTTTCTTACTGTCATAATGTCTCGTCCTAGCATAGAAGAGCTTTCAGAGAGCAATGGTCTTACCCTGAGTCAAGACAGGACTGATAGGTTTGATATCTTTGGTTCTTACACAGTGATTATTTTACAAAAATATCAAGACACAATCAAAATTCTCTACAACAGAATTCTGTCCTGAAGTCAGAAATTAATCTTAGCACACAAAGAGCACCAAAAAAGTGCCAAAATATGCTTAAAGGCTATTTTAGAGACACATAATATATACAACAGTTGTTAAAGTTCCTGTTTGTGGCTTAATATCCACTAATGGCGACGGACTTACCCGAAGCTGTGAATAATGAGACACTGCCCAGACAAACGTTTATGGAACAAGGTGGCAGTCTGCAGGGAGCCTGGATCTCAACCAAAAAGTCAGTGCACGGCCTCATAAAAAGAAGACAAAAAGAGCAGAGGAGGGATATTTGTACTCCTTGGCTGGGAGATCTATTTGGAGATGTTCATGGAGCGAATGGGAATGGACTCCTTATGAGGAAAAGACGCTTTAGAAAGGATCAAACAAGAGAGGATTTGATCTATTTATTTCACAGATTAGGTTCTGAAAAACAGATCAGTCTGTGAAGAAAAGGCCTGATTGTTGGTTTCTAGCTGAAGTTCTGGTTTATGCAGATTTTAATGGTAGGGGCCTGGTGGTGGTAACGCTGCTGCTAGCAAAATGACTAATACCCTGGAAGGTGTTACTGGAATAATTTGCCGTCTTGCAGAGCTGAGTCCATAACTTTACCAAATGTTTTTTCCATCAAACCCTTGCCTTCTGTCTGAACGTATCTTCTAAGCATTTAATGTCGATTTACAGATTTGCTTGGATAGAGAATTAATACCCTTCATCTAGTGAGATGTGCGCATTTTGCCTGAATTTCTCTAGCTTCAGCTATCAGACATCAGGAGTCAGTTAAATAGGTCTTTTTATATCTCATTCCACCAAAAAGATCACTGAGGTACTATATATTATATAGAAAAACCGCTTTACCTTCTGATGTTCTAACAGCAGTCACCTCTGACTCCAGAGCTAGGCTACCGTAGTACAGGGAATCCAATTAAACAGCCTCTGTATAAGAAAAACATAGCAATGTTTAGCACTTCAGAATGTAATTTAGCTACCTAAAAGCTATTCTATGCAACCTAAAATTGGGATTATAAAGCTCCTATTCCTGTTTACCTATGCATACCAGAAATGAATGCTGTTTTGCATCAAGAACTGAGTTTTGCTAGTGAGATGAAGAAACACAGCTTTTTTTTGTTTGGTCTTTGTTTTCTTGTCAAGCACTGAGATTGCAGTGACCCCACAACTTGGATACTGCCACAGTGAATTTCGAGGCACTTGGCCTCAGTCGAGTAGTGGTATGTGCTGGCTTCTCATGTGCTGCAATAAGAAGAGCTGGGTAGCATGGAAGAGATCCAAAAACTGTATAGCTCCTCAGTCTGTATTCTGTCTAAATACAACCTTTAAGAAAATGGGGATAGGGGTGTCTCACAAATTCTGCCTCTTCAGGGCTCTGGAATTTACTTGTGGCTCCATGGCTTCCTCCAGTTAGGATGCCAAGTCCAGTACATACATTTAATAGTTTTCTTTGTTTCCTTGCAAGAATAGATCAAGGATTGTTTTCTCTTTAAAAACATCTCTCAAGAACTGTTTCTGTATATTCTATTGCAAGTTTTAACTGGTGAATGTAGAAAGTCATTGGCAATGTACACTGGAATGCGTCTTCCTCATTTTCTGTGAGATGACTATTTTGAACATATAGAATCATACAATCATTTAGGTTGGAAAGGACCTTTTTTGTTTTCTCAGATCTTTCACAGTTCCAGCAAAAGGGATAGGGCTTATGGTTTCTTGTTCTTATGCTTCTTTTTTCATGGAATCCCTTGGGTGGGAAGGGCCTCAGGGGGTCTCTGGTTCAAAAAAGCAGGTGCCAAAGCAGGACGAGCTCTCGGATCGGGGCAAGTTGCCCAGGGCTTTCTCCAGGCAGGTCTTGAAAATCCCCGTGGAAGGAGGTTTCTTTTCCTTTTTTCTCTCTGGTGATCAGACGATTCTTTTGAATTAAACAAGCTGAACAGGTCCTAACAGAATTCCTAACAGAATTGGACATTTGATATTTTATATAACAAAGGGTAGTAGCAGCATCACATTTTCCACCAAGCCTGCAGCCACTACTACAGTCTTTTAACACATCCAGATCTTCCAGTGGTTGTCAGGTGCCTTCTGAGAGCGTCTACTGGAGTACGGGTTTCAAGAGACGCAAGTAAGGATTGACTTTATGGTTGATTTAATAGCAGTAGATAAAATAACTTCTACTGATATTTAACTGTGTGTTTTTATTTACAAACACAGGGACACATCTTCTCTGTAACGTACTCTTGCCTTTTTGTCAATGGTCTTCTCCTCTTCCAGCTCCTTGACGTTCTCAAAACATCCTTCAAAAATTGTACTCAAGTTACATTGTGGGCAAAACTCTTTATAGAAATTAAAGGACAAAAAGTTCATTAATATTGATGAATAATTAATTATAGGACGTTGCACTGAGATAAACCAGCTATAAACATTAATGCAAGTGACCATTTAATGTAAACACAAGTATGATGTTCTAATTTATTTTCTGTTTCCTTCTGTTTGCTAATTCATCGATTTATTAAATTGCTTAACTGGAAAAGACGACTTTGCAAATAACAATTTCATTTGTTACACACTTATAAATGTTTAATATTAATAGTTTAGGAATTGAAGATTGGAGGTCTGTTGGAATGATGCTGCCACCTGTGCAACATGATTTTCCCAGCTTGCCCTTATCTTTCCCATTGCTTAAGATTTTGATCAGCACAGAGCCCATGATAATCTGACTTGTGTATACTCTATCTGTGCAGGACAGGGATGAAATAGCTCAAAGAGCCTCCTACCTACCATGTGTCCTACTATCTATGTGAGTAACCAGTGTACTGAAGGAATCAAAATACCTCAGGCCCCCGTGTATACTCTTGCACTACCAGATGGTGTGAGACAATAGATTTAAGGACTGTATAGATCAGAATCTTTGTTCTGCATACAATTCAGTATGCCATGCAAGGTACAGAAATCTTATGTTTGGTGCAGCTGTTGGATTCTTACTGGTATTGCTCTGATTTCCCACTGCTTATTAAGAAATTATTCACACTTGTGATGAGCATCATACAACGATGAGTCATACAATAGCTTTGTTATGCTAGATCTTTCCAACATTCATGAAGCTGTTTGTTTCTGCTTTAAGAAAGGAAAGTGAGTCCGAGTAGCTGCTCAGCTCCCGCCTCTTCCACTTTACTAATTTTCTCACGACTGAAGTTTTCAGATGTTGGGCATATAATTATTATGATGTAACTCATGATCAGTAACTCATGATTGTATTACTGACATGATTCATTATGGATTATAACTTTTGACAATAGGAGGGTGGTTTCTAGCTGAGTGGCTTCAGTGCAGCTGGACTGCAAGCAACCACCTCTGTTTTGCTTTGCTTGTGGAATACACTGGAGTGGAGAAGCTGCCTAATGAGAGCTCATCAAGGGTCCTATGGACGCAGGGTTTTTGAAGCATAAGCAAGCAGGTTGTACCATGACCAGCTCCCAGAATCAATCTGTTTTCCTATTCATTCAATAAAAAAGAAGGAATAAGCTTTTCCCGCTCTTAAGTTCTTTATTCTATTCCTTCTTTACTTAGGATAGTTTGCTTTTTCCTTTTAAAAAAAAAAAACAAAAAAACAAAGAGAAACTTAATTTTTCCTCATCATTTCTTTTCAATTAACCACTCCATTCATGATACGACTCAATTGATCTTAATAATGTTATATCAGTAATGCATTTGATCCAGTGAGTTTTAAAGCAGTAGACTTTTCTTATTTTCTCCCACATGCACTTGTTTCTTAATTTTTTCCTTACAACTGGTGGTAGCATTCTTATTTTGTATTATAAATACATGGGTATTTGTCTTCATGGGCTTCAGCATGGTTTGTTTACTGCATCCTAATAAACAGCCTGATTACCATGAGACCCTGATTAAAAACCATAGGCAGTACATTACCTTCAGTCTCCTGAGTAAGAATTTTCTTAAAGTTCACAATACTACTCAGAAAAAAAAAATGTTACTTTCTTTTGTGTTTTGTCTTGTTAGCAGTCATTGTCCCCGCTCTGTGGCCAGTATAGTTTGTCTCTAGGGATTTATATGACATGGTTAAATCTGTTTTAACCATTAAAGCCCAAAACTACCTTAACATCTTTTGTGAAAATACTTTCCAGAGGCCCAAATAAACTTTTGGATTTGATAGTCCCCATGTTGATATTCTCAGTGAAAGCTGACCAGTGCTTGCAGCAGAACCACCTGTGTGATGAGATGCATTTGTCATGAATGCTACCAAAATAACTGGCATATTTCCAGACATAGTCTAGTAAAGATTTAATATCCTCAGTTTTGTTTTTATAAAACTTAGAAATCTACTTAAAAGAGACAATGGAGGATTCTGGAAGAAGCTTGCAAGCAAAAGAAAAACAGCCCTGAAACTTATCTTGTTCTTTTTTTTGCTGTGGACACTTGTTCAGCACCATGTGAGACGATAAAGGGAAAAGCGATGTTCTTGGGCTGTTGTCATAACAGGGAGGAGCTGAAAAAAGCTGCAGGCCAGCAGGTTGAGAGAGGTGATTCTCCCTCTCTACTCTGCTTTTGTGAGACTTCCACCTTTAGTACTGCAGCTCTGGGGTCCCCAGCACAAGACAGACATGGACCTGTTGGAGGGAGTCCAAAGAAGGGCCTTGAAAATGATCAGAGGGCTGGAGCACCTCTCCTGTGAGCACAGGCTTAGAGGGTTGGGGTAGTTCAGCCTGGAGAAGAGAAGGCTCCTGGCAGACCTTATTGTGGCCTGTCATAACGGGAACTTGCAAGAAAGATGGAGAGAGACTTTTTACCAGGGCCTGTAGTGGTAACAGTTTTAAACTAAGAGAAGATAATTTCAGATTAGATATAAGGAAGAAACTCTTTCCTGTGAGAGTGGTGAGACACTGGAACAGGTTGTCCCAAGTTGTGGATGCCCCACCATTGGAACAGTTCAAGGCCAGGTTGGATGGGGCTTTGAGCAACCTGATCTAGTAGAAGACACCCATGCCAGGGGAATTGGACTAGATGACCTTTAAAGGTCCCTTCCAACCCAAACCATTCTAAGATTCTGTCAAAAGAGTAAAGTATTGAATTTCATACTGCCTACAAGAGAAAGGAATGACTCAGTCATTTATGTAAATGCACTGGTATATGAAATTAAGGAAAATGTGACTGTTGACTTTTGTTCTTATGTACTTTTAAATTCTTAACCTAAAAAAAACTAAAAAAAAATTCTATGCTAGTTAGCAGCTGCAAAATTTACCTTCCTACTTAAAATTTTGTTTTAATGAATTGAAGCCTGCCTTTACAATATTGTGGCTGCTGCCCAGGCCTTGCAAGCAACTTTCTATTTACTGTCAGCCCTCCACTGAAGTTCAAAACTGCTGCCTTGTAGCATAGCCACGGGGGTTTGGGTTTTCAGACTAGGCATGCCATACATTTTCCATGAAAAATAATGGAAGATTTGTGTCTTTCGCCTAGAAAACCTTAGCCAGGACATTTATTTCACAGACGTACTCGGAAAAGCATTCTAGGCATCTAATCGCCTGAGATGTCTCATAGACAAGAGATAAGTGCTGTTACACATAGGTGCATTGCTAATGTTGATGGGCAGATACTGATCGCTTTGCGATTACTGGTAGCACGATGTATGCTTAGATACGCACCCAGAAAGCGGGGAATGATGGATTTAGAAAGATAGTTTTGATAACATCTTTGCTGTTCTATTAAATTATTAAGGGCTGCCTCAGCTTGAATGCACTGGGTGTCTATCACACGGCCTCCAGGAAGAACCAGGTGCCCCCTAGCAAAGTGCCCCCAAGCCACCACCCCTGCCCCAAAGCCCCCACAGTTACCTCCAGGCAGCCCCCCTGGCCCTGTGCTGCTGCTCTTGGGTTTGCGCTTTCCCCCCAGCCTTGCAGCGCCACGGCAAGGGCCACCCGGCACCTGACCGTACCCCACTGCCGCCCACCACAAACTTTTCCTGCCCTCCCTCTTCACCGCAGAGCAGTGGGTGGGTGCGTGGGGTTTATTGGTGCCCAGGGTCATGCCCTGGTGTCTGTCCTGTGCTGGTGGCCACCTGTCCTAAATGGACGGGATCCCTACAAAAAAGCAGACATTCAGTCCTTCACTGTTGCTCTGGCCTCCAAGCAGAGGGCAGCCTGTTCCTGCCTTTGCCCAGGCTGTGGTCCCCAGGTGCTGGCTCACGGGCCATTTAAAGCCTCATATGCCACCAGGACAGGTGTCAAGAAGGATCCCAGGCAAGACCAGGAAAGCATCTCCTGAGGCTACCCCTGGTTCCCCCTCCAGCGTGGCACAGCCCTGGGGCACCTCGGCTCTGCTGCCAGCAGGAGCGTAAGCTCCCATATCTCCATCTGAGTGGGACAGCCATCTCTGCTGGTGCTCTGCTATGGGTTGGAGGTGAGGTCCAGGCTGCCAGAGTGGGGCTTAGAGCTGCCATGTCTGTCCTCTGCCAGGCCCAGATGGCAAATAGGAAGCAGACAGGGGTACCCCAGAGAGGGATGTTCAGAAACAGTGAAGATGGAGCCACCCAACAGCCCTGCAGGCAACATTCCCATTCCCTACACAGACTGTTTCCAGAAAGCCTGCACTGAGCTCCTGGGGGAAACTCCTGTCTGAATTGGAGCCTTGCAGTGAAAATGTCATGAACCTCCTTAAAAAGTCTGGTTCCTGTGAGAAACGACAAGTTTTGAGCCCTTACCCCCCTGTCCCCCAGGCAGGGGATCACCATTCTGCCCACATGCACAAATTTGTGCTCTTTCTTTCCCTCAGCAAGACCCTGGGCCTGGATAAGTCAGCCCCTTTGCACTGGCTGGCAGGCTGGCTGCCGCACAGCCGCCACACTGGCTGGGTTTTTAACCAGTATTGGGAACACAAATTGAGGCATACGCTGCGCCTTCTGTCTCCTGATCCTTAAGCTGATCTGTAGCCATAAAATCAGGGCATTTAGTATTTTTACTTCTGTATCTGAGCAAGCCATGCTGAGTCTGACAAGGAGGCTCCTCTTGGCACACTGTTTTCCAGGAGATGCTAAATATTTTTCCAGTGAAGAATAAATCTGGTGAAATACCTGGGTTTTGTTATCCCAAATGAGCTGTGCATTATGGCCAAATCTAAACAGTTTGCCCGGGGCAGGCAGGAGGAGGGGAGGGATAGAAATGGAAAACCGAGGAACCAGATTCACAGACCTGAGGGGAATAGTAGTGTTGCCTTTCCCTCCAGTGCCTCAAATTTTCCTCTGAATTCTCCAACCCTGTGCTTCTGGGTAACACAGAGTCAGTGGTACCATCCCCGGCCACCTGGGGATGAAAACAGAGTCAAGTGGCATGTTCTGAATGAAATTAAAGGTACTGTGGAAGATTTTCATTCCTGTAAAGCAAAGATCTTAAATTTGATCTAAATTATATGTGCATGCAACTTTTTGCTTCTCTTGCTGTCCCTGAAAATAAACCTAGCTTTTGCACATCTCTGTTATGGACCAAATAGAAGAGAGAGACGTTGCTAGAAAGGCCTTAGATCCTCAGACATTTTCAGTATATGGTTTTATAATACCAGACTCATAGTCTGCCTCTTCATGCAAATATTTATGAATTGCCTAATGTGTATCTAAATGGGATAGAAGAGAAAGATGCAGTTCTTTGATTATGACCTCATTATGGCTTCTATACATGTTTGACTCAGAGTAAATCTTGTTGAAAGTGGTTGCCTTCAAGCAGCATCCTAGGTGCCCTACTCTATGTATGAGAAATGAAGAAGATAATACGAAAAAGAAAAAAAAAAAATCTAGTACAAACACAAAGCTGTTGAGATCAGGATAAAAGCACTAAGAAGGAATTTTTATGCTGAATTTTGTGAACTTTGTGCTCAAGCTTTCAGAAAATATAGTCCCTCTGTTGCTGATTAAGTTCTGTCCAAAATTAAGAGGATTTAGTCTGTTCCTTGCAAAATAAACTAAAAATGTTGGTCAGGTGTCCATCAGTAAGGATGAACACAGACTATGTACAGTGGGCACCACACAGATGAGAGCAAGTTTGCCCCTATTCCAGAAGCATGAAGACTTCAGTGTTTGCCTTCCCTGGTCCCATGAAAACAAGTGCATGTCTTTAATTTTCAAACTGCAGTTATAAAAACTAAACCACCAAATCATGGTACAAGTGAATAACTTTAGAATATTATTGACATTCAAACAAAACCCTAAGCCAAATTTAGGAGTAAAAATTCTGCCATCATATTTAAACACAGCAGAAAATTTCCTGTTCACTTAAATAAATGGTTATGAACATTGCAGGTGCTACCTGTTCTTAGGTATTGTGTCGTTCTTGAAATACACCTGTCTAACCTAAACCTGAAGCTCTGGAGCGCAGGCAGCAGCAGGACACCAAGTGTTAAGTTTATTTCTAAATACACGCACACAAACATGCTAGGACGGAACTGGCTGAAAATGTTGTTTCTCCATGTGAAACATCAAGGGAGAAGAGATTGCTTTTCAAATGGATTTCTTTTCTCCTTTGAGATCATTCCAACAAATTGTTTTCAGTTCGGGTGGAAAAATCCATCTGCCCTTCATTCCAGTTGGTTTTAATTCCCCCATCACCTGCCACTAGGAAAGTGGTAGATAGGGAGGGACTGGTGAGGAACAGGAAGTAGAGGGCAAGGAAAACACTGATTTTATCCAATACTACAATTGTTTTCCTAACCCTGTGCGTGTATGTGCATGGTTTGTTTGGAAGGCACACCAGAGGGAAGATAAATCAATAAAAGCTCTTCTCACAAGTTTGAAATTAAACATTTATAAAGCACTGACAGAAAGCAGGTTTTGTCTTTACATTTTTTCACCAACCAAAATTCAGTGGAAATTTTCATGAGAATTTTTTCAGCTTAATACAAAAGTGGTGGGTTTTTTAATTTCCTTATGGTTCTAGACATGACTTTCAAAATTGACCAATAATTTTGATTGCGAAAAGATTTTGATGTGCCTTCAGGGTAACAGTTAAGGAATGATGAATTCCTATATTGTAAAGATCCGGATTTTTATTGCTGTCACAAGGCAGATAATTTGATGACTGGCCTTTCTACAGGATAGAAAAAGGAATGCAGTCAATATAGCTTTGGAATGCATTTCTTTTAACATCTGTCAAATGCTAATTAACATGTTTTCATTAATGCAGTAATATGTCTTTTCTCATGTAAACTGTATTAAGTCTACTTCATTAAATATGTTCATTAACTAAAAATCTGAGAGGCTGCAGATGAGAAAAATATTATTTGATGACCCGTCCTTTAAGTCAATCAGCATTATTCCATTGGCAAAAGAAGACATAAACCAGCAAGAAACAAATGAATGTCTAAAAGCCAAAGGAACAAATGATGTTGTAATTGCACTTAATAAATCTGGACAAAAGGCCAGTTCCACAACTGCCTTAGGTCTCTACTATGGCTCAACTCTGCATGACGCAAAGGGAGAGGCATAACTTTAGGCAACCCTGCCACATGTCAGATTAACGTCCCTAAAATGGAGCAAATTAAGAAGGCAGGGGTGTGAGGGTGACCCCGACTCTCAGGGCGTGAGCTCCAAGCAGTGCAGGAGAGGACTTGTACCATGCACGTGTTTGGCCAGCAAAAACTCCTCTGAAGGGAACGTGAAGACACAGCGCTGAGCTTTGCTCTGGGCACTAAAGCCCCTGGTGTTACACTGGCGCTCCACAATGATGTGCGAGTTGGAGTTGCCTGACCTGGTCCTGAGCAGGAAAGCTGCAGGAGGGGGAGTATTAGTACCCCAAACCCCAGAGAGGCAGGGCACCCTGTTCTCTGTCTTGCCCTTGCTCTCCTCTCCCCAAGCCTGGTGTTTCTGTGGTGTGCTACCTGAAGTTGCTGTTTCTGTTGCTCTTGGCACATGTAGCTTTTTAGGTCATCATTTAAGTGCCAAGGGTTTCTGCACACCAGCCAGGCATGAAGGGGGAAGCACGGATAGAAGAAGCAAAGGAAGAAAGGTACACTTCAGAGATGCTGCCTAAGGAAGCACCCTAAATCAGACAAAAGGATGTACAGCATAAGCTGCTCTTGTCATCCAATGTACTACTTACTGCCTCAAGGAGTAGAGTTGCTTTTGGTTTGTTCCTATTTTACACAAAACATGGTGTTCGGTATGCCCAACTGGATTTGGGAGAATTTGGGCTAACTGTTGTTTTCTTAAAAAAAAACCCTCCAATATTATTTATTGAAGTTGAAATATCACTCTTACTTCTGAGGAGAAATGGCTGAAGAATGAGCACCTGAAAAGGGAATGTTCTGAGGCTGCCATAGCAAAGAAAAGTGATGTGTTGACGAAAGGAAACCTATGCTTCTTGTCTTCAAGAAAGGTACTTTAAATGTATGGTAGGTGGGTAATAGTACAGTTACTTGGTGTAAGGAGATTTTGGATGGCCCATCAGTTGATTTCATTCAAAACAACTGTAGCATTCTCATTTTCTTCTGTTTATCCTAGTTGAAGACCAGGTCTCTAGACCCTGCTAAGTGGATACGAATATATGTTTGCACAGCAGCAATGCTTCAGATTTTATTTTGACATCAGAAGTTATAAGTCAAATCAGCATCAGGATAAAAAGCACCCTACTCAGGCTTGTTGATCAAAAAACCCAAAAAATTCGTTGGATACCAAAGTAAAAGGTGAATCTTTGAGGCATCTGGTTACATATAAGAAAATAGTGTCCTGTGATTCAGTTCCTTTGACTTTCAAATATGCACCCAGGTAAAAAGCATATCCAAATTTACTTTCATCAACTCTGCTTCTCTTGATCTTCTGACTGTAACACTACATATGCACTCTTTTAAATATTGTATCTCCCCTATTTAAAATTCAGCCTTGGGTTTGGATGTATACAGGTCGAAATTCACTTACATTTATGATACAGAAAACAGCTGGGGTAATGGATCTATTATAGTGTCTAAAAATAAACTGTATAGACATGAGGAAGAGCATGGAAGATTAAGGGTTAAGTGATGATGTGAGCAGAAACTGAGCTCGAAATGGAGCAGTTGTAAATTGCGAAAACAACATAGCTCCAAGGTGTTTTATGACTTGAAAAGCTATTCATTCTTTACATAACATTACCATTAGTTACCTATGTAGGTTGTATTAAAATAAAGCCGAGAGTTAACTGAACCTTACATTTTATAGGTGCACGTTTAATTAAATTGTATGTTTTATCTGTAGTAATAAAATACAAGAGTCATCTGAGTTAACACACAGTTTTACAGTTTTAAGGTCTGAAACATCTCCAGCATCTCCATTCAGGGCTGTTTGGTATATGAGCCATAACATCCACTGGGGGAAAGTGCTAATCTCCGAACCTTTTCATTTGCAGCTAGAAAGCTATCCTGCTCATCATGCTGATGCTGTATTAAGCAAGTAAATAAAACAGCTTCCTGTTCTGCAATGAAGTGAACCTACGAACTCAAAAGAAAATCCTCATAATCATTGTAGAGCACTCAGCTTTGCATATGATTTAAATCTAAAAGCACCAACACAGGATAGTACTATAAAAATGTATTCAACCCATGCTGAAGGACACGCAACTGTTTCCTGTTGACACTGGAGAACAGAAGAGGACACTTTTGCATGAGGCAACGTTACATGAGAAACCCTATTTTAACCTACTGCAGTGTTCTTGCAATGTTTTGTTTCTAGACTTTCTTCACAGTGAATAGTCTTTCATATTCCCCCCTATTACAACAGGCTTATAAGCACTTTATTTTGGGTATAACCCAGGAAAGGGCCTGATTCAGTATGTTCTTCTATTTCAGTTTTGTCTACAGAACTGAACTTGCTTGATGTGTACTTCTAGACTATGATTTTGCAAACTGAATTTCCAAAACTGTAGAAGGAAAACCGATGACCCGATCTGTCACAGCCACTTGTCCCTTACTTTTTTTGAAAACTAAAAAGGCTTTAACCCGGTTCCCACTCAAACCAGCGCAGAATCCCCTCCAGGGGGTTGGCTAACGAGGTTGTCTCCGTTTGGCAAAGCTCTGCATTCAGCTCTGCGAGCAGTCCAGTGGCGTTGCAGTGTTTAATAGGAGTAGGCTGGAAGTTGTGTGCAATATCACTGCTGTGTTCATCCCGCATGTTGGAAGGAGCCTGAGGCTGGGCAGACACCTGCCAGGCCCTGTCTACCATTCCTCTGGCTGCAGCTCAGACACAGCGCCTGCTCCCAACTCCAAGAAAGGCTTAAAACTAGAACATCTGCTGGTGGGCACTTATATTGTGTGGAGGCCAGTGCGATGCCTCATCTGTCCAGGCTGCATGACAGAGAGCTGGGATGCCCCAAGTATACTGAATGTCTCAGTTTAAAGAATATGCTGGAGTTTGGCCTATTTTTGTTTCTGCATAAATGAGTCAGGACTTATGAATGGATTCAGATCACTGTCAGTCCATCCTGGCAGATAACTCTATGTGATGCATCTCCTGAGCTCTGGCAACAGAAACTGTAAGAAACTTTTAAGGTAGAATCAGATACAATTGAAAGTTACTTACCTTTGACTTAGCCAGACTTGTGTGAATAAGGAATGGTCTGGACAAAACAGACCAAGAAACAATTCTGCTGAAATTAGGCACAAAATTTCTTAGCAGTACTTTAGCATCCATCAAAACTCAGAAAGATTTCCATGTCCACTTCTGTTGTTGAGGTCCAAGATGATTTACAGGAACAAGTTATCTGAAACCAATTTATCTCATTTTCTCTATGGAGTTTGCTGTATTTTGGATGTTCTCTGACTGAGCTGGGAGAGAAAGAAGGAAATAATGTTTTTTGGTTTTATTGCTGTCTTACAATGAATTTTGCAAAGGTGATGGATTTGCAGTCGATTCAGCACTCATGTAGCTGCTGAGTGGAGCCAATGGAGCCAACAAAAACCTCTACAGAAAGGAACTGCTACCTGTACCCTGGAGACCGTTCTTGATTAGTAATGGTAATGCTTTGTGTTCATCAGAGGCCAGAACACATCTATCATATAAATAAACAATCTGTTCTTCTCTAAAACACTGCTTGTAGGTGTGAAAGAGATTCTTGAAGATTCTGTGGTTTTGAAAGCTTGGGCAAGCATCTCTAGCTGAAGCATATGTCTTTGTCCCTCAAATATAAGTTGCTGGTGCTTAACAATGTTTACTGCATAGATATGCAAAAATATATAATACTACCTCTTTGATTGTAATATACAGTGGCAATGTAGCTTTTGATAATTCTTTCTAAGCTTTGTGAATTCTTAGATAAACAAAACCGTAAGCTGACTCTTAAACAACTACCTTTTATTAGCAAGCAATACTTTGCACAATCATTCCCAAGAGAAATAGTATTACACTGGTAACAGGAAATCACAAGTCATTTATGCTAAGGTTTGGTCCTTGACTGTAAATTCTCTTTGAGCAAAGATAGCATGCTTTCATCACTCTGTAACAGCACCCTGGGTTGGAATTTGAGACTTTGGGCATTACAGTAATGTATACCTGTAATAATGCATTGTATGCACATTTACAATACAAATTTGTATCTGGGATTTGCATGTTTTTCTGTTTAGTTTACACCCCAGAAGAAGAGAGGAAGTGAAGATTATTTGAAGAATAAATATTTTGTTATCGTGCCTGACCAGCCTGCCTGCTCTCTGTGATGAGATCACTGGCTGTGTGATGAAAGGGAGAGCAGTGGGTGTTGTATACCTCAACTTTAGTGAGGCCTTTGATGCCATGTCCTGCAGTATTCTTGCTGCCAAATTGGTGAAATCTGGATTGGATAAGTGGGCAATAAGGTGGGTGGAAATTTGGCTGGACCGCTGGGCTCAAAGGATGGTGATCAGCTGTACAAAAGTCCAGCTGGCAGCTGATTACTAGTGGCATGCCTCGGGGATCAGTACCATGGCCAAGACTGTTAATGCCTTTATTTACAATGTGGACAATTCGACTGAGTGTGTGCTCAACGTGTCCCTTCCAGTGTAAATTATTCTATAGTTATTTTCATTTGGAGATTCACCAAATAGGTAGAGGTTGAACACAAGCCAATGTAAGGCACAGTGAACGTGCTAGCTCTCCTTGCTTGTAAGGAGCACTTACTTCAGAATAGTGCTTGACAGAGTGTTAATGTGGATTCAACAACATGCTGACTTCACCTGTACCATGGCACCAAGGAAGTGCCGTAGGACCAGGCTGGAAAATTCTGTCCTAAGTTGGTATTACTCCTGTTAGCTGAGTTACTACTCCTGGAACTGCCTCTGAGGTGTAAAAAGAATCAGGAAGTAATGGTATTTTCTCTTTAATCTGAAGTAGTAAGAGCAGACGAGGTGGATAGTCTTAGTGTCTCTTCAGACGCTATATTCCTGTGGTTCAGCATTGCCCCCAGAGCTCTGCCTACTCTTTCACTCATGGCCAATGCATATTTCTCTAGGACCTGCCCCAAAACCTAGATCTGCTATTCTTTTTCAGGACAAAAGTGGTATAAATACCTCTGTTGTGGGCATTTGTATGAGAAAAAAAATATTGCCTTGTGGTAGACAAGCAGTTTAGTATTTGCCTGGAGAAGAAAAACTTTCAATGTTCAGGAGAAAGGTGGCAGCCAGTTTGTGGTTTTAATGGTTTGAGGTTTGGAAGTTTTTATCGGTGGTTTTTGTGGACCTCCGTACCAAAATAGCTGTATTTTATTCTTGAAGCAATATATGATTTTTGGGGAAAAAAAAAAAATCCCTTGGCAGTTTATCCATTTGCTAGTTATTTCTAGATACCTATTCCCACCTGCCGTTTTATAAACTACAGATTTAAAGTACTTCAAATAGACCACAAGACACTCATCCTCCTATTTTGCTGTTTCTATCTTCTGTTTTCAGTGTGCTGATGTAGGTGATATGAGTCATCCCTGTCACTTCTACACTTTCTGACTACCAGCAGTTTGGGATGACACTTTTTTTTCCTCTCAGCTGACATTTTCTTTGGGAGTAAGGGGCAGGGAAATATTTTAAAATAAATTTAGTGTTTAAAAAGGTTGCCAAAATAGCGTGGGAACTTCTCTCCTCAGTGAAATCTGAAAAGGCACAAATTTCATCCATTTCCTGCTGGGTTTTTCTATCATGACCTGGAAAGAAAGCCTTAAGGAGTAAGAGAGCTTTTCATTTTCCATACCATCTGGGTTTCTCCACCCTACCTTTTCCTTGTCTTTGCCCTTCCAGGTTTTATGCCTGCTCTTTCTATTTTTTTATTTCTTACTAATTTCTTCCTCTGACCTATTCTGCCTCCCTCATGTACCTTTCCCCCATCTTCTTCTTCCAACCTTCTACCCACTCCTAATTCTTTTCTATCTTCCATGGGTACCAAGGATCTAAATGATATGCCAAGAGAAAGCAAACAT
This sequence comes from Pluvialis apricaria, assembly GCA_017639485.1. Lineage (NCBI taxonomy): Eukaryota > Metazoa > Chordata > Aves > Charadriiformes > Charadriidae > Pluvialis > Pluvialis apricaria. The sequence goes on from CM030007.1 coordinate 107,555,231, forward strand.
CTCATCATATTGTAGAACTATTTTGTCCTTGATAGCTACTGGCAAAAACCCCCAATACTCACGTGCTCTTCTCTTTCAGTTGGAATATTCTTCTTCTTCTTCTATTCTATGGAATATTCATATCTTCTACATTTTTAGTTACATCTTTGGATGGAGGTAAGAAAAAGCAAACAAATATAACCTACAATATAAAAAAATGTTGCCACTAATGTAAAAATGCTACTACCTCAAACATACAAATCAACAGGGTCAAAATCTTGACTTCTTGTTCAGTTTTTTGTGCTCATTTTCAATTACAGCTGCTACTGAGATGAGACAGGAAGACAAAACCCACAGCAAAGAACAGACACAATTCATCTTAAAACACCACAAGGCTGCTCTATTTGTAAATCCTCATGACAGACAGTAAAATACAAATTTTATCACCCCATACTTAGCCATTTTGCTTCATTTCCAAAGACACAGTCCACAGCAAAGTTGATTATCTCTTGTGTGATGTCAGAGAGAGAGACCGCATTAAACACACACACATAGCATCCATCTAAAGAAAATTATATCATAAGAAGCTTTGGTTTGCCACATCTGATAACATCCAAGTCTTCTACAAGCTAGTTAAGTAATGCATAGTGTTATCTCAGAGCAACACTTCTTTCTATAAAGTACTTGCATTATGCTTGCTTCTGGAGAGCAGCTCTGTGGAAAGGGACCTGGGAGTCCTGGTGGACAACAGGATGACCATGAGCCAGCAATGTGCCCTGGTGGCCAAGAAGGCCAATGGCATCAAGAAGAGTGTGGCCAGCAGGTCGAGGGAGGTCATCCTCCCCTTCTACTCTGCCCTGGTGAGGCCGCATCTGGAGTATTGTGTCCAGTTCTGGGCTCCCCGGTTCAAGAAGGACAGGGAACTGCTGGAGAGGGTCCAGCAAAGAGCTACAAATATGATTAGGGGACTGGAGCATCTTTCTTATGAGGAAAGTCTCAGGGACTTTGGTCTTTTTAGTCTAGAGAAGAGAAGACTGAGGGGGGATCTTATAAATGCTTATAAATACTTAAAGGGAGGGTGCCAGGGCGATGGGAACAGTCTTTTTTCAGTTGTGCCCAGTGATAGGACAAGAAGTAACGGGCACAAACTTGAGCATAGGAAGTTCCATCTTAACATGAGGAGGAACTTCTTTCCTTTGAGGGTGGCAGAGCACTGGCACAGGCTGCCCAGAGAGGTGGTGGAGTCTCCCACACTGGAGACATTCAAAACCCACCTGGATGCTGTCCTGTGCAACTGCTGTAGGTGTCCCTGCTGTGGCGGGGGGTTGGACTAGATGATCTCCAGAGGTCCCTTCCAACCCTGACCATTCTGTGGTTCTGTGATTATTATTATTATTATATATATATATATATAATATATATAATTATTATTATTATTTCCTACCCCGTTCCTGTTTTAACATACATACATTTTTAAAAAGAGCAAGATTGGGGGTTTCTTTTTTTCCTTAAGCCATTGTTTATATTCTCAGGCTGGGGGGGTGGGGAGGTGTGTCATTTCTTCTTGTAGAGGCAGAAAATCAATAATTACCTTCAAAAAGAATGCATGTCAGAACCTGACAGAGTAAAATGTATGCCTACCATGCATACGCCTCTGATAGACTCCACAACTCTACTCCTGTCCTTTGTAACCTTAAAAAGAAAAAAACAAAGAAAAAGAGGAGAAAGATTGAAATCCAGAGATTCTCACTTTGAATATTGGACTTCTGATGTACTTTGAAGTCAGCAATTCATTAAGTGTGCCATTCTGGTACTGGAACAATGTATAAAACATTTACATTCTCTAGAAGCATTTATCACGTACTGACAGGAACAATGAAATATGCCCATTTTTAGAATGCTCTAAAAGATCAGTTTCCACTTCAACACTCAACCACAGCAAAATTCTACGGTACAGATGGTACTACCTCAAATAAGGACTTGCCAAATAGACATAGATCTATGACCAGACTGGATAAAGGACCTTCCACTCACAATTTCCATTTGCCAGGATAGGAACTTCAGGTTTTCAGATGGACTTTGCAATTGATGCTGAACACTCTGCAGGATGACTTCAGTCATGCTGCTGATCTAAATAAATTCAATAACTAGATCAGCTATGCAACTTAAAATGTTTTTATCAGGAAAGAGTTCCTTATAAAGATTTCAAAAATGTTACATCTATTTTATTAACTGCAGAAGCTTAGGGGGACTTTTACTAAAACTGTTGTGCTTTTACAAGGTCAAGGAGGGGAAGGGGGATTTAACTGCCTCTCCTCCAACATGGAGTCCTAGTGAGCCCCACAAAGCTCCTTGTTTCATTGCTCAGAGATAGGTACCTACTTGTGAGCAGATGCTGTTCTTTTCAGTGGGTTTATTCAAATGCTTGGAGTTGTTCACTTCCTTAAATGCTTTCCTGAATTAAAACTCTGAGATGGCATTCTTTTGGTCAGCTCGGTCATTTCCTATTTGGCTGCACTCCTCCTCACAAAAATGATTTGGTTTGCGCTCCAATGTCTCAGCAAGCACTGAGAAATGGCTCCACAAATCTTTGGATGACAATACAAATGCCAAAAGTGGCAAAACAAAGCTACTTCATAGCACTTTAGATTAGTATTTTCACTTCTATCGACAAAACCTTGTTCTTTTCATCAATTGCATTTGTCCATTTCGATTAATTTTTATACACGCAACTTTTAGCATCACAGCAAAATATGATTTACAAAGTTAGATCCAACTAACTGTAGGTGGGAATATCTAGAAAGCAGGAGCACTGTTCAAAGCACTGATTTTATAATATTCATTAGTTGTGAAATATATTAATTCTTCATGGCTTGTTTCTGTTCTTGCTGTTCACTTCTGTTATTTAGCTCAACACAGCACTTGCTTCAGTGTGAACTCAGTCTGCCCTAAAGTAAAAAAATTCTGATCACTCTAAATCACAGTATCTCAGTAAGAGATAATATCTTCAGTTTGTTATGTCTGCAAAAATATCTGGGCCAACAGGACTGCCAAGGCTCATAAAACTCTTGCGTCACTACCAATTTATTGGCATGAATCTACCATATCTTCCTTTGATGCTTACTGGCTCATGCCAACATTAACTTCCTTTGATTTTAACTCTCTGTGTGTGCTTGGGCATCTTTTGGTAGGGGATATTTTTGGTTTGTGACGTTTATGTCTTCTTTTTTTAAGGAAATTGATGTACAAGATTGTCTTCAAATTTGGTGTTCTGAGAAAGGGAGGGTCTGCTCAGGTTGATAAGCTCTTTTCTTTTTGAATATTGAGATTAATGTGGACTTGAGCCTAAAAAGATATGCTCCAATATTTTCTTGCTTGACAAATAATGTTTAAATGTCATTACTTCAGACAATCTTTTTTTTTTTCTTAAAAGGCAATGAATCTCCTTCTATGATGAGACCCAGCTCTTTGTAGTACAAAATGTAATCAGCCGCTTTCCATTATTATGTTGTATGATAGCATGACTTCATTCCTAACACAATTTACTTAAATTGAACATTTTGGCAGATGTGTGCATGAGACTAGAGAAGCAGAACTTCTATTAAATCACATCCTGAAACAATAACAGATTGTGTTGTAGATCTAACTATGGAGAAGTTTCCAGCTCTGCTCATAACTTACTGCACATTACAGGAGACATTAGGAAAGAAAACCCAGCAAGAGACTGAAAAACACTCCACGACAGGGCCAGAAATGACATGCATAGATAAGCAATTTGATTTGTGATGAAGAGGTTTACATAGCACTGCTACCTACTCAACAGAGGTCAGTAAACACGTCCACTTGTAGTGATTCCAGTGACATCAATGAGAGGAAACGAACAATTCTTTAGTGAAAGACGCCTTTTTCTTCTACTCTGCTGTGCTCATATACTGCTTTCCTTAGAATAAGCGATAAACACAAAATGTGATTCCTTCTGCAGGCTGCAAACTGTACAGGCACTGTGGGGGTTTTAGGAATGATTTGTGTGTGTGAATGTGTTACTGGTTGCTATATAGTAATGAAGACAGGTCATATAAATTCTCCTAGCACTTGGAATAAAGTCATATAAGCATCTGAGGAATCTCCATTAACAAATTCAGAGCAGCCTCCCAACTCTGTGTCTCCTGCCTAAACACAAGGGTACTCACAAAGCAGAACGCTGCTGAGGATGAATGTCAACCAGAGACTTCAACTCCAGTCCCAAGGAGCACTGGGATAGCTTTTAAGATATGCTGGGTTGAGGGACAAGTTCTAGGCCTTGAGAAAATATTCTGTGGAAAGCCAGAGTGACTAAAATCTACATCAATATTCATATTTCACCCTTGTACTTTTTTTTTTGCATCTTCTCATTGGGCTTGTCTGTTCTAGATCTAACAGCTTTGACTAGGACAGTTTCAACTTGAATTAAGTCAACTTTAGACTGATCACAGGGCAGAAATATTCCAAGTGAAGCATTAGATGTGAGGCTCCTGTATTTTGGTGGTAGAGATCAATTATTAGCACTAACCTGAAAGCATTATTGGTTCTCTACATCATCTAAAAAACAAAGCAAAAAATCCCCATGACAAAACTAATTCCATTCTGCAGACCTTGATTTTGGAATGAGCTTCACTGATTTTCTGAGATCACAAATACAATCCAATAGGCATAAAATGTGGAACGATCAATGTCTGAGTGCCATGGGAAGACAAGCTTATCTCATCTTCAGTACTACTTCCTCTTTTCTTGACTTCCTGATTTCTTTTAAAAGACCTATTCAAAGAAAAGAAGAAAAAAACCTTAAAACGTAACACTGAAGCTGCCACCTGGGTCAGCAAATCAGTAAAGGACATACTTAAATCTGAATTGTGTAATATAACAACGTACACCAAAGATTTCAAACCTCTGACCAGAAAAAAACTCTTAAAACATGCCAGACTTTAATGACTTTGAATAGTCTTGTGTTCAAATGCACGTTTGAATACTTGTGAAGTCAAAGATCACACAGGGCAAAAAACAACCCCAAGTAATATCAGAAAATGTCTTACCAAAATTGGAACAGGAATTCGCATTCCAAATATGAACAGAAAATACGACTTTTCTAAGTAGATAATTGTTGACCTGCAACAAGTAACAAAGTAGCTGCAAAAGCAATGGGCAATAACAATTACCATCCTGCTTGGGGTCGAACAGAGACCCAGTTTGACCTCCCATGTGTTGAATGTCACCGAGTAGCTTAGACTTTTTCTTCTGCCACCGCTGAGATCCAATGAAACCTTAAAGATAGACTCTGTCCCTGGGCTTCTCTCTTATTTGCAAGAGGCAAACTTCAGCAGACACTCCGTATTGCAAAAACACCATCCGAAAAACAAAGCAATACTTAAATGTATAGTTATGACTGAAAAAAAAAGCGAAGGATAAAGCAAATGAGCAGAAAAGGTGTTATTTCCTCTATTGCCTGGTACATTTTAAGCTTAAGAACTAGAAATCAGAGACTGTGACTGTACTTGGCTTTTGTTATTTAGGTATTACTGAGAAGATTTCCTGGGGCCATCTTGCACTGACTTTTCTGTCTTTGTTTTGGAGTTTATTGTTTCACCTACTCAGAATTTGAAAGCAAGAGAAACCAGCTTTTTTTTTGCAGAGCTGCAGCAACCAGTCTCGCTCCCTAGGTAAGAGGGAGACAAAGAACCATCTTCCTTAGACACAGCTGCTTCTTACTACTTCCCGAGAGCAGTGTCGCGTAGGTACTCCCTCTTGCACCACTATTCAGAACTGAGCCTTTAAGACTTCAAGAGCTAAATTTGTAGCTGATAAAGCTCCTGTCAATATACCTCAGCTGGGCCTCTAGCCCACTAGATCTCTTGTCCATAGTGGTACACAATGGAGCCAAGAACCCAAGATGACCTTTCAATGAGTAAAGCCCTGTGAAACTGCAGGGAGGTCAGAAAGACCTAAGGGGACCAAAGTTTAGGGGACTTAAAACACCAAAAAAGCGATATTACCACATCTTACCATGAACTTTGCTAGCTTCTGCAGTAGTCAGGCCTTGAGCCAACAAAGTGTTCGTATAGCTGTTTAACTTCAAGCACGCAAGCAGCCATGCCACAGTCAGTAGGATTATTCATATGTTAAATATTGACTACAGTAAATGTTGTGCTGGCTCAGAGCCAACAGACATTTGTTAGTCACAAAGGGCTTTTCCTTAAAAGAAAGCAACCAGCAAAAGAAAAGAAAAGGGGAAGTAGATGTCTACCTGAATGTAGAAAAGAGTGGGTTCAACTACCTTGGCTGATACAATAATTTCTTTTAGGGGGGTCGACTACCCAGGAGTAACTTAAGGACAATCGTGTTAGAGTCCTCATCTGCCCACTGGAAGCGTGAAATGCCATTAGTAAAGAGTCAATGGTGTCTAATGACCTCAGAAATCCTGAGGCTGTGTCACCTAGAGCAATGGAGCTGTTTTCCATCTGTTCCTGCCATAAATGAGAGAAAAAAGTGTTAAAGTTTGCTTGGGTATTTCTTGTGTTTTAGTCTTCTGGTGTAGTAACCTATATTTAACTTTAACTTTTAAAATTAAAGCCTGATCTTTTGAGTTCCTATTTCTACTAACAGTCCCTATTCATTTAAATAAATATACAGATGGAAAGCTATTTTCAGAAGTGCTCAGCATTGGCTTATATTCTGTGGAAGTCAGCAGTAAAACTCCTACTGATTTTTACTTGGGAGTAGAACTATGTCAACTCTGAAGGGTTTTGAAAAGCACAACTGAAGCATTGTTTTGACTAAATGCTGCCCAGGTATAATCCTGAAGAAATGAAGTCAAAACATTTAATTAAATATGTCAGCATATTTTCAGTCCACTTTTTCTCCTCAACTTGGGTGCCTTGTCTGCACAGGCAGGGACATACCAGACAGTAAGTCAAATACTTCCTACAGATACCGCTGCCTAATTCAAGCTGCTGTTATGACATGTAGCTCACAAAGTTTACCTGAAACGCGCTGGAAATATACCAGCCATTTGCATCCTTGCTGCTGCACATAACTCATTTCCTTTTTTCTTTTTTGAATGCTGATATCTGAAGGAATTTAGATAATTTATATTTGAGCTTGAGCAGTATGCTATTAACATTCAGCTAAAGACAATAGATGATGCAGTTATGCAAGAACAGAAAAAAAGCATCCTTAATGATGGTAATTCCCATTTATACCTACATATCTACATTCATAGATATGTACATGGACACATGTATTTTGGTAATTTCAGCATGCTGATTTTTAATGCCTCTTTCCCACTAGATTCAGGATGTTTCCTGAAGAATGAGGCTGTGGTTCCATGATAATTAAAGCCTACATAAGTTGGGATAACTGCCCAAACAAATCTTACCAAAAAATGTGTGCTTTAGCCAGATCAGTTTTGAGCGGACTCATTAGCTAAGTACCGGCACTGGAGCAAGACAGAAGGTGGAAAAGCCTGGCTGAAGGCAGAGGCACGGGCGACCCTTACGCGGGTTGGTTTAAATGGCTGTGGAATTGTGCCAGAATATTTTCAGTATTCCTTGATGTGGACTGGAGACTGTAGGATTGTTTCCTTCAGATTCTGTCTGCTATCTGCTAGTTAACAGAAAGGCTTTTGTTGATCACAATGAGACCTGGTTTAGCCTGTGACCATGTAATAAAAACAGTAAAAGTCCTGCTTTCTTTAGTATTTTTCATAAGATTAAGTGATCAGTGATAATTCAGTCAGTTTTGAATGTTGCCAATGCCGCTGCAATGCTAATATGTTGCTTCCACCAGCTCACACGATTAATGGGGGTCAGGGCTGTTTTTCTCATCTAGACATATAGTTACATCAATAACTACCTTAACAGATATATACCTATAAAATACACCATAGTGAGTGTATAATATTTTTATATATATATTTATATAAGTGGACATGATATATTTTTTTTTAATACAGTTATGTATATAAATAATTTCTGGGTACAGATATAATGTTTAAGTTCCAAGAAGGGACAGATACTTTCACAGTGTGACAGTAAGAGATGTACTACATTTGGTGTAAAACCCATAAGAAACCAAATGGAACGACTTAGAAATTAGACCCACTAATGTTGGATTTATCTCCTTAATTTCCTGCATTTTTTTTTTATTTGAAACTTTAGAGGCTGAACATCACTATTTATATCTGGTTATTATTTTCAACATATTTAGGTAATAGCCATGGTTTAGTAGATATACTGTACAGCTATTCCAATAGAAATATTTGCCCATTATGTTTTGAGACACTGCTAATTCCAGTAGAACTTTTCATTAATTTTCTCTGCCGTAAGAATTTCTCCTTCTGTCTCTGAAAACTGAATTTGTATGAGGTTTCTTGAATGTATTATGTTCAAAATTCAGATCAAATGACAGATATATTTGCCACCTCAGCTGTGCTGTACAACCCCCTGCCACCTTTTCAAAAATATGGTTTTGTTTTTTTAATTTGAAACACAAGTGAGGCTCCATTTGGGGCAATGAATATGTAAGTAGAATATGTCAGGTGATGCATTTGAAATAACCTCAGTGATTTCAGAGTAATTTCTCACATTTTCAAAAGGGACTTTAAATGAAATTAAGTCAACTTCAAACAAATCATTTTCGAAAATAGGACTTAGTGAGCTTTAACTGGATATTAGCTTTTACAGTTGTGATCTGATTCCCTCTATGATTATGTAGCACAGTAGCTCACAATAAACTGAACTGAGAGTTCGTTCCCGGGGAGGTCTTCCTTTTGTGTACAAAGATAGGCTTTCATAAGCAGGTGTCAGAATCTGTTCTCTCTACTGCACTGTGTTGATGTTTTGAAAAAAATAGATGGTTCTTCAAATGTCTAACATGACACTGATCCTCTTTAACTCCGCGTATTTCCATGCTGTTATAAAAGCAGCCACATCACTTCCAACGCTTCGCTAGCAGCTCATTAAAAAAATGCAAAGAATAATGTCAGCATCTCTGTTACGATGAATATTTTGATGTTCACACCTCTGCCGATGGGTGCCCGAACGAACGGGCTGTGTGAGCCGCACGGGTGCTGGGTTCCCGGGACCCAGCCCCAGCCCGAAGGCAGGGAAGGGGCAGCCCGGCAGCCCTCCGGCCCCGGTGGGTGCCGAGGTGGAAGGCACAGCGTGTACAAGCCCTCCGCGCCCGCTGTGAGAGGGTTATGACGCTGGGTCTGTGTGGCAATAGCTGATGAGAGGAGCCTTGCTTTAGCCTGCCAGTGTGCAAAGTCTCGTTTTATAGCCTGATTCAATGGAACCTGCTTTGTCTGTACCAGTGGGCGCCTTTCACAAATCCTGCCATGGGGGAAGGAAACTTCACCCACTCTCAATATGTTTTTGTGTCTCTGCTATAAGACAGGGAAAGATATATCCCTTTTTTTTGTGTGTGGAAAGGAGTAAGGCAGCTGTATCCCAAATCAACTTGAACAAATATTTTAAAATCCTTCTGCTGAGAGAAATTGCAGGGTGATTACAAAACACGGAGGATCTAAGGATGGCATTTTTCTTGTATACGGAACAGTCTGCAGTTCTTCATTGCAATCCCCCACCCCCACCCCCTTCTTCAGCACAAACCCATCCATTACAAAGCTCCTGCAGTCACTGATTTATGTGCCTGTGATCAAACTTTCCTGCTTCTAATACTGTGAGCATTTTATAAAAGATGGTTGCAATTCCTGGATGGACTGAGCGCGTCTGTTCCTGTGCTGTTGTGCAGCAGCTTTATTATGCTCCTGGCCTCTCATCAGCGATTTCAGCCTTACTATGAGACTCTACAGAAATTAATCTCTTGGAAGAGTTCATTTATATTTTCATGATCACCTAATCTGCATAGCTGCACCGTGTACTGTGCTCTGTGATAACAGTTTGTGATACCAAAATCCTGATAGCTACCCTGCCGCCAATTTTTGAGGCCACATGAGATGATACCGGTCCTTGTCCCAGAACAATATCAACTGTCTCACCAAGCAATCTGATCAGTACTTTCTCATGCGTGCATATTAGCCTAGACACATTATTTTGAGCACCAGCTAATATATGAGAAAACGCCTCACGTTCCACAGTTGCGTGCAAATTTCTGAGGAGGATACCGAGTCAGCTCGCCTGGCGAATGTGAATTAGAGCTGCGTGGAGATTTCATAACAGGACTCGGCAAAGGCTGTAATATCTTGAAGCTTCCTCCTCTTCCACTTTCTTACATTTTATTCTGTAAAATGAATTTACTTCTGGATGATAACCATAGGAGACATTAGCAATCTTAGCAGCATGTAAAAATACAGGAAGCCAACAAGAAGCAGTACTTTTAATTTAAAACAAATATGTTTCCTTTATTTTCAGGTCTACCACTTGGCTTGAACTGCAGATCTTGAGGGAAAACCTACCAGATTTTGGTAACAGGAATGAAGGCAGATTGCTTTTTTCTTTCCACTTTGCTTCCACTTTAATAAGAACCTCACACGTATGGGCACTGCACAGGCTACTCCGTGACACTCTTTCACAGTCTCCTAATATGAATTTACAAATGGCAAGCTACGAGAGTTACAGAGGCACGCTTTAGCCTCTGCCTCCCACTCCTCCAACCACAAACGCTGCTGCAGCTTGGCACTGGGAATGTAAACGTACCGGCACTGTGGAGGGTGACGGCAATTGTCAGAGTGAAAGCCCCAGTCACTTACAGAGAGTGCGTCCGCGGCTACAGCAGCGTCACCATTGTTTATAGCTCCCATTTCTGCCTCTGCAGCTGAAGCCAGAGTCTTTCAGGTGATGCTTTTGGTCTTTCAAATGGCTGTATAGGGACTGGAGAAACAGAAACCTGTGGCACCTACACACCCAGCTGCTGCTGAAATCACTGCCCCCGTGTAACAGTTTCTTGGATTGGGTACTTTTTGTCCACATTTGAAGTGCAGGCTTACAGCTCGAGAGACTTCCTTGTCGCCTGCTGAATATCGGTGGAGTTGTGCTCCACCTGAGTTTGTCATTTTATAACATTAAGTCCCCAGACTTCACTTCCTCTGAACAGTCCCTGTTGACTGTTTCAGATTTTCACAGCCTTCAGAAAAGCTACGATATTTTTTCTCCAGGGATAGTTGAGGAAAGGCTAAATTATGTGGTGAGTTAAGCGCCTTATAAACAAGTTGAGGAATGGGGATGCTTTTGTTAAAGTTTCTTGACAAACTGTTCTGTAACAAGTGGGGACTGCTACTGTTCTTAAATATATTGGTTTTCATCTCACTATTGCACACTAGCTGGGACTTTCAAAATCGAGCCAAGCATTTTATTTCTAGCAACAAGTGGTAGGATGGGTCTTTGAGCATCCCAACCTGCTGTGTTAGCAATTAAGCAGGTATTTTAAGATCTAAGACACTATGCTGAAAAATCAAAATAACAATATATTTTCTCATTCTGTACAAAAGGCTTCAGTTAACCGAACTCAGAATCTAAGATATATTTTATGCGTGTATATATATATACAGCCCATCTGCTAAATTTCCTGTTTGTATTTTTTTATTTCAGTTCCAAGACATTGTTGAAACAAAGCACCATGCATAACTTTGTACAGACAGCGCCTTCTGTCCAGCTAGCAACCACTTCTTTATCTTGGGGTCCATTCAGACATCCATGGAAGGCTTGCGTGGCCTGGAAAAAGTGGAACCTGATTCAAAAATAGCAAGATTTTTGTTTAATAACTTCACTACCTCCAAGTACAGTTGGTTGATTTATCAGCAGCACCCTTCTCTCAGGGAAGGGAAATAAGGTGTGTATCAATATATTCCATCTCATACTATGGAAGAGGAGGTAACAAGAGCCCAAAAGCTGAGAGGAGTGTTGGGGAATTCCTGGTGTTTGGGGAGGGCTGGACAGATGACAGACAGCAGGACAGCTCTGGGCAAAGCTACGGAAGAGCTAGGTCCCATGGAGGGGAACCTGATGTGGACAAAGCTCCAGAGCTGTCTCTGGAGAGATGGGTAAAGCATCAGGGAAACACAGGAGAGGATAAAAAGAGGAATAAAACTTTGACAGCAAAAAAAATTACTTAATGTCTTTCGAATAGTGCTAAAAAGCTTACTAGTGCACTCGGAGATTGAGAGAAATCAAAGACATCCTCTTAGTTGCATCTATTTTTGTTAAATATTAATGATTTGGGATACTCACACCACAAACTGCAATGTTGTTTTATCTGGGGGGACAAATCATAGTAGAACAAGCTGCTGAAAGGAGACCGAGAGGACCATACCCATCTCATCCGGTGGCCTTCATAACATGCCAAAAGCACATCATGACTTTCAGTTACAGGGGTGCAAATAGCTAAGTGTCATTTGCACAGTTGCCCTGGAGTTCCTGTGGAGTTAGATGCTCACAAGGGTTTGCTTTAATCATTCGGAAATGCTGATTGTTCTCTGAGTAATGCCAAACATGACTTGCCTGAAAAGAAATTGGCCTGTTGTACTGCAGGGTGACATTTTTATTTGTTGTGAGTAGCATGTTGGTGTTGAGATGTTTGCATATAGGATGGTGAGGAAAAACACCACCAGAAAGCCTGCACCTGCAATACTTTACTAGTAAATTGACCTCCCAAGGCACGAGGCCAAAAATATCTTGGAAGATTCAATGCGTGCAGTGGAAGAAAAAAGGAATAAATGTTAAACCCTGATTCTGCTAGGAATATTTGCATTATGTAGTAGTTGGGTAAACAAAATCAGGGCTGCAGAATCAAATGAAGGAGCAGCCATCCTGAAGATCTCCCCTCTACTGACACCATCAGCAAGCAACAACAGCTTCTGTCAACAAAGGGAGAAGCCATAATAGCACCGTATTTGTTTGGTACGGACTGATGTCCATGTATGTTCACGTCCTAATCACTGGAGCAATTACTGTTGCTCGCATCTCCATTTCATTTCCTTGGCTGAGCACTCCTGGGATTTTGGACTGTGATTTCATTATTCACTTGGCTCTGCCATTTGTATTGTGTACCTGCTCCAGTAGATATCATCAACTCTTAATACTCCTGTGCTATGCAGAACAAATCATTTGCATTTGAGTAGGTCGCTATGGCTACTGGCTACCTAACTGTGTACTGCATCTGTAAAAGCCAAAAACTGAAGGTGCTTTGCAGAATTCAGACAAGGATCAACTGTTCACTATTTGAAATCATATCCGCACCCATTGTTGTTGCTAACAGCACGTACTTGTGTAGGGTTGATTAGGTACAATCTCTCTCTTCCTATTTTGGATTAATATTTAGAGAGCCTCTTTGTCAGGGCTGCAGGCTGCCTCCAAAGGAAAAAATGGTCTCTAGAGGACACTTGCATGACAGTGAGCAGATTAATTATACCTGCAGTGGTTCAAGGTGTAGCATAAACCCTAAAGGTTTTCCATTAAAAATAATTCTGTGCTATTCGAAAATACAAATTCCTGCTGGAGCTGTCTGAGACAAATCTGGTAATTTACGCTGTAGTAGTTTCCAGAGTACAGAAAAAAACCTTAACTGGGACTAACACAGAAGGTGCCAGCTCAGTAGGATCCAAGTCTTTAACTTGCAGAGGTTCACTGAGAAATACTAACCCTCGTGCTTTGTTCTGTTCCCTACATGAATCACAAAGGCAGGGAAACAGTGTTATCCCCGGTAAAGAAAATTATGAACGCTGGAAGTGAAGCAACACCAGAAGGAGACAGTGAGTCAGCATCAAAGTCTGGACCAAAACTCAAGTTTGCCAACTTGGAGCCTTCTCCTCAGAGCTGAGAACAAATGGAGAAATCATCTCCGTGAAAGCACGGGCTGTAGCACTGTACTGAAAGAATCTGCCTGAGGAATCATCCCTGATATGAATAAAATACAGTCGAGAATTGAACTAAGAACACTAATTTTGTTGGTGTGAATGAAATAAGCCTCCACGATCAGAAATTCAGTGAACATCAGTAAATTGCATGTACTCAAGAAAACCACTTGTACATATTTGGAGATATTTGGCAATGCCATCATAGGGTCCCTGCCACAGGCTGCCTGTCCCGCCTTCAGAAACCACGTATGAGTCCTCCCGTTACAACTCTCTGCTGAGAGATCCATGGGAGCATCAAGGGAAATTTTATTGCTTAAAAGGAACGGAAGAATGTTCCAAGGGTTGCGTTACTGCTTTTGTTTCCTCCACCAAATACTTTCAATTAGCTATTCTTTCGGGAGGGGGGCTGGAGAATGTAAAAATTTCCCTCTCTCCTCTTCACCGAAAAAACAGGCTCTTTTCCGGGACAAAATATACATCTGACCTGATAACACGTTGCTTTGGTAAGTGTGGCAACAGAACACAGGTGGAGCGAAATATTAATTCACTTATTTACCACTAAAATTCATTAGGTTATGAGGCAGGCTAAGGTGTTCTGTTGCCTAGTGTGGAGCAATATCAGCATTTGTGGATAAGGTCCACTTGTTTCATGAGAGTTCAGTAAGACACTGTATGGCTGAACAATGTTTCCATATACATAACATATTAAAATGAAAAAGCTGCAAAATAATATTAGACATCATTTGCACACAAAGATACACAGGCAGAGCACAGAAGTGGCCAAAAAAATGAAACTTGACATGCATGCTTGGTCATCACTTTGAAAGTTATCACATTAAGACTGAATAACAAAGCTCAGCAATTAAAGGGAAAATCACATCCGAACATAGTTTGGGATTATTTCCTTAAAGCATTTTATTAGATTCTAATGTAAGTTGTGATCCAACCTTTTTCTTTGGGAAGACAATTTCCATTGTTCTCACTGTTGTGAGGTGGTAGTGGGCTTTGTTGTATTCCAGCCATGACAGCTTCCGAGCTTTGCTAAGACTGAATTTCTATACTAAGACACTGGTAGGGAAAGCGAGGAAAAAAACATATCGGACCTTCCTTACAGATCCTGAAAGAAGACAGAGAGTGGAAAATAGGCCACAATCTCTTTTTTTTTTCCTATCAGCAGGTCATCTCCCAATTCTGTAGACCGTACAAACAACTTTCAAAAAGAGTCTTTAGTTATGACCTTTCAGTGTGGCTAACCATGAAATCTTAGCAAATATTGTCACCGTTTTTTACTGGCTGTAAATGGAAACACCAATCTCATAGAGGTCTTGCCGTACCTTTGACTTTTCCCCACCTTTTCACTTGAGCCTTCCCTGCTCTGCCCCAAGGTGCACAATCCCACGGATCTGCCCCGCTCCTAGCCAGAGGCAAAAGGGGCCTCCAGCCTGCCCGCCTGCCTGCCCACCCTGAGGAAGGAAGCCAGCTTGGCTCATCCAGAGAAGCAGCAGCTGAAACGCTGTTTGCTTTTAGCACTAGGAAGAAGTGATTAGAAAGAACTACCAAGCCAACTTATAATAAAAGGGCTACATGAATCTATTTTGGTCTTCCATCCATCCCATCTGGAAGCCTAATTTTTTTTTTATTTTTTTTTTTTTCCAGAACTTGCAAAGAGCTTCCTTCTGATTGCCTCCATTGTTTCTGGAAAGAATTGTTTCTGAACGACCTCCATCAGCTTTAGCAGGATGCTGCTTATTTGCAGCCATGGCGTTGCCTTTCTGATGGCTGAGTTTAAGAAGCCAACCAGTTAGAAAAATTTGCACAGCAAATCCTTCCCTAACCCCGCAAAGCCATGTGATCATTATCCTAACAAGCAGATAACAGTATTAAATTGTTACAGCTAAGCCTGCCATTGTTGCTGTTTAACTCGTTTTAATTTACAGGTTGTGTTGCGTCATGGGTGTGTGTTTCTTCAAAGCACCTACTAATTATACTTGTTGGTTATACCTCACATCTGTATGTTCCGGGGTGGGGAGGGAGGAGCCTCATCTGTTACCTGCCTGTCAGAGATCTGTCAAATTCAGTAAGCGTGACTCCAGCAATTCCCCAAAACCTTCATCTGTTGTCAGTTCGTTCATCTGTATGAGAAGACCCATATCTGCATGAGAATGGTTTTCTAACTCTGGGGCCTGGCTGTGGGGGCGAAACGCTGTGGCACTGAGGTCTCTCGCTGCACGTTGCAGCCCGCCTGGCACCGCAGCCCAGGCTGCTCTCGCCCGGTGACCACCCCTCTGCCCTGGGACGCAGCTTTGGCCGAGAGTCTCAGCAGATTTCAGTTTCTGACTTTAACAGAAGATGAGCGTGAGAGCGGCAGCGGGGACAACGCAGCCCAGGCTTCTGTCCTGAGCTATACACCAGGGAGATGTCCACCGCCTGCCCCTTGCGTGGCCTGGCTGCAGGTGCCCGTTGCAGGGTGGGTCTATTAGCTGCCAACTCGGAGCTGGGGTGGGAGCAGAGGTGTTGCCATGGAGTCTGCAGGTCAGAGGCGGAATGGGTCCAGCTGAATTTCGGCTACAATAGCAGTGGTTTCAACGTGAAAGTCCCAATACTCATGTTTAGCTCTCCTTACAGGTTTACTCTACCAATTATTACAATGCTGTTGAGAAGGTGAGAAAGTCAGTTTGCTTTGGCCTTACAAGCTACGTGAGAAACCCCTACATTTTAATTTGTTTTCTTCCTCGTTCAACCGCCATAAGCCTCAGCTCTACCGATGTTCCAGCGCGCCTTTGTTATCGATAGTACTCCCACGAATTCCGCGCTGATCTCACAATCAGCAGCGGGCAAAGGAATACTGTGGCGACCACAGCTGTGTCCCCAGGCTGATCGGCGGGAGGATTAGGCTTCGCCTGTGCCCACCGGTGGGTCAGGGACGGCCCCTGGGCAAAATGGCTGTGCTTTCTCATCACCTCCATGCAGACAGTGACTGAAGATCCCAGGTTGGTGTGTAGCCTTGCCAGAAAAGGCAGAATTTGTTAAATAGCCTCTAAATCGCGCATATATTTGGGGTTGGGTTGTTTTTCTTTTTTGTGAACACCCAGCAACGATGGGGGTGGCGGTCGCATACACAACCCATCACAGGGGCCATGGCACGGCGAGGCCTCAGGGCTCCCGCGGGCCTGGGGTCCTCCAGCAGCGGCGGGCAGGGCCGGGCCGGGCAGGGCCGGGAGGTGCGGTGGCTTCGGAAAGGGTTATCGCTGGTGCCCGAGCGGCCGAGGCGGCGGCAGGTGCAAGCCCCTCACCGGTGTAAGGCTGGCCTGGGAGCCGGCCCCAGGCCGCACCGAGCCGCCGGGCCCCGGGCCTGAGCGAGCCGCCTCGCTGCTCGGGCCTACCCCCGCGGTGGCCGGGCCCGGGGGGTGGTGGGGGGTGTGTGTGTGCTGCGGTGCGGTGGGGACGGAGGAAGAACGGGCGGTGCGGGCCGCCGCCGCCACCACTCTCACCCCCGCGGAAAGCCGCGCCCGATCCGCTGGCACCGAGGGCCGCCCGCCAGCGCTGCACCGCCCGGGCGCCGCCGCTAGGGGTCTCCGCCGGGCGGGGAGGGCCGGGCCGGGCCCGGCCGCGCCGCACCGCCCGCTCGGGGGCGGGCCGGGGCCATCAGCTGACCGGCCCCGCCGCGGCGCTCGGCTGGTGCCGCCGCAGCTCAGTCGCTCTTCCCGGCAGCGGCGCGGCCCCGCGGATTTACAGCCGGACCCCGCTGCCTCTCGCCGGCTTCCTTCCTTCCCTCCCTCCCTCCCCCTTCCCCGTCCCGGCCGCCGCGATGCTGCCCCATTTAGCCCTGCTGCTGCTGGCCTCCGGCGCCGCTCGGGCTCTCGAGGTAAGCGGGGCAGGGGGCGGCCGGGCGGGGGCTTCCCCGCCGTCCTCCTCCGCTTCCCCGAGGCTTTGTCTGCCCGCAGCCGCCCCCGCGGCGTGGGCTCGGCCGCGGCGGGGCGGGCGGGGGTCGCCGGCGCCCGTCACGCAGCCGGGCGGCTGGGGGGGGGGGGGGGGGGAGGGACGGGGGGGGACGAGGACGGACTCCTTCCCCGGGTGCCGGCGCCCTCGCACCGCCGAACAATAGGGCCGCTCCCGCCGAGCGGGGCGGTGAGCCGGGGGGTGGCGGAGGCGGCGAGGAGGAAGCGGCCTGGGAGCCGCCGGGGCCGGCGCCCCCCTCCTCCCGCCCCCGCCACGCGTGTCCGCGGCGGGCGGGCGGGCGGCGGGGGCCGTCGCCGGGGGTCGGTTCTCTTCGCTGATCCGGCTGCCGCACGCCGGGGCGCTTCCCCCGTTAACTTCGTCCGCCGCCGGCGCAGCCGCCGGGCGCGGCGGGGGTCCGCGGGGAGGGGCGGCGGCCGGCGGGCAGGGCGGGGGAGGGCCCAGCGCGTCCCGCGGGGGGCGCGCCGGCTCCGCCGCGGGGATTTCTCCGCTGGGGGGAAGGGGAACTTTCCCGGTGGGGGAGCGGAGGGGGTCCGGCGGCGTCCCCCCGCGGGGCGGGGGCTGGGGGCGCGGAGCCGGGCTCCGGGGGAGGGCAGGGCAGCGCACACACACACCCCCCCACACACACGCAGGTGTGTGGGGCGGCGGCGGGGACCTCCCCCCGGGCTGGCGCAGCAGCCCGGCGGGGGCGGGAAGGCGGCGCCCGCGGGGTTGCGTGGGGAGGGGGGCGGCGGCCGGGGCCATGGCGAGCAGTGTCCCGTTCGCCCCGTTGCCACCCCCGCCTCCCCCCCCCCCCCCCGGGCCGGTACCGAGCGGCGCGGAGGCGCGAGAAGATGGCGCCTCTGCAGTGCAGCAGAGAGGCGCCGCCGTGCGCGCTGCGGCCGCCGGCAGCCCGCGCCCCTCCGCGGCCGCCCCTGCCCTCTCCTCCCCTCCCTCCCCCGCGGGGCGGGCGGCTCCCTCCCGACCCGGCCTGGCGGTACCCTCCGCCGGCAGTCCACCCACCACCCCCCCGGGGTGGGCTGGGAGGGGTCCGTCGTACCCCCTCCGCCCCCCTCCGGCCGGGGGTGTGAGCGCACCGCGGCTGCTGGCGGGGTCGGGGGGGGGGGGGGTCCCGGCGGGGCTGCGCAAGCCCGGACCTCAAAGGAGGAGCCGACAAGGCTGGGTGTCGGTGCTCCCCCCCAGAAGAAAATAAAACCCCAATAAATAAAAAGGTGTGGGAGGGGGCAGAGTTATGTCCTGGTCTCCTTCGGTCGGTGGTTGCCAGACCTCAGCTGCTGTCCTCCCCCTCCTTCTGCCCGGGGGGCGCTCCGGGGGCGGGCGGGGGTGAGGCGAACGCCGCCGCGCAGCCGAAGAGCGGAGCCGGAGGCTTGGCGCTGCCCGCTGGGCGGGGGGGCGCAGGCCCCGCGGCTCCGGTGCCCTTCCCAGGGGGGGTCCCCGGTTGCCGGGGGTGGGGGCGAGGGGAGGCAGCTCCGCGTCCCGGCTCTCCGGCACCGCCGCCGGCTCTCCCTGCCAGGCGTGATCCTGCCGGTGTTGAGCCGGGGGGGGTGCGTGTGTCGAGCCCGGCAGTTGTAAAGATGCTCAGAGGTTTAAGGCTTCCAGTGACGAAACTCGTTTGGGTTTTGTCGACTTGATGCAACCGTTTGTTGTCTAAATGCAACGGAAGGAAATCTCTGCCTTGGGTGCATAGCCGAAGTGGGGGGAAAAAAAAAAAAAGGAAAAGAGGTTTTAGGGTTGAGACCAGCGCTTCGGGGTAGACCACGGAGGGATGGGCGTTTCTGGTGGTCCCCGTAGCCCCGGCCTTACAGATAGGTGCGTAGGCAGTGCCGCTGTAAAGGTGCTTGCAAGAAACGGGGCTTCATTTTGCACCAAACCCGTTCGAGGCAGAGTCTGTATTCAGAGACCTCTGCAATGGTGTCTGCCTTGGTGACATCCAGAATTTTCAGAGGCATCCTTTGCCTTGAAACATTCGCTAAAATGGGCACTGATGTTTCTGCAGAAGCTTTCGATCTTGTTCTGTCATTCCATACGAACACTTGAGGCATTGCGTTTATCCTATTTTTTTTTTTTAATGTTTCATAGCAGGGTAGTTTTTAACATCTGGTCTTCTTGTGATCAGGCATTTTTTAGTCTTGATACTCTCAGATTAATGTTTTGAACAAGTGGCTGCTTTTATAATACTAAAATATTTCATAATAGGAATTGCATGTGTGCATTTGCTGCACTTGAACTGTCTTCATATGCTAAAGTGTGAAATTTTGATGTTTGAATTAGATTCACTTTAGACCTCTTCTCTGAAATGAAACATTTTTCCTGTCATTTTAACAAATTCTTTCTGGAAAGCAGCGAAGAACCTGTACTTTGCTTTCATGGGGAATGGTATAAGGAAGAGGGAAAGCAGGAACAAAACAAATTCTTTCTATATTACACATGAAGAATTCCTTTCTAAAATTACACATAGGTTAATATTTATTTATGCAGCTTTAAAGGAAATATTCCTTAGTGATGCTCTGGTGATTTCGTTGTTGCTTAGCGTGTTGTTTCTGCCACTCGTGTGAATCATGCTTACTGGGGTTAGGAAATCCATTGGCCAAGAGCTCTTGTAATTTGCGAAACTGTCATATTCTTCAGTGGCTATTTTTCCATCTAATCTCTTTCCATTATTATTCCAGTATTATTTCAGGAGGTAAATGTAACAGACAGTAACTATCCTTGTGAATTTGTGTGGGTGATACCGGTTTATAAATCAAGATTTCTTCTACTTAGCACACTGAGGTTATCGGGATTTCTGTCAGCCTGTTTGGCTTGCTGCTCTACCTCCATGTTTATAAGCAAGGGACTTGTAGCAGCCAGCTGAAATCAAGTAGTTACAACATTGATATCATACAAGCTGACCCACAGAAAGTTAGATGACAAAAAGTATATTGCCTGACAGCTCTTTGTGAAGCTGTGTAATGTAATGCTTTGTTATTGTTTGGGTTTTTTGGTTTTTTTTTTGTTTGTTTGGTTTTTTTTTAAATGGAAGACCCAAAGTATTTGTTTCTTCACTGTTTAGTTTTCAAGCAGACCTTTAGAAATGACTTTGCAATGTGGAAAGGGGAAGGAAGCCTCTCCTTTGCTTCCATTACAGACTTTCTGTTCCTTTTCCCGTCAGTTTTGTTCCTGAATTCCCTTGGCAAAGGTTTTGCTTTTGTTGAATGGTCCCTTTTGGACTTCCTATGTAAAATGCTGCTGTGTTGGGGTGAGCGGGGCAGAGCAGGTGCTGTGGGTTCTGGTGGGCTGTCAGGATCCTTAGCAGTCAGGTGGCCAAGTTACAGGAGTAAAAAAGGAGCTTCTCCCTTCCTCCCTTGTTTCTTTTGTTTGATTAATGAGCAACAGACAATTTTGAGACTTGCATTGTCTTCAAATGCCTTTGGGGCGGGGGGGAGTGATCAGCTGCTGTGCTTCTTCACAAAACATGTAAAAACATGAGGGAACTGACAAGATCTTGATATTTTAAAGTTTTTTTTCATGAGCTGTTTGTGTGACAGGTGCAAGTGATCTTTCTTAATCAGTTTTAATTGATCACTGTTGAATTGTGTGGCAAACCTACAAGAAGTATAGATCATCTTCGATGGCTTTTCATGACTTTCTCTTTGCAGGTGTTTAATAAACTGTAAAGGATAATAAACGGTTTGGTATGTAAGTTGTATGAAGAAAAGGTATGATTATGTCTTTTAATTGGCAGTCCTTTTCCAATACAAAGCTTAGCAAAATAGCTTAAGAGCATGGTAACTTCATTTAACAGCTTGATGAATTGGCAGCTGTTTTTCTGGGTTTTCTGGGCAGAATCTTTTTTTTTTTTTTTTTTTTGGTGACTCAGTAAAATAATTAACAGAAGGTGCTAGGTGTGGAGGCTTGGTCAAGGATCCCTTGGAAGGTCTCTGGTCTACCCCGCTGCCCCAAGTAGGGCCAGCTTTGGGATCAGACAAGGCTGCTCGGGGCTTTCTGCAGTTGAGTCTTGAAAATGGAGCTCCAAGGACAGAGCCTGTGCAACCTCTCCGGGCAACCTGCTCCATCCACAGTTTGGTTGGTTCAAGGTAGTATCTCTAGGCTTAATGTACATCCTTAATTCTGAATACTCTGAATGAGTGTCACTTTGACATCTGTCACCTCTTCAAAAAACTATGTAATAATCAGGAGTTAAAAAGATTGTATTTGGGTTTAATAAGAAAATAATATTAATGTCTGTCAAATGTCCGTGTATATATATACACAGGTATGCATACACATAATGTATTAAAATCACCTAATGTGCCAATATAATGTATGCAAATATATATTGAAATCCCCAATATATTTGCGTATTTAATGTATGACATTGGAATCACTATGTGCGTACATCTCTGTATATACGTTATATTAGTATATAGGCTTTATTAAACCAGTAGTCAACTACATACCTCCTTATATTGGGGCAATGAAGAGACAGAATTCTAGACTGCTACTGATAAAATATAATTGGTTTTATATATGATAATAGGTTCATTGAAGTTGTTAGGTGAGCCGTCTGTGTGGTTTTAACATGTAAGTCTAGGGCTGTGTGTTATTGGATTTAAATTCGGGGGATTTTGAAAAAATCCCGTGGTGTAAGAAGATTAAAAGTAAAGCAAATTGAAAAAATACCGAATTACTTTCTGTAAGCTTGGTTAACTGTTAGAGCATGCTCTTGCGATGAGAGTTTACAACAGTTGCTGCCAGGCTGAGGATTGCCAAGAGCAATGTTGATAACGAGCTAGAGCCTGGAATAATTCAGAGACAAAGAACTCACTCTTAACCGAAGTCAAAACTTTCACTCTGACCTGCTTTTTTTTTTTTTTTTTTGTTTAAAACTGAATGCAGTTGGTCTGATAGGCCCTTGTTCACACAACTTGATCTGCAATCTGCTCTCCTTCCCTGACTCCATAAATACCTACAGTTGAGGTATTGAAAACACATTTTCCATCCCTTTTTGTGATACCAAACCAGCTGAGAATGTCAGCCAGTACTGGCTGGTGTGTGGTTTTGACTCTTCAGCCCTAAATAAGTCATTTTTCTGCCCTTGACTGTAATGGGACCTTGGTTGTGAAACCTGGGTATCTGTTGTCTTTTTTAATTAATTTTGATTAAAAAACCTTTAGAGAGCTACCTGATTATTAAATCTTGTTGTGGTCTGCTGTAGATCCCAAAAGCTCTGGAGATGCCTCCAGTAACCAAAAATATCTACCTTTCCTTGTGAGAATTGAGTCACGTAACAAAAGAGAAGCAAAATAAGTGGGGATAATGGCTCTGTTCAAGAGGATCAATTTGAATGACAGCCAGTTAGTATGCGTGTATGTATAGGGAGGGTTAAAAAAACCCTCTACACCTCAAGCTCCTTGCTATGTGGAGGATATAGGGTTGTTTTGATACTGCACTTCATGGCAGAACAAATACGTGACAATGATTCAAGTCATTACAAAATAAAATTACATGTGATAGAAATATGGGTAAGGGGTAATACACTACACAGTGTGTAACTAATGCCAGTATCTTGTAGTGTCTCACAAAACATGCTTTCCAGATGACAAGCACATCTTATTGTGTGAGCATAAAGATATTAAAATAAGTGATGGTTTTTAGCAGGCTGGAAAGCCTTAAACCAGCTGCTGATGGTAAGGACACTGCTATTCCACAGTTGTGTGTTGCAAGTTTCTTGCTCTGCATTGATTAATAGAAACTGGAGAAAGGATATAGATACGGATATTTCTGGTTTCTTTACTTTTTTTTATTGCTGGTTTACTTTACTTTTTCCCCACTTTGTAAGCGCTGTGACTTCTTCAGCTGGGAAGCAGGACTTCTGATTTGCCGTGTTTTCTTGATGGTCCTCCCAGCAAGTTCAGGAGAACTTGATCTTCTCTTGAGGGCTTAATATTAAAAGTTAAGTGTAGATTGCAGTGATTTCCAAGGCTTTCCAAAAGAAGCAAACCTTCTGGTCAACTGGTGGCATTTCATGGATTGTGGGACAGCTGGGCTTTAAGCAGAGGAGCGTGTGAGCCGGTGTGCTTTGTGGTTTTGTAATCCGGCTGCTCTTTTCAGGCTGTGGTTCAGCATTGCTGTTTGGCTGGCAACCGCCCTAGCTCAGGAGCTGGCTGCTGAAAGCTGCTCTTCCTCCTTCCACCAGCAGCCACCACTCTGTAAGCTCAGCCTTTCCAGCTCTCTTTGCCCCCTCTCTAGGCTAGTTTTATGATCCCGTGCCATGTTGAAAGAAATGAGTGGTGCTTTTTTTGTTAGGTTCCAGCTTCTGGCAGATGCTTCAGAGACCTGAGTCAGAAAACGGCCACAAGCAGTCGAACTGGACCAGCTAAAAGAGCAGGCAGCTTCTTTGGGGAAGGAGCCCCAGCCTCTGAAACTGCATTTGCTGAAGTTGATGTAATAGTATTTAATTAAGGTGTTGTCCCTTTACCTCCTTCTGATGACGTGCAGCGGGGCATGGACAGTCCTTTCACACCTGGACCCCTCTGGCTCCCAGTTGTTAAAAGTCACTGCGAAAGGCAAAAATCCCCAAGGAGCTGCGTTCAGGGATGGATAACTCCATTCAGTTCCCACTGACCCATTTTGAGCTAATCCAGATAGCAATTCCCTGTTCGTCCCTGTCTTCCCCTAGAGTAGAGCTTATCTATTCAACCACAGCAGATAACATATGACAGGAATGGGGCAAAACTGGTTGTACCTGTTAGTAAAAGCATTTTAAAATTGCTCCTTTTCAGAGCAGGCTGCCAATGTGATCGAGTATGGCAGTTTGTATGATTTACATAATTTCTGTTTGGAATGGCAATGAGTAAAACAAAGTACATGTCTAATAGGAGTTCAAGATGGGGGCAGGAGGGAGGGTGAGCAAAACCCTATATTGTTTGGGAACTGTATAAATACTGGACTTTAAGGTTTTTTGTAACTATGAAACAGGAGTTTACACATACACAGCTTGAATTTAGGTGATACAGTTACTTGGTGCTATTAGAATTTAGCGCTATTAGATTAGAAGTGATACCATTTTTTTTTTATGGTGAAGGTGAAAATTGCCTCCTTATCCACGTCCAAAATTTAGAAATAGTATCCAATGGACACATATGGAAAAATTAGAGGTGGAGCAGGATTTTGGAGTTTGTTCCCATTTCTCTGTCATGGTATCGCATCATCTTTGTGCTTGCAGCAAACCTTCTCTTACTTTATCAGCATGTTTTTAAAGTAGAGATTGCTCATTCTGAAGTTCTGACCCTTTAAAACTGATTTTTCCTCTAAATTATGGGCTCTGCAAAGGGCTGATTTTCTTCCCCCCGCCCGCTTTGTCAGATACTATGATACAGTTTTGAGACAAACAGCTAACTTGAGTTCATCTTTCTGTGCTTAGTTATGCAAATTTATTTGTAACTGGAGTTTTGGATGTGGAATATGGAGTACTGAGCTGATACAGTAGTTTTATTGCATTCTGCTTTCTCATCATTGAAAAGTAACTTGAAAAACTACATTTCTTCCCTATGTCTCACCTGAAAACATGGAGAGGTAGATTGTTGTATTAGTTTTACAGGTTTAATTCTGTTGTAGTTAATCTTTGAAGCTCCTCATCAACAGTCATGGCTTCTAGGCTTTTTTTTTTTCTTGAAGAAAAGGTCTTCTTAATACACTTCATAGATAATGCCTGTATATTTGTTTATGTAAACAGTGAAAAATACAGTATTGTCTAGGGGAAGGTAAACTGAGGAAGAGAAGAAAACTGTTAATGCAAGAAGGTGGCAGTGGCCTTAAAAAGGGCATTCGTTAATTTGGGTATTTTCCTCTTTTGCTTTATAGATGCTGTAAATTAAAGTGTACAAAATGTTGACTGATCATAGTTTAATTGTTGAGTACTTACGGTATGTAAATTAGGAGGTTTTGTGCATGCATAGCATTAGTAAGCATGTAGACCTGTAGCAGGTGTTAAGCTGTTGGGTTGTTTTGAAGCTTGTTTCGTAGTCTTCTGCAGCTCTCCTACGTGTGCCTTGTCTGTCCTCTGCCCAGTTCTCTTGACTATGAAGTGGCATAAAATTGCTTTTAATGACACGTCTTTCAGCATCCTAATTTCATTGCTGTTTCCTTTTGCCAGTTCTGTCTTTGGTACCATTAAGTCTTAGAGGGATAATACTGGTCTGAAGTTGCTTAACAGCAAACTTTTTAAACTGAGAATTTTGGAACTCCAGCTTGTCCTTCTTTCAGTCTTGCTTAGTTCCCAAAACTTAATTGCAAGCAATTTGCAGATGAGAACTTGTCTGTAATCCCAGTGTCCAGAAGAATATGGCTTATCATGAGAATGTCAGCTTTACATCATTAAAAAAAATGGCAAAACACACACACAACTTAAAAAATAAATTCTAAGTTTTATACGGGGGAGTATGAAGGGGAGTTGGAAAGCCTAAAAAGTCAAAGAGCAAATAAAGGACTCGGAATACATGTGAGGGAGTTTTGAGGACTTCAAAAGGTCCCCAAGGGGACCTGGACACTGGCAGTCTCTTTCTTTTCTGTTTAGATTTCTTTCTCCTTTGGCATTGTCTTCTCTCGTTTCTCATAGTGGTAATATAAGTTGTGGGGAACTTTTTTTCTTTTTCCTGCTAGCTTTAAGGCCTGAAAAGCAAGTTTCTCCTTTCTACATGTGTAGAGTGTTCTTCAAAATAGCGATGCCATCTCTGAGCTGTTGAGGTGAGGTGTTTCACCTTTCACTGCTGGGCTGTTGTGCCTGTTGGTATCCAGGCTGAGGCGACATCTCTGATAAAAATCAGCACTTTCTTGGTTGGGCCACAAACTGTGTTATTTTGGGGAACGGCCAAGATGAGATGGGTCGACAGGAGAGGGGTAGATGCCCGCAATGGGCAGTTCCTGCTGTGCGGTCAGGGAGGGAGGGTTATGGCAATGATCTATGTTGATAGTGAGCATTGGCACCCTGCGCTGAGCTGCTGGCTCGCCATGGCCAACAGGCTTTGTTAAGTCCCTGCTGTGATTACAGGGAGGCTTTCCTTTGGGCAGAGGATCTTATGCCTTTCTGAAGGTGTTTGCAGGAAAATCCCATGAACAGCTGAGCTTGGAGTGAAAATGTAATCCCTGATAAACAGCAGGGTAAAATTAAATCAAAACATTCTACTTTGAAGTTGCAGTCTGAACTATTTCTGACAACATATTTAAATGAGACTTAGGATTTGTCAAATGGTTTTAGATTAATTTATAGCTACAATACAAATTCTAAACTACTAAGTTCCTGTTTGAATCTAACAAAACTTCTGTGGGCAGTGGGCAAAAATACTGAAGGTCAGGACCCAGGCTCTGAAAATTGAGGCTGATGTAAGTTGCTTGGCTCATCTGAAGCATTCCTTTTCATTTGAGTGGGGATGCGGGTGCTTGAACATAAATGCGTGCATAACTGTTTGTAATGTGTTTTAAGGAAATTGTATCGCTTAACTGATAAGAGGAAGAAAGCTTTAATTAGCCTGTCACTTAAAAGAGAACTTCTGGGTAACAAAAGGCTGTTATGTACCCCTTTTTAAGCATAGACAAAATGTGACTTACGTGCTACTGACTTGTGAGACTCAGCAGCAGCTGGTAGGAGGCTGAGTTTTCTGGTATTGCTGTAAAACTGGTGTTTGACACTGAGGCTGGTAATGAAGTGGCCTCTTCCTTTTAAAGAGGGATGTTGGGGCCTGGAGCCTCTATGGGAAATGGGCCGTAGGAAGGGTTAGTGTTGGGTGAAGCCACCTTATGCTCCACAGGTCTTCCCCCCTGTTCCGGGGTCCTCCTCTGCCCAGACCTACTGCTCCCGCATCACCGCGCCTCTGAGCAGCCTGGCTTTCCTGTGTGGCGGGTTTAGGTGAATTTCACATGGATTTGAGGTTACCTTTTTGTGTGTCTGCTGTGGTTTTGGGGTGCTGAGTCCATCCTTTCTGAGAAGGGCTCGGGGAAGAGAGGGCCAGGACAGGAATTAGTGGCTCTGATGGATAGAGGTAATTTAAAAAAAGGGAAAAAAAAAAAAAAGTTTTTTAATTCCAGCTCAGGAGGTAAAACCAGATGAGAAAAACAATCTGTAATTTATCAAGAGGAAGACTGAACGGCACCTTAGTTGCTTCCAGAAAGAGGAAATACCGGGCAAGGAAAGGCCCGCCAAGTACCGCTGTCTGGAAGGCGTTCAGATAGGAAACCAGGGACCTGTTTTTGTGACAGTACGAGCTTGGGGAAAGCTGTGGAGGGAAGTATATTTTTTTGCCTCCTGATGTGAGGACTGCATAACTAATTTTCCAAAGAGGTAAATACAAGATGTTGGGCTTCATCATGGTAAACAGGAGAAATGTAATAGCCTGTGATGTGCAGGAGGTTAGATCAGATGTTCTCTGTTCAAATCGTGGGATTTAAATTCTGTACCCGTGGGGAACTCCCAGTGCCTTTAAACACACACCCCGAGGGGAATACAGCGCTGTCTGGTCACACAAGGTTTTGTAGACAATAGCACTGTTTGCAAATACAGGATAAATTAGTTGCTTGTTGATTTTAGGATATGAGTTTTGGTGTTATCAAAACATAATTATGCCTTAAACTTGTTTGACTTATTTTTTTTAAACCTGTTGAGAGTTAGTATTTTCTCTGACAAACTGCTTAGCATAATTTGGGATTTCACAGATAAAAATGTATTAATATTTTGCAGTACTCAAGGAAACAGTTGGAAAGTGTCCGTTCTTAGTGTTAAAATGCAATAAAAAGTGAGTGATAAGTTTTCTGAACCTGTTAAGGTTTGGTTTGGTTTTTTTTTATTGGCCCTGCTGAAACAAAAGGCCCTGGAGCTAGAGCTGAACACCCTCAGGCTGGGCTGGTTGGGATTGTTTCCCATGCTGGGTAGTGCCAAGCAAGTTTGGATTCTGTCTGCTCACGGTCATCTTTGCTCTATGCATTCAACCCAGCTCTGTGGCTTTCCACATCAGAAATTTTAAAGAAAGAAAGGAATAGTTTTTAAGGAATTGGCCCGAGTTGTAAATGGCCTTAACAGATAAGGAATACTTAAGAATTTTCAAGTCTTCTCATTTTTTAAATGGCTGAGCCTGCAAAAGAAAAAAAAAATCCTTGAGAGGATGATGACTAAATAATGTATCTTAGGAGCGATAGCTCCCCAGCGTTTCTGTAGCAGCTGAGGCTGGTGTAAAAGCCTCGTGAGCCTTTGGGGAATGCTGTGTTTGTTTAAGCTTGAGCACAGGCTTTGTTTTGTTTATGTCCATTACTTACTGCTTCTTAATTGCAGAGAATAATTTGGGTAAGGAAAATTATTTAACATTTGAGGAATTGGGCACATCAGAAATCTGCAAGTTAAATTTCAGTGTGGTACCCTTGCCTCGGCTGCCAGCAGCTCTCCCTGGAATTAGGCTTCTGGCAAGGTATGAGCTTATCCGGGGAGATGAAAGAAAACTGAAGTAATTGTGAGTTCCTTTGCTTATCTCACCGCTCCACTCCATCGGAGTATCTCGTTTGTTTTCTTTGTAATGTGCTTGTCTGAAGTCTTAAGATTTGCTTTGGATTCTTGCCTTTACTTTGCCCTCTGCAAAAGCCTGGGTGGGGAGACCTCTTGGGTTGTCCCTCCCCTTGCCCAGCACTGTGGTGCTGCCGCTGTTCCTCTGGTGTTGGCAGGAGCCGTCCCTCCAGGGCTTGAGGGGCTTTTGGGTGTCTTCCACACAAATGAAAATTCCCGTTCTTATTTACTGTGCAGTCAATAAACTCTTTTGTAATTCTTGTTAGATTTGTCTTCAGGTCAGTGCTGTCTCTGACAGGTATTTTTTGGTATTCAGCTGCTTTTGTCTTGCTCTAACAGTTTTAATTCTTGTTTCAGGAGAAACAGTGCAGTGTAAGGTTCATCTAGGAAAAAATAATCAACAAACCCCAGCAAAAACCACCCCAAAGAAACACCACCCCCAATTCTCAGTCTAGCTATCTTACTTTGAGAAACATATGGTGTCACTGGATTACTAATTCAAAGGCTGCTTTTAATCAGCAGCCAAATTGTTGGTCTGCCTGAAGGTGATCCACAAGGGAAAAAAATGGGAAGACCTTAATACTGCTCTGTGGTATATGTTGTAAAAACCAGCCTGAGTGGTTTTCCCGAGTTGATGGGAAGAGGCAATAAACAACTTGCTGAATGTTTTTTGCAAAACTGGTGAATCTCTCATAAGAATCAAGCGGCAAAGTAGGGAGAAATCCTTACAATTGCTAATTAATCTTTAGGTGGCTTAACACTTCCTAATTTAAATGCCTGTAGATTTTGGTAACGCGTACCTTGCAGATTCAACCTTCTGCTTTGTGTGAATTAACAGTATATGTTGTAGGATACCAAGTTTTCTTGCTAAAACAGGTGGTACAAAAATCAAGAACTGAGGGGTTTTTTTTGAGTCAAAATATTCAGAAAAGGAAGGAGAGTATTTTTAGCTAACTGTTCCCATGACTTCAATTAGATGTCATAAAAAAGCACATAATTCCTTTGGGAAGTGTCTCTGCATTTTCAGTCCTATGTAGTCAAATCGTTTATGGCATCTAAATGGGTAAAATGTCAAGAACATCACAGGTTTTGAATTGTGTGTGCCACGTCCCCCTTGTCGTTCTGCTTGTGCTCTGAAAGGAGACAATGCATCTGGGGCAAGAAGGGCACACAGGCTGTGGGTAGCCTGCCTGCCCTGTTGGGATGTGGCTCTTCTAAGTCCGTAAGAGTTGCTTTGCTAGGTATGATTTTTACTTTTTCCTTTAGGAAACTAAGGAGTGCAGAGCTTTCTGAAGAACTTCCTTTAAAATAATGTTTATTGTTTCTTGAAATGTTACTTTGGAGACTTTGTTTAAATTGGAGGTGGGGAGGGGGTGGGTGTCACTAATTGCATGTTTGGTATTCTGGCCGCTCCCTTGTGTCTTTTAGAGAGCGTTTATCTCTGTAGTCATAATGTTGAGTATCCAGAACAGAAGATACAAAGAGTATAGAAGTAAAATAGGGGTCGAGCACCTCCAGATTTAAACTGAAACTTTGTATGTCTTTCTAAATGTATTTGTACAAATCTGTGCAAGTGGTTTGTTTTAGTCTGCTTAGAAACTTCAACCCCATCTTTTCCTCTCAGACCTGAAATGATACTTAAAGTTTCTTAATTAAAACAAACAAATCAACCAAACCAAACATATTTTTGGATGGGTTTTTTTGGTGTGTGTTTTGTTTGTTTGTTTTTCGTTTTATTTGTTTGTTTTTTTTTTAACCTAACCTTTGGTAGCTACCTCTCTGATAATCTTTAAAAATATTCTTGAAATTTGCCAGACTGATTCTCCCGTCTTTGTCAGATCACATATATTGCATTAAAAAGTGTTTCTGGTGCTCAGAATAGTAACTGTTGCTGGTCTTTTTTTGGTTTTGGTCTCAGCCAGGTTTATGTACCGTATGTGGTAGTAGTTATGTGCAATGTCTAGATTTGGTTTAAGCATGCAAGCTAGATTCCCTTATAAGTAACAATAATGGGCAAGTGGCTTGTAAACCAGCAGCTGACAAGTTAATTGCATGCATTTCAATATACCTTAAAAAAAAAAAAACAACACTCAAGAAATGGAAAGAATATAATGGCTTTGTTTTCAAAAGCAGCATACTGGTTATGAATTTGTGTTTGCAGAACAGAGTAAATAATGCAGTTCTACAGCTTGCATTGTTTTGATTAGGTGTTCAGAAATGCTTATCATAATTGCTGGATTGTTGGCATTTGCAACAGGCAGCTGGGGTTTTTTTGAGAAATTGCTCACTTACAGCATACCACAGGAACATTGGAAAAACGAAATTTTATTTAGACATAGCTAAAAATGCAATATTAATAAAGGACAGCCTGTCATTTGGAATGAGTGCTTCATCTTAGCAAGGCTCTACTGTCCCCTCAATCTTCAGTAAATTTTTAATTTTGTAGTAGTTTTCCATGCTAATGCAAGGTTGTTATGACTTGTGTAGAGAAATAGGCTGGCTTAATTTTGTAGAAGTGGGTATAGATACTGCATTTGTTATACACACAGGTTTATTTTTAATAAAAATGTATGCTTTTATGTAATGGTGGTTGTTACTGTTTTGGGGTGGTGGTGGTGGTTGTTTGTTTTTTTTTTTTTCCTCCAGGTGGGTTGTTAAGTCCACCTACATAACTCCTTAACACCTTCCCCCCTCTGACGTGTTTAGTAGCTGGAGTTATCTGCAGAACTAATTCTGAATTAGAGAATGGGTTTGGTTGCCTGAAATATGTAGCCTAGTTGTACTTGAAGGTACACATACAGCAAATATTTTGTTAATGTTGGGGTAATGGACACACCCATGTCTCAGGGTGGATTTCTCTCTCTTCCCAGTTCTTAATTATGGGAGGATGTGGGAAAGATGCATTAAAATTACATACTTCGCTTGCAATAATTATCGCTAGGAAAGATGCCTGCGTTGGCTTTGATGCTGGAAAGTCTTACTAACTTGTGTTCAGTCTGCTTGGCGTGTCCTCTGCTCTGTCACTGCTATGCCTGCCACCTCCGCTTCTTGGTCTCTCTTTCCCTTCTTCAGTCCTTGTCCTCAAAGCTGCAGTGCGAGCCATGGGTTTCTGCTACATGCCACGACTGTCTTCACAAAGTGCCTCTCTTGAGCCCTCTGCAGGGATAACATTTCTGCCATCCTGCTTTGATTTTTGGTTTGTGATAGTGCGTGGGTGCACTTGACTCGGATTGTTGTTTTCCCTTCTCCGCGTGTGAGCACATACAGTTCCCACACAGATAATCTTTCTGAGGTGTCAGAAGGATACAATTTTCTTTCAATGAAGCTTAGTTCTAAAGATGATGTTCTTCTGAAGTGGGGGTGAGCAAGTGTCTACTGATTCTCTTCTCCTGGGGAAGTGGTGCTGGACCAAAGAGTAAGCTCTGGCAAGGCACTACAGTTCCCTTAGTAGCCCCATCCTTTTTCCATCTTTGCTCGTACCTTTAGGAGGCAAGGTTCTGATTAGTTTCGAACACTTTTTATGGCTTTGAGGGAGACTTTTTTTTCCTAACAGATACCAGTTCTGAATGAGATTATACTGCAAGGCAGTGGTTGTAAGTTTGCCAGCAGGTCTGATAGGTCTGTGGACTATTTCTAATAACTTTGCAAAAGTAATCAAAGAAAAAAGACCAGCTTCCATAAACCTAGCTCTTTTGGACTAGGTTGTGCATTTCATGCACCTATTCTTAGAGCCTCTTGGGAGGTGGGAGCAATCGTGCCAAGCTTTGTCTGGTTATGTGACATGTGCTGCTATTGGGTGATAAACCCCATTGAAAAGGTGTGTTAAGCCTTGAAGAGGAAAATGTTATAACAGTGAGAGTAGAGGATGGAGTAGGTCTGTGTTGTGGTACAGTGTGGGTTGGTGCAGCGCTTTGGTTTCAAGAATCATAGAATGGTTTAGGTTTGAGGATCATCAAGTTCCAACTGCCCTGCCATAGACAGGGACACCTCCCACTAGACCAGGTTGCTCAAAGCCCCATCCAGCCTGGCCTTAAACACCTCCAGGGTTGGAGCTTCCACGGGCAACCTGTTCCAGTGCCTCATCACCCTCAGAGTGAAAAATTTCTTCCTAATATCTATTCTAAATCTCCCCTCTTCCAGTTTGAAGCCATTCCCCTTCATCCCATCACTACATGCCCTTGTAAAAAGTCTTTCCCCAGTTCTCCTGTAGGCTCCCTTTAGGTACTGGAAGGCTGCAAGAAGGTCTCCCCAGAGCCTTCTCTTCTCCAGGCTGAACAGCCCCAACTCTCTCAGCCTGTCCTTATAGGAGAGGTGTTCCATCCTTTGGATCATCTTTGTGGCCCTCCTCTGGACTGGCTCTAACAGATCCATGTTTTTCCTATGTTGGGGGCTCCAGAGCTGGATGCAGTACTCCAGGTGGGGTCTCACCAGAGTAGAATAGAGATGAAATCACCTCCACTCACTTTAACTCACTTAAAGTTGGTGGCTTTATGCTGTACCTATATTAGCATTTATATTCAGATTACAAGTGTGGGTGAGGAAGAGGTGCTGATGGGCTGACTCGCTGGGCTCAGTGCTGTGCTGCAGGGTGGCCTTGGGGTGCATGGGCTGGCTTCTTTCATGGTGGAACCTAACCAGAAGATGTTCTCCAGGAACATGCCTGAAACGCGCTGGCCCCACACACGTGCCCATGCTGGATAACTGGACTAGGTGAGACTGGAAGTGAAACACACTGGGGACTGGTGGAAACAGCCATTCTCCTCTGCAGGTCCTCTCCGTGCCTAATGTAGTTGTAGCTGCAGAGGTGGCACGAGGGACAATGTCTTCCAGCTGTGACAACTTGTAGGGGCACTTAGTTTGTCTAAGGTATTGTAATCACTAAACTGTAGTCAGAAATGTAACAGTGCGCGCTAAGAAGAAAAATATGAGTATCAAACTACTTTGGAAATGTCCTTGTGACAGGTTGGTGTAATGTAAGGAGTTGCTGCTTCTCCTGTCTCGCAGCGTCACCTGGCTAATAAAGGCACTGGGGCTGCTTTGTCAGTGACCAGAAGCTGTGGTTATGCTCCACTGTCCTTCTGTTGAGGCTCCAAATGAGGGGGATGGGGAATATGGTCTTAAATACTGCTTGCAAAAAGGAAGGTTCAGCTTGAAGATAACATTTTTTTGCACCTCTCCCTTTTTTTAATAGGGGCAAAAAATGGTATGCGGCCATTTGGGGAAGGTTGATAAAAGCAATCCATATCTATTCCAAAGCACTTAGTGACTCCTTGGTGTAATCTACAAGTGCATTCCTCCGAGGGCACAGTCACATCCGCTGTTGTGAATGGATCGGCACTGAGGCGATGTGCTGAGCAGGCAGGTGGCTGGGACCCAGGCTCCCCAAGCATCCCTGCCTGACCTCAAGGGGTTTGCTGTTGTGTCCGTCGTTTAAAGGGGCAGTGCAAGAGCAAGAAACAGTTTCCTGCCTCTTTTGGGGTAGCTGCTTCTTTCTCTTCTGGCTGTGAAGGAGACGTCTTAAGAATATTTTGATGTGGTTTGTGTGTTGTGTTTGGATGTAGGCTAAAGCTGGCAAAGCTGGATGCCTAAGCTGTACATGTGCCTGTGTGGTTTCGGCTGTTTGTTTTTTTCTAAGTGCTTACTATTTGGAATCTCTAATGAAATTCACAGAAATTATTGCTCACTTAAGAGAGAGGCTAGCTTCAAGTTTTCTTGCCTTTCTTCTTATTCTTTTTTTTTAACCCTTGCCAAGTTCTCCTGTGTTATCTATTTGGTGAAGATGCTAACAGCTTCATAGCTGTGAAAATAAGGCGACCTTTGCTAAAAGAGGTAGTGAAGGTAGGGTGGAAATAGAAAGCCAGTTGTAGGTGAAATCCAGTCTGAAATGGCGCTGCGGGCTGTTGGGGTTGCAAACGATATTTGTGCTTGTATGTTGATGTGTATGCATACTAAAGATAACCAATGGTAATTATGGCTAGCTGTAGAGTGCCTATCTGAGGAGAGAGTCAGATGGACAGGACTCGTTAGTATCTCTGAATTTGTATTTGCTTACTTGAGCAGAAAATGTAAGGTTGGGATTATCTTGCGCGCGCACACACACACACACCCCCTCCACCCCCCAAATAAATAGTACATTGAATTTATCCTGCTAATATTATCCTAAAGTTTACCTCTGATGTAATACAATCAAAGGTGGAGTGTAGCAGCTCAGATACCCATTTTTGCTCTGATAGCTTGTGTCTGCACAAGCAAATGTGATGTCAGCCCCATGGCGTTGAGCAAAACCATAAGAGTGGCTGCGCATGTGTGAGGTTGAATGCTCCAGCTCTCAGTGGGAAACTCAACAAACAAAAGCATCTTTGGAAAACGAAAATTTTACCCAATTGGAAAAATAAATAAAACCCACCCTGACTTTTTTTATAAGTCTGTAAAGGTTTCCAAGAGTGTGTCTATTTCATGCTCTTTTGCTGAAAGTTGTGATGCTGGTAAATACTTTACTCTCCAGTACTACGCTGTTATATCTTCTTCACTGCCTGAATTTTTTTCAGCTTTTATCTTTTACTTCTTCCTAAGAACAGCATGCTTAGGTTCAGCAGCACAGCTCAGATGTTATGTTTGAGTTGAGGTAATTCTTAATCATCTTCTATTAAAATTGCCCATTTATAATTAAATTAATTTATGGTCAGATACTCAGGTGGCTTGCAGAGAAGTTGATGATAATCTCTAGCATCATGTATTTTTCAGAGTTTATAGCAAACTAGTTAAAATGCTACTTTTCCATTCTTGTGTTTTTCTTAAGCTAACAAATCTGTTAAGAGTTTCCAGCTGTCATCTAAGTTTTGTTTAGATTTGCTTAATACATAAAATTAGGAAGGAATATAGCCATCATAGTTTCTGTAATTTCAAGAATTTATCATGAACAACTTGCTCATGCCCCTTTATGGAAGTGTTCTGTAGCATTGCATAAAAATTTTACAATCAAAGGCCTTGAAAGAAGCTTGGACAGAACTGCAGTGTCCTCTTTCAGCACCTGCTGTAAGTATTTCTCAACATGATGCTTGGAAGTGCAGAAATGATCGAGGTATGCAATGCAAGATGAATAAACCGTGGTTAGTTATTGTCATCTAGGTGATAATCCCAGTTTGCTGTTTTGCTGGTAAATATGCTACTTTTTTTTCTTAATCACCTAGAGAGCTTCACTTTTTCATCTGCTAGGAATAAGGTATAAATGTGCATTGTGTCGGATCTGTTCTCTTGGTGCAGAATATTTCTCTGCAGATCATGTATCAGGTGTGCCAATGGTAGGTACTTAACAGTGAAGTTAAACGGGTGCCAGTTGCAAGTCTGGTCTTGCAGGTGGAATAAATGACCAGGTATAACTGAAGAATATGCTGCGCTGACTGTGCGTTGCATATCTTGAAGCTGAATGTACTGTGAATGTGTACAGGATGCACATGTCTCTAGCTACTGTAGCACCGATTTCCAGTGTGTCTTCCTCGGTCATTGTTATTGCTGGAAGAGATGTTCTGTCTTACCTGTAATTGCAAATAAATCGGTCTGACAGAGATGCTGCTTGGCTTCGCTCTGCTGCATGTCAGGGCCTTAGAAATGAGAAAAGATTGGAGCTGTAAGAGTATGAAGAGGAACAGCTGGATATGGCAGCTCGCGTCTGAGTGGCAGGCTTTTCTTTTGCAGAAAGAAAGCAAGCAACGTTTTCAGAAGTGTAATAAACCTTAACAGATGCAGTAATGTTCTCATCAAAGCATTACTTTTACTCCTGGTTTTCAGATGTTTGCTGGAGTCACGGTTGCAGTGTGTTAGGTTGGCAGCGGAAGGGAAATGCATGGAGGGAGCTGACAAAAAGCAAATGTTGAGTTGCCATTCTTGAATGAGGATGAGATGGAAAGTCATATGTTCTGCCTGTCTTAGAGGGAGGTGTCTTCATGCTTTAACACTGAAAGCAAGGCTACTGCCTTTGGTCAGAAGTTGGTTCTTTAGAGGGTGATCTTTGGTCTCTGTGGCCTCATGGGAGAAGAAATTTTGCAAACCAAGTTCATGTAGTTGCTGTTACATGAATAGCGTGAAGGTATTAAGGTTTGATAGTGGTAGGCACTGAGGCGAAGGCTTTATGCCATAGTCATGATCAGTTTACACGTAAACTTGTGCCACTGTCCATATTCCCCAATTAGATTTGAATACCCTAGTGAAACCTCGACTGCGGTTGGTTGTGATTCAGGATACAGAAAAAACAGATGTGAAATTTGATGACATAGGGAAAGGTTTGACTTGATGGCTGGACTCCTAAAGCTAAATATGTGGGAATCTCAGCACTCTGTCTGACATGAAAACGCTTCCTATTTATGTTTCATTTTAGGCTTTAATGCATCACATGAGACTGTTCGCCTGCAAATTCAGCAGTTGTGATTTATTGAGGGTATTGCTCCATATTTTATGATGATGTCAAGTGAGGCAAATAGCATCGGTCACGTGCTCCAGTGGAGACGGGCCTGGTGGCAGAGCAGGGTGCATGGATCCGAGGCAGTTCTGGCCTGTCTGGTGTGGATGTGCTGCTTTCGGAGTGCTCTGCTGCTCAAGGAGTGGAGAGCATCATATGCAAGCCGTCTGGGAGAGTAGCGATCACAGGTGTCTAGTTTTGGGAGTGTGGGATAAATAAGCATGTCAGTTTTGAAGGCAAGGGCGTGTCCTGCCAGCCTGGGAGTTGTCCTTCTTTTCTGCACTTCTGTTGTGCCAAGCTCATCCTGAAATGGGAGGAAACTGCCCTGAAAGAAATGCAGCATCATTGGGTGTAAGGTTATATACTGTGCTCAAGCTTGGGAGTTTTGGAGTCCTGTGGGATGCAGTAATTGTGCAAGAAGTACCCCAGGTGGTTTAAGTCTTGAGGTTTTAGCTAGCCAACACTTGTACAGCAGGTATTAATAGTAAGTTTTATTCCTCTGTCATAGCTGAAGCTAAAATGAGTGTAAACGAGAAGTACTAGGAGCCTCTTGAAGCTTTGTATCTGCTGGGTGCTCAAAATGATTCTGTTCCTAGAGGTGTATGGTCTTCTGTACGGCTGCCTGGCACTTATGGATTGTCCTTCTTGGAAGAACATTTATTATTGCTGCTGTACCCTTAGTTTTCTGTTGAGTTGGGATAAAAATAAAAAGTTGGAATCATGTTTGTAGTCAGGAGTAGTAATAAAAAGAGCAGCCAAAATCAGGCTTTTTTCTGTTGCTGACTTCACTTTCAATGCTGTAGCTATAAAAAAACCACTCTTGAACTAATTGTTTCCTGTTGTCATTTTTAGGGCAGTCGTTAGTGTTGCATCTGGACAAGAGGGCGAAGAGGTTTCTTGTTTACTGTACTGTGAATTGCCATGTGTGCCTGCTCATAGTTCCCACAGAAATGCCCATTAGTGTCACCATTATACGTTCCCCTGTATTCAGGGAAGAAAGACTGCAAAAATGTCTGGGTGAGAAGTGAACCTTAAGTAAATGTGAGAGACTGGGTTGCTTTAGTCACTGTTTCCTTGCTGCAAGGGGATCGTTTTTTATAGGCACTTACAGTTCTTACCAGTGTGTTAAGGGATGATGCCACAGCTGGTTAGTTGTATCACTGTCCTGAAACCTGTCCTTAGATTAATTTGGTGGATTTAATTGATTTGTTATATATTCCCTCTTCCATAGCAGTATAAACTTAAAGTCTGCATACTAATCAACGCTGCGTAAAATGTTCCAGTTTTTTAACACCTTGTGTGTCTGCTGAAACACATGGAAACCTCAGTCAGTAACACGCGGGATTACTGCTGAAAGAAATTCTGGTGCAAAATGGGAATTTCAGGATGGGAAACTTCATTCCGATGGCTACTTGGAGATGGACCCAGGCTCTTTCTCATTCGGTTATGGGGTGGCCAGGCGAGCCTGAGTTTGCTGGGGTGCCGCCAGTGCAGTTAGCGGCCCATGCAGCCTGCAGCTTGCCCAGCGGCACCCTTGCAGTGCGGCAGCCCTGGGGCGAGCCCCTGGCTGGACCCCGGGCGCCAGGCAGGGTGGTATGGTGTTAGAAAGGGACGCAGAGATTTGCTTGCTTCATTGCCTCGAGCTTGGCTTCAGTTTTCAGATTCCTAATTACTTCAAGGGTGAGTTTTCACTGTG
This sequence comes from Pluvialis apricaria, assembly GCA_017639485.1. NCBI lineage: Eukaryota > Metazoa > Chordata > Aves > Charadriiformes > Charadriidae > Pluvialis > Pluvialis apricaria. Next base: position 107,594,688 of record CM030007.1, read on the forward strand.
TGAGACATACTTGGTTTTTTTTCTCTTTTGCGTATTGTCCTCGCTGCGAGTTGATGTTAATTAGGCCACAGCTATATGTAATTTTTGCTGACAGGCAGGTTTTGCACAGACTCTTGCAGTGTGTTGCTGTGCTTTGGCTGCTCCGTCTCATGTACTGCCAGCTCGGGCTCGAGTGCTTGTGGATGGCTGTTAATCAATTTGGCCTTGGTGCGACCAGATCAAATGTTGCTCTGTGTGATCTTGTTACGGTCACATCCTGTAGCTTACTCCTGGTGTTTTGATGCCTGCCTGACCGCAAACAGGTTTATTTTCTGCTTTTTGTGATAAACTGAATGGAGAATTAGAAAATGGGACAACATTTCTGTAAAAAAATAAAAAAAAATCCATGTGATCTGTGTGTATGTGTGCTTCAGTTAAGTTTGTGCTGTAATTCAAGATCAGTTGTTTCAGCCCTGCTGATGGAAGAAGAGCAGGCTTCTCAGCTGGACTGATGGCCAAGTTCATCACCATCCTGAGTTGAAGAAGCTAGCAGTCCCTGGGATTGTCTAATAGGCGACATGGTTTTACAAAACAAGAAGTCAACAGAAAATCCGCTTGGAATTGGTCTGTCTTGAGATGAGCGTTTTGGTTTATAAGTGGTTTCTGTAGCTTCAGTGGCAGCTTGTTTTGTAGGGAAGCATGGTTCTGCTCTGGTGAAGCCAGGGATGCTCCTTGCTGGTGTGTTGATCTGGTCAGGGAAGGAGCATTTCACCTGTGGGTTTGTGTTGGGACAGTGTCCTGAGGTTACAGTTTGAAAATAATTTAATCTTTTACCCTTTAACTTGCGTCCTTGGCAAAACGGCTAGAGGTCTGTATTCCCCAGTGAATTTAGGCTGGTGTATGAGATGTCATTGCTGTACCAGTGTGTATGTTATAGTAGTCTTGTTTGTGCAGGAAAAACAAAAGGTTGTATTTTTAGTTCCTTTCTCTCCTCCTCCCCTCTTCTCGGAAAGCTGAGAGATGGGTATTCTAGACAGCCTATGCAGTGATTTTTATATGGAGTGATACTGCCTTTGAATCTTCAAGTTTGTTATTATTAAAAGTAACTAACTTTCTTAGATCAGCTAAGGGGGATGTGGAGGGAGACTACAGATCCAAGAAAATGAGTATTTTGGATGAAATCTTTTCTGTGGGTATTTTGTTGAGCTGTTGTATGTGTGATGTACTTTTTCTTAAAAATCTAAAGCAAGAATTTAATTGCTGGCAATTTCAAACTAGGTCTGGTTTCATGTCCTCAATGAGTTTATGATAATGAGATGCTCAGTTTGGGAAGGAAATTATTTTGGGTAATCGTATTAAGGTCAGGTTTGATAGTTCAATTAATGCAGAAACATGTCAATAGTGACGAAAATGTGATGTTACTTTCTGATCTCTTGATTGTGAAGGTTGATTTGAGGGGGGCGGGGAGAATGGAACGTAAAGGAACCATTTTTTGCAATGCAGTCCAGTTAGAGTTCCTGAAACTGGTTCTTGACAGCCCACTTCATTCTCGGTCTTGCATTTATTTTTGTGTTCCTTGAAGCTTGGTAGGCATTTAAAGTGGGTACTGTCTTTGTGTTTGCTATGCCTCAGTATGTTTGTCCATAATGAATGGTTTCCAAAACTGCATTCAGTATGTCAGATTGACTGGTAGCAAATGCTTTCTGTGATGCTTTAGTCTTAGATTTCCACCTTTCAAAAGTCAACAGAACTGCCTGAAGGTGGAGTGGGCTAAAAGGGGGGGAAAAATGGGAGTCTTCTCCCTTCCCTTCCCCTCCTCTGGCATACCCTCAGTCTTGTCCCCCTCTTCCTTACTGCATTTGCTCTCCAATAAGAGCCTGAATTAGTTTCTTTTGAAGGGACCTGTTGTAGGGAGCACTTTTATTACAGCTGGTCTGATATTATTAATGGCAAGAAAAGAAATCCTGTTGTGGTAGAAGGCTCCGCTTTCCATCCATTGTAAACTGTCCTTTGCAAAGAAAGAGGAGGAACTTCTTACCTTTTCTTCGAACACATGCATTTTTTATATGATGATATAGTAAACAAGTGATCCCTTCCAAGAGTAAAAGCTTGGTTTTATTTGTATTGTGCTGGAATTCATGAAAGACTGAATGGCAGCTGGGACAATGTAGGCTTCGTAGCCATGTACTGTTTTCAGTAGAATAACAAATGGGTAAGAAGTGCTTGAATGGTGGTCTCAAGAAGTGATTTTTGTAAACAAAATTGATTTGGGGTGTTTACTCTTAGAATAGTTTGCTGTTAACTGTCAAGTACACTTCACATCAAATTTTAGCAATAGTAAATTGCATCACTATTTTGACTTTTTTTTTTCATGGCAGACTTCAAACTGTTTAATATACAGATAGTACAGTATGAATAGCTCCATATCCCCAAACCTAGATTTACAGAAATAGTTTTGTAAGATTTTTTTTCAAACCCTCAGATTAAAGTTTCTTCCTTCCCCAGTGGTGCATTTTGAGTGAAACAATGCCAGCATTGGGCAAGTCACGATGGGGTGAAGGCACTGATTGTTTGTAACAAGCTTGCTGCAAGAGTGTAGGAAGCAGAGTAATGTACTTACTGTACTGAAAATAATGTTTGAGAATTAATGCAGTCTGCATAGCTGCATCCCCGAGGGATGCCCCTCCTGGGAGGGGAGGATGGGGTGAGCCCTCCATCGCCATGCTCCCTGCGTGCTGCAGGCACTGTGTCCTGCCAGCCTCTGCGATGACCCTGACACTCTGTGCTATTTGGACTTTTAAAAATGACTACTTAATTTTTCTAGTAAAATATGATGTTCTTCTAGGGGAGCAGGGAAGACGTCCTTTTGGGAAATCTTACTGTAGGAACATTTCTAGGTCCATCCACCTTACAGCTCTGACCCAGATTTTCAGCATATTTTGTTAGCACTGAGGCACAGAAAGTATGATCTAAACTCTTGGAGGTCTTTAATTGTCTCCTCTTCAATGGCAGTGTCGGCTTTTCAATGGTTCAGAAGGTTGTTTGGACATGTCTTATTAAAACTTCTTCTGTTTCCCTTGATGCAGAAATACTTTGCCAGTGACCTGAATGGTCCTGAACCTAGAAGAGAAACTGAGTGGTGGTTTTGTCTGTCCCTCCTAGCTCTCTCTGAGAACATCTTCGTACTGCTCTTCCTGTACCTTGTTATTTCACGCAAGCCCTACTGCAGGAGATCAAACAGTTTTTAGTGCTTCAAATGTTACTGTACGTATAATCATACTCATACACTGTATGATCATTGAAATGGTTTTATGGTGTCTGTTTATTCAGGCTAATTGCCTTTGACAGACTGTAATAAAAAGTTTTGACTCAAAGGTGGGTAGATGCGTGTTTGAACAGCTTGTACCTTAGAAATGAGAAAGTTGCCTGAGCTAGAGACAGAATGCAGTATCTGTCTGAAGAAGAGAGTTTTTAAAGTCCTGTGAAAACAGGCCAAAAAGGTCTGGTGATACGACCACCCTGAAGCCTTGCAAACATCAGAAAAAATAGTATAAAATCCCCTACTTGTTTGAAAAGGCTATGAACTGATGGCTTGACATTTAAAACAAACCTGCATTTAATTTATTCTGCTGTACAGTGTGAGAAGAAATGTGTGTTGTAGACTCTAAACTTGTCAGGCAAATATATTCTGAAGATTTACCGAGACGCTGAAAGACATGGATATGGAATCCAATTCACTATGAATGCATAAGGACACACCTGGTGAAAATGATAGCTCTGTTTTTCCTATTAAAAATTGAGAAATTGTTGTAGAAGAACTAAAATTGTCACAGTAATTCACATTTGGAAATCAGTAAGGTGAACAGATGTTTGCCAAGGTCAAGAGATGGTGAGGGCAGGAAAACTTTCTACATGATAATTTACCAATACTTAATGCTCTTTGGAACCTGGGATGAGCTCACTGCTGTGCTGTACTTCTGAAATGCAGTAAATATTTTTTATTGTGATTTGACACAACTTGAGTTCACTTTTTAAAAACTTTTTATTATGTTGATATGAATTAAAACACTTGAGTAATGTATCATGTGATGAGTGAATTCACGTTGTATGCTTTCCACATTTGAAAATAATAGGATGTTTTATGTAAAAGTATATATATTTTTTTTTAAGGGAAGTAAGTAAGGCTTTGCAGGTGCCCGTGGTAGGCGCTGAGCCTTCCCTCGGGAAGTCTGTCTATTCAGAGGTTGGTACATGAGACCAAGTGACTGTCCGCTTGAGCTCTGTGCTAAAGGCTGTGTGATCCGCAGTGAGTGCATCTAGAGCAAAGAAGAACATAGTGATGTTTCTTACAGCTTGTCTGAAATATTAGTAGTCCTTGACTGTTGTTATACTGTCTCTTAACCTTATTTTGTTAGTTTAGAGTTGATGTGTATTTTCTTTTGTTTACATAAAGGCAGAAAATAAAAATGTATATCTGAAACTAAGTATGTGTTCTTCTGACGATACTCCTGGTTACCTTGGCACAACTTCGGCTCTCCTCATGGTTATAACAATGCAAGTAAAAAACAATGCTGGTGTTAATGGATGACATTCTCTATTACATTAGCAAAGGGAAGAACCCTGTCTGACCCCAGAGAGTGGGGATGAAAGATAGTGTGATCATATTAGCAAAAGGGAAAACTGTGCTGCTGTTTGAGGGACTCTTGAAAATTACTCAGTTTGCAAAGTAATGTGGTTGTGAGTGACTTGCTGATAGAGCTATACCATCAATAAAAGGCCATTGGTATGCATGTACATACTGGGAATGTAATACCAGGAATTGCTTTATTTTCAATAAATCCTCAGTTTCAGGTCCTGCATTGTGTGGAGTACCTCATCACTGCAGGCTAAACGTGATGATGAACGCTTAGCTTGGCTAACCCTAGTCTGGGTGCAAGTAAGGGAGCTTATGTGTCCTCTCCTGAGCGTTGCCAGGGCTTCTGGAGCCGAACACTCTGCTGCTGCTGCTGCTGTGCTGTTTTAAGCTGAACCCTCCTGACATCTCGGCAAACGCTGGGAAGCCATGCCTGCCTTCCTGAGCTCATGGGCAGGAAGGAGAGACCTGGGGAAGGTGGCTTGCTCATAGCTTGCTGTCAAGCTTATCTCTTTATAGAAGGTGGTGATTACCACCTGGAAGGAGAAGGACCCTAAGCTCCAGTGCAACTCTCTGACCTTTTCAGCTAGCTCGGATTGAAAGCACTAAGCAATTCTTGGTGACTTTCTGTATAGAGGTAATGCTTGAGATGGTTCCAAGGCTGACATGAAACCGAAGACTTCCCTACTCTAACACTTCAGCTCTGTGATGCACTTTCAGCTCTTCTTTTTATGCTTTTCTTACTTTCCCCTTGGCATTTTCAAGGAATTCTGCCAAAGTTATTGCAGCTGGTGTTCTGAGCTGCTGCTGCTTTCAGCAACTGAACAGGGCTGGAAATGGGAAGGAGAACATGAAGGGGGTCTTCTCAAGGTGGGAAATAGCAGGGCAGCTGTAGGCTGCTCTAGAATATCTTAGCCTGTACATGGAATAAGAGCAGGGTTTTAAGGTAATACCTGATGTCAGCTGTATTTTATGCTGTATTTTTAGTGGTACAGTTTCTTTCAACCTGTCAGCATAACAAGTGAAGTGAAACCTAGTTGTATAAGACATGTCAGATCTAAAGGTTTCTTGCCCTTGGGATTAAGCGTATGCAACTTTCAGAGAGCACATTCTGCAGAAGGGGAAGAAACATCCAGAGAAGAGGCTGTGTTGCAGCTTGGAGCGACTGTTCTGTCAATGTAGGCCATAAGCAATTTTTAATATCTGCAAATAAATCTGTGAGGACAATTGGAGGAGAAATAATCTGTTACATGCTGCTGCTCTGTAGTGTTTGGATCATGGATAGTTTATGTAGAGCTTGTGCTCTACATCTAGTACTCTGGTCAAATTGCCAATGAGGGGTCATCATCCCTGCATAGAGTCCTTAGGCATTGCATCAAGTGAAATAAAATAAACATTATTTCTGCTTTCACTGCACGTTGGGACCTAGCTAGTCTTAAATAAAAGTTGACAGCGATTGTACTTGTTTCTCTATTAGTGAGTAGAAATAAGGTTTCCTGTACTCCCCTTACGAGGCATCATTAGTGTTCAGTGGGACTTTCCGTAGTAGAGCTCCAGGCTCAGTAACCAAATACAGATTTTTTCTTCCCCTCCATGGTTGGAGAGTGTGTGACATTTTTCACAGTGTAACTCATTCTTATTACATCTCAATAAAATAACAAGCGGGAAGTGGGAAAGCATAGTTTCTTCATTTGTGATGATGGTTGTCAGGATGCTACAGCTGATGAGTTTTAAAAAGCAAGATGTTGTATTAATCTTTCAGATTATTCATTTGAAAGACAAATAAAAAATCCCCCCAAGTAAGCCACTGTTTGAAGGTTTTGTGTGTTCAAAATAGCAGTAATATAATGGAGGTATTGAAAAATTAGCATTTTTTGTCTTGATGTGTGTGGTTCCAACATGATTAAAGAAACTGGAGATTTTTTTTTTCCCCCTTAGGAGAGAGCTAATGCTTTGGATTTTTTTATACTTAATGATCTGTGGTGATTTTAGTCTACTTACTGGTAAGGAAACAGCACTTCATCTTTATTATGTCGTCTTATTTGGATCAGTTCTCTCATATCTGATAACAATAGTCAGCAATGAATAATCTCATTTATCCGCAACACTTGGGAATCTGAAAGTGCCTCAAAATTCATCATAACCTCTTTCATAAAAGTCTGTTAAATTCAATTAGCGTGAATTTGAAATAGTCTTTAAGGATGCTCCTTTTCAATGCCATACTTCTCATGAGCCTTCAAATCAAATGCATGTGAGCATCTCTCTCTGGTTCACACTATTGTCAAGATAGAGAGCAGCTGCTGTTAGTGAGTGGCTGTAGCAGAAGACTCTTGGAGTTCTTGGTATAGTTTAAAAACCAGAAACACCCATTCTGAATTCTGGCTTTCAGTTCACCTCTTCAATCAGTTTTCTCTGTCCTTGTCTGAATTGAAAAAAGGTTTGTGCAAGCTTCTGTGAACCATAATAACAGCGTGTCTTCTTAAGGAAGAGCAAGAACTGTCTGGCACAATTTTTCTCATGTTTCAAAGTTTTGCACAACTAAACTTGCATGACATACCTACTGCTGCATTATTAGAAAGTTGTTATAAGAATACCACACTGGAAAAGAGTCCTTGCATTTGCAGGATCTAGTCTGCCCCCGAGACAGAAGCAACAGTCCAGGTACCACCATGTGCTGCAGGTCATGGTACTCCATAGTGCTCGATATGATCAGAATCCAGACCCACGGTGGTAGTATGCGTTATGGATAGGAAAGAGTGAGAACATCAGCAGGGTACTCTGCTGTCTTTTCTGTGTTAACATCTCAAACATTGAAATCAGTAAGGCTTTTTGTAAAGACCGTCTGTGGAAGAATTCAGATGAAGGCTGTGTCTTTAAACATAGTTTTTTTTAGGCACTGATAACAGTTGCTGTAAGATACCACAGGTAGGGTTGAATATTTAAATCAGAAAAATTAATGTACTTCCGTAGCATTGGCCTTCATGTATTGGGCAATGGGGCTTGGAGTTTTTTTTTCCTCTCACCCCATATTGCTTCCTGCATGTTAGTTACTTCTTTTTGTCTTCTTGAATTGCATGATGAATTTTGGAAAGTCATGGGCTTGTCATAATTATCTTTCTCTCCTGTTCTTGTGTTGTTGGAAATTGACTTGATTTGAGGCTGACTGAATTCCCTTAAGTCCAGTTTCGGGTGGTTTTGCTTAGTTTTTCAAGCTGAAGAGTTGTGTTCTACAGAATAGCTGGCTTGCATGGTCAGGCCAGTAACCCCTTCTGTTCGTTATGTCCAATAAGATTAAGACTTCTGGTTTATATGATTTGGCCTTGTAAGTCTGTCACGATTGTGCAGAGGCTATATATAAACCTGTTGAGTGATCCCTGCTAAAGGGAGAATTTGTGGTGTGACCCATCATATATTACTGTTGCCCAGCCTGCCGAACAAAGCTGCTGGGCTGCTTCTGTGAGGGATTCCCTCTGCCTTCACCTGCTTGTTCTTTTTCCTTCCTCCTGTTTCATGCTTGCAGGGTCTGAGAAGGAAGAGGTGGTTGGTTTTGAGTGTTAACATGATGACATGAAGTCTGTGTGTATGGTGTGCATAGTACAGTAGCATTTAATGAGTAAAAGAGCATACAAAGTGCAAATTGTAGAGGGGAAACCTGAAATGTGCCCAGTTGAGAGAATGGTGGAATATTTTAATTCTTCCCCAAACTGTAGAATCCTCTGCCTTTTTCTGTTAAGCATTTCTGAAGATCTGTTTCTGTATTACTTAAGTTTTTATCACTAATATTTTATGTATGCAATAATGATGGACTTGGTTTTGGTGTGGTGGATGAAATTAAATAAGCTGCCTCTGTCTACTAGAGCCAGAAAGCAGAGACGAAGAAATGGCTTCATCTTGGAGACCATGAATGTTGGGCATAGCATCAGAGGTTGAAGGCCAGACTTTCTTTGTAAAGTGTGACATGATTATTACAAAAAAGTTCATAATGCTTACACCTTTTATTACAAAAACCTGTACTGAACATGGAGTATCTGCTCGAAAAAGAGCAGTTGGGCGCACAGTGATGTAGAAAAAGCTTGTGACTTGTGGGACAGTAGGATTTGGGTAGGTTTTTTAATTTATTTTTTTTTTATAAGTAACTGGTGACTCAAGTACTCTAAAAACAGATCCAGGGCAGGATCTGTTTCAGCATGGGGTATCTAGTAATGCTAGATAGAATTCACTGGTATTGCTGTTGTGGAGAGGTAGAATTTCATACATTTTTATGAAAGATTGAAGGACTGGACCTTCAATTAAACTGAAAATGAATCAAAATCTGTCAACCATCTATTTGATGTCATGTGGCAACTAGTATCAGTCTTCTGTACATGCCTTGAAAGTAATCCAGGTAATTCGCTATGTTGTTTAATCCTAGCGTTGACAGATTAGTTCCTCCTGGCTTGCTCATATTAGTGTGTTTGTGAGCTAAAAAAAGGTTTGTCTAATTAGAGATGTGTTGGCATCTTGGGTAGCAGAAATAACATCTCTGGAAGGATCTTATGGACGTGCTCTTCCTTGTAGCAGTCAGTGAGTTCTCACCTTGCCAAACACTAATGGATAAAGTCAGCGAATGCCAGAAATATCTGGTTAATTCATCTCCACGTAGTTTGTGGAATGAAATTGGGAAATTGCTATTTTTATTAATAACAATAATTTTAGTAAGCCAGCCAGTCAGACAGCTTGCAGAGGAAGACTGTGAGTCACAGGCTTGCCGCCTGGGCAGAGCATAGTTCTGCATCAAGTGAAGATGAGAGGGACCTTTGGCATATGTATGGAGTGCTGTAAGAGTGCAAAATAGCTGAAACACTTAATGTTAAAAGTAGTGAGTTACATCAGACTTCTCACGTGGCTCAGTTCAGATGTTTGTGGTTCATCCAAATGGCAGCAGAGGAGGATACCGTTCTGCATCATTTGAAGAATAACATAAGCAACGTGGCCTGTGGAAGCAGTTAATTTAGCAGTGTAGGTTGTGCCTCTGTGTTGAGGGCAGATAATGAACTGTATGTAAAAGAAATAATAACGAGAACAAAATATCAACCTCAGAGCTTCCTTTGAAATTCAGTTCATGCAGGGTGCAGGTCCTGTTTCACAAGCAAAATTTCAGCTCTTCTGGCCATGGTGAATTTCTGCTCGAGTAGATAAGAGTTTGTTCAGTCAGACTGCAACACAAAGAAAATCTGCTGAGCAGATGGGTTGCAGCTTCTGTTCTTTCTTGGAGGAGCTTGCAAAGTGAGCTGTATATTTCCTCTACTGCAGTAATAATTCTGCAGATTTAGAGTAATTAGTTCAGTAGTTTAGCGTTGTCTTTCTATGATAGGAAAACAATGTAACCTTACAGGACTTTCTAAATTTGGAAAATCTGGTATCTCTTTTTCAAGGAAGTTTGTTTCAGAAAACTCAGGTGCCTTGTATACTTTTAACTCTCTTTAACTAATATGTTGTAAAAATATAAGATGTTACCTCTGTGGAATGTGTCAGTCATATGAGTATCATGTGGGGAAGTGCAACTTGAGTTTTTGTGGTTTTCGTACTTTTATTTTTTTTAAATTTTTATTATTATTATTTATTTAGAAAGCTACAAGTCCAAACATTTAAACAGGGGTGTCTGAAATTTTATTGTGATCTGTTCTGGGACTGTACTGTAAATGAAGTCTGCTAATTTGCCCACATGGGCATCCTACTATATAGGATGTAAAAAGAATAAAAACACTGCTGAAGAGGTACTTTAAATAACTTATTTCCTTCCTTTCTTCCTTCTTCAAAATGCTTCTAAATTAAAGATATGATTATGTGAGAAGTTGAGTACTAACACATTTTATGGAGGGGAGGTAGAATGTAAGCATCCCTCAAATGGGATAGCATCCTCTTATAAATTTTAGCAGGAGAAGTTGAAAAAATAAATGGCATTAAAAAAAAAAAGTGAGGATATTACACAGAAGAATTCTTCCATGAGATGCTTAAGCAAATGAGGTGCTGGAAATGTGATAAATGAGATGTGAAGCTATCTTAAAGTCAACAGTTACTTCAAATGGGTTTCTGAAAACTGAAGACAGCTAATCTGTTTAAAAATAAGTCAGTAAATTACAGAGCACTGACATTTGAGTAATATAGTTTATTTGAGAAACTGACATTGCTCAAATGTTAACTTGTTTATCAAATTTATTGAACCTAGGATTGTTCTTCAATTTTTGACTTGATAGATAAAATTTAAATTTTGCTTCATGGTATGGAGTCTGGCTCTGCATATAGTAATTTTTCTTTTCACATCCTACCCAGGTAAACATGCATTGAAATAGGTTTAAAATATATCTTACACCAACTTAGGGTACCCTTTTGCAAGAAAAAGGTGCTTTAATATACATGAAAACTAGATCTTATTTAGGGCTTTTTTTTTGTAGACTTGCTCTCACCTTGTCGTTTCAATTTACAGGAATGAGTTTCAGGCGTATGATAGGAACCCAGAAGTTATTACTGAGCTTGGAATAGTTCTGTAGTCTGTGTTGCTGAGAAATACTCTTTCTTACGCTTCATGTATTTAAGATTTAAAATAAAAGAAGTGATGGTGGCTCTGTGCATGGGAATAGCAGATACAATGTTGGAATTTGATGGTTTACAATGAATCTGTTTCAGTTCAAAACCTGAATTCACTTTGGTAAAACAGTCTTATGTTTGTTTTCTTTCAGGTGATGAGATTTAAATGCAGTATCATAGCATTTCTGCAGGTGTAGACATACCAAAAGAAATCATGACACTTGTCATACTTATTGGTATCATTAAACGCATCTTTCATCAAACTTGCACACCTGCTGGATTGCATCTTTTTTTTCTTCTTTTTTTTCCAAATGAGATAGAGGATATTTAATTCTGACAGGAGTTGTTTTTTTTTTTGTTTACCCTGCTGCTATTAGTCAACGCGTTATGTAGCCATGTAAATGGCCCAAGACTGTTTCAAAATCTAAATGAACAGCTTGGGAACAAGACTGTTTTTTTTTTTTTTTTTTCATTTCCACCTTCTTTAATGCACATGTATTCAGCTTGTAAAAATCTTGATTTCCGCCACCCCCCCGGCCCTGTGTTAAGTGTTGGTGCTGCACTGATGCTTTAATTTTTAATGCTTCCTGAAACTCATTCCAGCCTTGGATAATTTTGGTCAACCCACGTGTTGTCATTTTTCTTCTTTCCAAAAAGGCAGTTTTTGTAATAAAACGGGACTAAAGCATGTGCAGGTATCTGTGGGCTGGAGAGACCTGGTAGGCGTGAGGGTTTTCAGTTATTGTTGTGTTGATACCAACTGCAAAATCTATAAATTTGACTATGGACTCTTAAGATAACTCCAAAAGAGACCTGGTTGGGTCTGTGTTGTGCTTTTTCCCCTGTAGGTCCCCTGGCCTTTGGTGATGCACGTCAGTGCACGTATCAAACAGCTTGCACTGCTGGTCTGGTTTTGACCAAAGTTACATAGAGGTTAGAATGGAATAGAGTATTTCAGTTGGAGGGGACCTACAATGACCATCTAGTCCAACTGCCTGACCACTTCAGGGCTGACCAAAAGTTAAAGCATGTTGGCATTGTGCAAATGCCTCTTAAACACTGACAGGCTTGGGGCATTGACCACCTCTCCAGGAAGCCTGTTCCAGTGTTTGACCACCCTTTTGGTAAAGAAATGCTTCCTAATGACCAGTCTAAACCTCCCCTGATGCAGTTTTGAAGCATTCCCACGTGTCCTATCACTGGATACCAGGGAGAAGAGATCAGCACCTCCCTCTCCCCTTCCTCTTCTCAGGAAGCTGTAGACAGCAATGAGGTTTCCCCTTAGACTCCTTTTGTGCAAACTAGACGAGCCCAAAGTCCTCAGCTGCTCCTCATGGGACATTTCTTCCAGCCCTTTCACCAGCTTTGTTGCCATCCTCTGGAAACATTCAAGGACCTTCACATCCTTCTTAAATTAAGGTACTCAACCTGAAGGTTGAGGGAGTGTGAGTTTTAGGTGGTTTTTTTTGGAAGCAGCTGTGTTGCTGCTCTGTAGCCTTGGCGGTGGGTGAGCAACTTTTGATGCTGCACTTAGTTGTAGACAAATGTCTTTTTATTATGTAACTGACACAAAAATCTACCTTATCTGACTTGCTAGGAATACTGTTTCCCCCCTCCCCACCCCCTGCCCCCTGATACTTTCCTCACGTTTATAACCATATTCAGAGATGTTGATTTTTGTAGCTAAATTTTAGGTTTCACTCTCTCTGGTAGAAGCATGGAGATGTTTGTGTGGTGAAGCTGGACAGGCTGTGCACATGGGCTAGGCTTTTGCTGCTCTCATGGTCCTCTTCATTGCTTGTTAGTGTTCCCAAGGGCCCTAGCTGGGGAAATCCCGCTTCTCTTGGGTGTATGTTCGCATGTGCGTAGACAGGTCTGTTCTTCATTACAGATATGATAGCAAAATTTCTGTTGAAGTCTTGCAAATATCTCTTGTAAGCACTTGGCTGCTGGGTCGCTCAGCTCTTTGGGGAGGGGAGTGCTTACCTCCCAGTTGCTCTGTGAGTTAGCCTTGTAAACTCAGCGCTTGGTCCTGGCGTATTATTGTTTTGGTTTTGGTGCTTATTTTGATTTCAGGGTAGGCAGATGTCTGGGCCTGGGTTTGTGTAGCATCCTACTGGTACTTGGAACGTGATCTGAGGAAAGTGTTAAAACCTAAGACAGACGTGTGGAATAAATACAATATATGCCTCAGGACCTTGTGAGGGGTATGGGTGAGGAGAATGGTTGGCTGCCAGAAGATAGTTTTGAGAAAACTATTGCTTCCTCTGCAGCAGCCTTGGAGACAGGCTTGCTTTTAATGTATTTGTGGAGCAGGGGATCCTTGAGCTGCTGTGGAGAAGTGGGCAGTGCGCTGTTGTGATGCCTTTTTGGTGTCACGATTCATGAAGCAGGCCAGGAGGACTGCACCACAAGCATTTGTACCTGGGTTAAGTAGGTTATAGGCAGGGCAAATAAACATCTCTGATTTTCCAGGAGCTTTTCAAGAGTCTTGTTTCTCAACCGAATTTCAGGTGCCTCGTAGTTCACAGTGCTGGAGCTTCTCCAAATCTGATGACTTTTTGTAAAGGAGATATGGGTCTTCCCAGGATTTTCTGTAGTTTAGAGAAGTGGCCCTTTTCATAACTGTTTGCCAGAAATGTTTTTCTTCCAGGAGGGAGCAACTGTATTGAGCAATTTTACTGAGCAATCAGGAGAATGTTTTTTGACCTATTTCTGTAGGCTGTTGACAATAATAATTGCTGCTGCTGTTTCTATATTAACATTGTACAATAAAACACTGTTTCTAAATTATTCATGTTGATTTTGACAACCTATTACTTTCGCAACACTTCATCTCTAAGGAGAAGTTGGGAGATGGAAAATTTTCCTTGGTTTTGGCAAACAGCCATCTTAAAGTTGTGAGGAGACAGTAATTTGATATTTCCCCCTTTTCTAATTTGGGTGCTTTATTTTTATTTTTTTTGTCCTGATTGCATTTATTAAGAAAAGAAGGTATTTTTTTTTGTTACTTATCTACCTGAGCAGGTTTTAAAATATGAATAATCTTTAAAGCATTTGTGTTCTGCGTAGATACCTAATAAAACTAGATGAGAACTAGTATTTTATGACTTAAATAGGAAGTCTGACTGTCTGTATTCTGTTACAGTCTGCTGTAAAGTTGATGGTTAACTGATGGGCAAGGAGCCATGGATTTGTGTCTGGTGACATGAGCCTATATTAGCATGGCATTTGCCTGGCTTGAACCGTGGACTCCTGGAATTGAGCAGTAATCTTCACTTGTAGGGTGCAGTAGTCTAGACACAGTCCAGTAGAAGAAACTCAGTCTTTCCACAGGGGGTAACAAGGTTATCATGTTTTGCTCACTAAATGTGTAGGGCCAATAGAGAGTCATTTTACACTAATTTTATTTTTACCTCTGTTCTTTTTAGGAAGAAATACCTATAAGCAGCCCCACTTCAAAGATAAAATTTATTTTTCTTCTTTAATAGTCTTAGAGGAAGCAAACTGCTTTGCGTGGAAATTGGTGCCGCTGTAGTTAGCAAGAAACCTCAAATTTCAACCTGAATGTGGCATAAAAGTTTGGAGGAAGCACACGTGTGGGTTGGAAGGGTGGCGTGTTACCTGGGTATGCTTAATTCTTCACAATATTTGAACCCTCTTCTGATTTTTATTGTCAGCAGGAGTTGTTAAACATTAAAATTGTACTTACTGACTTCTTGGTTGAAGGACTGGAACTGGTGTTAGCATTAAAAATGGAAAGCAGGGAGGGATTATTTTAATCATCTCCTAAAATAAGGCGGGCATTTGCTGTTCTTGAGCAAGTTGTAGATATGGAGGTTGTTAATGAATGTCCTCTCCTTGAAAGTAATTGCAAATGAAGCAGTTAATACAAATTAAATATACTTTGAAGGCTTATAAAAGCGGCTTCAGGTTAGTCTTGTCAGAATAAAACAACTTAAATCATAGAAGCTGTCTTAGAGACCTCTGGGGAATGTTTTTTGATGTTTTGATGTTTAATAATAGCACGTACAAGGTCTGATTCTTATTTTCATATCATATTGTAGTCCTTAATTATAAGTTAATAGCAGAGCTATCTGTAATGAAATTGTGCTACTTTGGTCCCTTGATGGAAAAACCTCTTGAGGGTAAAACCTTGTAGCCTATGTTTTCTGAGTATAACCCTAGTTGTGAACAAAGCCAACAAGTGTTGTTGAAATAGGGATTATGAAGAGCTATTAGCAAATACATTAATTACTTTTGTAATTGCAGAAAGCAATGACAGAGTGGATGAGGAGAGGGCTACGCGTTCTGTCTTAAATAATGGTGTTTGATAAGAAAAGGCCTTTTGATGTTAAGATGAAATGGTAATGAGCTAAAAAACTCCAAACACTTTTTTTGTTAAAGTATTCCTTTTTTTTTTTTTTAATCTTGTAACTATATAAATTTCTTTCAGTCCTCTGTACTCTGCTACCAAAATCCTACTTGAGTGTCTCGGAAATCATATACATGGCATCCAGTATGCTGTGTGGACATGGAGTGCACAGATGCACTAAAGACCCTTTGCACCTCTCCTCAAATAGGTGTGTTAAATTACCAGGTCTGGGAGAAGGGAAGGCAGAGGATGTACTGCATCTTAACATAGGAAGGAAACACATTCCCTACATCTTAGTCTTTTATTGCTTGGGTGATGTCTTGGTTTTTTTCTGTATCGTTGACATTTTGACATCAAACAAATACTTGGAATTAATGTTTTTCCTCTGAAAACAAATAGAAAAATACAATGAAACACCCATTTTCAAAGACAGTCTCCAGTAATTAAACAAAGTCATTTGTGGCTTTGCCAGGACTTACCTTGTTTTGTCCTAATTTGACCAGGTTTGTAAATATTTCTTTGACACAATCTGATGTGAAAACAGCAGGATTATGTTCCTCTTCTTTCCTTATCCCAAGCAGTCATAACCAATAAGCAGTTATATACCTGATGGAGTTTCTCTTAGAGTTTTCTGATCCCAGTCTTTATTGTTGATTGGATTTTCTTTTTTTTTTTAATTTCCACACCTAAAGACAGAGTTCTTACTGTGCTTTCTCTTTGAGAGTAGGCAAAATACTGAAAACCTATACTTGAAAGGTATTTTAAATTTCTTTGCTGTCAAATAATATTTTAAGCCCTTCAGCATTTAGCTGCTCATAAGAAGGAAATGTAGCAGAGGAGCACGGAGGAAGATGCACATGACTTGGTGAAATGAGTCTTGTGACTGGAAGACAGGTCTCTGAAATGCTGAAACCCTTTAAGGGAGAACCTGCTGTCAGCATTGAGCCTTACCGCGGCCATGCATCTTTTCTTTCAGAACTTGTACCCTTACTACGCTTTTGAAAGTTAATAATTAAAAAAAGTCTAACAACTTAAATTTTTTTTTTTCTGTACCAAAAATGTCAGGCTGGTGCTTGAACATCTTGTGACGTATTAGACTAATGTATTTACAGAGAGCTCTAAATAGAGTGTGATCGATTGAGGTTTTTGGTTTTTTTTTCAGAATCCTGTAGTTGCCATTTTTCAAATTCAGATAGTTTCCATTCTAGGAATTGATCTCTAATCCATTTGTCATGTAAAAGTGATGAGTATTGTTTTATTTGGTCTATGAAAAGTGCATATACTGTGAAAACCCGAGCATAACTTTTGGAGTTAGCTTAAGATGGCATGCTAATTGGTGTAACTGTTATTTAATGATTTGCCAAGAGGCAGGAAAAAAAGCACATGCTACTTCTTCGAGGTCATATGCAAAGTAGACAAAATAATATGTGATTACAGTTTCATTAATACGCTTGGAGTTTTTACTTTTGCAGAATACTAATAAAGCAAATAGTTGCTGTTAACGTAATTTGTGTCGCATGAGTTGTTCTTTGGGAGACTAATCTGCCCGAGAGCTTTAGGATTAGTCAAGGAGTGATTTGCCACTACAGGCGTTATTGTAACAAACTGGACTGTAGCTTTATGTTATTCAGCATTACTGTATAGAAGCTGCTTATCTATGTAGATCAGTGCTCTAGATTATTTAATTGCATTGTAATTCAGATAATTTTTCTTGGCAGGGCATGAATGTAAATGAATTAAACCATTGGATGTGAAGAAAACTTAAATGATACATAGAATTCTTCACCCACTCACTTATTTTAGCTGGATGTACCTTTGATGTGACCAGTGATTCATGAATTTATGTATTTAAAATGTTATGACAGCATGTATAGGACGAACTGCTTATCACCGCCTCTATTTTTACTCTTATTTCATGCTCTTGCCTTGGGTTGTGTTTCATCTAAGTGTATGTATTTTTAAAAGAAGCGCTACTTTTTCCCTCATGAAATACTATTGTTCACTACCCTTTGTGATGGAACTGCTGTTGGATGTCTCTGTTAAAATCACTAATAGTTCATTAGGTTTTACATTATCAGTAACTTGCGCAGACTAGAGACCTCTCTTGAAATTAGTTGTTAGCTAAGTTTAATCCTATTTTTGGCTTTGCTGTGATAGTGAAGACCTATGCTTCTCCCTGGGGAGAACACCAAACTGCATTTCTTCCCAAAGTTCTGTGATGCTTGAGGTCTTCAAGACAAACTTGATGGGGAGGGAGAGGGCTGAAGAGAAAGTTGGTTCTTTCTCTTGGTATGATATGCAATACATAAGTGCTTTTAGTCTCTTACCTGGAGATCTCAGGATAGACTCACCAGCAGTTTCTAGCACACCTTTAAGTCCCTGGAAAGCTTTTCTAGTGCAGTCCTAGTGAAAATATAGTTGCAGTGTTGGGTAAAGCTTAGTCTTCAAATGGCAGCATAGCCTAGAGGTACTTTTTAAGTACAATCAGCTGGAAAAGTTTTCAACATTTAGTCTTCCAAGCTGTTGACTCTGGGAGGTGCAAAAGTCCGTGGCAGAGGCTGCTGTAAGAGCTGGGGGTGGAGGGTATATGTAAACCCAGAAGACAGGCCGGTGAGCATGTTCGAGGTGAATGCTTCTGAATGTTTGCACCAGAGATTAAATGGTATGCAGTAATTTTGTTAGACTGTCCCTTGCTTACTGGGTTTTGTGCTTTTTCCTACTAATAGATGCCACACTGAGCACGTGAGCAGAATTACGATGCAATGTTGGAAATTGGCATGCAGGCCTTATCAGTTTAGGATTACTTGTCATAATGAGTTTTTTAAAACATAAGGAACTACTGAAGTGTTTATAAAACTGGAATTTGTGTAGGTGGGAGAGACCTCCAGGTTAGAGAGGAGGCACAGGCAGCAAGTGTCGGAGACCCCCCCCCCGGTGTCGGTCCAGATCAAAGATGCCTGAGAGGCTTCACGGTCTCGTTTTCTCTGCTCGTATCTATCAGCCGTATAAAACTAAATAGCACCAATGCTTTCTTGAATTAATTGCTTCAACTAACTGTTCTTAATTTAGGAATGTGTCCTGGACTAAAATAGATCCCGCAAAACCAAGGCTACGAGGACTGATCTCTTCCAGGCACCCTTTTCAGCAGGTGCCTTGGGAACGCTCTTGTGTTCAGTGATGGGGCTCTGGCAAGAGGGGCAGCGTGGTGCATCTTGCTAATGAGTTTTCGTTTTGCTGCTTCACTCTGGTAAAATTAACAAAAGGCTGCAAGTTTTGTAGGCTTGCCATGGAGGACTACATAGAGAAATGGGAAGAAACCAGAAAATGTCACATCAGAACTATTCCTCCTTATTATTTAGCATAATTAGTAATTTTGGTCCAGGAATAGATTCTTAGCTTTATGGATTTGAGCTTTTTCTTGTGACTTTTGTTGTACTCTGAATGAGTGCAGTGGAAAACAATATGTAGAAGAGTAGAGTGCAATATATAGCTTAATGCAGTAGCTGCAGGTTTTTGGCCAATGATCTGAAAAATCTATGTTTTCCTTTTTTTAATGTTAAAATCACTGTCAGTCACTGTGTTTGTGACGTTCACTCTTGGGAAAGTGGAAGTAACAATGCTGTGAAGCATACGCTTGCAAAATGGCGTGAAGGGAAATCTTTTAGTCATACACTTCTAATAGGAGTATCTTGCTCGGGTGTCATCAAAAGTCCCAGCAGAAGCTCTAAATCTAGGATAGGTAAGGCCAAGGTCAGATCTGGTAATGACCCCCTCCTTTGCCCTTGTGTCAAAATATGCTCCTAGGCTTGACTGTTGAGTTTTGATCATTATCTTGACAGAAAAGCCTCTGTCAACATTGGCTGTTTCTGTGAATTGTGCAGCAACAGTAATTTCTTGACAAGTAGGAAGCTGCCAGTTTTCAATCAGAAAAAGCGCCATAGCAGATCAACTTATTTTCTTCAGAAATGCAATATCAGATGTCAAAAATCTTGGATTGGAGATGTATTTATGACATATTTATCTCAATACCAGCCTTTGTGGTATCTTCCTGCCCTATCTCAACGAGTCTATTCTCCTGTTAAAACTTTGCAATGGTGCTGCAAGTTACATAGATACCATGCTGAAAATGCAATGTATAAAATTCCTGCTTATTACTAAAGGTGAGAGGCTTTGAGTTTAAACGCCAGGGCTAAACAGTGGTAGCAAGCACTTACCTTCAGCTATTAAATAATTTAATGTGTTTCCCCCCACCCTCCAATCTAAAAGGTTTAAAAAGGTGTTATTTCCACTCTGGTTGTTTACAAAAAGTTAATTTGAGAGCTCAGTGTTACATCTTAACCGGAGATGTAGCAGACAAATCCATTAACCTACTATCCTTGCTTTAAGGACACTCTAACAGAGTTCAACTTGGGAAGCTGAGTATCTGAATTATTCATGATCATGATCTAAATGCTTTAGTTCTGTTTACAGTGTCTGTTAATTGCTCCGGTATTTCTTTATGATTAGAAACATTTAGCTGTCCTAATCAATAAGATGAAGTGCTGTGCTGAGCAGTTCTTTAGTATGGCCCTGTCAGCTCAAAATAGAGAAAGCTAAATGCGATCACGACTTGCTCTGGTAATTTCATTAAGCTGGGAGATGTCATGTCTTTTCCGAAGGGAATGAGATTTTAAGTAGACAGTCATAGGTTGTCATGTTGTTAGAGTGAAATTGATAGCACTCCAAGTAAGCAGCCACATTTGTTTTTCCCCAGCTTTAGTGGTCTTCCTAGCTAAGGCAAAAGATACCAAAACGTTCCCTATTATAAAGCCACAAGGCAAGGTCTCCATAAACTTACAACTTATGATTTCGAGTGAAAAAAAAATTTAAAACTGCCACAGTATGATTGTTGTGTGCTTTATTAATTTGATAGAGATCTCAGTTAGAGGAGCTGGGTGTGAATAGGGTTCACGTTTACACGTCACTTGTGGAATGACTTGCTTCTATTTTTATTGAAATTTTGATAGGGTTGTGTTACACCTATAAAGAGAAGAAATCATTAATTTGGAGGATTTTTTGCAAGTGTTTGTTATAGATCTGTCACGTTTGAGATGCTCTCCAGAGTTTCTGAAGATGTTAGAAGGAGTAAGCATGTGATAGTTTTACTGATCAAGGCAAGCCAGACAAGGTGTCATCCCAGTTACTGAAAAATTCTCTAATTACCCAGGGGAAGGACAGTGATGGTTGACTGTTAAATCGTACAGAGCTTACTAGTTCCACAGAAGAAGAGGAATGGAGCTAGTAAAGGCAAATCTCTGCCAGTAGAAGTGCTGCTGCTTTATTTTTTTTTTTAAGCTAAACTGTGCTAATGTGTTAACACCTTAAGGCAGGAAAATAAATGTTCTCTCCTTTAAAAAAAAAAATAAATTAAATACTTGTTTTAGTTGTGGCATTTTAACTTAAAATGTGAAGCTAATGTGTTATGGTAGTTAGATGTTGACTCCTGCAATGTTTCGTGGTGTGATACTTTTTTATTACTGTAGGGATGTAAAATTAATGAAGATTTTTGTTAGTTCCCCCAATTCTTTGTTTAAACAAAGATATGGGGTTTGCAAACCTCTTGTAAGAAACGAAATTACTGTCTTTAGTTTTTCATTAATTTTTTAAATGTTTTTAATTTTCCCCTTGAGAACCCTTCTAGCTAGAAGAATAAAAATAGATATTTAAATGTAATTGCATGCTGTGCTGTACCTTGAATGTGGTGGGCTCGCCTCTGGAGCGTGAGGGCCAGTGGAGAGCCATTGACTTCTCCTGAAGAACCAAATCCAAAGGGGAGACTTATCTTTCCGTTGTGTTTCTCAGGTGGCAGAACTGGAGCAAGTACTTTCAGCTTATACCTCTGGAGGCAGAGAGCTGAAAGGGAGAGCTGTTAATTTGCCTTTGTGGTGGGGTCCCACGGGAGGGATTTAAACCAATGTTGAGGTTTGCGGGGGGGGGGTTAAGTTAGGTTATAAATGCAGGTAGGAAGCTCACAGGTGTTCCAGAATTGCCTTTAATTGGGAAACTGTTGAGGGCAGCTCTGAGGTTTGGCTCCATATCCCGGTGGCCGTCGGGTGGGGCGGGCAGCCTGCCGGTTGGCCAGGAGCCACCAGGAGCCCTCCGGGTAGCCTGCAGTAAGCCTGCGTATTCTTATGCTGGTTTGGGTAGGTGGTATTCTGTAATACTTTGCTGTCAGCAATCCCATTTAGATAGCATCCCAGGCACTGCATTTTAAGGTTCAATCAAAAGCTTAGGTGGGAACCATTGCTTTTAACCCCACCACCTTTAAGTCATTACAAAATACCGACTTCATGAGCTCAACATCTTGATGAACTAGAGAGAATCTTTTTAGTTTTTTTTTTTTAGGAAACTCTTGAGAAAAACTTGTTACTTTTGCTAATTGTTAGTAACAACCTCCCCTCCCCTTCCCTTCCCCCCCCCCCCCCCACCCCCTGGTATAGCAAGTACGTTTGGAAAATTAAAAAAAAAATTGCTGTTGTCAGGCTCCAACTATGCATGTTGTTCTGTGTTTAGCCCAAGTTGATAAGGTGATCATTTGATGCCCCGGAAGAGTCTTCACGGCTTTAAACTCTGTGCTACACTGTTGTGTTCTGGATTTCTATTAAGACCTTATTTACACTTCTCATATCTGCTTGAATCAAACAATTTCAGCTTTCACTGCCATGGGTGGATAAGCCTAGAGTTTGGTTCAAGGCTTGCTTGAGCTGTTCCTGCTTTGGATGGATTCATCTGTCAGACATGAGATTAAAACTGTTTTTTTCTCCACCCAGGTGCCTGCTGATGGAAACGCTGGGTTGTTGGCAGAGCCTCAAATCGCCATGTTCTGTGGGAAACTCAACATGCACATGAACGTGCAGAACGGAAAGTGGGAATCGGACCCCTCCGGTGCCAAGACCTGCATTGGGACAAAGGAAGGGATTCTGCAGTACTGCCAGGAAGTAAGTACTGTCCTCAGGAACAACTGCAGTGGTTCTTCTGAAGCACCAAGGTGCAGGCACGTGCTGGAGAGCTGCGTCTGTAGGGACCTTCTCTTTCTTTTTCTTCTCTTCTGCTCCATTGCCCTTTTGTCCTTTTTAAAGAGCTTCTCCCCAGATCCTGTTAAAACAGCTTCAAAGCCTGGTTGCTGGGGGTCACTGAGGCTGTTGGACAATTTTGTCCCTGTCTTCTGCCCTTGGGTGATAACTACATACGCACAATGAACTTCTTGCTTATAAATTATTTTGAATAATGCTGAGGTCACAGTTTATTATTTAAAATGCCCTTGTTCTTTCTGGTTTGATCTTGAAAGAGTCAGCTGTAACATATCGTCTGTCATCCTGCCATGATGCTGAGATGCACTGGATCAGTCTGGAGTTATTGGTCTCTGCTGCACACTGAACCATTCAGAGTTTCTTAATAGAAGAAGCTTGCCTAACAGATGAAGTCACAATGACTGATTTTGTATTTGAGAGCAGAAAGTTATTAGCCACTCGCTTATGTCCTAAAACCAGATTGTGGATCTAATTTTGTTTTGTCTCCATGCTGTGATAGTGTGATAACCTCGTACCAGTCTGTGACAGTTTGAAAAGAAAATGTGGATTTCATGCCATGAAACAAAAGGGCATGGCTTGAGTCGCTTTAGTCCTTATGTCTTTCTATACCATCTCTGCTTTTTTTTTTTTTAACAGGGACTTTTGCTTATTGCAATAGCAGTAGCTGTCTTGCTTCCTAAATGTCAAACAAATTCCTGTGAAAACGCCTCTTTAGAAAGCAAGATAATTCACTCTTCAGATCTCTGCTCTCTTAGCATCTTCATTCCTGTCCTTTCACCCGTTGATTGTTCCTTCTGGTTCTTGCAGTGTTCTGTTCAGGGTTTTTTTGAGTTTGGGCTTTTATGGTCTAGAATATTCATTTTAAAGAAGATACTATAATGGCTATTAAAATTGATTCTTGATCAGGAGCTTCGTCTTTTTACTAAGAGTATTATGAATTTCACAAAGTAATTAATACTTTTGTTTACCGCTAACAAAAATACCAAACCTGACCTACTAGTAAGGTTTCAGAGGTTTCTTCTGGCTTTCTATTGTCGTCTTTGATTTATCTAAATAAAGTTGATCTATGCATAAGGAAATTTTCGAGGGTGAGGAAAGGAATAAGAAGATGGAAATAGAGAATCGGTGAATAAAAGTCTACAAGGTAGTAAGTCTTTATCTAAAGTTACAGAAAGAAATGCGTGAATTTACAGGAAGTAAGAGCAGAAGGTTTGGGATGTTTTAAGGCACGAGTAGCTCAGTAGGTTCGCAATTCAGTTACAAATGCTGCAGGTACGGAAGCATTCCAGAACAAGGACTCAAAGCTGTAAATATCAACTGAATGTCAGGTGATTTTGAAATTTTGGGTGGCATTAAAAAAAAAAAAAAAAAATCTCTTAAAAATAAAGTGAAGAGGAAAGCAAAAGCAGTCAGAAGGTAGTAGCCATATACTGTTCGATGACAAATGGAATAATGAAGGTGAGACTGCACATAAGGAAAAAAATTCTTCACCATAAGAGTGACCATGCCATGACACAGGCACACAGGCAGGCTGTGGAGTCTCCATCCTTGGGGATTGGGAGAGCTGAACTGGGCAGGGCCTGAGCAACGTGATCTGGCTCAGATGTAAGCCCTGGCTGAGGCAGAGGAAGGTCTAGGTGACATCTGTGGTTCCTTTTTAACCTGAATTTTTTTGTGAATCTGAAATTTTCTCCTTACTGGAGAAACAGAGGAGAGACCTTCTGTTACTTGTGTTTTTAAGAGTAAATATTTAAACTCCAGTGTCATGGTAGCCTTGATTTGTGTGCAGACAGTTCATTAGCTTAATATTAGATGATCGTGTCGCAATTTTGGAGTGTCTCTTTAGCTATGGTTAAAAACATAGCGTAGGGGGTTCTGCCAAGGTGCTGGCAGGTCTACTCCCTAGCGTCTTACTGGTTTTAGTCAAGCTAGGTAGGTGGTTATGGGTGTATGATTAAGCAGCGTGCTCTCACTAACTTCAAGTGAGCAATTCTGCTGGGAGGGTCTGGCTAAAAAGCCTTTCCTTGCTGTGCTCACCAGTAGGCTATTTGTTTGTGGGAAACTGCCGATGTCCTGGCTGTCCTGCCCTATCCTTATTCCCACACACACCTGAGCTGCCCAGTACAACTGGCTGTAGGACACTGGTGGAGAAGGGACAAGGTGACCTGTGGTGCATGTGGCAGCACCAGGGCTCTCTGTCAGCAGCTGGTTTGGGGGCAGGGAGGAGTCATGTGAGCCCCTATTTTTTAATACAGGTAATAAATTCAGAAATAGCCAATATTAGGAAGGTCAAATCTGCTGACAGCAAGTTAAAACATAAAGCCACATGGAAGTTGATCCAGCCTGGCAGGTTGGAAAGAATCATAGAATGGTTTGGGTTGGAAAGGACCTTAAAGATCATCGAGTTCCAACCCTCCTGCCATGGGCAGGGACACCTCCCACCAGACCAGGTTGCTCAAAGCTTCATCCAGCCTGGCCTTGAACACCTCCAGGCATGGGGCAGCCACAAGTTCTCTGGGCAACCTGTGCCAGTGCCTTACCACCCTCAAAGTGAAAACTTTCTTCCTAATAGCTAATCTAAATCTACCCTCTTGCAGTTTAAACCTGTTACCCCTCATCCTATCGCTACATTCCCTGATAAAGACTCCCTCCCCATCTTTCCTGTAGGCCCTCTTTAGGTACTAGAAAACTGCTATAAGGTCTCCCTGGAGCATTCTCTTCTCCAGACTGGACAACCCCAACTCTCTCAGCCTGTCTTCATAGGAGAGGTGCTGCAGCCCTCTGATCGTCTTTGTGGCCCTTTGTGGTTAGAAGCTCCCGCTTCAGTATGATTCTGGGCTGGGTCTGCAGCATGGTGGGCTGGAAGGGGCACAACTGCTTTGCTCCTGTTTAACTTTCCCATGACCTGACAAGAGATACAGAAGAGTCAGATAAAGGCCCCCACTTCTACCAAAGAAATGAATTTGTAGAGAAGTACTAGCAAATGCAACTCAAAATGGCTTCTCAGCTGTGGGGAACTGCTTGTTGCATGATGCTCCAAATATGCTTAGTGTCCTAGGGGTAACAAGAGAGGTGTGTTTTTTCTCTTGCCTTCTGCTGTTTACAGAATCACAGAATGGTCAGGGTTGGAAGGGACCTCTGGAGATCATCTAGTCCAACCCCCTGCCACAGCAGGGACACCTACAGCAGTTGCACAGGACGGCGTCCAGGCGGGTTTTGAATGTCTCCAGTGTGGGAGACTCCACCACCTCTCTGGGCAGCCTGTGCCAGTGCTCTGCCACCCTCAAAGGAAAGAAGTTCCTCCTCGTGTTTACATTGGCTTCGAGACAGCGCTTGCTATCGGGCCCAGTGAACAGGGTAAATTTACATTTTCCCATTAGCGGGAAGCAATAGACATCAAGGCTGAGATACGGTACATCTTGCATTGGAATAGCATGCAGGTAGAAAACTCCTTTTTAGTTACTTTTGCCAAATATGACCTTTTCCTTCCTTCTCATGCTGCTTTCCCCCCCCCCCCCAAAAGGAGGGCTGATACTTCTTGGGGTGCATTTTTTCTCTGTATAGGCGAAGGCTGAGCATATATGCTCTGCTAATCAAGCAGACAGCCTGTGTCTGTGTTCTTCATGCTCCCTGGCACTATGGCAGCCTCCTTGGTTCTTCGGTCTTGCTGTAGCAGCAGCTGTTAGTATTACTCTGCTAAGGTACTGGGGGTTTTCCTCAGCTCTGGGCAGAGTCCTGAGATGACAAGGGAACAAGGGAAGGTAAGATTTGATTTTCTTTTATTTTTTCCACTGCATCTACAATGAGAAATCTGTCCATCCTGGTTTTTATTGCAGATACCTTGTGTGGCCCTGCAATAGGCTTTGTGATTATGGCTGTAGTGCAAGAGACAATACTCTACTGCAGTAGATCCTGTATAGTTAGCTTATGCACCCAGTTCCTCCTACACCAGGAGCATATCGAAAGGAGCCAACTGGGCAGAAATTCGATGAGCAAGTACAGTGGAGATCTTGCCCTGTGACTCCTTGGCTCTAAAATAGTACAAATTAGTAATTTTTATCGGGAAACCCTGGTTAATCAAAATGATGCTCTGTGTAGCCTCTGGCTTTGTTTTCTTCCATGGAAGGTATCTTACAAAAATTAAAATCTTTTCAGCAGAACTTAAAAGTAGATGTGTTCCTGTTTTAAAAGAGCTTCTCCTGACGACACCAGGCCAGATGCCTGGGTGGTAGGCAGAGCACTGGGCTGGAAGGTGCATGAAGTACAGAAGGGCTAACATTTATTGGGAGCCTTGTATTTTTTCCTTGAGATTGTCATCGTTGCCTCTCCTCGTCCACTGCCAGTGTAGGTGGATTTTGAAGTCTTGATGTAGGAAGTAGCAGTAGGGGAGCATCGCAGGGGCAGAAAGGGAGGAACAGGGAATAAGCAGAACCGCCTACGTGTTTTAAAGATATATGTCACTTGCTGTTTCTTTGCTTCTTTTGAGTGGGAGCTCAGTGCAGTGCAGGAACTGTCTGGATTTATATTTGGACAACACATCACCCAGTTTAAAGATGACAAAGCTCAGGCTGTACATTACTTATTTGAAAGGAAATGGAAGACACTTGAATGCCACCTTCTAACTTCCTTGAGTTCAGTTAGACGCTGCTACTGAAGTCACAAGAAGTGGTTCTGGAAGCAGAACACATCCGTCTCTTCTGCCTTCAAATCAGCACATTCTCCCATGTTCAGCCTAAGCTGGGTACTTTTCGGGTTTTTTTCAATATGGCAAAATCAAGCTTTCTTGGGTGACTGAGATGCTGGTTAGAAAAGTACAATTTACTAGTGGTTTCTTTTAATCTCAAACTAGCTAGCGTGCTGCTATACTGATTGTACCTGTTATTGAAAATTAAAATGGCATGGGCCTGATCTGCAAACAGGTGTCAAATCCAAGTGCTGCAGGTGCTAGAACAACGTTGCATTAATGTAAATTGAGTGGTTACACCTGAGTATGTGCCAAAATCATTAATGTGTTGTGGGTATACTAGCTGACCCTTCAAATCAAGCCACGGGTCATTCTAGTCCTGCTGCAGACACTGTAGTACCAGCTGTTGCCGGAGGGATGTTGGAAGAACCCTGCCATACACAATTACTGGATAACTAGCTCCCCAGGGGAAGTTGCTTCCTAACAGCCCCTGATGGGAGGTTAGCTGATGTTCTAAAACAGGTGGGGACTGCTGCTCCTGGATTTTGCTTTTTGTTGTTTTGTGGAAGAAACTGGGTACCCCCACCCACACATGGTCAAGTGGAAGCCGGGAGCAGCCCCGAGGTGGCACGATACTGTTGAAGGAAGGTGCATTTCAGAGGCCAGTCAGCTCCTTGTCTGGCTAAACAGTTTTCAATAAAACCAATCTGCACCTGCCCTTTGGAAAAGTACGTGTTTTCAGAGTCACGTGAATACGCAGAGGAGGAAGTTGATTTAGGTGTGCTCAGTTCCCTGTTTAAATGGAATGAGTGTTCAGGTGGAAGATATTGGCGTATGTTTTATTATATTAGCAATTTTGAACAGCTACTGTGTGCTGAATTTTATGTCTAGTAATTAGGATACATTAAATGAGTTCCTTGAAGGACTGAAATTATTTTGCCGTCTGTGCTGAACTTGGTGTCCAAAATGAATTGTAAAAACAACACTCACAGCTGGCAAAAAATTCATTCTGTCTAATGCATATTTTCCCCCCACTTAGTTTGATTTGAAGGTGCTCATTTCCATTTTAAGTATGCATGGAGTTGAACAGAATGGAAAGGAATGGTTCTGAAGATTGTTGGTTTTTTTCAAGATCAAAGTAAGACTAATTTCGGTCTGGATATCACATGTATGGTTGAGTGGATGGAGTGTAAACCCGTGAGCCTGGAGATCTAGATGTGCCTTGTAATCAAAAGCTGTCTTGCTGCGACATCTTTGGCTAGTGGCTTAGAATAACTTTTAGTCATAGGGTATATGCTAACTTTGGCAGGTGCTATACCTGACATCTGTGAAACCACATTATGACTGCTTGGTTTCTTTTATAAAGTCATAACATGTCCACTTTCTTTCTAAATATCATTGAGATCAACGAGCATCTTGCAGTGAATGTGTATTTCTTTCAGCAGTCCTCCTCAGAAATAAAACCGTTAATTATAAATTAACACTGCTATACTCTTAACTATATCTTTGTGTTACGTGGAGCAGAAAACAGTAGGGTAAATTCAGATAACAGATAATTCATTATAACTGTTGACAGAACAGTGTTTACGTTTCTAATCTCTAATCATAATACTTTCAAAAAATGATATCGTCATTTGCTCAAATCTTGTGTGTTTATGCCATGTGTTTCGGTAAGTTGCTGGTGAAACCCAGAGCAACTTCTTAGCCAGATCCAGTAGAAGCTGTAATGTGACTGTACTAAGGCTTTGACATTAATTCACCTCAAAATCTCCTGCTTCAAAGTAGTCCTCAAGCCCTCTGTTTTGTCGATGGGCCAAAAGGGCCATCAAACAACTGCCCCATCTTAATTTTACTTAACTGCTGGGCTCCCTACTGCCACTGTCTCGATAAACCTCCTGTGCTTGTTGCCCTGGGGCCCGTGCCAGGCAGGACTGGTGGCAGTGGTTCCCTCCCTCTCTAGTCTTTGTCATTGTTGAGAGCTTCTCAAGATTTGTTACAGGGTTTGTTGAACAGACAGGGATGCTGAAGATTTTAAAAAGAAAAAAAAAATAGTTTGGCCTTTTCTTCTGAGAAGGCAATTTGAAATGCAATGAAAGTGGTCTTTGCTTTGATACGGTTTCTCTCCACATTACCTTGTCATTTTCATCCTAATATGAATTGTTGTTTTTATCTAGGCTGCATAATGTGCTCTTTCTAGTTTCTCAAACCAAATAGCCACTGTATTGAAGAAGAAAATGAATTTTAAATCTGCACTACTCTAAATTCAGCAGCTTAAAAAGCCATACATTTTGCTCTGAGGAAAATGATCCATTTAATGAAACATCATGGAAAACATACAGATTTTTGGCAGCACAGACTGTCCTTAAAAACAAATGACATTTTCAAGGCAAATGTGTGTTGGTATATTCTGAGATTTGCAGAGTCATGCTTAAAAGTTTGAGTGAACATTATCTTAGCGCTCTTCACATTGATTATTGAGGTTCTTTGTTTTACATAGCTTTTGGTCCACAGCAAAAGTTGAATTAGTTCACTCTGCCAGTGATTAAATCTCACTTGCTTCAATGAAGGCTTAGATTTTGGAAATGCAGAGTCTGCTACTTGATAGTGTATTTATCCTGCAGTTAAACCTTAGTATGCTCACCACATAACCTGCTTGAGAAACAAGGCTGGGCTTTTTAGCCCAGACTGTAGTCTACCATTTCAATATATTTCAAATCAAGTGACTAATAAAACTTGGAGCATATGTTGCAAGATAATGCCTACCTTTCTTTTGTTGATAATAAGTCCCCTCTCATTTTTTTCCCTACACGGACCTTTTTTTGATTGTCTTAAAAAGATACGAAATGGAAAACATCAGGATCTCAGTATGTTGTTGCTTTTATGATAAAATTTCCAAGGCCTTTTGAAGTAATGTATTTTTTTCTTGGGGAAGGAGTGTGTTTCTGCTTTGAGGCTGAGGGAGAAAAAAGGATGAAAATGGAAGAGGATTGTCTGCATAAATATATATTTAGGTAAACGTGTACTGCAGTGTTTAATGAAGCTGCAATGCTGCATTTTCCCCTAGATTAATTTTGAATTTCACATATATGATGGACTAGATGAATGGCTCAACTTAATTGCCAGGTTCTACCAGCCTCGCGTTTGTGCCAGGAATACGATTTGTTTCTTCTGTCCCCTGAAATGCAGGAGTGCAATGGCTGTATGCAGGGTAGTCCTGTTGCCTTTTTTGGTTTGTAGTTGAACTAGCAGACAGCCATTTAGCATCTGATCAAGACGTCAAAGGACATGTGCTAAATTGGAGATATGAAAGACAAGAAAAAAATGTTTTATATTATTATCAGCATGCTGTGCTCTGTGCTTGTGGTTTGCGCCTTAAGGTTGCAAAAGGACCGGCTAACCATGCTTGCACAAGTCTCTCTGCGTGCCTGGGGAAGGGAGTGAAGCTTGACGGGTCCAGCTCTTGGCCTTACTGAAGCCCAAGAAACTTCTGAGAGGGCTGTGTAGTGTTGGATGTGGTCTGTAGAGGTGTCACCTCTCCTGCACCTGTGATTTTGCATGGAAGATGTCCTGTTGGGGTCAACACGGTGTACCTCTACTGCTGCATCTCACCATTCTTTTTTTTCCCTCTTACATACAGAGTTATCGTATTGAGTTGTCTGCTGTTTTCTTTACGGATACATCTCCCAAACATCTTACACTGTGTAACTCTGAGATGGACTGGTAGCAGCTGTTCCTTTACTATTACAAGCCTAAGAGATATTAGGCCTAAAGTGTGATGATTACCTGAAGTAAAGAAAAATCTATTATAAATACACAGCTGTTACATTTCAGCCCTTTTGAGGAAATGGCTGTGCTAATCTACTTTCTTTTCTTCCATCTTTTCGGACCATGCTTGCATGGACACTTCAGTCTGGCACAGATCTGTCCCACTTTTGCTAAAGGTCATCCTGGGTCCTCTTTAACTTCTGGCAGTTTCCACTGTGATGCAGTTTTTATTCTTGGGGGGGGATGTTTTTAGAAGTAGGTCAGTTCCTTGATCCAGCTTTTGCGTTAGTGCAGGCTTGTTGGAGAGGTGCTAGCAGTAAATGGACAAGAGATGGAATAAGGCAGGAATCATGCCTTGGCAATGTCAGACTTGTGTCCAGTTAAAGGCACTGAAACCACAGCCCTAGTATCTGCCAGTGTACCTCTGCAGATGGATCAGTGCAAGTGTGATTCCTTCATGTGACGAGCGCTCCTGAGACCTGAGAGGCTACCTGCAGGGTTTGGGTATTTTTGAGTGTTTAGAGGCTTCAGCTCCTTCTGGTCTTCATCAGGTCTCTGTGCATGACCAGGTGTATGTGTGAATAGGTAGTACACTTTGTGGCGCTTTGTATTTTTTAGGTCATCTGCATCTCTTATGGATTGCTCTGTAGCTCTTCTATGCTATCATAGAATGGTTGAGGTTGGAAGGGACCTTGAAGATCATCGAGTTCCACCCCCCCTGCCACAGGCAGGGACACCTTCCTCTAGACCAGGTTGCTCAAAGCCCCATCCAGCCTGGTCTTGAACACTTCCAGGGACGGGGCATCCACAGCTTCTCTGGGCAACCTGTTCCAGTGCCCTACCACCTTAAAGTGAAAAATTTCTTCCTAATATCTAATCTAAATCTACCTTCTTCCAGCTTGAAGCCATTCCCCTTTGTCCTATCACTACATGCCCTTGTAAAAAGTCCTTCCCCCGCTATATTTTACTGCTTTTTCTTGTGGTGGTAGTGCTACTCTCTTCTGAGGGTTTTCTTTCTTTTTCTTTTTTTTTGGGGGGGGGGGGGGGCAGGTTTCTCTTTTCTTGTGTTCCTACCTGCCCGTTTCACCCTTGTCCATCTACGTTGAAATATATGGAAATCAGAAACATTGACTACAGCTGTGTTTATTTCACTATAACAATGCATAGGAAGCTTATTAGTAGCAGACGGTGGGCTGATCTGTCTAGATTGGTAGCACAGAATAGGTTTGTGTTCAGAAGTCTGTCTTTGCAAGTAAAAAGGCAGTATACACATTTTCAGTTGTCAGTTCTGCAGGCAAAAATAAAAAAAGGAAAGACAGTTCCTCTCGATCTGTAGCTTTGAAGCTGTCAGGAAGGTGATGTTTGCTTGAATTCATAGTAGGGCGATGCCCCAAGGTTGGATGGGGGAAGTATATCTTGATTTCCGGGCCATTGCATTTTTTTTCCCAAGCAGTTTATTACCACTGCTTTCTAATTCGTACTGTGATATAATCATCTGGTTAGCCTTTATTCCATCAAAATTATTATGTAGTACTGTAGTGGTGAGTGCCTGCCACTCTGTGTCACACACTGGAGTGTCATCCAAATACTGTATACTTCTGGCTAATACAAAAAATCCCACTGATAATCTGATTTTAGAGATGTGTGCTCCTTACAGAACATTGTTCTAGGTGGTTGTGGATTAATTATAATTCATAATCACAGAGAGGTTTCTGAATATCTGGCCAATTATTGATGGCTTTATCCACCTTTTTCCTTTATATACATTTGGGTTTTTTAATAGTTTAAACAGAATTTTAGCTTTTTTTTCCCACTTGAGTGGGGCAAGAATTTCACCCAAGGAGTGTTATTGCAAGGTGCTAATGAAAAATTTTGAAACGTGGGGGATTGTAGATTTTTACATTTTATTCAGAGTTCTTGAGGTGTCTGGCTTAATGTTGAGACTGAAAACAGAACATTGGATTTAAGGTCCCTAAGACTATTCCAAATTGTTTTGAGGCCTTAGGGTGAATGCTTGCTAGGGAAGGGGTAAGTGTCCTTCTCTTTAGCTAAGACAGGAGCTTCTACTAGAAAGATACTCTGTAGTGTTGTATCTGTGTAGTGTTATATCTGTTAAAACATCAGCTTTGTATTTTGTAGGTGTCAATAGCTGTTGCATATATTAACACAAAGAAAAAAGGAAAATTGCTTGTACAGTAATGACAATGTCTTGTTTAAATTTTTTTCTTCTGTTTGGGTATGAGTATTTAAACATGAATACTGTTAATCTGGATATGAGGAAATATGTTCTGATACAAAATTTTTCCTTGACAGC
Organism: Pluvialis apricaria; assembly: GCA_017639485.1. Classification (NCBI taxonomy): domain Eukaryota; kingdom Metazoa; phylum Chordata; class Aves; order Charadriiformes; family Charadriidae; genus Pluvialis; species Pluvialis apricaria. The sequence continues at coordinate 107,628,075 of CM030007.1, forward strand.
ATAGTTTCTCTTTCTATAAATAATCATTACAGGTCAGAAAAGCACTGACCCCATGGAAATTCAATGATGTCCAATTCCAGCCGTTTCAAGAAACCTCACAGTGTTTCCATTAGAATGTAAACCAATGCAATTTATGGTTCTTATCCCAAATTATTACGGATTTATAGAACACCTAATTTCCTCCATTCATTACTCACTTCTTCCACTTGGCCTGGGCAGACAGCTCTGCCAAAGAGTTGTGGTCAATAAGTGGCTTCTTTGTAAACTCAGCTTCTGAGCTGCACACAGGAAACTATCGTATTTTGAGGCAGTATCAAGATTGTTGAGTATTTTTTTGTTTGTTTGAGCCAATTACAGACTCTAAAAAAATGCTAAATTTTATTTTGATGAGTATTTCTTTAAATATCTGTGAAGTGTTGCAGCTAATGCTTCTTGTCTAAGTTCCCACACAGTTTGGCAAGTCTGTACACTCCATCTAAGAGGAAAAAAAATCAGAAGGGATCATCCAAGAAGCAGGAATTACATTTATGCTTCTAAATAAGGAACCGAAGGGGATTTGATAAAACTGATCTTATTAAAGGTAAACTTGTGATACCATATAAGTTTATATGTGTACACTTTTTAGTATTTTAGAAGAGATTGTTGAAGAAGGTCTCATTTTGAGCTATTTCTGAGAACATACTCGTGAACATGCTAATAGGCTGTTACTTGCTGAAGTCTGGAAGATGGCTTTTAAGGTTCTGGGACCCGTACGGATCAGAGCCACTCCGTTGAGCAGCGGTGTGATGTTTTGCTATTACTGTTTCATTACTCTACCCTAGGTGTTTCATACAAGAGCACCGCTCTGGTTCGGAGTTTGGAGTGACACAGCAGACTGGGGAATCTCCCATATTCAGCCAGGTTCAAAGTTCCTGAACATCCCCACTCTTACATACTTTCATTTTCGGCATCTTGAGCTGTTGTAGCTTTAGATCTGTAGCAAGAACAAACAGTCTCTCCTATGAGATGGTCAGATTGTACAAGCTAATTTTAGAGTTTCTTACCAAACTAACAGGAGTGCTGCTACAGAGCGGTTTAGCAGAAGTGTTGAGCTTAAGCAGTACATGCTGTTGCAGAAAGAGTCAGTTTTCTTCCCCTCCTCCTCCTCATTTCTGCCTTGCCAGATTTTAGCATATGTCTGATCTCGCGAAGAGGAAGTTTAGGGAGCTGAACTGGCGCAAAGCTAACCCCTGCAAACAAACAGAAAAAGGATGAGTTTCTCTCTCTGACCCAGCTCACCGAGGGTCAGATGGGCTGGAGTGCTAACACAGGAGAGGAGGAAGGGGAGGGCAGGACTTTCCCTGCTTACAGCAGCTGACCAGAGGCTGGCTTTGGCATGGTGTTTGAACAGCCTCTGAAGGACAAGCTTTTTCTGAAGGCACTACATCTTTCTGCCTCTCGGTCCTATGTGTTTTCAGAAGAACATGCGCAGTTAATACTTGAATTTCCCTAGCAAGTTTTCTCTGGTGGTGGACACCATGAACAATTTAAATGGGAAAAAAATGGCTGTTCTTAGGTCTTGAAGACAGATGTCAAATCAAGCCTATAATGAAGAGCAGGCCACATGTTAAGCAGAGACGCAAATGTGGCTCCATAATTTAATTTTGGGCAGCAGTCGGAACATAAGTAGAGAGCAAAAAAATACAAAATACCAGAATCTGTTTAGAAAAGGAGAGAAAAAAGGCAGGTAAGAATAAAGAAATGTGAACAAAGCTGGTATTTTTAGGCAGGATCATGGCAGCAGGAATGACAGAGGAGAACTGACAGATGAATGAAAGACTGAGAAATTTGATGTAATCCAGTATCCTTGTAGTGGTTATCCAATCTGAAATTTAGTTTTCTTGGGTCATTTGCTAAACTCTTGTTCTGCAGGCCTGCCATAAGTATTTTGAGGAAAAGAATGCGGACTCCATCTCAAATGTAGAGTCCCAACTGCTGCTGGTTTTGGTGTTGCTTTTGCTTTCACCAGGGTTTTGCAGCTGGAGGTGGAGGAGCGGCTGTGCTCAGGAGCCATCAGTGTCACATGCTGTTTTCTAAGATTAGGGTTCTTTGTTGCTGCTGTTTAGCAAACTAGAATCCTGTCTTAAGCATAATGCAGAAGTGGATTCGATATTTTAAAATTAACAGAATATATTAATTTATCACATTATGTAGCCATGTCATAGAATTTCTTGTGGGAGAAGCTCTGGGCTGTCTTACGGGCTGTTAAGAGGGTCAGCCTGGTGGTTGTCACAGGGCTGCACCAACAGATCGATGCAAAACTGCTCGCACTGCGCTAGGAGTTTGATAGAGTTATTTGAAGTCTGTGCAAATCCTTACATTGACTTTGCTGCTTAGATTAGTCTTTGGAGAAGGAATTTCAGTCTAGTTTAATGTCTCACTTTCATGAGTACTAAAGAAATAAAAGCTTATCTCAGAAACTGCTAAGCCACGGAGCACAGTAATAAAGTAGATTGCATCATAACATAATCCTAAAGATAAGAGCATTTAAAGCTTTGATCTGCTTTTTTCGTTTCCGAAAGTTTCAACAGAAGCGTAGGTGTGGTTCTGCGAGGTGAGAAGTAATCTCTCTCCCAGGAGGAGCCAAGGCAGTATGGAGTGTTAGGGCTTTTTTCCTTCTTCTTTCTTCATCAGTTTGAAAATTCTTGCCATCTGGAAGTACTTAATTGGAACGGTCAAACGTGATTTATTTATTTTTTTTTCTTCAGTCCAATTCAGTAAACTTAGTTGCTGTTGGAGAAAGGGTGCCAAAGATCGTTTTAAATTAAATGTATTGTTTGCCAGTCTTACTGTGAAACAAAAGTAAGAGACACATGATAAATTATCATACTTACTTTTAATATTAAGGTTCTTTCTGGATTTTGAGCAATTGGTGGTTTGGAGGATCATGCAAGAACAAAATTATTTGATTGTGTTACTGCCACCTGGGTTGCAATTACCAAAATCACTCCAAATGTACCTGTCTGTATAGCAATTAATAAAAAAAGTCTTTGTTCCTAGCTACTATTCATGATGCCAATCTGTTAAATACTGTTGAACTAAACATTTTCAATGAAGAAGGGCAAGTTGTTTTGATTGCAAAGGTTGAGTTTTATAGTACTTACTTAAAACCCCTCTCTTGTCATTCTTTCCTTGATGTCTTTGCTGGGCTTTCCTACACAGAATGTCCTGTTCTTGAGGTGCTTTGACCTTGTTTATTTGGATACGGCCATAACAATTGCATGTTAATTAGTTGCCTCAAGCAACTGGTTAATTGAGGAATTGTTACACAGTGAACAAGGAGAAATGATAGTAGACCCTGGTAGACTCCATCAACAGCTTTTGTCGGTTGCTGTGCTCACCATGTGGTGTCATCTTCCGAGAATTTGTAGTTTGTTTTTTGTAGCTTCAGAATTGGAAATGTTAATCTGCATCATGCTAAAACTTTTTTTCTCCTTTTTTTGTTTCCTACCAGCAGTAAGAATAAAGTAAATGAGGATTTTCATATGCTGTTGCCTCTGTGAAAGGTATTTGTATATCTACCTGGTAGGGCTCTGTTAGAGGAACCCGCTCTTCATCTGTGCAAAGGGCACTCCTGTCCAGCATGGGAATAACTGAGTGCTCAGGCAGGAAGAGGACTGATACTACACATCAGACCTGCTCTCTCACTTGGCTTTTTTAAAGAGTATTCAACCAGGGTCACACTTTGTTTCCTGATTTTTTTAATGTTACCATGCTATTAGCTCAGCATATGTTAAAAATAACAATCAGCAAGACAGGAAACCAGCTTGAGAGAGCCAGCAGTCAGGAATGGCTGAATTTGCAGTCTGAAGCCTAAGTCTTGTAACACAGTAGACCTTTTTCCATGGTCATGTCTTTGTATTTCTTTGGAGATTGTGTCTCAGTGAGAACGGTGTGCAAGCTTCAACAGAAATGAAATCCTATTGTAAACCTCATTGTTTTCCTCTTCAAGAGCAAAATATACTACAAGCTTGAGGTGTGTGAAGTTCAGAAAAGTCTGTGGAGTTGGTGCTAAGCTCTTAAAAATGATAGAAGTAGTTACCTATTCCCCACCCCGTACCTGGAGATGGTAGAAACCAGTTCTGTACCATGTTTTGAGACCATCTTACTGAGCTAGCATGGTTCAGATTTCGAGTGACAGAGCACTTCATGCAGGAGTCAGAGCTTGGCAAGTGACCATCTTCCTCTGGTCAGCTTCGTGGCCAGAGGAGGGCCTCGAAGATGATCAGAAGGCTGGAGCACCTCTCCTATGAAGACAGGATGAGAGAGTTGGGGCTGTTCAGCCTGGACAAGAGAAGGCTCCAGGGAGACCTTATAGCAGTACTCCAGTACCTAAAGGGGGCCTACAGGAAAGATGGGGAGGGAGTCTTTATCAGGGAATGTAGTGATAGGATGAGAGCTAATGGTTTTAAACTGAAAGAGGATAGATTTAGATGAGATATGATGAAGAAATTCTTTACTGTGAGGGTGGTGAGGCACTGGCACAGGTTGCCCAGAGAAGTTGTGGGTGCCCCATCCCTGGAAGTGTTGAAGGCCAGGCTGGATGGGGCTTTGAGCAACCTGGTCTGGTGGGAGGTGTCCCTGCCCATGGCGGGGGGGTTGGAACTCGATGATCTTTGAGGTCCCTTCCAATTCTAACCATGCTATGGTTATATGAAGTAGCTGTGTCATGCTGTCAGCAACCTGTTAATGTTGTTACTCATGTTAAGTAAACATAATTTGTGTTTTGTTTCCTGATGAAAGCGTGATTCATACAGTATGTGGACTAAATGCGTGGTGGTATTTGCCCTTTCCACCTTGTGACAGTATCTGGCTGAGATAGGTGCTCTTTGCTTTGGGCCTGGGTGTTTGCCTGTTGTACAAGCAAATTCGGAGATCTGCTGGCGAGATGCATGGTGCAGAGGGGCAGGTGCATGGGCATGTTCCAGCTGCACAGTGTTTTGGATTGGAAAGGAGACGCAGGATTACAGTCCTTCTTTCTCTGTCCTCTAAAATTCAGGATTGACATGTCTCAGAAGTTTCATAATCAACTTGGACTTGTTAAGTTTATTCTAATGCTCCCTTGCTCAGCATGCCTTTGAGCGCTTGGAAATGCACATCCCGTTTCTGCTTGAGAATAAGGTCTTAAATATATTGGTGTGGAAGTTTTGTTGGATATGATTGGACTTAATATTATGCCACAACAATGTTGTTCTCTAGGGATTAACATCACTGTGGTCAATTGAGTCATTGGGAGCAATTTGAAGTGCTTCTGGTTTCTCCATTTGGCAACCATCCTAATCCTCTTGAGATTGTCCTTTTGTAGGAGAAGGAAAACAAAAAAGCTTTTCATTTTTCTGGCTTTCTTTGAGTTGGTGGATTCAATCTTTCTGTTAGAGAAGTTGGTGTCAGGGTTCCCATTGACTTCAGTGGAGCATGCAGTACAAGGCCTCAAAAAAATGTTTTGCCATCTGTGTGGGAACAGACTGCAGGAGGAAGAAGGCTGGCAAGAAAATGTTTAGCTTCTTTTTTTGGTGGGGGATGGAGCGCTAAGACAGTTTGTTCTTTGGTTTGCGTGCTTCTGAGCTGCTTCTGTTAAATGTACAGATGCCTATAGACAGCCCGGTGACTGGGAACTTCATGCACAGCTAGTTTTGGTGCTTGTATACCAATTTATGAGCAGCTTCTGTTAGAACCTTTCTCCTCCTCAAGTCTACAAGGTTCAATAGCCAGCTCTGCAGCAATGTTCCTTAGCTGTAAGAGAAGAAAATTACTCAAAAGCTTTGGCCCCTAACCTCTTCTGTGCTGTGTGAACAACTTGGAGCCCGTGGGGCTTGCTGCAAAGGTGCAGTGCAAAGGAGCGTGGGGCTGAGGGGCTGGGAGCTCCACCTCATGCGTTCTCACTGCCGGGAGATGCAGCAAGCCACGTGGGTCTGCTGCCCTAACACAGCAACAGAGGGGGATTTTCTGCTACGTGGGTTTCACTCTGAAAAAAACAGTGATAAGATATTGTGATTTTACTGGAAAAAAAAAGTGCAAACCAAGTGTTAGGCAGCTGAATTGCCCTGGGAGGCACTGCATGTTTCAGACCCATGGCTAACTCAATCTGCCACTACAGGTGTGTGTGTGTGTGTGTGCAGTCTGGCAGAATTTGAAGTCTGTTGTAGAAAAGGATGGTAGGGCTTCACTTTATGGTAAAGCACAGATGATGATGCCCACTTCATTTCTTGCTTTGCTTTCAAACTGGCAGTCACCCGTGGACTCCAGGGCACAGCTTCATCTGAAGGATCGTTGGCTGAAAGCCCTTGTTCTGAAAAGGGGTGATGGCTGGGAGGTCCTCCTGTTAAATACCCACATGGGCATCATTCATGAGCTCAGGGTGGCGGCTTATTTCTTTAGCAGCTGCAGTAGTAAGCAGAAAAATGGGATTAGTTGGGTTTTCAGTCCAATTTAGCAACTGGAAATGAAGGCGCCAACCAGTTTACTAAAATAAGCCTGAATTTTTACATCTTTCTTGGACAAATTTCCAAGCTTTGTTGCAAAGACATCTGCAAGGGACAGTCATTACAGACCTCTCTGTACCCTTCTTTTCTCCCATCACCCTGGGGATTTTGAAATGTCATGAAGCAGAATTAGAGAAACAGTAAGTGCAGTTTATGAGTCAAAGTGAATTCTAAGTGGTCTGGGAGCCATAATACTTGTAATGGTTAATGAAGATTTCTTAATATCCTATTGGACATTAGCTTTCAGTAATGCTTTGTGAGTCTTATCAAAGACATCAGCAGTAGATCCTGTTCCATATAAAGCAGAATTTGCACCATGTATGTACGAGCTGCTTCCTCAGCAGATTTCCTTCTCCGTGTGGCTCTCTGAGGCCTCCATTGCCTGGCACTCACACTGCCTTTTGCTGACTCTTATTCCCTCCTCTTTTTTCCCAGTGTGGAAATGTGAAGCAAATTTCTGCAGAAGTCTCAGCAATGTTTGTAATGCATCATGTTCTTATTTTCCAAAGTAATGGAGAGCTTTGTAAATGAATTGTGAAAATGCATTCAACTTTTTAATGCAGTTCCTTATTTTAGAAACTAAGCATTTCCTTGGGTTATTGGTTTTGTTTTGTTTTTCTGTTTTCCCTGACCCAAAAGAAGTTGGTTATGTGGGAGTTCACGAAACACAGTCATAATTAAAGGGGGGAGGGGAGGAGGAGGAAAGAAGACAAATAAAAAAAAAGCTGAAAAGAATGTTGTTTTCTTTTAAATATCTGTACTTCAAATCTGAATACCTGAAGCAAGTGAAAGTGTTACCGAAGTTTTCTGGTCTCCTAAAGTGGAGAGTCCAAATTCCTGAAATGTTTCCAATAGTTTGTTTCTCAGTGAAGTTTATTAAGGTGTGCAGGGGGCATATCATTGTACAAACATTTGTATCATAAGGGTTCTTCTGCATTTGAAAATTTTATTTCAGATTAAAGTATAATGCAAATTTAAAATTTAATCCTGAAAATGTCAATGTGAATCAGGACTTATGTGAATCAGGCTGAAGTACATTTGTTCAGTTTATTCAACTTTCAGACTGTAGTACTGGAATTTATTGTCTGTGTTTTGAAGCGTTGTTATTTTCTAGAGTCCGCTATTTAAGACACAGACACATGAGAAACATAAAAGACTAAATAAACTTCAGTCTTGGTAGCAGCTCCAAATTGCAGTGCCCTTGAGTAGGTAGGGCTTCAGAAAATGCTTAGTGACAGTTTCTATAGGTGAGCTTTGGTGAACCTCATTTAATCTGAGGTATAGTTAATATTGGTAAAGGAAGTAAGGGATGCCTGATTGATCTTCAGTCATGTCTTCTCTAGGTTACTGTCCTAAGAGAGTAATTTGCAGGCAGAATAACTGTATTTATGTGAGTGGTGAGGCAGTTCTGATTACTCTGGACCAAATGTTATGAGAAAGACAACAACTTGGAGAAAAATGCAAATTTATAAATATTTGTGAAGAAAGATGTGATTTCTTTAGGAAGGAAACTTTTATCCTGTTTTGTACTGACACTAAATATTCTGTGTTTGTATTTTAAAGCTATAGTCTGTATAATGTGTATCTCAGGCACAAGAACAAGAATTATTAAAAATCACTACTGCTTGACTGAAAAGAAAAAAAAAATGCAGTGTCATCTTAGAGCTACTCAAGTAATTGCCATAGGTATCCTGTTCCAAAGGACCAACATGGAAATATAAAACACTGAAGGCACATTCCTGAGCCATTCGCTAACAAGAAATGGTACTGATCTGAATGTTATCTGCTGATGTGCTCCCTATAGCTTCATTCCTCATGTTTAGCTTTGAATTTTTTTATTTTTAAGGTCAAGTTGTATTTTAGAACATCGGGTATTCTGTTTCTAACTTGCAGATTTCCCGAACTTTTTCTGTATTCGTTTCACTACAGGACTAAACCAGGCATGGTTTTCTTGTATTCGGTGTGATGGAGTACGACCACTGTTTCAGAATATGGCCTTATATTACCACTTCATGTTCTTGGTACTGGAGCCTGAAGTTGATTTCATGAAAAGGGAAATCACAGCCGCGTTTGTCTCTCAGGGCATGCATACAACTGAATCTAGGCTCTTAGATTAATAAATTACCCTTTGGCTAGTTCCGCAGTAAACTCAAGAATGCATAAATTAATTAGATTATTAAAAATGAGTTCCCAGGCCTGTTACTTTGTGACAGTTTTGCATGGCCCTGAGGACAACTTTCACGTAAAGTAGGTCATTTCGTAAGCAGTGGAACTTGGAAATCATTGAATAGAGAACAGTTATATTTTTGTAGATTTTATGCTACTGCTTAGGTAGGTTTTGTATTGTGATCTATTCCACAAACGTAACTAACAACTTGCTCTAGTCACATATGTTCCCATTTGACAGAAAGGTGGGAGAGTTCTTTAGGTGAAGCTTGTGAAACTTCAGGTAGGTAATTTGATGATTAAATTGTGTATTATACTCCATTTATATTGATGATTTCTTTCAAAATCTGGGGAAAAGGAATTTGTAACTTTCTACATGTAGTGATTTTCACAAAGCCTTTAAATTGCTTGATTTCATGCCTTCAGAATGGTACCCCATCTTTGGGCAGAAATTGCTGGCACGAGATCTGGTTCTTTCCCTGATGGCCCTTTTTGAAACGTATCATGCTTGAGATTAAATGCAATGTTTCATCATCATGATAATAAAACTGAAAGAAAGGTCAGATTTTGTTGTTTGTTTGTTGTTTTGGTTTTTTTTCTTTTTATATTTGTTTTTTTGAAAGCGTAGTCCTACTAAGGACTGCTCCTGAAGATCCAGCTCAGATAGCTGAGCCTTTATTGCAGTCCCTTGGATGCTGCTGCTGTAGCCAACGTGTTTTGGTTTAAACACCCTCCTTGTATATTAGTTGTCTTACACAGATGACTGACGTATGGTATATTGATGTGATCAAGGAAGGAGCCGCTGTCAGGAGAGCACCATGCCTCACCTTCCTCCCCCTGGCGCGTGCTGCCAGAGGGATGGCAGCCTGCAGGAGAATGTGGCAAACCAGACCCAGGCTCTAGCTGCTTACACTGTCCCACCTTCCTTGATATGGTGACACAGTGCTTCAGGCCAACTGTTAAAGAGGGAATGGGATGGGTGAAATATTCTATCATCCCTAAAGGAGTTTTTTTTTTTTAAACTACTTCTGGCTGCCTGGTTTTTTTTCCCCTCTTGGGAGGACAGCAGTCCTTATCCTTTATACATGATATGTTACTTTGAGATAAAAATACCTTGTTAACTTGATTAGGCAGTTATTCCATCTCACTGCTCTAACACTTAACCCTATTCCTGCAGAAATTAAATTAAAAAGAACCAAACACACAAACAAACAAACAAAGCCCACCAAACCCACCAAAAAAACAATCCTAAAACCAAAATTGCTTTTAGTCATGCTGTGGAGTAACAGGCAGATGTAGTCTCATGTTTGTCTCTGTCTCTATGTTTGTACTTGAGCAGAGTAAAACTGTGAATGGGCTTATGGTGGCATGACAAAGTGGACTTTGCTGTCTCTCAGTGAATAAAAAATTCCGCCGACAGTGAAACAGAAGTGGTGGTTGCATTTAAACTACTAAGTGCTTAAGGTGGACAAAGAAGCAGCTTAGAAGAGAGCGTAAGTCCAACCCTGTTTACTCTGAGGTTTTACAGTATGAGCAGCTATATATCTGCCGTAATTAGACGAGAGAGATTTTAGAGACCTGATGTGGTAAACAGAATTTGCCTGGCAGGCCTAAGATTTTTTGTTTGGTTTTCTTATTGCATGCAAGCATATTTCTGTTATAAAATCAAGGACTTGAAAGGCAGTGAGGAGAATGTGGTTGACCATGCAGCCTTATTTCTGTTTACATAGGCTTCTGCCTTCCCTGTGTGCAGAGGAAAGCACACAGAGAAAGCCAGTGTGCGAGCGCTCAATTAAGTCTGTGTTAATGCACAGAGCCCTGTGCGTGAATTAGGGTCAAGCAGGCTACCTCATGTCTGGCACTTTTTCTGATTGCTTTAATTACAAGGTAACTGGCAGTCTTCCATGAAATTCCAGATAAAAAGCACACTAGGAATTTTAAGAGAAGAGAATCGTGTACATACGAAGCTTCTTGAGGGTGAACCAACCCACCTGGCCACTGTACTAAAACCAGCTCACGTTTCTGCCACTCTCAATATCAAAAGCACTTGGGGTACTATACCAGGATTTTTGTATATACCCTGCTGACACAGAAAAGCAGTGAGTGCTTGTTCTCATGACCCGGAGTGAAACCACAGCAACATCTTGATCTCTTCTCTGTCTCTGCCCCCATCTGTGGACAATGCCTAGAACGTTCATCGTCTCCTCACACACATGCCTGGTTTGGATGTTTTGGTTTGGTTTGGTTTTTTTTCCATAGGATAGGATCAGTAATGAAAGAAACTAGTTTGAGTATTGAAATATGTGCTGGCTTTGCATGCTTGGAGGGAAAAAATGAAGAGGTTTAAAAGATGCTTAGGAGAAGAGGACAGAGCATTTGCCTCATAGCACTGGACTTAAGAGTTGCAAAGTGGGCAGACAGTTTGAAAATGAGAACTAGCAGGATGCCAGGATTGATGGATTGGAGAGGCAAGAGTTGGGGTGGAGTGGGAATAGTGGGTGAGTTTCATGGTAGGAAACTCTTGAACAGCAGCTCTGCGTGTAACAGTGAAGCAGCTGAGGTGTTGGAAAGGCAGAGGATGATTTGTCAGATGGGCCCTACGAAATAGTTTTAAGAGCAGTATGTGAAACTCCTAGATGAGGCTGAGGGTTGATGCAGACAGCTAGTGAGGCTGCAGCCATTAAAAACTGAAGGATGTTATGGATGGATGCTGGGTGATGTGACTGAAGATAAGAAGTATTATGTCTTTGGAAACATGTCCTCAGGGGTGAATTAAAAGAAATAATTCTCTGGCTAGGTTGGAAGACACTCAGCCTGGGATTATTTATTTATTCTAAGTAATAGGGTGTGGTTTTGCTTTTAAGGATTGATTACTTCTCTTTTCTTTTAAACTGCAGGGTTAAAAGGGTTCTCTCTTCCCAAGTGGCATCTGGAAATGAGTGCAAAACCTGAGATGTTAATGCTGATTAAGTTGCAGAAGCAGATACCTGGGACTTGTGGTACAGGGCAGAGCTGTTCTTGGTCACCTTGCTCTTTCTCAGGTTGGCCCATTACACTGAATTTGGAAGCTGCTCCAATGCAGCTGGTGCTGGGTTTGACTCTCTCTTCATAATTCTTTTTGACCAAGTGAAGGAGTTGCTTGGGTTACAGAGAATGGCAGGAAAAGTTGGGATGCCAACTAGCCCTGTGCCTTGGCTTCTGTGTGTAGAAGTGCCTGCGTGATTGAGAAAGCCGTGGGCAAGTGGCTAAGCTTGGTCAGGCATGGCAGGGCATAGCTGAAGCAGCAGAGACATGGCAGTACTGGACTGGAGGAGTGCTGGTTCCTGGCCAGGGGGCTGCCACGGGGAGAGCTGCAGGCCTGCGTTAGGCAACACTGACTGTGTAAACATGTGAGTACCCTGATATTTGCCGTGCTAGGTGAAGTGCAACTGTGTTTTGCATTTACTTGGTAACGAGGAGAGCCCAGTTCATATTTCAGACCTTTCTCCGAGGATAGCTTAGCTGGAAGAACAGCACTATTCCTGCATAATGACTCTGAGGAAAAGTAGAAGAGACTAGGATGTGGTGGCTGGGAGATGTGCCAGCGTGGCAATATACGGTTCATCTCTTGTGAAACACAGCAGCTGCTGCCTGCAAACTTTGAACCTCAGGGGCTCTCTGGAGTAGTCAACTTGACCACACATTCCATGGTTTCTGTGTTGGGGTGTGAAAATCTTTCTAAAGCTTGCACAGCTTCTGTTCTCCGCCTGGTCGACTCAGTACAGGGGTTATGCCCATGCCTCTGGTAACTCTGTCCATGCAAGAGGACTGCAGAGACATACCAGAGGTTTACTGTGATTTATGGTGACAGTGAGTGTTGTTTCACCTGGTAAGCCTACATGTCTAGTCAAGAGTTACGGCTAGAGCAGATGCGCACAGAGCAAAGGTTAAGAATCATAGCTTGGGCCAGCAGTTGCTGAAGAAACCAACAAAAAACTAGGACAGCTGGTTGAAGTGAGTGGGAGTGTAAATGTAATAAGCATCCTTAATTGCATGTATTAAGTGTGTGCAATTTAATGTCTCTTTTTTCCCCTTTATTTGTAAATAAGAGAGTTTAAGGGACAGTCTTTCCACAAGAGTTTGAGGCTCATGTTCTTTTTTCACGGAGGTTTTTAGTTTGACATCAATTTTAGCTTTTAAGTTACCTGACTTTGCAGCAGAAAGTAAAGCAAATAACCTGACTCTTAAAAATTCATGCTTCCCAAGTCCCACTTCTGAGTCTATATATTAATCAATGAAGATTCAAAATTACCTTATACTAAGATCCTCTATAATAATGTAGAAAAGTACTTGTAAAAAGCAGTAACAAACTAGAATGTTTTGACATGAGATGTGTATAATAGCTTGCATCTGTGTATAGCTGTCTGTTTTGCAGATCCAGCTTGCAAGATTGAGAACAGGGTATTCCATTCAGGGCTGGTTGTGCTTGTGTCATTGCTGCTCTTGTGATGCTGCTGCGACTGCAGCTGATCTGTGACAGCTGGGACTCTGCAGCGTCACTGCTTCCAAAGTCATAGGTTGGAAAGCTTGCAGAGATACTGTATGTGGACATACAGAAATATGCTTCCTCTGCATGGACATACCGAACTGTTGAAAAATGAGTGCAGCGTGTCTGCTTGTTACTGCTCTTCAGTAATGTATCTACAGGAAATACTGGGAAGCAGCTGATCTTTTGTGTCTTTCTGTGGTTTTAACATGTAGGTTACTTTCTGCCCTCTGACAGGAAAATACTCAAAAGGATTTTATTTATTTATTTAAAGATACACTCTAGGAAGGAATAGAAATAGTTTTGATCCAACTAGAATTTATTAATCTGGAACTGAGTGCTTCATAGTTGAAGCATTGTTTAGCTATCCTTCAGATATGCTTGCTGTCAAAGGACATTTTCCACTAGCAATTTTAAGACCACAGTCTTCCTAAACACTGGTTATCAAATGTGTGTATTCTTTTGTGCTTGCAGTAACTGTTTTCAGACTACTTCACTGAAGTGATAAAAAAAGTCTATGTCCGTTTAAAGCACAGAGGTAAATAGTTACCTGTGTCACGTTTGTGATATTTGTTTACAGTTTTAAAAAGCAAATTGTCTGATAATTCCTGTGAACAGTTCTCAATGCTAAAGTAACAGTAAGTGTAGAATATTCAAATACAAAGTCGCATGGTCCAGTTGGAAGGAAATTTCTCCACAGACCAACTTGTTTGATTGGGTTTTTTTTCGTTTTTGGGGGGAAGGCAGGGGAGGAGAGCAGACAGGGAGAGTCTGGATGTAATCAAACTGTATCCTAGTTTGAGTTATCTTCCCCTTTCTTTAAGTAAATCAAACCATTCCAATTACTCAAGTTGCTAAAGATGCAACTGCTAAAACCATCTTAATTTTTGTTCTGACTATTTACAGCAGTGATTTCATCTTAATTTCTTTTATCTCTATGAATGTTCCTTTCTAGCGTTTCTATGGTCAGTCTTGCATTTAGTTTTTAAAATACATACTGTCACTGACTGCCTGAGACAGATTTCAAGCAGAATGCCAACTTACAAATACCCATCAGCTCTGGGGTGCATTAGCACCAGTTCTTCAGTGGCACGTTGCAGAGAGACTGGACAATGTGCTTTCGGAGAGACTGGGCAGCATTTTCTCATTGTGAGAGTAGAGAGTTGAGCATTACATTTTAATTCAAGCTGGCTTCAAAGTCTTGCCATGCCAGATGCTAAAGCTTAGTGTAAAAGGAAGATCTAGATACCAAAAGTGCGATCTAATTTAAGCCAAGATATTATGGGTAGGTACAGTAAACAACGGAAGGATTAAGGAAAAATAATAAAAGGAAATGATAATAAGAAAATGTGTCCACTTCAGGCTGATACAGCATTTAGTGGCAGTTAAACTAATACAAATCTCTGATTTGGGACAGTCAGAATTCAAACTGATGTGGGAAAAAATACTAAGGTGTTTAAATAAAAAATGGCAATTGATTACATGTTAATTTTGCACCTTAATTTTAAACAATATTTTTTTTTGCCTCTTGCCCAGGTTCTCTGCCGTTCCACATTGTCAGTGAAGATAGATGCTGATTATGCTTTACATTCTTTAGTCTAAGATACTGTTTCTTTTTTCTTTGGTTTTTTTAATTTATGTTAAAGTGTAACACCACCCTGTATTTTACAAGGGGTGCACGTACATCTGTGCTTGTGCAAGTGCGTGCATGTCTGTTCCATTTAATGGTTTCCATGGATGGAGCATACTCCATTAGTAACTCAGACCATTTGTTTTGTTCCCTATGATCATTCTGCTTTTGGAATATATGGGAAAAGATCCTCAAGTTCAAGCGGAAGTAAGCATACAACTGTATCACTAATTCCAATCATATACATTATGATAGTACTTTAAGATTTATATATACTTATTTCTATTTTTATTTTAATTGTGTAATAAAAAAAAATGCAGAAGTAAAGTGAAATAGCTTCACTAACCACCTAATCGTCAGCTAACCTTGTAAAACTTTCAGAAATTTATTTGAAAACAAGATAAAAGAAGCAATATTCTGAACGGTCAGAGTTACTGTAGAAGATGAAGGGCATAATGAGCAATATCAAGAGGTGACATACAATGCTTTTGAATCTAAATGTCTTTTAGTATCAGAGATGACTGTCTCATGATTATGCTCAAGTTTTACTTCACGATTGCACCAAGATGTACAGAGTTCATTTGCTTCTGCTGAGCATGTGTGACTGGGTGAAGAAACCTATTTAGATAATCATATATTAGGGATTGATTTTAGAAGAAAAGAAAGAAGCAAAACAAGTCTCTCTCTTAGAGATTTCAGCTGCATTTAATACTGGTGTTTGAGCGCTGGCAGAGGTTACCCAGAGAGGCTGTGGAGTCTCCATCCTTGAGATATTCAGAAGCTGTCTGGACACAGTCCTGGGCAACCAGCTCTGGGTGACCCTGCTTGAGCAGGGGCCAGCTGACCTCCAGAGGTCCCTTCCAACCTCAACCAATTCGGGATTCTGCATTTCTGAATTTCTTCCCATTTATCCAAGTCCTCCCAAATAACTGCCCTTGCCATTGGTCCTGCTATTCCATGAAGGGCCTCATCTCCCCATGTGCCCAGGAGCTGTGCCTTCCTCTTGCCCATGGCGTACCATGAGGAGCTTGCGTTGGCTGGTGGTTGTCACCTGCTGCCCTTCCTCAAATGGTCTCCTTGCCCCACATGAGCAGCCCCAGACGGTACTTCCTGCGTGCGAGGGGCGTGGGGACCCATCCGCCTGTGCCGGCCATGCCCAAAGGCCTCTCTGCTGGTCTCCTTCCTTCTCACGGGCATCCGGGGCAGCTGCGGTGGTGGTGGCCTGGCCGCTTCATTTTTTTAATTGTTTTCTGTGCCGCCCAACTCTATCATTTTGGTTTTCCCAGATTTGTTTCAAAATAATCCCAAATCTCCTGTTAGGTAACACATATTAAAGGAGGTAGTTGTAACATTGTCACCGTTTTATCATCAACACCTTTGTATATAGACAGATCAAAACGCCCTTTCTTTCGTTAAGAACATCCACGTTTTAATCCTAAATCCATGTGTCATCAGACTTGGTAGTGGTAAACACAAATGTAAACAAGATTACATTAAATTCTGAGTAGCCTAAGTGCAGAGGGTTTTTAGATTTTTGTTTCTAAAGTCAGTATATAAGGGAACTTAGTCATGAAAATGAAAGTGAGTGAAGATCTAGCAGTAACTTTTGCTTGCCAGTTAAATTTTTTACATTACGTTGACCTCTGTTTCTTCCACCACTTTTTAAAAATAAATTAAAGGAATTGCTCTGCAACAAGTTACGACAACGTTGGAAGTTTGGGTCTCCTGTAACTTTCTAGAGCTGCTCGCTCTGACTCTCTAGAAGGAGCAGTGGCTCATTAGGGACACTATAAATAAATAGGAGGCTCATTTTTCTGTGCCATTAAGTAGGTCTCACTTCAATTCAGAGCAAATACCTTATGTAAGTCTAGTGAGGGGAACTTTCCTCAGCGCATATGTGTTGCTGGCATTAACCTATTGATAATGAAATTCAAAGCCTGTTTTCTCTTGTGAAGGGTGGACAAAGCTTTGTGTGAGTTGTCAAAGGAAATTAGGCTTTTAGTAACTGATGTAGATACAGAAGAGGAGGCTTCTTTGTATTTCTTTGTCCTTGTGTGCTTTTGACAAATACTGTTAATTACTTAGAATTTGGTACACTGTACTAACCAGAAGTTAAAATGATGGTTTTGGGAAATAGCAAAAATAAAATTATATTAATTTTTTTCCCCTCTAGTCTTACTGTTTCAATAAGGTTCTACAGTAATAGTTAACTCTTACTCGTTAGAAATTCACCTCAGGAAAGCAACTAAGTACGTCTTTGCTGTCATGGATCAGAATCCTATTTTCTGTCATTTTAAAGCTATGTGCTTGTTCCTGTGGATGCATAAATTACTTTGAGGGTTTTTTTTTCTTCATTTCCTTTTTCAACATTCCAGTCAAACTGTTGTGAAACTCTTTTTTTTATTTGTCTTCATTTAAGGCGTTTACTTCCTCTGTATGTGACAAGTGACACTTAACCCCGAGGAATGATAAAATGTCCCTGACGAGAACGCGTCGGTGACACTGTGATATATCAAGCGCGTGGTTTGTGACGGCGTCCAGTATTACGTAACCGTGGGCTGTAATTATTCAGATGTGATGTCTGCGGACGTGTGAACTTGGAAGAGTACAGCATGACGATGCTGAAGGCCATGTCCAAAGAAAATCAAATCCTTCTCTTGCATCTTGCTTGTTAGCTCTTGAGGCAGCTGTGGTGCCTTGCAGTGTAAGATTTACACAGCAGCTGAGGTGTGAAATTTCCCACCGCGCTGACATCCTAATTCATTTTGGCAGTGCTGTGACAAGAGTTAAGAGCATGTGCAGACCTGTTTGGTGGAACTGAGGGGACCCAAGGGAAAAGATAAAGAGATTGAAGAGGAAAGGGGAGCTTTCCTTGAATTTGCAACCTTGCCGTTTCAGTTCAGAGTTCAGTATTTGAAGCACTGATGGAGCAGGGGGGCAGCAAGTTCCTCAAGCTGCTTTCTGCAAGTAGTGTAAAAATGGTGGTATATTTGTAATGTGGACAATGACCATCGGCCCTGGTCACCTGCTGACAAAAAGAACAAAGCAAAGCTACGGTTTTCTGAGTGCAGGAAACGTTCACTCTTAAGATTTCAGTTCTGCTCTGTGGGCTTTCTTGAAGTGAACTGTATCTCGTGTGCTGGCTTAACACAGAAGGTTGCACATGAAGCCTCCGCACACGCTTTAACCATTGGTTGTAGTGAGCTGAGGGTGCTGTCAAAGCTGGCAAAAGCATACCAGAGGGATTCTGTGAAGTGCTTATGCAAAGCAAGAGGTATCTGATTAAAGAATGCTGTTTTGTAATAAAAGGCAAGGTTGATGTTCAGTCTCTTTAGCATAAAGTGCATTGTTTAAGTAGTGTTTCTCTCTGTAGTCATTTCCTTGGCGTGGTTTTTGTACCTGGCCTTGTTTTGTGCATTAAGCTGTTAATACAGTTCCATTTTACAATTATACTAGCTCCTTCCCATCTCGTAATGGAAGAAGTTGTTACCATGCCTGTGGACCAGGCCACACTCATTCAAAGACTACTGATCTCAGATCTGAAAAGGCTGTACCGTTGTTTGGTTGATGTCTTTTAAAGTTTGAAACTTTTACTTGAGCTGCAGTTAAATAGCCTGCTTGCTTCAGTTTTGCCACGGTTACATTTTAAACTTTCGGTCAGGGGAGTGCCAGGAGGCACTGGCCCAGTGGGATGCTGTGAGCTTGGGAGAGGTATGCGATTGAGACGAATCCGTTTTCCTCGGGGCAGGGCTGGTGTGAGGATCTTTTACGGTGGTTTTCCAAGCACCAGTTTTGGACTCCCAGAATTCACCTGGTCTTGACCCAGCTCTCTTTAGTTGGGATTATGTTCCTTTTCTGGAGGGTTACTATTTCTGTTTTTCTTTTCCACAGGTAGGTATGGGTAGACTGTAGTTTTCTGTTCACCTAAATCCTCAGATCTGACATACTTGGAGATTGGTAAGGATTGCTCAAGGAAAGACAAAGGAAAACTAGTCTCTTCTGAGATTGATGTTAGGGCTGGTAGGTCGCCGATTTGAAAATTCAAAAGTGAGAGCCATAGGCTGAGCTAGCAACTCGTGTGGTGCGATGAGAGTTGGGAGTGCAGAATGAAGCAGCTGGGGCTGAGCATCTACACTGGGTGTGCTTTGCAGGCTTTGTTTTGGTTAGCTTTAGCCTGGTGGCATGGACTAACCCTCTGTGAGGTGTGCTTCAGGAGCACCATATTCTCCTTAAGTATTATCCATAAGGAATGCGGTTTTCAGGCCCTCAAATCCCTCCACAGCTGAACTGCATCATAGTGTGAGGTAATGTGCTCCCAATGAACCAAAACGTGCAAGTAGATGAACTCGTAGAAGGTGACCGGGAAGTGGGTCCGCACAAGAGGTCAGTGGCTGAGACCTGCCCTTGGCAAAAGAGACCAGATGAGCCATTGCTGACAGTAAAATTAAAAAACAGGGGTGGGATAAAAGGACTGAAGGAGATGAAAAGCCAAATATGTAGCTTGATCGAAGTTGTGGTTTGCCAATAAATTAGTCGTCCAGTTTGCTGGTGGCATGGTTGTGGGTGTAGAAGTGTATTGCAGTATTAAAAGCAGGTAGCATTTTGATCTCAGCAATTTAGGGAAGGTGGAAATAGTTTTATATTGGTGATGTAAACCTAAATATGAATAACTGATTCAAGAGACTGATGAATGCAGACTGCAGTGGGAAAGAGTTATAATGTTTGTTAAAATGATTGAGATAAACATAAAGGCATGCTGTTAATTTTAGATGTGTGGAGATTAGGCTTAATATATGGAGTTTTGCAAGGACAGCGATAGCCTAGATATGGAGGGAGAGGGTCTTTTAGTCAATCGTGAAATACCTGTTTAGGTGATCTTTAGCTTAAGCAGGTATAACTGGACAAATTACATTTTGGCAGCCAGCTGTTACCACCATCATATTCTGAGCTGGCAGCCACACGTTTTTACCGATGAGCAAACATACTGGCTTTCCAGGTAAGTGCACATACTCATACCATGAAGTAAATTGAAATACATTAAACAGCAGAAGAGGGAGAAGATAGGAAAACAAGTATTGTATTGTGATATCCGTATTACAAACACATGTAACTATATTGCATGACCTAGAGTGCACACTTGTGATAACATTTGTCTTGTTTATATTTTCAATGCTAGGTTTACCCTGAATTACAAATCACCAATGTTGTGGAAGCCAACCAGCCAGTTACGATCCAGAACTGGTGCAAGAGGGGATGGAAGCAGTGCAATGGTCACCCGCATATTGTGGTTCCCTATAGGTGTTTGGGTAAGTGATAATTCTTCAGTCTGCTTTTTTCTGCTCTTTGTTTTTTCAGTCGCTCCATGAAAAAGATAGTCTACATTATTACCCTTTATATCTCTGTTATTATCTTCTGTGAGGTGGGTTTTGTCCAATGGTTCAGTTTTTTGGAACTACATTTGCTAGAGAGAAAATGCTCATGTTCTTCCTGATGCTGTTTTAATGAGTGACTGAAAACCAGGCTTCTGCTTAATCCCCTGACTTTTGTCCTCTCCCCTCTTTTTCTCTCATATAGACATGCATGTGTGTGCCCAGTTTACAGTTTTTTGCTATAAGCAAAATAAATATTTCTTCCACATTATTTTTTTAATACCTAATATTTGGTCTCTTACTGTGAAAGACAATGTGACTCTGGCTTTATTGAAAGCAAGTAAAAGCTAGATTATAAAGTCCCATATTTCTTCCTGCAACTTTATTTTTGTAGCCATTGCTTGCTATTCCCTCCTGTGTCCTTGGTGCTTTGAATTGATTCACAAATTTAACAGGGAGGCTCAGTCCTTCATTTTTTTTTCCTTAACCTTTAGTTCTCTGTTAGCTTCCTGTCAGCATTCAGAAAACACAATCAGTTTAATTTGTTGTTTTTGTTAACATTCTAACCATGACATTTTCTTGAGATTATTCCATGAGCTATTTAAATATGTTGCTTTATCACTGCCATTTGAATTGTGGTACATTGGCTGCCTAGTTTTGTGTTTAAATGCTGGAGTTCAGAGTTGGAACTTGCTTTTCTACTAAGCCAGGGCAGCTAAAATGCTGTGTGGAAAGCAACTCAGGCAGTTATTCCATGAAATAAATAATGAAAGAAATCCAGAAAATACGTAATCTTTCTAGAATTTTTGTTCGTTTGTGTAGAATAGGTAAAACACGTGGCATGCTCTGCCTGATGCCCAGGCAGTGAGCGTGCCAACTTACAACAAAGATAGGACTACGGAATAAGCATGTTACCACTATGGTCAAAGGTACCAAAACAGTAGATGTGCAAAATCTATGCTAAGAAGTATCAGTGAAATGTTATTGCTCAGTAGTTTCTAGATCTGATGTTCGTTTGTATGGATATGAAACGGGTGTTTCTAGACCTCTGCAGTATATAGTTGTTGATGCTACCGCAGGTAAGAATAACTGGTTTATTCTGAGCAAAAGTGTTCTAGGAGACCCCAAATTCAAGGCTTTTGGTGGGGGGAGGGACCTGCCTCTAGTAATACAATTCCTAACTGCAGGAAGGAGCCTACTGTGTGTTTCCCAGACTTCTACATGAGTTGAGTTGATCACTTCCACCAAAAGTTTTAATGCTAAAAAGGACATGCTCTTCTACCCATTTGTTGCTGTGTTTTCTTTAGTTTTCCACATTCAAGATAAAAACCTCAGCATGTAGTGTTGATATACTTGTAGAGGCAGATAAGCAACTTGTTAGAGGTGGGGCAG
Organism: Pluvialis apricaria; assembly: GCA_017639485.1. NCBI lineage: Eukaryota > Metazoa > Chordata > Aves > Charadriiformes > Charadriidae > Pluvialis > Pluvialis apricaria. Next base: position 107,649,678 of record CM030007.1, read on the forward strand.
AATTGTGGTCTCACCTAGCTTCATCATGATATATTTGACCAGGTTCCATGTCAGTGCACTTGCACTAATTAGAGATGTGGCAGAAGAAGATCAGAGTAGTGGAACTATAAGAACTAATTTTTATTATTTATTGTATTGTTATCATAAGCAAAGCTCTGAATATAATCGGGGAACTATTATGCTCAGGACTTTCTGTACTTATGTAGATTTGGCCAGTGCCCTGGAGAACTTACAACCTAATTTAAGATAAAAGACAATGTCATCACAAAAGCAAATGAATATAAATTGGCCATGAATAAATTTAATCTGGAAATTATAAGGAAGTTTCTGCAAGAGTGAGGAGCTCCAATAGTCTTCTGGTAAAAAGAATAAGAAGTCTAGTAATTTAGAAGGAAGTTCATAAATTTATGAACAGGAGTATATGCAGTTCCCTGCAGGAGTGAGGAACTGACTTGGACTTTTAAGGTGTCTTTTCTGAGTTGTGCTTTTGAAAGAAAAATTATCATGAGTTAAATGTCTGCTGTCTTCGGTAGCAAGGTATGCTTTGCTTGCTGGAGGCAGAAATTTTAAAGACATTTAAGCACCTTATGCCCATTAATGCTTTGCCCTTAGCTCCTATTTTGTATTTTAAAATCCCCCCCATGTGCTATCTTTTTGTCTGATTTCCTTGTAATTGAGGCATATGCAATTGTGTCTGCCTGTGTTTGTTTTTGCCATCCGTCTGTGCTGCCATTCATCTTTTGACCCTGACTAGAATAAAAATAAGAGAAACAAAAGCCTTAGATACTGATGTTCCCAAGAGTTTACTGTGGGAACAGTGGCCACATAATTACTTCCGCTGGAGGAAAAATGATGAACGTGGCCATTATCTGTCATTTCTTCATCAACCAGCCTTCTGCTTGTTGTGTGTAGTTAAATTTGGACTTTCTTGCATGTGGTGAGAGTGCATTAGAGGAGGCTGGAGGAGTGGTCATTTTCCCACATGTGGGGCTGGGAGTAGAGCCCATCATGGTAAGTCAGGCTCGCTTAGTACTGTTCATCTATTGCTAGCAGCCCGCGTTGCTGTCTCCTTTTGGCTTGCTGCCTTCACAGTGGCGAAGCTGGTCATAAGATGAACAGATCCTCTGAAAGGAGAGGAAGTCTTGAAGGGAAAAAAAAATGTAGTTTGGGGTTTTTAAGGAAGACTTCATTTACTTTTCTGGTTGGACAGTTACCCTCTTAATTTATTACTGTGATTTGTGTGTAGTCTAAAAGTTGTGGTCAAATACCTTGAATACTCTTGCTGCCTTTTATGTCGGGGGAGTAGACTGGAGGGAGGGAGTTGATTGAATTCAGTCTGTCAGTGTCTCATAGCTTTGACAGATTATCTTTTTAAAATAATTTTATGCAATATCATGTTCGTTTTTTTCATTTTGGTAACTAATCTTGTAGTCTGCACAGTATCGGGATACTGATTTTGTTAACTATCACCATAAGCAGTACTATGTCTGTCTTTGAATACTTTTTTCTAAATCTTATTTGTTACAGAGTTAAGGAGTCCTGAGAGGGCTTTTTTTTGTTTGTTTTCTTTTCTTTATCTCCTGCTAATAGTGCTTCAAGGTTAAAATATAATTTTATTAGAAGTTGGATCTTGCCTGGCAGCTCTGCATGTGTCTCTGCTATCCGTGGTGTGGTAGCTGCTAGTGGGCAATTTCAGAATTCGGGCACTAGCAGTGCCCGTTCCTCAGTAATTTTAGTGCAAGTAGACCCTTGATGCAGACCACTGTTAAATCCATTGACTCTGGTAAGAATTAAGATGCCAAAAGAAAGTTTAGCAGTGGGCGGCTGATTGCAGGGTTGAGTCTTACAAATTTTACTTTGCTTTGAGAATCACTTTCAGTATCTTGAGTCAGCTCATAGTTTCTTCCATCTTGACATTTGTTTTCTACAGAGGTGAGAAACAGTGAGTGACAGAAATGTGTCTGCTTTCAGGCCAGAGCATCTTCACAGTCCATTTGCGTCCCTGTCTTCAGGCGAGGCTTTTCGAGACGTGTGGAGAGCATATCACTACAGCACTTGGCTGCTCCATTAGTTTTTTTATCTGAGACTTGTGCGTGATGGTATTTACTTCAGCTATTAGTAGCAATATGCTCTAGTAATATTGATCAGATTTATTAGATTATAAAGCTTCATATTTTCTTTTCTTATGTGGATGCAACTAAAGCATAAAAGCAATAATTTAAGGCAAAATGAAAGCCCTTTGAGTCAGCTGTGTGTCTTTGCAGTGACCACATAAATATGCCCCCTAAAAATGTTCTAATGGAACCCCAAGAAGAAAGCATTGCTAGTTTAATTTAAGGTACAATTTTGTGCCTGCGTGCAGGGCTTTGCAATGTTCTTAAATCTGCAAGCTTTGAGAAAATGTTCTCATGCAATAAATCTGATTTACCGATGTATTCAGTGCATGCTTCCAGGGACATGGGGAATTGCTGTACAGTTTCAGTTCATTGAATGAGGAAAACTTCTTGTGAAAAGCAAATTGTTGAGTAAATTTTAGTTACCTTTCTGAACGCACTGAAGGCATTTGCCTTAAAACTATCTTTATCTTCCAGGTTTTAGAAAATGACATCTTCCAGTGGTGCTTATTATGGCTCGAAGCTTTGTTATAACAGAAACTGGAATCTAGGTGAATATTTAGGTCTCTTGAATGATGTTGTCAGACTGCTGTCTTCAAGGGGGGAAAAAAACCCTGGGATTGGAGGTTGGTTTTTTTTTAGTGATACAAAGATTAAAGGGTTAAATTATGCTATTTGAGTGAGGAGTGTGCTGCTTGACATAGAGCCACGAATATGTTTTTGGGGCTCAGGCAATGATGATGAGCCATGAGATGTGCTGGCAGAAGACTGAAGATCTGCAGTGCTTCCTTGGCGTGGTGTCGGCTGTGCGTGCTGGCATCTTCACACCTGCAGCACGCAAAAAGCAGGTGCTTTTAAGACCAAGCCCTGCAGAATGGTGACAGTAAGTTTGCTGTGGGGCGTGGACTGCGGGGTTTCATCAGGCAGTGCCAAGAAGCCCGTGATTTCCACTTCATTTTATGGAAGCTGTTTTTGAAAAATATCCTGGCTGCAAACGTGGCCTTGTTAACGCTGGAGGGAGGTCTGCCACGGGCTGCAGCAGGAGGGCAGGATTTCTGCCTGTGTTGGGGCAGCGTGGGCAATAAGCAGTTCTGGTTTGCGGTCTCCTCTCTTCACTTCTTGCCTGAGGAAAAGCAGCTGGCGAATTTGTGCTGTGTGGGCTGCGAAATGAAGTAATTCACTCTGTGTTCCCGGCTGGCGGCAGGAGCGGGCATCCTTGTCTCAGTGCCATGATTCTTTGAATACCTTGGATAAATGTATGCCTGTACTTTGCTGAATAGATGACATATAATTTACTGTTGGTGAAATACACCCCAGCCTAGCTGCTCATTGTGCACCATAGCCCTGGAGAGAGCTGAGAAGCTAAATTATGCAGATGTTCGTGGGTCGATCTGTAGGCATGGCAGACAAAACAACTGCAAGGTGGGGTAAAGGGGAATTACCAGAGCATTGATTAACTGAGCTGCATGAAGTTCTTGCTTGCATACTCACGTGTGACTCCGTTTTGTTATCCCGTTAATGTATACTGCTAAGCACTCTATTCAGGCAGTGTTTGTGGGATCCAGATGTATTGGAATATCATTATGTATGTAGCCTCTGTCAATCAAAACGTGATTACTTGCAATCATTTGTTCATAAACAAGTGGATTAGTTTATATGACAAATATATCTTGCTGTTTGGTTATGTAGTGAAAAGCTGGCTTCTGTTTCTGGTTTTAACAAAAACATCTTTGAAAATATTTATTAACTTGTCATGCTTTATTACTCTAACAGCTTGCAAAGTTAACCGGTTGTTGATGTAAGAAGAAAAGGCGTACTCAAGTTTTGATACGCATGCTTAGCCAATTATACCAAAGAAAAAAACAAGGTTATGCCTGGAATGAATCATTTAAATAGAGATATATGTAATTGACAGTTCTTTTGGTTCGTCTTGTAGTTTGCTTGCAATTTTAACTGTGAGTTTTTTCACACAAGTGTGTGAAACAACTATTTACTTCTGCTACATGGCAGTACTTGCTACTTTTTTTCCTCTCAGCTCACTGTCTAGTGCACCTATTTTTGGCTGCAATGGCAAAGCTTCTCTTCCAGGTACTTCGGAAGCACTTTCCACTGGCTTTTCCGTGCAGTGCCTAATCAACAGAATGACATTAAATAATTGTCTTGGAATTGTCCTGTTCCTGCTAGTTTAGCTATCTGCCTCCAGCTTGCCTCAGTCTCCACTCAGCCATGTGAATGATGCAGACAAGCCTCACACCACACTCTTCCTGAAATAAAAATATGCACTTAATTTCAGCCTACACGACTACATCATGTCTAGTTTTTCTGACAGCACTAGCTGACAGGAAGGAGAGGATCTCCAAAAAGACTAACAATCTGAATTGCTTAGTGGGGAGACCACGGGTAGAGAAATCCTAGGCACAGTGAAAGGCTCAACTATTCATTGGGAGAAATATTTCATCTCTTCTTTCCTCTCTCACAGACAATATTCCTGCCTACTAGTGGTATTTTTGGTATAGTGCTGGGTGGGCAGATGAGAAAGCCCTGCCTGCACAGGCTAGGCACATATTTTTTTTTTGTGAAATGCAAGCGCTGCAGGGATAACGAGGTGTCCTAACACACTGGCTCGCTTCCACTGCAGCAGAGCCTTGGCAGGTGCTCCTTAGCCAGGGACCTGCCCGGTCCAAAACCGCATTTGGCTGCACATTGGCAGCTCTTCGGTGTTGTGCTGGCGGTCAGAGTTTTCTCCTGTTTCTGCATCCTCGTGGCTGACCTAATTGCACCAAGCTTTTACAGCCTTAATTCATCAAGTGTGTTCTTAAATGTGGTTCTGTGCAGTGGTGTAATTAGGAGCATGCCCTGACATGCTTCATTGAAAAGAAATGGTTTTCTGTATGTACCTGAACTCTGTTGGCCTGAATTTTATGGTCAGATTCCGTAATGGGGAAGAAAATGGCCGTTAAGCATCAGTTGGGTTACTGATCATTCATACAAACAATGACAAGTTTATCTTTTTATTAAAGATAAAGCAGCTGAATTGCCTCATGGTTTATAACTGTGTCTTTCCAAGTATTTACTTTGCAGACTGCTAAAGTGTCCTTTGGCGTGTTTCAGGGGACAAAGTACCATCAGCTGGAGGAAGAGGTAGGGAGTAGGCAGAGAAATCCTGAATAAGATTGCTCACCAGTAGTACAAAAACTTCCTCAGGCAGTCACGGAACTGTTTCTGGAGGCTTCCACCTCCTTACTTGAGCCAAACATTGGTTCAGCTGTTGGTTTAGCCAAATCCTTGCTGAAGGCATGGAAACCTTGAAGTAAAGAGATAAAGCAAAATTAGCATTCTGGTGGTGACCAGAATGTGCCTTTATGTGTGGCTAAGAGTAAATACAAAACTTCTTATTTTTGCATAGTGAGCCCAGAAGAAATATATCTGAACTTGTGTATTTCTGTGTCTTTTTAGAGTGTACATGTTTTACTTGTTTGATGACTGCGTTAAGACTTTAATAAGAAGATAATTTGTGGAAAAGGTCAAAACAAAAACTTTTTGAGATCTTGAATGTAACAGCTCTGCAGATCCACTCCTAAAGAAGTAAGATAATTCCTTATAGGTAAATATTGGAAATGAGGGGCTTATTTGTCTTTACAGTGGACAAAGGAAACCAGAACAGGTGGTGTATATAACTCAGGAACAGCTCACAGGGAGCAAGTGGTCGCTGACATGTGAAAGTCTTTCTTCATAGCTATCTATTAAAGACAGTATTACAAAATGTAGTAAAGATTGTGTGTGGTTTTTTTTTTTTAAATGTTTAGGAGCTTGAAAAGAGAAATCCGTTTCTGCTTGAATGACCAATGCTAGCTGGTCTACGTCTTCTGTCTCTTATAACTCTGTCCAGGCTGAGTGTGTCGGATTAAAAGCAGAATGTTCCTGCTTTTTTGGCAGTGTTTTTATATAAAATGAGTTAACCACAAAAAGTAGTGCTGGAAGAGTATTAGTAAGGTTAGAAAGAACTCAAAAAATTAGGAATTGGGGAAGCTAAGGTGGCCTCCTGACCGTAGTTTGACCCTGCCTGTTGCAAGGGGTGCCAGGGAGGCAGCAATTGCGGGGCGGCCCCCTCTGCCTGCCCTGCCCTGATGTGTGCGCCTGAACAAACCAGTCAGTGCGTTCTTCTGACCTCCTGGCTCAGCCTCTCCCACAGCCTTTGTTACTGCTTGCCGCTCACATCCTGCCTGAAGACAAAAATAATTTTCCTCTTGAAGTTTCTTTAACCTTACCCGAGCACTTTGGAGGCGCAGGTTTAGTTTCATAAAGGTCATGAGGTGAGGAGTGTCATCCCTTGTTTGCAGTTGGAAGATTGGAGAAAGGCGAAGCGGGGGGGGGAGCTTCAAATCCAAAAATATGTGTTGATAGTTGGGCTCCAAATGGTAAAGCACTTGAAACAACGTGTATGTCTGTGTGTGTATATAGGCCTGCACACAAAGATTCTTTATGAAGAGGGACATGGACAGGCTCAAGAAGTGTGCCTGTGTGAACCTCATGAGGTTCAACAAGGCCAAGTGCAGGGTCCCGCACCTGGCTGCAGGTCACCCCTGGTATCAATACAGGCTGGGGGATGAAGAGATTGAGAGCAGCCCTGCCAAAAAGGACTTGGGGGTACTGGTGGATGAGAAGCTGAAGTGAGCTGACAATGTGCACTCACAGCCCAGAAAGCCCACCATATCCTGGGCTGCGTCAGAAGAAGTGTGACCAGCAGGTATGAGGGTGGTAGAACACTGGAACAGGCTGTCCAGAGTGGTGGTAGATGCCCCATCCTTAGAAATGTTCGGGTTGGACTGGGCTCTGAGCAATCTCATCTAGTTGCAGGGGGATTGGACTAGAAGACCTTTAAAGGTCCCTTCCAACCCAAAGTATTCTGTGATTCGGTTTTGATGTGTGTATTCACACATACACACAACCTGTGAATAATGCATGAAGCCACTGCATAAGTTTCACAGCTTGTTCATTGTACACATCCAGCCTTTGGAACAGAGAAACCAGGAACTTCTGAGCATCTTTGTAGTGCCGTAGAACTGATTCATCTTTTTTTTTTTTTGGTATTTCCTTCAACATACAGTACTTAATTTTGCAATGGGAGAATTCTGCTAATTAATTAAAGTTTATGGTTTCTTTAGCCTTTTAGGAAGGAAAGATGGGGAGAGGGAAGGAGGGAAAGGAAATGTACATCTTACCACATGTCATTAAATTGATTTGCATGTGGAGCATCTTCCCACAGATTTCTATCACCTGACTGAAAGCAGTGGTAAGATCTCATGCTAAATGCATTCTGGTCTCAGAGGAGGACTGAATGTTGCCAGCAGATTTGATGCAGTTGTTAACTGCGAAGGAAGAGTCAGTGATGGGAATAACTGGATATTTCTAAGATGTGCTAGGGAAGATCCTGGAAATGCATTTCAGTAAGCCTGTTTGGAGGTTGTGGGTGCTTTTTTTGAAGTGCTGAACACCTAGGAATACTGGACTTGTCAGTGAGTATGATATTGAGAAAGAGGCTCTTACAGGTTTTTTCTAAAGCAATAGGTAGGCAAATGGATAGTGTGTCTACTTTGATTTTTCAAAAGAAATTTAACAAGGTCCATTACCAGAAGCTATTAAAGAAATTAATCTACCATGGAATAGAAGAGAAAACTCTTATGTGGCTAAATAAGAAGAAAGATAAAAAAGGCAGGAGTTAATGGTCCATTTTCAAGGTGGAGAAAGGTCACCAGTAGAATCTCAAGGGATCAGTTCGTGTACTCATGACATTCAAAATATTTGTGATTTGGAAAAGAGGGTAAATCATGAGGTGGCCCATTTGATGATGACACTTAAGTTATTCAGGGTAGAATTAATAAAGGCAAACTATGAAGAATTTCAGATATGTCTTTGATATTGATTGACTGGAGGTAAAATGGTAGGTGAAAATTGATGTAGTAAAGGCAGGGTACATGGGGGAAGCACAAAATAAATTGATCTTATCTTAGTGTATATGGTGATACTGTGAGTAGCCTCTAGCTTCTCAGGACTGAGACTTTGGGTATTAATAATTCTGTGAAAACATAGGTACATTAGTGCCAAAAAAGCAGTGTTAGGGATTATTAGGAAGGGAATGGGAAACAAGACATAGAACATAACTGTACCACTGTGTCGATTATGGACTTAACTGTATTTGTGAACACTGTGTGCAGTTCTGGTCTTCCTCATAAGATATATAGTAGAAATGGAAGAGTTTAAAGAGTGATGGTGAGAGCTTGAAGTATGACATGGCTCCTGTAGAAGAAAAGATGCACTAGATTAGAACTTTCCAGCATGGAAAGGAAGATCCCTGGAGGCTCTGACAGTGCTCTGCAAAGTCATGAGTAGTTTGGAGAGGATGGATGGAATGGTCATTCACCCTATCTTTCATGATGAGAACTTGGATTATCAAATGAGACTAGCAGGCTTCAGGCTCCAAGCAAACAAAAATTGTTTTGAACTAAAAGGTTTTTTTGGACTGAGATAGGCATTCTTGTGCTTATGCGGGTTCCTTTCCCATGTCAAAGAGTGCTCATCTATAGACTTCTTAGCCTCATCCCCTCTAACCTGCTTCTCTCCTGCTTTTCTGTATCTCTGAGCGCTGCTGCCCCTGTCCTGTTGTTCTTACCAAGTGTCTCTCTCACTCCAGGTTTTCCAGCCTCACTCACTCCCTTCTTTGGCTCACCAGGCACTACTGTCTTGTCCATCACCCTTCCACTCAAGTCTCCTTGCCCTCAGGCAGTGATGTTTCTTCACCTCCCTCTTCCTTCTGCGTATTCCTCTTCCTAGCTTGGCATCTATCTCCTCTCAGCATGTCCTCTTCTGCTTCCTCTCAGCATTTGCTATCCAAGCCAGTCTTACTTGCGTCCGCCTCTCAGATCTTCATCAGCTCTGCCATGTGTCTCCCATCATCTCATTTCACATCTCACTTGATGCTACCTGAGCCGGGTGGATAGAGAGAGACCCTGTGATCCTTCCTGGGACCAATGACATCAGTCTGTTCTAGCACAAAGGCGAGGTAGCACTTAAGGGGTGGGGGGGGAAATACCCTTCTGTCACAGCAAAAACATGCTCTGGGTTCTGAGCAGTAAGGTGTTTGTACACACCTGTCAGTGCTTCATCAGATGTAAAGAAAGGTGTAATTGCCTCAACTTAGTTTCTATTTTATATTCAACAAATTGCAATAAAATTTGCTTTATTAAAGCATTTTCAATTATGACTGTTACAGACACAGACTGAGGATTGTTCCTGATGTTGCTTCAATTGTGCTGAAGGAAGACACTGTTGCTCTGTTTGTCAGATGACCTCATTGCTGTGAGATGTTCTACTTAACGCTTAGCTAAACTAAGATGACTGTGTTGTATAACAAAAATGGTCATTGGTGGTACCTGATGAATATTTTTTTAAATGATCTTTAATTTCCCATTTTCAGTGAAAAATGCAGGTCTGTGATTCCATGTATCCTCACACTGCACTTAATTTTTCTTTTAAAACAAACAAAAAACCCCAACAAAAAACCACACCTTAAATCTTTAAGATTTCCACCCCACACCACCCACCCCCTATTTCTATGACATATGTGGCTGAAGATTTCTTTCGTCTTTATTTGAAGTCCAGTATCTTGTAGGCAGGATGGAAGAACATTATTATACCAATTTAAGTGCTGGCGTTGTTGTTCTTCCTGTGCATCAAATCCAACATTGCAACGGAATAAAACAGAGAAACTCAGAATAATAATGTTTCCAGTTTTGAAATCCAAAGGAGAAAAAGCCACGGTAGTGGGAAGGAGACTCTTTGTTATGAGTGATGCTATTGAAACTGCATTTCCAGGGTCTTGCGGGAGAGTGGGTTAGGCTTGTGACGTGCTTTTTAAACACCCATTTCTTGACTGAGGCTGCACTGTCCCACATATGCAGGGAATAGTGAGCACGGTGGTGATTCCACTTGACCATTACTTTGTGCTGAAGCAAATGGGTGAATTCTTTGGGAAAGCTTGGTGTGGTTCCTTGGGTTTTGTCATTGTATATGTCTGTTACTGCTTCTGGAGTCCCCTTGGGTCTGGGAACAGCTGAAACACCTCTCATTTCATGAAACATAAATTAGCAATGCTTCCAGGGTATCAGCAGCCTCTAGACAAAAGCTGTTATTGTGCACCTTGAGTTCTATGTTATGTCTGTGTTGTTTTTTCATTACTTTCAAGAGCATTATTGTTCCCATGCAATTTAGAGATGGCCTTGCATTTAAGCTCTATCGCTTTGAATTTAAGTTCTAAAGTGGTTTCTAGACTTGGTATTTTTTTTTAATGTCACAATACTTTCACCAAGACATCAGAATTACTTTTCATGAAAAATGTTTGTTTTTTAAATAGCACAGTAAAATGGTTCTTAATTTGTTAACCATAGCAACAAAATAATAAAAAAAAAAGAATATGTACTATAACCAACAGTATATGTATTTTTCATTTTCAGGGTACTGGTGTGAATTAATCTCCATATTTGCCTTTCTAATGTAGTGTCGTGGTTTAGGCCGAGCTGGCCATCGGGTGAGTGACAGATGCTCCCCTCTACCCCTCTTCAAAGAGAGAGGCAGAGGAGGCAAAAAGAGACTTATGAGTTTAGAAGGAATTAAACTACTTTAATGAAATACTAATAAGAAAAGAAAAAAATGAAATAGATACAAAACCATATCAAGCTCCCAGGATGACAACCATGACACCGTCTGGCGCTGGGGAAATCCCAGGATGGACTCAGTAACAGACGGGAACTGGATTCTGGATCTGCATTCAGGATTGGGACCAAAGGCAGACGCACAGACAGAGTCCTCCTCAGACGTTGGCCATTGAAGAAAGAAGGCCGACCCTTTGATCCCTCAGCTTTTATACTGAGCATGAGGCAGATGGGATGGAATACCCTGTTGGTCAGTTTTGGGTCACCTATCCTGTCCGCTCCTCCCCGCAGGTGAGACCCCACTGCGCTATTCTGCTTCTGACCCTCCAACGGGGCAAATAATTGAGTTATCTGGCCCTGGGTGTTAGAGCATAAGCAAGAGCCTCTCTGCATACCATGCCTGGACATCAGCTATAAACACGGGTCTTATCACTCTGAGAGAGCGAACATTGTCTGCACAATACGCTGTTAATTTCAGTAGGTGGAAGAGGCCCAGCTAAGAAGCAAAGTTACTGAACAAAATTGGTCCTGTTTTACCTCAAACGTGTAGGCAGGCAAACCCCGGTATTTAATGGTTTAAGTGGCTTTCTGTGAAAGATATTTTGTCCTTCATTAAGAGACTTTAGACATTTGTTTATAAATGTGCCCTTACATTCTCGTCCTTACTGGATAGCCTGGCTTTTGGGGAAAGTTTGTGTCAGAGTGTTCATCTGTAACCTTGGAAAAGTGTTTGCGAAATGACTTTCAGTAAGCACAGGAAAGAACTTGGTTAATTTTCAGTAAAGTATTTCTCGTTTAGGGCACATTGCCCTTCAGGCAAAGAGGACTGATAAAGCTAGTACTTGTGATGTGACAGCCTGGCGCCTCAGCACTTATCTGCCCTCAAAGGATAAGTTGGCCCTAACTGGCAAGGGGAGGCACGACAGCGTTACAGGGCTGTGCTGGAAGTCACTCAGGTCTAGCACACGTTCATTCATCAGACCTCATTGCTGACAGCCTCGGAATGAAAGAGAGGTACGGCGTCGCGTCAGCCAGGCTCAGACTCAGCAGCGTTCCCATGAAATGGCAAGCTGGGACTGAAGGGCTGCGGGGCAGGGTCTGTGGAGCTGTGCTGGGATGACACCAGCCCTCTTCCCACTGGACAGATCACTGCACTCGGAGTGTGTCTCTAGGGAAAGAGTTACAGCACTTCATGCTTGTGTAAACATCCGAAATCTTTGCAAGATGAACATGCTGACATTTGAAGGTCAAACGTGCTTCAACACTTCCAGTCCCTTGCCCACAAGCGCAGGCATCTTTATCATGCAAGCAGAAATGCCCTATGGGTTCCTTCCTCTTTCACATGAAAGCTTATACTAGCTAAAAACTACTGTGTAACAGCAGACATTTTGTGTTCAAATGTGGGGGTTTATTTTCTTGTGGAAAACTTCTGCAATGGAAAATATAAGTTGAGAATAGTTATACGTGATTCATGAAGACGAAGCATCCATTAACCATCTAGGAATTCAGGTTTTGATGAATCTGTGTAGATACCAGATTCTCTTTGAAATTGGAAAAGCAACATGTTCTTAGTATGCTTGTCATGGGATCAGTGGCAACGGAAACCCAAGAGTGTTCTCATGCGGTTGCATTTGATGTGTTTTGGTTTGGGATTTGGTTAGGTTTTTTTAATAGAACCATCCCAAATTCTCTCAATTCTTACTTTTGATGGCATTTTGTTTTAAAAAAGTTTGCTTCTCTTGAAGCTCTTCAAATCTGGACACGTGGTTTGTCAACAGGCCTGAAAACTGAGAGCTGAGTAGACTACAACTAGCAGCCCTCCGTCCGACCCCTCTTCTAAAAGAAGGGGAACAGTATTTTTTTTAAGGAAGCATTTTGACTGTGTGTGAGAGTTTTGTGCTCGGAAGGCTGCATGGAGGCCAGGCAGGGGGGAAGTGGTCAGGATGGGGGTGGATGGTCTGAGGAGCTGCCAGCTTGGTCCCAGGAGGCCCCGGGGGCCGCTGATGGGGGGCACTGTCCCCTCCGGAGCGAGCTGTTACTTACCTCCTACCATCATCTGCCTGCCTGCCTGCCAGTCTTGTCTGGCCTGTCAGCGTACGGGGTATCATGAGTTTCTGTAGTTTACCAATCCTTGTTGTTATAGGAGCTAAAGGAAGAACAGCTACGGTACCCAGCGGTAGGAATGCACTGGCATTTATTTATCAAAGCACGTGTCTGGTGGGTTGTTTTTTTTAATCCTATGCTTGCATTTATGGAAATGAAAAATCTGATTCTGCAGAGCGGTTGTGCATGGCCAGTTTGGTTTTAAACTTCCTAGACTTGATGTATTTATGCGTAGATCATACCAGCATAATACTTAATAATACCCACAGCCTGCTTGTTAACAAAAATAAAGCTAATAGCTTTACTACTTCATTAGCTTGAAGAATTGCTGCTGATTCACTGATTACAGTATAGTCTTTTCCTCATGAGTTGTTTCATCTGTATTACTGAATGTATGAGCAGTTCTGCATTTTGCTTTCACTGTGGATTTAAACTTTACTCAGACATTTTGAACTTCCTTACTGACCTCCAGATTGAGAAATAATAGTAGGGTTTTTTAGTGTATTCAGAACCACGTGGAAACTTTTCGTAATGATCACTGAGGGAGCTTAAAGGAGAATTTGTTCAGTTAAATATGTGAACCTGAAGCTAATACAAAGTACTTCAGTTTTAGTAGAACATATGAGTGTACTTTCAAAAAAACCCCCAACAAAACAACTATTGTCTTAACCTTTCTTCTTAACCTGCCGAATTTTTGTTCTTGTTTTCCACTTGGGAGTTTTTTGTGTGTACCTAAAAGATGCAGAATTGGTAGGTAAGAGTTGTGTCTTAGTTCTGTACTCAAGCTGATGTACTTAACCTGGCCATTAAAAATGCTTCCTAATTGTTCAGTTTGAAATGCTGAAAGACAGCAAAAACCTGTGCTAGGGATAATAAATGAGGATCACGAGTATTGGAAATTATTTACTTTCAGCATTAATATGTTTGATCTTTAACTCCCGGTGGCTTTGTCAGTAAGTTCTTGATGTGTAAAATATTTAAATTACCCTATTTTTTTCTATTAGATCATTCCAACTAGGTCAACAGAAAATTGAATCATAACAACTTGATATCAAAGTTAATTTTGGTAACACAAATTAATTTTGGCTCTGTAGTAATACCAGCTTCTACTTCTTTTTCCAGAAGGTACTCGGGTGAATACATATGCAGTGTCTGCTTCTAAGGAAGTCTGATCCTCAGTGCTTTGAAGGAGACTGGTTTTTATTTTAGTATTTCCCCTAGCTGTTCTTGATTGAGCTGGTCTTCCATATGCAGCGTTTCCATACCTTTTTATTATAATTTAACCTAGGACCCGATTTCTGAATGTCTTGTTATTTTGTCAGGTCATTCTCTTCCCCTTGTGGCTGTTCTTAATCTGTTACAAGATTATTTATGATCAGCTCCCTGTGACTATAGCTGCTTGGAACCAGTCCACCCAACAGAGATTACAAACCCGTTGGGAAGAGGACTGTCTTACTGTTTTTATGATACTTAGCACAGGAGCATCCTGCCCTGTGACTGAAAAGCCCATATTTCACCTTATAGTACAAAAGAGAAATGATCAATGACATACACGAGTCTGCATCTGGAGCTGTTTCCTTTTACCTGTTTTCTGGGTTTAGTTTATTCAGTCTATACGAAGTACATGATAGGCAAACTGCTTCTCTTTGTGTAGCATGGACTTCTCTGTGCGTGTGTGTAGTTTTCTTTTTGGAGATACTTCCTTCTTACAGTGAAATCCCTTAAAACTTCTGTAATCGACCTCAAATTCAGCTCCCTGTGTACCAGGCAATTTTTGTTACATCTCTTTCATAACCTGGCTAAGCTTGAATTGAATTATGTAATTTTTCTTCAGTCTGGGAAGAAATGAAGTCTTTTGGGCAGGGCTTCTGTCTGATGGTGCCTGCACTGCCATAGGGAGGCCAGCAGCCACCTGTGGACGCTTTACTGTAGCAGAGTTGGAGGAAGCATGCAGAGGTTGATGGATCTGGGTTTGTCTTTCTGCTGCCTGTCCTCCTGCCTTCATCTTGCAGCTCATGTCAGTTCAGCAAAGATCAGTTGTCAAATAGTTTTGGTGAAACATGGGCCAAGCTGACTAAATAAATAATCCCAAAGTTGCCTTTCAGTAAGGGGTGTTTCAAAACCCAGGTCTTTGATCTTGCTGATGGCGTGGTCTCAGATGTAGTAATGCTGACAGGAGGCGAGCTGGTGAGTGCAGCTGAGGAAGAGAAGAGTCTGCAGCCACCCTTTGTTGAGAGAAATGTTGCTCTGGGTCGGCTTAAACCAATCTAAAATGTTTACAGTATTCACAGTTTTTTTAAAATGCAAGCTCCCATGCTCATCAGTGGCCCATGAAACACTGGCTACCCAGAGTGGTTTTTGCTAATTGTCTTGGGTTTTATACTTAAACACTTAAACACTGGGTTGACTTTGAAAATAGAAAACATAGCATGTGTAAATCACAGTCATCATTGCATTGTTGTTGTAGAGCACTGAAGTGATAAATCTTTCAAGTTTCTTTTCCTGTTTCAGATTTTGGAAAAAAGTTTGGACAAAAAAAAAGTTAACCGTCAGTCTAGTTACGGTGTGAACTTCCCCTCCACATGCCCTTTTGCTCTGTTCTGTAAATCATAAATATTTTGATATGTCACTTTGTTCTCAGTGTGGGAAAACAAGGTTTTTAGATAAAAACTTGATAGAATCTTAATCTAACATTTTTTTCTGTAGCCTGCCCAGAATGTTTTTAGTACTTCATTTGTTCTCCTTTATTAACTAATAACGATGTCCCAAGTTAATTTGTCTTATCATAAAGGAGTAATACTGAAATGCCTTTCCTTTTTGTTAAACTCTCTGAAATGATAGGCAGCTGTAAAATTTTATTTCATTTTTCAGTTATGTAACCACCCTCATAATTTACAAAATGTCTCCTATGTCAAGATGTTTCAAGAGTAACTTTTAAATTCTAACTAAAATGGAAGGTGTAATTTCAAGTTTAATGCCAGTTTTATTAATGTGAGCAATTGGCTGTGTACAATTGCTGTTATCTGGTCTGTTACAACAGAAGCATTTTACAGCAGCTTTTTGTACATTATCAGAGGCAAAGCTCTTAAGAAAAATGTTCTTTAAAATAGCATGTGCTCTGCTGAGGCTAACTAGTTTAAGGGCAGTGGAGGAGTGGTAGGATGCTTTTCTGAGCCTCCTGGGTGCTTTGAGATGCCGCCTCTTTCCCTTTGTCCCCCTCCCCTCTTACAGTGATGTGGCTTGTAAGGTGTCTCTGAGGTTGCTCATTGCCCAAAAATCCAGTTGTTGTCAACTGCATGTCCACAGGAGAAAGTATGAACTGTCTTTGCTATGTTTTGGCCTGTGTGCCACACCAGGATACGTGGGCTAACTCATACGCAAGCAGTCAGGCATTCCTCTTTGAAATTAGTTATCTGTAGATGATACCTTTTTTTAAGTAGAATTTCCCATTATTCTCTCAAGGTTTCCATTTGTCACGTGATAACTGTAGCTGGGGCTGAAATGGGGTAAAATAGCACCTTTGGGGAAAACCTGCTGAAGGTTGACGTTGCTTTGCATTTGCAAAACTGGTATTTTTGAAGTACTGCTTAAAGCAAAGTGCTCGTTTTGCCGAACTGTGGTGTCAGCTCACTTGACCCTTTTATTTGACGTGGCAGGTTCAGATTTCTAAGTGAGAACGGCCATGCTGCAAGAAGTGCTTGAGCGCCTTTCCCTGCTCCAGCAGACCCCTCTGAGAGGGGCCCGCCTTGAACCTCTTCTGCATATGAGGCAGATGGGGTCTGAAGCCTTGGTTAGACAACACAGTCCAAGCAGTATATCTAACAAAAAGGTTTTAGCTGTGATAGTTTGTACAAAATCCTTATCCAAATAATGAAATGCTATTTAGGTGAAACTTTTCTTGTTAGTGATTTTACTTCAAAAGCAAGCGAGCAAGGAGTTGCTTGCTGTCCTGCTTGGTCCGTCCTGGCCTGGGTATGTCATGAGTTTATTGACAAGGTGTCTCCTCTGCTGGACTTGAAGAGGATCATTGAGAGACAGGATTGGCTTCCTGGGCAGTTAGAGCAGAGGCACTTGTGTGGAAGAGACAGCACCACAAGCAGACATTGTGCTGGTGTACTCTTTTGTGTATATTCTCCATTTTTAGTTACCAACACAGCTAGTGAGCTATCAGGAATGTTGCCTTACTGCCATCATTGGGGGAACTGCACAGAGTAACATCAGTTTTCATCCACTGCTTTGAAAATTTTCATTTCTGAGCGATGACTAACCTGTCCTTTAAAGCTGTCTCCTTTCTGGTGTCATGTGTAACTCCATCCTAATGGAATTTGGGTTCTCCTGAGCACTGCCCATGAAATACTTCGGCCAGCTTACTGTTCTGTGTGGGAACTCATAAGATTGTGTTTCAGCTCATATATTTATATACATGTTGTCAGACATGTAGGTAAAACTATAATACGCTGATCTCTTTAATATCATTCTTGTGTTGTCTTACGCACTTGGGATGGATGCTTTGCCCTTACATTTAATTTCCTTTTTTCTTCCAGTGATGGTTCAGCTAGGCACTTTTGACTAGGGGCAAAAATCTGCAAATGATTTAATTTTAAAAAATAAGCTCTTATGAACCTTCAGATGCATTACAAAATGTTCCATTCCAGTGGTTGGTCTGGATTTATTAAATCTAACGTGGTCATCCTTGCTGTAGCCCTTCAATATGATATATTTACTGTTATTGACTTCAATGTCTTCATTACTGTGGCTCATCTTAGTTTAAAATCCACTTACTCTCTAAACTTTTATATCTGTTTATGTGATACAAGGTATTTGAATAAAAAAATCTTCATTCTGGTACTGTGAATTCGACTTAGACACTAGGCAGTGTTTCTGAGCACAAAGTCTGTGCAAATAGCAAATACTATTTTATCATATTGCCCTCGGTATTTGCATATAACATACTGTTTATATTAATCCTTAAGGACAGGATTCAGTTCTCAATAGAACATAATCTTGCGTGTTAATCCTGACTTTGTTTCTGTCCACAATGACTCATATGTACAAGGAAAAGAAAATAAATAAAACAGGTTGGAATTAGTCACTTGGTAAAATATGATCATCTTCTACCAGCTCTTGGTTACTACTGCTGTGCTCACTGAGTAATTCTTGCAACGAGAAGGAACAGTTTTGTTAGAAAGTAAGGGGTTTTTTTGGAGGTAGTTATATTTAATGTAAATATTTACATGGCATTGCACATTCACAGAAATTGTTGACTTCCGAATGCTGAAAGTATGGTACACTGCCTTCTGGGTTATTGGGTGCTCTCGTGGGAGGGTTAGTGACAATACAGAGCTTTTGCCTTTAAGCAACTCAGCCCCATTAGTTAGTAGCAGTCATTACTTTTCACATTCTAGCCTTCAAATGGCAGGTGAAGACTCAGATGTTGGTGAACAGGATCATGTGCCCTTTCTTTTGTCAGTGTGTTTAATGTTAGAAACCAGAAATTGCATTTGCATTGGGTTTTTTTTAAAGCTATTTTCTAATGTCTGGAGCAAGTCCAAAAAATTTGTATACCTAGTATGGCAGGTGATCTGTCTAATCGATGTACTGTCTTCCTTATTAGCCAGCAGAAGGTGGTGCGAGAAACCTATTTTGTGAATGGGAGACTCCAGTGTGTGATACTGAGAGCGTGCCTCTCGTTTTGTCTGTCTGTAAAGTTGACTCAGCTATCACCCATGTTTGGGGTAGATAACAGAAAAACAAGCTATTCAGTTAATCTTCTGTGATCATACGGAATATGTGAAGGAACTAGGCAAGGCACCACTTTCTTGATGATACTGTAGTTTGCAACAGCTTCAAAAACCCAAACAGTAGGTCACGTGAAGGATACAGAATAATGATGTTTTGAAGGCCCATGTGACTGAAATGACCTCAAGGATTGCGGCAACTTTGGTTTTGTTTGCTAGCATATGGGGAGGTGGAGAAGACTTAAGGCATGGATAGAATCATGGGGTCACTCGTGTTGGAAGGGACCTCTGGAGTTCCAGTGCCCAATTTGCTGCTCAAGGCAGGGCTGATACTGTATTTTGATTGGCTGCTCAGGGCTTTGTCTGGTGTGGCCTTGAAAACCTGCAAGGACAAGAGATTCTGCAACCTCTCTGCCTCTTGGTGGCTTTTTCCCCTATGCTTAATTATCCTTGTGATTCCATCCCCTCACCCCCCACCCCCATATCTGGTAGGAACCTCTCCTGTTTCAGACTATGGCCACTCTCTTTTTGCAGCACAGCGCCGTGAAGCGGCTCACTTTGTTGTCTTAATGATGTCTCCGTAGGGATGAGCAGGCAGGTATTAGCTCCCTTGAAGCCATTTCTTCTCCAGGCTGAACAAGCTCTACTCCCTCAATCTCTCCTTATAGGCCAAGTTCTCCAGCCCTCTCGACCATCCTCTGCTGAACTCATTCCAGTTCATCAATATCTTTCTTGTACTGCAGTGCCCAAAACTGGATGCAGTATTCTAGGTGCAATCTAATGAGTGACAGGTAAAAGGGGTTAATCACTTCTCTCAATCTACTGTATGTCCTTCTGTTTGTACAGCCCAGGACATGATACCATTGCCCATCTTTACTGTCAGGACACACTGCTGGCTTGTGCTCAGCTTGCTGTTGGCCGCACCTGAGCCTTTTTTGCAGAGCTGCTCCCCAGGTTGCGTGTCCCCAGCCTGTATCATTCCCAGGGCTTACTCCTTCCCAGTGGTAGGACTTGGCATTTGTCCCTGTTGAATTTTATGATGTTTTTGTCAGCTCACACCTCCAGCCTGTCTAGGTCATTCTGAATGGCAGCTCTGCCTACAATTGTGTTGATTACTCTCCCCCCGCCCCCCTCCACACCCCACTCCCCCCCACCCCCCCAGTTTGGGGTCATCTGCAAACTTTTTGAGGGTATATTCTGTCATCTTCTCTGTATCATTGATAGATACATTAAACAAAACAAATGCCAAAATGAAGCCCTGAGGTATTCTACTGATTACTTCCTTCCAGGTAGAGTACAACCATGAGCCACTACCCATTGAGCTTGACCACACATCAGTTTTTCACCCAACTAGCAGTCCACCTACCCAAACTGTAATATCCCAGCTTGGATATGAGATGTTGCAAGAGGGAAGATGTGTTGAATTCCTTGCTAAAATTGTGGTAGATGGTATCTATTGCTTTATTCTTATTCGCTAATCTTGCCATTTCATCCTAGAAGACAGGTCAGGTTGATCAAGCATGATACACCTTTGTTAAATCTGATTTGGCTATTGCAAATCATCATCGTCTCCATGTGCCCAGACGTGGCTTTCAATAGGACTTGATCCATGATTTTCCCAGAAACTGAAGTGAGGCAGGCTGGCCCGTAATTCCTCAAAGCATCTTTCTTGCGAAGCTTCTGCCTTTCTCCAGACATCAGGAACTTCCCTCAGACTCTGTGATCTCTCAAAGATATGTAAACCAGTCAGGTTTTGCTTTGAACTTTGTATTGGAATCTAGCTTATAAATCAGACGACTTGAAGCTTCTGACCATGAAGACTTTCTTTGGAGAACCAGTATGTGATAGCTGTAGACAAGTTTCAGGGAGTTCTCTGTTACCCTAATACTTAAAAACATGGCTTACTAGCCATTCAGAACTGTCCTTACGTGAAGAAATGATGGTGTTTATCAGTCTGTTGCTTATAATTTGTATTTTATTCCTAAGAAAGTGGTGCTTGCTGAATGCAGAATGTAATGTTGCATTTAGTATACCTGACTGCTTATCACAGAATCACAGAATGGTAGGGGTTGGAAGGGACCTCTGGAGATCATCTAGTCCAACCCCCCTGCCACAGCAGGGACACCTACAGCAGGGTGCACAGGATGACGTCCAGGCGGGTTTTGAATGTCTCCAGTGTGGGAGACTCCACCACCTCTCTGGGCAGCCTGTGCCAGTGCTCTGCCACCCTCAAAGGAAAGAAGTTCCTCCTCATGTTAAGATGGAACTTCCTGTGTCCAAGTTTGTGCCTGTTATCTCTTGTCTTATCACTGGGAACCGCTGAAAAAAGACTGGTTCCATCCCCCTGGCACCCACCCTTTACATAATTATAAGCATTTATAAGATCCCCTCTGTCTTCTCCAGGCTAAACAGACCCAGATCTCTCAGCCTTTCCTCATAAGAGAGATGCTCTGGTCCCCTAATCATCTTTGTAGCCTTCTGCTGGACCCTCTCCAGCAGTTCCCTGTCCTTCTTGAACCGGGGAGCCCAGAGCTGGACACAGTACTCCAGATGCGGCCTCACCAGGGCAGAGCAGAGGGGAAGGATGACTTCCCTCGACCTGCTGGCCACACTCTTCTTGATGCACCCCAGGATGCCATTGGCCTTCTTGGCCACCAGGGCACATTGCTGGCTCATGGTCATCCTGTTGTCCACCAGGACTCCCAGGTCCCTTTCCACACAGCTGCTCTCCAGGAGGTCAGCCCCCAACCTGTACTGATGCATGGGGCTATTCCTCCCTGTGTGCAGTACCCTATCTTTTAGCTTCCTTGAATTACCATGCCCGAGTCGTCTTTTTTCTTTTTCCGAAGCTGTCCCATCCCAGCTGCCTTGTAGCTGAGCTGCCAAACCATGCTGCCATCCTTCCTGCAAGGTGAGCAAAGACTTCAGTCTGTGTAGAGCAAACCCACTTTTTGTCAGATAGTTGTTAATCTGGTTACCTGTAAACTTTGCAAAGCCTGAAAGTGTTTTCTTATTTTCCTACTTCTCTGGTAATACAGTGAACTCCTTTGCCCACAGGCAATAACAATTTCATTGGAAGTTTGGTCTTGGCAAATAGAATATTCAGGGCTTGGTGATGTTATGGGAAGTGATTGCTTAGGTGGTTAATAATCAGCAAGGTATTTCTGCTTAGTTGATCTTCAACTGCTGCTTATGGAGTTATTTATTCACTCATCAGAGCCTTTGCACAAGATGGTATTGCAGAAACAATTACTTCCTGAACTTGATCTTACAGTGATTTCTGTTCTTTGCCAGAAGAGAGAGAGAGGAGGAGAGCACAATTGAATTAAATTACTGCTGAAGTAAAAAGAATCCAAATTTTTATAAAGAAACATGCAGTATGAAGGTGTTTGGGGGTGGGGGGGAACCCCCAAAACTGAAATCTTTCTGAAGTAAACATTTCTTTGTTTAAAATGGTATATTCCTCATTGGAATCCTGGTGTGTTAAATGGCTTTTGACAGCCAAACATTGAAGGTGTCTAGCATTTTCATTCTTTCCACTTATCTATAGGCTTATGGTCGTTACTCCTTCTAGACATCAGTGCCTATTGGGCCCTTCTCAAGCCTTACTCCTAATGCCAGATGCTTTACCCCAATTACTAAGAATTGCGTATGAGAAACATCTCATCGTATAATAATGCAAAGCACAGTGGGATTTCTGGTCCCAGTTGTGCTGAATTGTTTCCAAGCGTCCTGTCTTTGTGCCATCTTACCGTTTGATTGGTGTCTTTAGCAAGTCACTAGTACGAATACATAGGGCAATAATGAATTAATTAATCCAATTACTTCTTACTGTATGCTGTTTCCATTTCAGAGCCCATTTTCCAAGTACATCTTGCATAATGAAGTGCATTAAGTGTCACTTCAGCCAGAAGGGAGGAGATTTGCACTTGCACATCTTGCTGCAAAACATGTCTGCTGGCTGCTGTGAGAGAGGGAGCAGAAACACTAACAACCGACGTGCAGCTTGTCATGCATCTTGGCAGCAGCAGAACGTGATATTAATAGCTAGAGTGTTAAAATTCTTGCATTTGGTAGCATTTATGAAGCAGAATCTGTTTTGAAATTCAGCCATATTATACCTTTTAAAAATCTGAAGGCAGCGGGAGGGAAAATAAGATTCACAAAGATACAATTCCTTAAGATTTGGAATGTATCTGCTTTTGAGAAATACGATTAAGTTACAGTTGGTATTTAAATATAAGGAAGAGCATTAAAATGGATCTTGCAGTATCAGTCATCTTTATTTATCAAATCACAGTGTGCAGTTGTGTTAATTTCTGGAAAGGGTTTTAGAAATGTTTTTATTTTTTAAAGGCTGCTAGCTTTTGTTCTCTTTTGACATTTTCAGAAAACTAACTTTATTAAAATCTTACAGAGTACAGAGAAGAGTGAATGTTACCTTGAGTAAGTCTGGGTATGGTTAATGACTTTCCTACTTTAGATAAACTATTTAACATACAGACTGAAGACAGTTAAAACTGAACAAGGTGGATTTCTCTTTATTTGTTGTCTAACTAGTGCTGACTGGTGTTTATTGATGGGGAAACTCCTTTACCGTGCAAGAGAGAGCCCTGTAGAGGTCCAGCACTCACACCTGAAACTCAAAAGCTCCTGTAAATTAAAAAGTACTTTGTCTGGGGAAGGATATGTGTTGATCCTGTATCATAAAATAAGGAGACCGCACCTCCTCAACTTTTCCTTACCATTCTTCTTTCAATGTTGATTGCTGAATACAATACCTTGGCACATGTGTCTCAATCTCTACTCATGAATTGAGAGCATGGGAGAGGCAGGCAGTTCCCCAGCCAGTGGCAGGGGCAGGAGGTGGAGGACCAGTTGATGGGAAACGTGACCGAGTGGTATCCAGTGCAGCTCTGCTGGTCTCTGTCACCTGCCATGGGAACCAAGAGCACTTGATCTGCGAGCGACCTGTGCTGGCTTTTCACAAGCAACTTCTCCCTCGACAGGCTTTTTTGGTATTTGTTTGGTGCTTGACTCATGCCATGCTCTGCTATCAAATGTCCCACCTGGCACTGACGTGAGCAGAACTGTAAAGGAGCTCATCAGTTATGAAAGAGATGCATAATTGGGAGAGGACTTAAGTATGTGACTACTAGGAATAAAGGGATTCTCAGAAAAGTCAGAAGATTACAAGGCAGGAAGCACTGAATGTTTTGAGATGCACACGAAAAAATCAAAACGTACTTGATATAAAAAAAAAGAGCCTGAAAATTATGAAAAGAATGTATTTCAGTAAAATAATTCTCTCCATCTGAGGCTTTTTGTTAGTATCCCCAATTTTTTTTCATTAACAATGACTCAACACTGAACTGGTGATTCTGGTATAAAGACTGTTTTGGCTGTATACCAACAACCTCTTACTATCCTGAATGAAATAGGTCCTTTCTTGAGGTAAAGGTGGTCCTTTACCAAGAACATGTGCAGCACCAGTATGTAGCATGAGGCCAAGGTTTGTGTTGGCTCCTCTTGAGCCTTCCCGGGCTAGCGAGTCCAGATGTTTTTCCTTTGACCTCTGGCGAAAGGGCTCTTGGAAGAAGTGCCTCCTTAAGAAGAAAACCTTTGTTCAGCCAGTTACCCAAATACTTTTTGGTGTCCATGGTTGTATACTTTGTATTTTATCTGGTTTACTCAGCAGCTAATGACTTTGAGGTCCTGGGACATGCTTGATGATGGCTTTTATTAGCTAAGCATTGTGAAAGGAAGTGGATGTGGAGAGCAAAAGGCCTTTGGTGGATTTAAACAGTGGGTGATGGAGAATTGCTCTGTATTACAGCATTGTCACAAAAAGGGGCATGGGACCAAGGGAATCTTACCTTGCTAAAAGAAGCAATCCCAAATACCTGGAGTCTTTGCTGCTGCACCATTCTGGTAGTAGGAAGTCCTAACCCTACGAGGTAGGGTTCAGAAATCTTTTGATTTTCTTTCCCTTTCATTTACCATTCCTTGCACCCCCTACACCTCAAAGTACCTGACAGAGACGTGTGCACTTCAGTGTGGAAGAAAAAGAATTCAACTGTTTTGAAGGAGAAGAAATATTTATGAAGAAAACATTTCAGGTTTTGTTTCCACGACAACTTTTGGGGGCATGGATGGTCAAGACACTCTAATTTCTTGTCCCTTGCATTTCCTTTCCAGACTGAGGTAGTCAGTACTTTGAGGAACCGTATTTCTGTGTTTCTTGTACTGCAGCTTGTTCCTAAAAGCTACACAGGGACAGGATGCTTCCCAAACAGAACAGCAGCTGCCATGTAATGGCAGGCATGTAACTGCATCTTCCAGGCAGTGCTGTGTAAACAGCCTGAGTGCACATACATTTTTGTGGAGTACAAGTGCTGTTGTTATTGAAGGTACTGCTGTCCTGTTTCCCTCCTGATTTTATTTTTTTTCTCCTTACTTGCTTGTGGCCCAGGATACTTGGAATAATTTTCACTGTCCCAGGATTCTGCTTGGGGAACCTTGATAAAATCTTACTAAATCTTCACAAAATGGTCTCATTAAGCCTTTCACATTTCACACCTATTCCTTAGAGTTTTCTAGTACAGTTCTTTTTTTCAAGATTATTCCTTTCTGTGAACATTACTGATTTCTGGAGATCAAGCAATTTCCAATAAATTTCTTGGGTTATTCTGTCCTCCCATTTGAGGAACCCGATAGTTCCCTCTGCTGCTTCGTATGCAGAATCAAGCAGTCTCCTCTAACTTGCCTTGGCTTCCAGCACCTTCCAACTTTTCTCTCCCTGCTCTTCTTATAGCACTGTGGAAGATCTGTTTTAGCTAGACATACTGCTGTCAGTTTAGGATGGGACCTGGAATGCCCCAAAAACACCACCCCCACCCCCGCTGTTCCAAAAACCACTAAAAAATCCCCACCAAATGACCCTGTGGCAAGCACCCACAGGTGGCATCCTTCACTTTATAATATTTTTTTCCACTGTAAGCAGCTGGGCTTCAGTCCCTAATGCTTTCACCAGCCCTCCAAAGCAGTTGACCATGTCTTGTTACAGATTTATCGAACAGGGACTACTGCAATGATAGAGTGAAAAGTAAAAAGTGGATCTGAAAAGTCTGTTGGGGCTGCAGAGAAGAGAGAGGAAGGAAGCAATAACCAGTAAGCGTGATGTGGAAGGAGGGGAATAGATTTTTGCTTGGGCAGCATCACGTTGGAGCTCTGTGACTGAAGGCAGGATGGACTCAAGCTCTCCAGAGTGACATCACTAGACTTTATTATTCCTGTTGTTTCCTAACTCACCATTTCCAGGAAATTAGGCAGGATTACATAATTGGGAGGGAGGGGACTGTGTCTGCAAGAAATACGCTCTCATTTATGGCAGAAGCTTTGCAGATATAATCAGTGAACTTGAGGGATTGGAAGTGAGAGCAACTCAATCCTGAAATCTGTCAACTTCCTGAGTGGACTTAGCAGCCTGCATTTGGGCCTGTTTCTTGGTAAATCATGTTTGAGAAGTTGCATTTTGATTTGTGGTACAAGGCAAGAAAGTTTGCTTGTGTGAATGGTTGGTGCCTAGAGAAAGCAAACTGCAGGGGAAACCCTTCAGATAGCCTTTTTGGGGTGACCGTTGCTGCTGGTCACACTGATAACAAGTTCTGGGAGGGTCTTCTGTTACCTCGCGGGCCCGTTAGGAAGATGGGATAGGAAGAGGAATCCTGGCACGTGACATAATCCATGATGTTGGGGTAATTGGCATTAGTACAGCTCTGTTATATTGCATTAATGAGCAAGAGAGGGACAGAGGGGGCATCTTACTGTACTCCCAGCAAGATTTTCCCTTGAAGGTGGGGGGGACAATTGAAAAAAAGGAGAGAAGTAGGTGAACTTAATGCTTCAATGAACTGTTAAGGTGCTGCAGACTTTTAAGGAATGTTTATCTGCTTTGTTTATAAAGATCCCAGAGTGTGTGATGATGTGTATTTGAATCTTTTTGCATGTAAACAGATGTATCTGTTATTGGCATAATGCATCAAATCTGAATGATGCTTGCGTTCTGTCTGGAAAGTAATACAATTTTATCAGAAAATGCAGACAGGCAAAAAAGTAGCAGTGAGCAGAAATTCCATTTATGTCTATGATCAAAGAGCTACAGAGGAAGGAAGAAGAAGGTTTGAGAATAATCCTTTTTTTATGTGTAGTATCTTACGAAAATGAAGACATAATAAACACCATGAATTATAGGTATAGTTCTCAGTATATAGTTCATTATTTCATCTGGACAAATGTACTTTGATGGATTGTACCTAAAGGATTTTAGCCCTTTGACTCCAGAGTTTTGTGTGAGGTATTTGGACTTTACAAAAACTGCGGTAGAACAGGTAATAGATCAAGACCGGGACCCTTGGTTGTGGTACCTATATGGATATTTAGATGTTGGTGACTTCATTGCAGTGGGTTTTCTTTTACCTTGCTTCTTTTCCTGGTATGGTCATACATTGTGTGCCATCACCGTGTTTGTGAAAAGTACATTAATTGTCATGATCTTTCAAAATTGTTGTAAGAGCATCAGGGTGCTAAGGTGTCACACAGCTAGAATTACCAGTCAGTTTTTAATCTAATAGAAGAGCTTTGTTCATCTGAAATTGTTGTCTTTTGTAGCCTAATAAACAGATAAACATTGCAAATAGTGAAGATGGTTTACTTGAGAGTTGTTGTATCAGGGTGCATTTGTTGCTATGTATGCTAAATAACAGAACAATAAAACACTTTTTAGTGGGTATATTCTCTACCTTTTCAAGTTTAGTTGAAAGCAGGAATACAGAAGCATTCAAGGACTTCTTTGAAGCAGAAGAAATACTGAAGCAGTAGGCATTTGCTTTGATGCTGTGAAAATGTCTGTTGGAGAATCACTGGCCTTACTTTTAGATGCTTAAAACATAGTGGGTGGCTTTTTTCAAAAAATAGTAATAGAAAAAAGCTATAGTTATGGGAAGTAACTTCTTGGAACTTTATGAAGACAAAACTGGCAATATAGAGATGTGTTAATGGGATCAGTGTTGGTTTTGGCTGACCCCCTAGAAGAATGAAGCTGTTCCCATCTCACGCCCCAGAGATGGCTGCGCAGGTCTTGCTTTCAGTTATGATCCTGCCCTTCAAATTTGGGTCTGCATTGCTGTCCGTCTGCCGTGCCATGGGTCTCTTACTGAAATTCATGCCATAGGTTACAGATAGATAAAATGGTGGAGTGAGGACAGTTTCTCACAGAGCTGTTTTTGGGGCAGTTTTATGGGCAGGAGTTAAGCCTGTTGCTACTCATCAGAAAAATACAGATGGTCCAAGCTGCTGCGACACAGACATCATGTATTATCAGCACCACCTTGCCTTTCTCTTGACTGGTGAGTGGGTTTTTGGAAGAGGTGTCCAACTTTGGCATTCGGGATGGGGTTGAGGGTGAAGGTGGTTTTGAGCTGTTAAGGCTGGTGGGGTGTGCAGTGCAGCACCGGGCTCTCTGCTGGATACCTTGCGTGCAAGCTCCTTCACCGCCTGCCCTTTGCTGGCGACTGCCTGGGGGCGTTCAGCGGTGTTCCACACTGCTCTTAATGCTTACAAGTTACTGGGGGAGGAGATAACATTAGGGTGGTATTTGATACCCAGCTGGGTACTGGTATTAGTATTGGTAGTCCTTCATAGGTAACGATAGAGGTAGAAATAATTTTTTTACATGGTCTCTTACATACTTCACTGCTTCTATTTTACTTCCATTTAAAATTAAATTGGAAATTGGGAAAATCTACAGAGCCCGTGTTTTGGCTCTAGACTACTTAACAGTCGGGCTAAACATGACTCGTTCCCGAGTTCAGAGGAGAGCCATGCCGTGGGCCGGGACAGGAATCCCTCCCCAGGGGCCGGGCATGGCAGGTTTGACCAGGTTTGACAAGCACAGCCTCACTTTCTTCATCTGTAGATACCGAGTCTAAAATCTTGAAGTACTTTGTGACTGGTTCAGCATGTTGCTAGATAATTGTGCTTACTAACTCATTTTGCTGAAAAATTAAATGTATTTTTAAAGTGTGTAGCTGCTTTGCATCTTTTCTGGACTTATGAAGAAAAGAAAAAGCATTTTCAATAAAGTGTTGTTTCTCTGCACATCAATTGATGCCAGTGAGTTTGACTTGCATCCTGATGCAGATTGCAGCTAACCTTTAATTACCAACCTACAAATAAGAGAAAGCATCACGTGTGAAGACTTTAGGTGCTTTTATTAAGGGTAACGTTTATATAAAGTTACATGGCTGCTTAAATAAATGTCATAATGTGTGCTTAATGGCATATGTGATAAATAAACATGCCTGGGTAGGCACAAGGGCTAGCAGAAGTGTTGCGGGGAGCTGAGCAGAGCAAAGCCCTGCAGCAGTGGGATGGGGAAAGGCACAGGGTCACTCTGCTCCTTGCTGTGGCGAGCCGAGGCTGTGGGGACTCAAGATAATCGATGCAAAATTATAGAGGAGAGACACATTTGTCTGAATGTTCTCAAATACGTGTGGCGCAAGCACTTGAGCTTGCAAATTCATTTTAGCCAGGCCTTGTTCTCATCAGTGACGTGGAAAATGAAGCCTTGAGTCCTCGAGCCTCGGTATGTGTGCTGCCTCCTCATGCAAAATTTAGCACAGGCTTTGTTTGAAAGTACTCCTCTGAACATAATTTGAACGTGCTTATTTTTTGGTTGGGATCCTAACCATCTGCAACCATCTGCTAGCAGGTGTTTGGTTTTGTCACGGATTTTGTTTTATTACCTTTATCGTCTTATCTTTGTTCTGTTTTTGTGCAATGCTGGATGGATCCTTAGATCCCATCTGTTTTATGCAGTGGATGGAAAATCTGCTGATCAGTACCGTGTTTCACACAGGGTATAATATTTTTATTTCGAATTACTTTGCCCTGATGTCATATCTGCCATTTAAACAGATAAGGCAGTCATCTTCTTACAAGTGTGTCCACTTGCTGAGCCTTTTTCTTCCTAGAGAAGATTTAAGAATGTGTGATCAGATGCCTTCACTATAATCCTAATTCTTTTATTAGAAGTTGAGTCTTAATGCTCTTCTTAGTCTTTGCTGGGTTGAAAAATTAAGTTTCTGAACGAGAACTTCTGGTCTTACAGCACAAAATCTGTTGTAGTTCCATGAGTATTTTTCAGAGGATGTTTGAGTGAAGTAAGATTATTTAATAGTAAAATGCGGCATCATAATCTTGGGCAAAACTGTCTTTGAGGAATGTGAACTGCCACTCTGTTGTGATACACCAGGATGGGGCAGTATGAGGAAGTCCGCTACAAATGTAATTGAGAATTTGGGCATCAGGAAAGGGATTATTGACATTAGGAAAAGAAGAGAGATTTGTAAAATGAAATTAAAATGGGACTTACTACGTTGACACAATTGGTGTTTCAGTGATGTGCAGACAGCGGATACAGCAACTTAAATGTTGCTTTTAAAAAACATAGATTTGAGTTATGAGCAAGCAACTTATTTTCAAAAGGGCAAGCAGTGGATTGTTGGCCTTCAGGTAAATGAATTGTAGTCACAGGGTGGGTTTTTGTAACTTGGTAACATGATCTCTGCCCAGAATTCCCATTCCAGATGTGTCAAAAACCCACAAATGAGAGGTATCTGATTTTTATCTAGTCCTTCCCTGCAAGAGTTGGGTAAGCAGCTACTGGAAAACAAATAGCTGTTATAATTGTGTGTTGAATCACTTGAGGGAGTTTAGTGATTTATGAGCTCACCAAAAGACAAGTTGTGCCATTGTGGTCCATTATATGTGCCATTATATGTGGTCCATCCGTGCTTAGCAGAGCACGGATGTATAACTGTAATCAAAATACAAGAGATGCTGAAGAAGGCAGAAAAGAAGGCAGTTCTCATTAAAATCTTTATCAACAACCTGGACAAGGGGATTGAGTTGCACCCTCAGTAAGTTTGAAGGTGACACCAAGTTAGGTGGGAGTGTTGGTCTGCTTGAGGGTGGGATGGCCCTATAGAGAGATCTGGACAGGCTGGATTGATGAGCCAAGGCCAATGGCATGAGGTTCAACAAGGCCAAGTGCCGGGTCCTGCACTTGGGTCACAACAACCTCATGCAGCGCTACAGGCTTGGGGAAGAGTGGATAGAAGGCTGCCCAGCGGAAAAGCATCTGGGGGTGTTGGTCAACAGCCAGCTGAACATGAGCGAGCAGTGTGCCAAGGTGGCCAACAGCATCTTGGCTTGTATCAAGAATAGTGTGGCCAGCAGGACTAGGGAAGTTATTGTCCCCCTGTACCGGCCCAGGTGAGGCTGCACCTTGAACACTGTGTTCAGTTTTGGGCCCCTCACTACAAGACAGACATAGAGGTGCTGGAGCGTGTCCAGAGAAGGGCAACGAAGCTGGTGAGGGGTCTGGAGAACAAGTCTTGTGGGGAGCAGCTGAGGGAACTGAGGTTGTTTAAGCCTGGAGAAAAGGAGGCTGAGGGGAGACCTTATCACTCTCAACAGGTGAAAGGAGGTTGTAGCGAGGTTGTCGTTTCAAGGTGGGAATTGGTCTCTTCTCCCAGGTAACAAGTGATAGGACAATAGGAAATGGCCTCAAGTTGCACCAAGGAAGGTTTAGGATGGATATTAGGGAAAATGAATTCACTGAAAGGGTTGTTAAGCATTGGAACAGGCTGCCCAGGGAAGTGGTTGAGTCACCATCCCTGGAGGTGTTTAAAAGACATGCTTAGGGACATGGTTTAGTGTTGGACTTGGCAGTGCTAGGTTAACAGTGGGACTTGATGATCTTAAAGGTTTTTTTCAACCTAAATGATTCTATGATTGTAAAAAAGAAGAAAAAGAGATAAATATAAGCCTGACAGAGGCAATGGTGGTGCTGGTAATAATATGAACGCTTCGTGGTGTAGATCTGGTACAAATTTTGCAAGCCTGTCTGTCCATGGCATGGTTGTGGTTCAACTGTGGCTTGCCCCTGGCACTGGAGCAGGGGTAAGGTGCTGGTAGGGATCAGGGGACAGTGTGGGGCCAGGGAGGCTTTTTAAGGCAGTGCTGGTGCCTGGGGAGATGCTTGTCTGACTTGAGCCTCGCGGGCAGGGTGTTGAGGGCAGCCTGGTGTGGTGCCAGTTGTTGTGTTGCTGTATTGGAAGGAAAAATAATCTTGGGGTTGAATTATGTGTTGCAATCCCAGCACTTGAGAGTGGAAATTACAACCAGGACTAGTCTGGAATGCTCCATCAGTCAAAAAAAATGCACTAATGCATAACTACCTCAGTCATGGCTTGTACTGGCAAACAGAAGAAGTATTACAGTTTGTCCTTATTTTTAGAGCCCATACACATTGGCCCTCTCTCTAAGGAGGCACAAGATTGCTCTCCCTTCACACATGCTTGTTTTCCCTGGGTAGTCTGTAGGTTATTTGTTCAAAAAAGCAAAGAATCCCTAAAGGCTTATGATTCAGCAGCATTGAAAGTTAAATGTGTACTGGAGTGGTACAGGTAGAAGCTTGTCTGCAAGTCAGAAGTGTTTGAAGTGCTCCTCTCTGATGGACTTGTGTTTCTATTAGACTAGCCCAGGCAAAATAAATGTTGCAGTTGTCAAATGAGCTCAGTTTGGTTCATCAAACTGCCACTTGAATGTTAATTTATTTTTAACAACAATGGCAACAAAAAAGAACAAAAGTTGAAAGCTTTGCATTTAAACTTCATTAATCACGATAAAGAAATGAATGAAAAAAGTTTCCAGGGCATGAGCTCTGTGTATGTGTAAGTAATGAGCAGAATTAAATTTTATTTGTAATAAAAAATGTAATTGAAGGCAATAGGAAATACATGCAAAGTTGCGAGTGACTGCTATTGCCCAGATTTTCACAACCCTAAATATTTTATTATAATTCTGTAAAATGAAGGATTGTTACATTAAACAACCCCCCTTCTCCCAAGCTCCTTCTTTCCTTCTGAAAGCCAGAGGGGAGCTTGTTCCAGTCAGTAGTTTATTTCTGTGAAACTCAGCAATTAGTTGCAAAATGGAGCCTTTCTTGAAATGAGAATTTAGGTTACCAGGAGGATGCTGTTACCGTATTTGCAAGGAACGTGATTTTATAAAGGAGATACGCATTTTGTGTATAAAAGTCAAATCTAATACCATACTTTCAATTATATCAAAATGTCTAGTATTTCTTTAGTGTGTTGATATAATCAGACACTCAATAAATTATTATTTTTAAAAAAATTTAATTATATAATCACATGTATTGTTAATGATACCGTAGCCTGGGCTGCATTGCCTAGAACTTTTGACCTATAGCTTTCCATCTTATATTTGGTGGCCGTAACTCCAGGGTACGTCAATATTTGTTGTTATTTTGCTGAAATTATGTAGGCTAATTTTTTTGAGCAACGAGGTATACCATTAATTGTCTTCTACATTCACACACACAGTGACGATATTACAGGGTGTCAAGGTGAATGGAACAGCTTCATGCAGGGGGTTATCAGAAGTCATAGCTTGTGAAATAGGTTCTAGTTCGCTGGAGTAAGATGCACTCCCGGATTCAAGTTTTATAGAAATCTTTGCCATAAACACTGCTCTGAATGTTTTACATGCTTGAACAGCCAACAAAGTAAAACTGGAGCTCTGTATGAAGTTGTAAGTCCTAGGAGAGCCAAGTCGATATACTCTGAGTCTTCAGCAAAGCACCTGTGTGCTTGCTTAGTGCTCAGGTACTTAGCTAAATTGAAGCATTAGCAATTATTTGTGTACTGAGTGACTGTGGGTATGTGGCAGGATGGTCCCCTACAAAGGTAAGTACAGCTAAAAACAAGGTGCAAATTTACTCAAATTTCCGTGCAAGATTTGGGTGTGATACCACTGGGAGCAGAGATTTTGTTAACAGAAGCTGCGGATTTTGTATTTTGGGTTACCAGATACTGTTTTAACTCATTACTTTTGCTATATTATTTTGGATACCTCTAGAAGGCATGTCTGTTAATAATTTGCAGGCACTAGAGTATGGCACTGTCACATGTATGTCACACGTGCTTTCACAGTCCAGTCTGTTCAGTGTATCGACTTCTCAAAAGTACTCTGTAATTTTTCCTTTAAAAAATATCTTTGAGGGTGATTGGGGTTATTTAATTGCACTGCCAGAATTGTACAGAATTACAGTGATTTTAGTCTAATCAATCATGTTACTTACCAGCTGAGTTTCTTCTTATTCATTAGTACTGAAGCTGTGAGCATTGTTTATTTCATTGGCATCTAAATTTTTGTCTTACTGCTGAAGACAGCACAATCTCTTTGGTCAGTTATGTACTTGGTAAAGAGTCCCCCCCCTTCAATCTGACCATGTACTCAGGCGATCCATGAATCATCTTGTTCCCTGGCTGATGAGCTCCAGTTGCTTATTAGCCTTCCAAGCTCACCAGTCTGGCTGATGGAACAAGGATGCATCAACAAAAATGACTGAGTGGACTCTGTTGCTGTTAGTGCTGTAATTCAGTAGAAATAACTCAAATTGTTTGGAACAACATGTTGGTGTCAGATTTTTTTTTTGTGTGGAAAAACTAAGTATTTCAAAACACTTCAAAACGTCTCCCTGCTGCTGTGTAGATGCAAAATGTAATTGTCCCTCCACATCCCTGCACTCCCCTTCCAGGAGTTGAGTCCACCAACTCCTGATTTCATGTTGCACCACGCACATCTTCGGTGGGTCCTGCAACTTTCACGCTCGGTGTATGGCAGTCAACATATTATGCTAAAGTTTTCATAGTCTAATACACTTCTGAGATCAAAGAGAAAAATGGAAAGTTTGAAGAAGGTGATAATGGAAGCACCATTTTGAAACGGTTCGATTCTCTGCGAAGAGACCCTGCCACTCATTCATGAAAGTTGCCCTATGTCTGACTAAAGATTTAAAAGGATGAGGTACTGGAAGCAAAATTAATGGTTTTGTTTTGTTTTGTTTTTTTTCCTTTCAGTGGGCGAGTTTGTGAGTGATGCCCTTTTGGTACCAGACAAGTGCAAGTTCCTTCACCAGGAAAGGATGGATGTGTGTGAAACTCACCTGCACTGGCATACTGTTGCTAAAGAGGTATATTCATCTGTCTTAAAGTTTCCTGCCTTCCTTCTTCAGAGCTGTATCACTCTTCTGAGGATGAGTTTAAATATAGCAGTGACAAGGAAAACAGAGCAGTACTTAGGACTGCTTGAGTGAATAGCTTTTTGTTCTGCTTTAGCAGGTAGGAAATAGGAGTCACTCTGCTAAGCGCATCAGAGTCCACTATTGGATACTTAACGTTGACCTTTGAACATGGACCCTGTTTCATAGCACTGTGTTTTTTTTTCCTCACATCCACTCACACACCTATCATGTTTTCTGTGTTGCTCTGGAACTAAAGATTGATCGCTAATGCCTGGGCTTTGCCTTTGTCATTGTCCTCAGTATGGATATTGGTATGCGAGGTGCTTCACAGAGACCAAACAGGCATCAAAGAACGCAGAGTGTGAAATTCAGCATAAAAGGGTAGGAGAGCTGGTACGACATAGGACTATCTGAAGACATTTTGCAGGCATGCACAGAGTTTTTACAATTTACTAGTGCTTTACTGAGAACAGAAATAAACCTAATGTTATGATCACTAATGCATTCCAGACATTTTTGTCCTTGTGTAGAAAGGTTGCAGGAATAAAAAGTGAGATGAGCTTCAGGAAGATTTCTGGCTGCTATTTTGTTGGGAACCTCTTAGTTTATATGTTATCCCACCTTCTGGAGATCAAAATTGAAATGTGCTTAGCAGCTTCAAATTTTCAGTTCTTGCTTGAATCATACTGTTGTCCCTCAAACGAAGTGTTTAAGGCACCAGCCTTCATGCAGGCAAATTCTAGTCTTGTTTTAAATATTTGCCAGTCTAAGTTTCCTGGGAGAACATCATCACTGTGGACCAGTGAACTATTTTCCTTTTTTCACCTGTCCTTCATCACTGTATCTTTCTGTCCTACATCACTGTATCTTTAAGGTATAATTGTGCACAACTGACTGTTTTCCAAACAAGGCTAGAAGGTACTGTACTGGTAGAAGTGTCAGACCAGATACAGTGTGTTTCCAGTATATCAGATATGTTAAATGTTAATCTATCTTGCAATGAACTCCTTAATAGCATTAATACATCAGGATCAGGATTAATACTTCAGATTATCACTTTGCCTTTGAGTTTTCTGTTTATGAAGCAGACCCTGTGAAGATTTTAGGCAAGAGGATATGGAGTCGTCAAATATATGGGAGAAGACAAGTCTTTCTATACTGGCAAAGACTAAAGGGCAGGGGAGGGGGAGAGCTTGTTGCTTACAGTGGTCATGCAGACACAGATAGGGAGCTACCTACAGTGCGGGTAATGAATGCACACGTGATCACTCTAAATCGTGTTTCAAAATTCAGAGATCATGCAGTTCACCAGCTTCAACCTCCTAAGCCGGTACGCAGTCCCTTACATTTTCTCAAGGCCTGTGACATTTTTTTCTGGCTTCCTCCATGAAAATGTGTTTGCTTTCTCTTTTCTGTAGTCCTGTAGTGAGAAGAGTATGAATCTGCACGACTATGGCATGCTGCTGCCCTGTGGAATCGACAAGTTTCGTGGTGTGGAGTTTGTTTGCTGCCCGTTAGCAGAGGAAAGCGACAATCTTGATTCAGCTGATGCTGAAGATGATGATTCAGATGTCTGGTGGGGAGGCGCAGATGCAGACTATGCAGATGGAAGGTAAGAGTGACTTTCTACCCTTCAACTTCTTACTGTAGTCTTATTAAAGATGCCAAAAATCTGTCTAAAAGGCCTCTGTGGAAGAGTCACTGCTCCTTATAAGTGAAGTTGCAGCTACAATGGTTGAAAACATCAGTGTTCTACGCATTTATTTTTAACTTTCTACAGAAAAGCTTGCTATTAATATAGTTATTGTGCTTTTGATGCCTTCATCTTTTCTTCAATGAGAAGTATTGCCATATTTATAACAAAAATGCTTAAATACATACTTTTTGACAACTAAATGATAAACACTGTACTCATAAGATGCTTTGTGTGCAGTCTGGAGTACTGCAGCAGATACTCTGCCAACATAACCGTTGGAGGTTTTGAAACATCTTCATTCATAATAGGCATTAGCTGTGTGCCATTATTACCGTAAGAATATTTTTCTGCTGACAATTACTTTCTAAATATGATTCAAAAGAAAATCTGTTTTAATATCTAGCCTTTGAGAGATTCATTAATATGCTACTGTTAAGTCAGAGTATGGAGGTTTCCTTTGCAAGACAGCAGTGGATGGGAAAATACCATGCTTGTCTTTACCCTTTAAAGTCTGCTGTGCACATAGGCTGATTTTGAGCCAAATATGGGTTATGACTGTGTTGTAACTGAGTGGTCCGATGCTGTCAAAGCCTTTTCATGTCACTCTCTTGACTGGGTTACACAG
This sequence comes from Pluvialis apricaria, assembly GCA_017639485.1. Classification (NCBI taxonomy): domain Eukaryota; kingdom Metazoa; phylum Chordata; class Aves; order Charadriiformes; family Charadriidae; genus Pluvialis; species Pluvialis apricaria. The sequence goes on from CM030007.1 coordinate 107,686,839, forward strand.
TAGTTGTGAGAACACAGAGTACAATGTTATGTCCTTGCAACTGAATTGAAACTAAGATGGCTTTCTTCATAAAACTAAGATCTGCATGCAAATTCTGTTTGTGCTCCCTAGGCTTCTATCACTTCATACTCTGCTAATGCAGTGTTTCTACTTCTTAGGTGATGATACGCATCTTTTGCAAATAATACAAAATCGAAAACTTGGGACAGGTCACAAATGATTTCAAGGAGAACCCTGAAAGTAAATGGGAACCCAATGAAGTGAATATTGTGGGAAGTTAATGGTTCTGAATTGCATTAAGTTTGGGTTTTTTAATAATCCAGATGGAAACAAATTCAGGAACAGTGTAGAGATGAAAGACAGAGATTGAATTGCTGTAATTTGGTGCAAAGAGATGGCATTAAGACAATGAAAAATTAGAGACCATGTCATGGTGGGCATCTAAATCTTTCCTCACAAAGCATTAGTAAGTGTTGCAGGGAAGAGTTCTTTTTGAATAGTGGAGTAAGTTTAATTAAAAGAAGTATTTCCCCATTGTAATTTCCAGTTGTCTCTCATAAACGGGAGTGAATGGTCAGGGATGTTTGATGCAAGAAACCTGTGTCAAGTAACATTGCACCTTGATACCTTCAAGCTTTTTCCTGACTTGTACTTCCAACAGCTGTCAAAGCATCACAATTTATAACCCTTTCAGTGGGATTTGTAAACCAGCCTTTGGATTGTTGCTGTGTCACTTCTGTATATTTCGTTTAGATTTTGATTGGAGTGTGTTCTCTTGGAATAAGACACGAGTACAGACCTTGTTCTAATTGAGACAAATTTGCTTTTATTTTCATCATATGTATGTATATATATGCACACATACACAAGATAGATACATAGATCTGTCATATACCTATTATCTGTCTTATCTGTAGATCTTGTATGTATTATATATCCTGATATATAAAATACATAGATACAAAACTTTTCTTTCATATACCTGATCAAAGATGCCTAAAATATTTTAAATAAAAGATCTCACAGGGGGATATATGGAGTAGTTTTGTTTGTAAGACAGATATCCCTTTTATTTCAGTCTTTTTCATGTTTGTCACTGAACATTTAATTTACTATTCTAGTCCATTTTGTTCCTCATAAAGCAGTTTAATATCTGAAGAGATGAGTTCAAGAATAACTTCATAAATTTTGTATCCTTTAGGAATAGGAGCTGTAATTGCATTTGAATCCATTTCTGAAGTCCCAAGCAAATACTGATTTATTTTTTTTATTTTTTTTCCTCCCCGCCCATAGAAGCGGATGCAAAAGGAAATTGAAAGGATCCTTTTATGGGGCAGTTGTACTTCAGCTGCAGATAGAGGCAAGCATTTCACAGTTCTTTTACACTGACTCACTCATATTTCTTGCTGCCTCTTCAGCTTCCCAACTGCATTTAAACTGTGTGTACTGGAGCCAGAAATACTCTTGAAATTTAGTTGTATATAAAAAAAAAAATTTACTCATTTCTCATGCAGCAGTAGGTGGTAGTTCAAATTTTGTGTGTGTATATATTCATACATATATGAGCATATGTTTGTGTGTATAAAAATACATATATATGCCTTAGTCCTAAGCTGATTGTGAGGGAGGAAGGAGGAGAAAGAAAGTGTAAAGTAAGGAGGGACACTTTCCTAATGCTAAATTCCCAATATTCTCTGCTATTAAAGCCACTCTGTTTGAAGTGCTTACTTAAGTCTACCTTTTTTCACCTTACATGGGTGAACTGACACTGACAATGTTTGCTTCATCTTGAAGCCTCCCAAGGAGTTTAGAATCCCTTTGTGTGTGAGTACATCCCTGGTGTGATACTGCACGAAGGGAAGAGACGGGGCTGGTAGCTCGTGCACTGGCTAACACCGACCCTGCTGCTCAGCAGCTCTGAAGGAGGTTTGGGTTCTTTATGGAGCCCCGTTCTGGGCAGTGGGGGGGGAATACTATTAGCAAATCAGTTGGGCAAAGTAGCCATCAAAGGACTTTCCTCACTCAGGAATCATGATAGCTTTTACTTGGGTCAGATCAACTGAGTGCAAGTTGTTGGTGTCTTCCAGTTGACGTCTTTTAATGCACACAGGGTGCGCTCCAAATCATGAGAGACATGCTCTGCCTTTCAAGGCGGGGGCACTCAGTCATTCTGGGGATCTCTTGTCTTTGCTTTGCTGGTCTTTTTGTGGCTACTGCTACAAGTACTTTGTTCATGCAAAGATACGAAAATTAAAAGAAAATTGAGAAGCTGGTCCTTTAGGACAAGGATTTTGTGCCATTACTCTGTTATGGGTTTGTGGTGGGAATTCCACAGCATTCCTGTTGCAGCAGTTACTTCATTGACTGTTACCCATTTCTACCCAGAAGTCATGATTTCTGGCTAAAATTAGTTGTCAATACCACACAAGTACTTCAGCAATTGCTCTTTCTTCTATTTTTTTGTTTCATTGAGATCTGGGTTTGGTTCTGTAGTAGAAATAAGGCCTTTTAGATGCTTTTGCTATGCGTATCTCAATGTCTTTGGTATTGAGTTATTGAGTGGTCCGGATAGAACATAACCCACTCCTCTCACCTAAGCCGAAACCAGTCTGCTGTAGATGACACCAGCTGCAGGATTTCATATTCCTTGTTTCGCATGTCTGGCTGTGGAGCCTTCTGCTCGATAGCTGTGGCTTTGTCGCTTGCCCAGCCCGTGCCCAGTACCGCTCCTGGGGAGCGAAACCTCCAGGCTGGCTGCTTCACACTCCTGTCTCTGTAAAACGGCAGTGGAAAATGTTAGGCACAAATCCCCCCGTCAGTGAATGGTGGCATGGTGACTGCCACGTGCCTCAGCACATGGGCCTTGGGGAAGGCCGTGCCTGCTCTAAGACGACCAAGTCGAAGTGAGGGGGATGTTGGAGGTAGAGGTGCCAACCTGAAAAGCAAATTACTATATTTTCATTTCTCAAAACTCCTGTTGCGACAAAGCAGAATCCAGCAAGTGTAGGTGATGTATTTTGAAGTAACTTCGTATCTCAAACTATTCAGATCGAAATTTTTAAAATATTTGCATTTATGATTCTGAATATTTAGAGGAAACCACATTGCAGGCATTCATTCTGTCTTGTGTTTTTTACCTCCAGCAGTTGTCTCTGGAGCACTGCATTTTCTTTTTTGTTCTGTCATGGGCGTTTTCCTCTGCACAGGAGGAGGCGGCAAAGCTCAGCAGCGTGTTGTATCCGCACCATCGGAGGGCACGCAGGGGCAGCTTGGGCTGCGGTGCTGTCACAGAAGGACGTTCTTCCTACCCAGTGTCTCACCACCACCTGGGTCTGGGCGTAAAAGGATGCGTCTTGTTGGCAGTAGTTGGGGAAAGGAGGAAGGGATGTATTTTGGTGACGAGTGTGATATATTCCCTCTTTGTTCATGAGGCCAAGAGGCAGGATCCACCTATGCTTTTGAAATTGCGTCGAGTCATGCTCGTCCTGAAATAGTGTATAACTCTGACGAAGTCACGAGCATTTTTCAGCAGTGGCGTTCCTTGCTGTTATCCACACCGTTAATTAAAAGTTACCTTGAAGACTGCCTGAGGGACAGCCAGATGCAGGTGCTGGCTTTCAGTATAGCTGCGGAGTTCTCCCTGCATAGCTACAACTCAGTCAAGTGACCTGCGAGCTCTGGCTGCCCTTGAGACTCTGTACAGCCTCGTGGCCCTCCTGCCTGTACTGGGGCACTTTCTGGAAGCTTTGGTGTCCTTGATGTCCAAGGTTGAACATCTTGAGGAGTGATGGCCAAGCTGGAAACTTCCAGGTTTTCTCTGTCTACATCTGTCTCATATGTGCCTCTCCTCATCTTCCTGTCACTGTGTGTGAGACCTCCCAGGCTTTCCTTCCTACTGGGGAAACAGGCTGCTCTCATTTTCCTTCTTTCCACAGCAGGGATACTGAGGCACAATAAGTCTCACTGTTGAGGGTTATATAGAAAGCTTTTCTTTAAGTCCCATGGCTCAGGAGAAGAAGATAGTGCCTTAAGTTCAGTCAAGTCTCATTTTTCTAGACAATCTGAGTATGTTTCCAATGTCCAAAATAGGAGATTTAATTTCTCATGGGTTTTCTGTCAGCAGGTCAGGCCAAATTAATTTTGTCTGTCTGGTGTATAAAACGTATGTTCAGGCTGATGTAATGGATGGGTAGTGTTGTAAATGTCACAGTGTAGGGAGTAGTGTATTTTACAAGGATTTGGTTTACAGTTTCTTATAAACTTCTGCCAAGCGAAGTTTTATGGTTTGTGCATACTTGCCATTAGGATAGTTAATATGGTAGGGGTTTTACTACAATAAATAATCTGAAAGAGTACGGTCCGCTTTGTGCTGATAATTAGGCATCTGTGAAGTAAAAGTCAAATTTGTGCTATATAGCATGGTAATCGTGTTGTTCTCTGTTTTTGCAACCCTGTACCAGACTGAGCGTAAGGATGAGTGCTCATCTAGATGCTGCAAAAAAAGTAGTTAGTGCTATATTCTTTTTGACTCAATAAAGAGGTCTTTTTTTGTTGTTTTTTTAATGGTATCTGGAAAAACTGGCTTTTGTCATAATTGTGTCCTCCAATTCTAATCTAAGAAATCCTGAAAGGTTTTTAAAACTCGCCAATTTTTTCTAATGGTGAAAGCAGTGTTGTACATGTGCCTGTTATGCTGAATTGTTTCCACGTGAGACCCTATGCTTTTAATTATCAGGCTTGTTCTAGCATTTGGGGAAGAGGAGTCACAAGGGCCTGACAGAATTGCTTTGCTGAGTAATTTGTTAGAGATCCGCACTTGACATGGAGGAAATGAACTTTTTCTTTCTTTTGCTTTCTAGCTCTTTTTATGTCTTTATCTGTGACTTAGGTGGTACGAAGATGTCAACACACGTTTTACCTAGTGTCTTTCATTCAGAAATGTCTGCGGGTTAACCTCAATGTCAAATTAGTTACAATCGAAAGTCCCCAGAGTGCTGCCATTAAATCAGGCTGTCACAAGGTACGTTTAAATTGACCATGGTCATGTAGTGCCCTGACCTGGTATAACAACGCACTGTGTCCTCATGGTATGTCACCCTGCTGCCTTGGCACAGAGTAGGCAGACAGGCAATTGGGATGTCTGCCTGTGGCACGTGTTTATGAAAAATGCCTACGTCTAAACACTGATGCATAAGCAGGTATCTTTAGTAGTATACAAGAGTCAGTATAAGAATTCGAAAAGTTAGATTTAATGAACGGGGCTTAGTCATTTCTATCCTTAGGATATTCTCTTTTCTTTTGCAAGTGTAGCTTTGACTAGCTACCACCTAATTCCCTTTGTTTGGGTCCCTGCGTGCCAGAGCAGTGGGAGATTTAATGCAGGCAAGGGTCAGGAAGCTGTTGATGTTTTAATTGCTAATGCAGGTGAAAGCAGGTAAATGCTACAGCCGGTGTGGCTGTTCTTTAGCATTCTCTATGCTCATGGTGTTCATCGACAAGGTCTATCCAAAACATTAAATCCTCTTGCCCTGTTTCTCCCCATTACATCTCCCTGCGTCCTTCTCATCCTTCTTCCCCTGCTCCTCTCTTCATCTGCCCCTCAAAAATGTATTTGGAAATACAGCACGAAAGAAGAGCCTTTAGGGGATTGTGTGACCCGGCTGTATTTCTGGACATTGCGTGTTAACTGATCAGGGGGATTAAGAAAAAATAACCAAAATGCTCTAATCTTCCTTATCTATTGCTGTGATGGGTACTTTAGTCTCCTTGGCCTTTGAACTACAGCTGGAAGAAACAAACACGCTTGAACACAGAGGGGGGGAAAAAAATGGCAAAACTAGGAGGATTAAGGTGGTGGTGTTGATATTCATTGCCTCCTGTCATTTCAAAGAGAGGTTTCTGTGTTGTGTCCCCAGAGAGCCTTAATGGACAGGCTTTCCAACCATATGTCTTGTGTTGGCCGTCGGCAGGTGGGTGTCCTTTGTGTAAGTACACCTGCAGGGAGGCCGGCTTCTGACTCCTGGAGTAAAGCCCTGCTGCGACCCTGTGGACCCCGGGGTGCCAGAGTCCCCATGCCGTGGGAAGTGCTGCACGGCTGAGGGAGAGTCAGGCCCTGAACCCTGCCTGGATATGGGGGGGGTGTTGATGAAGAAATCATGGGGGTGGGGCAGATCTTCCCAAAATTCTTTAATGCTTCTTAAAGCCTTCAATTTCTACCGGTTTCTTCATATTTATGTCTAGTTTGTAGTGACATTGTGTTTCTTGGCCATTCTTCCCTCTTCCTCCTTCTCTCCCGTTGTTCTTGCTGTTCATATTGTCTTGCATTGAGTCAGAAATCTGAGGCTTATTTGGAAGTCCAGCTCTGAGCCCAAAAGATTTGTCTGAAGAATGTAGAAAAGGGATATCTGGATACCTTTTGAAGCTTCTGCTATTCTAAAGCTAAAAAAGTGTTATTGATCATGGAAAAGGAAGGTGCTGAGGCTAAATTCTTCATTGGAAAACATGCTCACTGGAGGAAAAAGAAAATTAACATTTTGTCTCTGTTGAGTATTCATCTGTTTTCAAGCCATCTTGTCACTCATGTTAAAACAAACAACAAGTTCTCATTGATGTAGGCTTTTTCATTAAATTGGAAAGTCAATTTCTAAAATTTCAGTGAGAAATGCTCCAGCGGGAATCTCCTAAATGATTCTTTAAAAAAACGAAAACATTAAGAGAGAAAAAATCCACCCCCCTACTCCCCAAGCACTTGAGCTAGTAAAGCTGAACCAGACGTGAAGCTGGACAAAGGGTCTGCCCTGCAGGTTCTGATTTAGAAGCAGGAAATTACTTGCTTTTGGATGGATAAAAAGATTTCCCCTTTTCCGTACTGTGCAGATTGAGCTGTAGGCTGTTCATACCCTTGAAATTTAAGGAAAGCTGAACCTTGTGCCAGCAGTGGTGTGCTTATTGCAGTGGGTCAGGGGCTGCTTGGTGGGGAGCTCAGTTGTCCATGAGGCAGGAGCAGGGAGGGGTGCAGCCAGAGGCACTGTTCTCATCAGCTGTCCTAATACAAATTGTTCCTAATTGGGAGTCAGTGCCGTAAAATGAACACTAGGAATTACAAACCTACTTCGTTTCTCTTGATTTTTTTTTTTTCCTCCTCCTCTGAAGTTCGCCATCAGTATTAGGTTAATGCCAATTATTGAAATAGGTGAATTTTGCGCTGCATGAATTGTCCATCACTAAATTGGTACTTTAGAGAAACTGAATTAATTTGGGGAGATAGTGTGGAAGATGTTCTGATTTTTGCAGTATAATATTTCAGGTAATTGGTTGGAAGTTCATATGTTCTTGATTTTTGTAGTAGAACTGTTAGAAACTGAAATAGGAAAAAGTGCTTTATACCTGCTCTAAAACATTCTTTACAACTTATCTAAGAACTTCCATGTTTTTATAACTATTTTAATGATAAAACCTAATTGCTTTTTTTTATAAATTAAGCTAAGGCATCACTAAATTGTAGGCATAATGTTACTGCTTATGTTGAGTAACTCTGGAAGTATTTTGGTCGATTTGCATATTTTATATGCTGTTAGCTAGCATATTCTGTGTCTCACATTCTTACATTAATTGGGTTCATCTCTCATGTTGGCTTTTACTTAATATTTGGGTAGTTCATGATGTATTTTTAATAACAATTTTTTCCTTTTTAACATGGAGGTTGTTAAAATAAAACGCAGAAAGCATAGAAACACCATGGTATTAATGACTCTAGAAAGACTGGTGAGCGTTGGATTTCTTCTTAGGACAAGTAAAGTTAGAATGGAATTGATGAAACAGCGCATTGCTTTGAGAGGTAATTACAGCAATGCTGAGGTGGCAAATCCAATCACCGTTTGAGTATAAAGCATTAACTAAAGTGATGGATGAGGCTATGGGTGGAGAGAATTAATCTAATTGAGGAAGTGATGAGTAGAAGATAGCCAGGCTTTCATGACCCCTAATGAAAGCGGTTTGCTAGCTGTGCAGGCTACCTATATGACTTAAGTGAATGTTGAGCTTGTTTCAGGAGGTTAATGGCATCGAACTTGCACATTTAGTAGAAGGTTGACTTGGAGAGAAATTTTTTGACCTCACAAAACAGAGCCATTGGCTGCTGTGTTTTCTTTAAGTAATATGCAAAAATTTTAAGTTGTCACTTGCAATGACTGAAACATGGGAGAGAAAGGTTCCCTGTATATGTTCGTGAAGTCATCAACTCGAGAAGCCCCTCTGATATGTCCGCGAGATGTTCTGAGAAGCTCATATGACATCATGATATATACTCCCCCCTTTCAAATGCTGTACTATTTATAATGCATGAAAAAAGTAGGAAGTGAGAAATTTACAGCTGGGTTTTTCAACACTTACTGTCACACCAGCATGAGTATGTTCCGGTGGATGCATAGCTGGATATCCCTCCGTATCCAGCAGTTCCTGCTCTGTTTTACCTTTCAGTGATATTTGTGGTCTGTACTAGAAATAAGAGCTCAGCATTGGGGTGGTTTGTGGAAATCTAAGAATTCTGCCTCTTGTGAGGTTGTGCTATTAACAGCACAGTGTAGTAAAGCATTTTCTGTAGTAAGTACTTTTTTCCATTTGCCTTCTAACAAAGGCTACACACTTTGCATAATACATGGATGAAACAGCAAAAGCATATAGGGTTTTGTTTTTTTTTCCTGACAGAAGAGGGTTCTAAACTTGAATGCAAGTGTTTTGGCTTTGATTACATGATGACAAGCTGTTTTGTCACATGGGATCTCTATTTTGATCACTGCTGAGGTAAAAAAATAACACTCAAATTGTGATGTGAGTGAAGAAGAAAAGGTTAAAACAGTAAAATGTTGACCTGGAGAACTGGACCTATGCTTGTTTCTGCCATGAAAGTCTTCTGCTAGGCTTGGCATGCTGTGGCCACCATAAAAAGCTTGGTACAAAAGGTGCCCCTTTTTCATCTGGCTGCATGAGTAGAGATAATCTGCTCTGCAGAAGTCCTGGCCTCTTGCAGATGCTGCTGGTGGCAGCTGTATTTAAAACGTTTAAGATGGCACATGCTCTGAAGAATGTTATTCAATGTCTTAAATTGAGCATCCAGAGTTATTACATGCTTTAGTATTTTTTTGTTTGCTTTCCCAGTTGTAAAACAAAATTACTTTTCCAGTTTTACCATGTTTTCGTTATTGTGTGAGGGTCCTAAGACGGTGAATTCTACAAACAGGGCAAGGACTTGGTTTGGTACAAAGTTCCCACTGTCTGCCTCAGATGAGCTGTAGGATAGCAGGTTGGACAAAGAGACACTGAATAGTCCATTCTGAGTACGGCAGAAGTTTTGTGGAAACAAACGTGTTGTAACAGATCCACATTTTTCTGCTGATTCTCCAGCTGGCTGAAATAGGGCTGCGCAGGTGACCTTAGCACTGCCTTCTTCCATCACATTCAGTCGTAATGCGTTTCTGATGTCGGGATTTGGGATTTAATATTTATTCAGTGTCATCAGGCTCACAGAGCCTGATTTTCTGTGTTTGCAGATATGTTTACTTTTCCAGTTTTTAAGTTTCTCTTTAGCAAAAATAATCAAAGTGAGAAAGAATATGGGTTAAATAAATTACTCTGTCCTTCTCTAAAAATGACAGACTTCTTGCTGAATCATCCCTCCTATAAAGAAAACTGTCAGAACAGCTAACACCAGAAAAGGCTTTGTTCCAGAGAGAAAACTAGGTCAATTTTGAAAAAGTATTCTTGCATATCAGTCAACAGGTACCTTCTGCAAATGTACAGGATCAAATGTTAGGTCCTACCTCATACACCTGATTTTTTAAGTAGATCAGCTGTGGAAAGAAATGTCTAAAGGTATAAAGTATACTTTCTTGTTTAATTATGGAGGGAAAGATAAATGTATCTGTCAGAGACAATAGGGCAAGGAATGCACATTTGGTTTTTATAAATGTTCTATTTAAAATTAGATTAAAAAGTGCTTAGTGCAACTGTTCTTGTTTTTTGTCAAAGTTAATGAAACCAGGCACATTTTTGGTATTTCTTTTGTATAAAAGGTTAAAAAAAATACAGCAAAATGAGAGGCAGTCTGAAGCACATAATTCAGTTGCTTGATAAGGTCTAAGAACTCAAAAGCAGCCTATGTGACACTTCCTGAAATAGCTTATTTCAATTTTTTTTCTATTGGGAACTGTGAAAACAAACATGATTGCAACCTCTTCAGTAAAGGAAAACAAAAAGGAAAATAATTAGAAGTGACAAACTGAATGTCTGAAAAACACTAGGCAATATGAATTGCTCATCCTGATTTGCTGTGCAATGGAAGGTGCCCATCTGAGTTCTTAAAAGGTTAACTGCCTCTTAATAGGTGTTTATATGTGTCCAAATACCACATTATTTCTTGCTGTTGTGAAATACCTGATTTACTAATCTAGTATAATCCAACCCTAATGAAAATAACCGAGGCAGTTTTTAAGCAGTTTGTGCTTTTGTGGTCACTTAAGAGACAGACCAGAAACATTATTACTGAGGTACCTTGTGGGTCAGACTTTCAATTCTGTAAATCACTGCAGTTTTCCAGACTTCGATGCCAATAAGCCATTTAAAAGATCAGTTACATAGACTGAGGTCTGGCATAACCCTTTTTTTTCCTGGCTCTGTGTCTAATCTCACGACTGCAGTGCAGTTTCATTCTTGCCCTATAATCTGTTCCCGCCTCCCCCATATTTCAGGAAAATAGACCTTTTTGGTATAACGCCCTGCTCCGAGACTTTCAAGGTGAATGCTGACATCTTCATTTCACACTTGGTTTTGACTTCCTTTCCTCTGTTCTGCCCCATGCAAAATTACTTTGGTAGTTCTTGTTTAAAGTTATTACCTGGATACTCAGTTTCACATAGCAGGTATACTCAACTTAGTCTTGAAGTCAGCTAATATACCAAAGCCAAAGTTGAATAACAGAAGGTACAGTGAGGTGAGTGCTCATGTGCCAAAGTGCAGTGTTGGCTTAGTTTTTAGCTTTAAGTAGTTCCTGTGTTGACTCATATGTTTAATTAGCAATACCATTCAGAGGAGTGCGGTGGTGGGATCAAACCCAGTTCCTGAGAAATCTCATCCTTTGGTCAGAACAACTTTTTCTAGCTTGCAAGGTTTGGAAAAAAAATGTTAGGTGGAAAATACCCAGGCCTCTGATGTGGCGGTTTGTTGAGGGAGAATTTAGTTCCTTGCCTGTTAGCTTTCTGATTTGTTTTTAACCAAAAACCTGGTAATTAGGCCATCTCAAATGCACTCTTCTTGTTGTTTGGATTACAAGTATGTATCCTACACTTGTAATTTGTGTTGTGTTTCTGTTTTGCGTTTTCTTTGAAGGCGTTAACTCCTAAGGCATGTAGAGGTTCGCAGTTGGATCCGTGAACCATTTCCACTCCCACAGTTGAAGAGCTTTGTGCTCTGGAGTTTTCCTGTGCACGGGGAATAATATGTATTTGTGCTCATCATTAATCTTCTGCTGGAAGCGAAGCTGGACCCAGGCTGAATACTTGACAGCCTGCTCCCATCACATGTTTCCTGGAGTTGGTTTGGGGAACCTGTAGAGCCTATAGAGGGGTCGCATTTTTTGTGCTTTTGGGAACCTGAAGCACAAGATGCTGGAAACTGGGATGATGGCACCTGCAGTAGCAAAGGTTATGTATGGTTGCATAAATTGCCATCAGCTTGGCCTGTTAGGCTGAAAGAGCACGGGCTGCAAGTTATGTGCAGCAATTGCTTCTCCTGTCTAAAGCCAACATACATGGCCTTGCTCTCGCCTACAGAGAGACAACAAGGCGGCGGCTTGTTGCTACTGCTGGTTCGGTTCCTCTCCTGGAATTCGCTTTCCCCTAGCTATTTGCACAGGCTTGGTTGCTGGCAAAAACCACAGCCCAGATGGAATCTATTTGCAATAAAATATAGTTGCAAAGTGTAGTGAAGCCTAATCTTTCCAGATATTAAAACATCTGTCTTGAACACCTTTTCATTCTTTTTCACCCACTGGTGGAGTATATGTTTTTGTTCAAGTTACTTGGCAAAGTCCTGGTTTAAATGTATTATTGCAGACATGTGAGCCACTTCCCAAAACCAGTAATTAGTCCATAGTTATTTGTTATCCTAAATTGAAAGCTTTGCTACGTTTCTGTCTGAAATTACAGTTGCAGACAGTAACCTCTTTGTAAAATGTAGCTTATGCTACGTAGGGCTACTTATGCCCTATGAGTTCTGAAATACTGTTAGAGAGAAAACTCATTGTTCTTGTCATCTGCGTTCTGCCTCTGTCCCTGTTGCAGGTTATTGGAATGCAGAAAAAAAATTTTCATTTACTAACATTTTATTATTTCTTGAACAGTGAGGGGTAGTGTAGTTCTCTTTCCTTTTCCTTTCCTTTACCTTTCATTCAGTTTTATCTTCACAAAGTAACAGACTGATACACTCTTCAAGTGAATAAATAATACATTGGTCCCAGCTCTTACTGCAGTTGATGGAATGAGTAAAGGGAGTTATTAGATACACACTACAGATCCATGGCTTAAACATTGCTGGTAACGATGTGCTTAGGTGCGTAGTAGCAGGAGCTGTACAGTGGTATGTGTTTTAAAACCAGAAATATGCCCGTTGGAGTGGTCAGTATGTTTCTGTTGGATTCAATGGAAGCGATTACTGTTTTTAAGGCTGCCTGGAACCCCAGCGTGTCTGCAGCATCAGAAATAAAGCTGAAACCACCAAACTTCAAATACCCTATTTCACCACACAGGAGCGTAATTGATTTGTATTAATGACCCAATGTGCTACTTGGATAGTCAAGGGAAGCATCATTTCCATGTTCGGGGAAATGGATTTTAATATCCCATATGTGAAGAGGTTGAAGCAGAAGGTTCAAAGCCATGATGACTTCTGTCCACTGTGAAAAGAAAGTGCGAGCCCTCCTTACCAAAAGTCTCCACTGACAGGAGATTGAGATATACTCATGGAGGGGGGGAAGTGTTTTCATGGCTGCATTGAAGCCTAACAATTTACCTCCATTGCTTACTGCTGAACTGTTAAATTCACATGATGATAATATGGCTTTACAAATCTGTGAAGTTACCAGTGTATCAAGTAATTTTTTTGAGCAGCCTTTGAAAAATCCTGTCACAGGCACCACTAAACTAAAGCGACATGTCAACAATTTCTTGTAAATGAGACACTGCAGTGTGTGGTGCTAATAAAACCCTGGCTGGGACAGTGTCAAGGGAGTATACAGAAAAAGCTGTCAAGGTATCATGGTTCCAGGAGAAGCAAGACTGAGTCATACTTGTTTACCGAAGAAGGTAAAATGTAATAATAATACCAGGAAGTAAGCACGCCCGGTATTATTATTAAATAAAACTCCAAGACTTCTGAGAGAAATACCAGTATCCACATTCATTTGGTAGTAAACCTTTCTTTGAAAATGATGGATTTAAACTGATTACTGTGATGAAAGTTGTGCAAAAGTTAGTCGCTCTGTCTGGGAAACAGCACCGTGGTGATGCTAATGTGAATGGTAGCAGAGCATTTAGCATGACAGGGAGAAACAGCTCTACACACTGTAGAGGATTTTGTCTCTGTTTGGAAAATCGATGCTTTATTCCAAATGTTACAGTATAAGTTCATTTCCTTCTCTGTTGTTCGTTATCGTCCCTCTCGCATGCATGCTCTTTGAAGAAGAGCCAGGATGATAACAGTGGTTAAATCTAAGGAAACAAAACCAAGCATAATTTTTCATGTTTCTTACATGACGTAGTACCTTTTCTAATACTAAGAATATGTGAAGTCCACCTACTGGCTTTGTTTGCAACAGAAGCACATCAAGATGTAGCATTGCTTATATTAAACCTGTGTCTTCAAGCATGAAGCTCCAAATCCCCTGATGACTGACAAATACGGGGGGACCCCCTCCTTCCCTGTGGCTCCTGGCTCCTTAGGAGTGCTGCTAAGGGGCTGCATGGTATTGTTGTTTTTTCTCACGTCTTTCATAACTGTGGCCTCTGAGAAAGTGTGGTCATCTTCTGTTTGCACTGCTCAGCATGGTTACTGTGATTGACTCTTAGGAGCGCAGGACTTAGTGGGTAACCTTAGTATCTAATGTGAAGCTGTTGCTGTTGTTACTTTTAGGGCTTGCTGGGGTATATCGCTGCCTGTTGTGTATTCGTGCCATTTGGTCTGTGATACTGCGCAGTATAGCTGAGCACGATTAAACCGTCATAATAATGCCAGTCTCGTTAGTTTCTGGTACTTGGCTTCATTCAAGGAGAAACTTGTTAAGACAGCGTAAAGCACTTCATCTCCCCATCCTCTTTGGAAGACAGTACTAATAGGGGAAGAGAATAACTCATCTTTGTATAAATAAAAATAAAATAAAATAAAGTAGATGGTTGGGAAAATACTTACTTTTAGAGAAAGCCTGGAGTGCTTATTTAGAGCCTGAGTATAGCTTCACACTTCTGTACAATGAGAGTTTTTAAAACCTGTTAAATAGGGAAATGACCTTCTAAAGCCCAATTTCAGGGATCTTAATTCTATAAGTATATAGTAAGGCTCTCACTTCCATTTAGGTATTTAAATCTGCAGTAAAACCACTTCTATTGTCAATGTTCCTTTTTCTTGAAACTTATAATACAATTTAAAAAAAAAAAGGGGGTTGGCCTTGATGCTGAAAATTTCCCAGCAAGATGCTGTGGACTGACATAGATGAGTTGATTGCTTTTGTGTAGCTGAAAACAGATGGATATTGGATGCACGCATACAAATTATTTTTGAAGTGGCTTTCCATGTGACTAATTGACTTTCCTTTGTTTGTTTCATTAGGTTGTTTTTGTTGTCCTTTTTTAACTTTATGAGCTTGACAGTATCTGAAAGGGATCATTCATATGAAAGGAAGAGGAAAAATAATTGCACTTTTTTAAAAGCATGCTGTGTTTGTAGCTTAGGTGGAGAGAAAGACAGAGAGCAGCTTGCTTTAATGTTGAAAGGCATATGGTGTCTGATGCTCTTGATCAAAATCTGCATGTCTTACACTCAGCATGCCTAGTTTAAATGTCTGTAGCTAGCCCATACTAGAAGCACCTTAACTTGGAGATCAGAAACAGATACCAGACTTATCCACCCCAATCTTGCAGTTGAAAGGTGATAGGGTACGTATAGCATTTATTTCACACTCATAAAAAGGTGAAATACTTGGTAAGAAAAATAAAACCAGGAGAAATCTATTGTTCAGAAAGGAGTTAGTGAAAACAAAGTAGAAAATTCTGTACATACTGAAATTAGAATGGCAGAGGAAAACCACACAGTGGAGGTAGTGAAATTTCTAAGCCTGTTCTTTGAAATCAAGAAATTAAGAGAAGAACCCAGTGCTTTTCTGCTCCTTTTTCAGTCTTTCTCCCATGTGGATGGAAACAGGTTATCCCTCTTTCAGACTCCTCTGCAAGTTAGCTGTTACCACATTCATTTGTGTAACCTACCTGGGCTTGAAAGCTTCGTTATTACTTGAAGTCTCTCTTGTGTTTCTGGAGGCCAAATATTTTAGGGAGAAAGGAACAGGAGATTCATTCTTGTTTGCATAGAGACTTGGCTTTCTTCTAGTAGAGTCAGGCTTGTGGCATACAAGGTTTTTATCAGTAAATTTTTAAATTTCTTAATACCCTATTAAGAAAGATCATACTGTCCTCCTGTTTGCTCTGAGTTCACTTTCAAAATTGTAGTAGGCAACCTGTTATAAAGTGAAATATTACAGGCTTGGTCTCTGGCGGTGAAGGAGAAAAGTTGCGAACTTCACATAAAAGGCTGTTCAAGCATATGCAATGCCGTGAAAAAGATGCAAAACCACTTGCGTATGAAGATGACAAAAAGTCACTGCATGTTTGAATATTTAAAGATCATTTACTCATTAGTCGTGAATTTCAAGTGGCAGATCAGATTAACAAACTTGAGACCTTGCCACAGCTGGGCATTGAGCAAGAACGCCTTCCAAAAGCAACAGTAGCAGTAGCTGAGTGTACTCTTCTTGGCCTATTGCCTGTGTATCATTCAGAATTCAGAGTGATCCCAGAAAATTCTTGACATATTAAGCCACCAAATGCATTTGAGAGTCAGCTGTAGTATTCCCTCCTATCATCCAAGACTGATTAAATCCTGAGGATTTTAGGCAGCTATATGCATTTAAAGCACTATAATGGATAACAACATTTGGCCCAATAGTTTGGGGTTCCTTTGTGAGTGTAGGGGTGCTTGTGTTGCCATCCAAATACACATTGGTACCATGGGTCTTTTGTGGATGCCTTACGCATCAACTGTACAGCAGTGTCAGTGGTGCAGAGCATCTGAGCTTGGCTGCACGCGTTGGCCGAGACGGCACCTCATCAGCAAAACCATGTGGTCTTCACCTCTCCATCAGTGCTGCTGTCACACAGAAGAGTAAAATTGGGTCCTCTCCTTCTCTGGGTGTTAGATCCTGAACAGCAGTGTCGTGGCCGATGTCTGCTTTGAGGTGCCAGGAGATAAAACCTCAAAAGTGAAAGCCAGCAAGTCACCTGAAGCACGAGTTGCAGCATCATGTGTGCTGACTGTGTCTGTCCTGTCTTTTGTGAAAACAGACAGCTCTGTGTGCTATTCCTGTAGAAGTGACTTTTCCATTCACACAATGCTACTTTAACATCAGAACAAAAAAACTGAGCAGTCAGCGTAGACAATTCCAGGTCAGTTCAACACTTGGTAGGTAGTCCTCTGTGAACAGCATGCAAGGTAGTCCATAGTGAGCCTCTGGGTAAGATGTCACCTGAGTGAGGAAAATCCCAAGGAACTCTCTCGTTTCCATGTCCACGTGAACTGAGTGAATTTTAAGCTGACTTGAGCTTCTTTCAAAATAAAAATTGATTTGTTGACGGCGGCATGGAGCAAGCATTTTTGGAGTGTTACTCAGCTGTCAAAATACAGTATTGCTGATGGGGTTTCTTTTTCCATCCCTGTGCAAAAGGAGGACCTCCAGTCTGGCATCTTGCTAGTTCTCTCGCTGCATTGCTAATGTTGACTTTTGGGGTTTTTTTTTAGCATTTCTGATTTCTTACTTGTTGGGACATTCCAGGGGCCCCGATTCTTTCTTTTTTGTTTAAGGGGGGGGGAAATGGAGAAACAGGTAATTTCTTGTGCTTACAGAGTTTCTGAATAAAATATTCTCTCTTGTTATCTTGAAATCATTTTGAGCTGACGCATTCTTATCATTTTCTTCATTTAGTGATGATAAGGTAGTAGAAGAACAACCAGAGGAAGATGAGGAGCTAACTGTTGTGGAAGATGAAGATGCTGATGACGATGATGATGATGGTGATGAAATTGAAGAAGAGACAGAGGAAGAGTATGAGGAGGCAACTGAAAGAACTACCAGTATTGCAACCACTACCACCACAACTACAGAGTCTGTGGAAGAAGTTGTCAGAGGTAAATTCATGGGCGTTTAGCTTGGGGCTGGAAAACTGATCCTGCTGCTTTGCATGTTTGCCCTTTACGACAAAAAATGTTCCAAACAGCAAAATATCCTGAGTTGCAGCATTGTTATGCTTTGGCTTATGTAATTTGCACGTTGAATCCCCTCCCCTTTCCCATTACAAATACTCTTTGGAGATATCTGTCAATGAAGTGTAGTCATTGTGTATGATGTGGATGGAAGCAGAAAGGTTGCTTTTATTTTAAAGTAACATTGAATAAAATTTGACTGCCATATGTAGCAAATAACACAGGAGAGGTATGTGTGTGGGTTGTGATGTGCACGTGTTGCAGAAGGATAGGCAGTGTCAGTTCAAAGCAGGAGTTAGCACTAGCTGGTGTGGTCTCTTATATTAGCAGCAGTGATTAGTCATTGTGTGATTTCTGTTAGATACCTGTTTCCAATATTTCTCTATGAACTAGTAATTCAGTAAAAATAGGTGAATTTAGAAATAACTATGCAGAAAAGTGAACCTAACTAATGAGGGTTGGGGCGGGGTGGAGGGAGTAGGAATGCATTGCCCAAAAAAGAAAACATGGAATGAGGAAGAACTCTTCACTTCTAAAACTTGGTTTTATGATTCTTTGTAGTTATTAACATAAATGCATTTTAAGCTTTGAATTTTACCCTGGTCCATGGACAACATAGCAACACAAAAATTTTTAATGCCACATTTCTCCTACTATACATATTTGAATGAATTATCCTTGTGTTTCTTTTTTAGTAAATACAATTTCATATGATGTAAATATCTGTAAGATAGATGCCAATTTCTCTGCAGTGCTTACGTCTTTACCCATAAGTGCTGGAGATGGTGGCAAAAAATGAGATTAAAGGCTACAGTTGAAAAGAAAGGAGTTGGGACTCGCAGGAGGCAGAGGCAAAATGACAGTGCTTGGGACGATCGTGAAATGAGGCAGAAGACATCTGGCCTGGTTCCTTTCCTCTCTCCTCGGTCTCCCGCTCTGTGCCCCTGCGGATGCTTGGGACTGAAGTGCCAGCAGAGTCCCCCGTTCTGTGTGTGACAGCATCCTTTCCTCCTGAACCATAGTGCTGCTTTTTGGCAGAGCAGGTAGGGAGCAGAGGGCTGCCGGAAAGGAAAGCAGAATTACTTCGTTTAGGTTTTTCTGTTTGGTCTACGTCCAGATAAGCTTACTAATCAAAAGCGCTAATGCTTTGCTGAAATCACTTGCGAATGTTTCTTTCTAAGGCTGGCAACGCAGTCTGGTGCGTTTCTGTCTTATATAACTGCGTTGAGTGTTTTGCTCAGTTATTGGAGAGCCAGTTCAGTGAGGAAGGGGTGGGAGGAGATTACGTTTAAATCTTTAAACCAATTAAATACATTTCCATATGTGAGCTTTCACCACCTGGGGATAAAACACCCTGTTCTTGCTGGTAAATGAATATTGAGAGAGAAAGGGAAAAAAAAGTAGTACACTTGAATTTAATGGGATTTTGGATGAGTGGAAATGGGGACAAATTAGGTAGAACGTGTTTCTTTTCTGAGGTTGACATTTCAAAGAGGTTAAGATGTTTAGCCTTCAGGGAAGTAGCGTGTAATAATATGAATGTAAAATACAAAAGAGATGAGGTGGACTATTGAAGCCACCTTTTAAAAAATCCTTTAGAAATGTGTACACTTGCTAGCTGATAATGAAACGCTATTGTCCTGTTTTTCACAGGTTTAAAATTTGCCACCTTGGGTGACTGTGAGTGAAATATGTGTTGCTGCAGGTGAGGTGGGGGCAATCTGTTACCAATACAAGTTTTAAGTGCAGTTTGCCCACAGCCCTTTGGGCTTTCTGACCTCCAGCCCTCCTGGGGCACGGAGGGCGCAGAGACTGTCCCCGTGTGTGTACCTGGTATCTGACAGAGCTGCCCTATGCAAAATGCTTAGTAAAATGTAAAAGTAGAAGTGTACAATAACTTATAGCCTTGGCCCTTGCTTCTACTTCCCTTGCTGCACTTGCGAGAAAGCTTCCTACAGGGCCCCTGTCCTCCTGATGCGGCCAGAAGATCCAGCATAGGAACTTCTGTGGTGGGCATCTCCTGCTGTCCTACTGTTGCAAACAGAAAAGTTTGTCATTGTCGGTGCAAATGAAAGAGGCAGAGGTACCTTGTAGACAACATACGTATTAAGAAGTGGTCCATCCTATGGAGATACCTTGAAAGCTTTTCCAGGTAGGGTTAAGTGTCAGAGCTTTGTTCTTATGGATGTGAGCTTTGTTCAGGCTACTTCTCCCAAGCGTTACTCAGTGCAGTTCATAAAGCGTATCCTAGGATGCTCTTCACAGACACCTTACAGCCAGTTTTATGTGTGCTTTATGAAGCTATAACTAATATTATGTCATTAGCATTAAAGAGCAGAGAGTGGGTTTGTCCAATTTGAGAGGAGTTGCTTTTCATATGTGAAATCAACAAAGAGCAACTGTTCTAAAACCATAAATTAGGATCTAATTGTGGGCTGGTACTGAGCCCTTTCTCCCCCAAATCAATGGAATGATTGCCGTCAACCATAAATAATTGAAAAGCATAAATGTAATGTCATACTTTAAAGGCACTTGAGCTATTGTAGAATCAATTTGTCAGGCAATTTTATTTCTGTGCATATTTTAATGAATCGTGATCAAAATAGCAATAGCAGAACTACTTGCAAACTTATTTCCAGTGAAAAGCAAGTTAGTCTTGCCTGGAGAATGGGAGAGGTCATTGGCAGGAGAACAGTCTTTTCATTTAGTTTATACAGCAACCATATTTTTATAAGCTATAGTGTTTATTCAGAAATGTGAATCAATTTTTCCTAGCACGATATGTGCCAGTATTCACTTTCCTGCCTTTTGTGAAGGACCATCGCTGCTCTCAGTTTATATGGGGTAGGGCAGCAGACCCAGTTTAAACTTTCAGATATGCTCTTGCTGGAGCTCAGATGTTGAATCCAGCTGATTGTGGGTCTGAGGTTGCAGGGATCCAAAGAGTGAAATTAATGTCACATTTTTCACTTTCGATCACTGGGAGATATTATCACTGAATTTGTGCTGAAGAACCTGTGGCTCATTTGTGAAGCCCTGCCGAAAAACTGTGGCTCTTGACTTTTGTGTCTATATGGAGCAGGGGAGGTGACTCTCTGCTGGGCAGGATTTAAGCAAGGCAGCAGTTTGTTTTCTGCTGTCATCGTCGCAGCATCGTGGGTGTTGCAGAGCTGCTCCCGAGGCACCCATGCTCCAGGTGATTCTTCTAGCGCGTGACCGAAGCGAGCGGGAGCGCTGCTCTCCCGGTCATGTGCAATTGTTTGTGATTTCGTTTCTGCTGTCCTTCAGCACAGTAGGTGACAAGAAAAAGCAGTCTCTCTTGGCGTACAACAAAGAATAAGCAATTTCAGCTTAGTGCTTCCTGTCAACATAGCAGTCAATCAGGTCTCGTTTAAAGGAGAGCAGCTGGGTCAGCGCAGCAGCCTGGCAGAAAACACTTGGCAGCTTCTTCGCATACCTATCAGCAGATGCGGGGGATTCAGCAGCATAAGCTTGACCTGCCTCGTCTAGTGTATAATGTTGCCCTTTAGCAATTGGTTTTGCTTTCTCTAATTCAGATGGATTTCTTTAAACAGTTAGGAAAGAATTTAAGCAGTGCTGCTTGACGTGACATTTTAACTATGTTTACAATCTGGAGTTGCAAGCAAGAGACCATATGCTGGTTTCCTAGTAAGAGAAAAGTAGCTTGATGTTTATATGGTAGCTCTTAGCTTTATTGATCTAGCATGTTTTTTGTTTGCTGAAGACTTACGTCTAAAAGACTTTAAATTCATGCAGTGACAGCTACCATCTATTCTAAGGCAAGGGAGGTTATCCGTGATTGCTAGACCTATCAGCTGTAAATTTTGGGATGATGTTAGTAGCATATATTAGATTAATTGGTCTTTTTTCACCCTCAATAGCTTTGTCCCACTTTCTGCTTTGAAAGTTTATTGTCTTTCTTTTAAAGTAGTAGTTCCTTGTTCTTCTTCATTTGCTTCAAGACTATGCAGTATGCTTTAGTTGGAAAGTGATAATGTGTAGTTGTATTCCCGACTAAGAAAACATTGATACATTGCAATATGAATAATACACATTATGATAACTCTACAGTTTTTTTGTTATGAGATCTTCATTAAGAATGATAATATCTAGCATATGGGCAAGAGCTGATAAAATTAACCTAATGGATTTGCATTAAAATAACTGATAGCTTTTAATTAGACATTAAAATTTAAAGCACAGCTATTCCACCGTTGTATAATACTTCAAGATACGTCGCAATTAGAAGAAATCTTCTTTATGATCTAGTAATCTTGTTGATGGAAAAGCAATATATTATTGCAATTTGGAGTCAAGGGCAAAAGTACTGAAATGCTAAACACAGTGATAGTTTTGTTTCACATAAGATCGGAGGGTGGAGAGCAGTTTCATTTGAAATATACCCTGCCAGAAGAAATCCCCCAAGAATCTGTTTCCCTAGAGAAAATGTGATTTTACTGTATTGAAGCAATAATGAATTGAATATTTATGTAAAAAGACTGGAATGCACTTTGGGGCTAATCCTTATATTCACTGTCTTGCCATGTTAGCATAATCATGATGTTGTTTGGCAACTATACCTTTTTTTAAATATACATAAATTCATGACATTTTATTGACCTACATTTAAAATCAAGCTGGGTTTTTTGTTTGGGTTCTGGCCATTTGTAATTAGCTATATAGCACCTTGGTTCAAAATGTAATTGTGTTATGCATAAGTAAACAGAAAATGTATTTTCACATATTTGTCCCACTTCAGAATTGTAAGACTTTGTATTCTAGCCAAGTATACAATTACCTTTTTTTTTTCGTATTCCAAATGTCCCCCTCCGGTAGCTTAAGAATAAACATTGAAGAGAGAATTTCAATCTTAATTGCGCAGGATGGAAATTACAATTTTAGGGTATTTAACAGTTTTAGAAGAGCTGTTCTTCAATATTGCATTTAGAACTCATCATTTTGCTTTATTCTTTTAACTTTCTCTGTAGAAAGTATTTTAGCAATTGTGTAGCTTGTACACCAACTTTATTCCTAGAGTATGTGCCAGCTTCACAGCTGTCTCCTCCTAATTCCAAAAAATCTCTTCTGAAATTAGCTTTTGTCTTTGAATAATCAAACTAAAATTTAGCTGGCTTTTCTAACTGTATATTCAGAATGAGGAAGTTTCGTTTCAATGAAATTATCTTTAAATATTCCCTTTTGATTAATTCATTGAGCAAAACAGTATTGTGCCTTTTTGGGACATAAACGGTATAACTAAAAGACAAACAGAGTGCATTTAATTTTTAATTTGTCTAATTTTTCTCAGCTAGTTAAAAAATGGAGACTGATATAGATACATGTGTATTAATATCCTCAAACTATAGCTGTCAGTTCCTGAAAACACAGAAGCCAAAATTACACCAGCTGTGTTGTTATATATACTAGCACATAACAAAGAGGAACGTATACCTCATGATATATATTTGAGAGGTTTATTCCTTTGGCCTCTCTTGCGTTAATGGATTGCTCTGTTCTTTAGTGAAATACAAATGATAAAATACAAGATTGTGATCCCATATACTTAAGCAGCTAAATGCAGTACTTGGTCGAGTCCGGCATGATTATGATACACAGTTTGAACTGACAGCAGCATAGACAAAGCAAACACATAGCAGTGCTAGCGAGCTGGTTCATAACGCCAGTATGATTTATTTGTGTAAGCATGACAATATCAACTTCAAACTTGAAGGGCTGATAGTATAGAAAGAGAAAAAATAATGTATTTATGATTATTACCAGGGCTAAATTAAAGAACTTGTAATATTTGTAAGACAACATGATGGTAATCGTTTATAATAATTAAAGTAAAGAACTTTTTCAGAGGTGTAAACTAAACATAGGATCTAACTTCCAAGACAGGTTGGAGGTAGTAGTCTAACTCCTGTTTGTCCTTTTGGTTTTTTTCTTAAATTCTCGTCAAATGTAATCTCCAGGTTTAAAAGTTTGGAACTGACGTCGCCAGCATTTCAATGACCTTAGTTCTTATGATCGTGTAAATAAATCCAAATCCTGAGAAAATACTGATAACCTTGATGTTTACAGCGACAGAAGTATGTAAATGTAGCTTTAATCCCCCCCTACCCCCCCCCCAAAGTTTAAATTTTATTTTGGATTCCTCGATTGAAAATGTTGGTTTTCATAGAATGTTAGTCCCATGTGGAAAAAAAAGCATGGAGTCGAGATTTTGAAATAAAGCAATTATAATTTCACTTTGATTTTTAAATCAGTTTTCTTCAAGGAACAGAAACAATTTATATGGTAATGAAAAATTTTAAAATGTCATTCAGAACCATATTCTACATTTCCCTCTCTAAAAACTGATCATCAAAAGTATCTAAAATGTTTTCACATAA
Source organism: Pluvialis apricaria (assembly GCA_017639485.1). Taxonomy (NCBI): domain Eukaryota; kingdom Metazoa; phylum Chordata; class Aves; order Charadriiformes; family Charadriidae; genus Pluvialis; species Pluvialis apricaria. The sequence continues at coordinate 107,710,829 of CM030007.1, forward strand.
ATTCTAATTAGCTCTACTAACAGCATTTTGGTAAATGAGTTTTTATGGAAATACTTTGTGTAAAGCCACTATAAATCAACGTCCACATACTTGAAAACTGTATGTTTCCTAGGATGCTGAAGCCTATGCTTTTAAAAAAAAAAAATAACACAGTCAGTAATGATGTTAGTGTAACTGATTTGTTTTCAGTGTACCACTCTAACTATTAATTTAAAAGCAAATCAAAAACCTTTGCCACAGCACTGTCCTTCAAGGAATGACCTACCTCCTTGGTTAGAAACAACTCTTTTTGCATCAAGAAGCTGGAATAACTGTAAGGAGGTTCTAATGAGGAAAGTTGAATTACACTGTCCTGATGATCTCAAAAATAATTTGCCAAATATAATGTTTCAGAGAGGGAAGGTATTGGCATCCATAATCTTTGGTTTAAGGCACAGAGAAGATGAGAGAAATTTTACTATTGAGGAAGAATGGTGTGAAAACTCTAAGCGTCTGAAAACACAGTTAGAATTTAGACCACTTATGAACCTGTGTTGTGGCAAAGGCTTGTCCTCTTTAATTTTATCCAGTGTCATGGAGCCAAAGGCAAAAATGCATCTTTCGTGGGAGAAGACTGAGCAAGGTCCCTAAAGCAAAGCTCACTGATAATACTGTACTTGATACAAATTATTTGTGATATCAAATAAAATTGAATTATACAGTGGCAAAAAGTAGCTCATCTTCTAATCATTTTTCAGCAACAAGATTAATATATGAAGCAAAGACAGCTCTTAATTTTTTTGATAAATCATTTAGCAGTGTATGCTGCCTGCCTGCTGCTAATATCTGTGAAAATACTCTGGCTCATCCATCATAGGCATTAATTGCTACACTGGGTAGCAGTGGAATGGGAAACAGTGTTTGGATTAATAGCCCAAGAAAACCTGTTGAATTTCCCATTTTTGTATTTCGTTTCCCCACCTTCTCAGTTGCAGTGGTACAGCTGAGGATCAAATGTTGTGGCTTTTTTATATGAAGACAAGTGATGGGGCCATGGAGAGGCATGAGAGGAGCAACTGGCCCACCGGTAGGAGCAACGGGACCATTTCCCAGGCATTGAAGCTGGTTTAAAAATGCACATTTGCCCCGAAATAGGGATGAAGGAACGCTACTCTGAGCCCTCCACAGAGAACAGACGATGGTGGATGGTGGTGGCATCAGTGGGAAAGGGTTGACAGCAGCAAGAAGTTTCCTAGATTGCACCATCAAGAGGCTTCCCTCAAACAGAGCAATCATAAGACAGTAACCCGGAGCACTTTTCCCCTCTCTTTTTTATCTTCATTTAGGTCGTAAACTGTTCGCACAGCAGACCATTTCTCTCTGCAATGAAATAATTACCATTTAGGTCTCCCCAGTAGCAGTACAGTCAGCTGTGCAGGCGGGGAGGGAAGGGTGTCCCTCCACTGCCCTGCAGTGTCACCACCAGCCTAGTGGGCGGTGACAGGTCAGGCAGGAGGCAGGTCCTTGGCCACAACACTGGGCTGCAGTGTGTTTAATGCCCAGCCCTTTTTAACGTGCTACCATGCGGTTTCCCGAATGCTTGTCCAAACGCATCTTCGTGTGTATGAATGACTTTAGTTTCTAAAGAGCCAGTTCCTTGTTATCACTGGTACTAGTTATTTGATGGACAATTGCTGTCACTTTTGCACATTATTTGCACATGCAAAAAAGTCTCTGCTGCTGTTTCTGTGAAAGAGGTACCCATGGGAAATTTCAGATTAGATCTGTGAACTGTTCCCATCCTGATAACATTTAACAGTGCAAAATGAAATAAATCAGACTTTACAGCAAAACTAGTATTTTAAGGGAAACCTAGAAGGCGCTTATTGTGTGGGTTAACCCGTCGTCAGCATTAACTAAGAAAGACTGAGTTGTTGAGACCTTTGTGGTTTTTGAAATGACATTTCCTGTCAGCAAAAATTCTCTTGATTATACCTGTCTTTTTAATGTCAAGAGTCACTATTCATTTTTAATTGACATGTGGCAGCTCTTCCAAGGCTGTGCAAAATTAGCTTTGTGTGAAGATTTGACTGTATAATTGGATGATGGGGCTAGATTTTATTTTGAAATAAACCAGAAGAATCACTTGTATACTAAATGTGGTATATAATTAATCACATGGTAGTATCCAATTAATTGTAATTAATGTGTTTTACAATTAAATACACTGTTTTTTCTTCAAGTAAAAAAAACTCATATTCCTTCACCCCCTGCTATTCCTCTCCCCTTAATTGCTTGGTACAGAGCTGTGACGTTTGTAGCACATCCTTGATGATTGCATAGGTGGATCTGTTTCTCTTAGACCAAATGGATGCTCCTTAAAATTGATTCCTGATGTTATTTATAGGTACTGTATGTGAATATGTTAAACACATGTAAAATTATGCCTAAATTATATATTTAAGGAAATGTAGGTAGACACTGACTACCAATGACAATTGAATATAAAATCTATTTATAAGTAGCGGTGCTGCCAAGGAGAGTGAAGTGATGGGTCAGGGCAGACTCTGAAAGGTGGGATTCTTCGTAGCCAGCATCTAAGATGTGATGAGCGTGAAGGGGATTTTCAGTGCTAATACACAGATATTTCTTCATACCTTTCAACCCTTAGGGATCTGCCTGCCACAGAATTCAAACATATGCAGAGACTTTAGAAGCCTCTAGTTGAATGTACCGGTTTGTCTGCCGATGCAGTGCGTAGGATGAAAGCAAATGAGGGGCGTATTGATGTTTAACGTTATGTAGATTGGAAACTACTTATGCAGCACATTGAAAGATAAACCTGTTTTTGTCTGTTTGGAACATTATTGGTAAAGGGCTATACGTTTACATGTGTAATTGGCTGAATTCCAAATTGCGGGCAGGATTTGCTTTGTCTTCCTTTAATTTGTGTGGTTTGGTTCTTCCCTCAGGTTTTCATGTGTTGCAGGATGTAGGCAGAGACTGTGGCAGCTCACAATGAACACAAACACAAACCGTTTTAATTTTTTCCTGTATATATTCACTGGGGATGAGATTTCCTCCCATGGATGGGATAAAACTATGGCAGTAATTTTATTTATGTGAGCCCTCGAACTATGAATTCTAAACCCTGGTTCAGGCAGCTTGCAGGAGGGAGTTTCTTTGGCAGTGACTATATATAAATAGGCATCTGAAGAGAATTTGTTTTCCCCTATAACTCAAATATTTTTATGTTGTTTTTTTCTTTTGTATAACCTAGGAAGCCTCAGTTGAGGGGGATGTATAGCTAAAAAACCAGCAAGAAAAAAAGTGGCACCTTCTGCTTTCCAGATGTTCCCCTTCCCAGACGGGTGCCGAGAGGCTGCTGGGGCAGGAGTCTGCTGGGGACCATCAGCAGGTCCCGCGAGCAGGAGCTTGGTGGGGACAGGGGGGTGGCGTGGTTGTACCCCTCTGGCCTGGAAGCAGACAGAACTTCACGCTTGTACCATTGCCACCATGCTGGAGCTTGTTTCAGAGCAACACCCCTCGGTGTGTGCAGAAATAAAGGTATAGGCAGGCTAAGGAGACTTAGTGGCACGAATCTGAGTCGGTTCAAAATTTACCTTCATCTTCTCCGGGGTGGTTTTCCAGGGAGGGGTTTCCCGTTCCCCAAAACACCTCCTTGGTGCGTCGTCTTCCTCGCTTGCTTGCGTGGAGACATTGAGAGGCACCTAATTAAGAAACCGAGCCAGTACCATTGACATGCTAAATGTGGTTCCTCCGGGTCTCCTGTGACTAGAGGTGTGCTCTGAGCAAGCCGAGACTGGTCCCTGCCGCGCGATGATCTCCCGCTGGTACTTTGACGTGGCCGAAGGAAAGTGCGCGCCCTTCTTTTACGGCGGCTGCGGCGGGAACCGGAACAACTTTGACTCGGAGGAGTACTGCATGGCGGTCTGTGGCAGCGTCAGTAAGTGCCCCTCCACGCCTCCCTCGCTCCCGCCGCTCGGCAGCGGGCCTGGGCTCGCACTAACCCCCGGCCGCGGTCTGTCCAACGCCTCCGCTCACCGCTAGGTCCTCACTAGCCTCTCGCTAACCCGGCATGGTAGTGGGCGACTTCTTGGTGCTGTAGGTGGGGGGGTCTGTAAGTAGGTAGCTAAAAGTCTAACCCTTCTTTAGGCGACGCCTTCACGCTCACCTCTTAATTTTCTGTCAAAGCATACTGACATTTTGTGTGTCTCGGTGTGTGCGTGTACAGTGCATGTGCAGGGAAAAAACACTAACTTTAGGGAAGCCTCAGGTAAGTTTGAAAATATCTCATAGTTTGTTTATACAGTGTATTTTCATGTATTATTTCTGACCTTTTTAAAATCAAAGCAATGTAAGCTTCTTATAATACTAGAATATTTATTTCCAGCCTCAGAAGAACTGATTCTGTTTGTTTGTTTTCAGTTTGATTGAATACTTTGTGTGTCTGTTTGCAATGAAAGGGGGAGAAATGGCATTTGATTTTTAGGTTTCCCTCAGGGCCTCAATGCACGTGGATGTGAATCACCTCTTATTTTGTTTAACACCGTGTTTATTTTAATGCTCATTTTCCATGAAGAAAGAGTGTTCACACTGTGATTTGGGTTTTGAGAAGGATGTCCTTCTCCATCTCAAGGTATTGAATCAGATGCTAGATTTGTCAGCTGTGTTATGGTTGAGGAGCCTCTGGTACGCTCCCTTCCCATCTGCCTTGCCTGCACATACTCTGAGGAGAGTATTGGCTGCCATTTACATCTGAAGCATTACAGAGTGAGTATGTATCTCGCTGTCCTGCCTGCTTACAGGGCATGGAGAAGCAGAACAGAAGCAGCACATTCGGGCTGCTTTTAGTAATAGATTTTCTAAACTGCATCTCAGAATATTTGCAATAAGTAGAAGGCTAAAAAACACACACAGACACAGGCATCAAGGTGTACTATGTATGTCATGGAGCAGAAGAGCTGTCCTGTATTTTATTGGAGCAGGAGCAAGAGCAGTCATGGAGCAGGACTGCTGCTCTGATGCTGCAGCTGCATTTCATCTCAGCATCTTTTAGAGCTGTTCATGGCAAAGCTCCGTGGAGTGATGTGGAGAAAGACTACCACAAGGCCAGTGAGGAGGATACCTCATGGACAGCAGTCAGCTTCTGCGACAAGACAGAAGATGTAGTGAAGAGAGAGAAGAACTATGCAGTAGATTGAGTGAGGTCTATAATCTATTTGCTAAAAGAATGACATTTTGAACCATTAATTTCCTGTCTTAGGTAAGATGTTTCTAGAGATGCACAACATGGTTTGTCTCTGACTGTGAGCCCTACAACAGCCAAGAAAAACTGGGACTTTGCAATGAGTTAAATTAGGACAGTAGTAGCAAAAAAAGGAGAATTTTAAAGAAGTGATATATATGCAATGAAAAATGCAGGGTATGTGATATTGACGAGCAGTTGATATTGTAGACGTGGAAAAAGGAAAGAAAATTAAACTTGAAGATGGCTGGCTCATGCAGATTAGAGGCATAGAAGAAAAAACCAAAATTCTGCAGTGAAAGAGATGTTGAACTTAAAAAAGCCACTTGAGCTTTTCTCAATTTAGTTTCAAGTAGCCGAGATGAGGCTGTGTTTATTCTTTACAGTTATGGCCAACCCACAATTTGTAAAGGGTGATTACCTTTTTCAGTCACACGTGGGTGAGTATCATGCTTAAGTGGTGATTGGATCCTAGACAAGATGATGGCCATCAAAACTAATAGTGGAAAATAGCTGAGAAACTGAACCTTTTGCTACTTTGCATCTGGAAGTAATCCCAGTTCGCAAGGGAAGAGTGATGGGACTGAACATGATTTACCTGCACAGAGCTTTGGATACTTCAGGCTTTTGCCTTGGTTTATAAGAGGCAAGGGAAAGTCACCTACTTCTGGTATTACACCTCTTGTGACAGTACCTGTTCCTTTCCCCAGAAATTCAAATAAAAAGGGGTGGGGTGGGCTTTATCCTTACACTTCATGTCCAACAATGACTGAATGAAAAATATCTATTGGCTTTTTGTGCTGTGCCATTTTATTTTTGAGGTCAGTAGAAGAGTTTCTAAAAGCTGCATACACTCGTTGGAAAAAGTCATCCTTTACGCATACCTGATAGGGATTAAGAATTATCACTGCCTTTGTCAGCATTACTAAAAAATACAGAATATTTCTGTGACCACTGGACAACAGCATAACTGAGGTCTTGTAGTAGGTCTTCACTCTTGCAAGATTGCAGTTTTGTTAAAGGCACAGATTTACAGATTTGTTTTGGCTCCTGCCCTTCAAGTTGAGCCATATGGATGCATTTATTGCTCTGTCCAAATTCTGCAGTGAGACTGTGCAGACTCAGATATCTCCTAACATCGTGCATCTTGCGTACAGAGCTGTAGTTACTCACTCAGCACTTCATATGTGAGAGTTTCGTTTCTGGCTTTCGTGGTGCTGGCAAAATTATTACACAGAGGGAAGGGTGTTGCTGACTAAAAGAGCAGCCACATCACAAAAACAGACTTCACGAGAATTATTCTTACAGAGTAAAACTTGGAGGGGTGAGACTCTGATTTGTCACATTGATAATGCAGTGGCGTTACTTTTCATATACAGGTTGTAGGTGAAATCACAGCACCGACTGCTTGTAATAGCAAGCCAGCAGTTTACTGTATTACACTTCCCAACAGTCTAGTGATCTTTTTGTGGGAAATCTTCTGCTACAAAGGGTGACCTCGACTGTGATCTTAAAAAGAATGTTATAGATTGAATGAAACTTGGAAATTAGATTGTCTTCCTTCTTCAAACTTGGCAGCAAAAGTTGTTCAGTCTGTGCTCATGCTGTTTGGGAGGATAAATGATCTTCTCTTCTAAGACTGGCATTTCTTAGGCAGCACGTGAAATCAGAAACAACTTCTAAATTTGCTATATAGCATATGCATTGGGATATTCAGGTGAGCCCAGGCAATTCCCCTCTATCTTGTGGAAGTTAGTGTTATGAGGTTTTTTTTCTTAGGTTCAATTCAATAAAGCAATGCCAAGAGCATTACCGTTTGTGTTCTTTTCATAGATACCTTGCTATAGTTTGGGATTCCCAATTTTGGGTCATTTTGTCTTTAAGGAAAATTGAGTTAGGTTGAGTACTTGAACTGCGTGGCTTCATTTGCACAACTGGCAGTGAGGAAAAATAGACCAGGTCTTGTCTTTTAAAGTAATCTCACAGAGACTTCTTCCTGATTTTCTTCAGCAGTTTCTCAAACAACATTTGAGTCTATAGGGTACACTTTCCAAGCTACTTTAGGTATCTTTTTGTTCCTGTATTTTCATATTATGTCAAAGTGTTCCATACTCTGATCTGTATACTTCTTATTTCTGTTACTAAAATACTTCGTATTCCTCTGATTTTGTCTGCTGTTTCAGTATTGCCATACTGCTTCTCCTTATTCTTCATCATTTTGCTGAATAGAAATGGTCATGAAAATTAGTACAAGTACTGAATACTGTAATTTCAGCACCTAACTGAGATCTTGTCTTTGGAACTGTTCCAATGTTGCTGAAAAAGGGTTTTTACATGGTTATAGCGAGCTTTGGATCAGGCAAATGCCCACCTCCACTCCAATCCCATGAAATAAAAGAGGAAAAAAGAAAAAAACAGTGGAGAATAGTTCCCATCTAGGCCACTCCTCTTCTGTCCTGCTTTGTTTGTCCCCCCCCCCGTGATCCTTAACTTAAATCTTTCTGTTTGATCTTTGCCCGTCCGTGTCTCCCTCCATTCATGCTTATTTATTTATTCCATTCCATTCTTTATTCCTTTTCTCTCCAGTGGTCACATTTTTGTTGCTCCCTTGTGTCCAATAAAAATCCAGTGAGCCTTTCTTGGCTGGGACACGAGATGGACACTAAAAGCACATCTTCCCTTTGTCTAAGTGTATTTTGTTTTGCAGGATAAACTAGACTGATTTTACAGAGAGGAACATGAAACAGTGGTTTGTCTTGAATAGTGGGCAAAGGATGAAAGGGTGGGGCGTGAGTTTATTTTTTCTCATAACATGTTGAAATTGGACTGAACCAAAACCTGAGGATGTTCTGTTGTCACAAATACTCATATGCTGTGAATACTGAAAGTGTGAATACTGAAAGTATGAGTACTGAACACTAACATCCCACATACTGTCTACAGAAAAAAAAAATCATGTTTTGTTCTGCTTCCTTGCTGAAGTCTCTTCACCTTCATCTGAAAAGGTAGGTCCGTCCTGTCGTGCAAGGCCTGAGACTGTCGACAAATTTGACTGATGCTCTGAGGTCTGACAAAAATGATTTGTCTGTTGGATAGGAGCTACTGCTGTCAAATTTTTTCATTCATCACCCAGTTGCATGGGAATTGATATATAATTGCCCTAGAAGTAGAAGGCTTTAAGGAGCTTGTTACCAATTCCTTCAGCCTGTCAGACCATATGCTCACTCTCTATTGATTTTTAATAAGGATGTTCAATACTGTCTGCAGTTTCCATTCAATATAAGGACTCAAACTTCTACTGTGTGACGGGCCATAATGGCTCCTTTGAAGTCATTAGGATCTATCAGGCAGTTAATTCAGGTTTAATGACCTCAGAATGGGTATGTATTGACAAGAATAAGCAGAAGAGAATAAATTGCTGTTATCGAAGGAATTATTTCTTATTGTCATACTAAAAATTAATCTATTGTATGAATTTTTTCACTTATCTCTTAACCGTTGCTTGTTAAACATCCTTAAAGCTATAGGAAACATATTTTCTAAAAAGTACTGTTTTGAAATCACATTAATGCTCAAGTCTTAGCTTGGGGACCAAAGGTGCTTCAAAGCTGGAAAAATTCTTTCTCTTAAATGTGCTTCATTTGTCAGCCGGTGCATAGGAGACAGCTCTCCCAGCAGCTCCTGCAGCTGCGGTGAGGTACGTTCAGAGCGGAGTGGAATTTGTGCCGCCGTGTTTTTATTTGGTCTGCATCTAAAGCAGGAGTGAACTGTCAGACTTTTAAAATTTTGACGTATCATTAAAATTACCTGTAATAAAACGAGGGGTTTTGTAATTGTACTGAATTCCTATGGCTAATTTCAGAGGAAACCAACAGGGTTCAGTGTTGTCAGTTGCTTCCTTCCTTGCATAAACCCTGAAAGGTAGTAATAAGTTGAAATGTCAACACACACTTGTTTTATTTTTGATCATTTTAGAGCATAATCACAGATTTTAAGTGAATTTAGGTAGAATAGTATTCATTCCCTAGGCTAAATTTTGTAAACTTACAAACTTGCTAAATCTCTTACTGATTTTTAAGTGAGATACTTTATTTCAGTTTCAAGTGGAGGATAAGAAAAGAGATTCTAAAAGCTACCACTTCATAATATACATGGAATTTTATACCCTCTTAAATATAGATTAAAATATCGTACACAAGACTAAGAATAGTATAGGAGATCCACGCTTACTGCTTTTCATATAGGCTGGCTTCAGCTTGCTTATGTTGTAGTATCAGTTTGTCCCTGATAATTGATGGGATCGATCTTACAGTGTTCCCGATCCATGCTCTTAAGTGAGGGAAAAATTCATGACCTCTAGCATTTTGCAGTGTCCAGTTTAATTTCTCTGCAGAGGTACTGTGAATAACAATCTGTACCTTTTAGCAGCAAAGGACCATAAGATGATACTCCTGTTGTCAGGAATTTCCTCTATCCATGTGTTACGTGTTTGGGATCTTGACATCTCCCTAGTTAGCAGGAAGTAAAATGTTTTGGCAGCTAAACTTGCGTGCCAGCTTCCAGAGCATGTCTAAGGCGTTGAAGAAGCTGCAGTGCATTCCTGTAAGCAGAATGGTGAAATATACCCAATTTTTAGTTAGGTAGCACATTTTAATCCTTTGTCTTATTTTATTTGTACAGCTTCAGGGACTGCTTGAGCTTGAGTTCAGGCAGGAGGCTCGAAGATAGAAAGCAGACCACATCTAGAGCATGTTCATCTGGACTAGGGGATACTGCCCTTCTGCTGCTCGTGAGGTTTACGGGAGAGTTGCCAGGCCTCTATCTATAAAAGCAGCAGAGCTTTCAAGTTGCTTCATGCCAGGAATGCCTTTTTTTTTTTTGACAGTGCACTTAGTGCTGGAAAATATTCATCACAGCAACTAGCTATAATACTGATTTGTCACGGCACTACAGGAGGTATAATTTAAAACACAGAAGTCTAGCGCTAACATTTCAAATCATAAAAATCTGCCTTTATAAGTAGTGATATTGCAAGGAAACATTTCACATAGTAAGTACAAAGTCTCTCATTTGAATGAGTAAAAAACACCAAGTTATTACAAATACACTAAGCCAGTCTCACTAAGCCTTTGCTTCATCACAAAGGCTTTTTATATTCAATTGTCTTACTGCTTCCCAAATTAGCAGTAAAGGGGACATTATCTCTCAAAACTTTACTTAAATGTGTCCCTCTTCCACCATCTCCAGCATGAATTGCCTGTATCTGCTGGGTTTTATTTTCTCTGGCATGAAAACTCAGCTGAATAATGTGTCTTGGTGAAGTTGAGGCCAATTTTGAGTAGTGTAGATGAAATCTTAAGAACAACATATTTTTGCCATTATTCATTCACTGTGAGTGCTTGACACCTCTCTTTCAGTGCCTAGGAGCTGTAATGGGATGAATTCTAATATAATCTATTTAAATTGTTAATTTTGACTGCCACCTTTAGTGGATGCAAGTGCCTAATTTCTGTTTCCACGGTTTCTTCATCTATATAAATTTGCACTATATTTCACCCTTGAACCATGCGTGGAGCTGGTGTTGGACTGGACCTTTTTAAAAAGCCATTGGGTAAAGTTTAGGATTCAAAAGGGAAATTATGCAAATGGTTTCATATACAAGAGTTAGACTACTGATAATTTCAAGCACTAAGAATTTTATTAATGTAGTGTGTTATTGTAGACACTGGTTTTGCTGCAACTTGTTTTGTTGTGTCTAAACACAGTTTTTTTTTTTACACTGTGGAACTTGATGACTCTTGTTTACAACCTTGGCAGAAGACATGTTCAGGAGAATACTTCTGTCTTATATTTGTGCACAGCAATCTCATTTGATGTAACAGGTGAAGAATTTAATAGTTTTTTTCTCCCTAATAAATATTCTAATTTATGGTGACAAATCAAAAGAGACTGACCTTGCAACAGAGTATTGCAAAGATGCTTGAGGAAAGTTTGCTTTGAGGGACGTCCTCCCAAGCACGAAATGAATCGGAAAAACTCAGAGGGGGGTAATTGAGCAATTAATGGCTGAGATGAGTGTCAAATGGTTATGAGCAAGGCAAAAATTGCATTTGTCAGGGCTGGTGAAAAGGAAGTTGCATTCATGAAGATGCAATGAAAGCATGATTGCCAAGTTCTGGCTTTGCACGGATAGGAAATATATCTTGAAGTTGTTACACAGAAGGATTCTATGAAAAAATGTAACTTAAACCTAGTTTAGGTGGCAGGTATCAACTTTAGATAAGGCAATAGGTGAGGAATAATATGGATATGTTCTGGGTTTTTTTTCTTGTCTCTCCAAGAAGTCGCTGTGAGGGATTTCACTAAACTCTTTCAAGCTGCCTATAGTTTTGATGCCATATCAAGTCTTTAAATTATAACATATCGAAGGAAGATAGGATCAGTCTTTGCAAAGTGAAGTTCTAGAAGGAATGTAACTTTTAAACATGTGATTTCTCTAGTGTAATACACTTAATTATATTTTCAGGCCAAGGTTGCTACATTGACCTGTAATTATTCTTTGAATACTAATACAAGTTGTGAAATATTACATAAACTATGCACAGTCTTTTATGACAAAGTAGTTTAGCCTTGATGGGTAATAAAACCAATGAGATAATCAAACTATTAAAAAAGGAAAGCGCATCCTCTGGAAGCACTGTTCTCTTCCATGTATCAACTCTCTTCTTGTCACCTGTGCCTGGAATCTCTTTGAATTAAACTAGTAGACGTTTTTAAACCATGTTCTTTCTAATCGGCTTTAGGAACATTCATCCAATCTAACCGAATTTTGGAAGCGAAGAGGCAGCTTGAAATGGGAAGGTGGAGAAGTCAAGTCTCAGGAACTGACTGATTCTTTTTGCTGCTTCAGATGTGATCCCTGCACCTGGCAACCACTATTTTTACGAGGAGCTTTTTTTTCTTAATTCGGTTACCACTTGCAACATTTTTTTTCTGGTAGGAAGAATATAGGTTGTTCTATCTAGTCTGTTAGTCATGTTTTGTGCTTTCTGTGTCTCCACCATTGTAGTCAGGATTCCTTGGGTTTTTCTGTCTTTTACTTTACTTCTGTCTTTTTACTTTACTTCTGTCTTTACTTTACTTTCTGTCTTTTTACTTTACTTTCTGTCTTTTACTTTACTTCTGGTCTTTTACTTTACTTTCTGTCTTTTACTTTACTTTTCTGTCTTTTACTTTACTTTCTGTCTTTTACTTTACTTTCTGTCTTTTACTTTACTTTCTGTCTTTTTACTTTACTTTCTGTCTTTTACTTTACTTTCTGCTTTTACTTTACTGTTCTGTCTTTTTACTTTACTTTCTGGTCTTTTACTTTACTTTCTGTCTTTTACTTTACTTTCTGTCTTTTACTTTACTTTCTGGTCTTTTACTTTACTTTCTGTCTTTTACTTTACTTTCTGGTCTTTTACTTTACTTTCTGTCTTTTTACTTTACTTTCTGTCTTTTACGTTTACTTTCTGTCTTTACTTTACTTTCTGTCTTTTACTTTACTTTCTGTCTTTTTACTTTACTTTCTTCTTTTACTTTACTTTCTGTCTTTTACTTTACTTTCTGGTCTTTTGTGTCAAAGATAATTGTTAAAACATGAGGGAATAAAGCAAATGTGCAAGACAAATAAAAACCTAGGCCCGAATTGTTATGTGAGGAGGCTGAGTGATAGCTATGTAGTTGAGGTGATGAGCCCTTACCATCAGTGAGTAACTTAATGGAGTTTCGCATTATAGAGCACCTTTTTGCTGTAAAATTAAAAAGCGGCAGCTGGAGTTGCACGGCCTGAAGGGAGGGGGAGTACCCAGGGCTCTGATCATGGTCAGCAGAGTTCACTTGCTCTGCAGGTTAGCTTTCAGGCAGGGAGATGTTGCTGATGAGCCACGAGGCGAAAGATCTGGCTCCCAGAACTCTTGCCAGGGGGTGATGCCAACCCTCAGAGCACAGCAGTGTTGTCTTTTTGCCCCCCCAAAACCCTAGAAAGGAAACCAGCAGCAGCAGCAACCTGCCGCTTACGGGTAAAATGCTAAAACCGGGCAATATGTCTGGTGTTTTCATTCTCACAAGGTCTCCATTGTGTTGACTGTTGACTGTCGGAGGAACTCTGCCCTCCCCTTTATTTCTTTAGGGTTTTAGACAGGTTCAGGGAAAGTGGTTGTGGTGAAAGTGTGTATGGAAGAGAAAGTAATTAAAAGTGGGAAAAGGAATGGCACTTTGCCTGCTGGTCCTCCAGCTTACAGTGCTCAGAACAAGAATAGGTTGTCTCTATAAATGCAGTAGAATTATTATTTATATATAGTATTGTAAATACACTTAACTGTTCTGTGCCCCAGTATTGATCTCTACTAGAAAGCATAGTACATTGGCACACACTTGTTCTCCAAGTAAGCAGTTGTTAAGTTTCATATAATTTAATTAGTGTAAAAACCTTATCCTGGATACATCGTTTTTCCCTACGTTTAAAATGATGGTAGTTTTGCTACAATCTTAGATAAACCTTTCCCAGCCTTCATTTGTCTTGTGCTCATTCAGTCAGTAATGTTCTGTTTTGTTAATAAAAAGGTAATAATTATTTCCTTCCGTGTTGTTTAGATTCTTTTCACTGGTTTTCGCCACCCTGCTGTAAGCAGAGTAGCTTATTCACAAAAGAATGGGGATACCCATCTTGTAAAAACAGGGCTCGTTTCACAAGGTAGCAGTAGCTATAATAGAAACCCTTCTTGCTAAAGATATTCCATACGTGGCTGTATTGGATTGTCAGAAGTGCTTTAAATTAGTTGGTGATCTCAGTCAAGCAACTGAAAGCTTTGATCTTAATCCTTCATTAATGAGCAGTTACGCATGTGGAATTCAGGATGGCAATGAATGCATCCACCTGTAAAACTACATTGTAGTTTGGTAATGCTCTCATTTCACATGGTTTTCCCCATCTTATATGCAACAGCCGATGTCATTCAGAAAAAGGACCATCTACTAATCCTTTCACTTTGTGTGAGGATGGTGGAGGTTTGGACTGTTCTTTCTTTCACTGGAGAGGCTGATACAGTTTACTTATTTTTATGTGAAATAGTAAAACAGGATCTGGGGGCATATTGTTGTATTTTTCTTGCCTTCCCCTCCACCCTGGTCTTATACGTAAGGATAGTTGTTAAGTAGCAAGATGTGTAGAGCATAATTTGGCTGTATAACTGAACCTGCATCTCCAGGGAAGGTTAGGGATTTTAAAAGTCCAATAAAAAAAAAAAAAGACTGGTTTGGGAATTGGACAGGTAAAATGAGTGCAAGTGTGAAGGAAATGTCATCTCATACTGTATTTCTTTCCACACCTGTCAACACACACTTTTTGATCAGTCTTCATGCAGTAGTAGAATGAGGTTACCTTAATAAAATAAGCAAACGCATAGAAAATGGAAACCCACCTTCTAAAGAGCAGATAGTGGTCAAAAATGAGATCAGGCTGCAGATTTTTAAGGGAATCCTCACATTACTGATGTCTGACGGAAAATGTTCCCAATTTACTATGAGAAAACATGCAATACATCTTCTAGAAACAAAGTTCCAAAATGTACTGGAGTGTGCCAACAGTCATGAAGAAATTTTAGAATGTTTCTGCTTTATGCGGAAGAAAGGAGGCTTGGTATTTTTGTGACTCTTGCTTTTTTTCTTGAGTGTAGGGGGGGGAGGTCGGCTGTCAGTTATTGTTGTGTTGGAATCACAAGAGGTTTTTAACATACTATTGATAATTATGATTTTTAATTATGATGAAGTCACATAATCATTTGCAGGCTTTGTAAATACAGGAAGCAAAATCTTATATGGATATTTGTTTTTAAGCAGACTAGTTATTTTTTTGGTCAGAGAAACCTTTCTGATTCCAAATTACCTGAATCGCTAACCACTCACAAAGGCTGCTTCTGAATCACAGTTATAACAGAAAACAAAAATGTACATGACCATTTCATCTCACCCTTCAGTATGTTCCTAGACATATGCACTGAATTTCTTTTTAATGAAAATTATCCCTGCTCTTTAGGAGTTTAAACAGCGTCTCTGTTTGCAGGAGTGAGATGTGGTTGGTGGTTGGCAGGTTGGTTGGTCTCTGCGGCCACCAGCGGCCGAGTAAGGGTTCCAGGAGCAGTGGGCAGGGCTGGAGTCCTTACGGCTCTGGCTTTGTGGCAGGCTCGACCTGCTCCGCCGTGCGCTGGGCATGGACTGGTGCCAGCAGCAAGCAGGGAGGGAGGAAAATGCCTGTTTTATACATCCGTTGGCCTTTCTTTCGACTACTCTGTCTCACTGACTTGGGTTTCAGAAGGGAGATGCTGAAGCAGGATGTTTTCCAAGGGGACACTTTTTTGGGTGAACCAAGCATATCTTTACATAAGGTTGTTTCAGAATACTTAACTGCACTTAACTACTGAAAGTGGGTGGCTTATTTCTGGTCTGGGTTTCCAGCCATATTTCTGCCTAGGCTTTGCTTTCCCAACCGTCAGACCTCAGGTGCTTCTCTCAGATAAAGCTGGTCAGAGAATCTCTTCTCAGTAGTATTATTACTCTAAATCAAATTAGTAAGGTCCGTCTCCCTAGTGGTTGAATGTAACTGATTGAGCTTTCTTGCCATTGGAGGCAGGGTTCCCCCAAGCTCCCATTCAACCCACCATGCCCGTTTCTGAGCCCTCTTCTTTTTGGGAGCGTGTAGCGGAGAGCCACGTGTGGCATTACACCAGCCTTTTGGCACAAGGTCGGGGGTAGCAGCTTCTCCTCTGCGCGGTATTGCTCTCGTTAGCGTTACCCCTTTTAGTGTTAGCGAGCAGGGTTGCGGTCAGATACCCAATGTTGCTGCCCGTATCCTTTCCCCATCGTCCTGGGCCCAGCCTGGCTGTCTCAGGCATCCAGCGGTGTTTAATGGCCGAGTCTCTGTTCGATTTGGGTTTTTGCGCAGCTTTTGGAGGGGGCTGAGTGCTCTGGAATCCTCGGCACCGGGCACTGAAATCAGGTTTTCCAGTTCTCAGCACCCGCCACTCTCTCCCTGTTTCAGAAACACACCAGCAGGCATCCCGGTGGGAAGTAAGCGTATCATCCGAAAATCTGGGCCGTAAAGGCTGCGGAGTGTGAGACGGGAGCTTTTGAAAATCAGAACCTTTGAATGTGCAGGTGGCTTAAACTGATCTCAGTGCAAATGCTGGTGACCTTTTTTCCTGTTAAAATAAATTAAAGGTTAAATTTACATAATTTATTGGGACAGTTATTTAGATCGTCACTTTCTTTCCACTCACATTTGTACAGACTTAAGTTTCAGTTAAAAAAAAAAAAAATCTCTGTAAAAGAAGGACGGCGAATGCACTAAAGCGCTCCCCCCATTCAATCGTTCTGGGGATAAACCCTGCCGTGTCCCGTGGAGGCAGCGATGTGAGGGCTGTGCAGGCAGAAGGGGAACCCCTCTTCGCACAGAACCATGCTTAAACTGTGAACTGTACTGCCACACCATATTCTGGGATGTTAAATCTTGTGCAAGTTTTGGGGGTAAAAAAAAAATAAAGTCATGGGAACCAGCAAAGTTAAACACTGCAAAAGGAGTATTTACCTGCTCTGCCTGGGGGTGTTTGCTGAACCCCTTTTTCAGGAAACAGGAGCCTGGAAGGGGATGGCCTTTGCTCTCTCAGACACTCTTAAATTTCTTCCTGCTTTGAAATAAAATTTTCTTTTCATTTTCTAAGTGGAATTAAAATGTACTATACTTAACAGCAGCTTCAGGAAAGATAAAGTTTAAATTAATTTGGTGCTTGAGAGATTAAAAGGCAAAGATATTTAGAAATACTTCTGAGCATTACGGAAATGTTTTCACTCAGTCTGAGCTTTGGGTGATTTGGGTTTGGAATTTGCTTACGCTGATTGTAGCCTTTCCAGCAGGCAGCACTGCACCCCAGCACAAACCACATTATCACTGAAGATGGGCTGTTAACCATTTAAAAAGATAGAGAACTGTTGTGCTTTTGTAACAGTATTAGAGACTAAATTGTCTGAAGTTGTGAGAGTAACCACTGAAAATACTGAGTTGCATTCTATTTTTGTATTTTTAATGGCTTGTCAGGAAGCTTATTTGTTCCTGTTTGATTGTTACAGTGACGTTCAGTAACAAAATTTACAATTTTACAAAAATGTAAACTTGTAATAAAAATATTTATGAAACAAATCTAAAAATGGTGGGAGGGAGTGATAATTTGCACTGCCTATGACTTCTCAATTGGATTTTTGTTGTTGTTTGTAAATATTTTTTTTGTTTTGACATGAGCAAGGCCTTCCCTGTGATCCAGTGAGTAACTTAAAAATCCGTTGCACAACTTACACCAACAACAGCCAAAACCATTCATGCCTATTGCAGGAGGAACATGTAGGAAGACATCTCAAAATGCAGCCACATCCAAAGGCTTATCTGTTCATTTTTGGGGGGGTAGTTGTGTTTTTGCTTTTGGGTTTACACATCTAAGGTAAAACTGGGGGAAAAGATTGGATTTTGGTTTAAGTTTTTCTTGAAATTTGAGGATGTATTTCATTGAGACTAACACATACTTCTAACTGGATGGTTTTTTGGGGATTTTTTTAAATAATTTAATGTAGGATGGTGTTTAGATTTCAACTTTGTTTTGGGGATAGTAGTCATAAATAAATATTGGGTTGTTATTATTCAGTCTGATATTCAGATTAAAGTTTGCTTTTGTTGAATACATTGAGAAATGTTTGGGATGTAGGAGGGTCCTGGGGTTTTTCCCTACCTGTATTAGTCTATCTACTAAAATGTATTGCCTCTGGAAGTGAACTATAGTACATGTAGTCAAATGCATTTTAAATAAAGTCCTGTGCAACTATGTTGTACGGTCTGTCCCTTTGTTTTGTCAGAATTTTTAAACTAACTGCAGTGGTTTAACTAAGTGTGACCAGGGTAATGAAACTTAATAATATATTTATAACTAATAAATATAACTAAAATATTTAGGGGACAATATAGTTTGAAATAGTGCTTGTCATTGGAGGTGATTTTTTAAAATTGCTGTTAAGTCCCTAGCACAGAGAAGTTACTCTCGTTAATGTATAGGTTCTTGGGGTGTCATTGCGTAGGGAAGGAACTGTTGGCTCACTTTGCTTGAATTACCCCCAAATACAAATCTTTTCAATACCAGTGTGATAGGGTATTGCCTAGTTAGCTGACAGGGGAACTGGCTAGCAGTTAGTGACAAGCTTACCGATTATTTCCAGCATCCATGTGGGGTTTTTCTTAATCAAAGGTTTTACAAAATGAAGTAAATACTGTGAGGCCAAACTGGTCACTAAGGGAAGGGATTTTTGAGGTATTTCATTTAGGGTACTGGTGGGTCCATAGGTGCTTTAATAACATATTTGCATTAGCACTTGTGGTGTTACAGTTTACCTTTTAAAAATAAACTAATAACAAAGGATGTAACTTTGCAAAGTGGCTTTCTGCTGGCTTATGTACTTTAGTCAACGCCAGGCTTTTTTTTTTTCCTTGGAATTTTTCCTTTGGCAGCAGGTTTCTAACCTGTTTTGAATAACATTGCTTTGTTCCACTCTGAAGAGCTTCTCCTCATTTACAAAATGGGATGGGGGGGGAAATCTTTGTAATATTTGTATATATTTGCTGTGTGTAACATAAAACCACATTTTTGTATCTTCCTGAGGTTAAGTGAATGGCATTATTCCGATGGGAAATTAGAACTGATGTTTTCTTGCTGGTCCAACTAAATTTTACCTCTACTAAAGTGGAAATTCTGCTTTTCTTCCCCTCCCTCCCCCTCTCCCCCACCTCAAAATTTTACCTCAGTCCCTACCACAGCTGCTAGCACTCCTGATTGCTGTTGACAAGTATTTGGAGACACCTGGAGATTGAGAATGAACATGCCCATTTCCAGAAAGCCAAGGAGAGACTTGAAGCTAAGCATCGTGAAAGGATGTCTCAGGTAAGGGGAGATTTTCTTTATTCCTAAACATGGGAGTTTTGTCTGTCAAGTCATGAGATGCCTGAGATCCTTCATCTTCCCATTTCAGCCAGCTGCCCTGTCTATTCGCAGTGCTGGTAAATATACCGTTTACTGCCTTTCTGACTCTGAAAATTCAGCTGGCTGGGGCATACATTTGTGGTTAGGTTTGCAGCTGCAATCATAAGTGCTGCAGTTACTTGTGCTGGTAAGAAGGGAAAATAAAAAAAAGTGTTTAAAAATTGCTCTCGTCTTTGTGGAAGAATGTTTAGTTGTGAGATTATTCTTGTGGTCTAAGTAAAGAACTTGGCCACTGTTTTAGTCATCTTTCCTTTGTGGCAGCTGAGGGAGATTGCGTTGTGATTAACTTCATTCTCTGTGTGTATGCATACATGGCCATGCCCTGGGGGTAACATAACATCGCGTATGTTTCATCTAATGGTCTTGGACCTCAAGGTAACATGAAATGTATCTAAAGCCAAAGAAGAAGAGGGAAAAATTAGTGCTCTTGAACTGAACCAAAATCCAACGTGAATCAACCCTTTTCTTTCCTTTAACCAAAAAGATTTGTGTAGCCTGAAACTGTACAGCTGTTTTTAATCCTATTGAACACTGAGATGAGCTATCCGCTCTCTCAGAAACAGGGTTTATAATAGCTATGCCAATAAAAAAAATTTCACAGTTCTGCTCGATTAACAATAAAATAAAAAATTAAGAGGTGTTAAAGGAAAGCCTGTGGTGCATATTTTTTTTTAGGATGGAACAACCACAGAAATGAATGTAGTAAAATTCAGATGCACTGCATATATCAGTGTAGCTGTTTTACTATAATTTTTCATTGGAACTTCGTTCCTCTGTTGCATTTTCAGTGTTCCTGTGTATTACTGGCACATTAACCTTTAGCTCTGTGCTAACATGTTTGAGTAAGGCCTGGAAATAAGCTCTCTAGAATAAGTCCCCCTTCTACTGGCATTGTAGCTATGCCTGGCACTTTTCTAATAAATAGGGCAGGGCATCTCACCTGAAGCAGTCATTTGATGGGCACAAACCACATGCCAAGAATATGACCCTTAATAGACAGGAAGATATGTTGTTCCCCATCTGCCTCCACTTGGGAGACGTTATAGCACGAACAAGCCGTGTCCTCCTTAAATAGAGAAAGTAGTCCCCAATTTGATAATGCTTTTTAAAGTGTTGTCTTTTCCGGTTCATCTGGAAGAATGAACAAACTTCATTAAAACAACCGGTGGCCGAGGGTGCGAGTGTTGCTGAGCGTGGGTGCGTGCGGCGCCCGGGCTCGGAGCCGGCCTGATGCCGTGGGGTGAGTCGGGAGGGAGGTGAGCGAGGCACTGCCTGCCGCGCTCCCCACCGAGGAGCAGCTCAATCCCCATCCTCTTCGTAACAAACTTCTGTGTGCCTGTTAGACTTGGTTTGGGGAGGGACAAGGCCTGTGGAATCTGGAAACTAAAAAGGTTGTGCACAGCAACCTGCCCGGGCAGAGGGAGAGAGGTCCTGCCCTGGGCCAGGCACGTGGAGGGTCGGGTGGGTAATGCAGTTGCTCACCCTGTTATTACACTCCCCCTTTCTTGGAAACAGCCATGTTTGACAAACACTGTAGGGGCGGATGTCCTGAAAGCAAAAGACAGTTCAGTGCCAAAAGGCAGATTTGCCGGGAATCAGTCCTCGGATATCTCACCACGGCTTTCAAGTTTGTCTCTGAAATCCCCATATGCAATGTCAAAGGTTAAGCTGAGTACCAAAGGGCAGTATTTTGGTGTGAACTGTGGTATTTTCTGTTTTCCACAAAGCTGATGGATTTGTGGGATGAGCTAATCAAATGCAAAGACACCCAGAAAACATCATCCAGAGAGACTGTGCGACGTCCAGTGCTTGAGGCGCCCGCAAATTAACTGGGAAAAAGCACTGAACTCGTAGCATCAGAAAACTTTCTGGGTAAATGCACTGCACATTTTACCGATGTGCATTTGGGGCAACCTCATAAATGAAGGTTGTGATTCAAGGGTCTGACTGAGGAGATCACACTGGTGCCTGCGTGTGCTCTGCCCTCGTTAGCACGTTCCCAGCCATCCTTTCTGTCAGTGCTAATGAGCGTACAGCTGCAGGGTGAGGCAGGTCAGCTCCCTCATCTCACTGCAATGTCACTCTTCCAAAAAAAAAGTAAAATAACCAACTCCGGCCAGTTCAGCAAAGCTAAATCAGACCTGGGAAACAGCAGCATGATAGTACATCAAGAAAGAAGGATCTTTGATCTTTAATTTGCTTAAGCTGGTTATGAAATCACAGCTTAAAGTAACGTATGTCTTGAAGTACACAGAACCCCTGCAGAGCTTTCAAGAAGAGAGTTAACTTACTTAAGTTTTGTAAAATTAGTTTTCCCTTCTATGAGTAATGTCTTGTACAGCATTGAGCTAGGCTCTCCCAATTAATATTTCAAATGTTTAAAAAAATAAGATCTTACAGAGAGGTAGAAAAGCCAGCTCGTATACCATTCTGTGTTTTGTTCCTCATGTGAACTGTGATATGTTTGTGTCCCATACCACTGGTCTGCTTTCCTGGCAATGTATTTATAAATTGCTTTTTACATTTTCTTTAAAATCAGGCAGGTTCTTAATATGCATTTAACTAAAAATTAATTTGAAGCTGTTAGTTGTTAAAAACAGTGCTAAATGAATTAACATAATAATTATGTTTGTCTCTAAAAAAAAAAAAAGTTAGTGAATGAGAGTCATGTTCAGTGCTGCTGAAGACCTGGCTAGTAATTTATTCATTTTTTATTTACCTAAGCAATAGTTCAAAGTCCAGTTCTTTCAAAACTGAGAAATGGGGGCTTATATAGTAGCAGAAATGCCCATTTCTATTCTTTTTAAAAGGGAGGAAATGATCAGTGGTTTTGGAACGTAATCAGGCCATTCCTTAATCTTGAGAGATGTCATAATCTGAAATAAATTAGCTTGTTCACTAAAACCAGATATTTCTTGTATTTAATAAAGCAGCTAGTTGTAAAACATTACTTGATTTGATGCACACTTTGCAGCAGCCAATTAACTAATAAAAAAATTCGTGTGCATTCTAGTTCACATATAAAACGTAATCATCTAAGGAGTAGGGAAGTTTATCATTAAAAAATTAAACTGAAATCAAATATTTTAATCAAAACATGTTATCAGGGTAAATGCAGATATTCTGTATATCCTCTTTCTGAGATTTTCTCTTTGTTTACCATGATGTTCTGACACCTCATGCTTCTTTTTTCTCTTGCATAAAGATATTCACATAGGCAGAGACCCAGCTTCTATGATGGTGGTGTCGGTTCTTAGTTCACATTTCTAAGAGACTGTCATACTAGGGGACTCTGCTCTTTTTGTACGTTGACCTTGTAGCGACTGACTCTGGTTCACGACTGTTCTAATACCTTCATGCTCTTAAGTGTCCATCTCCTTAGACTACAGACCATCAAAGTTTTCTGCCTTTACATCTTGCATGGCACCTGGAGCAACAAGGCTTATAAACATTCCCTAGGCAGTACTGTAAAGAGAATTACATTAGCATACAATTTAAGCTTTTCCCAAGAATTATTAATATAGCTCCGAATTACCAGCAAAGCTACGTTCCCCATGCAAACAGGATAGCCATTCAGCGATTGCACATGTAACCTTTAAATGTTTGCTATTCTCTGACATATAACAGGGAGAGATTATGCTAACTGGTTGCAGGATGCCATAGTTCTTGTCTTCTGCTTTGGTACAATTCTCCTTTTCCTCTTTGTCTTTCTAGTTTGTTAACTCCTGTACAGCTCCCTCACTTAAATAGTTGCTGCTAAAAAGCCTGGTGGAACCAGATACTGAGCCTTAATCAAGGCAGCAGTATATTTATACATTTCTTTCCTCAAATGTCTCTTGACATCCTCATGACTTAAATCTACTCTTCCTCTGGCTGTTTACAATATTTTAGGAATCATAGCGTGTCTAGTGCTTATGATAGGGATGTAATGATACCTTGTCTCCTAGAATAGTTTCACTTCTTGGAAGTTCATTTCCAAAGCAAGCATCTGAAAATACTGCAGTCCTCAACCAGCATGAACAGGGCTGGTGTTATTTTGAATTTTTTTTTTTTTTTTTTTTGGATCATTGCATGCCAATAGTTCCAACGTCCCAGAGAGGTCTTCAGCTGATTTTTAGTTCCAGTGGCACCACAGAGTCATAGAATGGTTTAGGTTGGAACGGACCTCAAAGATCATCGAGTTCCAACTCTCCTGCCATCAGCAGGGACACATTCCACTAGACCAGGTTGGTCAAAGCCCCATCCAGCCTGGCCTTGAACATCTCCAGGCATGGGGTAGCCACAACTTCTCTGGGCAACCTGTTCTGGTGTCTCACCACCCTCACAGTAAAGAATTTCTTCATCATATCTCATCTAAATCTACCCTCTTTCAGTTTAAACTGTAACCCCTTGTCCTATTGCTACAGCCCCTGGTACAGTCCCTCCCCTGTCAGTCAGCCTGTCTTCGTAGGAGAGATGCTCATGGCCCTCTTCTGGACTCACTCCAACAGGTCGATGTCTTTCTTATATTGGGGGCCCCACAGGTGAACACAGTACTCCAGGCGGGATCTCACCAGAGAAGTGTAGAGGGGCAGAATCACCTCCCTTGACCTGCTGGCCACGCTGCGTTTCATGCATCCCAGGATGTGGTTGGCTTTCTGGGCTGCAAGCACACATTGTTGGCTCATGCTCAGTTTTTCATCCACCAGTACCTACAAGTCCTCCTCCGCAGGGCCGCTATTAATCCACTCATTGTCCAGCCTATATCGATGTTTGGGATTGTCCTGGCCCACCTGTAGGACCTTGTACTTGGCCTCATTGAAATTCGTGAGGTTCACACAGGCCCACCTCTCAAGCCTGTCAAGGTCCCTTATGGCATTCCTTCCCTCTAGACACCCTCAGCTTGGTGTCATCTGCAAACTTGCTAAGAATGCACTCAATCCTACTGTCCGTGTTACCAACAAAGATGTTAAATAATACTGGTCCTTATATTCTCTGGATCCCACCATCTGTGTTGCATGTGGGAGGGCACTTTCCTTCTTTAAAACTGGCTGTCACTTTAGTAGGAGTAACCCCCTCAGTTACAGTTAGGGCTCTTTGGAGAGGTTTAGTGATGTTATTACCAGAAAAAGTGTCAAGGCTTAAGTGTGGAACAAAAGCCCTTGACAGAGACAGGCATCTTACTGGCATGACTTTGACCTTCTAACTAAGCAAACCTTCAAGCAGGCACCACTGCTGGTCTGAATGCCATAACCCAAATGTCTGTCGTAAATTCTTCTCTTGCAGATATGCTTCTGTGCTCCAGTGTAAAAAATGGGAGTAAATTCTGCTGTTTTCAATATGAGATTTTTGTGCTTAGCATCTCTCTTAATAATGAATGATACTTTCCATACTTCCCTTTTCCCCTTTTGCTGTCCCCTCCAGTCCAATTTCAAAAGGAGTCTGCTAGGCACTAGGTCCTGAGTTCTGAAGAAGTTTGACTTTGAAATGGCTTGCTTCTTAAATCTCAACCAGACACTGTCATTTTCCCTGCACAAAGCTGCCAAGCCTTGAAGAGCCATAAATCTGTGTGGCTTTGATAGGTCTATGCTTTCAATGAAGGAAAATAGCTTCATAAGTGCGTAGAGGCCAAATTCAGCCTTTTTCTGCACATGCATATCTGGGGAATTTTTTTTCTTTTCTTGCTCTTTGGTTTCCTACAGAGTGCTATGTCATATTTCTTAGTCACTCATAATTCTCTAAAGCGACGACCTTTGGTGAGAGCAGAAGTTTTCTCTGGGTGGTAGCATGACTGCCCATAGATAGCTGTAGGGCAGCTGTATCTTCAGTTGGTTAGCATACACACAGAGATGCTTTCAACCATTGAAGTCTTCTCAGTTGCAAAAATTGGCACTCAAAGCACAACTTCTGCAATCTTTACACTGAATATTGTTTCTGCAAACAGCCATGTCATCCTGTTTTTTATCACAAGCCATTCGCTCTCATTGCACCAGTGCTGAACTCTGAAGCCTGTAATTTACATCCTTCCCAACTAGCTGTGTAGGCTGTCAGTTTGTCATCCTGCCTTCCGTGCCTTAAAAGGCTTAGAGAAATAAAACAGGCAGAGAGACCTGGTCTAGCCAAAGGTCTCCTTATCACATTACCCACAATACTTGTTTTCATCATATGGATTAGCAGAAGGTTAATTTGGGAGATAAAGATGGCAAGAGAACTGTTATTCTGAAAACCCATCAACTATTCATTCAGAGTGGAAAAAAGTATTAAGCAGATGTCAGAGATGTGATTTAAAAACATAAAAGGAGAGGAGGGAGAAGAAAATCATAAAGTTGCTAACCTTGGCCAATGCTCAAGCTTGAGCACATAATTGTAGTTTATGACTTTAATGCCATAATTTCTCAGTCTTCTGTAATGTTCACAT
The DNA here is from genome assembly GCA_017639485.1 of Pluvialis apricaria. NCBI lineage: Eukaryota > Metazoa > Chordata > Aves > Charadriiformes > Charadriidae > Pluvialis > Pluvialis apricaria. The sequence goes on from CM030007.1 coordinate 107,736,588, forward strand.
CCTGGCACCAGTCACATTTCAGGTCTATAGAAAGGTGCTGCCTGTATACATGAATTAAGTTTTCTCGGCCACCACAATCATATGGCCTAAGCATACAATTAAGAGATGAATACCTAATGTGCACTTAATACATGGCAGCGCTCTGAGCATTAATAAGTTTTTTTTCAGAACACATCACGGTGCTCTACATTGTGGTGTCAGTTCATCTCCTCTAGTCCTGCTTTGTCAGAGAAGCGGTAAAATCTGTGCCCAAGTACTGGGAAGGTAACTGGTGGTGGGGTGACCTGTAACTACAGTGCACTGCACATCGTGTTCTCTGTCATCGACTGCTTACTACAACCCCTTGCAAATGAATTTTCATGTCTCGATTAAATGTTGATTTCCTACCTCCCTAGAGCTTGGCTGCAATTTGCACATCAATGCGTATTTGTCTGATGAGAAGATAATGTAAATTGAAGAGCTGCTTTTAGGCTGCCAGTTTATGTAGGTTGTAGAGCAATTCTTGGGGCTTACGTTTCAGCTTACAGTTCCCAGTAAGAGTGGAGTGAAATTAAGTCTGTGATTTCTAAGTACTTGACTTCAGAACTTTGTGCTTACAACTGCTGTCTAACCGTGCCCCTGCTGAAGCCCAGAAGCAGACAAAACAATTTCCCACCGTAAAATTTTCAGTATCAGATTAGCTTCCCCTTAGCTTCACATTGTGAAACTGAAGGCTGCACAAATCCGTGGGACCTGATGAGATACATCTGCGGGTCCTGAGGGAACTAGCGGATGAAGTTGCTAAGCCACATATTTGAGAAGTCGGGGCAGTCCTGTGAAGTTCCCACTGACTGGAAAAGGGGAAACATAACCCCCATTTTTAAAAAGGGGAAAAAGGAAGACCCAGGGAACTGTAGGCTGGTCAGTCTCACTTCTGGGTCCAGCAAGGTCATGGAGCAGATCCTCCTGGAAACTGTGCTAAGGCACATGGAAAATAAGGAGGTGATCAGTGACTGCCAACACAGCATCACTAAGGGTAAATGGTGTCTGACAAATTTGGTGGCCTTCTACAATGTGTGTACAGCGTTGACGGATAAGGGAAGATCAACTGATATCATCTATCTGGACTTATGCAGAGCATTTGACTCTATCCTGCATGACATCCTTGTCTCTGAATTGAAGAGGCATGGATTTGATGGATGGACCACTCAGTGGATAAGGGACTGGTTGCATGGTCACACTCAAAGAGTTGCCGTCAACAGCTCGATGTCCAACTGGCAAGCAGTGATGAGTGGTGTTCCTCAGGGGTTGTTATTGGCCCAGTGCTGCTTAACATCTTTGTTGGTGACATGAATGTTGGGATTGAGTGCACCCTCAGCAAGTTTGCCAATGATACCAAGTTGTGCGGTGCGGTCGACATGCTGGAGGGGAGGGATACCACCCAGAGGGACCTTGACAGGCTGGAGAGGTGGGCCCATGTCAACCTCATGCAGTTCAACAAGGCCAAGTGCAAGGTCCTGCACGTGGGTCATGGCAATCCCAAGCGCAAATACAGGCTGGGTGGAATATGGATTGAGGGAAACCCTGAGGAGAAGGACTTTTTGAAGGTCCTTTTTAGAAGGTTTGGTTGTGTTGGGCTGGGTTTTTTTGAAGGCACGGGCTCAACTGGGGAGCCTGGGACAGGAGCTGAGTGATGGAGGTTCAAGTTGCAGATATGAGATACAGCAGGTCTAATTTGTCCTGCCTTTGGTATTGGTCTTGCTAAAATTTCAGTCACTCATGCAGACTCCAAGCTTTTTGAAAATCCTCTTTAGAAAGAGGTTTTTTTTTAAAGACTATTTTTATTAAATGGTATGGAAGTGTGTTTTTTGGTGAGAAAGGAAGGAAAGGAAATGCACATTTTGAGTAATTGCTTCTAGATTTCTTTGGTCGTCTTCTGACATCACGCTAATCCTGCAAACAAACAAGTCACTTGTGTGCACTGCATTCGGTGAGAGCAATTGTTCCTGCATAAAATGTGTTATCTGACGAGATTGCTGTCTAGGTGTGAAATGAGTAAAGTCCCCAAGTAAGGAAAACCCCAAGAAGGTTTCAGATGTCATGGACAGCACGTTAAGAGTAACTCATTCCCTGACTGTTGAAATATTGCCCTGTGTTACAGGAGGAGGTAGCGTCTCACGTTGCTGAAAGGAATTGTACTGAAAGTTCTCATACATAATTTTTCTGTCAGCGTTGTACTTGAGATATAAATATATTCAGTTTTTGAAGTATTGGACACCTGTTTCTGGACAGACTAGCACAAATTGGATGTAATTCTTGATCTGTGCTGCTCAAAGGCCAGCGACGTAGTCCAAATAAATCTAAAAACTTGTGATACCAAAAAAAAGTGTCGCTTAAAATGAGTTGAAATTCACTCATTTTTATGAAGGACATAAAATAGATGGAAGCGGTTTTCTTTCTGTCTGAGTTGAAAAGGGGTTGGTGTGTTCACCCATAGAGACCTCCACTTGCCTCGCTTGAGGGCTGCTTAACGGCTGTGTTGCTTCACAGCAGAGCTGTGAGAGCTTGGCACAATGTTCAGACACACAAGTACCGTCTTTGTTTAATTTAACAACAGGATCCTACCTTTGTTAAATGTTGCAACTGCTTTTTTAATGGAGATAAAAGGAGGAGAGGAATAGAAAAAGATGGTTGTCAGAGCTGCAGTGCGTGGCTGTTGCCAAGCCCTGAGACAAGAGGAAAATATGAAACTCTTGCTCCTTGTTTTGTTTGCTAGGTCATGAGAGAGTGGGAAGAGGCAGAACGCCAAGCAAAGAACTTGCCAAAGGCCGACAAGAAAGCCGTCATCCAGGTAAAGGAAAACATAACCACAACTTTACCAACTGGGGCTGCAGTTAAAATACAAGGGGTGCTGGGTGTGCTACAATTTTAAAACCTACTGCTATGGGGTTTTAATGTTATTCTCTGCTCTTGCTATTGCTGGTTTTGTTTCCATCTGTTAGTGGCTGCTGGGTGTCACTGTGCTTTGCAGCCAGTCCTTGGAACAGCAGTGCAGAACATTGCTCGTGACTGTGTGGAGGGGTAGAATTTCGCTTGAATTTAGATTTGCCTTCAGTGAGAACTGAAAATTCGGTTCCCATGGGCCCCTTTCAAATTTTAGGTCATGATAAACTAATATAATCTGCAGGACCTAATCTCAAACCAGAGATGGAAAATGTGATTTAAGGAAGGAATCACCATCCATTTTATCTGAAAGAAACCCTTAGCTGAAAATTATTTTATCCAAAATTATACTATAATTCAAAAATTCTGACAAGCCAGACACTCCTTGAATCCCACTTTGGCTATGTCAGGTATTATTCAGTACTGCTAGAATTATTTCAATGCCAAACTATAAAAAGGTAATGTTCAGAACCAGACTGCATCGCACATTAGGTCCCACAGCTTTGCGCTCTGTGCATTTTACCCAGTCAATCTTTTCCTTTATTGGAGTAAGTTTGGTCTTAATTTTTCTTCTTGGTGGCCAGTTTATAAGAAATTATAGTGACTCCCTTCAGGTTGGAATTTCATCCCACCCCCATCCCTCCATGTAGATAGCTTGGGAAGTCATGTTGGTACATGGAAAGCCCTGGTGATGGCCGGGAGCGTATGCTTGCCAAACTCCACCCTCCTTTAGGTACAATTCTCTAGCACTGAGCCACTGTCTCAGGGAGCACACTGGTGGTTGTGCTGAACATGTCAGGAATATTTGATTAGTTAATTAAAATATGGCCAGGTGTTCAAGACTACAGGGCATCAGCAGTTCCCACTGAAACCAGTAAAAGGTGCATTCAGTGCAGAGTTCCTGGGAGCTTAGCTAGACTGACATGGGGAGAGATTTTGGTGATTTGCAGATGAGGGTGTTCGCATCCGCTGGTCTCTGCTGATGTCTTCACTGTTCCTGTTGTGATGGGTGTTTTTTTCAGCATTTCCAGGAGAAAGTGGAGTCACTGGAACAAGAAGCAGCGAATGAAAGACAACAGCTGGTGGAGACTCACATGGCACGGGTGGAAGCCATGCTGAATGACCGTCGCCGCATTGCTCTGGAGAACTATATCACAGCCCTGCAGACTGTCCCACCCAGGGTACGTGCAGTATCACAAGCTCTGTCGGCTGTGTCAAAATCACTGTAGCCATCCTGGGGAAAAAGAAGGTGTGCTCGGGTGCAGCTCTGGAGCAGTGAGTGTGTGTTCCCTGTGCGAGAGCTACTACAGCAGTCAGCCAGCATGAAAGTTAAAAGTTTAGACTTCATGTGTACATAAATGTGGGCACAAGCACACACCCGCTGTACATATCTGTAGATAGAGAGATACATACATAAAGATACTTAAGCAAATAACATGGAAGTGAATTGGTTGTCAGAAATTGTAGCTGTTCACAGATTCTGCAGAAGGATGATAAAGTGTCTGTCCAAGTGATGCATAATAGGATGCTATATCATGTCAAGATATGGAACATAAGGATGGAGAGTGGTTGTGATTTTCTGTTTTGTTTGTTGAGCTGTTGAAATGTTTGGTGAAGGATCTTGTGAGGATTGTTGGGTGGCATGAAGATAGCACGCTAGCAATTCAGACTTGTCTGTGTTGGGTGTGATGGCTATTGTTGGGTGCAAACACTAAGTTCAGGATGTGGATTGAATGGAATTTTTATGACTCCATATCTGTGATGTTTCTATTCAACACCAATATAGCAGGTCTGTGACCTCCAGGAGAAAAGAATCTGCATGAACACTGTGGGAAAACAGTCAAATGTTTTATATACCTCTCGCCTTTTGAACACTTCCTAGCTGGAAAAAACATTATGTGACCAAAAGACTTTTGGGTCAGCAGTGTAACATGGAGCCATTAGCTCCCAAATTTGGCCTCACGGGGAATTACATCAATGTGGCTAACCTGGTAAAATTACATGTTTTAAATGAATTTCCTTCTGCAGAGAAACCCGCATATTCAGTGAGCGTGGAAAAGTGATCATTGTCTTAGTTCTTTATCATCATCAAAGTTTTTTCTCACCCCATGGTGCAAAAAAAAACTCTCTTGTTTTTACTGTGTGCTGAGTAAAACAAATCTTTTACTTAGGTAACATGTCATGGGGAGACTTCAGAGTAGTTGTATGAGGAGTTAATTTGTATTTTGCAACGTAATAATTTGTGGAAAATGAAGCTAGTCCCTATTAAATTGGTAGAGGATGATGTTTAGCCCCGGTGTGTGATACATATTGTAACCTCTGACTGTTGTGAGGGCAGTGAAGGGCTTGGACTCCAGTGTCTCATTAGCAGACATGAGTGAGTTATAGGCTGGGATGCAGCTTCCTTTAGGAAACTGGAGTCTGCGACTCAGAACTGGGAGTGAGATGAGGTGAGTGCATAGACTGGCTGCAGGTCATGTTTTCTCTCATGCGGTGTGGTTTTTGGGTAGTTCACCTAAGATGTGATTTCACGTTTGGCTTTAGCCAGTCAGCTGTTGCTATAAATTTGAGCCTTGTGCAAATGTAATCCTGTCTGAAAACTATCCCAGAAAAATTATTTGATTTCAAGTTGTGTGTGGATCAAGCTGACAGCTTGGTTCTGCAGGTATTTAAGGTTGTGGAGGGTGAAGATGGGGACTACACATAACAGCAGAATGTATGTGTGCGAGCTGCAAAAATTCCTAGCACAAGGGAACTCAACCTTTCGTGTTTGTGGAATGCAGATGACATCTCCACTGCGAAAAAAAAAAAAGTGAACTTCAGCTGCAGAACACTAAGGGGCAAAAATGTTAACACCAACTTTGGGACCAGAAAAAACCTGCATTTTATGCTTGGGTTGCTTGTAGTCAGCTCCCAGGACATTTGAATTAATAATACGGTTACTGTGTCAGTGAGAGTGCATCAGGCCTGAAAGGCTGTGTCAGTGAACAGTTTGATACATAACTCCAGTATAGGTAAGTTTTGAAGGTACTGTTAAAAGACTGAGGTACATACTATATTGTGTCCCTACAAAAGCTGACCATTTGGAAAGGAGCAGGCAGCAAGCGTGGAGGTAACATCAGCTGAAGGTGCTACCAAATGAGGGCTCATCTCAAAACTAATGGGAGTGAACAGTTTAAAAACTAGGTTCTTTAAACAGTTCCTTTGCCAGTCTTGGTGGTGGTAGTGTCCTCGTCTCGGCATTTTTTGGTTGTGTGCTCTGTAGTTACTGACAGTTCAGGCATGTACCTCTGAACTGCTGGTCAGAGGTGTGCCAAAGCACTTGAGGAAAACTGACCTTGAATCCAGCAGGAGGATTTGTGTGTTTTTATTGTGGGGCAGAAAGGTGAAACCTGATGAGTGACTGATGATAGCTGAATGGCCTAATGAATGAATCCAGTCTACTAACTGCTTTGCAGGATATGGAGCCAGAAATCTGACTGCACTGTGAATCCAAACTTTGGCTGCCTAGCCAAAGAGAAAATGGTATTAATGGAAAATTCAACTCTGATACCCTAGCTGTATTTTTCTCTGGCGGTTCCCTCGTAAACCAAAAGTACATTTGATGCAATTATGTTGTCTTTCAGAGTAAGACATAACCTTACTGGTGACTTGTTCAATAATCTTATAAAAGGGAGGTTTTTCTGGAGTTCTCAAAAAATATTTTTAAGAACCCTCTTCCACAGCCTGCTTCAAATTACATGGTTTGCTATTAGTATGTGTTTACTACAAAAGTGGATTCTGAATATTTAAAGGGATGGAGTCTCTTTCTCTAAAGTTATAAGGACAGAATTTGGGTTTAAATTGGAAAATAAGCTAGGCTGTTTTATTGACGTGCACGTCTTCTGCACACAGCTGGAGGGGGTTACTGTAAGTCTGGTGTGTATGTATAATGTATATAGATGTGCGTGTGTGCAAAAAGTATTTTCCATGTGCAGTTTAATCACTCCGACATACTGCCTTGTACTTGAATTTGAACATTTCCCAAGATTTTTTTTTTTTGACTGCTGGCAGACCATTTGAAGCAGCAGGATTTCATTTTGCTTTTGGATGTCTAGCAATCCATGACGAGTCTTTGCCTGCAGATCAGTTAGGATCATAGGAACACAGTGAGTCTGGCACTCCTGGTGCCATCACACTGATCGTGCATGTGGTGCGCAGTGCTCCGTGAGTGATGAAGTCCTGATCCGCTGGGAACTCCTGTTTTCTGTATGTGTACAGATTATGTGGTGTACAACTGGTAGCCTCTTCAGGGGAGCTGAAGAGAAACTTCCTCTGCCTCGAAATATCTTTGCGCTATGGACAGGGGAAGGCTGGAAAGCTGTATGAGGAGAAGTATCATCGTTTTATTGCTCCTTTGGAGGAGCCTTTCCTTTTACGATAGCAAGATGTGATCCTAGGGGAACCTTTGGTCTCTGCCAGTAGCGTAGTCATTTTGTTCTTATACATGCCTAGAAAACTGGTGATTTTCAGTGCTGTTCTACCTAAAACTACAAAATTCTGGGAATCCTCTATGAATAGCTTCTGTACAAGACCAAAAGCTTTTAACTGCAGGTTTTTTCAGGTGTTATGCAGATGTTTGCCCGATGCCAGTGTCGGAGATGTGCCTCAGGGTACCACTCAGAGCAGCAAGGGAGCCAGGGAGCGTATAGAGATGAAATTGCATAGCTTCAAGGTCTACTAGAAAACAAATTTGAGCAAAACCAAATATTTGTACTGTTGTTCTGTTCTCAGAAGCACTGTCATGCAGGCTGCCCAGAAACTTAAAATTTGATCTTCATGCCTGATTCCTGATGCAGCTTAGCTATGCTGCTATACTTTGTTGCCTTTGGAAATGGGGTGCAGCTGTTCGGTATCCAGTGTCAGAATACTGTATTGTTTCATCCTGCTTTATGGCCTTACTACAGAAAAGTAGGATTAGTGGCAGCTGGAACCAATATGCCTCTAGTTTTTAAAACAGTTGGAAATTTTCCCCTTCATTTTGCAAGTTAAGTGGAGGAATTCAAATCCATCATTCTCTGTGAGCAGGTTGATTCTATAATTTGTTTGTATTCCCGCTTTCACGTGTATGTCAAATTTTGCTGGATTTATGTCTCCCTGTTTAATCTTCGTTGGTAAGAGATGCACATTCTCTGTGGGAATCCAGTGGCGGGGCGGGTAAAGAGAAGCAGAAAAGAAATCCAGCTCCTAGTGGTGAAATAAAGGGTTTCAGAGCAAGGAGACACACAGGAAAACTTTGAAAGTTAATTAATTAACCTCCTTACTTTGCACATAGAGTAAAGTGAGCATATAATGATTAAAGTAAGTTTTAAAAGATTCTCTTCTAATTCGGCACTATTTTACTGCCAGTTATTGCCAAACAGAGCAGGATCATTAGGATCAACCCTCGCATGTATCTTAACCAAGGCAAAAAGATACAAATGGATTTTTTTTTTTTGTTGCCCTCAGAATTTGCTCTGGTATCTTTTGTGCTATGGGAGCAGTGTCTGTTCGTACAGAGAGAGAGAGCGCAGTGCGGGCTGAAACTGGTCGAATTTGACTATTTGGACGTGGAAGAGGGATCTGCAGAGGGGCCCTTACTGAGTGCCTCTGCGTTCGGGAAGCTCGAGGCCTTTCCTGAGTCCAACGAAGTTGCTGTGGAAATATGCAGTTGGAGGCAGGCCAAAGCCTTACCACTGATCTAGTGATAAAAATCCTCCTGTGCAGCAGGAAAGAGCAGTCCAGCTCTGATACTCCACCCTTCAGCTCCACTCCTCTAAACCCATAAACTTACAGCTGTGGAATTTCTCACGTACACTTAATTTGGTAGGATTTTGTGAAATAGACGGCGTGGATTTCAGCTCTGCTTTTAAACCAGGTCAGACTTCGAGAAATGTGGTCACCTAACTCCGTTTTCGAGCAGCTTCTGAGGCTTTTATGTGAAGAAAACCAGACTGTCTTGTTTTTCCCCCAGTCTGTGGGCTTGAGCATATGGTATAGTCATACACCTAGGTTTGCCAGTGGGTTTTTTGTAGAAGCGAACTAAAGACAGAAGAGGCAATTCCAGATGGGTATTAAGCTCTGTAAAACCACAGCAGGTTCATTATATCTAAAATGCTAAGTTTTAAAAGAGTGAGCAGAAACAAAATTTGTTTTAATTTGTCAAAGTTGAGGTAAGTTCAAATCCTGAAAAGCAAATAATGAGATTGAATCAAATACCGTTTTCATTTTATTCTGCCCCAGGAAAAGTCTTTGGTGTAGGGTAGGCAAGGGGAAGCTTTGAGTACCGTTACAGCCATCTATTTGTGATGTGTGTGGTAACATGTTTGCGTATAAATTAGCAGAACTTTTGAGAAGGCATTTCTGACTCCACGTGAAAGGTAGCTGCATGGGGGTTTAGTTGTGTCTCACTCGTAAGTGAAAAGTCTTGCATTTGTCCTAGCCAGCCTTTCTTCAGTGTTCCTAAAATGAACTACTATGCATGTGTCAAACATGACCCGCAAGTTAATAACCTGGCAGGTAAAATATATACCTAATATGGTATACAAGGTATTCCTAATAAGTGAATGAAAAGGGGCAATTGTTGCACATTTCAAGAGCAGTAATCAGAAAGGACTGGTGATTGATTTTTCTCTAAAGGCAAGATTAAATAGCACAATACAGCATTGTGAAACTGTCCTCTCTGATTTACAGAGAATTTTGATCAAAATGACAAGCCAGCTCAGAATTTCCCATGGAAGTTCCATGGCACAGAGCTGGGATGTTGTATTTTAAATACACAGAAGTGCTTTAATGTGATTTTTGTGTTGTTTCTCTGTAGTAAGTATTTTGGATTTCTGTGGGGAGAGTGTAAGTTATATTTGTAGCAATCCAAACTACATTTGATGTCTCCATTTTCCAAGTTCAATGAAATTGTGCTGTTTCATCACTCCCTTAAATCTGAAATAGTAGACTGGCGTCAATGTAGAGTTCATGGGGGAGGCATCTGCATGCATATATATTCATATTTCTATTTATGTGTATGTATTTCATTTACTAGAAACTATTTTTCAGGCATTTTAGATCTCATATAAGATTCCCTTATGGGAGTGACCTCATCTCGATGCCAGCTGAAATAAAGGCACTGGATTACAGAGTCAGTGGGGCAGGAACTCACCACCAGGTAGCCAAGGAGTCGTCAGCAGTTTCTACTTCATTTGCGCTTCTGTCTTGTACCGCTGGAAACCTGTTAACCAGCTGTCAGGACTACCCAAGTTAAACTTTCAAAGCAGGGCGTTGCAGTACAGGTCCTTAACTCTGCCCCGGTGCATATTTATATTCACTGAAAGAGCTGGCTTCCAAATAAGAGAGTGGGCATATTCCCTACAGTTTGGGTAGAAAGCCTACATAATCTACGCAGACCACATACGTGGTCTGTGAATCTGTCTACTGTGTACCAAATGAATACATGCAAGTCCCAACATACTCACAAAAACTACATACAAAATAATACTTTGACAACATTCTTCAGCATAAATAGGATTTTAAGGTAACAACTAAAATACCCACAGACATGAGTATGTCTGTTGGCCTGTCACGATAGCTTGTGAAAGGGCTGCAACTGATCTGTGCTTAGTTTTAAATAAAAAGTAGGTGTTGGAATCTGCTGAAAAGGGGGGCAGATTTTGGAATTACTTTCATGGGAGCAAATGGCTTGACAGTGTGTGCTTGAAATAGTTGGAAGTGGCATGTAACAGCAGCATTCACACTGCTTCACCCTGCATTGCCCACCGTGCACCTTGTTAGATGCATTCTGGGGTTTTTCTGCATTTGCCTAAATAGTGAGTGTGTGCCATGAGACTGAGGACTCATGAAATAATACGCATTCTGAATTTGGTGCTGGATCCTGTTGCTTAGGAAGTCACTGGCGATTCTTGTTGCTGGATAAATGACAATTGCCAGCAGTGTTGGCCGGGGTGGCTAAAAACATCGGGAATAACGGAAGTCATGTTGGGAGTATCCTGGTTGCTTTCAGAGGAAAGCTGAAAAAACTAAGCCAACAAAACAAGTACGGACAACTGAAAATAGTGGAATTATTTCATGAGGCTTAGGTAGCCCCTGGTGGCTGATACATGTTAGTTATTCTGCAAAATGTTTTTTATTAGATGACAACAGATGTGAATACATCATGTTTTCGCTGGCAAAACACAGAGTAGAATCTCAAGAGCTAAACCCAGAATTTTTTAATGAAGTTTAGTGGTTGGTACATTATTTATGAAGAGCAAGAGGTGCCAAGCTGGCCCTGGGATGTGTCAGCCATTTGTTCTTCTGCAGTAGACAGTGTCAGAGCTCAGGCCCCGGGAACTTAATTTAGCTGATAATAGCACCACTTTCATTTACAATTTAATCTGAACGTTCCAGCCTAGGGTCAAAGTAATAGATGACCATGGATATAATAGCTTCAGACGCAGGGTCTGACTCCATCTCTTCAGCCCGTGGAGTCTTCCCTCACCTCTGTGCTTGACCTTTCATTGTCACCCCTTCGCTCTACCATCACAGGAGCTCACATCACTGCTCGGTGCACTAGATTTGGGGACGAATCCTGCTGAAAGTATCTCTGCCAAAAGTGCTTGTATGGGAGGAATTTTTAAGCAGAACCATTTCAGTCTGTAGTGACATTTAAAGGAGAATGTGTGTGCAATACATTACGGAGGTGGGACTTGGGGTGAGAGGTACTTTTGCTGATGCAGAAATTTGTTAAAACTGTGCAAGCAGTAAGTCTACAGTTCCAGGCATTGAGGAGAAAATGATCAATTAATAGGAGAGGGTGCTATTAAAGTTACATTCAGCTATAAAACTTGGTCCTCATTTATGGTAACCGCCACACTCGGGAGTGGAGGGCTCTCATTGCCCGTCACCAGCTCTGGCAGTTTAGGCCATCAGTCACAGCCCTGAAGCTATGAGGCAGTAGGATTGCAAAGTTGTTGGGAAGGTTGGAGGTCTGACCTGATCCAGTGCGACTGGGACTTTAGGCATTTATGTCTACCTACATACAGTGAGTTTCTAGTGGTTTTTCTTTGCTTGAGAAAAAGCAAAGTCGCTTCCCCTGTAAGGAAACACCTTGCATTTAATATTCTTTCTGCATTGTCCTGTACTTGAATTATGGTTTTCTGCTGCCAACACAGGAAGATTTCTTGGCCAGACATGCTAGAGGCATGCATATCCATTTCTTCTTCATACTGATAAGTTTGAGGCATTTCGGATTGTTATAAAAGGCGCTAAAGCTGGGCCATTTTACCCACATGACTACTACTGTTAGTGGTATTTGACAGGTATTTTCGAGATTGTTATCCTATTAACAAATCTGCTTGTGACTCTTAATGTAGAAGTTTCATTGACTTGCTGCAGTGAATACAAACGTACTGAGGGAAAACAAAAAATATACCCTCCTGGGTGTTAGACGTGACACTTAAATTAGAATATCTCTTGAAGAAATAGAAATTAATCCTTTTCTCTCTAATCTGCCTGAACCTGCTATCTTGATGTGGCTTGGAGACGAGGAAAGCTGAAGTGTCAGGAAAAGTAATAATGTTTTCTGTCTTCAAAATTTTCTTGTTTAGCTTTCTGGTCTTCTAGCCTTTGTTCCTACAAAGCTTTGCAGTTGGCATTTCAGTTTGTTTTGCCGTGATGTTGTGAGGATTACTTACTTTCCAACATTTGTCCCCAGTTTCTTGCAACTTGATCCCAGAGTGCCTGGCTTTTGGGGCTTGGGGTTATTTGCCTCATGATTGAATTTTCAGTCATGGAGCCACTAAGTTTAATCCTTTGGCAGAGAATGGCTCCACATCTCTCTCTTTCTATCCAGCAAATCTTTCCTCACAAAACCTTTGGTTTACTTTCCTCAGACATTTTAAAATCTGTTGCTTCTCTTAAGCTGAAGAGATTCTTAAATCGTTGAGCTTCGTAGCTTAGTATTCATCTCTTGTGTAAATGTTAAATTAGTTTAGGCTCTATATTTGTCTGTGAGTCTAAGTCTTCTTAAAGCTTCAACTTCGCCCACGGTTCTTCCTGCTTCAGAAAGCTGTGCAGAGAGCCTCTGACGCTTATTTTGTCACTTCCCCACCCTCTTCCCTGTATCCCTGCCAGTGCCCAGAGCAGCTGTTCACCACTTCTGCTCATTCTTTAATCTACTGCATGTTAAGGTCACCTTTCCCTTTCTTCTCACCTGCGTCAGCTTTCAGGTAGGATGGACAAGCACAACAGCATAAGCAGGGTTGGAGGGGGTGAGGGGTGGATTTCTAGAATCCATCATAAACTCTGAGTTAGAAATAAGTGTCTTAGCTGAATGCTAGAGAACACTTCCCTGTTTTGGCACTGTAATATTGTATAGTGTAGGAAAGTACATAGAAACTTGCATTTCTCAGTCTTCACTGCTCTACCCTCAGTCTGTGTATATTTTCATGTTCCCTTCAGCTACAGGCCTTTCTTTTGTTTGTATTCAATTATATGCCTTAGGGCATGTAATTAATGGGTTTTACTAATGAAAATCACCTGCAATATATACATAGGCTAAGATTTTTACAAAATCTGGCACCCAAGCTGAGTACCTTCAGAAGAACCAAGTAGGTGGCCCTCTTTTCTTACAGCTTTTCAGTCAGTTGTGTTCTGGATATGTACTTTCCATACCTCAGCTCAGTGGTTCCTTTCCTCTTTCTTTCTCCCTGGTGGCATAGCAGTCATGACAGAACAGAAACAAAATTTTTTAATTTTTTTTTCTAAGTTTAGCAGTGAAGTCTGATCATTTCTTGGCTTAGATAGAGTAATGCTTTCGCATGGGCTTCTACGCAGCTGTTGGGCAGGTTACCTTCTGACTGGAATCTGAATGTGTGCATTCAGTTTACTGTTGATAAAACTTATCATTTGTAGTCTTCTTTGTTGCTAAAGTTTACCTGTAGTTGACAGATGTTGATACAGGTTGAGTATTCAGCGTAGTAGAGCATATATGGGGAACTTTTGAACTGCTTCTGATGGAGTCCAGCTTTCAGGGGATCTTCAGGGAGGGATTTGCCTGGTGGTGGTGAAGGTTACAAAACTGTGAGAGTGGATCATGGGGGCTTCCTGAGTTGGGGGAGAGGAGAAGTAGAGAGAATGTAAATGGTAAAGAGAATGGAAGCAAAGCCCAAAGGAAGTTGGTGATGGGTGTAGTTTAACTGGCATGCTAAGGTAGCACTTGCTGTCTTATTGGGGCAATAGTATAACAGTTAGACAAAGAAATGCAACAGCCAAACTTAAGCTTATGGTCAGGGAAGAAATCTGAATGCCCTCCCCAGGGACTGTATTTACTACCTACAACTACTATTCCAACGGTGCGTGCTGCTGAATGGATTGAATGAGCGGATGTTCCTGATAGCAGTGAGTCCTACCTTCAGAAGGTACCTGCAGGCACCAGCTGGCCAAAGTGCCTTTTTTCCAGTGCGAGGAACTAAAACGTGTTGTTCTAAACTACACTGATTTTTTTTTTCCCCTCTTTCTTCCCTGTAGCCTCGTCACGTATTCAACATGTTGAAGAAGTATGTGCGTGCTGAGCAGAAAGACAGACAACATACTCTCAAACACTTCGAACATGTCCGCATGGTAGATCCAAAGAAAGCTGCCCAAATCAGATCTCAGGTAATGTCCACTGAAGGTTACTGGGGTCATGTTTGTTTGTAACCACTGTGAAGTTTGTCAACCTTTTTTTTTTAAAAAAAAAAAAACAAAAACAAAAACTGATACCCTTCTGTAGACAGCTTTACATGCAATGAAAAATCATCTGCTTTCTAGCAGAAGACTAAGGCAAAGTGATGTAGGAGTAGGGTTAGTATAATTTGTCTTCTGAGACAAACTTCAAAACAGATTTTCTGTCTGTCCAGACAGTGAGTCAGTCATGGGCATTTCCTGAGGAGCCGTCCATAGCATTAATGCCCAGAGTCTTTATTAGTGCTTTGGTAAATAATACCTCTGGGAAGACGTCCATAATAGATTTAGCAACCACACACATTATACTTCCCTCAGCTGAAGTGGCAGAACCAGAAGTGGTGTAGCCATCTGACTGCAACCAGCCTTTCTATAGTCATTGCAGAGGTACTTGTGGTGTCTATAAATGTGATTACTGCAATGCACTCAAATTTAACATGTTCTTTTAAAATAGGCACTGTAGTTCGTGGCATTTTAACTGCTGAATGTTACTGCAGTCCTCAATGTGTATGTTTTGGAACAGCTTTTATGTTGCCTTTGTAAATCATGGAGGATGAGAAAATCAAAAAAGGAAAACGAAAAGAAAGACTGAAGATGTAGCTGGCTTTCAAAACAGCAATTAAAATTGTAGGCACAATGGATAAGCTGTACAAAAAGTGTGCTGTAATCTGCAGAATCTGTTGCTGTTTCCTCTGCAGTGTGCAATGGGAAGCTCTGTTCCAGCCACAGTTTTTGAACTGACTGGTATTGCTAAAGGCCAAATAAAAACCGTACACCTCCCTGAATGGCACAACTTGCACACTAGACTTCTCAAACATCTCTTCCAGCCAGGCTTGTACATTGAGATCATGCTGTCTTGAAATTGCTAGAGTTAGAAATGCACACTTCTAAGAGTCTACTGCAGTGATGGTTGTCTTTTCCTTGTCTTAAACATTAAAGCATGTGCTTTTGCATCTAACATGAGTTTTTAGTTTCTAAAACACTGGATTATTTAATAACAAAAACCAGAGAAATTTTGCAGATTAGATTGTGTGGCAGCACAGATGAAGAACGGAAACTGACATTTATCTACAAGAAGTGCAGTGTATTGCTTAGTGTATCATCATAGGAATGAGTATTTTTACAGTATCTTTGCTTTTTGACTTGGTCAGAAGGTTGGGAGAATGTAAGCTGGAGGATCTGATGGGGAATTTTTTTCAGTGAAAAATGGAAAACAAAATATTTTGTTCAAAACCATAAATACTATATTTCAATTTGAAGGAAAAAATACCCTTTTTTTTTCATTTAAATAGCTCTCTGCAAGCCATTTTCTGATTTAGGCCTAATTGCCCTGTCAGTCTTCTAAGATGCACCTCAATTTTCCTTTCTGCTGAAGAGAGGTGATACTTGTGGAGCGGACCATATATCCTGGGGTGTTGTGACTCAGCCTATAGCAGTGTGGGGGAACCTGAGGCAATAGAGTTGTAATCACATGAGACAATGCAGTAATGCTTTTGGGTGGAAATACTTTTGGTTTCAGCTGAGAATGTTTGCAAATGTTTTTACCAAGAAAGTTGGAGCTTTTTTCAGAGCTGTTTCTGTTTGCAATATTAGGGTAAAGAAAACAAATAAAAAACCAAAACAAAACAAAAAACAAACAAAAAACACACACCTGAAACATTTTGATGCAGCGTCATTGCACCTCACTTTGTTTGCGTGTTATATGGAAACTTGTGGGTATGGGCAAATGTAAATGTTGTTGAAGGGTAAATGAGACTGTGGATTTCTGCCACAATAGCTGCTTGTGTGCATGCTCTGCCCCACAACAAATGTAAACCCCTACTTTAAATTATTGCATTCCTGTGGAATTTCAGGCAGTTGCGGTGGAAGAGCGTCTAGAACACTATTCTTGAAGCAGCTGTAGGAGAGGTGAATTTTGCAATAGATTTGACAGTTCCAGTACATAGAGCATACTGGAATCTTATACCTAGCACAAGTGAAAACTGTCTTGCTCTCTATAACCTATAAAATTTGTGATAATGTCAAGTTAGCATTAGTATTTCCCTCCTTAAAATACTTTTATTTCCACAGGTTATGACACATCTACGTGTGATATATGAACGCATGAACCAGTCTCTCTCCTTCCTCTACAATGTGCCTGCTGTGGCAGAGGAGATCCAGGATGAAGTCGGTATGCAAACTATTAATGTAGAAAAAGGGAAATATTTCTGTGATGAGAAATTACCACCAAAAGCTAAAATACAGCAGCTTACTTCTTCTCTTGATATACTGTGCCAGTTGAAAAATAGGAGAATAAACTTGCCAATGTTCTTAAATTATGAATTAAATTATAATGAATGCTTTGAAGACAAATCCTGTATAACCTGTGCAGTGGCATCATCATATTGTTGTAAGTGTTTTCACTGAAATATGTTAACTTACATTTGGAGCCTCCATGCTGTATGGAAGCAGCTATTACCAATGAGATTTAGCAAATCCTTCCTGGGTTTGGATATTTAATTAAGTGGTAAGTATTTACATTATCTGATGCAGACATTTTGAAAATCCCCCAACTAAAAAATTAGTTGCAGATCCAAGCATCTGAGAAAAGTGTAAGTATTGACTGGAAGTCGCTGAGTGCAACTTGGCAGTATCTTACTGGTCGTGCATTTAGCTCTTGATTAGTTGGTCAAATGGGTATTTCCTCTCCTCCCGTTTGTTTCACCGAACAGGCTGGGCTGTAGACTAGTAAGGTAGCAACAGTCCCACGTTTGCACCTTCCTTGGGTGCTGTCACAGCAGATAGCTGTGAGGGAGAATGGTATTTCCTCCCGTTCAGGTTCCTGCTCTTGGCTGTGGCATTGCTGCAACAGAGAGATCTTCGTCACAGTACTTGGACTGCTGTGTGCCGCTGTTGCGGCAAGGCAACTTCATTTAGCCTCTCTATTTCAGATACAGCCACAGCTCTGGACATCATGTTGCTAATCTGCTTCTTTAAGAAAAATAATACACATTTGTATGCAAAGGCCAGAGATGGGATGGTCATTGTTTTTGGAACAGCTTTTTTTCGCAAGATGTAATACTCTGCCAAAGGGCAGTTAATGGATTAGTTTCACAAATAACCAGCTTCAGCTGACTAAAGTTACTGATTTCTTTAAAACACAAGGGAGGGAGGCGTGCCATTACGGCAAGGATTAGGCTGCATTTAGGACACAGAGAGGGGATGGACAGGGAATAGTGTTGGATTCATTTGCCCAAAGCACAGGTTAGGGAAGGAGATGTGCTTCTAGTTGTGAGGTAGCTTGAGAGGGCTGGGGATGAGATCAGGAAGTTGGGGAAGGGATTGGGAGGATAAAAAAAGATAGCTGAATTAGTAATTATCCTTCACCACGTGTTTCAGTGCTCCACAATTACAAGGCACAATCAACAATCTGAGTGTGTAGTTGTAGACAGTCATGGGAGAAAAAAAAAAAACCACACCTTATTGATCACGTGAAAGCATATAATTTCTGTAGCAAAGGAGGTGCTGGTACTGTTAGGTCTTCGAGATGCTCGGTTAGTTTTCTTTCTGCACCACTATCATTCCCTTGGGTTTTTTGCTTGAAGTTTCAATTTACTCTGTTCGTGGTAATGTTAATGGTTGTCAGTGAGAACATTATTCTAAATTTTCTTCTCCCTCCTAAATACTGAAATGGAGTGGGAATTTCAGAGGCTTTGAAGTGACATGGGAGCAAAAGTCTATTAACTGCTAAGTGGTTTACAAAAATCTGACTCCTAATCTCCGATGTAATACTAATTTTTATGGAAAAAAGAGCCTAAAATTAGTAGGATATTATTTTCTAATAAGATGAGAGAAGCTAAGATACATCTCAAAGAAAAAGTCTATCACAGTCTCGAGTACTTTTTCCCTACCTTGATTTTTGGGTAGTTTTGGGTATACTAAAAATTCTTCAAAGCATTGCGGCACTTAAAGGAATGAAAAATATGTTCTTATACTGGGAGTTACCAGGCAGCAAAAATTAAAGAAGGCACTATCAGATCTGGGCTACACTAGGTAAAACAGTTTTCAGTAATGGGAAGAAAGCCTGTTCTCTTTCAGTATCAACATGCTTCTTGTTGATAACATTGGCTGAATACTTGGTTTTACGTATTGGTTTTAATGAAAGTTTGTTGCGGTCATTCCCATCTGTTAAAGGAGACAGTATCCTTCTAGCTTTGAGCACTGCTCAGTCTGTTTCAAATTCTGTTCTGAAATTACTGAATTTCTTAGTCTCTGTACTCTTCCTAAAGCCCTGAAAAAGGGAATCTATTACAGCTGCAGATCTGTGGCGAAGTAAAATACTAATAAAATTGCACTTTGTAACATTCCTAAGAAGTATTACAACTCTCGTTAAAAAGACAAATGTTTCGTTAAATACCTTTTGTTAGAACCATTGACTTAGAAAGTCTGAGTCAGTGGAAAAGTTGAAAAATAGCCTAGGTAAGAACATCTCATGCACATGGTGTCTGAAAAATAAATTGCACATAAGGAAGCATAGTTGGAAATAGTTCTTCTCTTAGGCTGGAATGCAAGTTAGATGGCTAATGTTTTTAGGTCAGGTTTTTTTGTTCATTATACTTTTGGTTTCTAGTTCCCACGCTTTACTGCAGAGTTCTTCACGAGTGGTTTTCACCTTGAGGGATGAATAATCTTTGCTTTAGAAGGCGCAGCTCTGACAAAGGTAGTTTTTTTTCCATAAATTGAACAAATACTTCTGTGAGCAGCAAAATAAATGAGATCTAGTTTCCTGTGAATTTGTATCATGGGTTTAATTCCTCTAATATCTAATAAGGTGCTGGTTTTTACTAGATCTTCTCATTGCTAGAAATATTATGCCCTGTTTTGCAGTTTCTCCATTATTAGCTGTTGACAAATTTGAAACTCAGGTCTTGGGATTTAATTATTTTTTCAGAAGCTAAACTAGAAATACATTAAAATTTCTCTTATGTCTTCCTGACAGTCCGCTACCAAAGGTCCATCTGTGAGAAATAGGTGGTGTTCTGTCATTAGAAAGTATATGTACCAGACGATAAGGCGCGCACTTGTAATTTCTATCTTATTTTTGAAGTCTTTATGCTGAGCAATGAATTTGAATTACATGAAATAGGATCTAGAGTTATTCCTAGAGCATAGCAGCTGCATAGAGAACATTTTCTTCAACTATCTGAAGATTTTTTAATTAATGCTTGGTGATCAGATGAGTCGCAATCCAGCAGTTGGACATTTGAAGTTCCTTTAAAATACAGGATACGTTTGAAGTTCTGACCTCAAAAGGCAGGTTTACAGCCATAGGTTTAAGGTACAAAATCCAAAATATGAAGTCCAGCTTCTATGATAAAAGCAGCCTTTTAAAAACTTCTGGTTATTTTCAGAACTCCAGCAGAGATGATGGCAGGAAGTTAGGGTAAAATTTAAGAGTTGTAGTCCTTATCTGCAGGTGTTCATCACCAGTCGATGTCTGGTGTCTTAAACAAAAGATGTCTTGAGTTGAGGATATAGCTATGTAGGAAGACCCATGACACTCCAAAGGATAGAAAGCCGCACTTACATGAAGTGAGGATTTTTTTGCTAAGCATTTGACCGGTGTGTAATGTGCAAACACCCCATTAGGGTGACAGGCACATATTGTAGCAGCAAATTCCAGATGTGTAAGGAATAATACTGCCGACTCTTGTTTGTTCGTGTTGGCGTGGGGGAAGAAGGATCAGTGTAAGGTGCAGAAAGAGGTCTGTCTGACCATGACTGTTACGAGAAAGCTTGGAAAGCACAAGCAGGTCATTTGTGTAGGAGATCATTTGGCATTCTGGCTGCAAAGGATTTCTCAAGGGGCAGTGATGCGAATGTGCTACAAACCAGGTCACTCTCGGCAACTGATGTAGTTCTTGGTGTTAAGTGGTGTTTCTCATGAATATGCCCCATGAATAGGAGAGCGGCACAAAAAAATCTGAGAAGAGGTATTCATTTGCACACTGTGAGCAGATTATTTGGTTACCTTGGTATTTGTACCCACCTTTTCCCTCTGATAAATCTCATATACTATTTAATATGTACAAAAGCTCCGAGAGAGCAGTGGCAGGCTTTAAGAGAAATAAGAAGTTCCTTTGAGCACATCCTGCTTTAAATCCTTATTTGATTAGACTGCTTATCCATGTATGTAAAAGGCAATTTATTGCTGGGAGTGACACAGCAGGCACAGCTTCTGAATCAGAAGCTACATCAGAGCTTTGTGCATCAGTCAAATGGGCAGGCGGTGAGCTGAATTTTTAATTCTGTCTTTGCTGCTCTGTTTCCAAACTGATGTACTCAGCTCCATGTTTTCTTGCCCACCACTGATGAAATATTCAGCACCGCCTACCGCAGCAGTATCGTAACTAAGCTCTGAAACATTCAGCTATGAGCAATAAGCAAAAGAATATGATTTCATCTGTCCCTTGACAAATAAAATCAAGCTATTGTTATTTTATTATTTTGTTCCACTGTGCCTATCCCTTTCTTCTGCAGCATGTTCTGGATGCCACACTCAAATTATATAGCTGGGAGAGAGGACAAACACAAGCAGACCCCAGCTCACTGCTTGCATTCAAATGCATACGGTGTGCTGTGGATCATGTGCTATTTCAAGTATTTGTCTGCTCCAGCTTAGCATGACAAAATTTGAGCAAGAGTGATTCGCCTTTTGACATTTGGTTCACAACTTCCTGTGAATATTTTTTTAAAGTATTTCTAGAAAAAGCTCTCAATATAGGACAAGCTGCAGACTGAAGATGTCTGAAGACTTCCTTTCTTTTAACCTTCCTCTTTAACCCTATATCTGTTAGTCTGTATCTGTGGAGGGCAAAGTTAGTGCTACCTCAGCTGGTTCTGATCTTTCAGCATTTGTAAGACTAATTGTTGACTTCTTGTTTCTAGCTGCTAATTTTGACCTGTAGTGAATCCGCAGCCTGGCTGCATTTCTTGCCATGAGTTGAATTAGGATGCTGTTCCCATTCATTCTGTGGTGTCCTTCTTAAGCAGTTTTGAGGGCATTAGCTGCTTGCTGCAGGCTGGCAGTCCAAAATGACAACCCATGTGGGTGGTTTGGGGATTTATATTGCAAAACCAAAACACATCCTTGGAGGCTTTGCAAAAGCAAATTCTGTGCCTGTCCTCTTCGGTGCCATTTCTTTTGTGATAGTTTTCTTCATCCTCTCCCTTAAAATGTTGTGTTTTGAATATGTAATTAGTAACGTCTTTCAGACTTCAGTGGGACTTCCCAGCGTCTCGTCTTTCTGTAACTCTTCCTTGTACTTCCTGTCTTAAGATTTGGCTGAAGGGCAGAGTTCTACCTTCAAAAAATATTTAAAATCACAAAGTGATCATTAAGATTTCTGCACCTTTATTGGAAGTTGGGTTGCCATATTAAGGTATCAGAATAATAAGGGAAGTTGACGTATTAAATGTGTCAATAGCTTGTTAAAAGGATGTTGTAAGGTTACCAAGGGTATTGGAATGGAATCATACAGTATAGTTCATATCAAGTAAGAACAGTAATTACCTTATGACTCATTTTCAGTACGTTACACTGGAAAATTCTTGAAATTGCTTGTTGGTCATGGAGGTGGCAGTTCTAGTCTGCTTTATGGGAAGCAGTTCTAGTGTTACTCTTACAATAGAGGCAGAAGTACTGGGAGCAATTGCTTGATGCAATTGAGATCACGTATCTGATTATAATGCCATGATTATTTTTTTTTTATCCTGGTGAAGGAAAATGGGGATGTTGAAGCGTGGATAAATAAATAAGCACTCTAGGATTTATCTGTACTGGGGCGGACCAAGTTCAGTGAACTGGCATAGAGAAAGATGAGAAATTGTCATCACTGGTGCTTATCCTCGGGGCAGTTGGATTTTTGAACCGGTTGACAAACCTGCTTAATCCAGTCAATGTAAATCCTCCAGGGTCTGTCTACAGTAGCATTTTAGCTCACATAAGAGTATATTTTGGTAACAAATGTTTCAGTCGTCTCTATTTACTGTGTTCTACTTCATGACTTGCTAGTGTAAGGATGGGCTCAGACTGTTCTTGAAAACAGGCACTGGAGATGTCCGTTTGATTGTTAAGTACAGGCACTTTCTAGCAGTAGATGGAGGTGCAGAGAAGCACACTGAAGACTGGGAAACTAGAGATGTTCTTTCTGAAGAAAAACAATTCCTCTGTCTTGGTTATCCATACTTTCCAGTTAGTATTTCTTTTTTTAAAGCAGTCAAATGGAGTTGAACTTTTTACCCAGGGTAGAATAAACAGCCACAAATCCAGTATGCAGCTGCAGTAGTTCTAAAAATCTGTAGCTGAGGAAGGTTGGACAATTCCTGTTAATTTTATACTTTCTGCCATTCTGGAGGTCAATGGAATTGTCATTTCTAAATTGGCTCAGGCACTTGGCTAGTACTTGAGAGGGAGCGTCTTCAATTTTGGACGCAAGGGAATGTCACCTTTGCCAAACCGTAAGTGTTGAATTTCCACCCTCATCTCTTTAAAACCAGCACATTTTTCCATGGCAGCAATTCTTCTATTCAGATTTGATGTGTATATCTGCACCATACAGAAATTTCTCAGTAAACTTTAAACAGATTTTCTGGAAGTAGTACAATTATGTGCAGGTATTACCCTAAGGTACTGTAAAAACTACTTTCTAGTTTTCAAGAGACCATTTGGTGTGTCTGTGCTGTATCATACAGGCTTACCATTCTTCCCGTTCTGCTCTGCTCTCTTTGCCCAGAAGGGTAATGCAACTGGAGCAAGCAGTCGAAAGCAGCCTTCAGAGGATACGTATTTGCACAGGTCCTCTGGAGTGACTTCCAGCAATAACTATGCCTGTGCTTTCTCTCCATAATTGACTTGACATATTTGTGCATATCCAGTAACCTTAGCTTTCCAAAGAAAAATTTGAATTTTCTGTGAAGTGGTTATTTACCTTTAATCTTCTCCCTTGAAGCCCTATAGCATTTAGTTGAATAGGTGATTTGTTAGAACTCTAGCAAAAAGTACATTGTTGGGTCAGTGGTTAAAAATAGCAGAAAGTTCTCTCACAAAAGCAAATTAATTCTGTGTTAAGCTTTACACAGCAGCATTTAGAGAGTTTTTGTACGCTTAAATACTGACGTGATACAACCCAAGTGGACTGCCTGATAAGCCATTAAGACCTCTTCCATCCAAGGACATTGGTTTTTAAAGCATTTGATTAGGTTTTTATATAAATATATATACACGCACACTCTCTTCAGGTTTTTTTTTTCAGGTGTTGGTTGTTTATTTAACCATCG
The DNA here is from genome assembly GCA_017639485.1 of Pluvialis apricaria. Taxonomy (NCBI): domain Eukaryota; kingdom Metazoa; phylum Chordata; class Aves; order Charadriiformes; family Charadriidae; genus Pluvialis; species Pluvialis apricaria. Next base: position 107,760,561 of record CM030007.1, read on the forward strand.
CAAGCTTGTGGTCTTTACTAAGCCACCAGCTTTACAACTTTGTTACCTCTATAAAATATTTTTATAATGATTTAAATGACATAAATAGCTCAATAAGATATCATTGAGCTATTTGTTGCAGCAAGGTGATGTATTCTGTTTATGTGGGAAATCAACCGATGTCACAGAACTACAGAATGGCTGAGGCTAGAAGGGACCTCTGGAGGTCATCTGGTTCAAGATCCCTGCTCAAGCAGGGCCACCCAGAGTGAGTTGCCAATGGTATTCACCCTCAGAGTAAAAGAGTTTCTTGATGGTCAGAGGGAACCTCCTGTGTCTCAGTTTGTGCCTGTTGCCTCTGGTTCTGTCACTGGGCACCACTGAAAAGAGCCTCTTTCTGTCCTCTTTGCACCCTCCGTTCATTTATACACATCGATGAGATCCCCCGCAAGCCTGCTTTTCTCCAGGCTGAACAGTCACAGCTTTCTTAGCCTTTCCTCATAGGAGAGATGCTCCAGTCCCTTCATCATCTTCGTGGACCTCCGCTGGGCTCTCTCCAGTAGCTCCGTGTCTCTCTTGCACTGGGAAGCCCAGAACTGGACGCAGCACTCCAGGTGTGGCCTCACCAGCACTGAGTAGAGGGGAAGGATCACCTCCCTTCACCTGCTCGCAGTGCTTTGCCTAATGCAACCCAGGATACCATTAGCCTTCTTTGCAGCAAGGGCACATTTATGGCTCATGCTCAACTTGATGTCCGCCAGGAGCCCCAGGTTCTTTTCTGCCAAGCTGTTTTCCAGCTGCTCAGCCCCCAGCATATATTGGTGTATGGAGTTGTTCTTCTCTGGGTGCAGAAATTTGCACTTCTTGTTGAACTAGCTAACTGTCCTCCCTTAGTGTGTTATATTTTCATAGGCAAAGGCAGTTGCCAGCTGGAATGACAGTTACGTGTTACTGAGGCTTTGTAAGTTCTGCACTCCATTCGGGAGCGTGAAAGAGCTGAAGAACCTCAGTTACTTCTCCAGGTTGGAGACTCTGCTCTGTCTGCTAGTAAAATACATCCTTTGGTGCAGCTTAGGACAGAAGGAAAAAAATCCTGGAAATAGATCCAACATTTTCCTCTTCTAAGCATCTTTTATTTTCTGTCCAGACTATTTAACTGCCATAGAAAATTAGGCAGAGAATAGTAGATGATTAAAATAGATATAAATGCACTTCACTGACATTGATGTTCTCAAATGCTTTCATTAGTAGCATACTATATCCTCCCCATCTTTTGTAGCTAAATGGTCTATTGTGTCTTGTCATCAGCACTAATGTTCTTCAGAAAAGATACGAATCCTGATTTTTGTGTGCACAAGCCCTCTTTTAATCTCATAAATATTGTGAACATGACTTTAGTCAGTAAAAGAGCCAGCTTTCTCCAAATCTTACAGATATGGTGAAAAGGATAAATGGCTTCACATTGACCCCACACTGGGGTGGCTTTTTCATCAGGGAAAGATACCGGACATTTTGTTTTACATCTGCTTTTCAGAAACTTCGTCAGAATAAAAAGGTCTTACGAATTTTAGTAAGAGAATATTTTTTCTCTGATTTGAAAAACACTGTTCTGTTTCACTTGCACCTTTGAGGAAATCTGGTCTCACGATGCAAGTGTTAGAACTGAAAACCAGGAACTTCTGATAATAATTATGGACTCATAGATTATAAACAAAGTATTTTTTTAATTTTCTGGGCATCTGCTATTTCAGTGGGTATTTAAATCTTTCATTCTAAATAATTCATCCTTTAGCAGAGGGGGTTGAAAGGCGTTGCCTTGATTTTCTTCAGGAGCTGATGGCTGGAGCACTCTGTCCTGCATTGGGTAGATCCTTCTTGAAGTCTCTATTCTGTATTCTTTCCATTACGCTAGCCTGAAGTATTTTTTTCATAGACACTTGCTTCAAATAGCAAGTTATCATCCCGACCACAGGTCCCACAGGAAGTTTATGACGAAGAGACCACTCTGGGCTCACAGTGGCAGCAGGTTGAGGCTGGTACTGTGTCCTTTCACAGCTTTTTTTAAATGCGCCTCTGGAGGATTCTACAGGTGACCTTGTGCACGAAGGATTTTGATCCTAGAATTAAGAAAAAATGCACTACACTTTGAATGGTTGGTTGTATTCTCTCCTATTTTTTCTTGCTTGATTGGATATGTGGAAATGTGTGGATTTGCTGAGGATTTTCTTTTAACTCTCCAGTCATTTTAGATGTCAATTTCTGGTGTCATGGAGACAACAGGCTGAAAAATTCTGTCTTGGAGAGCATTCTTTCTGCTGATAGAGGGGTTACAGTTGTATGAAAATGAATATATAGGAGTGTGGGTATTACTTTATATTAGTATACTGGATATGTTTTGTTTTGAACACATCGTAGGTCACGATTACCTTATAGTTACAGATCTGTTCATGAACATCTATTTCACAGAATCACAGAATGATAGGGGTGGGAAGGGACCACTGGAGATCATCTCGTCCAACCCCCCTGCCAAAGCAGGTTAACCTAGAGCACGTTGCACAGGGACGCAGGAGGGTTTTGAATATCTCCAGAGAAGTAGACTCCACAACCTCTCTGGGCAGCCTGTGCCAGTGCTCTGCCACCCTCAAAGGAAGGAAGTTCCTCCTCATGTTTGTATGGAACTTCCTATGTTCCTCATGTTGAGACGGAATTTCCTGTGTTCCAGTTTGTGTCCATTGCCCCTTGTCCTGTTGCTGGGTGCCACTGAAAAGAGTCTGGCCCCATCCTCTTGACACCTGCCCTTCAGATAATTATAAGCATTGATGAGATCCCCTCCCAGTCTTCTCTTCTCCAGGCTAAACAGACCCAGGTCTCTCAGCTTTTCCTCACAACAGAGATGCTCCATTCCCTTGATCATCTTTGTAGCCCTCTGCTGGGCTCTCTCTAGTAGTTCCCTGTCCTTCTTGAACCGGGGAGCCCAGAACTGGACACAGTACTCCAGATGTGACTCACGAGGACAGAGTAGAGGGGGGATGACCTCCCTCGACCTGCTGGCCATGCTCTTTATGATGCATCCCAGGATGCCATTGTCCTTCTTGGCCCCAAGGGTACGTTGCTGGCTCATGGTCAACTTGTTGTTCTCCAGGACTCCCAGGTCCCTTTCCACAGAGCTGCTTTCCAGCAGGTCAACCCTTAACCTGTACTGGTGCATGGGGTTATTCCTCCCTGGGTGCAGGACCCTACACTTGCCTTTGTTGAACTTCGTGAGGTTCCTCTCCACCCAACTCTCCAGCCTGTCCAGGTCTTGCTGAATGCTGGCACAGCCTTCTGGTGTGTCAGCCACTCCTCCATCACAGTTTTGTCATCAGCAAACTTGCTGAGGGTACATTCTGTCCCCTCATCCAGGTTGTTGATGGATATGTTGAACAAGACCAGACCTGACGCTGACACCTGGGAAACACTGCTAGTTACAGGCCTCCGACGGGACTCTGCACTGCTGATCCCAACCCTCTGAGCTCTGCCATTCAGCCAGTTCGCAATCCACCCCACTGTCCACTCATCTAACCCACGCTTCCTAAGCTTACCTATGAGGGTGTTATGGGAGACAGTGTCAAAAGCCTTGCTGAAGTCAAGGTAGACAACATCCACTGCCCTCCCCTCATCCACCCAGCCAGTTATGCCATCACAGAAGGCTATCAGATTGGTCAAGCATGATTTCCCCTTGGTGAATCCATGGCGAGCAGCACAAAATCATGGGAGCACAGACACTCCTCCCAACAGCTTCCACTTCATCCTTGCTGTTGAATGATGGATTCTCTTTTCCCAATTACTTGGTTTGGAAACACAGTTATGTCATTTTGTGTGATTCACTCGAAGATCAGGTTCCTAATAGGGAGTGAGATTGTGAAAGAAGCAAATTAATCATCTTAATTCTTATGTGCCAGCAAATTGCAAGTGTCTGGTGAGAACCGGTTACAGACTGTCTGCACAAGCTATATATTATAGCTTTATATATTACATATTACAGACCTAGTGTGTCAGTCACTGTTCCTAGAGCAGCCTCTGGAATTGTTATCCAGGGATGAAATCTGAAATGCTTAACTATGGGCAGGTGTCCTGAGGGGGAGGGCTAAATATTGTCTCTAATGCCAATGAGGTACTAAGTTTTGCTTTCCTCGAGGGTAGCTTTGTCTTCAGATGTGCAGAGTGAAAATTCACAGGTGCTTATTATGGCCAAGAGTATCTGAGATATTCTCGCTAGGGAAGCTCTTACTATCAGGAATAAAAGGGAAGAGAATTACTGAGGATATGTGATCTTACAGAACAGCTGGATTGATGGAAACATTTCAGTAATCTCCTAACAGTCAGTTCCCACGCACGTGGGATTACAAATGAAGCAATCTTTTATCAGCATGGCTTTCTCCTGCTGTGTGATTCTCATATGCCCAGTTTAATTGAAAAATGCATTCCGAATAGTGCTACCTAGGCAGGGTTCCAGTCCTTTCACTGTTCTGCTTCCTGCTATTAGATCATCCGTATGAAAAATGGCATAAAAGCCATCAGAATAGGCCATATTCCACTTAATGGATATATTCGTTGAATTTAATAAGTGCATCTCTTTAGAATACTCAGACAACCCAGGATACATTTGGCCTATCAAATGCTAAAACTGCAATTAATTAATAGGCAAAATGTATTTTATTTGGAGCAGAGGCACAAGTCAGTTTTGGTGAATCCTGATTTAAACTATTACAAGTGAGTCAAATCCAAAATGTTCTCTTTTGACCAGGTGAATCAGGTGCAAGAAATTAATGTTCAGATTTATATATTTTTATGGATTATTTAGTGATTCCCAAGCTGCCTCCGAGTTCAATGCACATTAAAAAATTGTTGTGGGATTCCTATTCTGACCTTTAGAAGTATTTATAGAAAATGATGAGTAACTGACTTTTCTCAGGTGTTAGAAAGTGGCAGAGTTTTAGGTTCTACTGCTGTTTTTCGTTTTACTGTGTATTAGAAGGTTGGCAAATAAATCTGGTCATTTTTATCAGTAAATAAAACTGATAAATAACTTATAAATAAGTAAGAGTAAGTAATAATTATTTTCAGAAAATAAGATAATAAAATTCCATAGCACTTTTTCATATAAATGCTTTTTTGCAGGGCAGTTTCACTTATAAGCTGTCTAACCTACTTATTTGGGACGGAAATGTACTTGGCTTTTTCTACTTCACACAAGACTGAGGGGGAATAACGAATGCTGATTCATCTGGCAGAAATGTCAGTGATGACTGGGGGGGCTGCTTATTTGTTTTAATTTAGACTCTTCAGCCTATTTTGAGGCACTTAACTATATGTTAATTTGGAGTTAAATGTGGAGTTAAATTTAAACCTGGGGAATTTGTCACAGTGCCTCATGTAGATCAGGATGATGACATACAAGGTTATGTTCTTGATTGCAGTATAGAGTTTCAATTCAATTTTTTCCCAAAGCATTTTTTTTAATATTTCCTTGTATACTTTGATGTTAGGTTGCCATTGTCCTACTGGAGAGGAACTTTCACATGCTACTACAAAAAGTTATGTTTCATTCTGAATTTTTACCCAAAAGAGTGCCGTAACATGGAAGTGGGATTTTTCTGTGTTTTAATCCAGAGCTTTTGAGGCTACAAATGGAGAACTATTTTTCCAAGACAATATTAATTTAACCAAATTGAATGAGAAGGGGGTGAGAGGAAGGGAAGGAGACCACAGAAATGGACAAAAAGGCTTGAAGTTGTGAAAGGGAACAGCAGAATCTTTAATTTCTAGTTAGTAACTCTTTTTCAGAGATAACACAAGCTTCTGGTTTTGGACTTACTTTATCCCACAAACTTCCTTTAATACTCCCTGCTTTGAACTCAAGGGGAAATGCAGTCATTAATCAGATGACTGGCTGTTAAATATTAAAAAAATTATAAATGTGTACACATCTGTAGCCATATATTGATATTTAATTTTAGTTAATAACTAATTTATGTAGCTGTCATGTAGCTAAGGATCTGTAGTAATTACAGTATTCTTTCACTGAAAGTAAAGCGTGTCATAGCCGCCTTCTTATAAAAGTAGACAAAATTTCAAGACCTTGAGTTTCATAGCAGGCTGTAAAAACAGGAGAGGATGATTCTGGTTCTTCCTTGATGAAGTGGTGTGGAATTTCTCACAACCCTTTGCTCAAAGCTCTCTGCAATTGCATAGCCATGTGCAAAACTTAAATTTGTGTTGAAGTCTATCCCTAATGAAAAAGACACCTAGGTCATATTGAGGTTAATTATTATGTGGTAATAAATGTTTTCCTGGATTGGATCTTCCAAGCTTTCTCATGCTTTGAAGACTGTTCACTACCAGAAAGCTTGTTATAATATGATCTACCTGCAAAAGGACAATTGCTCTGTATTGAAGTTAAACATCTTTGGGCTTTTTTTTATAATTTAAGTCAAACAGTCTGCAAGGCAAGTCTGAGACATTATTACATGTACGTGTTTGCAGGAGGAGACTTGCTTGGGTTGGTTTTATGATGTGATTTGGGAAACAGAAGTCCACATATGCTGAAAGAGCAGAAGCAGCAAGAAATGGAAAAGAAATGAAAGTGATAGTTGTGATTTTTTTTTTTTTCCTAAATGTATTAGAAGCATGTTCTTTTTAATATGGTTCTAAATATTGGAGCTATTCTTAAGTTCAGAGTGAGAGGTATCCCTGCCTGTGGCAGGGGGGTTGGAACTCGATGATCTTCAAGGTCCCTTCCAACCTAAACCATTCTATGATTCTATGATTCTATGATTTCTTCTAAAGTTTAGTTCTCAGGCAACAGGGTATTGTCTAAGGCTATGGAGTGGTTATTCTCTTACTAACTTCTAGGGAAAATTTCTTAGGTCGGCTGTTCCATAATATCTAAAATGTTCAGTTTCTGAGAACTTGAAAAAGGAATAGTCTTTTCACCTTACTGACCAAGATTTTCATACACATAAGAAATTTCTGAAATCTGAAGAACTACTGCTGCTACTCACTCTTGCCCTAGTGGTGATGTCTCTAAAGGACAGAAAATAAGAACTATGAAATACTGTTTTCCATGGTTCTTGCTCTTTCAGTCCCAGTTTAACCCTGAGAGACAAACATACTGCACTGTAAAAGTTTCCAGATAAGATGACCTGTGGTGCAATTTCACAGGCTAACCAGGAGAAGAGAAGAAACTTAAATCTGGTAGGGTGGTCACGCTTCTGTGTCAATATGGATCACAGCATTGCAGGTTAGGCTCATTTCCAGTATTTCACAGTAATGATCCAGCATATCGCTCTTTTATCATCATCTTCAAAGCATGCATGCAGCAAAGCAACTCTCACGCCTTCCAGTAGGCAGGTCACTTTCAATAAAGTTCTCATCAGAGTTGCTCTCTAAATTATATTTGGCTTGTACTAGACAAATGAATTAGTTCAACGCTGAATACCACATAATTGTGTTTTGCAGCTTGCTAATGTTATAATTATGACACCTAGTAGTAGTAACATTATAATCTTGAAATGCTTGATTCAGCAGAATACCTTAAAATAACAATATGCTTGAAATTCAGGGGAGCTTAACTCTTTGTGGTTAGGCACAGATTTCAGTGTGATTAAATTTAAGGACTTGCTTGAAATTTCCTCTGACTTGGGCAGAGGCTGGAGGAAATACCTATGGTATTTTCTGGTATATTCTCTCTCCTTTCACCTCAGAGGAGGGACTCCTACTTGATGCAGTAAGTTGCATATATGAAAGCCACAGGATATACAACTGACTTAACTACTTTTCTGAGCTGGTGGTATTGCATGTATTGCAGGTACAGAAAGCCCTTTGAACCATAAATGTTACCTCTCTAAAACCCTTGCTCGTGCTACTAATGCTTTGTATTTTGGAGTTCCCTACATAAACCCCTATTTACAACACGTCTCAGTAGAAATGACTGATGGGGAAATATATGTGCTTTCTGAAGGTGAAATACATCTGTTCATTTGCATCAAGTTTGTGGAAGTGCTACTAGCCTAACTGTGGGTTACAAGCAAGCTGTAAGTTTATATAAGAGCTGTAATATAAATGCAGATGTACAGGTAAATAATGTTTTGGGTTTGCTTTGTTTTAAAGTATTCACCAAAGCAAAGCCTTTATTAAGGAGGTCTTGTTTTTGTGTTTACCAGTCTGGGGGAGTTTTGGTTCATACAGCTGACAAGATGCAGGCATTCAAATTTAGTTAAGACCTGCATTACATCAGCGTAACTCCTTTGGGCACGTGCTTATGTTGAAGATTATGAACTATGACATATTGAATTAGCCCATAAAGTAGGCGTACAACTGAAAGCTGCATCTAAACATGTTACCACTTATCATGTGCACTGTAATAAACGGTTGTGTAAATGTTCTTAGTGACTCCTAATTGTGGCATGCAACATTTGCATGATTTAAACTGCCTTAAAACTGGTGTAAGATAATATGTGTGCACGTGCAAATGAAGCAATTGCTATGACTCAAGCACTCTGTAATTTCTGCCATTAATAAGGAGGTTGCTGACACTTTAATTTTGTCATTTTGAAAGCACATGTTCAAAAACAACCGTAACTTTGGGAAAAACTTATGTTCAGTTTAGACTGAATGGTGACTGATAAGGTGATGAGTATGAGGCAATAGGACTCTGCATTTGCACCAGTTTATTTGAGCTCGTTCCCAAATCTGTATTTGTTGAATCAGTGTATATTCTGTCATGTAGATGTCATTTTACAAAGGAGGTTTGGTGTAGGGTCAAAAGTGTGGCATGTGATTTGATGGTGTCTTAATTACTATTTAGAAGAGGCGTTTTGGATGCACATTGTTTCTAGTCTGGTTTAAGACCTAAAATTGCTTTATAGAACTTTCAAAATTACAATTGACAATTTTAAAGCTGCTTTTCAAATGAATTCAAAAGTCTTCCACATGATAGTCATAGCAAAGCTTTCCATGTGGTAGATAGGCACCTTGAAAAGAAAACACAACAAATAACTATTATAATTACTTTTGGAAATTTTAAGTAATGAACTAAAGAAAAGTAATAGTTTGAAAGATAACTAATGGATTGCTGGTGTTCCAGGACAGCAAGTGGAGCTGTTCCACATGAAATTTCTGTCATTATAGCTATGCCAGTCAAGGGCTGGGGTAAGTGTGCCCCGGGTTCCAACACTGGAAAAATGTTAGGTGCCAGTAACAGGTAGATGAAGTTACAAAATAGCGTGGGTTTTTCCACTCTACGATTCCATGATCTCTGTTGGGATTTGTCAAGGTATTTTTGCTAGTGCAATGCTCTTTGCAAAGCCTTACAAGTAGAAGTGTGGTCTAGGGCCATTGTGGATGAACAGCTTCTAACAATCCAGTGTCCACCAGAAGATTTTGTAATAACTTTTATTTCTTTTCCTCTGCTCCCTCTTTGCTTTTGGCTCCATGTGTCTCTTTGCAGGATAAGAGAATAGTCCTGAAAGTAGGTTGCAGTGATACTACCCTTTTATCTAGTGCCCCAAACATATCTCATTTCAATTTTTCTGGATGCTGTTTTTGAGTAGTAGTGACCCATGGGGAAATGCCTGCAGTGAGCCCAGCAATGGGTGAAACTTCCTTAGAGATGATGATGAGTCTGAGAAGCGTTTTACTGAACAGAAAAACACCAGAAGTAAGCCTGGGTCTCATCCTGAGAAAGAAAGTGTGTGGGTGCCTGAAGAAGAAGCAGTGATTGTGCACCCTCACACCAAATCCAGAGCTGCTGGGAGGTTTGAGGTCCCAACTGAGCGTGGGTTTTTCCCAAGGTCAGGGTTGATTTTGAGCATATGCTCTCAGAGGGACAAAAAGTTTCAACATCCTCCTTATTCTTCTCAATGGCAAGACTTAGCAAACGCTACGAGGAGATAATGAGCCAAGCAACAACAGCAACAAAAAAGTTTATTATACGAAGATGGTCATGGGGCTTTTGTCCTGTTGGTTTGACAGAAGATGAAATTTTGAAGAGCAGCCTAGAATATCTCTATTTTCAGCACCTAATAATGAAGACATTCACCACACAAAGAAAACCCCTGAAACAGTCTTGAATGCTCATCCTAGCCTCCAGCTGTGTCTGTACTCACTGCTTATTTAGGGAATTGTCTTTTGCAGGGTGGGGGAATTGAGTTGGCAACTGTGAAAAAGGGAGGGAATGGTCTATTGATGGGTAACAGTGAGTCTGGATGGCTTTCCATTAGCGTAACTGATGATTCAACTAGCCATCAATACTCAGAACAAAATCAACACTGAAAAATTGATCTTGGACTTTGCCAGCTAGTGTCGATAACTGGAAATCCTAGGGCAAACTTTTTAGCAGTTCAGAGATTGAAACAATTGTTTGCAAATCATTTACTCAATGCAGACACAGCTGCCTCAGCCTGATGGACTCCAGCACAGTTTCTAAAGCCAGGCACTTCCAATTTCTCACTGTCGTTCAGCCTCTGATTCATCATGTCAGATGGGCTTGATTCATTTTGGCCATTGTTTCCCTGCTTGTAAAATGGATGCGATCATAATCTGCTGGTTGTAATATCTGTCCGCCTCACTTGAGCTATTGTGCGGGTCAGTTAATGTCCGTGCTGTGCGCCGCAGCTGAATGGGAGACAGTGGAGCCTGCAAGCGCCAGCGACGACGTGCTCCCAGTTGGGTAGCGTTGAGAGAGAGACTTTGTGTAGACCTCCCTCCCATCCTCTGGGGGTTTGGATATAATCACGGTATCGTGATGGCGGTCGGGTGCTCCTTGCTGTCAGCCTGGAGGGCCCAGCCATGCCTGCGCCGTGGCCTCCCCCCGAGCGCAGTACCAGCCCCGGTGCCGCTCTGCCACCACCGTAGGCCAGGTCCTTCTCCCTCTGCTCCTTCCCTTCCGTGCACTGTTAGTCCCTTTCCAAGGGCAGAAGCTGTCTGCAAGTAACACATTGGCGCTGAGGCACAGACAGGAGTTGTGGAGAATGGGCCACATGGGCTGCAGCTCTCCGCAACTGCCCCACGTGATCCTCTGGGGACGGGACGACAGCGGGAGTTGAGGGGAGCTTCACCCCAAAACCATTCCGGTTCCTGGGCCCAAAAGGCTTGCATGCGCTGAGGTGCTCAGCAGTCCTGTAATACTCATTTTCCTGTGATCCGTGATGACTTGGTATTATAACGTGCTCAACTGGTATCGGCCATGGCTCCCTGCAAGGCACTTGGACACCAGACTTCTTGCTCAGGCCACTAACATCCAGCTCCATTCATTGTAAAGTGTCTTCGTCCCTAGCTAATGAAAATTAACATCTGTCATGCGATACAGTGTCTGCTGAGAACATCAAGGTGCTTCACCTGTCTCTCCTCTGATACAAGGAGACACTTTAATTTGATAAAGGATTACTGTAAGTGCAGTGGGGAGACAAAAATATTGGACTTGGTCTCCATGCTGAAGATTTATTAAGTATCTTATAAAATAATACCGTTTTCAATAAAATGAACACGAACAGAAAAGCAATTCAGTGTTACATAGGCTTTCTACACTACCTTAGTAAGTCATTCTAATGAACAAATTAAATCACAGAATTACATTTTGTATACACATTAGGCTTACTGTCTACTAGAGCAATTACTGCTTAAACATGAAAATTTGTTTTAAAACATCATTTTACAAGATTCAAGACCCATGTTCGCCCTAGGGCTGGGCTTGCAACTTTTTGTTTAGTTTTGATGTTCTGAATTTGGTGTAGTAATAGGATGGCAGGACAGTTGCGTCAACTATCTCTAGGTGGTCTTTAAGCGACGTATTGCAGAGCAGAATGCTACTTACGTCTTCATTGATAAAGGCACTGAAGCAGCGCCGGCTCTAATGCTCGTGACTTGGTGGGGATCCTTACTGAGAACTGCTGCATGGGTGCAGTGTACTTCTGTGGTGGTATGGCCCAATGTACAGTTGGGAGGGAAATAACATTCAAAGGATTTTACTGAGGGGTCTAAAGCTCTGGTGTGTATAGGAATTTAGATGCCCTTTCTTACTGATGATACTGGGAAATAAGTGAGCCCCTATGGAGTGACATAAAGGGTCTAGCAGTAGAGTGGTGATTCCTGTCCCTGAATTGCTACAGGTTTCAGATGTGGGTGTGAAGCAGTTACAGTAAGGAGGTCCTTAACGAAGTGAAAAGAGAAGCCAATCTTAAAAAAAGCTTTTGTGTCATCAACTGTTGTGTGTGTGCTCATGTGTGCAAGCACTTGCACTCAAGTAATGTTAACCTTTACAGTCTTGAATTCTGATCTCTTTAGCTCTGTAATACCCGCTTACAAATTACATTGGTGCGTTCTTAGCAGTAACTTATCTTCTTCATTGCAATTGCTTGCTTACTTGAATGTGCTCCTGTTCACCAAGTTCCCTCAAAGTACTTGCAAGTAATGTGTTGCTCACACAAAAAAAATGGCAGTGAAGGGGAAGATCAAGAGTAGATGAACTTTGGTGTAAGAAGGGAGTTGGAATAATGAAGCACCCACAATCTGTGAGCTTATTTTTAACACTGAGTTGGACAGTCTGCCCTATACACCTGACGGAGCTGAAAAGTGCTTTGGTTGTTCTCACCTTGCTTAAGTCCAAAAAAACCCAGCCTAGATAATATTGCACAGCTTTAAGTCTTGGTTGCTTGTAAAATAATTTGCCTACAGGCACCTATTACTAGTTAATATTTTTAACAAAACTATTCAGTATTTTGGCAAAGTTATATATGTTAAAAGAACAAATGTTTCTTCAGATTCAATGTGTTATAGTAATGCCCAATTTAATGCAGTAACTCTTGTGCTGATTTAGGATTTAAGAGTCATGATGAGCTTTGATAGTGAGCATCTAAAAGGAAGGGGAAATAACAAAGACATTCCTTTCTGTGGGCCCCTTGTGTGTTGACTTATGGCAGCGTGTTGAGTTGAAGGGAATTGATTTGGGCTTCCTTTGAAAGTGGTGGAGAAGAGTCCAGCGGCTTGTAAAGTGCAGACCTTTGATCTGTTATGTGGTGAATGTGGGTAGGAAACAGTATGGAACAATTTGGGTTGATGTTTCAAAAAAATGCCTTACGTAGCTGCGCTGCTTATCACAAAGTTGTGATTATTCCAAGCCTTTGTTTTCCTTTATCATAAGAAAACAGAATCTTATAACAGTAAGTTATTACTTTAATAGCATTGGAAATAGGTCCTCAGAAATGCAGGCTCTTTCAAATAATTTCTATGTTGAAATTTCCTTGCAGATGAATTACTTCAGAAAGAGCAAAACTATTCTGATGATGTTTTGGCCAATATGATCAGCGAACCCAGAATCAGCTATGGAAATGACGCTCTCATGCCTTCATTGACGGAAACTAAGACCACAGTTGAACTTCTTCCAGTGGATGGAGAGTTCAGCCTAGATGACCTTCAGCCTTGGCATCCCTTTGGTGTTGATTCTGTTCCAGCCAATACTGAAAATGAAGGTATGTGCAATAAGGGGAAAAACCACAGAATATTCTGAGTTGAGCTTTGTGGTTTCTCTTCACATTGTTTCCTGAAAATTGACATCTTGCTGATGTAAGCAGGGTATACATTCTCAACAGTAAGTTTAGAACTGCTGTGTCTCTTTGATGGAACAGAAAATCCTAACTAAAATTGGGAATTAAGACACACAATAAATTTCAGTGTTGAGCTTACTTTCCTTTAAAAATAAATCAAAATAAATTCCAGCAAATTGAGTGGCAGTCTTATAAAATACATGACGATGAGCTAAGGGAGATAGATAATTTGTTAGATTTGCGCCATGATGAAATGAGTGTTTTAGTTAAGGAAGATCTTTTTATTTGCTGGCATGAAAATGATTACAGATCCAGTACAATCCTAGCATGAGAGTTGATTTTATTTCCCCACCACCACTGGTTGTCTGGAATGTACTGCAGAAATGTTCCTGCATACTCAGCAATGCAACTGGCTAGTGAAAACCTGTTTCCTGGGGAGTACTTTATGTTGCTCATTGACTAATTTATTGAAGTGCCTGCATAATACTTTAATAATTTATGTATAATCTGGAATTGGTAGTTTACTTAGGTGCCAGAGCCAATTAATCAGGAACCTGAGGGACTTCGATCATGTCATTCAAGTTCCTCCTATTGTGTTTGTTTTACTTTATCAGTTCAACTCCACTGCCATTAGTGCTAAGTTAATCACATTAGTGAAAGTTTGTTACTGCAAAGCAGCAGTAGATTCACAGAGGCTGGGGGTACAGAAGGTTTTTTTCAGGCAAACTTGTGATTTGTAGCTGAACTGCACAGACTTCAACATCCTCTAGAAGTCTTTTGAAACCGCGGGCTTAGGCTATACCTGCTCTCAGAATGAGTTTTGAGATCAACCTTATGCAGTTAGTCTCACTCCAGCACCACGTGTGAGTGACTGTGGGCAACTGGGTGCTTGGGAGATGAAACACGGGACATGGATTTGCCAGGTCTGGTGTTGGTGCCAGGTGAAATCAATGGAGTCGGAACCAGTTTTGTGGTCAAAGTGGGTCATCCCCAGGACTCAGGGAAGCCTTAGATCAGGCGAAAGAAAAGACGTGCCTAGGATCTGAGTGAAGGTCAACAAATCATTGAAGCATAAGTATACCGGATTTGAGGGGAAGAGGAGAGCCTGGTCAGGAGTAGGGCTAAAATCAGACCACCATGGAGTCAGCACTATGGGTAGGTAGGGACCAAGAAAAAGAGCAGAGAGAGCTGGAGCAAATTCAGCGGACTGGCCAGCAGCAAGGACCAGAAGACAGGAGATGGTGACAAGGACTGCAGACATGTCTGAAGGGCACTTGCAGCCAAGTGACGTGCTGAGCGGCTGAGAGCAGCTGGCTGGGTTGCGTCAGGGGCTGGCGAGTAGTACAAACGGCTGACCAGGCTGGCAGGCTAAACTTCAATTTCCTGGGGAATCAGCTGCAGCTCGCTATAGCACCCACGTCAAGGCTGTCTGCCAGGAGCAGGCCACAGCCCGGCTGGTGTTGTCTGTCCTGCAGGAATTTTCCGATGCAGCTCTCGCTGCGGTTTTTCATATAGTCGAGGCATATAGGGCATCAATTTCTGTACCCACTGCCTGCTTTCATGAAACTGGGGGGTGGAGGGAGGAGGAGGGATTAATTACTTTTGAAGTCTGTCCTCCCAGCTTTCAAAATGTACTGATTTCAGTCACCAAGTTCAGAAGTTATTAGGCAGACAGGTGCACCCAGACATAACCACGGTTTAATCACACAAGCCTTTTTTTTTCTTCCAAAACCTGGCTAAGCCCAGAATTTAATAAGGAAAGGTACATACTTCAATGTGACAGTGAATTCCCCATAGGCAAGTATACTGAGCATGGTTCTCCTTTTAAAATGTATGACAGCAAATAAGAAACAAAAACTCTCCTGCCTTGAATAACATACTGTTTAATTATGAATCCTCTGTATTCTAATGTACTACAGGGGTTGTTGCAGCACTTCTTAATATTTGCTGTGGGAACATCTTTCTTTAAGTTGTTGGGCTTTGGATTTTTTTTTTTGATATCAGAATTATATTTGTCAGGAAGTTACTGCAGCAAACAATTCTGTTAGGCCAACCATTGTTAGCATTTAAGTCTGGACAGTTAGAAATAGAAATTATTTGATGACTTAAACCTCTTCAAGTCCTTCTTGTTTCCCATTATACTTCTCTGTCATCTACCCAAACCACAATGTTGTTAATGTGATCATGCCTACAATACCTTCTTTCTCTCTTTAGATACCCTGTCTATACCTTTGCTCATAGTATCAAAAGGGAATTTCACAGCCTTTGTGTTTTTTCCTTTGTGTTTGTCTCCCACCTCTTTGTTCCAGAAACTCAGGACTAACTGTGCCACTTGTCCTCACTTCCCATGCCTCTTTTCTTCTGTGACCATGGTTTAATCCCAGGCTTTGTCTAAATTACTTCCAAAAATATGTGTCAGTTATAATATGCTTTGGAAGCAGCAAGAAGTAAATAACAGTTGACACAATTTTCTCCTCTCTTTTCCTCTCTGTCTCCACTGAAGGTCTATTTGAATAGTCTGTTTTTCACACAGTAAGTTCCCCTTAGATAGGGAGGTTTTTGTATTTTATGCAGTACTGAGCAAGTCATTGTTGTTTCTTAACATTGATCAAACCATTGATCAAAAAAGGTTCAAAAATCATGTGCTAGAGAAACCTCAAATACTGTAGAGTGACTAACCATTGCAGTTTTAGTGACAGTCAGCATCTCTTGCTGCTGGGAGATGCTGAGCATGCCAGCGAAGGTCAGAGAACTGAGCATCTCAGCTCCCATGTACTTGGGTGAGGGCTGAGAGTACTCAGCACCATCAAGAAAATCACAGCATGTTCCACGTGAACAGCCTGCTACCTGGGAAATCTGCTGAGTCTTGGGTCCAGCAGGTTTAACAGAGACTACCAGAGGAGTTTCAGAGGGCAAGCAAGTTACAAGTTCAGTTGTCGATACTGTTTTGGTCTATTTTGAAACCTGAAGTCAATTTTTAAAACTCTGATGAACACAAATCCAGAGTGCTATCAGCTCAGCCAATGCAGGTGGGTTTCTATGTAGAATGAGTCTTGACTTCCTCACTGCCAAGAGCTGTTGCAGTGTATAAGCAATAGTTTTCCTCAGTCCTGAGCAGGCACACCAAGTAAATCATTTACCTTATTGCAAATTTGCATTACTGTCAAAACAAATTTCTAATGGGACCACTGATGTCTGAGAGGCAACTGAAGAGATCCTGGAGGTGGCTGGGTTAGGACCTGGGATCCCACCCCCTCCAGCACCATCACAGCAACAGGACTTGTTTTTAACAAACCATTTGGGGGAATGCTTAAACCAAAATGTGACTGTGGAAAAAAACCTGGAAGGAAATGCAGCCATTAAGTCTGTGTTTCAAAGTATCCAGTATTCTGCCTACAAGTGATGAAGTTAAAATATGACAAAAAACACCTTAAATTTGTCGTTAGTTCCCATGCCTGTTTTCTTCCATGGCCGTGATCTAATCCCAGGTTTCGCCCAGAGATATTAATAATGTATTGGATTGGTACATTGCCATGTAATCTCAAGGTTTCATAACTCCATTTGAAATTTTCCCAATCTAAACTGCATGTTTAGATAAAAGGATAAGTTTTATGCAAACAGTTTATTTTACTAAAATTGCTTTTTCTCATGAATGAGTGAAAAATAGCCTAAAAACAAAAAGACCTTAAGTCTAGCATAGCTCAGTAGTTTCTGAAAGTATTTTCTTCCTTGTTGTTTCCCTGACGTAGTTTCCCAGTAAATGTCCCTGGAAATTAACCCAAAGCACCAGGTAATACACTACAGAGCTTGCATGGCTGAACGTATGTCTAGTGTATTGAGATACAAATCAGGTTAACGAAAAATACCCTCTGAGGACACTGCAGTAGGCACCACCAAACTCTCAGGAAATTGTACTTTAACAAAGAAAAACACATCTTCAGAAGTGGGGGCAAAACCCCAACAGCTGTAAAGCTTTGACACTGCCATGGTCCCTGGGCATTTCGCCAATGGCTAACTGGGTTTAGTATTTTACCATGCAGTTACAGTTAGCCTCAGTGATAAAGTGTTTATCTAAAGTGAGATTTTTGTGAATGTACTCTGTTATCCTTATGACTTAGCCAGTTCCTCCCATCAATGCTGTTGTTGGTAGATGAGCATCACATAGCTCTCCTCACCTGCTGGTTTGTACTAATTTTGGAGCTTTTTGATTCATCTTTCTTTTCTTTTTGAAAAGAGAGGCAACCATGTTCTCTCTTGTTCTTATGAGATCATAGAATCATAGAATGGTTTAGGTTGGAAGGGACCTTGAAGATCATCGAGTTCCACCCCTCTGCCATGGGCAGGGACACCTCCCACTAGAACAGGTTGCCCAAAGCCCCATCCAACCTGGCCTTGAACACCTTGTCATGATTTAGGCCAAATCGGCCACTGGGGACATAGGGGACCGCAGATGGGACCAAAAGATGCTCCCCTCTACCCCTCTTCAAAGAGAGAGGCAGAGGAGGGAAAAAGAGACTTATGCATTTAGAAGGAACTAAACTACTTTAATGAAATGTTAATAATAAAAATAAAAAGAAATAATGAAATATATACAAAACCGTATCAAGCTCCCAGGATGACAATCACGACAATAACCGTCTGGCACTGGGGCAGTCCCAGGCTGGACTCAGTGACAGACGGGAACTGGATTCTGGATCTGCATTCAGGATTGGGACCAAAGGCAGACGCACAGACAGAGTCCTCCTCAGACGTCAGCCACTGAAGAAAGAGGGCTGACCCTTTGATCCCTCAGCTTTTATACTGAGCATGAGGCAGATGGGATGGAATACGCTGTTGGTCAGTTTTGGGTCACCTGCCCTGTCCGCTCCTCCCCGCAGGTGGGATCCCACTGCGCTTTTCCGCTTCCCACCCTCCAATGGGGCAAATAACAAAGTTATCCGGCCCTGGGTGTTACAGCAATAAGTGTAAGCCAGAGCCTCTGTACTTACCATGCCCAGGCATCAGCTATAAACATGGGTCTTACCACTCTGAGAGAATGAACAGTGTCTGCACAATATGATGTTAATTTCAGTAGGTGGAAGAGGCCCAGCTAAGAAGCAAAGTTACTGAACAAAATTGGTCCTGTTTTACCTCAAACCAGGACACACCTCCAGGGATGGGGCAGCCACAGCTTCTCTGGGCAACCTGTTCCAGTGCCTCACCACCCTCAAAGTGAAAATTTCTTCCTAATGTTTAATCTAAACCTGCCCTCTTCCAGCTTAAAGCCATTCCCCCTCATCCTATCACTACATGCCCGTGTAAAAAGTCCTTCCCCAGCTCTCCTGTAGGCCCCCTTTAGGTACTGGAAGGCCGCAATAAGATCTCCCTGGAGCCTTCTCTTCTCCAGGCTGAACAGCCCCAACTCTCTCAGCCTCTCCTCATAGGAGAGGTGCTCCAGTCCTCTGATCATCCTCGTGGCTCTCCTCTGGACACGTTCCAGCAGGTCCACGTCCTTATGCTGGGGACTCCAGAGCTGGATGCAGTACTCCAGGTGGGGTCTCATGAGAGCAGAGTAGAGGGGCAGAATCATCTCCCTTGACCTGTTGGCCACACTTCTGATGCAGCCCAGGATGTGGGTGGCCTTCTGGGCTGTGATTGCACATTGCCGGCTCATGTCGAGCTTCTCATCAATCAGCCCCTGCAGGTCCTTCTCCTCAGGGCTGCTCTCAATGTATTAGCATTATATATGAGGTGGGATGTGTACCCTGTATGAAGCCTGCATGGTCAGCATAAGCAGATATCTACCAATTTAGTTTCATGAGGCTATTTGGAAAATAAATTTGCAGTTTTAATTCTGTGTGCTTCTGTGCACAGGGAAGTATGTTCAAAAGAAATGAGATTCCGGAGCATCAAAGTGAATGCAATTTTTATAATAATATAATACACAGTACGTCTCAGGGTTTTGATTATTGATAAATGCTGTAATAGGTTTAAACTTCTCCTCTCTATATCAACGGCTGTGAGGTGGTGTGGTCCAGAGGGGCAGGCAGTGAGGAAGCCCACAGACAAGATTTTTCAGAGTTAACTGCTGTTTGTGTGTACATCAATACCAGGGCAAGAGCAGGCAGATTTTAAAATGCAACTCAAATTCAAAAGGTGGCAGCTCAGAGCTTTCCAGAAACCAGTCTTTCTTTGTATTGTGTTGCCCAGGGCATGCTGCATTTAGGCACCCGGAATCATGGTCTGCCTTGGAAGACCCTTGGCTCTGAGCTTTTGCCTCCAGTTTTTTCCCTGCAACTGATTTGTGACCTTAAACAGGTTGTTTTGCTTTTGTGTCAGTTACAAAATGTGCCAGTGATATTTGCCTTTCCCCCTGTAAAGTGCTTCCAAAACTATAGATTACAAGAATAATTATTCATTATTAATATTTCCACCCAGCTCCACAAATACTGCATTACCCTGAGGTCAGGTCTGTGCTACTGTGTAACAGAAGCTTCCTCCATCCTTCTCTCCCTTCACCTACTCCCATTTTTATCACTACCCACAACTTGCTCTCTCAGTTCTCCATAGCTGTGGGCATGTAGGGTTACAGAGTGCTGAGCAAGAGGGAAATAAAACCCTTCAGCCTTCTAGGGAGGAGGTGGAGGCCAGGGTGACAGAGGAGGGTACTGCAGGGGCAGTTTGGGTGATGTCAGCCCTTGGTTGTTTCGTCCCTTCAGTCCATTCCACTGAAAATTACTGCTGACCTACCTAAGGGTTGGTGTAGACAGTATAGGAAAACCTGGCAGAAGACTTAAATAGGAAAATACTCAAAATCGTAATTTTTAGTTAAGGATGGAAATTGGTTTTTGTATACCGCTCTGTAAGGAAAAGCAATTACATGGTCTGCTAGTGCCACTCTGAACTGCTGAGAAGGAAAGTGGTTTGATGGCTTGTCTCTGCAGCACCAGACCAGCAAACGCTGTGACAATTTTGCCCTTCTGGAAACACAAGGAAGTCAGATGTGCAGATGCGCTTTTAGTCTGCGGCTCCTATAAAGCTGACTTACTGTTTTTTTCCAGAGGCGGGAGCTATTGCAGTCATCTCCTGCATACAAAGGACATGGGTGCCACAGAGGCTCTCACTTACAAGCACGGCAGGTTGTTTGTCAAACCCGTAGGAACACTTAGCAAGTGACACAGACGTCCTACAAAGATGGACACTCCCCTTGCATAAGTTAGCAGTATTGTCAGGTTAGCGTGATTTTCTGATGCCAAATACAGTGAGCAGTTCATGATCGAAAACTCTGCTTTTTTCAGGTTTCCTGTGTTACTGTGGCTACCTTAATGCTGATTAGAAGGTTCACACTTGAATCCTGAAATTCAAATGAATGAGAATACCTCATTTAAAAAATTCTGAATTCCAAGCTACAGTGTAAAATTTTATTTTTTAATTCAGTTTTTTTCTGACACTGGCACTTGGGTAGATAAAGAAGGCAACAGTATTGCAGCAAAAGAACAAACAACAAAAAAAGAAGAGGGGAGGAAAAATCTGAATGTTTTAATGAACTTTTCCAGTATGTTCAGTTTGGACTTAACTGAGCCATTAGGTAAGGACTCAAACTGCTCTAAAAGTTTTGCAAATCGTGTTTTCAACTAATGTCGGTGAGCTCCATCAACCTCGGGCTTCAGCTGGTAAAGTCTTAGTATGGTAATACAAGAATTTTAAAACTGTGTATGACACACAATTGGGTAGAAAGTGGTGTTTCTCCTTAGCTTCCCCTTCAAAAATCAGGAAGTAAATTTACTGTCTATAAATCAGAACATATCAGAACAAAGTATTGATTGTATTTTCAAAATGTGTTTTACTTTTTTCAGACCTTAGCTAGTGCTGTAAAGAATCCCTATTGAAAGGGAAAAGGAGTCAGGATTCAGTGGGTTTGTAACTCCGTATTGATCAAGACTGGCTGCAAGAACTCACTCATCATGTCTGTTCTTGCTGCCAGTTCTGATCAGACAACTGGAAAAAGCTTGCACATAATGAATATAGTTTCACTCTATAGACAGAAATTCTTTTTTCTTGATGGTTTCTTACTTTAAGCAGTAACCAGGGTATGATGTAAAATTGACACATCAGCTGTGAAACTTTCCTTTTGAAGTCATGCTCATCCCTCCCTTTTATTTCCAGGATTAACTGAAGGCAGATCTTTTCTAGCTGTTGCTTTGGTAACTTTGTTTATGTCTCCCCTGCACTGTCCCAATGAAAGACCAGTTGACTTTATCATTTGGGGGATTTTGTTTATTTTTTGTTTGCTTTTTTGTTTCTTTTCTGCACATGCCCAGTTGAGCCAGTTGATGCCCGCCCAGCTGCAGACAGAGGACTCACCACACGACCAGGTATATAACTTGCATGGCTTTTACCTAACCCATGTTTTCCCTGCGTGCACGTGGTCTGCTTGAGCTGAATTGATCACCTTTTCTTTGGTATAACCCTCTCTTAAAATGTAGTGCTACGCTCTGAACCAGGGAAGCGTTCCCAACGCAAACCCCCGTCTCCGTCTGCCCGTGTGAGCGCTCTCTGTGCCAAGGGTGTTCGGAATGGGTTCTCGCAGAGGGGGTGGCTCCCAGAACTGATACTCACATCAAGTCGTCATCCCTTCTAGCGATAAGGCTTTGGCAGGTACAGGAGGCAGTAGATGCTGTAGCCCGTAGTGCAGAGAGTACTTTTGATTTTGGAAGGTATGATAGAAGTGTCGAATCGTCTATGTAGAGTATACAGTTTCTTGTAAGTTGGGGCTAATAAAGAATTTGTGTATAATTTTAGAATTGCAGTGGACACAAGATTTTTTTGCTGCGATATTTATCTTAGCTAACTCCAGGTATCTAAAAATTGGTACGTATATTCTCCATCTGGATTCAGTGAGGGCAGCTCTATATGTTTATTCATTCTATTCTAGAATAGAGAGGGGTGATTATTTGCCCTCTGTAGGTACCCGTGTCTTCCCTATTGATTTCAGAGTAATAGCAGATGACTGGCTTGAGTCAGGCTGCAAATGTTTGGAAAAGTTTAATGGGACAAATCCAATTTTCAAAAGCAAAAGACTGCTTTTCATACTAACTTTTTTTTGCTTTTTAAGTTGTTTTTCCTCTTGTTTTTATTTAGGATTATCTAGAAATGACTGATTCTGTTGAGAGCAAACAGCCTTTTATTTCAGAAAAGGTTACTCTCCAACACATAGTGAGATTAGATCAGTATATTTTAGGGTCAGAATTATTTCAGTGTCACTTTGTCATTGTGTTTTTTTCTTCAGATCAGATCAAACTGATCAATCTGTCTTCTTCTTCCCTTCATCTTTTCCTCCAAATGTCCATTAGATAGCATTATGGGCAGCACCCTCCTAGTGTGTTTAAATCTTTCTGGTAACTCCCTGGCGTTTACTGACTACGGAAGTTGCTACAGTGGGAAGTAAATAAGCTCATATGTTACAGTAATTGGGGATACATGTCAAGGATGGCCAGGTGATGTGCTCCTAGCACTGTCTTAGGAGTCTGACGTCTTTACTTGTGTTTAGAGTCTTAATTGATTCCATGAAGAGAGCCTGGAAACGGGTACAGAGTACTGTACAAAACAGGTACAGGTACTGTACAACAGTGCCAAAAATCATGAGACCAGGGAACATCCCCCCAGTTCTTTCTGGGATAACCAGAGGCTTATCTCTGCCTTCTGAATTAGATTTCTTCCCCAAGAGCAGTAGAAATAGCATCATGAGTGAAACACGAATGTGTTTAATCTGAATTTTGTAATGTTAGTTCAATCTAGCAATTTTCTTGAAATACTAAAGTTTATGATTGTTAACTATTTTAATTTCAGTCATCTTGAAAAATCTCCTGTTATGAGGCTCATATTTATTACTAAAGATGATTCCTTCCTCCCTTCTATTCCACCACACGTACACACACGTGACGAGATCTTTGGTGTCCCTTCTCTAGAGAGGATTTTCTCATGCTGCTGCACTCTAGTTTCAGAGTGAAATGATGTTTTCGAGTCCACTGTATCAGAGTGCTTTGTTGGTTGGGGTGATACAAATAGTACTAAAAGTATGACTAGGTCATGACTATATATGACCTGTAGCGTAGGTCATGACTGATCTTTGTGAACGTGTACAATAGACTACTAAGGAGAGGTAAAAAATATTTCAGCATGTGACCATTATGGCTTTACATTTTCAGCAGACGCAGTAACTCTTGCGCTATGAAAATCCCATGGGTTACTTCCTCAGTTTTCCACTCAAGTGCAAAAGTAGTACTGTCCAGGGCCCTGTGCCTTCATCGCTTTTAGCACAGAGTTTTAAGTGGTGCAAATGCCCATGCTCTGCTTTTGGCACAGAGAGTGAACCCCTCTGGCCTGGCAAGGACGCATGCCGTGTTCCTCCAGGCAGAGGGACGGTTGCTTCCCTGGAGAGGTTGAAATCTCTCATTGCTGTGTCTGCATTCCAAATTTCACAGCATAAAGTGTCTTACGTGTGCATGTGAAATAGGGATTTTACCCCTTTACAGTAGTGCTAAATGTGTCGTAACAGTAAGCAAAACATATTCTCTTCACCATTCCTGATAGACCTTCAGTTCCTTATGTCTTTAATCACCAGGTCCAGAATTCTGCACGTTTGCCCTTACTGATGCAAATTCTGGCAATAAATGTCTACCTGATTTTTCATCATGCTTTAAAAACAATTTATCTGTGATAAAATTTCAATTTAACAAAGAACTGATGCCAGTCTGAGTAGCTTCATGAACTAGGAATAGAGGAAAGCAAATGGATACTTAATTAAACCGTGAAACAAAGGAGATTCTGACGGTTTAAAAATGTGTGCTTTAAAATTGTTTTAGTTGCTAATTATAAATAAAATTTCTATGTTAGAGGTTAAAAAAAGGAAAAAATATACTTTTTTTTACAGTCACTATCCTTTTGGGATAGTCAGTTTTTACCGTTTGGGGCTATTCTTCATGGAAAAACATCTGAAAAATGAGGATGTTACTCTAGAATGAAAAAGTATTAACAAGGGACCTAGAGGCAGATTAATACATACAGCTGCTTGTAACTTTTTCTTTTGTTTTAATTGCCCAGATTCTTATTGATTTCCTGAAAGGTTTACCTTTTTCATAGTCCTTGCTTTCCAGTTTGTGCTTCTACTTGTTTTGCTCAGGTGAACAAAGTGGTGGCCAACTTCTTCAGGGTGAGAATACAGGTGTCATGTCAACCTGCAGCAGTCCAAGCCTGGGAATAAGAACAAGTGAATGTTTTGTAGGTGTTCAGAATCCTCGAAGAAAACCAGCTCTGAAGGGACTAAGACCAACATACAAACACGTGCCCTTTTTTCCCTTTTCCTTTTTCTTCTTACAGCTTTTTGCCCACACAACATTCTTGTAATGATTACTATTTTTTTCTTAAAAGTAGATCAAAGTCATTCAGATGATCTTTGTCCCTTCCCACAAGAGAGAGAATTTGGTCGCAGTAAGGAAAAGAAGAGCAAGTACTTAGTTGTTAGTAGTATTTGTGATAACTAGAAATTTGTTACTTCACCACATCGTTCTCGCTATTTCAAAAAATAAATACATTCAAGTCTATGAGTGAAGTCAGGAAAAGTGAAGAGTTATCCAATCCATAGAGCAGAAAAGCTTTTGAGTAAGGACCAGATTTAAAGCATTTACTGAAATTTAAGCCAGTTGTCCAAATCCCTACCTCTGTTGCACTCCACCTTGGCTGTCAGTGGTTGAAGCTTGAATTTGAATCTGATTTACATTGGTCCCAGGAGGCAAGTAATGTCAGGGGGACCACCGTTTCCTGGTATGGGTGCAACATCTGTGTGATTCCGACTGGTATTTGGAAAGGAGACGAGTGCTTCCACACACTGTCCTTCCCCTTTTTAATTCACAAATGGGGGAACAAAACCAAGAATTATGCTCTTTCTTGTCATCTCTTTCCTGAAAACGAAGCTGAGATAATAAAAGGTCAAAGGGAAGGAAAATATCTAGAAGTACTAAGCAGTCATCAGTGAGCTATTTTTTAATACAGCACAAAATGATAAGAGATTATGACATGTTTCTTGCTATTTATGAATTGCTTCAAACAGGGAGATGTTAGAAGGCTTCAATCCAGCCTGACAACTTCCATAGGAAGAGCTTCAAATAGAAAGAATACCTCTTTACTTGATAGCCTCACTGTAACAGCTTTTTCAATCGTGTTTCTTTCTTGCCTGTACCCCAGCGGTCACGTTTTCATTATGAACATTTAATTTCTTGCAGCTGAATTTTGGGTACTTGTTTATTAGTAATTTTTTTTTTCTTTGTGTGTATATATATATAGAGAGAGAGATAGAAAGGCATACACACATAAAGATGTATAAAAACATCTTTAGATACTCATATAAGCAAGCTCCTTTTCACTCATGTTAATTCAGCAGATCTGGTCTGTGGCAATTGAGTGAAGATTAGAAAACTTGTCATCAGAATGAATGTTGATCAGTATCAGCAGATTTTCTGAAGTTCAAGGTGATAAAGAAAATAACCGGTGCTT
This sequence comes from Pluvialis apricaria, assembly GCA_017639485.1. NCBI lineage: Eukaryota > Metazoa > Chordata > Aves > Charadriiformes > Charadriidae > Pluvialis > Pluvialis apricaria. Next base: position 107,786,654 of record CM030007.1, read on the forward strand.
TGTTCAGGGTAGATCACGTTCTCATCTGTTGCACAGTTGCAACTGTAATTATACCTCTAACAGTTGTAATTGTATCACTCACAGGATGCCTGTAGTTCTCAATGCAAGGATTTTATGATATTAACTGTGTTAGTTTCTTCCACGTAGGTGTGGTTTGGGGTTCTTTTTTGCGTTATCCCAACTCTTTGTCAATTGATTGTTTTTGCAAACAGTCGATAATTTTGAGGAGACATTGCACATAAAGCTGCTTCTGTGTCTCTGGCCTTTCCGCTGATAAATCATGTCTCTTTATTACATTATATAGAAAGCTGGGTTTGTTTTTTTTTTAATACATGGTTGCAGAGGCTCTGTAAGCCTAATGGCTGTTCTACAGAGTCATTAGCACATATGCTGCAATCTGTATGAGGTGAGGGCATAGAGCAGCTTAGTGAATTATTTATGATTTTCTTGCCAGAAATTGCCAGGGTGTTTTTTTTTCCTGTCTTAGTGATGTTAGTTCAATACAGTTGTCTTAAACCAACTGTCTGCAGCTACCAAATAAAAATCATTAGCGGATTTTTTTCCATTAGATTGTTTTGTTTTGATGTATAAATCGTATAGTTATTAACTGTGAATGCAATTATATGTACATATGCACAGCATCTGCATTGACATGCCAGAAAGATTACCAAATTTTACTTGTTCTGATTATTCATTTTTACAGACATGTAAAATAATCTCTAGTATTCTGAGAAATAATTATTTCATACTAAGTTCCAATTAGATTATTTTTTTTTAAAAAGTAACATTCTTTTTTGCACTTCTTTTCTGCTTTCTCCACTTGAGAGCCCTGTAGTCATCCACGAACCACCATTTTACTAACTTCCAAGGAGAGACCAGACAGTTTTAGTTCCATGCAGTCTTAAAAGTACTTACTCCTCAAAGGTATTTGATTTGTCCTTACAAAAGTGAGTGTATAAGCTTCATTTTAATCTTGGTAAGTGAGTATATAGTCTTCATTACTCTTCTTTCATTTCAAAATGAAATGACATGCACAAAGTCATAGAGTCATATGGAAGTAATAGTTGAACTTCTAGTAAGAACACGCAGCTGTCTACCCAGGTAATTGTTCAAACTCTGCATTCCTTTCCATCCTCCCTTTTTATTTTAGATGAAGCTTTACCCAGATAAAGCTGTTTACTACACTAGTGACAGGCCTTGATTCAACAAACCTTATCTTGTGCTTGCCATTAACTCAAATGTAGGTCATGGACATGAAGTTACGTGTTTTCCTGAATGCAGTCATTACATCTGTTGCTTAAACATGCTACCTTCGGGTTTCTCTATGTAGAGACCACCCAGGTCTACCAGTTTCAACTGTGCTTCACTTGGAGGTTTAATTTTTAACTCAAAGTGACTGGAAAAGACCACTGGCACAGCTAATACTGTTTCAGGTCCTTGCAAAACAAAATCACAAAATCTTGCTAGCCTGTTATTTAACCGGTAGATGAAGCAATTACAAGCAGTGTAGTAGGTAATGTACACCTAATTGCGTCCTTGGTGGAATTCATTGTATCTTTTTTCTTATGCTTCTTAAAGCCTAAGTATATATTTACACAAACACAAAAGCTCATCTGTGTGAGAATAAAGTGTTCCCCAAAACAGCTACTTGGTTTTTATTTCATATGAGTAGCTATTAACTCCTTACGATTCCCCTCTCCACACTCTTTAAGGCAAGGAACAATAAGGTTTGCATATGCTGCTCTTCTTGGTGTTTGGATGTGTGTGTGTGTGTGTGCACATGCATGTGTACACATGTATGTATAAAAGCAGTTAACATTACTAATTAACAGCAGTGCAATTAAAAGTCCATCATAGCTCATTTTGTTGGATTTTACTAGATGCTTTTAAGCCCATGTTTTTGATGGCTGAATAATTTTGTCAGTTTTTCTAAGGAGTTGCAAATTAACATATTTACCAGCTGAATTGTAGCATTTTTAAATTGAAGTAATTAGGAATGCAACTCCCTAAAGGTAGTATGTAATTCAGAAGAAAAAGCACTAATAATTATCATTATTTGTGAATTTGCAGTGAGGCTGTTGCTCTCACTTTTCTTCTTTTACATTGGCTTATGTGTTTGGGTTGTGTATTTTAGACTTGGTAGTGAAAAAACATCATTTTGTGTCAGAATTAAAGGTCTTGTCATACGTTTAACTCTTCTTCATATGCTTGTCTTCAGTGCAAGAGTAGAGTGGTATTAGGCAGCCCTTGGCTGTTTGCATCTTACCTGATTCACACACCTCTGATAAAAGTTTTGGAAAGACCCATTTTTCCTCACCAGTTAGTTTTTCCTTCTTCAGTTTTTCCTTCTTCAGTTACTACCTTTGAAAAATAAATGTTTGATTTAAGCATGTAGGTCTAACTATGTAGTTACCAAGAGAGGAAAGTGAATGAACTGAAGATAAAGAGAAGTCTGTTAAATAGAAAATCTGGATGCGATAACGTAACGTGGTGGAAAGGCTTATGTAACCCCATATATATTTTTGTCTCATACCAGGTGTTTAATTGATTCCAGTGCAGAGTCATGCTTCTCTTACTATATAATCAATTATTTGCAGAATTCCACAAGTTTACCCTAGTTGCGCTTTTAAAAGTCTTTTTCCTCACTTCTAAGGGAAATAGGAGGAAGGAAAAAGTTGCTATCTGGTTTGTTAGTGCAACAGAAGGTTTTTCTGTTTCTGACCTTTTTCCTGTGCTAGCTGCCAAAGACAAGTTTTAGTAACTCCCTAACATCAGGTCCTACTTTGTGCTCAGATCCCATGGCATTTTTGTGCATTGGTAAGTAAGGCCAAGTAGACCACCAGACCTTGGTTGGACAGCGCAAAGCAAAAAATTTCTGCCTGATCTCAAGGCAAAAAGGTTTTTTAACCCATTGCATGCTGGAAATATGGCTCCAGCATTACTGTTTGATGGGAATGGGAGGAGGGAAGGGGACCCTCAGAGAAATGTGGCTTTAGGGAAGCCTGAGCCTGTGTTTTTCCAGCAGCTGAGGCTACTGATGAACTTGCCACCCTCTATCACTCATTGATGTGAAGGCTCCTGACCTGCTGTGCCCCCTGAAACGCTGTGTAACTTCTGCCTGCGGCGTTTGGCTCTGTTTAACTGAAGCTAACAAAGACTCACAGTCTGAGCTATCATAGCTTGCTTTCACTGGAAGTGGTCAGAGCCCAAAAGCAGAAGTACCCAAGCCCATTATCGTGCCTCTAGCAGTGGTGCATACCGGATACTTACAGACTTCACCTCTCCCTTATACCCCTGGCACATCCACGGAGCTTTTTGGCAGCCAGCGTTTGATAGACTTCCAGGACTTGAAATTGTATTTTCACCGTTGTATTTAGTAACCCTGGATGAACCTTTCTTCTTTGCATTTGTTCATTTGTATTTTGAACATCCTCATGATTTGTGCCAATGAGTTCCACAGTCCAATTTTGCATTGTGCCAAATTATACATATACGCGCACTTTCTTTTGTTAGTTTTTAATCTGCTGTATCATAGCCATGTTGGTGTCCTGTACTTTCTTAGGAGAAATAATGAATAACTGTTTCCTGTAGACTTTCTTCTTGTCCTTCACAGTCATACAGACCTCTGTAGTGTTTCTCCTCAGTTGTCTCTTCCAGTCTGAAGACTCCCGATTTGTCTAGTCCTTCTTGTACAGAAACCATTCCGTACCAGTGACAGTCTGTGTCTCCCTGCATTGTATCTTTTCAGTTCTTCTGCCTTTGTTTGAGGTGGGGTTATGAGAATAGATAGCCAGATATAAAATGAAGATGCATCATTTATACAGTGGTGTAACGATGTTTTCTTTTTTTCTCTATTCCTTCGTAATTACTCCTAGCTTTTGCTGTGCCTTTTTGACTGCTACTGAGCCAACTGCCCACAGAGAGTTATCCACAGAGACTGCAAGGTCTCTGTCCTGGGTGGAACAGAGCTAATTTAGAGCCTATTGTTGTGTATGTATAGTTAGGGCTGTGTTATCCCTGTGAGCACCACTTTACCTTATATCAACATTAAATACCATTTCCCTTTTATTGTGCACTCAGAATTTGTAATATCCTTCTGCAGTTCTTTGCAGCTGGTTTTATTTTGACTATCCTCTTCTTCCTTTTAAGTTTTGTCAATAAACTTTGTCGTGTCACTATTCACTCCCTTATCCAGACCACTTTACAAAAAGCACAGCACAGATCCTCGTGGGACCCTGCTGGTAACCTTCCTCCATTGTGAAAAATGGCTGTGTATTTACACTTCATTTCCTATCTCTGAATCAGTTATGAAGAGTCCTGTAGGACTTTCCCTCTTAATCCTTCCCATCATCAAAGGCTTTTTGGAAACCCAGATTCACTCCAAGCCGAATCACTGTTTCCCGTATTCTTCCAGTGACCTCTACAAGGTTTGGGAGGCAGGACTTCCCTCAACAAAAGACAAGTTGATTCTTCATGGACGTATCTCATATACGTATTGGATATGTTCTTATCGGTATTTATAGCTTCAGTGAATTTGCCAGCTGCAGCAGCAGCAGAGTCGTGCAATTCCCCAGGCCCTTGCACTGGGGAAGTTTCCACACGGTGCTTTTTCCGGCGCGTCTAAGGGGCAGCAAGTGTGGCCATGGACAGTGGCAAGCAGCTGGGAGCCGGCCGCCTCTTCAGCCACTGCAGCTGTGGGCAGTGAACTCAAGTCCTGGGAAAGCCCCTTCCCCCCAGCTATTTAATCTGTGTGAAGCACACAGGTTCCATTGTTGGGTTTTTCGCCTTCCTCTTTTAATCCTAAAAATGAAAAGGTGGGGAGGTTGAAGAAGTGCCTCTGTGCCAGACACATGTTCTCATTTTCCTTGCTTCCCATTGATGCAGGTGTGCGGGCTATTTTGAGATGATGCACAAAGGAGAGGAGCTTGTATTCTTATTTTAGTTTGGAAAACTAACCATAGCTGCTTCAAGGATAGAAAGTTAAACCTCTTTTTGGGTACCACGTGGGTTTTATTTCCTTCATCTCCGTTTCCTCCTGCATTTCATTGACTGAACATCATGGTTTGTTTTCAAACTGCAATTCCTTAGGTACTTTATGGTTCTTGCATTTAGAAATGATCTCTCATATATAAATGAAATAATATACTTGTGTCAGTACTGTAATGTGGCATCCAGAATGAGATGCTTAATAAAGACGTTTGAGATCTTTATGTGCTTTATTCCTTAAAAAGAAGACACTAAGGTAGAATTCATGGGGCAGTCAGACTGTTCAAGAAAATAACTGTAAATACTTTACTACATGAAGATGATTCTTGTTCTCTCCTTTGCATTATTTACTGTGAAAAGAAAGATCAGAATCTTAGAATGGGATTGTCTGTACAGTCCAGAGAAGTTCTTGGGAAGGTCTGTTCTTGCTGACTCATAATACAAAAATAAATCAGCATTTAAAGAAAAAAGAAATTGCACATTCAACGGCAATAAAAGGGCAATAATTCTTGCATTGAGTGCTACTTCAGACTGTGGAGCTCATTGGCACATGGAAGTCTTCAATAATTTATTGAGAGTCCAGAGAGATGGTGGAGGACAAGAACAGTCAGTAATGTTGAGAATTTTAGAAGAGGTTCTTCCTTTGCATCAGAGCTTAAGGTCAGTCCAAAATATAAGAATCAGAATGAAGGCTTGGAGAGCGGAGCTGGAGTGATAAAATGCTCAAATAAATATAGACAAGGAATATGAACCAGTTTGTTCTTGTCACATTAGATAGGGTGAGGAAATAACTTCTCATAAACACCATGCTTCTGCAGTGTTTGTACCTCCGAGAAGTATAAATACCAGGCAGTCAGTGCTGAGAAGGAAAATAAGCAGCCACATGAATACCCATATGTTCTCTATAAGCCAGAGCCAGCTTTTCAGGACAGAACATTCATAGATAGACATATAGGATGCACTTCTTAGCTGTTTTAAGTCTGGCTTATTGTCCTAAGGCTATTATCTTGGAGAAAATCCTCGCCTTCTCTCCAGTTAGACAAGTGCAGCATCTCCCCTTTGAACCCAAAAGGGGAGAACAGGACTGCAAACTACCTACAATTAAAATCACTGCAAGCTTTGCTTACTTGCTTTACTGTATATTTCTAATCAAGGGGGACAGTTATCATCTGTCAGGCAGAAATCAAGACTTGAATCATATTAATTCTGAGCAGTCTGAAATCTGAAACCGAGTAAGAGCTTCACAAACATTTTAATTACCCTTATTTGTGTATGTTTGTGCAAAAAGTACAGACTTGCAGGAAGCAAGAAAATATATTATCTGGGGTTCCTTACCTCACACCATGGGTATGTGTTTTTCCTCACAGCAGCCCAAGCTTAGGGAGGAGGAAGATTTCAGCCTAAACACAAAATTTTCTTGACATTGCTAAAGAGGCTGTCAGAGCAGATCTGTCTGCATCCTGTGAGCCAATTCAGGAGTGCGCTGTTGGTCCCTCGCAGCTTAGTTCTTGTGTTTCATGCTGAAAGCCTTTGAAGCTTGTACTAGCATAGCTGCAGCGGATTAAGGAACATTTAACAGAGGAGAAATTTTACCAGCTCATTCTGTGTCACCTCAGTGGGACTGAAACATTAGATGAACCTCACATTCCTCCCAGTCCCCTTTCACGTTGCATCACACCTCCTCCGCGTGAATGATACCATTGCCTTCTGCTCTTGTGATGGTGGAGGTAGGCAGAGCACAACTGAGTCGATGACTTTAATGAATTGTCATTGCGGTGCAATGCAGGTTCCGGGTTGACCAATGTTAAAACAGAAGAGATATCTGAAGTGAAGATGGATGCAGAGTTCCGGCATGACTCAGGATATGAAGTTCATCATCAAAAGCTGGTGAGTGAACAAACAATGCTTTCCACACGTGTTTTGAGGTGCTGATTCAGCCTTGAACTAGTGGGTCAATGATGGCCGTGTTTCCCTGAGTGATGTGGATACTGAAAGCGCCAACAAAAAGTTTTCACGTGAACAGATTATGATTTTTCTGGTTCTCTCTTAAATAAGAATAAACCTGGAATAATTTCAGCAGAGAGGATGGAAAGCCATGAAGACTTACACAAGAGGAAATTCTGACAGTTCCTGCCCTTGCACTGCCATGTCACTGGATGTGGTCATAAGGGCAATACTTGTCCCACAGTCCATCTGTCATGGTCACATAACTAAAGAGAAGAGATGCAGAGGAAGGAAAATGCTAAGTTTAAAAAATTTTAAAAAAAAGTTTGATGGAGACACGCAGCATGGTGCAGCAAGAAATAGAGTGACGCCATTTCAGGAATAGATTCCTTTTCTGTCAAAACAGATGGAGGTGGTGCATTAAGGAAGCTGAACTCCGTGGAGCATAATCTTTCGCAAGGTATCCTGCTTGGGATAAGAGGAGATTCTGCACTGGCCTTAATTTTAATTTGTACTTGGTTGTATTTGTGTTTTGTTCCTCAAGGTATATTAAATTATTAACAGGTAAAGGGCAGGTAGGAGCAAAATATTGTTCCCCATTTGAACTGTGCTGCTTATGAACACAAAAATAACAACCAAAAGCAATGTAAGTAAGAACAAGCATCTTCTAAAAGCTTTTTTCAGTCCCTTAATAAGTAATGAAGAACACATGCAGCAGTGTTGATTATAAACCTTTTCTGCTTCCTCTTTTGTAAAGGTATATTACATGATGAGATTTCAGTTCCGTGACTTTCAATATCCTGATATTAAACTTGAAAGCTTTTTTTCTTAATATATTCTTAAAGCTAAGTAGTGCTGAAAATTAAAATTAACATGGGACTCAAATTTGCATTTGAACTAGGCAATCACTGCGTGAAAAGATATTCTGCCATCTCTTTGATGCCAAGAACTGAGAATTCCCAGTTTGATGAGCTAATCCAAAATGCATTAGCACTAATTTGGGAAATTCTGACGTGCTTAGCTAAGGTGGGTTAAACATCCTGATGGAGTAAACCAGTGCGAGTTTACTGAAGGGAAGGAACTTGCAGGAATATGTTTTAGACACAGTAGTTATTGATCCCGTGTCGCACGCACTTCCCAGCAGCAATCTTTAAAGTTGAAGTGTCTTGATACCATCCTGAGCAGTTTGGTGCTGGAAACGACCCTTACTGTGGTGGCTGATAGGGAAAGCGTTGCAATCTCTGCACGTGGGTAATGTGTGTGATGCTTAAAATAGAAACTTTCCAACTTTTTAAAGCATTTTATGCCATACTGCTTACTGATAGGTACAACCATTACTTAGAAATTAGTAAGCTGTCCTCTAGGTTATCTTTTGATAAGAGTCGAGATAGTCTCAACTGAGACTGAGCGAAGAGTCCGATACCGCTGAGAAGGCGCTGGACTGATGCCTTACAGGGCATCGCTTGTTTACCACATGCCGTATCCTAGCTGATGCCCTTCTCCATTAGCTTTAATTCAAAAGCAGGAAGCAGAAAATACTTTCATCTGTGTTTTTCTTCTCCTGTGCCCTGGTAGGATTTACTGAAACAGTCTCCTTAGGATATTGCTTTGAATTCAGCTGTGCATTGTATTTTACACGCAAACATCTGAATTGAGCTGAAATTGCAGTTATTTTCCCCTTTATGGGTGTTCGCATTTTAACTGTACATTAAGTTGATTTTCATGGCTCAGACTGCCTAAGGCTTCCCTCTGTTGCACTTGGATATTAGCTGGGGCATTTCACAGTGCTCCAAAATAGTATGGTAACAGAATTTCAGTCCTGGGCAGGTAAAATTGACAGGAGAAATTATTACTTCACATCATTTTATGCCAACACTGTCCATTGTGTGTACTTTCCAGTCAATTCTTAACTTTGTTTAAACACATTTCTTGCTTATGACTAGGAACAATATAAATATTTATACTGCATGCTTTAATACCTCTCTGAGGAAGACTGTGTTTCTTAAAGAGTGCAAATGTTATACAGCTCATTATAATTCTCAGCTGGTTTCCTGCTCCCCTCTGCATTTTTGTTAAATACTTGTCAAAGTATTTAGTCTTTCAGAGTGAGGTAGTCTTACAATTCTGTGAATGTAATTTATTCTCTAATCCTTTTTGCCCATTTTGGTTAAAAATAATAATAATAAAAGCTCACTATTGACAAGCGGACAAAAGGTTTGTAAAGTGTGCATAGATGTAAAATAATCCAGCATATTCCTTGAATACAAAGCAGGACAGTGAAAACAATCACCCGCTTTTCATACCTGCTTCTGTTGCTAAAAGCCAACCTTACTAAATGCATAGTAAAGCATCTTGCTGTCCACCGATTTGCCTTATCAGTACATATAATTCAAGTGGATCTTCTCTTTTTTTTCACAACTGTTAGGTTGTCTAGGTCTCACATGAGTATTGTTGTCACGCAGGTATAACTCATTGTCCCTTTACCCTGAATAATCTTGGTCCATCCCTTGGCGGGCACTTAAATCGGCATGCTCCTGTTTTTTGGACTGTTGTCTCTTTGGTGTGAGAATTTTCTCTCACCTGCTTGTGTGCACATTTCACTGTTGTCCTACAGATCTTCACCGCTCCTTATCGAAGAGACGCAACAGACGTAGTCCAAACAAACCGCACAAATGCAGATTTATGAACACTTTCATGATTAGCATTCTAAAAATAAAGAAATCCGTATGCTCCCTGCTTACTCCTCTACAAGCTTATCAGTTATTTTGCAATTAGCTTGAATCACTTACCCAAGAAAAAAAACAGCTACTATCCGAGACCCATATGAAACAGAGACATGGATATGAGTCTTCCCCTTAGCCACAGCACTGCTGCACCACAGGCAGTACAGATTTCCCAGATTGCTCTTCTCCAATTATGAGAGCTTTGTGGTACAGCGATCTAGTTTTGAATAATTAGGGTGACATGCAATGCTGCTTAATTACTGATACTTCAGTAGGCTTTATATTGCTGTGGCAGCTGGACAGGTTAGCCAAATACTAAGTGAACTTTTTATTAGACACCTTCCTTTATTTTTCTTTTGTAGGTGTTCTTTGCTGAAGATGTGGGTTCAAATAAAGGTGCCATCATTGGACTAATGGTGGGAGGTGTTGTCATAGCAACAGTGATTGTCATTACTTTGGTGATGCTGAAGAAGAAGCAGTACACATCTATTCATCATGGGGTTGTGGAGGTAAGAAAAGACTACTAAGCACAACTGCTGTCACATGTACAACACAGTCAACACGCTGCTCTATAAATATATTTACAAATGAAGAAACCATGCTTTTGGCTAGCCTAATGTTCAGAGTTGGAGTGGTTGTATCTGGCAGAGCAGAATCAAATTGCCTTATTTTGTAAATGCAGACACAATATAAACCATATTAAGTTGGGCGTAAAACCACAAGAATGTCTTCTGGAACTATCCCAGACCAATCACCTCATAATGTGAAAGTTCGTTTTATAGGAAATTTAACTGTAGCCGATGAGCAGATACTGCACAAGAGGAAAACTCTGGTTTTATTGTTGTTGGGAATGCACATACATGGATTTTTTTATTTAGCTTGCAGATAAACATTTGAGGTAGGTCTTCTGTGTATTTTGCTGCATGCTGCAAGGATTCTCCCTATACAGATACTTTATTACTTTTTGTTCTCTAAACAAGATTTTCTTTTGCCACCAACGGCTTTTGATTTATGGCTAATCTGAAACTCAATAGATTTGAGAAACAAATAATATATGAGACTCTTAAATGGGATTTTCGAGATGAAAACCCTTGTCTTTTCCCAATCTATCAAGTAAATTTCTGGTCAGTTTACAGTAATTTAAAACACCTCATCTGTTGCTTGGATATACGAAAGAATCTCTGTAAGCAGAAAAACTTAATTATAAGAACTGGGAGGGGGTTCATGTAACCTTTTTCCCCTTGTGTATTGATACCTAGTTTGCTGTGTGAGTGTCTGCTTTGCAGACAGTACTTACATTAGCCAGCACTTGAAACTTTTATATGTTTTTGCCTTCACATACTGGTATTTTAAATTTTTGATTGAAACTAAGTCTTTTTCAAATCCACAGTTATGTTGGTTTCACCCTGAGTAAAATGAACCTTGCTTTGGTCTTGCTGGAGACATACATGCTTCCTCATGCAAGTATCGCACCATCTAGGGCAATGAAGCGTCTTAAAAATATTTGAGGAAGCCTTTGTCTTAAGCCTGTGCTTGTGTGTCCCTATGTCTGTGCTGTGGTTGCCCACATGGTTTCCAAAGAGAATTGGTCAGAAAAGCACCAACCGTTTGGGGTGAGATTTGAGCAGACAGCAAGCTGTGCAGAATTTGGACCAAGGGGCAGAAAACAGTGAGGAAGAATCTCAGCTTTAATTTTCCATATGAAAGCTTCCAGCCCATTTTATAGAAAACAGAAATGGGTTTTAGTTTTAAACCACCTAGGTGATAGCTGTGCCAACAGTTGTGCAACCTGAGACCCTCCTTTGGCTGAATTTAGTGACAACAGAATAGTCCAAGGAGGCTTGCTAGGCTAAAGCCCCGAATCAGACCTTGATTGTGGGCATACCATTATGGCAGTACGACCTTAAACTTTCAGGTGGGCTTCACCTGATTGAATGCCATGGCAAAGGTAATCCTGGATTCCTACGAGCTTTCTTCACTGACAGTGAACTTGGAAACGTTAGACTAGAAATAACGTGCACAAGCTGAACAAGTAATTCATGTCAAAATGACGGCATCACTTTGGAAATAAAAAAATTTACAGATAAAACCGTAAAGCTATAGCACGCGGCTCTACCAAGAATATTAGTCAATTTATACTACCACACTGTAGATGGTGTCGCCTTGTAGATTGGCTGCATTGTGTCTGGCATTGGCAGGCAGGTTTCCTTATGCTGCCAGACTTGCTCTGTGGTCTTGGCAGACTGCATAGCCTCACTGTCTGAGCTTCCTGCAAGAAAGGCACAACATCTATTTTTGTCCTAAGTTGATGAAAATTTTGTAGGATGTGCTTTGGGGAAAAAAAAACACCCAAAGATCCATATACAACTGATGTTTAATATTAAAATATCTTCACAATTAAGCTGTTCCATTCTAAAGAGGATTAATTTATTTAGCAACAGTGCACCTTTAATGTGCTGTGCACAAAAAGCGTGAAAGAGCAAAATCACTTGATATAAAAATAACTGTGCATCAGCTCTAGGTTGGTTGAGTCTATTTTAACAAATCTTGCCACCTGTTTGTTGCATTTCAGAAGTTACTGTGAGAATTTAACTCTGTGATAATGGGTGCAAGATGACAAAACAGGTCCTGTTCCACCTGTATTCTTATCTTCCAAAAAGTCGACTCTGACTGTAGTACTTTCTCTCATTTCACTATTTCTTTAACAAAAGATGTTATTAAAAATCCTGTTTGCCTTTTTTTGAGGCTCTGAGGAGGAATATACTTGTCCTATTTAGAAAAAGTGTCATAATCATTTTCTTCCAAATCTGAGAATAGAAATGTTTCAAAGTGGTTCAGCCTCTCCAGGAGCAGGAGTGCCACAGTTAAGTAAGTAAATGACCGAGTGATTGAAAATGACTTATTATACGTGCACATAGGAGCTCCGGCAAACATTTTGAAGGTGTTTTTTGCTGGTGCAGCCACCCCAGCTGTCTGCAGGAGGTTTCTTCCTCCATGAATGTGGGTGGCAAAAGAGAGGTTCTCACTTCTCCTGTGCTTCAGACTACAGCTGACTGTCTCAACTCCTCTTTCACGATCTCCTCTTTGAAGCTCATTTGCTTTCTGTTATGGAGGCAGCACCTCCAGCAGGAGCGTGTGGGCAGAGGTGACAAGGGGAGGGCTCACAGCAGTAGCAAAGAAGCCATTAAAATTGCTGTAGTGGTCTGCAAAGTCCATCTCTCAAAGTCCGATCTGCAGGTGTATATTAGGCAGCATTTATTTGCCGTCTTTTAAACAACAGTGTTGTGCTCAGTGCATCTCTGAGGGCTGCCAGCACCTCCTGGCTGGGCTTTTGATCTGCCCCACATGTCTAGAGGCAGCATGGGAATTTTTCTGCAGCATTACCATCTTCCTGACCCCACATTAGGATTTTCTGTGTGAAAGATCCATAGGCTGGAGCAGAAGGGGATAGATGGACAGACAGTCTCAAAAGAGGTTATGTACCCGACTGAGCTGTTTTCTCAAGAGACATCACATCGTAGAAAAGAGAAGTGTATAGACTGCTTCTCAGCACCGCCAGAGTACCCACACCTCTTACATGCTGTGTTCAACTTCTGCCACCTCTGTAATGGGTGCAAAAAGCTTCTTAAAATGGTAAAGGGCTTTAGGGATTTACCGACAAGGAGATAATCGGGTTCAAGGCATGTCGTTTGGCAGAGCAATACCTAGGACAGAGGTTGTAAGGAAGGAGAAGAAGAGTTTGGCAGAGTCAAAATGGGTAAAAGTGAGTAGAAGACAAGACATTCAGGATGAGCGATAGTGCACGTAGGTTGGTGGTGAGATGGATTGCCCTGCGGCAGACAGCTACGGGAAGGAGAGGAAGTGCCAGCACTAGTCATTTTACAGGCTAAAGGGGAAATTTAAAAAAAAAAAAATTGACTAAGACTGCAAGTAGGAACCTCAATAAATCCCTTTCATGTATAAATGCCATATTTCAAAGGTTATTGGACTGTCACTGTAAACTAGTTTTATCAAAGTGAGACTTTTTAATATGGAATATTGTGCAAGGGTGTTAAAAATTCAGTCAGATTTTACTGTCCTTTGTCATATTTTTTTTCCTACTTTTTCTCCTCCATGATTTTCATCCAAGTTCCTCTAGTTTCTTGTTAATTCTTTAGTCTCTTCTGCTTTACACTTTCTTTGATTTTTTTTTTTTATTTATGTTGTTGTCTTACCCTGTTTCTTTCCCACAAGCAGGTTATGCTGCGTGCTTATCACATCTTCTAGTCCTGAATAAGAAGTGCTGAGTGGGAGGCTTAAGCTAAAACAGGTGATAGAGTTCAATACAGTGTTGTTTGGAGCTTAAATATGAAGAAGTACGGCACAGGTTCTGGTATAACCCTCCTTTGCACCCCAGCCCAGTGCGGGGAGCCTCCTAGAAAGGAAGATGCTCTCAGGCGTGTATTGGTACACAGAGACCCCCGATTCCTCAACCTGAGAGCTTCATATTGCACTTAATTTCGTGCTAGAAGAGAATCTGTTGGTGGGTTTAGTTGCGAATTGTGAGGCTGTTACTTCTTGATTTAGAGAAGCACCAGGCACTCCTGTAATGTGGTGTTGTGGTGCACAAGGACCAGGGCTGACTTGACGCTACAGCAGCCCCTTCAAGAATGAAAGGAAGGGCGGCTTTTCCTCTGTGCTTGCTTTGTATTCCTTATTTTCTGTAAGTGCTGAAAATGCTAAAGGAACATTCGCCATTTTCCCTGCTTTGTCTTTCTCTTCCCTTCCCAGCCATGTTAGCGACAACTTTAGCAGCAGCAGATGGCATACGGCAACACTATCACGATGGAAATAGTTGACACTTAAATTTGCATGGTCCTTGGGGCGCAGGGATTAGGCCTTTTATGTGTTTGTACGAAACCTATATGGAGTGGATTTGTTAGGCCCTACTGCTGTTATACTGATTACATACATCAAAAACAAGCGCTCTGCCAAACGGCAGTAGGATCGAGGAATTGTCAGAAGTTGACTGGGCGCGTGTCCTGCTTGTGGAGGGAGAAGTTGGCAACCCCTGGAGAAAGGGCAGGTAAAGCAGCAGGAAGCGACCCAGCCCCTGGAGAGCCTGGGCAGAAGATGAGCGCTGTGCGTTGTGGCGGCTCTCGCTGCCTCCCTCTCACCCAGCCCCGCCACTGCCCTCTCTGCTGGGCGTAGGCGAGACTGGCGCCGCAGGCACGGCCGAGTCTTTAAAATGCAGGCGCACGGTTGTACGCTGGCTGCTGAGCACGTTGTTGCACAGAAATGTCTCGGGGATTTGGGTGTAGGGGTTGAAGAGGAGACAGGCTGTGAAATTCCCAGGGGTTCTCCTGTCCTTGATGGATCAGAATGATTGCTGACAGCCAAGCTGAGCACTCGCCGCTCACGTGGGCTGGCCAGGGGAAGTTTGCATCCTTCGGTAGAAAAGAAAAAGTTTCTTTTGTCACTTCTGGAGAGGGAGGAGGGCTCAGAAAGAAAAACACTACTTTTTTCCTGCCCCCTGACTTCTAAAACAAGGGAAATCTGGAAAGAGCCACTTACAGTAAGAGCGCCCTCTCCCTAAACAGGATCTCACTTCCAGAGAGCATGTGGCAGGAGGTGAAGAAGTAGATGGATTTGGGGTTGGTTGCGTAAGAGAATTACTCAATGCAAATACAACTTTGGGGGGGGGGAATCAAAGAGAGAAAGACAGCCTTTGAATGGCAGTATTTTAACAGCAAAAAGGCCAAGTTGTATTGCAGAATCAGAAACACAGGGAGCACCATGTCAGCTCGGCCCAGTGATCCTTTCTGTGGGGCATCCTGTTCCCTGCCAGCAGGAGTCAAGGCTGGAAGGCTCAGGAGTCCCAGCTATGGAGAGTTTCACAATAGCTTGCAAGCAAAAGCAGTACGTGATCCTTAAAGTTGGGTATTTCACAAAAATGTGCAATTATTGCATAAGGAAAAGATTTGATGGAAGATACAGTTTTGACTGAAAATGCAATTTGAGAGTTGGAACATCGATGAGGAGATTCAGAAGGGGCACAGATAGGAAAACAGATCAGATTTGGGGTTAGCCGTTCACCCGAGCAGTCCAATACACATGCCACAAAGAGAACCATTTCTTCTCTTAAGTAACAAATGAAAAAGAACATGAAGACCAAAGACGGCTCTGAGAGGAGCTATTTTCCCGTTGGTACTGTGGGAAAGGTGGTGCTGTGATATAACCTACACCAGTAAAAGAACGGCTGCAAAAATAAGCTGAGTGGCGTGCATTTGTCCCAAGCATGGAGGAACATAGCTTTAATCTTTCTCCAGGGTATCAGGTTAACAACTTAGCAAAGGTCGCAGTCTGTCCTCACGAAGCTGAGTTATTTCCAGTATTGTAGAGTAGATTTAAAATGAGTATCAGCCTTAAGTACTTCTACTTTGCTTTTTTTATTGACAGGCTAGAGTAAGTTAGCCTGCTATATACGGCTTCTTGAGAGAATACACTTTCTGTTACCCAAAAGGCTATTTTTATGCTAAAGGTGAATGGCTGGTTTTCCTAAAGGTCACTACTTACAGGAAGCCACAGGAAAATGTTCATACCTAATAGTGTAGAGTCTTAGGCACCTTCCTGATTTTAAATTCTTGACAACGTAAATTTCACTTTTTGCCCTCTCTTGGGAGCTGCCAAACAGTAGACATATCTGATATCAAATGGAACAGCTGACAAGCCAGCTTTCTTAGCTCTGTTTTCATAGGTGGTTAGCAAGATAGCCAGGATACGGTAGGTTTTGAACACACAACAGCTATTAAGCTCATACAGCAGAGGTAAAATACCTAACTAACATTTAGACACTGTTCTCACCCACTCTAAGTTGTTGGAGTTTTATATCACTGTAATGTTCAGTGAAGGAAGAAAGTAATTTGTGGAGCAGCGGGTATTCAGTGGAGAAGTCTTGACTGAGGTGTCTTTATGCCTGTCTTCCAAGTAATCAAGAAAGGTCAATTTTTTGTTAAGTAGAAATACTTAAACCTGTACAGACACATTGAGCTTTTTGTCACTGAACTGAACCAAATTCGACCTTGGAGCCAGAGCAGTTCTGTTTCCAGGAGTGCAATGGGACTTTTGGCTCGCCTTGTGCCTGGCTACTCTGGCATTTCTTTGCTACCCTCGTTTGATTTTTTTCCAATTAATTTTTGTTGGTCTTGAGACCACAGAATCTGAAACAGATCTGGGAGCGCAATACAGAGAGAAGGCAGCCTCAAGCCACTTCCTTCAGCTTTTTAGTCAGCTTTTTGTTTTCTTTTGAGATCCAGTTGATCCCAAGTACAGATACCCAGGATATATCCGGGATATATCCAAGTACAGATATATCCGGGAAGAGGAACCTAATGATGGGGCCCTAGTGGGGAGATGCAAAATATATCCCCTTCTTTTCGTTTGTGGAGTTGCATGCTTTCTGAGCCAGACAACCAAACCCAGGGCTGGTACTGCTGGGTTTGATCAGCTGGTTTTGAAGTCCTGCAGCAAAAAAATGAGTTGCGGAATTGTTCCTCTTGCCTTACCTTCTCGTGCATATCACTCTGTCTAAAAAGTGAACCATGACTGTCCAAGCTGGAAGGGGCATCTCTTGTAAGTTGCTCTTTAAAGCTGTTTGCTGCCTTCTCGTTTATTGCTGGGTGCAGCGCCGTCTGTTGATGTTGTTCGTGAGGCCACTCGCAGTCCTGCACTGCATAACTTGGAGCAAAGAGGTTTTGGAAACAGTTGTCTCTTCAGACAATGTTGTAGCCTCCAGGTACTAGGTTTGATACTGTGTTCAGTGGAGAAGTATCCCTAGCACTTCCCGGCCACCTTTATTTTAGACTTTCTTAGGAGATTTGGACTGAGCTTGGGACCTAACGTACCTTTCATTAAAAAAAAAAGGGGGGTGGGGGTGGGGAAGAACCTGTCAAACAAATTCTGTCTTCTGTATCAGAGAATGGTTTCTGCCTGAATGCACAGGAGAGGGTACAAAGTATGTTGGATGGCGTTAAAGTGGGGAAACGTGGGGCGTGCTGTGAATTAAATCAGAATCTGACCCTGGTTGTTTCTTCTCATGGCAGGTGGACGCTGCAGTGACGCCAGAGGAGCGCCACCTTTCCAAGATGCAGCAAAATGGCTATGAAAATCCCACCTACAAGTTCTTTGAACAGATGCAGAACTAGGACACCACAGCAGCCTCATGAGTTGGACAGCAGAATGATTGCTTCACTGCCCATCGGTGTTCAGTTATAGAATAATGTGGAAAGAAAGAAAAACACTCTGTTTTATTATTTACTCATTCTCGCCTTTTGACAGCTGTGCTGTAACACAAGTAGATGCCTGAACTTGAATTAATAAAATCAGTAATGTATTTTCTCTCTCTTTCTCTTTACATTTCAGTCTTTACACTACATTATTAATGAATGTTTTTTGTGTACTGTAAAGAGGTTAGCTGTATTTAACTAGTGCATGGATAGATTCTCTTTCCCAATTATTTATCATGTAGCTCCTTAGCCAGTTGTATATTATTCTTGTGATTTGTGACAAAAATTAAGTCCTAATTGAAATATGCTTTAAGAATTGATGGGGGATGCTTTCTGTGTCTGTGGGGTTTAGCTGCTTCTCTTTGCTGAGCATTTTTTTCTGATCACTATGCATTTTAAAGTAAACCAACATTTTTTAAAAAGTATTCCAGATGAGTTATTGAAATTCTTTTCCTCTGCAGCTGCATTTTATTGTACAGATTGTTGCTCCTGCTGTATTAGTGACGTAGAAATCATGGGAATACACATTCGTTTTTTTGTGCCTGTTTTATGTGCACACTTTAGGCATTGAAAGGTAAACTTTATTTTCTTTTCCATGTATCTTTTTGATCTTAAAAAAAATATTAAAAAGAATCCCTGTTAATTGTGAGCACTTCTGGGGGGGGGAAAGTGCCTGCTGGTCGAAAATTAACGGGGATCCTCTGCAGGATGATTGTACATAACCATTGCTTATGAATTGATAGCTTTCTACACTGTGTTACATAAATAAATTAAGAAAAAAACATTTGGGCAAGAGTTTTCTTTGGAGGCAGAAAACAAAGATTTCTGAAAGCCACCTAAACGGAAAACATGGATGTTCACACTGAGAGAGGGTTGGGAAGGGATTTTCCCACAAGGATCACGGCACTTGCAGTCGGACCAGAGCAGAAGGAAGGCGGCAGCAAGACAGGGTGGGAGTGAGGGGCGCTGACTTTGGCACATCTGCCCCTCTAAGACATCGTCTCTTTTTTTTTTTTACTTCTTTCTTTCTTTCTTTCTTTTTTTTCCGTTTGTATAATAGTGTTTTAATGTAAATAAATACGTTCCTGGAGGAGCCCTGTTGTAGTGGTGTGTTTCTGTGCTGACCAGCTGCCCTTGCTCATGCAGAGGAGCGTGCTGGCGATGACCAACCTCCCTCCTCCATGCCTGTCCCCAGGAGCGACTTGCCGGCACGCTCTTCTGTCGCCACTGCTGCTGTCGGCTTGCTGGCGAGATCAGTGCCCTGCAATGGTGACGTGCCTCCTCGGGGAGCACCAGGAGGAGCCTCCCAGGCTGCAAGACCATCCAGCTCAGTACCGTGGCATGACGGAGGGTGCCCAGGAAGAGTAAAGCAGCACTACCAGTAATTTTTTTCCCAAAAGCTACAGGAATCATAGAATCATAGAATGGTTTAGGTTGGAAGGGGCCTTGAAGATCATCGAGTTCCAACCCCCCTGCCATAGGCAGGGACACCTCTCACTAGACCAGGTTGCCCAAGGCCACGCCCAGCCTGGCTTTGAACACCTCCAGGGATGGGGCTTCAACAACGTCTCTGGGCAACCTGTTCCAGTGCCTCACCACCCTCAAAGTGAAAAACTTCTTCCTAATGTTTAATCTAAACCTGCCCTCTTCCAGCTTAAAGCCGTTCCCCCTCGTCCTATCACTACATGCCCTAGTAAAAAGTCCTTCCCCAGCTCTCCTGTAGGCCCCCTTTAGGTACTGGAAGGCCGCAATAAGATCTCCCCGGAGCCTTCTCTTCTCCAGGCTGAACAGCCCCAACTCTCTCAGCCTCTCCTCATAGCAGAGGTGAGGAAGAAAGCAAAGCCACTGGTGGGCTGTGGTAAATAAACCCCAGCCCTGCACCCTCTGCCCATTGCTGGCTGGAGGCCTGGCTGAGAGGTTCCTTCAGCCCCTGGCCCTTTGGGGGCATGCCTGTGACACAGGGAGAGCACGGTAACACGCACCATGGGGCTCACCTGCCAACAGAGGTGAGACCACAGCTGGTGAGTGGACCCAGGGATCTTCAAGGCGGCCTCTGTACCCAGCTCATAGCAAGGACCCCTCAGATTGAGCTTGGAGACCAGTTGATGGAGCTAAAAATTGGGTTATGAAGTAAAAGGAGAGGTGTGTGTTGCATGAAAAAGAAAGCTCATTACTGTTCCTTTGTAGCAACCAGATTAGAGCAGGACTGAGGAAGGAGAGCTAGGAGCAAAATAAAGACAGCAAGATAAATGTCCAGGGAAAGCTGGTTGCTAATTCATTGTATCTGTGAGCCGCGGCAGCCTCTCGTCCAGCATCGCCTGCGGTGTTTGCCCCCGCAGCGAGATGGAGCGTGGCTGCAGCAGGGCCACACTGCGCAGGGGAGCGGGCGGCTAAGTTTCAGTTTCCAGCCCTGTTGCACTGAGTTGTCTCTCTTCCCTGTCCATGACCTTCCACAAAGCCTCACCTGCTCGGCTGATGTGCCTCCCGGCTGGGGCCACAGCCGTGCTGGCCGGCTGACCAGGAGGTATGCTCATTGCCTGAGGGGACAGCAGGGGCAGGTAGTTTCACAAGCCGCCTGCCAGGATGCAGGATGCTGAAGAGACGCCTGCTACTCTGGACCAGTAGCAGAGAAAACTGTGGAGCTTCCCGTTGCCTGTCACCAACCAAGTGTTTATTCCCGTTGCTCTCCCATCCCCACTATATCAAGGGAATTCAGCGCAAGGGACGAGAGCCCGGCAGGCCCTGGAGTGCCAGTGTTTTATAAAGGTTCTATAGAACCTCCCTGAAGGATTTACCACCTCCGGTTTTAAAGCTGGGCTCTTCAGGCCAGAACGACAGGTGGTGGTGAGCAAGAGGCCTTCAGGCCCAAAAATTGCTCCACAAGAACCAAAAATGTTTTGTTTCATAAATATTTAGGGTTAGGCTCATGTCTGTTTGTGTATGTCTTGTTATATAGGTCGCATAACCCCTAGAAAGGAATACATAAGACTCCCTTCTGTGCATCTGTCCAGTATCATAGAAAAAGATCCTGCTTTTGGGGGAAGGCAGGATGTAATTCAATTTAGTGTAGTCTCATTAAAGGAGCATTGTCAAAATTCCTTTTAGGAGAACCTGGAGTATTCCATAAAATATAGAGGGCCACCAGCCTTTAGAGCAAATCCCATTTATAATACCATAATCCCGCGCAATCCCAGTTAGAGAAAAATGCAATTACTTGGAAGAGTAATTCCCAGACGGTCAAACTTCCTGGTGTGGGGTTATTTGTCTGGTGAGACACTTGTGCTGCTCTTGCTGCTCATGGACCAACTGTTAATTACTCACTCAGTTTTGCGCACTAAGTGAACAGTTTTTACAATTGTCTCCACATAGACGCACCCCTGACAGAAAGGCAGTAACTGCACACCTTAACGTGCACGTAAAGCACAGGGGGTGAAGAAAAGTTCCTGAAACTTCAAGACAAACACTCCTACAGCTGCTGCAACCCCAAAAGCTGCCTAGCCATTTATCACAGCTCCCAGGTAACTGCGGCAGCCTCCTGCCCGTCTCGAGCCACGCAAGCTCCTTATTGTGAAAAGATTGTATTAGGAGTGAGTAAAAACATGTTGACAGGCTCATAAAATAGCAAAGCTGACAGAGGACGGTAGCTAAGCACCTCGCTTCCAAGTGTGGGATTGACTGGGCATCATCCACTTCAGCAATAAACGGAGCGGGGCGGTTACGTGCAGCCATGGACTGGAAACAGAATTCCGCTTCCCAGCCCTGAGGAAATTACTCTTAGGGGGGAGAAAAAAATAAAATAAAAATACCCCTGGCTGTTGAGTTGATACATTTAATGGGAAAAGTTTTCCAGCCTGAGTCATTTTGACAGAATGGGGTTAGGGAGTGCTCACACCGTGGGTCCATCAGCAGAGCTGGTGAGGGTGGTCCCTGGCAAGGGGGAGCGGTGCCGGGCAGGGATGAGGGCCACCCCAACCTCCTCGGCTGCTCACACACCCACTGATGTTCGAAGGTGCTGGCAGTCCCCCTCTTGGTTTGCACAGACCCACTCAGATTAGTGAGTACCAGGTGCAAGGTGAACATTATCAGGCACGTGCTAGAAGAGCCACCCTAAAAAGCATGCATATACATCTCATGCTCTGGGTTCGGTACCTGCCTCTTGCTAAATTAGGTTCTCCAGCTACGGGGTGGTCTAGGAAAAACAAACCAAGGCCTGGTGTTGCCCTTGTAGAGAACAGCTTGCAGTGGCTGTATTTTCCATTAGGTCTGTCATGAACCTCGCACAGCTCCGAAGTCTCCATCCTCATTATAGCTGCACTTACCAAAGCAATTTTAAGGCCATTGCTGTGTGGCCAAATGGCTCATTTTTATTGTTTAAACTAATGGATTTTGTGGGTGGTGGGTAAGCTGCTGTTAAAATGCCTCCAGGCAGCAAGATTGAAAATATCCTAATGACATATGAGAACAGATTACAAATAATGCTGTGTGCAGTGTCCTGGTTGCGTTCCTCTGCAATTTTTCCACCACTTGGAAAGTGAGATTCTCAATTCAGTCAGGCCAAGATGGCTCCTCTCTCTTGCTGCTTCCCAGTAATTCTCTCTTCCACCTTCTTCCAAGAAGAAGCAAGCACTAAATCTTCCCTGCAGCTTTCTACAGTCCTGGGAAATTTATTTGGCTGACTAGACAGAAAAATCTTTTAAGGTTCCAAATATAAGTACTTGGATTTATATAGAGGTAATAAAATATTCTGGCTTTTATGTGATTCTTAGTTAAAACAGAGTTGAATTTGGACGCTGAATTAGAGAACGAGTCTCCCTAGCTAGTGCCTCCTGGGTTTGTAACCTAGTTTCTCTAGGGTAGCTCAGTGGAGAAAAGCATCCACACCAATTGCTGACAGGATAGCACCTAGATCAAAAGGTAGACATTCCTCTTTCAAAATGTTGCTAGTAAATATAAAAAAAAAAGGGGGGTGGGGGGGTGGGGGGTGGAATAGCTGGCAGAGGGCAGACTCCCCTCAGCAGGGGCTGACCAGCACTTGCAGGAAGCAGATCCTTGAAATAGCAGTGACACTGCTGCTGGTCCAAAATGGGACGTGGTGATTACGGCTATTTTGAGTTGCTGATCACCACACCGAGTCCATCCAACTTTGCCTAAGCGCTGCTTCAGGCTATAGCTCTGGGGAGCATTTCAAGTGCGGGGATATTTTTTCCGTTTCATTAGGGTGAGGGGTCGGGAGAAAGGGATAAAGTCCCATTTATGCCATATGCCGCTTCTCTAGAAAGGGTTTATGGAAAAAGCCCTGCCCCCCCCTCCAGCCCTTGCACAGAGATGGGACCAAACCCGAGCTTACGGCCAGCGGTGCTCCCTGCCAGGCTGGCAGGAGGGAACCGAGCTCCGGACGTGTAGTATGATTTCTAGAGCCCTTTGGAGAGGTCTATTTTTATGACCTTTTTGTGCGCTAAGAAGCCGCCCGGCCCTTGGGGAGGGAGCCGTAGCTGCCATGGGTGGTGCTGGTTGGCCCTGGGGCAGCGGGCCATGGAGGCCCTCGGCCTGGTGGCTCTGGCACATGGCTGGTGCAGTCGCCTGGCCCTGTGTTACAATGGCAGCACAGCGGCCACCGCTCACCGGGAACGGGCACTGCCCTCCGTGAGGCTCCCGGCCCCCATGAAGCCCCTGGAACTGCAGACCCCGGGCACCCCTCTGAGGGCTGCCTGGAGGGGGTGGACGCTTAAACCTTGTGCTTCCACGTGCCCTGCGGCTGTGCCGGCCCACGCCGGCCATGTGGCATATGCTGCTCCATCGCCGAGCGTTAATGGTTCAGGGTTGCAGCTGGGGGTAGCTGCAGTGTTCCGGCAACACAGGGGTGCCCCGCCATGGCAGGCTGGCTGGGATCCAGCCCCGTAGTGACAACTTTGATGTCACAATGCCATATCAGCAGTAGCAAGGGCTATAGTCTTACTCCATGTCTTACACACGTGCTGCCCAGTGACCGCCTGGAGGCACTCTGCTGATTGCCACTGTAAGGGCTGGATCTGGGGGGGGCTCAACCATGGTCAAAGTGGCTTTAGCAGCTGGGGAGCTATTATGGAGCCCCCGGTCTGCTGCCAGTGCTCTCTGGCACAGCACTACAAAAGGTGATAGTCACCTGCCTTGCAGGTATGGTCATTAGAAACCCCTTATTTGCAATAGAATAAAGTCCCCCCAGAGCTGACATGAACAATGAGCAACAGAAGACTGAGCTGCAATTAGCTCAGTCTTTTTTTAAAATATCATTTGTACCCAGTACCTATACAGAGTGTTGTAATACAGTTTGTCTTTTGTTTTTCTGGCATAGAAAACCTGCACTGCCAAGGCACTTGGCTGGTTTTGGCAATAGGGTTGCTAGAAATCTGCCATGAAATTCTGTGGGCTGCCAAAATTCAGTAGCCAAAAGAGTTTAACAGTCAACAGCCCGTGTTTTGCAAAGCCTAAATTTTACATGATTGGCACAAAAGAAAAGAATATAAAAGCTAGATATAGAGAATTAAACTCTATTCAGTGCTCCAGGATAGGTGTTATATGTAAACGCCCCCATAAATGAAGGGGAAGTCGGGAGGAGCAAGCTGACGACAGGCAGCAAAGAAGAGCTGCTTTCCTTCAAGGAGAGCTGGTCAAACCTCCCTCTGCTGCTGGCCAAGCCCTGAAGCCCAGTTCTGGCCTGATCCAGAGAGGGTGTCAGGGACCCCTCTATCAAATCTGTTGACACTGGGGCACGCTAAAGGTTCATGTGCCCACAGAGAGTGGAGCAACTCTCAGACTCTTCTGAGAGGAGGAAACACCTGGAGCCACAAAAAGATTTCACCCATGATCCCAATCCCACTTACGATCTGTAGTTTATCCAGAAAACAACCAACACCTCCACCTTGACCCTCTTCAATGCATGATCAGTGCCCTCAGTGGGGACCAGAGAACATCTCCCAAAGGGTGTAGGACCCACCAACAGAGGCTCAAACTAGAGAGAGAAAAGTCCGATTTGCACTGCATAGCACTGGCATGACCAACAATCACCTAAGCCAACCCAGAGGAGAACAGAAGGAATAAGGAACAGCAGAAACACACAAATGGATATACAGTGTCAGAACAAAGGTCCACCTAAGCCCAGCATCCTGTTTCCCATGGTGACCAAAGACGGAAAGCTGGAGAAGAGTGTAGGAACACAGCAAGCTTGCAGTGCTGCTTTCTGTGGATAATCTTCATGCCCTATATAAAATTGTGGCTCCAAGAATCTGCCTGACCCAGAGATAGTGGTTTGGTATTTAACTTGCCTGAGTAAAGGTCTTTTCCACAACCTGCCCAGCCACTCTTAAGCCCACATACATTTTAGCATCCTCTGACAGCCTAAGTATGTGTTTGTGAAGAACCACCTCTTTTTGCTTGTTTTCGACCTTCCACATAGTAATTATACTTGATACTCCCTAGTTCTTGTACTGAAAGAAGCACTGAGGAATTGATCTCTACTTACCCTTTCAGTACTGGTAGAGATTTCTTAGATCTCCACTGTGGTCTCCCCCAGCGGTCTCTTTTTGTCAGGGCTCCTTGAAGCGTACTCGTGACTGAGTGTGCGGTAGCTGGGGCAAACCTTGGGGACCACAACACCTGGTCCAGGTCTAGAACATGGCAATGCAAGATGGGGCTCCAATGGGATGCAGGCATATAGGCTATCTTTATCATAGAGATACCACAGCAGAGTGCGTCTAGCCAAGATAATTGCTACTGCCTTTGGCCTGTATTGACACTTTAATGCAGAATCACATTTGTGACACAGAATCATTAGAATGAAACCCAGCACTTTTAGGCAACCGACATGTCTGAGAATAAACTGTCTTTAATTTGGCTGAACATATACCTGTCCCACCAGAGGACTGAATTGTCATTCTGAGCATGACTTTGATCAAATAATATCATGCTTAAACATAATGGTTAAACAACATAATGCAAAAAAGAATGATAATTTTGCAGATTCCTCAGAACTCCCACCTTCTCTAGCCTACTGGTAATATTAAAGAAATGGGATTCAGTATGATTTTAGTTGAAGTTGCTACTGAGCTCGTGGCTAAAGCTAAACAATATAAATGCAGACTGAAAGTGGCTTCAGCTTTCAGATCTGAACTCCAGGCTCCCTTGCAGTAAAGCCGCATAAATCCCTTCCTGGGAAGATGCCTGTGGTTTCGCACCACTGCTCCTGGGACAGAAGAGGTAGAACGACGCGATGAGACCAGGCACTGCCCACCCCTCACCGCCACGCTGCAGGTAGATGTGCCGAGGAAGCAAGGAGTTTCCTTCCTGTCTTTCCTGAAGTACAGGCTCAGCCCCATGCCCACCTACCAACCTGGGTAACTTGGGTCCATCACCATTTTCTACTGATGAGCCCAATGACAGGAGCCTTCCTCAGCACGTGGGACGTAAGAGGGCTCAAGTCCTCAGCTGCAGAGGGTTCAGATGTATTTTCCCCTTTATCCCAGCGAGCAGCCTGCCTACACAGTGAGATGGCTGTTCAGCACTGGGAGGAGGCTCCTGTGCTCACCTGGTGCCATCTTACAACGTCAAGTTAACTGAGCCTGGGAGAAAAAAGAGCCTAAGAAAATTCCTGTAAAGTAGTCATGAAGGGTGACTTGGGTTTTTTTTTTGTCCAGGTGGGGGAAGTTGTGGAGTTCTGTGTTAAAAATCAGTTTAATATAAAATAAACAAGGGGCAAAAACCTCAACTGTATTTTATGAGCAAAAGATTAAACCTTGCACAGTTTCTGGAAGGAGGAGACATACAAACCTACTTTCTGGGGAGGATTTATTGCCCTACTTTCAGAGGAAGTAGAGACAGAGCTCTGAAGCCCTGAGGATAAGAAATAAACACTCGCATCCTCAGTTTTTCTTGCTGGTTTTCTCTAGAGGGCTTTCCAATCATTAACCTGACTGTAAGACCTCATCTGAGGCTTGGGAACCAAACATGGTGAAAAAAAAAAACCATAGCTTTTATGTACATCAGTCTTCTATTGATCTGCCTAAAATCCTGAGCCCCGGCATATGGTTTTTATAGCCGTATGTGAGAGCTGTAACAAGTGTAGTTGAAAGAAGGAGCATTCTGCAGCATTAGCAGTCCTATGTATTCAAAACATGTGCTTGAGCAATGCAAGATCCGGAGACTTCAATATATTATGCATTCTTATCTGCTTCTCGATTTCAGGACCTTGACGGTATCCTCACATCTCACTTCCAAGTGTTGGGCTGCAGTCGCATGGACTACAGCCTGCTTGTGATGCTGTGGTCGAAGCGCAAGGTGAGATATTTGTGCGGTTAGTCCAGCCCATCTTCAGCCCAAATAAAATCCCCAGTGCTGCTGAGACTGACACAGAGCAAAAGAACATACTGCCCTTTTGTGATTATAAAATTGCCCTTAAAAAAAAACCAACACTGCCATAGCATGTTTGTGAAAGCAATTAATTTTGTGTCAGCAATCTTACCAAGTTAGCATACCTAAAATACATACTTGTTCAAAATGCAATGCGTGCATGCAGGCAAGACACCAAGATCAGGGTTTTCGACTCAGAAGTGAGCATGAAGAGTCACTTTTTCCCCAGTAAACTCTCTTTCTTAGCCCAATAGTATGCAAAACCACAAATACAGCTAGTAACTAATCAAACATTTTCTCTTGCAGGCTGGGAGGAAAGACATAAAATGCTACTATTATTTCTATTTTGAAATAATTGCGAGTTCTTTGAGGTCCGCAGCTCTGTAGCTTTATAGCATAAGATTCTCATTAACATAAACTTTTATATTTAAAAATTTAAATTTGAAGACAGAACTCAGGAAATGTTTTAAGTCAAGGGCCGTAATAAAAATAGGCCTCTGACACACTATCAACTACATTAAGAATACACACTTGTATATGCATCTCTGTGAACCTATAATTACAACAAACACCGAATACACGCACAGTGCAGGCAAGTCAGCGCTAGCTGAGTGGCATTTTAAATGGCTCCATATGCTTTTGACTAAACTACTTTGTGAATATACACAGTAAAAAGTCCTCAACATTTTGCTACTGCATAATGTTTCCTTCAGCTTTATAGTGCTGCAGACTATTACACAACTCAAGAACAAGCTCTGACTCCGTTAACACAAACTCATGGATTTGTTTATAAGTCTGCTCTGATTATTTTCTTCCAACCTAGATGCAGACTGCATAAACTGTAAACTCTTTGAAAGTGTCCTTTTTTTAATCTGCTTTAATGGCACTTAGCTGAAGGAAACTCTGGTCCAAAATCTGTGCTTCTTCAGTAATAAATAATTAAACCTCAATAAGAACTGTTAGCCCTTCCTTATTTGTGAACAAAGGTCTTAATTAGTTTAAAACCGGGCAGGGTATTGTCTCTGTAAACATGCAATATTTTTCATTTTGTATAGCTTCTAGCTTGGGAGCATTCAGCTCAGGGCTTTGTGAAAGTGGGGAGCGCATAGGTCCTGATATTGCAAAAGAAATGCGAGTTCTTCTAGGGCTGATTTAAACAGAGCTGTTCAAGCAACTGGAAAAGAGGGAAACCACGAAATACAAAAGCTGTTCTACAGGAAATGAGTGCTGAGATGCATAAGAAACTTCTTGCTGCTGCTGCTTTTGTTGAAGAGAAAGCTGGTGTGACATCTGGCTCAGCCTACCTTAGCAATTAATGCAGTATAATAAGTGTGGATCTGCTGATCAAAGCATTTGGTCCTGAGGCGTCTCACGTCCCCATTACGACCCAAGTTCAAGGTGTTTATTTCAGAGTGTCTATAATCCAGCCTCCAGGGCTAAACAATTCGACTGCATGTACGGTCTGGCACTTTCAGAAGCCCACCAAGCCCTACCTACCTCACTTGCCACGCCTTCTAGAAAGTACCACACTGTCCTTTCATCTGTCTTCTGTTAATGTGTCACTGCCCATGTCAGTTTGTACATGCATCATCTCCTTTTTAAAACCTAACGACAGAAAAACTCTATTTCTGTCTTTCCTGATGCTGGTCCTGAGTGGCACCACGAAGTCGGCTTCTCCATCTGCCTCCCTGCTCGTTTGGACAGCGTGACCTGCAAGGGGCTGTGGGAAGAAGGTGGGAGCCTAATCCTGCAGTGGTACTGGGAGGACACCTGATGTCTGTTGTCCTGGGCTGTTTTTTTCCCAAAGTATGAGGATGACAGGATTTCCTCCTGAGTGGCTACCATGCTTGGATTCCTCTGCCCAAGTGTGACCAGGGCCCTGGGTACATGTGGGGCCGAATCACCCTTGGGGTACCTGGCAAACATCCAGCTTCTGGATGTGAGTGGCCACAGTCAAGACCATCAGCTGTGAGTGGATCTGGTGCTCCATGTCACCCTTTGGGAGCTCATCCCTGGAATCACAAGTGGAGCTACTGCCCTGGGGTGTCTCACCATGCAAGTCCTGACAATCAGCCCACCCAGTTCGGGGTGGGCAAGACTGCCAGGGTAAGGTGCTGCTCAGGGTCTGTGAGACAGTCCTCCAGGCTCACTCCCTTTGAGCAGTGCAAGTGGGAGATGCTGCCAAAATAATGCATCCTGCAGGCCTTCAATCCTCATGGGAGCCAGCATCATGGGGGCTGCTGGCTGCACACTGCACTCACCTTCCCATCCTGAGCCTAGCTCAGGGACGCTCTGACTGCACCGACGCTCAAGGCTTAGTCGTACATAGGCCTTCATGGACCTCACTATAAGTTTATGGACAGCTCTGCAGAAGAACTCATGTCACCCATGACATCTGCTTCCAGCCTTGGATCCAGTAACTTTGCTGGTATCTTTCTTTTCAAGCCCTCACCACGTGCATGGTGGAAGCTGAGTGACTCTTTCTTGCCAGAAGGAGAGCCCTGTGTGACAGACTGGGTGCCAGTCCTCCCATGGCATCCAGCACATGGAGTTAATGGCTGTCATTGATGAGGGCCACAAACACGCTGGTCACCAGGAGTGGATTGCATGAGTAGGGTGGGGAATGTGCTTCATCACTGATGCTTTTGTCATGATAGTGAATGCAATGGCAAGACAAAAAGAGTTCTAATGTTTCTCTCTGTCATCTTTCTCCACTCCATTTCCTCAGAGAAGGTTTATTCTTGCCTTCCTATATCCTCCTCTACGACTTGCCTACTCCACTCTCTCACTTCTGATTAACACTCCATCTACAAGCATGGGGCAAGCATGGTTACTTGGATTACACCTTCCCTGGCCCTCTGTGATTCGGGCCCTTACATCCCCATCAAGCATGGATGCACATCTGAAACAGACCTTGCAGGTTCATGTCCTCCGAAAGACATTTACCCTACATACACCAAAACCCCTCTGAGAAACAAACATGCCAGTGGGGGAAATAATAGAGGCTCTCAGGGGGCTTGTTTCAAACCCCCAGACAACGGTTCATAACCGAACCACTAGAGTCAACACAGTTTCTCTTTTTCAGGTGTGAGACACAGTCAGTCTTTCCTGTCTTCCCCTCCTCTCCCTTTCCAGCCCTCCTTCCCACTTGGTGAGAAATGTTAGCACTACGTTCAAAATGCCAAGTGATTTTTCAGCTATTCCCGTCTTGAATCTGGAACAAACTAAAAGTAGTTGAACCTAAGTCAGCTCAGCAGGAATACAGATTTTCTTTTTCCTGACAAAAAAATTACAGATTTTTTTACCATTTGGACTGCCCTGAGTTTGCTCATGATAACTACTTTCCTCATCTAACAAGCATACAGGGCCAACTTTGAATTCACCAGACACATCACCAAAAAGCAAAAGCTGCATTAGGTCTTCTTACTGCTGTCCCAGCCATGTGAGTCCAGGCCATGCAGTATGTCAATGCTTTAACGCTTTACACTATGCATTATAGACAGTGGAGAGACACTCAGTGGAGTCAAGCAAATGACTCATCTCAACCCAGAATTTACACATTTGGTCACAGGAATTACATATAAACTAGATCACCATTGACTGAAATGAGAGAGGAGACAGCTAGCATGGTAGGGTGGGGGGGTTATAGTTGTTGCAAACACCTCTTATGGCCATACAAATTATAAAAATCCCATTCAGGGAACTATAAGCTTGGCCTGAATTGGAGAAAATCATCTCTCTGGACTCTGGGTTCCTCTTGCTTCCTTTTATCTGTCTACAGTGTAGGCATCTGCTTCTAAGTGGCCTCTCTGTTGACCATCACAGGTCTTAGGGACCAACTCTGTAATTGTTATCCACAGCTGCATGACAGAGATTTAAAATGAGACAGGACAAAGTGGAGTAATTAAGGGCTCTTACACTAGCTTTACAACAAGGGCTCTGGTTCAAAATTGGGAGCAAGAGTACCAAGTTAAAGTGAAGTAGCCAGCAAAAACAGAGGTTGTGTAAAACAATGATAAATATATTATGCATTCATCAGTATGCATCCATCAAAAAGGGACCGCAGTAGGTAAACTTACTGACAGGGGGGTCCAGTTCTGGGGTAGAAAAAAGCAGGAATTCCTACAGGCACCAGTTTTAACACTTTTGCTCAAAATACAGTGAGGACATTTTTTAAAGCTTTTGATGACTGCCTCAGAAATCTTCTCTCGACAATAAATATTTATTGGTGCAAAACGGCAACGTTTTCCTCTTCCATTCTGACTGTAAGACATCACCTTCACCTCTATGCCTACAAACGATTAATTAGACAGCTGGTGTGTGGATGCTGCTTATCACACTGGAGGAGAAACAGTAGCACACAAGGTTCGGGGTGTGAGTTAGGAGGCCAGCCATCCTACGCTTGCTCCGTGGGCGAGGAGACAGAGCTTCTGGGGTGAGTCAGGGAAGGAAGACTCGAATAGGCTGGGTGCTGCAGCGGAGATTAGATCCCAAACTTTCCCAGGCAGGCAGAGTCTCTGCGTTAGCTGTCTGCAGGCTCTGGCTTGCTCAGAAATAACTCTGTTATTTCTAAATCGCAGCTGCATTTTAGAAACGCAGGAAGAGAAGTACCGGCTTTTGCAGAATAGGTGTGAAGTACTGTAAAGGTATAAAATGTTAAAGCAGGAGGAAGGGGCAATCGAAACAAAAACTGAAGGTTCAAGCTGACTATCAGTGTACTGCTGGAAACACCAGGAAAGGTCTTCCTCCTTCCCAGGGAACCCTGATTGTAGCTTTGTAGGGAGAAAGAGAAGTGGAGAAGAAACCACTGAGATTGACTTGCAATGCCCAAGACATCCCAACTAGCTGATGTTCCACGACAATTTTGCCTTGTACTACAAAATGATTTTGCCTGCTGGTACCTGTCCTCAAATGAGCCACAAGCAAAACCTAGACCCAACAGTGTGATGAACAGGTGGGGAGAGAGAGGGACAGGGAGAAGTTCTTGTTTCATTTGAGCAGATCAAAACGCAGCTGGAAAATTAAGTCTGTCTAAAACACCCACATTCTGCTGCCCAGTTCATTAGAGAAAGAGTTTCAGACTAATGCACCGTTACTGAACATTAATATGGAACTAAACCAGAAATAGTCACATGTGACAACTTATGGAAACCTTAGTAAGGAGACAGACAAAAAAAATTATATGTGGTAATATAAATGACTTAAGATATCAGCATCTCAGGATCCTATTTTTATCCTCCTAAAAAATGCATTTACACATCCCACACATTAGCTACATAATCTCTTCCTAACACTAACAAGCCAACAACCTTCCCCGTCACATGGAATATAAAGAGCTCATCAGCCACTTGGAAGAAGCAAAGACAGCAGCGTTTGGAGAGGCCTTGGGGTGCGGCAGTGTGACCCGAGGTTTATAAAGCCATGGTGCTGGATGCAGACCTGTTATCCATCACCTCATGCACAGCCAGAGTTTGAGGGCACCTGCTGAACCTTTGTGGGCCATCAGTCCCAGACAGGGAAGAACAAGTGCATCCTTAACACTGCAGGCAGCAAGCTTGCACTCACTGCCTCAGGACCTCGGGGGGGCAGACAGGATCACCAGGTCCAAAAAGGGGCTAGAAAAATTCATCAACAACAGGCCCATAAATAAATAACAAAGGGACTGGGCGAGGGTGTATCCCCCTAACAGACCAAACACAGCGCCTGGGAAGGTGGGGAGAGCGAGGAGGAAGGACTGCCACTGGCAGCCGGGCTCACGTGCTCACCTTAAATGGCATCTCCCGCTGGCACTGTCAGAGTTAAGATGCTGGGTGGCCGAGATGGCCCATTAATCTGATTCAGGAGGGCATTTGTCATGTTACAAATAGCCTTCAGGGAGGGAAAAAAAAAAAGAAAAAAAGCTCTTCCATGTGACTGAAGAAAGTGAGGGAGGCATAGAGAGCATTTATAGTCCTGGGAGCTTCGGTGGTGCTGGCCACCTCAGGAGCTGCTTAATGACACTGTTAAGCCCATTCCCTCCTGGGGGTCTCTGCAGCCAGCTAGCTCGGGAGAAGCACTGGGGGTAATATTTCAGATGGACCGACAGCAGGGATCCCTGGCAGGATCATTTTGCTGCTCTCTTCTCCTGCTCTGTGTGCATTAGAAAATTAATATGAAAATTCAAGTGACAGCAATTCTGGAGCAGGAATGGGTACTGAAACAGAAGAATAACACTGCAGTGCTGACATGGAATAAACTCTGACCAGGGAGGGGTTAGGGGTATGCATGGTCGGTGTTCCCTTCAGTGATCAAATTTAAAGCAAGCAGTGCAGGGGAATGAGGGAAGTACAGGAGGATACGAAACACTGCCGCAGCGGTGCCATGCCTCCAACATTGCTGAGCTAATGGTTTGCTTTTCCCTTTATGCAGATCCAGGCCATGCCGCGCTGTCTCGGTCTGTCGCTGCAGCAGCCAAGACTTGTATCACCGGGGATGGTGATACAGAGCCGGAGAGGAGGACGGGTGAGCTGCCGTGGCCTGGATCACCTGGCCACCACACAGTGGGAAGGAGAGCTGATCTCTCTCGGTGCTGAGGTGGATGGGTGCATGGTGGAGATGTCTGGGAGGGTGCAAGCAAGCTTACGCCACTGAAGGCTGGGGGACAGCCACTACAGATGGGTTTTGTGATGCTACAGTTTAGACCAGAGATTAACAAACTTGTCTTCAAGTAGCCATTAGGCATGTGGCAGTACAGACCTTATTTCATTTCTTGCACCCCTCCTGTTGAGCACCCACCTGTGTGATGTGTCCACCTATACTTTCGACTCACACCTGTGTTTGTGTGCGTACTTGCTCTCTGCCTGCCAACAAGTGTCTTCCCACACTAAAGGGCCTTTGAAGGTGAGGTTACTTTTTTTTACACCATCATTAAAGTACTGTGGTATTCAGACCCCGGTTAGGACCCCCACGCTCTAATAGGATTTGTAGTCAACTGGACTAAGGTAGCTTTCCAAAAAGAACATGAAGAAAATAACTTGCTCTTTTTAATAGCCACAGGTCTTTTTTGCTGGTGGTACCTAAAGGGAGTGGGATGCTACACCTGCAGTTACCAGGCAACAGCCAGGAGTTATCTTCTTTTTTTGGGCTTTACCGAGTGGACTTGTCAGCTGAGGCTTTCTGGCCCTGAAAGGAAATGGAGGGGGAAGGAGGAACAGGCTCAAGAACCCTGCAGATGATGAATTCCTCACTAATGTCTCAGATTTCTCTTTCTTGTCTCTGCAAGAAGACATCAGCTGGTCCATCATTAGGGATGCTGAAGCTGCAGGCTCAGGCACCATCACGCTAGTCAGAGGTGGGCATCAAAACAGGCTTGTTGGACTGTCTGAAATCTCTCTCTCTCTCTCTGGAGAAAAAACAAGTTAATACTTGATCATTACTGAGAAACTCACTTTGAAATCTTCTCTGAGCTTTCCTGGGAGGAAGAAGGCAGAGGCTACGCTGAGCTGTTCTCCCCTCTCCTTTGTCCTGCACTTTTTCCTCATCTCCCTCCACGCTGGGCACCATGGCCATGCAGCCACCACCTGCTTCTCCCTTGCTTACAGGAAGAGCCTGACCTCCCCTGGGTTTAATTTATTTCTTTTGTGGCTTTCGTGATGCTGATATAAAACCCTGGAAAAAAGTGACAGCTATCATTAGCGTAACACTGGAATGAAGTTATTGTGTGCCCAAAAAAAGGGAAGGAAAGAAATAAAAAAAACAACTTAGCCTTACACTTTGTCTACAGAGAGAGCATTGATGCATCTGCTTGCCTTGCCTGTAACAGCCCGCACTGTGAGGATACACAACAGGGAACTTCCCGGGCTGTGGGCACTGTGCAGTCTCTCTACTTCAAACTAAGATCCAGCCACTCCTCTTGCCCAGACGCTGGAGGTGTGAGCTTCTCCAGCGCGCAGGCGGCTGCCTGTGCAGTTACAGCTCCATCTCACAGGGAGACAGAGCCCCTGCTGCGACCATCTAGGAGAGGCAGGCGACATTTGTGCGTGCCTTTTCTCTCAGCACCTTTCATAACACACCCTCCTGAATTGTTTTATCAGCAGTTGGTAGTCAGTGTTATAAAACCCCTCCGCATCTGGGGCAGGGAGGGAGGAGGCGGATAACAGAGTATCATGTCCTGTGTGGAGAGGTGCAGCTCTGCCCTTACTGCTCACGCAAGGACCACGGTGCGCTATGGCTACTTAAAAACATCATGGTAGCTCCTATGCCCTTTTGAAAGAAGATCCTCCAAAGCAGTCTGTAGCCTCGCAGGCTCTGCCTCGGGCTGCCCCACGGCTGCCTTAACGCCAGCCCCTGTGGG
Organism: Pluvialis apricaria; assembly: GCA_017639485.1. Lineage (NCBI taxonomy): Eukaryota > Metazoa > Chordata > Aves > Charadriiformes > Charadriidae > Pluvialis > Pluvialis apricaria. The sequence goes on from CM030007.1 coordinate 107,822,284, forward strand.
AATGGCTCACCCAAACCCACATCCTGGGACAGCTGGGGTCTGCAAGCTCTCGTGGGCCCTGGCAGTCACAGCTTTGCTGTACCCGAGACCATGACGGTCGGCTTGGAATAGAAAAAGCAGGCTGCTTGGCATGGAGGGCAGTCCCCAGGCTGCCCTTAGCAGACAGTACTGGCACAGTAGATGATTACTCTTCATGCATCATGCAGTAAGGGGCGATCTGGGGCCAGGTGAACATTCCTGTCTCTGTCAGAGCTGGCAGGCTAGGCACCCGGCTGCACGAGCAATGCCCAGGCAGCACCAGGCCATCTGAGCCCTCCTTACAGGCAGCTTCCAGGAACCTCTGCCTACAACAAAAAAAAAATGCCAAGGGGAATTTCCTTTCCACATGGCAAGGGTGGTTTCCCTCTCTTGAGTCTTCTCTGCAGGACTGCCTGTGGCAGGCAGGGTGGCTGGTGGTGTACCTGTCATCCTGTTACTCTCATCTGTAGGGGGTGACAGCACAGCACCCTCAAGCAAAAAGACCCCTTTAACGTGGTTTGGGTTTGGTTTTCTAAAAAAAGGAATTGAGTGGCAATAAGCCCAGTTTGTTGCCCCAGGAGCAGGATACCGCTCTGACTAAAGAAAGGCAGCACATCAAGGAAAACGTGTGGGCTGCAGTGCGTGATGGCTTTCACTGATCCCAGCGTCAGGATGACTCATTATGAGATGGTGTGAGGACAGACCTGTGGAGCACTAATAAATCTGTTAGGCAAGCAGGGAGCACCTGAAAGTGGAGTTTTCACTAAGCTGCTTAGGAGAGACAACATACTTCCAGAGATAGCTTGCAAAAAAATAGAGACACAGGGGAGCAACTGCTGCTGGCAGCTATTACAAGAAGCTGTGTGCCCTCCCAGGCAGCCACAGTATGGGGACCCCAGGCAGGGAACAGCAACTTATGGGCTGGATGAAAAGGAGCACTGACCGTCCTGTTCTTTAAAAAGGCCCTGCGTATGCTCCTTTCGGGCAAGTGGTTGTCCCTCCAAAGAACTGATAGCTCAACCAAAAAAAAACAAAAGGGAGGGGGACAATGTGGTGGGTTGACCTTGGCTGGCTGTCAGACCCAGCTGCTCTCTCATTCCCCTCTTCAACAGGACCGGGGAGAAAATAAGATGAAAAAGCTCGTAGGACATGGTAAAGACTGGGAGATCACTTACCATTATGGGCAAACATTAATTTAATTTATTACCAATTAAAATACAGTCAGACGGTGAGGAACAAAAAAATTAAAACACCTTCCCTTTACCTCCCTTTCTTCCCAGGCTCAACTTCATTCCTTCAAACCCAACTCTTCTGCCTTCTCCCCCCTGTCCAGTGGTGCAGGAGGATGGGGAATGGGGGCTGTGGTCAGTCCACAGCAGCTTGTTTCTGCCTCTCCTTCTTCTTCACACTCTTCCACTGCTCCAGTGTGAGCTCTCCACGGGCTGCAGTCCTTCAGAAAATATCCACTTGCTCCAGCACAGGTTCCTCCATGGTTGTAGTGTGGGTATCTGCTCCATCTTGGTCTCTCCAGGGGATCATGGAGCACCTTCTCCCCCTTCCTCCTTCACTCACTTCGGTGCTTGCAGGGCTGCCCACCTCCCTGGGCACCCTGGGCACAGCAGACACACACCCTCCAAAAAGGGGAGCACTCTGGGCTTACTGGGAAAATGGCCCCTGGGTGGTGGCACAGATGGTGGCTTTCCTTGGTTTCTGTTGCACTTCCCAGGTTCATCCTAATCTTCTGGGATATTTCTCTGTGCAATGCCTGCTCCGTTGTCCTGGCAGTGTCTCCCGGGGCAGTGAAAACATTTCAAAGATCAGTCTAAAACAAGTTTTTGGAATGGCTACCGACCCCCTTGCCCTGGTGCACACCACGTCCCCATCAGCGATCCCCATCAGCCATCCCTGTCACCCCGTCCCCAGGAGTCAGCTCTTCTACAGCCACGGTTCTCACACCAGTCCTGGGTTTCTCTGGTTTTAGCTGATGATCTCCAGAGTCAAATCATATCACAAGCTTTACTGAAGCAGGTAGCTTTGCCTATACCAGATTTCCACCTCTCTGTCTTGATTTTCAGGAGGTAAACCAGCGTGTGTGTCTGTACCCTGCAGAGCACCCCTCGCCTGAGAGCCGTCAGAAAGCCCGAGGGAGCAGCGGGCCAGACTCCGAGTACGAACGAGCGCAGGCAGCATCGCCTCCATGTGTGTAATCGTGCATGGCAGGAGGCTTTTGGGTACAGCGAAAGCACGCGCAGGGCAGCGCTCAGGCCGAAGGGCTGTGGGTTATCCCCGGGTACTTAACGGAGGGGTTCGCCGTGGCGTGAAGGCAAATCCCACTGCTGAGCCTCAGGGGTCCACCAGCGTGGGCAGCAGTGTTAGCCAGGTGCTCAGAGAAAAATTTGGGTTTAGTGGGATTTTATCGTTTGAGAAACGGCTGACCCCTGTGACAACTGAAGGGAGGGACAGAGGAGGGTGTGTGACTGCAGAAGCTGCTTACAGGGACCCAGGACCGAGCGTGAGGTACTGCCTGAGCCCTGATACGGAGTGACGCATACTATTTACCCATATCTTAAAACTCTCCAGAAAGGTGGCAAATGCTATAACAGAGTTGGAAATAAGGCTCAGCAGACCGAGCAAAGGCCTGAAGAAAGCAGGGAAGCTGCTTTCTAGGCATATGTGAGTACTGTTTCTGATCTTCTTTCCATGATCATATGACATTAAAACAAGGGAAAAAAAGAATTCTTTTCTTGCTATGGCAGAACGTGGTGACATAAAATTCATGCCCAATGGTTGTGGCTTTGCAGCCAAAGGGGTGTTTATGCAGACTGGAAAGAAAATAAATCCCTTCAAACAATAAGCTTCAGAAGATACCTCCCTGGTAATCCATCCATCACTTCTAATAAGCTGGTGATGCAGTATCAGGTATTGTCATCCTCTGGGAAAAAATATCCTTCCAGCCAAGCATAACACCATGGGAGAAAGTCAACTTTCCTGAGCTGCACTGGAGAAGGAGGTTCCATGCCCCAGACCGCAGACCCTGCACCCCAGGACTGCCTTCCTACACCACAACCTACTCAGACATGGGGCAAGCCTCCCCTGCGTCCTGCTGGGCTCTCATCCCACGACCAGTTTTCCCATCTCTCGGTACCGCCTGCTCCTTCTGTTTAGACCAAATACACTTAGAAAATCCCAAAGCCAAGCCCAGCAGGCACAGCTTTTGGCATGGGCAGAGCCGTGAGAAGCCAAGAAGCAGCAGCAGCCCAGGTCCCACTGAACAGTGGTGCTGCTGCAAGGACCAGGATTTTCCTCTCATCCTCTGGACAACAACATTCAGTTTTGCGCATGCTTTGAGCTGCCTCTGCATTTTTCATCAGCAATGCCCTTTCCACCCTGGCTGCTGCAGAGTGCGTTGAGGGACAAGAGAGGTGGGCCCAAGACAGCTTCTCCTCTCCGGCAATGACTCATGTAGGTGGAGGATGCCTTTTTCTCCATTGAGAAGTCTGGATGGAGGTTTTTCAGGCAAAATAGTTCCATTTGTGGAAAACAAAAAAAAAAACCAAAACAAAAGTCTGGCCCACAGAGATGTCAGTGGGAAAGACAGACAAGCCCAAAGACATGTATTTTCTTCAGAGAATAAGATTTCTGTTAGTGAAAACTGAAATCTGACAGAGAGCTCCCCCAGCATTGATGCTGACATGGAAAAGTTTCTTCTTTCCTTTTTGGTCATGTCCTTTTATCCTCTAAGTCAGAAAAATGGGGTATAGGATGTCTCTTGCTCTCTAAAGGCCTGAATAAATTCAACCAGACAGATGTGTAATGAGGTTTATTTAACAGACCCTTCACACTTCAGATGTTTCCACAGACAAGTGTGCATGTGGAATCCATCCGTTTCACAGGAAGCACATAATACCCACTTGAATTTGAAATGCACACTTAAGAAAAAATTGCACCGTATCTTAATAACTACAGGGGACTTTGGAGGTCACAAACACGGGGAGACAAGTGGATGTATTAGCATCAGGCATTAATTCCCTTTTGTAAGGTCTAGCAGCACATGGCGGTTCTTGACCTGTCACAGCGCGGCATTGATTTTCCAAACTCGAGTGGGCCTTTTCTGACCAGCAATTAGCAATTGTAACAAGCTGTACTGCAGTTTTATTAATCAAACAAACACCCACTGGAGACTGCTATTTTCACTAACAACTCGCTAATACTTTTGGTCAAATTCCATGCATGGTGCCAGCTGGGGTTTAAACAGTAACTCAAAGTTCAAGGCCAGGCTCGTTTGTGCACTATATCAGGGTCGCCCGTGCAGCCGACAATTTTCACACCAGGGAGAGGAAAAGAGGGAAACGGGATAGCCAGCATAAGCCAGGTCAGCTGTGAGTTGCTTTGATCAAAGGATTCCTCATGGCATCCCTTTATTTACAAAACCACTGACTTTCTTTCCTCAATGCTGGTAATGAAAGCTAGATATGAATAAACACTCCTGACATCTTCCATATGTCCACATGCTTTCCAGTGTGGCTGGGACATACGTGTGAACATTTCCTTACGGCAGGACACAGCTTTCGCGGAGCTCCAAGTCACGCAAGCAGCCCAAGGGCATCCGCGTCGCCCAGACGCAGGGTCCCTCCTTGGGCTGAGGGTCACCTCATCCATTTGCCTGGGCACTGCCTGAAAGCCTACCCCCTTTGCAGCCTGCAGAAAGGTTCCCCAGCCACGCGTTTCCGGGCTGCTGCCCGAGGGCATTGCAGGGCTCTCTCATTTCAGTCACAAGAAATGCTTTTAGGAGTAATCTCTCTGGCAACCTGTTTTTATCGTCCTGTTTTCACATGATTTACACAGTCTTTTCAGCGTTACTCAGTCCATGCTCAATTAATCTTGGTTACAAACCTTTATATCTAAACCATTTGTATCTTTCTTTTCAACAATATAAACAAATTTCAAAGCAGGTATCGCAGCATAAAATGTATTATTACACGGACAGCTCATGTAGGAGAATATTTCATTATGCCTTTAGCTTCTTTATACTCTCCAGGCAAAAGATGAAGCGATCAGGCTATCCCAATGTCCTTGAAGAGGTAACAGGAGCAAAGACTTTGCTGAGCAGCCCCTACTCGGGCACACAGCAGCAGGTTGCTATGAAAAAACATTTGGATTTCCCTCTTTAGCATATGCAGTCGATGGTCTTGGAAGGCTCAGAAAGGCTTCAGGGTCCTGCAGACTTTCATCCATGCATCAAACTTGTCAGAAATAATAGACCTGCAGGAAAACAGGGTAACCTTGACTGGATAGTGCCTCCTGTTTTAGGGTTGAGTAGGGTAGTGATTTATACCTGCGCATCACCACATGCAAAAAACTGCCTGAACGCAAAATGTATCACCGCGAGGGTCTGTTAGCTCCCTGTGACTACGAGGCCAGTGTTTCACACTACTTTGCTGCCGTAGCGGCTGCCGCTGCCCAGTCAGAACTGAAGGGGAAGAAGCTTCACCTTGACACAAGCAGCTCAAACCTACAGATGCTGTGAGAACTCGCCCGAGCGTTATTTTTTCTGCACCATGCTGCCTTCACGCATGGCCTCAGTCTGTCGGTGTTGCTTGACGTTGGAGCCTGGAGCAGACTGCTGACACCAGCTGAACAGAAACCAGCAGTGTAAGTAACGCACACAGTCGTCTGTTTGGGTTTGTTGGCCTCGCTTGTCTCGAGAGAATTTTTCTTGAAAATCCACGATATGCTGTCTTGGGGTTCAGCGTGATTGCAGGCACCAGTAGGAAGCCTCTGAAAATGAAAAATATCATAGTTTTAACAGAATAGAAGACTGGTATGGTGGCTGAAAGACAGGGGGGACCTTCTATCTCCTTAGACCATAATGGTTGCAAAATGTGAGACTCCTGTGTCTCTAAATTACTGCTTACTGAGGCACTTCAGTGAATCAATCTCTGCAAATAGCTATCCCATTTTAACTTCTCTCTAGGCATCCACTAAACCAGCCTCCTGCTCTGACTCTGAATGCAAGAAGTGGCTGCCACTGGCTACTGAATTATAGGCTCTGGCATTGTCACAGTGACATTTCATAACAACAAAAATTAGCCTGGGTTTAAAATGGAAAAAAAAAAAAAAAAAAAGGAGAAAGCATCTGAGGGGAGAAGGATGTTTCTCCCTTCCAATCGCTGTACATGCGACAGCATGGCACCCTGTAAGACAACACGAGCAGGACTCGGTGCCAACACACCGAGACGAGCCGCCTACCACTTCTCATGAAACGAGAGGCAAGAAGGATCCCCTCCAATTGTCGAGCAACATCACCAGGCCAGTTATTGGAGCCCAAGTGTAATTTTAGCAGCCGCTGGCATCCGGGAGATGTGGGCAGTTGTATATTGCGCGTGCTAACGACACACGGCAGCATTGGCTGATCCTGCATTTCTCTTTACAAATTGCAGAGCCGGTAAACTGGTAAAGCAAAGCTTTAGGGATCAGGGCTGAGGTGAGCGTGCCCCGCAGCGTCAGCCCTGTGCCAGCTCTCGGGGGCCGGTCCCAGGGATATTGCTGCTAGCGGCAACCCCGAGCGGAGCAGGGCCTGGCCCTTGTCACATGCAGGTATATGTTCCTACACCCATGCAATCTTCTGCACCGAGCCCATACAACAGCTCACGGGGACACATCATTAACAGGATCGCAGAACTGACCCAGCTGGAAGACAATCCTAACAAAACATACTGTGAGGGCTATTTTAAATAATTTGTTTATTCTATACAAATATTAGGTATATGTAACCATATATTACGTCATATATAATTGCTATAGATGTTTTCATATGTCTAAATTTGTATTTTTTACTTTATCTGCCCGAACATCAAAACTTTTTAACCTGGATGAGTTTATTGCTGTGGCTTCCCTTTTTGTGAAGCACAGCATTTTTAACAAAATCATATTTCACAAAGCCCCTGCCTTGCACTGTTGCCAGTTCTGACCGGCCTCTGGTACCGCTTTCCAGCTGTGGGGCTCCAGGTTGGATGCTGTTGTCTCACGAGCGCGCAGCCCACAGGCTGTAGACAGGACAGGACACACGGCTTATTTAACACAGCGCGCGTAAAATCCAGGTGGCGCCAATGATGGCCACCCAAACGATTACCCATTTGAACCAGTGCTCCTCTCCACTATCTGGCTGGTCCGTGACCTAGTGATGGGGAGAAACGAGGCATGGGCATGGTCCCCCTGAAAGCTGGAGCCGCCCGCGCTTCTGCTCAGCTCGGTGGCTGCAGGAAGGCTGGCTGCTTGCGAGAGGGCAGAGCAGGGAGTCGGCAGTGGATCTTCCTCAGCATCTCCCCCCCTCCAAAAAAAAGGCTGCTGGACGTTGAAGGGCTGCACCCCCTTCGCTCGGCAGAAAAAGTGCAGCCAGAGGAGCTGATGGCCGGCCAGGCCAGGGCATCTCTTCTGCTGCAGAAGCTGCAGCCCCAGAGTAATCCCTCTGCTTCCCATGCCCCCGCGCTAAACCACTAAGTTGTGAGACAGTGTAACAGAAATGATTTTTTAATAAAAAAGGCCCTGCTTTTGAAGCCAGAGGTAACAGGATCATAAATCTTTAGAAAGAGCTCATTAGGAAGCTGGAATTAAGCACAAGTGAGTAGGAATTTTAAAGATGACATTCTAAATTTTTAATTCAAATTATTGATACTGCAATCTTCTATTAATTTCCCTATAATTTGTATATGCACTTAAGAGAACATATACCCTCCATCCATCTTGTCAGGCGCACACACCCCCAGGGTTTTACCAGCAAGAGACTGAGAGAACAACCCAGGGTTAGTAGAGAGAAAGCTGGAGCAAGCCCCACTGTCACAGGGAACTCCGAGTTCCTCTCCAGCAGACACATCAGAGCAGAGTTTTGTAACGCAGGAGACACGCAGACCCTATAGCTGTGAAGCTTTTTTTTTCCTTTTTTTTTTTTTTCTGTGCAATACTTCGGTTGAAGTGCTTCAAGCACACCACTGAAAATGTCAGAGAACAAATCAATATCATGGAGAGGGGAGTGTTGCTGCTGCACCACCGTACCACATGTGAAGAGGGGCCCAGCACTCCTGTCTGCGGTGGTTTTGCTGGTACGAATGCCACTGCCTGACATTTTCCCTTAGGGAAGAGAGAAGTGTTGGGATTTTAATCTTACTTCAGCTAACCATCCTCACTCCAGTTCACCTCAAAGCTCGGAAACTGTGACAAACCATCTCCAGGGTGTGTCATAGCAGACAACCAAAGTGCTTGTTTAGAAAGAATGGGAGTAATTTTCATATACTTGGAAAAAGCCTAGGTTGAAAATAACCATTTTCAGCTGATTCATCGCATCCGCTACCTGCTGCCCCAGAAAACACCAATCGCCTGCAGTGAGGAAGGCAAAAGCTCTCTGCCCACAGACAGCAGCTGCAGGTGGTGGTGGGGAGGAGGAGGGGGAGGAGGAGGAGGAGGAGGAGGAGGAGAGAAGTGCATCCACCCAGGGAGGTGCAACCCAACCAGGCAGCTTCAGAAGGGCTAAGGTGCCGCAGCAGCAAATGGGAAGCTGTCTGCTGGACTTTTTGTGACAAAATGCTGTGAATCAGCATTAAAAAAAAGCCAATAAAACCAAGTGAGTGGCTCATGCTTTTCAGCGCAGCTGTGCCAGGCTCCCTGCAAATTCAGCCCAGGTGCCCTGAGAGTGCTTTGTCACTGTGGGCCCCACCTCCTTGGTGCTTTGTAGACACCCAGTTAAGTAATTAACCAACGCAAAAATCTTTCTCATAGAAAAAAAAAAAAAAAGAGGCTGTCTTCAACAGAGAACTTTGCCGTGTGACGTGGTCTTATTTTGGTAACATAAGAGGGAGTTTTGACAACAGTTATAGAAGATGATGTTTTTCCCCCCCTCTTTTAACGTCCTGCTACTTGCCATTACTTGGCAATCTTTTGTTATGTTATGCTCACCTCATGTGCTAAGCCTAACCATTTTTAATTACTCTCTTGCTTTTGACTTTACAAATCTTTTTCACTTGCTTTCCAGGTTTTTTTTTATGCTCCTTTGTGCATTTGCACGTTATCTTCTTAGATTTTTCTGCGCTTTGTTCTGATGTGAAATGCGACCAAGTTACGCGCAAAGCCTTGGAGCACATTCATTGTTACCTCTTTTCTGCATTTAGTTTTCCCCACACCCTTGACAGCATTATTCGTGTTTCTTGGCTGGCACTAGCGTGCTTGGGATACGGATGCCTGATGACTCTACTGGGATCTGGATAACAAGAAACATACCATGCCGAGCCGCTGAATTCCCGTAGCAATCACATGCTGTCCCTCCTGTTTCTCACAGGGAGGACGTGGTCTACCAGGCTGGTGGGCAATGATGTCCTCTACCCAGCCCCAGCCCCGCGGCGCTGGAGGCCAGGCTGCAGCGCAGACCTCTGCCGCGTGGCAGCATGAGCCAGGGCGCCAGCGAGGGCAGAGCACCACAGACGGCAGGTGGCCACCATCAGTGGTCCCATCACCTTGGAAATGCCCCACACCGTTTCTGCTGGCCCAGCCGCAGCAGCCGAGCGACACTGTGGGGCTCAGCTGACCGCTGCTTCCCACCCTGAGCCTTCAGCTCCACCCTATGTGTTAATACATCTCCTTCCTACGCCCCCAGGATGAGTGTCCTCTCCCTTCAGGAGCATCATTAGATTTTATAAAGAGTGCTGCTTTTCTGTCTGGTGTGGTTGAATTCATTGTCAGAGTGACATCAGCTGGGAAAAGCTGGTACTGGAGCACAACTTCATTTTAAAGAATTTTCTTTCCACCCGAAAGCAAGTTCCCCCCATGCTGTGCAGAACATCTCAGTTCTTTTGAAATCCAAAAATCCCAGGCAAATTATAACTTTCCATAAGTTGAAAGCAACCAATGACCTCCCTCTTCAAGACTGTTACCCAGACTAATTATTAATTTTAACTGTAAATTCTTCATACGTGAAACAAGCAAGAGAAAACTGGAGCGTGACAGTGCAGCCAGCCTCCTTGGAGGACAGAGTTGAGCGCAGAGGGGTTTTCTCTTTCGGGCATACAGGAATGAAGCTTCAGCGTCAGCTCTCGTGGGGGCTGGAGGTGGCAATCACCATACCGATGGACTGGCTGCTTGATATGATTTTTTTTGGTCTGTCTGGTGGCCATAATTGTATTTTAATGTTATATTAAGACTACAGACTTCTCATTAAAAGGCAAGGCATTTGCAACACAATACTAAGTGATTCAACACATGCTTATAATAATTTCTGCTTCTGGCTGGCAACACATGTTACTTCACAAGAAAATACTGTGTTTTGTATGATGTGGGCATAAACCAGGACTGTATTTCTTTTTGAAAGATATCAACAATTACTGTAAAGTAAAGTACCTTGGACAATTTTGGCATACACAGATGAGCAGGGAATATACCAAGACTATTTTTTTTTTTTTTTCACGAGAAAGCACTCATACTTTATTTCTGAATATGTGACAGGTGAGGTTTGAGAAACCCTTGTCAAAGAGGAAGATAGTAGAGAAATCCTCAAATACTCAGGTCAGCATTGAAAAAAATTTCTTTTTCTTGGGACAGAGGACAAATGTGTATGATTTTTTTCCAGCCAAAAATCTCTATAACTGAGCTTGTCTTTTGGTAAAAGAAGTTGTATGAGCTCTTACTTGGTACTCAGTAATACCTGTGATATTTGCTACTCTCAAATCTGTTATTGACTTCCACAGCCTTTACAGAAAGGCTTCTGATTAGGATTTTGTATAGCGACTTAAGTTTCGTAGTGCCAGCAACTGACAGACATTTTCAGTGTCTAAGGCAAGCCTTGCAAAGGGAAATTGCCCCTTTTCCGTATAGAAAACTGATTTCCCTGAAGGTCACAGGGAAAAAAAACCTTTTTTGACACAAGCTAATGTAAGAGATGATGGAAACATCCTATGAAAATGAGTCTGCACACGGCATGTCTTTTGGGAGAAGGGAAAAAGCTGAACTTCCCAGGAGAACATCGCTCCTGGACTTGTTTTGGCATGAATGCCCTTTGGTAAAAAGACAGGTGCTGAGCTAGGTCGCTCCCTGGGACCACTGTCAGGAAAAAAAGGAGTATTTTTGCCTTTCGTTTTATTGAAGAGTTTCCAAGTTGGTATAAGGAAAGGGAAGGAGCAAAGTGTGTACCAGACTAAATAGCTCCAGTAATTCCCAAATTCTTCATGACAATCAGATTGAGTTGGTAGTTTGTGAGTTTCGCCGCAGCGAACAGCATCTGGCCAAACTTTAATTTTGCTGCTGGTTGAAAGAAAATTGTGTTCAGTAGGTGAAGCAATGGAAAACTGCAGGAAAAGCGGAGAGCACTACAGCACGCTTCTCTCTAGCAAGAGCTCCTCTATGACTGCAAGGCCAAATACAGTTTAAAAAAAAGGAAACACAAGTTTCCCTGGTACTTAGAGGCTTCAGGATTGAAGGTTTTAAATGGGTAATTTAAAATGCTTCATTGAATAACTTTGTAATACAACAGTCTGTTGGAAGCCGTCTGCTCCCCGGGATCACCACTCACCAAACATGCCTATTAGGTGATACAGAAAATACTTCTCCACAGGACACACAAAGTTTAATCAGAGCAGGTTTTTCAAAAGCCTCCAGTGAAGCCCGGTTAATGAGAGAAGAAACATTTCTAGGTGTACACTGTTGCAAATGAAAGAGGAAAAACTGCGTTTATCTGTTTACTCTTCCTGGCCCAAGGGGATAATCAATGCCGGTTGCTTCGGTCAGCAGCTAGCAAGGATAGGATCAAGAACTACCGTAACACCACCTGGTTTAGTTACAGAGGCTCTCTGAGATACGGATCCGACAGGAGACAGTCCCTCGGCTTACAGCGCCGGCCGCTCTCAGACAGCAAGCAGCAGCAACAGCTCTCACTGCCTTTCCTCGGAGCTGCTTGGGCTGACTCAGGAGTTTCTTTGCTTCCCTGCGTTTTTGCAGTGGTGGCTCCCTTTCCCTCCCCTCTGGCTTGCCTGCACCTTCAGTCAACATCAACACTCTGCCTGCATTTATATTCAGTCTACCAAATAACACATCCAGCCTCACGGTTGACATATCTGAGCAGCTTTAAGGCAGAAGTTTCTTTTTCTTTCTTCAATTTGTTCTCTTGAGGCAGGTCTCTCTTAAAAACAAACAAACGAAAAAAAGTGCCGCTCCATTTAAGCTTCGTCTACCACATGGTGAAGTCCAAAGGGCGCAATGCCATCTGACCAAGCAAAGTGAGGGGACCGCCCCCTGGAGAACCCACCCCCAGGACACTCCCTCCCAATATATTTATTGATTTATAAACTTCCACAGCACTTTTCTGTCTGGACACGTTCAGTCCCTCAACACAAGTCAGTTTTCACAGAAACACAGAATGGTCAGGGTTGGAAGGGACCTTTGGAGATCATCTAGTCCAACGCCCTGCCAGAGCCGGTTCACCTACAGCAGGTTGGACCGGATGGCATCCAGGTGGGTTTTGAATATCTCAGAGAAGGAGACTCCACCACCTCTCTGGGCAGCCTGTGCCAGCGCTCTGCCACACTCAAAGTAAAGAAGTTTTTCCTCATTTCGGAAGGGGATTTCCTATGTTCCAGTTTGTGCCCATTGCACCTTGTCCTGTCCCTGGGCACCACTGAAGAGTCCCGCCGCATCCTCTTGACACCCAACCTTTAGACAATTGTAAGCATTGATGAGATCCCCTCTCAGTCTTCTCTTCTCCAGGCTAAACAGACCCAGGTCTCTCAGCCTTTGCTCGTAAGAGAGGTGTTCCATTCCCTTGACCATCTTTGTAGCCCTTTTCTGGACTCTCTCCAGCAGTTCCCTGTCCTTCTTGAACCGGGGAGCCCAGAAATGGACACAGTACTCCAGATGCGGCCTCACCAGGGCAGAGTAGAGAGGGAGGATGACCTCCCTTGACCTGCTTGGCCATGCTCTTTATGATGCACCCTGGGAGACCATTGTCCTTCTTGGCCTTCTTTTACTCCAGCCCTGTGCAAAGCCGCCTTGATCACCCCAGCAGAGCGCCCAGGCCAAGGCTGTCTGTTCTCTTTGTACCCACCAGCCTGGTCTAGCTCACCTTCTGGTCCAGGGAAAAACTCACCCCTATCGGCACCTGTCTGGCTTTATAAGCTTTTTACAGCAGTTTTCAGAAATTAATTAATGGTGCTGTTTTCATTTTAGCGCCAGGTCAGTATCATAAACCAGCTATGGGTATGGTGCTGTGCTCTAACTGGTTTCCGCCTCTGCTCAAAGAACTATCCTTCGACAAAGCATTTTGGGATCAATGATGAGACAAATGGAACACCTGTTGAAACCAGTTTTCCAAAATAAAGTCCTTTCCGTCCCAACACACGCATGCCCATGAATCGCAGCTCTCTGCTGTCTTCTCCTGCTTTTCCAGTTGAGCAAAATTCAGCCGGTGGCCAGTCCACAAAAGCATACTACTGATTGCAGAGAGGCTGAGTTATGCTTTGTTTTCCTACCCGTGCACACCAATTTGAGCACGATGGCACCGACTCAGCTCTTCAGTTTCACAGAATGTGTGAACATTTATTGTTTGCAACCCCTTAGGTGTAACAGGCCCATGGGTTGAAAAGTTGGTAGCACAGGACAGACAGACACACCTCTTCTCTGTAAAAACCCCTCCACGCTAGAAATATTCCCCAGCTGAACTTTTTTTCCTCCTCATTCTTACTGAGCTCACTTTAGGCCTGGTGGATTATTCCCGAGGACAAGTTCAAGCTCCTGGTACAGCTTCTAGCTCCTTGTTGGGTACAGTTCAGGTCATGTTATTAATTTACGGTTGTTAGCCAAACTGCTTCCCCATCCGTTCTGCCTCCCCCAGCTTTTTTTGGCGGACAAGAGCCAGGGGAGACCCCAGCTACACAGTGAGCTTCACACCCTCACCAGCCATCTCTAACCTCCTTCTGCTGATCTCGATAGGGAAATCAAATTCCTGAGGCGCGGATTACGAGTTCCTGCACAGGGCAGTTTCTGTGAAGCCCACCACGTTGGCACGCCTTAGGAGGCAAAGAGCACGCTTCATTTTGGGAATAATGATGCTTTGAGTTTCTGGAATAAAACATTGCTTTTGTGGGGGAGGGGGGAATATTTTTTTCTGTCCTAACCCTGAAGTTTAAAGAACTGTACCTGGCAGCTGTCCTTCCCCCTAGTTAATCTCATTAAATCTCATCTCTTGCATTCACTTCCAGACTCATTTTTTTCCATGCATGCTGTTTGCAGCTTTCACTCTTACAAGATTTTTTTTTTTTAAACATACTGGTTTTTCATTGTCTTCTGCGGCTGAAACTTTTTGCAAACCCACTTCCTGCGAAGCAGTTCCTGCAAAGTCCTTGAAAATGAGAGTATTGAAAAACCTAAGCTTACTGGGATGAAGGGGGAAACAGCTAACTAACATTTTTTTTTTATCCCCAAATACCTTTCCCTAAGTGGGAAGAATTTCAAATAAACAAAAAATCTTCTAATTTCTAAGAAACAGTTTGTTTAGTGCCGTCCGTGCTTGCTTCAATTATAATTGATATATAATATATATAATTTATATAATTTGCTTTTTGTCTGCTGAGATGGCAGTATTCTACTTTGACTAGTGAATTCTGATACGTAGTCCACATGGGACTAGAAATAAGGCTCTTAAATGCTAATTTCTTCCATTTAGGTTACAAGGCAGGTTGCAAAGGTAAGAAAAAAAAGTGTGTCTTAAGATATCAGACCTACTATGGACAGTGTTTGATTGGGTTTTTTTTTTGTAATACTGAAGAATCCCAGCTCTTTTAGATCTTTAGTAGCAAATACCCGCAGCAATTCAACAGACAAGTGTTTCCACAAGTCTTCACACTCACCAAAGCTGTGCTAAACTCAACAAGCGTTTTTCCTGCTGCTTCTGAATGACCATTTCAACTCTGGCAACCTGAAAATTACTGTAAAGAACAAACTGAAATGTTATCACTATCTGCTGCCCAGCAGTTGTTTTACAATTCCAGAACTGTTGGGCAATTAAAAACTAATGCACTGCAGGTAGTTTCAGCTCTTTCTGGTAACGAGACTACTATTTACATGAGGATTCAACTGTTTCTGATCCAGAGTTATTTCCTCTCTTAAACTGCCTTTATTTTTATTAAGTGACTGCATGAGTAAGTCGCTTACAATGATGATCAATAATTAATTACCTTTGGATCCTTTCTTTCCCATCGTAGCCAGTTACGGTGACACCACCTACAAAAAGAACCTACGTGGCGTTGTGTGTCACGAACCACAAACGCAACAACGGACTCCTCTGTTTTTCCAGGTAAATGAGAGCTGTTTGATGGGTGACAGACACATCTTCCAATACCACTGCCATTAGCACCATTTAATCTCGGTTTCCAGAAGACCAGTTCCATGAGTAAAGAATAATTTTAATTAAAAGCAGACACTCAATATTTTTTCCTCCTTCCTCAGCATTTTTTTTTAACCTTAGTTTCAAATTATTAATGGCGGAGATGTCAATACTCTAAAATTACAAGATGATCAAATTTCAGTTTGGTGCCCAATGAGATGCTGTGGGCTCCGAGCCTGAAACAACGATGCAAAATGGAATTGCGTCGCAATACATCTAAATGTATCAAGTCCCACATTACAACTCTTGAAAACAGTCAATCATTCCGCTCCTTTCATTATTAAGCAAGATTGTTTAGCATCATCCATATTAAGAATTACTTTTCCAAGTTACACAGCATCAACCCAAATACATTGTCGAAGTACCGATACAGCTGTATTAAACCCACAGCCTTTAAGAATATGTACGATCTTGAAAAACAACCCTCCCCCCCAGTCCAGTCAGTAAAAATATTCTCCGTAGACCGTGTGAATGGCTCTAATGTCACACTCTGTTAAACAAAGGTTTCCCCATAAGCCTATGTCAATGGACCTTCCGTCACCCTTTCGCTCTCAGGCAGCGGAGCCCCACGTCAGCGTATTTTGCTTAAGACTGATAGTTGCCAGCTGTTGGTTTGTAATTCCCTATATTGTTCCAATAAAAATTTCAGTCTGAGAATGGGAATCCCAAAACAAACTCTCACTGGCATAAAGATACAAATTACTATCAACAGAAATAAAAACTCCTCAATTAATAAGATACTGAACACTTTAAAGGTGGCCAACAAATTACTGAAATATTCTAAAAAGCTATTTTCAGTCCCTTACATATGCTGTTGCTGCTGAGCCAAACATAAACATTTTGAAATCAAGTGATCTGGTAGGTTGAAAGATGACAAAATATTTCAGTCTTGAATTTGACAGTCCAGATGGAGTTCAGAGGTATAATGAGAATATTTCTATTTTGACACGATTTAAAAATAAGGTAATAACAGTGTAATCAGGATTTTATCTTCCTTTTAACGAGGACAGTACTAACAATTGAGTTGGCGGGCCACAAGAAAGAAGTGGGGCTATTTGCAACAATGAAACAAAGTCCAAAGTTTACAGGTCAACATGAACCTTTCCAATTTAAACAGTCCTACAAAGCATAAACTGAAATATTTTACAGGGCTCCGTTTCATCCTACTGCTACACTTCCATCATTATTTTTATCAAAGCACCATTTTGAGACCTCCAATTAAGACGTTAAAGAAAGCTGTTAGAGTAATGAGGGACACCCAGTTCAAAAGCAGAAACACACAGCCAGGGACTGAGTCAGAGACGCATCTTCAGAAAATAAGGCAGTCTGCCTTCGCCCTGTAACGAGCTTGTGATCTTAAGAGTAACGAGAATCAAGTGCGTGTGTTAACCTTTAAACTGGTTGCACCTGAATGAGATTACTAACAGCTTTCTGAAAAATTAACACATCAACAGGCATTAGCTGTATAACATTTTTATTTTACTATATTGACATTTTATGCACAAATATTTTATCAGAGTAAAAATAGAAAATAATTGTTTCATGTAAAATTACCAAAAAAATGCAAAACACAAAAGAAATACATAATTATTAGCAGAGTATAAGTGTCTTTATTTAAAGAGTAAAAAGTATGCAAAAAACCTTCCGTTTTACAAAAAATTGGGAATATTCTTTCTATATTTTCCTTCTGGCAGCAACAGAACAACCTTTGACAATATATTCTACATCTTTTATTTTATTGAAGACGTCAAGTTAGTCAGAGTTCTCCCCTCAACTACAGAGAATGCGACTGTGATTTCATACAGTTTGAAGGATTCCTTCTTTACTAATTAGAACACGGTGGAAAAGAAGATGATGCCACAAGGAAGAACCCAAAAGGACGATCATACCTACCGAAAAGCTGCAACATAAAGAGTCAGATGTATTTACAAAGAAGGTGTGATATCAGAAGTTCCCCCTAGAGGGCTTACGTAACAAAAACATTCAAGGGGACAAAGTATTGACATTACATTTCAATTTTGCTGTTAGTTTACCCTCCCACAGTCCAGTTTGACCTAGAAAGCTGATATTTTAAGCTTCTCTTCTTTTTGTACTGTATTTTAACCAAAAAGGCCTCTCATGAAAGCTGCTCGATATAACCAGCGACTTGTATTGGACTTCTGTTTAGTACCGGAGCGGTGTGACACACATAGCTGCTGCCACCGAACTATCAGCTCCACCTTACTCTTCGCAAGCAAACCCGCATCTATGTGCAGAAGTCACCTCAACCACTTGCCAACTGGTGGAATCAGACGACTGTAACAGTAATAAAATGGATTGATGACTGACCTCGTGACAGATGCATTCACACATTCTGCTCAGGGCTTAAGATTTTTTTTAAAAACAAAATAAAACCAGCATGCTCAGTAGACAGAGTGCTTTAAAAGCTCAAGAGTGAAAACAACATTGAGTTACTGAAAGAGTCTAGCAAAAAAAAGTTATAATCATGATGATGATGAAAAAAAGTAGGCTATAACTACATGCAAGATTTCTCGTTAAGCAAAAGCTACCGGCAGATGAACAGCCACCTACAAATGAAAAGTTTTGTCCTCAATGCATCTTTTAAAATAAACATGAGTCTTCTGTGTTCTTTGCCCTCGGCCTGCTTTCAGATCAAGAGCAACAGTCCAGTGCTCTCCCTACTCAGTATAAACACAGTCGATGTTAAGAAACTCGCTGTACAAGTACTTTTGATTTAAGGTTTAAGAGTAGCTCGATCCCTCACAGAATTAAAGGTTTTCCCTTATCCATTTGCATTTTAATCATTAAGTGTTACCACAGGGGGTTTCTCTTATATAATGTTGGAAAAGATGCATGGTGGCATAGTATTTATACTGTTTAATAACATGTAGCGGCAAAACCAAAATCAAAACTGCACCATTTTCAGCCATCAAAAGAAAAAGTCTAACAGGCGTCAGTACAGAAGCTCAAAAGTTGCAGCCTACTTTCTGCTGCACGTATCAGTTTGCATGAAGGACTCTCCATATCTCAGATTTCAGGACACATTCCAACTATTTCTATTCACCATCCAGATTTCAAATTGCACCTGGCTCTGGAGCATGCATTTGGCTTATGAAGCTTCAAAAACATCACCTGAAGTTCAGAAAGAAATTAATTTTAAATAAAAAATACATCTTTTAATATACGTCAGACTGTACAATAATTTGGAAATCAAACTTCAGTTCTCTGTAAAACTATTTTCAACTCGCATTTTGTTTCTAAACAGGGACTACTGACTGTGATTAACTTAAGTCTTCAGTGACCGAGGCTGGCTACCCCGCAGGTATAAGCGCCTTGCGGAAGAGCATTAAACCCCCACACCAAAACAACGTACTCTTTGGGCGAGGGCTATTTTTTCAAGCTTTCAATCACCTGATGGGGGGTGGTAATAGGGAAAGAAGTTTATCTTTGTTTTTTGCTGAACGGCTAGCGTTAACAATGTCTTTCAAAACAGGTAAGTACTTGCCCTCATATATGCATATTATCTACATATTACAATGAAATACTCATCATTGGCTTTTCACCGAAGCCAGATCGAAACCTGGATCTCCTTCTTCAGCACTGATCTTCAGTTCAATCTAGTCTTAGTTTCCTTTGCTTATAAACACAGAAGCTATTTTAAGAACCTGATGCTCTGTAACATTTAATGTGTCTTTCGGCTCTGCTTGATTAAATGAGAATAATGAGCACGTTTAACTTGGAAAGCATCAAATGCCATTTGGTAGTTCAGCAGAGAACAAAGACTGGAAAGGACTGAGTTCAGACAACTGGATCAGCCTGCTTGCTGTAGGTACTTCATTTTTGAAAAAAGCGCTGCAAAAATTATTTTGTACAGTTGTGGACACAGAGCATTGACCACTTCGACCTTTCTCACCAATTTCAGATCGCAATTTCAACCACAGAGGCCCTGACTCAAAGCTGCAGATGTTGTAGTGATCCCTTAACTTATACTGAAATAAATGCTGTTAAAAGATCCAAATTTATGCGAGTCCCAGTTCTTTGTAGAAATTCATGCACTATATTGTACTGTGAGGAAACAAAAGAAGTTTCCATTTCTGATAAAGGAAAGAGCAGCAACTGCTCTGGTTATATCGGAAAGGCCTCAGGCTCCCACTTTCAGGTCCTAGTGCTTAACTATCCTTCTCTGTCTGCAGGGATGCTGTCGCTAGCGCCACCGCGGTAACTGGCTGCGCAATACCATGGAGCTGCATCTTGGCTAGTTTCTTCTGCTCGCACTCTGTGACCAACCGGTTCAACTCTGCTGCACTGTATCCGATGAGCGTTTTCAAGTCGCAGACAAATTTGTACACAAACCTCTTGCCTTGCACCTTGCAGATCATGTCTCCATCATAGTAATACCTGTAGAACGAAAAAAAAAAAAAAAAAAAGAAAAAAGTAAGCCTTCAGCATCAGTAACTTCCATACACATCAGCCATTTACTTAAGGTCACTCGGAGGCCAAAATATTAATCTTTTTCTCGTCATGCACGATTCTCATATAATTTCATATACCAAGGGAAGAGGGTTGAAAGTTGTCCCTGTACCTTGATGTGTTACGGAGAAACAAAACACAGCAATTATTTGCTAAGCTGTAGGAAGCACCAGTTCAGAAATGAAGGTCTCCGAGCAGTTTAAAAACAGCTGAGGGAGGGGTGTAAGTTTTATATAGTGCTCTGCCTTAATAAGAAAATGTTTTTTCCCCCCTCATTACTGTCTTTTGCTTTCTTTACTCGTCTCTGCTTTTCTGAGGAAAAAGTCATGTTGGGAACAGTTTGAAAACGAGTGGTTTCTATGATACCAGAGCAGCCATTCTCTCCCCGTTGTTTCCAAAGATGAAAGTAAAACTATAAAAGCATGGTTTGCTTTTTTCTCTTTTGTATAGTTCATCTGCTGGCAAAACCACACCCTTTGCCTTTATTTAGAGCTAAAAGTGACTTCTACAACTACGAATACTTTTTACAATATGTTACAGAAGAGTTATCAGCCTGAGCAGAAATGCAGAAAAGGTAACATAAAGTCTGTATAACCCACTGTACTCCAGAGACATTATAAATCTTCAGGTAAGACCAACAGAACGTAGGTTAGAATTTTACAGTTTTGTTGCTGTTCTTGTCTCACTGCAGGCATTTAATAGAACGCATGTTACATTTCTCATTAAGAAAACCCAAGTGGCTGGGACATAACTTGGACCTGACGAGTTTAACAAGCTTATGATAAAATTGAAGAAAAAATAATAAAATAAAACCAAACCAAAAGAACCCCACAAAACCCAAAACAAAACCACCAAAAAAACCCCAAAACACACCAACCAAAAAAAACCCCCCAAACTAAACCACCCACACAATTTTATTTCCTCAAAATCATCACCCAAATCAGCTCAGATTTCGTAACTGTGTAAAGCTCAGCCCTCTGAGCGACATGCTCGTACAGCAAGATGACTCTCGTTCACCAGCAAAATTAAGTCAATTAAAAGACTAACTTTTGTCTTCTAGCTCTAATGGAAAACTGTACAGGAAATTAATTATTTTTCTTCAAGTCTGACATCCCTAGTGCATAATTAAACAGGTGTTGATTTTTGAAAATTTACCAAGGTGTATATAACAAAAAAAAGCTGCTCTTCCCTTTTTCACCCTGCCCAAGTTTCTATACTGCCTGGTTTCCCTACAGCTGGGCAGAAGATCTAGCACATTTCCCAATAATATCAACATCATTTTCTGTATTAATCACCAATTGACACAGTAATTTCAGCACATTAGTAAACAAAACATATCACCATTTTTGTTTTAATAAAACTTTAGCTTGACAACAGTGTTTATCATGGGAGTAGCAAGAGGCATTAAATATCCCTTCAGACATTCAAGTGTTAGAAAACATGTCAATATTGATGCAGCTGCCAAAATGGCAACATTGAGAAATGTGATTTCTGTAATTCTGCGACTAAAATATAAATGCAAAACTTCTCTAATAGCAATTTATGCAAATTACTGTGCAGACATCTGTTTAATATCCCACTGATAAGAACATTATTCTAAAGTTCTTCAGCTGCCTTTGAGATCTTCTGCGGAGTTTGTTGACAAAGCCCAAAAAACATTAGCATCATTTACATCATTTTTATGTTCCAGAAAGTTTTCACATATACCTCCAGTACACAAACGCATAGATTCACAAAACAGGTTGGAAATATGGGAATGGCACTGCAACAATACAGGTTGGGAAGCAGCTCTACTAGAAAGGCCCTGCCTTGGGCAGGAGGTCGGACCTCCTGAGGCCCTTCCCACCCGAGGGATTCTGTGATCCTATGAAAAAAGTAACACTCTAGTTTAATGTATATAAATAATGTAAGAACAGCTATACAAGACCAGACTAAAGATCTATCTAGAACAGGCTATAGACTCCAACAGACCAAAAGCAGATGCCTGAATGCCTAAGGAAAAGCATGGAAGTAGAGTAAGCACCTAATGACGCTCTTCCTTGCTTTCAAATATCTGGGGCTAGAAGTTGTGTTTTTCCATACTTAATATCCTTCAAAATACTTCTTTTTCATTAATTTGTCCACTTTCTTCTCAAACTCGTAACGTAATTCTGGCATGCACAATACTGTGCCTAAAGAAGTTAGGCACGAACTAAAACAAAAGGGTATAGTTAAGCTGTGTATCTGGTGCGTGCCAGTTTCTTCTGATTCCTCCCGTCCATGCAAATGAGATCCTGAGCAGTCATTCTATCCTCACTCTGTGACATTCATGGTCTTCTAGACTTCGCTCTCCCCCAGTGAAAGTACTCATTCAGCATTACAAATAATTATGTTCTTTAAATCCTCCCTAAAAGACTGAAGAAAGGCAGAATATGGTAACTTTACCATCATTTCTCTTAGAGGTATTTTTAAATATAAGTTGATTATTTATTTTTTTTAAACAGCGTTAGATGAGTTTGCTTCCTTTTAGAAAAATAGTGTAGCCAATAGTGGAAATGCTGAAAAGCAGATCTTAGATCTCAGACTTCAACCATATGCCACTTCACTGCTATAACTCTTAAAACTGCTTAAACAGTTTGCAGGATTAGGCAATAAATACCTTTCTTGAAAACTAATCAAGAGAAAGAGCTTTAACCATATCAGAATGAAAAATTAGAAGTTCAACCTTCATTATTTCAGAGGACTTCAATGAATTGTCAAATGATTCCAGAGGCCAAAATACTCCGGGAAAAAGAGCCTAAAATGCAGGTACTTGCATTCTTCCACCTCCTCAAGCACATCACCTACAGTGATTCAGTAATACAAGTCCCTTTTACTAATGTCAAGTACAAAATCATAAGGGAATGAAGACAAACTGAAACACCTTCATTTCTTCAGGTGATAAAAGTTAACTATGTTGGAATCACAACTGTTGAAACTTACCCGTCAACTGCATTTTTCAATTTAACATCCCTACCATAACAATGGCATGAAATGGATCAACAAATATTTGAACTTAGAAGCAGCTTTGTTACATACACAAAACATTCTTACATGCAGAAAACTACTAACAACTACGTCATTACAGGAAAGTACCGCTTTATACCATAACAAAAGCAAGAGGAACACAAGTTAATGGTAAAATATAAAAATAAGTCAGTAATTCAGAATATTCACATATTTCTGTATCTTTCACCAATAATCAATATTGTTTGGCATATTACTGAAAGCATAAATGCTGAAGATGCCTGAAAAAGAAATATATTTCCAAAAGTGAGCTATACAAATTAACTATCATGTCAGCATTCAATAACCTTGAAAAAAAGAAAATACATTTTCAAATGTTCAAGAAGTTATTGTACTATCTTCTTTAAAAAACCAAAAGAGCAAAAATAAAAAAAATAACAACAAATGCCTTACCCTTGAAACTAGCAGTAGCTTCAGAAGATCTTCACTAAAAAAGCCGCAAGTCTTGCGTTATGATAGTTAGAAATAAAGCAGCCAAATGGAAGCAAATCACTGCATATCTGATCAGCTTCTAAAGTTTCTTACCTCAAAGCCCGACTAAGCTTCTCATAGTTCATCGTGGGTTTGTTTTTGCGCTGTCCCCATTTTTGTGCAACCAGTTCAGGTTGATTCAATTTAAACTCTCCTTCGTCACCAACCCAAGAAATACAGTCCCGAGCATCTTTGTCAGTGAGAAGTTCTAATAAAAA
Source organism: Pluvialis apricaria (assembly GCA_017639485.1). Classification (NCBI taxonomy): domain Eukaryota; kingdom Metazoa; phylum Chordata; class Aves; order Charadriiformes; family Charadriidae; genus Pluvialis; species Pluvialis apricaria. Next base: position 107,845,921 of record CM030007.1, read on the forward strand.
CTGCCACAACTGGATCTGGCCATTGTTTCCTGTTGAAATAGGGATAACAAGATCCATTTCAATTAGTTCTTTTTATGTTCCCCTCATAGCTAAAAATTTCCAACCAACATATTAAAGTAGACCAACATAGAATACATGATGGAAGGAAAATTTGCACTTAATTTCTTCTAATTATTCTTTTGTAAATATTTTCCTGCAAAGTCATCAGTATTAATCTATTAAAAAAGACGCTGATGAACAAACGGGGGAAAAAAAATAAAATCAAGATTTCTCATAAATCTGTCCCTAGAACTTAAGAAAAAAAAAAAAAAACAAAACAGTAAACATAGTCATTTAGACACACATCTATCCCTAAAATAGAACAGATTTAGCAAGAGCTGCTTATTCCTCTTCAGGCATACACACACACACACATATATATGCATGCAAGTTGTCTTTTTAAAAAATAGTTTAGTCTTCAATTTTCAACACTAATATTAGAAATACAAAAAAACCCCACAAACTTCAGCTTAAATCAATATAACACCTTTCATGTCCAATCATTAAGATTTCTTTTTATCTTAATATAGTATCTTATATATTATATATTATATAGTATATTATATAAGTATCTGCAGTTAAATTTTTAAACTCTTAATGAGACAAAGATAGCAGACCTAATGTCTAAAGGGAGAAACATAGGGTATTCCCCACTGATGTCAGCCGATAAAATCTTGGCTTAATAATCCTGAATGATACAATAAGAGACTTTTACAGAGAGTTTAAAACAAATAAAAATTCAAGGGAAAGGACAGGAAAGGTTTCAGCAGAAAAATTCACAACAGTGGAAAGAACCAAAGGAAAAATGACAGCAAGACAAAATAAGATAAAGAAATTAAGATGAGCTATTAATAATCAAAGAGTATGTACAAATAACAGTAATTCCAAAATCTAACTGCAGATTCAGTGTGGTGTTTTCCAGAAGGTGCAGTCATTTAACAAAAGAGGAATCTGAAACTTGCTAAATTCCAAAGTCACCAAATTGGGCAGGGCCGGGGGTGGGAAACAAGTAGAGCAAGTAGCAGCAAGGCTAGGATTCTACAACATACAGTTTATTTTCTCCCCTTTCTGTAAACGGAAAGAAGTTAAAAGCTTGAATAGATGCTATGCAGTGGTTTGAGAGGACAGACTGTTAAGTGATAGGAAGAGAAGTAATTCTTTGCATCTCATTTACTGCAGGACTCAAAAGCTGTGGGACCACATTCACTTCGTGCCTGCATGAGCTAACCAACCTGCCAGGTCTGCATGTGGTTGTGATATATTTTGTAGCTGCGGTCCCCTTCATACCACACGGACTTCTACAAACCTCACATCTAGAGTGACAAAGATATGTCCTACAAAACTGTAATTTAAATTAATGAGTGTTTACTGCATTTGCATTTAAAATTAATGGAGACAGTACCTGTTCTATTCCCAGGGGAACTTCTGTCTTCCCCAGAGATCCTTGGAGCTCTCTGTACTTTAGCTGCCTTTGCACTGCTGTTTATTACTTTAATGGTGGTTGGGGTAGCAGGCTGTACAGATGCCGGAATAATCTGCACAGCTGTAAAGCAGAGAACATTGCAGAACATCAATTATAAATTGCTGGCACAGAAACAGGCATATATTATTTATTACCTGTATTATCATAACATCCAGGAGCTAGCTTTTCCTTTGCTAAAACGACACACTATATAAGTCACAATGCTAAGAATAATTTAAAGACTTTTTACCTCTTGCAGTGGAAATTGTGGTTTTAGACTCATAGCAGAGATGCCACATTACAGACAAAACATCAGCTTTAGTTTACTACCCAGTGTATTACATGTTTCCACAAAAAAAAACCCTCTCATGCCTTTGTTTTAGTCCTTATGCTGTTCCCATATGAACTACCCTAATGCACTTTTCTCTGTAATCACCGTAGGACCCTCCATACCTGCTAGTCAAACAGCAATCAAATACTCTTCTATAGCAATGGTGTAAGAGGACGCAAACACCCCACTCTAGGTGGCTTTACCTAGACACAAACCCAGGATATAATACACGCTCTAAGTAAGATATAAGCTGCTTACAAGTCTTCTGAAAATTGATTCATTTTAATAATTGATGACATTGCTTCAGCTGGAAGAATTGAGTTTCAAATAACTGGAAAGTTACTTTTTAGTATTGGTTTCTAAACAAGTCTGCTCTTCCACACTCCCTTTCAATTTTCAGAAATGCTTTCTTTTGAAATTACAACATTTTAATATATCCATTCATTAATGCAATATATAACGTAAAAAAACAGAACAACTCAAGATCTCAAATATGTATCCTAGACAGCTTATTTCAAGAGAGTGGAAAACCTACCATACAAAAGGAAAGTTAGAAGTTTTCACAGTTCAGGTCATACATCACCTTTCAGCCAATAACAAAATATCGAGAAAACCAATGTTTTGCTTTGAAGTTTAAAATATGCCCTCTTCACCTCACCAAGAAAATATTCTCCTCAAGGGACTTTCTAATGTTGTACTATTATAGCACTGAACCAAAGTACAGTGCTAAACCTGCAAACAGTTAATTGTGTGAATTAACTGCTGGCAGAAGTACTTACGCTGATCAATAGTAACAGTTGCTATTTCTCCAGAGTGTTCTTGGCTAGCCAACACATCTGCAAATTAAGAAAAAAAAAAAAAATTTTATTTAACCCACAGATTTCAAGTCACTCGAAGATCAAAAACTTTCATATTGCATAGAGGAAAAAAAGTCAAAATTGGGGATCAGTTTGCAAGAGACATGCATAGCTCTTATGACTAGAGATACCTAACGTCTGTCGTTCAATTTTTAGAAATAAGGAGGTACATGGTGCATTCCAAGGTATTTTATGCGTTCTCCATCCCCTAAAACCTTTAGCTGTATCATGTAAATGAAGATGAAAATAGTTTTCAGTCTGCCAAGTTACATCCAAGCACGGTAAACCTGAAATGCACATATATATTATTGTATTATGCACATACAATGCATCACTTATCGGTTGTGTTGTGTACAATCTGAGGATTTCGTTGCTTATGCTTAATAACCTTCACTTCTATATGACACAGAGATGTACATTAAATAACCTACAATCAATATTTAATTATAAAACTGTCAAATTCAGGAGATGCACAAACTAAAAATCTTTATTACAATAAAGGAGGAATCATCAGTCACCACTTCCTCCCTCTTAGTTATGAAATTTGATGAAAGACAGGTAAACAGTGTTTAGTATGCAGACATGTTTCATAACAGCAGACATTCTCACTAATACCTCCTGTTATCTTGTATTGGTGCCCTCATTTTTACTGCCAATATTAAACAGAGGAGGAACAACTGCTCAGAATTGGGTTCATCTTAAAAGAAAGAAAGAAAAACAAAAAAAGAGAGAAAGGAGGAGGGGGAGTAAGTAAAATCAGTTACAGAAAAAACTCCCGTACACTTTCGAAGAAGCTCCAAATGGCTCCAGAGGATTTCTCCCCACGGGACGCGCTGGAAAAAGTCTGCTTGACTGAGGCTGCAGAGCTCCCGCCCAGGAATACTGAGTGCATTGAGGTCAATGTCAGTCATGCTGAACTCCTTCATCACCCACACCACCCAGTGAAGCACCTGGTCTGTCGACCACTGCACTGGGTCTGGGAAAAGAGACGAAAATGCAAATCACCTCATTATATACTGCAAGGCTCCTGCTCAATTGTATAATAACTTCCATAAAAGTAAATACATAACATCAAGAAGCATAGTCATGACCAAACCTGACTGGATGGAAAGTTGACTCCTCTTAAAATGCTGATGGAGTGGTGTGGCTGGGTGGGCAGACAGAAAGGGGGGAAAAAAGGGATTTTCTTCAGCAAAAGCTTTTACATCAGAACTACACCTGACGTTTCTCAAACACAGAAAATAATTATTTTTCTTTTTCCGTGGGTCTTTAGTTTCAAAAAAAGAGTAGCTTCTCTCACACAAGGATGCTCTTCCTCAAATATGTTGATCAGCATGCGATTATGACCAAGTATTACATTCTAAATCCATCCACATTATCCCAATTTCTAAACTATTACAAATCACCATCATACTGAGTTTGCCTGGGATGGAGTTAATTTTCTTCACAGAAGCCCATATAGTGCTGTGCTTTAGGTTGGTGACCAAGATGTTTTAGCTACTGTGGAACAGTACTTGCACTGAGTCAGCGTGTGACTAACTCAATGTCCTTGGGGCAGACCGTGACTCACAGAATAAACCCCTGCAATGGAAGAAGGCTCAGAGGAGATGGGCAACAGTGAAGTGCCCATGCAGCTCAGAAAATAATGCAAATTGAGATAATGACTTTAACTCAACAAAAAGGAGACTAGAGGGTGGCCTTTGTTTTAGATAAACAGGTATCAACAACTGAGTGGATCAACTGGTGGTGTAAATGTCTCCCCGAGTCAGCCAAACCATAAGCACATGGCTCAGCCAGACACAGAGCACACAAACTGGACAATTTGCAAAAGAATTTTGAGCACAGAAATGGCTTGAGCTGGTTTCAGCCCACATATTCCTTCCTAGCAACCGGGGACAACCAATATTGTGACGGTGAGCACATTATAGAGACCAGTAATGGGAATCACATTGCTATTGTGATTGAACAGCATATTGCAATTGCTGTATTTTTCTAAGTGTAACTTACCTTTGTATCAGATTTTTAGTATAATTTGTATTGCTCTGCTATATCAGAAGTCTCATGTAACATCAGCCATCTTCAAGTAAATTTGATATTAAACATTACATCCTCCACACATGGAGTATCTAGAAGAACCTGGTCAGAGAGTATTGGACTCCCACGCAAGGCCTTCTGTTTCTCACTTGGCCACCCCAGGGAGTAGGCTGGGGCTGCACAAGAAACAGAGGACACAGACAGAACAGCTGACCCAAACTGACCAAAGGGACATTCCACATCATACGACATCAAAAGCAGCAATAAAACCAAGGAGCAGTTTTACCGAAGTAGCCCTTGCACGGAGACTGGCTGGGCATCGGTCTGCTGGAGGCAAGCGATTGCTTTTGCATCACTTTTTCTTTTTTTTTTTTCCTTTTCCTTCCTTTCTCTCCTTTTTTTCTAAGTCTATAAACATCATCTAGGAGCCACAAATTCCATTTTGCTTCATAAAGGACAGTAACACTGCACCATTTTTCACTGATGCTACCTAAAATCATGCAATGTAATCCTCTGGGAAAAGCCGCATGAAAAAGGTTTAGGTCTTCAAAACGTTATCAGGAGTGATTTTTCATCAAAAAGCTGCTAATTTGTTGATGAAGATAGTAAACCACTACCTTTCTGGATGATGACTATTTACTGACTGGACTTGACTTTTAGTATCAACAACCCCGTCTTTTCAAAAGATTCAAGCAATAATTCCAGATGAATAATTTCAGATAACTTCACAGAACCAAACGTCACAAGTCTTTGAAGGAAACTGGCCTCTTTCTATTTTTTAAGATGTATATTTATAAACGTTAGGAAAAGAAAAAAAAAATGCTTTTTTGGTTTTGGGAGACTACATAATAATCTTAAGAACATTCTTTATTCTCAGAAACTTCAGACTGTATCGTAACATAGAACTTAGTGGTGCCTTATTTCAACCCAAGTCCCCGCAACATCAACTCAGATAACATTTAAAATTTTACTCTTTCTAGGAAGGCAGTTTAGCACATTTTTCTGATATCAAGAGACCACTATGATTCTGAATACAGAGATCTCTGCCATAATCAACTAGTATGATTTTCCTGGAAAATCTGCACTCCCATGACACAAAAGACACTAAACTTTCAAAGTCACGCTTGTGGGTTGTAGGGTTTTCTTAAAGCAGCAACATTATTAGAGTTTAATAACAACATTACTCAGTGTAATAACAACATGGTTTTATGGAATTTTCTTCTTATATTAATGGGAGAGCATGCTGAAGAATATCAGTCTGCTCCTGATAAAGCCTCACTTTTTTTTTTCCCCCCCAAACATTCTGTGTCAAATCCCTGATTATCAACAGGTATAGCGTAATGAAAGCTATTTTGGAAATGCTTGTCAGTGAGAGCAACAAAAAGGCATGAAAAAGCCATTGCTTTAGTTATGAAAAATATGTTCAAAATATTGTCAAGCTACAGGTCCTGCAAAGAAGACCTGTGTCTTCACTAGAATTCTTAAACACTTCCAAATATCCCACTTGCCAAACATATTTCAGTTTTGCAGGTCTGCTTACATACTGCAGCTTCGTGTGCTGAATATGCCTTGACAGTACATTTCTGCAAGTCACAACAAGCAACTCAGCTGGATAATCTCCTGAACGTGATGTAGATCTAAAATTCACAGTTTCAGCTCAATCCTAAGCAAGCATTCAGAGATGGTTTTTCTAAGCTAACATTAAATTAGCAGCCTGCCAAGTAACAACATTAATTCAAAAGAGATGATGATCTACCAGAATAGTTATATTCAGGTTTGAATGATCTTTTTCTACTATGTTGAAGCCAAGTATGGCTTTCCATACAAAATCTGATTTTATACCATCGTCAGCATCCCATAATCTACGAACAATTTGTTTCAGTCTCTTTAGAAGGAACCCCCACCAAGTCTAGTTCAAATTCAGACACACATGAAAAAGCTTTATCACTAACATACACATTTTTAAGGAGGGGAGGAAGAAGAAAACTGCTTTCTAAAAACTGCAATGACAAGAAAGTTCTAGAGCAAAAAGCATTATTTTAATAAAACTCTTACAAGCATTGATTCTATCTCTCTTTAGCTGTCTGTTATGCAGAGGTATTTGCAGTGTACTCACCCACACCATAACAAGCCTTCTCTGAGGTATTGGAGCACTTTAATTATAATTTATGCAAAAAGGCCAACCCCCCAAATGAACAAGATAGCCAGCCCCCACCTCAACACACACACACACACAGAGTCATGTGGTATTACCATAAGGTATTCCAAGGCGCTCCTGCTCCTTTCGGTAGCCTTCCAACGCTGCAGCCCATCGTGTCACTTGTTCAGAGGTCTCATCTGAAATTGTTGTAATGTGTTTTGTCCCATCCAAGGTTATCACTTGAGCTTCCTCAACAAGGTGAGCTTCAGCCTCTCCATGATGAGCATCTGGATCAATCACTACCTCCACAGTCTCCACAGGCTTCACAATTTCAAGGATGTTTAACTTGGGCTCTATCCCTAGACACAGAAAGAACAAATACAAAACTTAAAGGTAGCAACGCAAATACAACAAAAACATCGTTTTAAAGCTTTCTGATGGGTAGGTGTTAGCATGCTTGGGAAAGACACATGATACAAAAGCATCACCAAATTTCTGCAAGTGTCCTAAATTAGAATAACATATTCTATTATACAGTATATACTTTAGCAAGGTGAATACAAAGCTGTTCTTTCCTCCTCCAGTATTACAGCTTCCTGTTCTATTTAGGTGATCCATTTCACATATCTTGAACAGAATGTTCAGCATGTGGGCATAAAGAACAAGTATTTTGGTCTGTATGGAATATATTGAACCAAAAGAAAAAGGCAAACCCCAAAAATCCAAAACAAACATCCACGTCTTTCCCCCAACCAAGAGGCAGTTCTTTCAGCCTGCACAGTATTGCCCTGCCATCTCTGGGATCTACACACAGGAGTTAACATTTTCTTTCAGTGACCTGCAAGAGGCAGTGTGTTCAACAGCAAGTTCAAAGAAAACTAGAAAATTCTTCATGTTTTAAGCTTAATTAGCTATTCATGTTTTGGTTTTACATCTGTCATTTAAGATATTAGACCATGGAGTTGGAAGATGTATCTGTACCTATTCTGTAACAATAAAGAACACATTCAGTAACGCCACTAATACTTGTATCATCACCTCTGTCGTCTTCTGAGAAAGTGTTTTGTTCAGCTGCTGCCTCACCAAATTTCTGACATTGTACAGAAGATTTTTCTTGTCATTACAATATGCTAAACAGAAAAAAAATCTTTCCATTTTTTGTGACATAACATTTCCATTATAATAACAACTAGCAACCACACTGGAACAGATTTGCATCAAACATATTTGGACCCTGAAAAAAAATAAATCTGTAAAAATCCATTTTAGCATGACTTGGAAAACCTTGACTAGGGTTAGGCAGTTGAAAGTAGGAATCACAGAACAACCCACGCCCGGAATAACTTCAGTATCTTGTGCCATAAGGTATTACTTCGTGTCCCTCCCATCTAATCTATATTAAAGCTCAATGTGAGATGGTAGGTTCTGTAGGTGATGGGTCTTAAAAGCTAAAACTACAACCTATTCACAGCTGGTAAGGGAAAACAAATGAAGTATTTACCTGTAGTACAAGTAAGAACAAACCATGTATTTTTCAGAGAAGTATTCCTCTAGACTTTGCAAGTAATTCAGCTTGAGAAAAATATTAGAAAGGGAGTACTACAAAGACCTTAAGTACAACACGCAGCAATATGAAATTAAGGAAGTGAAAATAGATGTAGACAACCAGAAAGTGGTTGATTAGATGAAGCAGCAAACATGAAGAAAAACCATACAAGAACCTTACTTCGGAGACTAAGTGTTTTATCTAGGCCATCTAAGATTAACATTCGGAGCACAGGCTTCTTTTAAAGTCAGAAATGGGTAAGGGAAAGCACCAAGAGTTAAGAGTCTATTTTTGTTCTTCAAAAAAGAAAGTAAAGAAAAAAAAAAAGCTTCTAGAGAGGAACAGTTCACTATTGCTCAACAAAATAATTCACTGTCTGTCAAATAACTACTGTCAAAAGAACTGTGAATCTACTGCTTTATCCGTAATGCAAACATGGAGATCAAAGCGATAAATCTCTGTAGAAGAATCAGTTCATAAGTAAAAATGTTGTGAAGTAACAGTCTGCCACCTAACCTACCGCAACGTTAGATCAACATTAATTCACTGGGTTTGTTTCCATTTCTTCTCACATCTCTCTCTTTACCTACTGCATAAGAAAAAAGAAATGTCCAGCCTTCCTTGGACAGCACAAAAGCTGTGGAACACAATGTGACAATGTCACACAGCCGAGAAGCATAAACTGGTACAAAAAGTACAAAAAATTCAAGGACATTAGCTACCAAGGCATGTCCAGATGTTGCCTGTACAAGCCACTTCACTACTAATTGCCTGAAGCTAGAGAATATACTACGATTAAGACTGACCTATACATTTTTTTTTTTTTTTTTACTTAAAATGTCTAATATTAACTACAGCCAGAGACAGGACATTAGTCAAACTGCACCTTTAATCTAAATCAGTATGTTTCGTTATGCTTGTGAACCATTCCTTTATATACTAAAAATAATAAAAGGCTAGTTATTGCAATGAGTTACACACTTAGAGAATTCAGACATCAGCTACCTAAATCCAAAGAACCTTTTGTGCTTAACCACCACTTAGTCCCAATATCAGTGTAAGTATCTATAGTACAGCCATGCACACATGCTCAGAAACTCTCCAAGTAGCTAGACACTAACCTCATGTGTCAGTCAAACCGTTAAAAAGTAGGTGGAAGAGCATCTATTTGGGAAAATGTTAATCTTGCAGGTGTGCTTTGGGCGTGCACAACAGACAGAACTGAGCTGAACACAAACAGCAGCTACAGACACTTTCATTCACAAACACGGCCTTGACTCGTTTAAGTTTGTGTATGTGGTACATAAACGACTTGAATAGCAGGTTATCTGGACTACCTGTTTGGAGACTTTGCAAACAAGAAATATAAAGCAAAACTACATTGTCCACCTCCATAATACAGGTCTCTCTCCTCCTGTCATTCAAACCAATGACTGTCAGAGGCTGAAAGTGCTAGAATTAGAGCAGCAATCTAGTATCTGTCTCCCACAGTTCATCTGAAAAAAGTGTGGCAAGTACTTCCATTCAACCTTGCTTCTACTCTAGTGATTAAGGAAGTAGAAAAAGAAATAAAAGATTCCTTCAGGTGACAGACTGCCAGCCAGAACTCCCACCTCTGAAGTTTTCTCCCTTAAAAAAAACTATGCCATACAACCAGCACTGTAATTTACAATCAGAAAAGTTTATATTCCCTCCACACTACTCATTTCACTTTTTTTTTTTTTAAAAAGTAAGCAACTAAAAGTAGGGTCAGAATCAATTTTATGATATTATCATATCTCAAGAAAAAAAACACCTATCAATCTAAACATCTTAAGGATGGCAAAATGTTAATCTGGTATTATCTATAGCCTGACAGGCAGGAAAAAGCCTTGATCAGATATAACTTGTGTCTGGATTAAAAAAAAAAAAAACCAACAAGATATTTGCTATGCAGGTCTTCCAAATTAAAACTTTTTTCAAATTCTTTGACATATGATGCAATCTGGTTACTCTGATCTCCACACACTTGCAAGAGGCTTAGTTCAGAGCCGAACAGGACTACGCTCAAAATAGCTGTTCTCACAATGGCAGGAAAACCGTACACATTTCCATTCTTCAAACCACGAGAAAGGAGTTAAGGCAAGGTGGACTGACAGAATAGTCTTTCTAGTAAAAAGAATAAACAGGACTGATATTTTATCTGCTGTAGCTTATATTAAAATACCTTTGTATGAAACACTATAAAAGAACTACAATGGACTATATTTCAGTTGGTGTTTACTCCTTTGAATTTACAGATGGCTTATCAAAATTTGATAGAACACGAACGGATGTAACAGCTTGTCTCTTAAGACATAAGTGAGTTTCAACCATCACAAGGATTAGCATCATTGATTACTGCTAGCTGAATTCTATATACTATACAAGTTGGGGAAAAATAAAAATAAATAAATTGAGAATCACTCAATACCTCATCCATAGAAGAAAAACATGCAGATGGTATAGTAAGCTGTTTTTCTCTCTGAAACTGTCACTGCAGTCAGAGTAACAAGTCCATTTCCCTGCTAAGTGATCTAAAGAGCTTCCTTTTATTATTTATATCCATGCTATTTGTTTTCTGATATTCTCCCCTGCCATACTTTACTTGCCTTCAACAGACAGATTTCTTAGGAGTTGCTCAAGCCTCAAGTATCACGGCCTGAAAAACAACACTGAGGATCGTTCCAAAGTTATATCAAAGTACTTAATACTCAGGTGTGTAAGAGAGAGAGGGAGAAAGCTCTTTGTGCTATATGATCATGCACCTCAGTTTTACATTAAAGATTAAAAAAAAAAAAAACACACCATAAAACACAGGAAGAAAATGGAAGATAATAGTGATATTTATCATCTGCATCTCTTTGAAATTGGAGGTCTGAGCACTGCTTACTACAAGTTACTGGGCACGAATTAAGAGCAGTTATTCTAGTACCCTGAACGATATTTCTATTCTGTGTTTAAAATCAGAAAGGTAGTTCAATCCCCATTACATATGGGGAGCTGAGGATTCAACCTAGCAGCAGTCACCTGACACTCAGCATTAAATGCAAATCGGCAGTCTTAATACTGTTAATACAAACCAAAAAGGCTTTCTTCTGTCTACTCTACACTAAAGCCACAAGAAAACGAAACGTGCTCCCCAAATTTTGCTAATCTGCTTTGCTGATATAACTCAAAACAGATAATCAAAGACACCCTATGCCAGTAGGAACTTGTTGCCACTGTTTATTTGAAAATATGGAAAACATGTAGCTGTTCCCAGAGCCCAACATGAATGTTGTCTTCAGTGAGTGGTGGCACTCCTTCCACTCAGACAAATGGAGGAGGCAAAAGAGAAGAACAGGACAAAAAGTAAAACAATAAAGCTACTAGTTCCTGAGGATTCACCAAGGGAAAATCCTGTCATAGCTGATAATACAAATAAAAACTATGTATCAACAAATCCCTACCCACCTGGTTAATGTTCCTTTGTCACAATGGTTTACTCTGAATTCTCATCCAAAGAAAACAGACAATAGTGATCCAGCCTTTCATACCAATTTTTAGTTAGCTATGTATACTGTCGTAATCTAATCGTTCATCAAGCACACATGCTCACTTGCCTCACAAAGATGAAACTGTCACCCACCTGGACAAAAATCTTTTGCCTGCTTAGATACTTGGCCTGGTATGAGTCATTACTCATCCTCAATGAGAGCCTCATACTGTAATTGTCACTATTTGACCCAGTTTTGTTTGATTTGCATTTTAGAAATTGCTATGAAGTTACTATAAAAGACATTTTGAATAGATCAGTCCATGACATTTATTTTAATTACTACTACTACTTATAACCACAGTACACAATGAAAGAGACATTCTGAAGCTATGCGACCATTCAGTGATTTTCGCAATTTTACAGCTAGAAATAGCAGGGGTTTGAGTTTGCTCACAAGCGCTCCTACCACGTTATGTTTGTCTGTTGTACAGACAAACGTAACTGCTTACCTTGCCTAGATATTACTTGCACACTGAGTTGCACTGTTCCATCTGTTTTTACTCCTTGATCAAAAAGGCTTCGGTCTGGGTTCAGCTTGATAAAAGCAAAAAAAATTAAAAATATGTATCATATTTTTATCAGACAATATCACAGTTATAAGAAACTCCTACTTTAAACTTCAGAAATACTTAGTGTGTGCAGCAAATTTTCTGAAGAAGCATGCAAATATTTTTAGTACTATGTAAACATAGTACACGACAAAGAACTTTATCAGAATTTGAGACTCACCACACTATTTTATTTAAGCCACTTACAGTGACATTTTTTAACCTAAAAAAGCAATGCAATACCTGGAAGTAACTTCACTTTGCAAAAAGTATCTACAGTTCCTTTTCTCAGTTTATAACACATACAAAAATTTTGTCTTTAAAGCAGCATTATCCCTGTTGTTTCTGGAAAAGCCTCGTATGTCCGGTTATGACTACAAATAAAACATCCAGCTAAATACAACATGAAACAGTTATACTGTAACATGTGGCGATGCCTGCAGAAATAGCGTTGAGGGGAAACTTTCTTGAGCAGTGTTTTGCTATCTGTGCACCTGAACAATATAAAAATCTTCTCGCTTTATTCAGATTCAAAAGAAGATTAGACTCACAGAAGTTCAGGCAGCAACAAATGTTGTGGGCTACGTCAAGAGAAGATAGTGTTGTCATTGTCCTCATTCTTCTTTCACTTGCAAGAGTTTGGGTTTTTTTGCTTTCTTACCCTCAACCCAGGAACCCCGAAAATTTTTGATTCTAGTCACATTGAATTAGTACATATTAAATAGTGTGATGATAATGAACCTGACATAAAATTAAATCTTAATTACAATGAATATACCAAATGAAGCATGAATTCCACAAACAATGGAAGAAAAGAACAAAGTATGTAAAATGGTTCTCCATTAAATTATTAAATCTTTCATAACATTTCAATGTACCTGGATATCTTGCAGGCATATTTCATGTGCATCCAAGGAACACTGCAGTCTGGGTTCCAGCAACTTCTTCAGATTTCCAATTGGTTCATTGATGTCAATAGCTTGACTCACAAATTCTGCTGTGGTGTAGGTTTGCTCAACGATGCTTAAATACCAAATTAATACAACAAATCATTACCTACATGTTAATACAGCATGTGCAATACAGTCGGCGTATGAAAGCTTAAAAAAGTTAGAGGTAAGCTACATAAAAGGTAATACTGACTCTAAAATCTAAATACCATCCAGAAAAGCTCTTAGCTTGAGTAGAGAGTGAATTACTAAATTTGGTCCCATTGATTCTACAGTTGTGTAACTCCTCTTTTACCCTGTCACAGTTAAAAAGCTAGGTTAAATATCAGGATTATTTTCAGATCAGTTTTCAAGAGATTAAGCCATGATTAGTATATTACACATTATTAACTTGCATGCAGAGTAAACTAATTCTATTTTGCTTGCCTAGACTGTAGTTAAAAGATATTTAAAAGATATTTATATATATTGTGTATGTATGTGTATATATTTATATATATTTAATATATATATTTAAAAGATAAAAACGAACACAGAAACTTAACAGATGGGGAACAAAGAAGGAAAAAATATCCACTCTTATGCAGAGTAATTGTCCCTGTCTCTTAACCAGTCAGCTCAAGGATAAGCTTAATGCATACAAGAGACAACCAGAAGGAACTATAACAACATGGAGCCCTGAAGGAAACATTAGTCGCATGTCATGGTTGCCCTGCACTAAAATGATGACAGTATTGGTGTAGGCTTTCAGAAACATCAATGTTATGGGACTTGTATCTTAACAATTACCTTAGACTAGACAGTTGGTCTCCCTACATTTACACAGAAGGAAATCAGAAAGCATACAGACATAGTCAGTTTGTAAGTAGTGAAAACATACAAGGAGCTCAGAATAAGAAGAAAATAATCAGTGGTTTTGAATCAGTTCTCCAAAACAGGTTCTTAAAGAGCAGGTCACCTACCAGCCTCTGCTATTTCTATCCAACACATTAACTGCCTCTCTGTGCTTTCAAAAGCAGTTGTAAAAATTAGGAGGGAAGCATTAGGAAGAAAAAAAAACAGGTTGAGGTAATTTAGTCAAAGGCTATCAGACTTCAGTATCTACAGTTTCAATGGCCCTAACAACAATATAGTCAATATACAGAACATCATTTCTGCTCTGTTAAAAACAAATGACCCTGTATAACAGTAAAGCAATGGACTGGAGAAACTGCAAGGTTCATCTCAATTACAGAGGGATACGCAGATGAAAGGTTTGCAGCATGTACATGTAGACATATTCCTACATACAGGAGAATGGGGGAAGAGAACTACTAAGAACGTAGCAAGAGATAAACAAAACGGTTTGGGATTTAAACAATTAAGATTGAAAAATACAATAGTACTATACTAGTTTCCTATAGTGGCTACAGTTCCACTTCAAGAAAACCACCATTTAATTACATACGAAGCAGAAAAACTGAAGAGCACAAGCAAAATGAAGAACTTCATATCCAGCAAGAAAGCTGAAAAACTGCAGAAACAATCAAAAGCAGGATTACAGAGATCACACTGAGCCAGCTACTTCTGCCAGTTCAAAGTTAGTTCTTTAGTCTAGCTAGAAAACACTTGTACTTATTTCCGTGGCCATCTCTGAAGCATTAGAAAATACCCAATAATAAATCTGAATATGTCGTGGTTTGGCCTCAGCTGGCAGCAACGAACCACGTGGCCGCTCGCTCAACCCCCCACAGCCATGGGGGGCGGGAAATAGGAAGAAAAAGGCAAAACTCGTGGGTTGAGATAAAGGCAGTTTAACAGAACAGCAAAGGGAAGAGAAAACAGTAACAATAACACTGATAAAGGAATATACAAACGCGATTAGGGTACCGCTGCAGCCCTTCCTGCCCCCTCCCCCCGGCAGCTCTCCCCCATAGCCCGGGCATGGCTCACATGGCATGGGATACCTGTGTCCCCTCACATCCTTGGGGAAATTAACCCCATCCCTGCTGGAACCAGGACATTATCCACCCCTTATTCCATACCATCTGCGCCATGCCCAGATCCTACAGTTCCCAATCATTTACCACCACTTTCCCCTGTCTTTTATATATATATATGTACATCTATATACATACAGATTTAATCCCCACAGTCTATGGGCGATCCCTCTAAAATGTCCACCGAGTTAATTTAGTCCATCACTGTGGGCCGCATCTGTGAAAGCAGTCTCTCAGGGCAGGCGAGATGGTGGGTGGTGCTGGACTGGTGCACGCTGCATTCGGAGCTCGCGGCTGGTGTACCCGGTGTGGCCCATGCCCGCAGTTCGCAGGTTGAAGATGATCTCCAGGAAGTTGCTGGGCGCCAGCTGATGAGGTCAGTTCTTATTACCTCACCGCTGCACTTTACTCCATTTTATCAAAGTCCATTCGTCATTGGTTTGGGAGATTCTTACTGAGTACCCTTGATAGCAGTTATAGTAATGATGACACACAGTGACAGGGTTATTTAGCGCATAACATCATAAGATTTGATTCACTGGCTATTCTCACCCAAAATCAGATCCCCATGAGGTACACTTCGGATCTCCCCATCCTCCCGCATCACCCACCAAGTGCACCCAGGTCCTTGTGCAAAAGCAATCCCACGGATGGGTTTGCCTTTGCCTGAGGCAGGGCTAACCCAGACTGTCTTCCCCAACATATTCTTCATGTGCACTACGGGGACTTTATCCCCTTCTACTGTACGTGGAAGTTTTGATTGGGCAGGGCCAGCTCGGTTGGCAGATCCCCTGGTGTTGACTAATCAGGTGGCCTTTGCTAAATGCGTACCCCAGTGTTTGAAAGTCCCACCACCCATGGCTCTCAGCGTAGTCTTTAACAGTCCGTTGTACCGTTCTATCTTCCCTGAGACCGGTGCGTGATAGGGGATGTGATACACCCACTCAATGCCATGCTCTTTGGCCCAGGTGTCTATGAGGCTGTTTCGGAAATGAGTCCCGTTGTCTGACTCAATCCTCTCTGGGGTGCCATGTCGCCATAAGACTTGTTTTTCAAGGCCCAGGATAGTGTTCCGGGCAGTGGCATGGGGCACAGGGTATGTTTCCAGCCACCCGGTGGTTGCTTCCACCATTGTGAGCACATGGCGCTTGCCTTGGCGGGTTTGTGGGAGTGTAATATAATCAATCTGCCAGGCCTCCCCATATTTGTATTTTAGCCATCGTCCTCCATACCAAAGGGGCTTTAACCGCTTGGCTTGCTTAATTGCAGCACACGTTTCACATTTGTGGATAACCTGTGCAATAGTGTCCAGGTCAAGTCCACCCCTTGGTCTTGAGCCCATCTATATGTCGCATCTCTTCCCTGATGGCCTGAGGCACCATGAGCCCACCGAGCTATGAATAATTCACCCTTATGTTGCCAGTCCAGATCCACCTGAGCCACTTCAATCTTAGCGGCCTGATCTACCTGCTGGTTGTTTTGATGTTCCTCAGTGGCGCGACTCCTGGGTACGTGGGCATCTACGTGACGTACTTTCACAACCAGATTCTCTATCCGGGCAGCAATGTCTTGCCACAGTTCAGCCGCCCAGATGGGTTTATCTCTGCGCTGCCAGTTGCGCTGTTTCCACTGCTGTAACCCCCCCCACAGAGCATTTGCCACCACCCATGAATCAGTATAGAGGTAAAGTACTGGCCATTTCTCTCGTTCAGCAATGTCTAAAGCCAGCTGGATGGCTTTCACCTCTGCAAACTGGCTCGATTCGCCTTGTCCTTCAGTGGCTTCTGCAACTCGTCGTGTAGGACTCCACACAGCAGCCTTCCACTTCTGATGCCTTCCCACAATCCGGCAGGACCCATCAGTGAACAAGGCATGTTTCTTCTCATTTTCTGGTAGTTTATTATATGGTGGGGTCTCTTCCGCACGCGTCACCTCCTCCTCTGGTGATATTCCAAAATCTTTGCCTTCGGGCCAGTCCATGATCACTTCAAGTATTCCTGGGCGATTGGGGTTTCCCATTCGAGTCTGCTGTGTGATCAGTGCAATCCACTTACTCCATGTGGCATCAGTCGCATGGTGTGTGGCAGGGACCCTTTCTTTGAACATCCAGCCCAGCACTGGCAGTCGAGGTGCCAAGAGGAGCTGTGCCTCAGTACCAACCACTTCCGAAGCAGCTCGAACCCCCTCGTATACTGCCAATATCTCTTTTTCGGTTGGGGTATAGCGGGCTTCAGATCCTCTGTATCCCCGACTCCAAAACCCCAGGGGCCGACCTCGAGTCTCCCCTGGTGCTTTCTGCCAGAGGCTCCAGGTAGGGCCACTCTCCCCAGCTGCGGTGTAGAGCACATTTTTAACATCTTGTCCTGCCCGGACTGGCCCCAGGGCTACCGCATGAACTATTTCCTGCTTAATTTGTTCGAAGGCTTGTCGTTGCTCAGGGCCCCGTTTAAAATCATTCTTTTTCTGGGTCACTTGATATAGAGGGCTCACAATCAGACTGTAATCTGGAATATGCATCCTCCAAAACCCCACAACACCTAAGAAAGCTTGCGTTTCCTTTTTACTGGTTGGTGGAGACATAGCTGCTGTTTTGTTGATCACATCCATCGGGATCTGACGGCGTCCATCTTGCCATTTTATTCCTAAAAACTGGATCTCCTGTGTGGGTCCCTTGACCTTACTTCGTTTTATTGCAAAACCAGCTTTCAGAAGGATTTGAACTATTCTATTGCCTTTCTCAAAAACTTCTTCTGCTGTGTTGCCCCATACAATGATGTTGTCAATGTACTGCAGATGTTCCGGAGCTTCACCCTGTTCTAGTGTGGTCTGGATCAGTCCATGGCAAATGGTGGGGCTGTGTTTCCACTCCTGGGGCAGTCAATTCCAGGTGTACTGGACACCCCTCCAAGTGAAAGCAAACTGTGGTCTGCACTCTGCTGCCAAAGGGATTGAGAAGAATGCATTGGCGATATCAATTGTTGCATACCACTTGGCTGCCTTTGACTCCAGTTCATATTGAAGTTCTAGCATGTCCGGCACGGCAGCGCTCAGCAGTGGCGTCACTTCATTCAGGCCACGATAGTCCACTGTTAGCCTCCACTCTCCATTAGATTTTCGC
The DNA here is from genome assembly GCA_017639485.1 of Pluvialis apricaria. Taxonomy (NCBI): domain Eukaryota; kingdom Metazoa; phylum Chordata; class Aves; order Charadriiformes; family Charadriidae; genus Pluvialis; species Pluvialis apricaria. The sequence continues at coordinate 107,864,484 of CM030007.1, forward strand.
ACTGGCCATATGGGACTATGAAAGGGTGAGCAGGTCTTGCTGATCACTCCTTGAGTCTCTAGTTGACGAATCAGCTTCTGGATGGGAATCAGAGAATCTCGGTTAGTGCGATATTGCCGCCGATGCACTGTCGTGGTAGCAATCGGCACCTGTTGTTCTTTGACCCTCAACAAACCTACCACAGAAGGGTCCTCCAAGAGACCAGGCAATGTAGACAGCTGTTTAATCTCCTCCGTCTCCAAAGCAGCTATGCCAAAAGCCCATCAGTATCCTTTTGGGTCCTTGAAGTATCCTCTCCTGAGATAGTCTATGCCAAGGATGCACGGAGCCTCTGGGCCAGTCACAATGGGATGCTTTTGCCACTCATTTCCAGTTAGGCTCACTTCAGCTTCCAATACAGTCAACTCTTGGGATCCCCCTGTCACTCCAGAAATACAAATGGGTTCTGCCCCTCTGTAACTTGACGGTATTAAGGTACATTGAGCTCCAGTGTCCACTAGAGCCCTATACTCCTGTGGCTCTGATGTGCCAGGCCATCGAATCCACACGTTCCAATAAACCCGGTTGCCCCTTTCCCCCACCTGACTGGAGGCAGGGCCCCTCTAATCCTGATCATGGTATCCATTACTCGCTTGTTGCAGAAATGACTTGGAAGTCCTTTCAAGAGGATCAGAGGTAAGATCAGGCCTTCTACTCTGTCTGGGGGGCTGCCTGCTGGAAACGGGAACAGCACTTTTCCTGGAGGGATCTCCTTTTGTGATTGTTCTTCCTTGCAACTCACGTACCTGTGCCCACAGGGTCAAGGTGGGTTGTCCATCCCACCTCCTCATGTCCTCACCGTGGTCGCGCAAGTAAAACCACAGGGTGCCTCGTGGTGTGTACCCTCTATACTCTCCCTCTCGAGTAGCAAAACACCTGCTCCTAATAGCTGAGATGCTGATTCTCTTCAAGTTGTTGGACCTTCTGGGACAATTTCTCCACAGCTGAGACGAGGGGGGAAGAGAGACTTTCTTCATATTGCCGGAGTCGGCCAGCCACCTCATCCACCGTTGGTCCCTCTTCGCCTTTCCATTCCATCACTGCCAAGGAGTTGGCATACGATGATGGTGCACTCCGTACAAACTTCCGCCATATGGGCCTTGTGCACTGGACTTCATCAGGGTCTGTGGGTAACTGCGCGTTATCTGGGTTGTAGTAAATCATCTCCCGCACGGCTAATTCCCTGAGGTACTGGATACCTTTTTCCATGGCGGTCCACTTGCTCGGACGACATACAACATCTTCACTGAAGGGGTACCTTTCCCTCGCACCTGACAGGAGTCGCCTCCAGAGGCTGAGGGCTTGTGTCTTCTTCCCAATCGCCTTGTCAATGCCCCCTTCCCTAGACAGGGATCCCAGCTGCCTGGCTTCCCTGCCCTCTAATTCCAGGCTACTGGCCCCGTTATCCCAGCATCGGAGCAGCCAGGTGACAATGTGCTCGCCTGGAAGTCAGCTGAAATCTTTTTGCATATCTCTCAGCTCGCTCAGGGATAGAGATCGGGTGATTATCTCTGGTTCCATCTCTTCCTCCCTTTCCTTTGATGGCCCTGGTTCATCATCATCCCTAAGCGAACTGATTTCTTGGTGTATTTCTTCTTCTGTATAGGAGCAACTGATACGGGCACGGGTTGGTTGTCCGGTTCAGCTGCAGTGTCTGTCACTGGGGTTTGAGTGGCCGCATTGTCTGCCGCAGGGGTTGGAATAGCTGCAGTGTCTGCCGCAGGGGCTTGAGTGGCCACAGGGCCTGCCACCGGGGCTGGAGTAGCCACATTGTCTGCCGCAGGGGTTGGAATAGCTGCAGTGCCTACTGGTTTGGTTTCCCCCTCTCTCCCCTGAGGGTGCTGCATAATACCGAGCAGTGTTTGGTAGATACTGGCCAAGGCCCAGCACAGTGCAGTGAGCTGTGCATCTCTGGAATAGCCACAGCATTTTCCTTTTTAAAATTCTACCACTTTATCAGGGTCCTGTAGTTGTTTGGGGGTGAAGTCCCAAACCACTGGAGGTGAGAAGTTCTCTAGATACCTGCCCATGTTCTCCCACATGCCATGCCACCCACGACTATCCAGCCTTGGGGCAGATCTCTGGGTGGTAGTCTTAAACAGTTGTTTAACCCTGAACAAGACCTGAAACACATTCAGGAGACACAGCAATAGGAACATGCTGATTTGAGCATCCCAAGGATACTCGAAATTCTCAAAAGCTGTCATACCTGGCCCGAAGGAGAAAAGGGGGGCAAAAGAGCCGGGGAAAGTATCCCCCCGTGTTTCCCCCATAGACTGGGTGTGATTATTAATAAATTCTGAGAGACGGCGACCAAGGTATGGGCAGGACAGCAATACTGCATAAACACCCCAACACAGCGACCTGAGCAGTGATGCTATCATATCATACGCTGATATTGCACAGGACAGCAAAATTATAATCCTGATCCCTCTCCCTGAGGTAACAAACAGCATCACGGGGAGTACATAGAGCACGTAAGAATTTACATAACACAGCCACGCAAACAAACGAAGCAACATTGTAACCAGTGACTATCTAACTAATATGAGAAATGCATATAACAAACTCGTGTTAACAAGCTCGGGTCAGATCTGTCGTTATCTCAACCCTCCGAGCCCCACATTGGGCGCCAAAAAGGACTGTCGTGGTTTGGCCTCAGCCGGCAGCAACGAACCACGTGGCTGCTCACTCAACCCCCCCACAGCTGTGGGGGGAAACGGGAAGAAAAAGGCAAAACTCGTGGGTTGAGATAAAGGCAGTTTAACAGAACAGCAAAGGGAAGAGAAAAACAGTAACAATAACATGGATAAAGGAATGTACAAACGCGATTACAGCACCACCGGTCGGTGAGCTCACCGACCGGACCCGCACCGCCGCCGCCCGCACTGAGCCCGGACTCCCTGCCCCCTCCCCCGGCAGCTCCCCCCTACAGCCCGGGCATGGCTCACATGGCATGGAATACCTGTGTCCCCTCCCATCCTTGGGGAAATTAACCCCATCCCTGCTGGAAGCAGGACAGAATAACCAAACTTAGCGTGCTCTGCCACAAATCTGAAACCAATTAAAGAAAATAAATAAATAAATAACCTCCTAAGGATTCCAAAAAGCAAAGAGAGTACATACCTTTCTTCTGTGCACTCCTGTTTCTCAGTTCCATCAATTTCTATTTCTATCAGCTCCTCTGCCTCTCTCTTAGTCATGGCTAAAATGTCTTAAGAACAAAGCTATGAACAGAAAAGAAATTTTTTTGTAAGTCACAGACAAACTAGATGATGGGTTGTGTCCTATCAAACATCTTTTAAACCAAACACCAGGATAGCTTTTTAAAGACAAAAATTCACCTAAATATTAAAGCCAAAAGCTAATACAGATTTCACAAAACAGATGACCGTACCTGTTCCTCAAACAAACACTCCAGGGGCAAATCCAGGACTATAAATGGACATTAGGCATAAAGCCCAAAGCCTAATTTTCTTGGAGGCATCCAAATTTACTGGATGTTTTTGTTCTGGGCAAGCTACAGCTTTTAGTGCTGGTTGCAAAGAACTTCTGAAAATTCTTTGAAACTTAGATGTATTTTGCCATCTAGATTCAGCTACATACTACCTTCCTAGCAAGGCTGAAAGATGCTGCTTATAAATTTCAGCAGCCTTTTACATAAAATGCTGCTACAGGAAGCTAGACAGAAGATCCATGATTTCCTCATAGGTAAATAAACTCAACAATAAAGAGTTTATTAACCATTCCATCTTTCCACCCGTTCCTCTCACGAGCAATCACTTGACGATAGGTGCATAATGAATGTGTCTTGCTAAGTCCCAAACTAACGCAGTATATTAGCAATTAAAAGGAAAACTATTCCGTGATGATATTTTCATGCCCTGTAGAATACTGGAGTCTGTTGGAACATAAGGGGGAAAGAAAGAATTACAGCATTTGGTCTGTAAAGACACAGTTTGTATAATACTATCATGTTTCATTAACCATCCCACATATCATAAGCATGAAACACATACGATAGAGAACTGGGCCAAATTATAGTAACAGTTTACAATAAGTAACACCACCAACTTACAGGAAAAGGAGTAGGAAGTAGGAGTACAGAGGAGAAAAATCACATTAAAAAATGCAAAACAAGCTACTACTTAAATATCCAGAACAGAAGAGATTAGTGAGGAATCATTCTTTCCCAGGAACGAGTCTACCCCAAATCCAATTGTTAAAAAGTGAATTTCTTAAGTTAATAAGGGAACTTACTAAACTTTAGAACTTCTCAAAAGGAACAGTAACAAAGTTGTACAGATTTTTACAGAAAAGGTTAAAAGAAATTCAGACTGCTCATCTTATTATAGTCTTCAAAAACTATTATGTAAAATTAGTTTTTAAGAAATCAAGTGTTGCATCTGATGTGAATCTGTAAGAAGCTACCAGGGCTAGACAGGAAGTAAACAGCACCTCATGAGGTGCACCTCATACCTCACGACAAGCAGCAAACCAGAATTTGTTCTGCTCACAGATCTGGCTCCATCAAAATCCCCTAACTGCCAGGGTAGGGTCCGCTGAACTGGAGTGGTAGCATCCACTGAACAGAGTCCTGGGAGTCCAATTTCTGTATCACTTGATCTTGTCTATCACCTTCACAATAAATGGGGAAGAATGAAACACCACTTCTGAAGAATGCAGACAAGCTTAATCAAATATCTGAAAGAACCGACACCTGCATGGTTATAGGCGATCTGGTTGACTGTTACAAGATTTTTCAAAATTAAGGTTTGAGCAAAGTCCCTTACTGAAAACTCCCAAAGAAGCTAACTGGTACCATAATACGAATACAATAATTCTTGTAGTAGCAATCAGATTAAAAACCCAAAACAATGTAGCATTTTTTTTTTGTGAGGAAGGGAGTTTACCAGTAAGGTCAGAAAAGGGGTTAGGCTAGGATTTCTGTTCATTGACGTATTCCTAAGTTATTTATTGAGAAAATTCTGCAGACATGCAGAAAGAACTCACCATCTTCAATAATTTCTGGGAGAAAAATATTCAATACTGCTAAATGCAAAGTGATGCACAGCGAGTATATGTTATAACAGCACAGTAACTATATAGAATTAGGTAAGACATTTTGAAGACCCTATGGATTGGACTCCAAATTGGCAGCTGGACAAGTAACTGTTCACTCACTCTTTAAAGGCAGTTTATGGTTACATCTCATAGGCTCTACTACATTTCTGATTACCCTGGGGACATAGTAGAGGGGAGCACAGGCACAGGTAGCAGCAGGTCCAGGAAGAGGAAGAAAGATGGTTCCACTGGATACAGATGCAAGCAAGGGAGATGACAGGTGGAAAGAGGAAGAATTACGTTATGAAAACATCTTTAGTCATTAACAGTTCAGAGAAACCTAATGGGGAAAATTGTTTCATCTTTCCTATGCTAAATAGAGAGAATCTTGATGATATAAACATTTCACACTAAGTCTAGAGAACTTGCTACTGGATGATGCATAGACTGAACGTGCATATAGGTTCAGCTGGGACTAAGCTTCCTGAGCCTTCCCTGAAGGCTACTGAGAATCACGAAAACTCGAACAGCCTGGTTTGCTAGGAGGGTCAATGTCATAGGGATACCAGAACAGCAGCATTTGTTTGGAGGAACATATAATACTGTGCTTGATTTGTGGAAGTTACAGCCTACTGATTTTTGTCTATTTTTATTTTTCCTTCAACCTAGAAAGCCCTAAGACTTACCTGTTACCCAAGAAGGAGCCGGACTATAATGTCCCACACAGACCTCCACTAACCCAAGAGAAGGCACCTGTTAGCAGAGCTTTTTTCCCTGTGCAACAGCACACTGCTACTTCAGCATCTTTTACAGTCTGACATTTGCAGTTAGGGGAGAAACACCATTATTCTTTTAAGATCTGTATTTTCTTTTCCGTGGAACACAGACAGGTAAGCAAGTAACAAGCCCATCACGACAGGGACACAAAGTCTACTAGCAGAATTAGTGTTTATTATCCTACCAGTTAATTGTGAAGTGGGGGCAATCACTGGAGCCCATACGCATTATCAACACTGAAGCCAAATCACTGAAGATATTTGTGCTGCTGAGAAGCTCCAGTGTTCATGGAGCATTCGGTACTATCCATCCCTGTCATTGTTCGGGTTGGTAAATACCAATGCAAACTAGGTAACAAAGCAGACAACCCGTGCTTTATCGATCAGCTTTTGCAAGTTGCCAGCCAGTTGGGATTTAGCACAAAGACAGTGGACCGCTAAGCAGGGTGGCGTCATACCAGATTTCAAGTGCTTTCCTTCCTTATCAACAGTCGTAAGTTAGAAAATAAACCCGAACCGGGCGAAGTGGTTGTGCCGCACGTACCTGGACGAACACCAGGAAGCAAACTACATAAGATGCCACATACCCTCCTACGTTTTCACCCCAAAACAAGTTTTTACGAGCGGAGTCAGTTTTTACGCCCCGGGGAGCACTGGCAGACCTCGGTCCGGGCCGCTGGACTCGCCCCCAGCCGCGGTGGCGGCGGCAGCGCTCGGCCCTCTTCCCGGCCGCGGCCCCGCCAGCTCCGCCGCGCTGCTCGAAGGGCCCTTCCCCGCGCTCCGCCGCCGCCCGCCGGCTCCATTTCCCGCTCCCGGGACCTGACCCGCAGGCGCCGAGGCCGCTCGGGTCGGTGCGCCCCGGCCCCCCTCCTCCGGCCGCGGGGCCGCCGCCACCGCCACGGGCCCTCCCGCCGGCGGGCAGCGCAGGCAGGCCGGCGCAGACACGCGGCCGGGCGAGGCCGCTCCTCCCTGCAGGCCCCGGTTCTCCCCCCCTCCGCACACCCCGCCAGCTTCCCCCCCTCCTCCTCCCCGCGGCGCCTCGTCGTTGTTTGAACCCGAAACGGAAATGAGACTCGCGGCGCCGGGGAGAAACGGAAACAAAACACGGGCCGGGCCGCCAGGCCAGGAGAGGCCAGGCCGCGCTCACCTGCGTCCGCCGCCGCCGTCCGCCGCGCCGGCCCCGAGCGGAGCGGCCGCACGACACCCCCCCGCCGGCCGCGGCCCTCGCAGCCCCAGCGGGTCCCGCCGCCGCCGCCGCTGCCGCTGCCGCTGCCGCCCTGAGGAGGCCGTCGCGCGCTCGGGATTGGGCAGCGCGGCCCAGCGCGGGCCCGGGCGGGGAGGGCGCGCCGACACCGCCACCCCCCCGCGCAGGGGCGGGAACTACAGCTCCCGGCGGCCCCCGCGCGCCGCCAATCCGCGGGCAGGGGCGGGGCCGGGGGCGGAGCTTGCCGGCGGCTGTCCCGCCGGCCCCTTTCCCACCAGCACCCGGAAGCGTATGGCCGACTTCCGGCGGTAACGGTGGGTGGGTGGGCTTTGCCGTCCTCACTTTTTCTTCCCGCTCCCCCGCCCCCCCCCCCCCGCCCCCCGGTTGGCAGCCGAGCGGGGCCGCGCCGCGCCGCGCCGTGCGGTGGGCCTGGGCGCCGGGAGCCGCGCGGGGCTCAGCGCTGTGGCGGGCCCGGGCAGCGCGGACGGGGCGGTTTCCCGGCGTGCACTGCGCGGAGGGGGCGGGGCGGTAGCGGCGGCGGCGGCGGCGGCGGCGACTGTCCCAAGGTGACTGGAGCTGGGCCGGGGCAGCCCCGCCGCGGCTCTCTGCCCTCCCTCCCGCGGCGCCGGGGGGGTGCCGGGGGGCGGCTCCTCCTCTGTCGGTTTGTGCTTGGGGCGTCCGGGCCCTGGGGCGAACGGCGCCTGCCGGCCCCGCCGCCTGCGGGGGGGTGCCCGGGCGGGTCAGAGGGGGACGGGGGTGTTGGTGGGGGGTGTAGCGGCGGCGCTGTTGCTGCTGGCTTTGGCTGGGTTAAAATTCTTGCTTTTTCTTTAAGGCAAACCCTGAGCTAACTAATTCTGCGTCTCTTCTTTTGCCCTACCCCCTCCCCCTTTTTTTCTTTTTCTTTATTAGCTAAAGCGTTAGTGCCATCATGATCCTGCATCAGATTCTGCGGCTTTCTTCCATTTTTCGCTCTGCGGTTTCCATTCACTTGCGCAGAAACATAGGGCTTTCTGCTATTGTCTTTAATAAGGCGAAAGAGCTCGATCCGGTTCAGAAGCTCTTTGTGGACAAGATCAGAGAATACAACACAAAGAGCAAGTAAGTAAAGCGAATTATTTTAAGGCTGATGGCAAAAGGGGGGGAAAATGTTGATTTTGACAAATGCGAAAATATGCTAGCTTTGTAGGTTGGTCTCTAAATGCTTAAGGTATGCTTTCCTGCAACACTTACTGGTAGTGTCACAAGTGAGAAGGCTTGTTATAGAGTCGTGGAACATCTCAAGTTGGAAGGGACCCATAAGGTTCATCGAGTCCAACCGCCCATTCCTCGCAGGACTGCCTAAAACTAAACCGTATGAGTAAGAGCATCATCCAGACGCTCCTGAAACTCTGACAGGCTTGGTGCTGTGACCGCTTCCCTGGGGAGCCTGCTCCAGTGACCAACCCCCCTCCTCTACAGTAACGGGAGTTGGAGGAGAAAAGAAAAATGCATTTCAGATCAGCTGCATTCTTGCATACCTGGCAGAAAATGTCTAATTTTTCCCCTTTGAAAAAAAAAAAATAAATAGGAAGTAAAGCTTCGTTCTTCTTGGGGAGTTAAGGCACTTAATTTTAAGGTTTTTTGCACACTACATAAACATACCAGTATGTTAATTTTTACCCATCTGTGTGCTTTGTAAAAAGAAAAAAAAGCCCCTTTTTTTTCTGTCTGGGGAAGATGGCGGTTCTTCAGTCTTGTTGCCAGAGTCTGAATGGAAATTGCGCCCAGAAGCAATTGAGAATTAATGGAACTGTGAGGTGGATTCCTTAAACATCTTAAGTCAATAAGCAGTTCATTCAAATGGAATCTTAGATTCTTGTAATGTTTGAATGAACTACTTAACAGGAAACTAAAACTATAGTAATTCTGTGTAGTTTATTCTGGGGAATTATTCTTGGGAAGGGAATTAGCTACTACTTAGTTCTACTGGAGGAAGATCTCTGTTTCCACATCTATAAATTGGCCTGTATAGGGAGGCATATTTTTGGTGGCTTTGCCACTCATAAGTGGTATCTGTGTTGGTACAACTGAGCATTGGTAACCTAAAGAGTTACTATTTTAATTATTTTATATTTGTATCCCAAAAAAATCCCTGAATGTATATGGATGCACGGTGCCCTCTGTCTTGGCTTTTTTGCTTGTTTAGTATTCCAAACACTTTCTCGTTGCAAGAACAGTTTACCTTTACTAACCAAGATCGCTATTTGAGAAATAGCAGAGGTGCAAATCACAATTTTTTTAGGAAATCATAGAACGGTTTAGGTTGGAAGGGACCTTAAAGGTCATTCCATTCCACCCCCCTGCCATGGGCAGGGACATCTCCCACCAGACCAGGTTGCTCAAAGCCCCATCCAGCCTGGCCTTGAACACCTCCAGGGATGGGGCAGCCACAGCTTCTCTGGGCAGCCTGTTCCCGTGCCTCGCCATCCTCGGAGTGAATCATACCTGGAACAAGTAAAACTAAGAGCCCTGAAAGCCTGGATATTCAGTGTCGCTTTATGTCTCAAAAGGCTACCTTTGTAGCTTGGATTTTCATCATTGATCGTAGAAAGCCTGCGCTTTACCCTGAGAACCTTGTTTGTGTGTAAGGTAAGTAGGCCCTACCTAAGGTGTGTCGTATCTCGACTTTTGGAAATATTTCAAGTGGTTTGCTTTAGTTGGTTGTCAAAAAAAAAAATTAATTTATAAATGGCCATGAAAATGTAGAACTTCCCCATGAAATTTCAGAATGGAACTATTAATCAGAACTTCTGTTGTTTTTTAGGCAAGCTGGTGGGCCAGTTGATGCAGGCCCTGAGTTTCAGAAAGAGATGAATGAGTCCCTTGCTAGACTTCAGCGGGCGTATGGTGAGGGAGATCTAACCAAGTTTCCAGAATTTAAATTTGAGGGTGAGTTAACAATCTTATTGAATTTCTAATTGCAAGTAAGGATGTGTTCACTGACTGTTTTACTTAATTCCCATTTAGTTTTTATTTGGACCGTTAATTTCACATAAGATGCCCTCGGTGAATATCTTTACTTTTGCACAGTTCACATCTCATTTCATCTGGCTCCTTTTTTTGATTATTTGCCTTTTCCAGTAGAGATGTGGACTTACTTAGACTGATGCCTAACAAAACTTGCAGTCAGATCCAGCTATCCTAATTACCCTTCACAGGCCCTAAAGAAATAGCACAAATATAGTAGAAAAGCCCAGGGCCTATTGTTAGATTTTTTTCTCATCCTCCCAAAGAGGTCAGGCAACTGGTTTTCAAATGATAGTCTGCTATGTCATCCAAACTGCAATTTGTAAATTTTACAAGCTCACCTGGAAAGCTGATGATTTCAGAAAATGAACGTAGAACTTAATTTTGTTACTTACAATTACTTTGTGACTAAATTATATTAAACCTTTTTCTTCGGTTATTTGGATACCGCTTCTGTTTAATTACTCTAAGTTTGTGTTAGCATGTTTTCATATCACCCAGATTGATTAGAACAAGAAGAACGCTTGTGATTGGTTTATCAAGAATGCAAAGAAACGGCACAGACTCTGTCTGCCTTAGGACATAAAGGCAACTTATTTTTTTTATGGACAGGCTCATTTCTCTAGTTCTTTGCTGCTTCTGCTTGCTTATGTAAATACAGCTCAAAGTCTTCATTGATCACAAGCAGTTTTAGCTAAAATCAGGTTTTGGAGGGGTAAGCTGTCTTTCCTGTAAGCTGTAGGCAGTTGTAGCTGGGATGCAGCAATCTTTTTAACTTGCCAGCATATTTGGTTTATGTGGCAAGGTTTTGGTAGTGGGGGGCTGCAGGGGTGGCCTCTATCAGGAGAGGCCAGGGGGTGTCCAAACATCAGACACAGCCAGCTCTGTGCAGCTCCGAAATGGACTCACTGTAGGACACAGCTGAGCCAGTCAGCTATGCTGGTGGCACCTCTGTGACAACATATTTAAAAAAGGGTGAAAAACGCTCTCTCTATTCTCAGCCCTCCTGGGGAAGGAGGGAGGGAAAGAGCTGGGGAGCGTGAGGCTGGGTGGGCATCTAGTAGCCAGCCAGGGTCAAGCCACCATAGTCAGTGACTTGTAATTCTGATCAGACTGACTGGAAATCCTAATTTAGATTAAGAACACACCTAAAAACATTTTGGGTTTTGGTGGTATTTCAGTTGGATTAAGGAAGAATTTGGTGTCATATTGTTACTGCTGCAAATGAAACAGAGCATCTGTAAAGCAGGATCTATGGTGTTTCTTCCCCCCTCCCCCTCCCCAGTTTTAGGGATGTGTTTTCTTTATATTTAGTTTTATTTCTATGTAGTATGTGAAACAATACATATTAAAGTTCAGGAAATTTTTTGTAATGAAACAAAATTTGTGTGACCATAGGAACAGAACAAAGAGGGGGGAGACTTTTTTTTTACCATCGTTTCCTATCCTTAATCTAATTTCAACAAGTTTTCAAAACTAAGTGGCTAGATGGGTAGAAACTTATTTTTTTTGTCTTAATGAAGATTACTATAAGCTGAGCATTACCTCTCAGACTCTTTATAGCAAGGAGAACAGGCATTAATAGCCCACCTGTCAAAAGCCCCAACCCTTCTGAGTTTGTACCTTTGACATCAAGAACTCCTTCCTCAGTGTTTGTATGTGGAGATTATCTTTTGCTGAGTGGAGTTGAAATGGTGCACTCCATTCTGTTAATCAGCCATAAGACAACAGGAGAGAGCTTGGTTAGTTGTTCTTATATCAGAGCTATATTGGAAATACTGGTGTCGTGTTATGTTGTGGTTGACTTCTTCAGTTCTCTGCTGCCTTCTCCCCTATCCCAGGTTTTGCTAAAAGCTATTTTGGCAGAATGTTAAACCTTATGCATAACTCCTCTAGGGTGGAAAAGACCTGTCTCCAGTGTAGTGTGTTCCTTAGTGCTGCCCATATCCGATCATACCCTGATACAAACAAAGTAAGCGGTGGTGCAGACTGCAGTGTAGAAGACCTTGCTTTAGCTTTCCAACTTTTTTATTTTTCTTTGAACAACAGATGAATTGTGGTGTTCAAGGCTGGAATAAAAAGAGACTAATACGACTTTTCTCTCTCTCCCCTTCCTCCTCTAGAGCCCAACTTTGAGGAGACTCCAAAGTGATCGCTGCAGGTTGTACACCAAACAGCAGCGTACATCAATGGAGTTGCTGAACATGGCACCAGTTGTAACTTAATAAATGCAGTGTTTGCTTGATTTCAGAAGTGTGAATAAGTTCTTAATTGTATGGTGAACAGAGTTAGCTGTGCTTGTCAACTCTTTAAGTGACTGAGGCATCTGAGTAGTGTTTCTCAGTGTCAACTGCGGAACTCCTTTGCCAAGCTACATTTTAGTGCTGAGAAGTTATAACACTAATAATGATATACCAAGAAGGAACTACTTGTTTTGGGTACGTCACATCCAAAAAGCTTCTGCAGAAAAAAGAGCACCTCGTGAACCCTAAATCTGTAGCAAAGTCCTATGGTAGTGATGGACCTGCACAGCCAAAAGCATCGGCACAAATATACTACTTTTACACTGCATCAAATAAACATGCAAATGAATGCATAAGTGATGAAGTATTACTCTTGTGGAAGCAACTGAAACCTGTTAATGATGTTGTGAGATTTAAATTTTAGTAACTGAGTTATTGACACAAACACTTCAGGTTCTGAGGAACTGTTTATTTGTGACACTTCAACAGTTAGGGTCCGGATACTACAGCTTGAGTTGTGCTGGCATGATTTTTCTTCAGAATAAAATTACACATGCAGTGTACAGAGAGGGAGATAGATACACTTCCTTGTGGAAAAGCAGCTGTAGGCATTTTATGTTAGACAATAAAACACTGGTTGAGCCTCAGTTACAGGAAGCTTTATTCTGTCAGGATAGTGAGTTTAAGTCTGCATGACTACTTACACACTGACAGACGGCTTTGGCAAATCTAAGACAACGTCAAGGTACTAATAAGTCAGAATTGCAGCAGATTTTGAGCCCTTGACAGCGGTGGAGACATAAGTAGTAGAAGCAGTGGTAGCAAGGTCATTTATGAAAGTTATTTGAATAGATTGGTCCAAGCTGTAAGAGTGAATCCTGTAGTGCTGCACGTATACACGAACAAAATGAGAAGTCTTCACACAAATTGCCTTGTATATTCAATATAATCTATCTTTAAGTTAAGTTTTTTTGGTTTGTTTTTTTTTTTTTTAAAAAGCAATCACAGTTAGGTTGACTAGATCTAAACATTGGCAGTTTCTATTTTCAGCATGTAGTATGCAAAAACAATATTTACAGAGTAGAGGTCAAAAGATCCCTTTGATACTTTTGTATAACAAGTAGTCATTTGATGTCCCTCACAGAGGCTGAAATCTTCTAAATAACAAAGGACTTGGTATGCTTGAAATCCTAAATGAAGCAAACAAGGTCACGTAAGTAATAGTTCAAAGATTTTAACCAGATTAACATTTAGTGTATGTTTCAGAAGAAACTAAGGCATCGAGACTGAAAAGAAGCATGCTTGCTCTTAGTTAATGTTTACTCATTTCTGGAAAGCGAAGTCTACAGAATGCACTGCTACACGGAATAGAAGTAATAACCTATTAAAAAAAATACAAGTATCAAGCGGCTCTGTTGAGCATCTGATCCATAAGTGCGTTAATATTGATGATAAACAGATACTGCAGCTCTTCAAAGTTTGGTCCTTCCCACCCAGAGCAACCAGGCAGGTGGCCTCAGCAAGTTTCTTACATGCGTACTAGGGGAAGGAATAAGCTCATTCTGTTTAGCGCGCTCTGTTTTGATTAAAGAAATGGGTGGCATCCAGCGAGCTTTTAAGGCTACTAATGTAGCCTTAAACTATAGATAATGAAACTAAGTTGCTCCTAGTTGAAGCTTTAGTTGGCTCTCTTCTTTTTGCACCCATCTGAAAAGCTGGAGCAACGCACCTGCTCTTACAGCCCTTGAGCCCCCTCAGTGAGGAAGGGCGAGAAAGAGTAGTAAGTTTAGCTTCCGTATTTGGTCAAGCCTTTTGACCCACAGTAATCTTAGAGGAATTAAGGCCCAGATTTTCTCTCGCTGCTGCTTTGGACTGTGTCTGAGTTAGTTTCTTTGGTTAACCAATACGCACAAACAAGGCAGAGCAGAAGACTTCACAAACAGAAAATGGCACAATTAAGTGGACAGTATAGAGATGAGATTGCCACATAGCGTGAGGCTGTTACCATTTTAGTTTATCTGATGGAGGGAAAGTAATCATGAAAAGGGGAAATAAAAGGAATGAAAGAAGCTATAGAACAGAGAGATACAGTAAGAAGTAGGTAGAAGACAACCACTGCTTAGTATGGTAAAGAAAAAGATGGCAAAGTATGGAGCAAGGTGCTGTAGTTGCATGGCACTTGAGACTAAGTAATAGGAAGCTATAAATGCAAGCAGAGCTAAGGTATCTCCAGGTATTGGTGGCATATAAGGTTGGGGGGGGCCGTGCAAAAACATCCCAGAACAAAGGAATTTTGAAGACACCTAGAACCTTTTAAACACACTACTGAATGCAAAATACTTGCCTTTTCACTCGTAGATTGATAGTTGGTCTTCTTTCTGTTAACAGAAAAGAAACATAGGTTAAATAGTGACTTCTCTGGTGTTAGTTTTAACCCTTTGAGAACTTAATTTATGAATGTATTTTTCCTGATTTCCAACAATCCTTAGAGCTTTTTCCCTCTTAGAAAAAAGTCACAATAACAAATCCATTGAATGCTTTTAGACAGCTGTCATTATCTCATTAACCACTGTCAAATTACCTTCCCTAGCTTGTCTTTTCACTGCTTCCAGTTATGGTTTTTGTCTGTTCATGGCCAGTACAAGCAGCATAGTATTTTAAAGTAATATTTGTATTTCTCTTTAATACTTATTTTTTATCTCCTATTACCTAGAAGTACTAAGATGAACTTTTAAAAGAAAAAAAAAAAAAAGACTTGCAGGCAGCCTCCAATGAAGCACACAATTTTAGCCTTGTGGAGGACTTGAGGAATTCTGACTTGCTACTGAGAAATTTAAGTGCACAAAATAAATCCATATTAAAAGAGTAGACCAGACACCCTCATAAAGCCTCCACCTGTCATATTTTTACAAATATTTCCTGAAATAATCTGCAGACAGAGATATGAAGACACTTCAATTTGGTTCTGAGCATTTTTTGTCCAGTTTGAAGAGAAGACAAACGCATGCCTGTAGCTGAGTTAGGGGGGTAAACCATAACTATGTAAAAAGATGCATCTCTGGACATTTATGACAGTAATAATCCTTAATTCATTCTCTGACTAACACACTGGTTCTAATAAGGGAACCAGCTGGTGTGTAGGATCGGGTTTATTTCAGTGTTCCTAAAAGCAACTGTACAAGAAGCATGTGAGAAAAGCCTTAAACAATCCTCACAGTTACTAAACAATCAGAAATGTAAATGAAGTTTGCAGTGATTTGTGTACTACTTGCATCAAGATACTTACTGGGAAGAGCTTCCCTCTGAAAAAGAAAAAAAAAAAAGAAGAAATTAGCACAAGAACAGTTTCCTTAGCTAATTTAAAGTTCTTCAAAATAGTTATTCATCGCTTATTCAGCTTTTCAGTTTCTAGAAGGAGCTGCTGAACCAAATGTCTCTTTTTGATGTAGTGAGTTTAAACAGAAAAAGACCAGGTTGCTTTCAAAGGGAAATGAACTCCCAAGTGAACAGGAATCCTAACAGCAGCTCTGTTTGTTAGCCTTTTCCCTTTAGGCAGCGGACCTTCTCACACCCCGACACCTGGCATCCCCTCTTGCTGTCCTGAACTCTGCAGACACTAAGGTAAACGGGCCGCTGGGTCTCCAGATTTTTTTTTTTTTTTTGCAGCGCTCCTCAGAAGCAAGGTTTCTCCACGTGCACTTTCGCCACGACCCAGAAGAGGGAGCCGGGAATTTAAGTTTCCCCTTCATCAGAACTCGGCCGCTCAGCCCTCTTAGGCTACAAATGAACCTGCACGGCTCGCTTTAACGCTGCCTTTTCTTTGCCAGCCCTTCTCAAAAGCAGAGCGGAGAGGCTGCGGGAACCAGGGTTCGGCTCGTTGCTTTCCCCAGGCTGCTGGCTGGTAGCCTTACGCAACTGCACAAACGTCTCAAATCACAAAACAGTGATTTTCCTTTACTTACTTGAAAAGTAGCCCTTTTTTTGGGCATAAAATACTCCAAGGCCACACAATGCCATTACCAGAGCCACAAATACTACCGCAGCGATGATACCGCTTACGTTAAGGTCATCTGTAATTATAAAACATAAGTCCAGTGTTATAAGCTGTACAAGTTTCCATTCACTGGACTTTTTACCCTAATTACCAAGCTACATAAGTTAATTAGTAACACGCAGGTGTAGATAAGCAGGCCAAAAGCATTACTTCATCACAGCCACATTAATGGGAATGTTCAATACACTTCAGCTCCTTAGTTTGGGTCAAAAGTAAGGAAAGAAGAAGGGTGGTCAACGGATACATACTCCTCGTTATACGTATCCCAAATAAGTATTATTCATGTCCTATGTCTCTAAGCAAAAATATCTTGAAATCTTTAAAGTGCTTTCGTACAGGTAGTTTGCCTAAAATAACTGAAACAGCTGATGGCAATGTCAGGTCCCAGTCCTGAAGAACTCTTCAGGAGAGTTATTTAAAATTCAATGCCTTTTTTTTTTATTTTTAAACAGCAAAGCTTTTAAAATTGAACACAATAAAGGCCAACAAGTATTTTAGCCAGATGTCTAAAGTTAAACTCTACACTGGGCTACTGAAATATCTAGCCATTTTTATTTTGAAGGTGATGACCCATGCTCATTTCCTGATATACTCACTAAGAGCTTCAGACAATCATCCATTTTAGGAAAAACAAAAACATCAACTAGAATAAACATTTTCATAGGGTTTTTATTAGATATCCAATTATTCATTTGGATCCTGACTTTAGGCATACATTAATACATGGTTGGGAATTTTACCCCAAACCTATCTATTTTTGAGCATTAGTTGATAGCAATTTAGGACTTTGGCGAGTATTTACACAACAGGGGGATTCTGTCTTGGTAGCTTGTGGAACACTCGCTCATAATCAACCAGGAATGCATTAAAAGTCGTGATACAGTGATTTTCAGCTAAGTTCTAGGAAAGCACCAGACAATTGCTTTATGGAAGACTTGGACATGTGCAGTATTTGTTAGGATCCTTTAGAAACTTTGTTTCTTTACCACCTGCTTTCCTATCAAACCTGTAAGAGCTAGTTTTATATTCCGCAAAAACATTCATACATTTTGGGATATTATTGACTCTGCCCCTCCAGCCTTTACTAAATTCTTTATTAAATAACTAATGTTACACTTCACCTACACTGTGCAAGCAGAAAAGAAGCAAGCAGCATGATTTCTTTCTTTTTTTTTTTTTTTTTTTAAGATGAACTGACTTCTTCCCTGTTCCTCTGGCAGGTAAAAATGAGTCACAGTTAAATTTCTGATCTGTTACATTAAGATCTCACATGAATGCATCTCAAAAGGGAGGCTTTTCATAAAGAAAATAATCCAGTGGACTGGCACGTTATGCTCTGCAGCTTCCACAAAAGCATTCTGAAACATCAAGGATCTCTGCTGCTGTGTGAAGTTCAGTGCTTAGCAACCTAAAGGCTGGCTACTACAATAATTTCAAGGTAGCTGCTTTTTTGTGAAATGCAGTGAGACACGTTTGTGCTGCAAGAAAAGAATGCTTTCAGTAGCCAGAGCAACTACACATAAGGAACTACTATTACTATTATTCCTCCCCCAAAATGCCATAATCAAACAAAAAGATATAATTCAATCCGGTCTTAGCTTCTCAGTTGCGTCATGCAATAGAATCATTCCTATTGCAAGACTGTTTTCCACCCTTATTTGCTTTGATACATACCAACTTGCATTCGCTTCACTGAACATTTCTGAGATAATCCAACCCCATTGGAGGCTTCACAGAAATACTCTCCAGTGTCATTCTTTGTAACTGTGTTAAATAGCTGTTAAGACAGAGTCCAAAACCATTATAAGAATGGAAAAAAAATTGGAATTCCATGTGGGATAGAAATTTTGACATGTCAACAGGGGTTGGTTGGTTTTTTAAACAAAAAAAAAACCCGAAAGAAAGCAAGAAATTGACCTCTTAATTCAGCTCCCTAGTCATATCCCCCGGTCCTTAAATTCAGCTTCTAGTCTAAGAGGGTCTTTTAGATGGACATTCTAACCAGATAGCATGTGTCTACAAGGAGATTCTTTTTCAGTGGATCGGTGCTTTCCAAAAAAATGCATTTTTTAGACATGTTCTAATTTCAGAATCCCTGATATCAAAATATTTTGTTCATTTCACAAAAAAATAAATCACATAGTACCAAAAAAAATATTTCCCATGGAAAGTTTGTGGGCTTCCACCCACCCCACCCCCCAAAAAAATGGCACTTTCTAGTGCTAAACTGCATTATTTATCAACTACTACTGCTGTAAAAAGGAAAATAAGGAAGCAAGAGATGGACAGAGACTGGCCTCATGTCCGTTCCAGCATTTCTCTGTATTTATTATTATTTTTTTAATCATTAGACTTGTCAACTTTTTTCCCTTTAATATATCCTTTACTTTAAATTTAAGATTTTTCAGAAGTGATTGCTAATTTTGAGTAGTCCACTTAATTTCCACAGTGTGCTGAAAGATCCACGGCACCTCAGAATGCTTAGTCACATTTCAGTTTCCAGGTTTGATCATGCACAAGATTAGGGTGTCCCTAGAACAGCTCCTTACTTCTGAAAAACCTCAGCTGCCAATGCATGATAAGTAGTACACATGATTCTTTTTTAGAAGGACTAGCTAACGGCAGAAGGATAAGAAAGAGATGGCCAGTTCTGAGGGGACCACTCCCCCACACACTCAAAGCAAACAACTAAAACAAAAAACATACCAATGTTACTTACAGCCCCGACTCATTCCCACCGACTTCACAAGTACTGGACTGGAAGCTGTAAATGCCACTGGATTGCACAGATTCTGGACTGCCCTGAGTGCTGCACTCCCACTGAAGTGCATGAAGTTGCTATTTCAGATTTTAAGGTACTATCAAATATAACTCTGTTGACATACCGAGAGATCATTCTCACCTGACACCAGTTAGTTAAATGACAAGGTGAAATCTGTCATTTATTTTCCAGATTCTGCTCATTTATCATTACTGCAGCCTTGCAGCTCACCCAATTTGCCTGTATCGTTCAACGTCTACGGCTTGTCATTGGTCTAAGGCAGAAATCACCTTCTACATTTGTTAGCACGTATTTCAGCATGAGATTGATCTCCGACAAAGACCTTGTGCATTTTTGGATCAGACCCCTGCGCATCATTATACTAAACAGTAAATTTGGTCTTCTTGACAGCTGGTTATGACACTTACCAGAGTGCCAGACTTTTTATTCATGGTGTAAGTTATGTTTGCTGCTCTAGCACTGCCTGTTCCTGTCTTTTCCAGTAAGGCAACACCGTTCTTGTACCACTGGTACTCAGATGGAGGAGACCCCTCAGTCTCCTTACAGCTCAGTTCCACTACTGTTCCCGTCATTGCGGAGCTGGGTACCTCACATACTGGAGTAGTTGGGGCAACTGGAAAATGAAATTGTACTTGTTAAGCAGTCTAATTGGTATTGTCTATGTGACAACAGTTTGACAGTCACAGGTGAGGAGGTGAGCACTTCTGTACATGCTTAGAAACTACCACGTTAATGAAATGAGGTGCTGGAGTCCTGTTCCTGGAGAGCACTGTAAAATTTGTAAGCTGCTAAAAATGGAAGTAAGAGGCTTGCTCCCAGCCTCCCCCACCACATGCTGTGTCATCCTGTCTCCAATCTATACACTCTCATCCAACCCCAGAGAATTTGTTTCACCTCATTTCGTGTATGGGGCCTCTTACTCGCAGACAGGGGAGGGATAAATCAGGGAATTTGTAGTTCAGCAATTCCCTGCTTCCCTGCCCCAGAATTTAAAAACAGAAGTGAGGAAGATGAAAAAGATTTTTGTGTATTAAAAGAAGTCAACTGTTTTTTGAAAAATGATTGCCAGAAAGAATTACCAAGACTGGCTATCATCACAGCCACTGCGTGAATCCCAGGTTGAGGGCCAAAACCAACTGGCTACTAACTTTCAGTTTAAATTAAAAACAAACATTCCCACACACAGATGCAGGAGAGCTGATCATTCCTTCTGCCATGAAGATGAGTGTCTCTTTTCTGATTTTTATTACGTGAACAGAAAAGGAACTTATTTTTTCTGGTGACTTGAAGCTATGTAGAAGAAAACTAAGGCTGACGAGGCATGCATGGGACATTAAAAACACAAGCAACACCTTAACAAGTATTCATAGCTTTTTCTTGATTGATTTTAAAATAAAAAGCAGAAAATAAAGAAAACCAAGTGAAAGACTAGTTAATTCAAATTAACTTTCAAAAAAGGTTTGTGAGCAACACACAAACACATACTCTCCTTTGGGCTTTAAGACTTCGACTTTAAATTAAGAAGCCACATTTAAAAGAGGAAAGCTGTTGAGAGAGTGGACGAAAGATGGGATAAGTGGGGTTACCTCATTGTTGGAGCTAATCAGAAGTTCATGAATTTATCATCCATTGTGAAGAACTTTGAGACTTTTTTTATAATTTTAAAAGATCAATTATTTTTGTACAGAAAAAAACAATATAGAAACTACAAAAGCAAATATTTTCTTTTCTCCCTATACAGAGAAAAGAAGAAGACTACCAACCTCTACCACTTGTCCACTGGGAAAAATACTAGGAACAATATAAGAAGAATGTGCTCAGTATTCACTTTTCCCCCCTTTCCCCGAGTGGGAAAGAAAACAAACAAAAAACCCACAAAGAACAACCACCCCCCCCGGCCAACACCATCTCTCCTGTAAATAAAGTGCACAGATTGCTAGCTTGCTGGCTGGCATTGCGCAGACACTGCAGCAGTTTCTCCTTCCAAAACCGGGAGGAGACTGTAGCATATTGGAATGAACTGTTGCTTAGGAATATTTGATAGATGCTGACAGATGCTGACTTCCCAGTGCCAAACATCATGATCAGCTTATCCAGATTCTCAGCCACTGAATGACTTCAGTTGTAGTAGAAATGGATGTTTCACCATCACATAAGTCAGCATACTTGCTAAGTTTTGAGAACTGTAACCCATATTTATATCAACAAACCCTTTCTAATGCAAGTGTGCATTTTGCAAAGCTCTTCTGTGAAGCATGCTGTAGAGTGTGCATGTGCATACGTGTTTATAAACCCAGCCCAAAGAAGACCCAGAAACCCAGCAGCCACACACTGTATGGACAACCCTACCTTCAGCACCCCTTGCCATCATTCAATGTCTTTACAGAAGCCCAAATAACAAAGTTTGTACCCAATACTGTGAGAGTAATAGTAGCTTCTCCCAGGCGTTGCCCCTCTTCACTCTTTGCACTGATTTCACAGCGGTAGGTCCCAGAATCCTTTCTAGTCACATTTCTAATACGAATTCCTGTATTCAGCATTTCTGCTCGGCCTCGAAGATCACCTTTAAGGGAGAACAGACAGAGAGGTTTCTGCTCTTTGCTTATAGCAAATGTCTATGTCTCATTGGCTTGTTCTGAAATCATGTGCAATTTATGAACTATTGCTCGTTTTTTCAGTGTTAGTTATCTATCACCAAGGAGCAATATGTCATCTCGCTCCCAAGACAGTAAGAACCTTCCACAACTTGTCCGTTTAGTCCAAAAAAACCCTCAGTTCAAAAAACCTACATCTGTCATACATTTTCTAGTTGAAGACGGAATTTCAAGAAAACATGTATAGCAGTAGTCAGGTGACAAAAAAGACATAATTTTCCACTAGAGGGATGGTAAGCACTAACTTAATTACCTTACAGAAAGAATTGTGAGACCACAGCAAAGTATTTAATATTTTAACTTGGCAAGAAAAACTTGATGGATTCAGTGAAGATATTGCCATCAGACTTCTCACAATGAGGTTTTTTTGATTCTACAGCAAAGACATAATTTTCCACTAGAGGGATGGCAAGCACTAACTTAATTACCTTACAGAAAGAATTGTGAGACCACAGCAAAGTATTTAATATTTTAACTTGGCAAGAAAAACTTGATGGATTCAGTAAAGATATTGCCATCAGACTTCTCACAATGAGGTTTTTTTGATTCTACAGCTTGTTATGAAATTAAAGTTACACGCACACACAGAACCATCAGTTCCAGTGTTTCTCCAAATTAAATATATGCAGAAAAAACCCAAGTTCATCAACAAGACCAGCACATCTTGCAAGCTCTAAAAACTAACAAAATTACTGTGCTTTTATTTTACTTCTCAACCTTCATTTATTGTGTACAAGGTACCAGAAGCCCGTATTTTCTTCAATACCTAAAGCTGCAGCAAGTCCTTTTCAGAATGTATAAACAGAAATTCCACTTCTGAAAAGAATACAAATAATTTAAAATATACAGCTGAGTTTATATTTTATGTATATAAAATTGCTGCATTATTCATATCTAAGCCTCCAGCTCTACAGGAGGCTTCAGAAACCTCTTTGTAGGATAGGAGTGCAGAGCTTGCAGTAGTTTTGGGGAGTTTATATCTGAGCGTAATTTCATTTTTGAAAAATGTCAAGGAGTGTGCATTGTCTTTTTTCTTAGTCTGAGTTTTATTATATTTAACTTCACTAAAAAGGTAACTAATCATCAATCATTTTTTTAACAAATGCTTTTTCCCCCTGCTGGGGAAGAATTCTTGTCCTCAAATGGACAGCTGTTCAGTATGGAAAGTCAAGAGCATTCTCTTTCAGTCATTTTCCTAACGTTATTCCTGAAGAAAGAGTGGATATCTATGCTGGAGAATGACAAGTTAAACCAACAGTCTAAGTTCGTAGTACTGTACCTGTAAATTCACCGTTGTAGTAGACAAATGAGACTTCTTGAGACTGGATTTTCTTCCATTCTATTCTGAAGCTCATCCCTTTTGAAAATTTGTGCTTGCAACTAAGAATAGCCTCTAGAGGAAAAAAAAAAAAGGAACGCAAAAAGTAAAATTAGAGACTTTAGCATTGTGTTTGGTACACATTCAGGCTCCATAAAATTAATATTTCCCCTTCAAAAGGACTTGAGCAGTCAATTGAGCAGTCAGCAAGGGCCAGATGCCATCAGACCTTCTCCAGACTTACATAAACAGAATGGGGAACAGAAACTAGTAATTTTCCCATACTTCAGCGGCCTTTGGATCAAAATTCAGATGTTGGGGACCAGATATTCCCATGTTGCATAGGCACAGATTCTGTATTAGTACCCTCATTTTAGGTTTAAATATTTTTGTCAGTGAGCAGACCACCATTAGAAAAGGACTCTGACCCTGTTATCAGCAATATTTTGTGAACTACCATTCTGAATTCAGTATCAGTAGTTTAACTGTTCAAATATATAACTTAATGCAGATGAAAAACATACCAGTAAGATGTAGTATTCTCCTGAGTAACTTATGTATTTCGTTACAATTTCACATTGGTTATTGTAAGGATATGTGGAAGGTGAGCATCTGCTTCATCAAGGTTTCCCAATCAAGGACCTTTTCAATGCAAAAGTGATAACAAGCAAAGGGGGCAGCAACAAACCAAAACACAGGGACACAGACATGACAGACAGGGACTAACAGAGATGATGGCAGAGTCCATCAGTCTCCAAACAAACTGATGGGACTGTGGTGTGGACAACTGGAGCAAGTGAGGGTCTCTGCATTGGCAGTTGGAGGGGCCACAGATGTTGGGAATGTGTGTTGGTGAGTCTCAAAGTACGTGTGCCTGGAGTCCTAGCTATCCAGGCAGAGAGGGGTGGCTTGAGTAAATTTAGGGCCAGCAACTGGGGGTGTGTGGTGTGTGTGCAGTGTTTGTATCTTCCCTAAACCTGATGTCTCTGCGGGTGTGTGTGTAATTCACTAACAAACCTCAAACTGGGCAAGCTGGTGAGTAGCGGACGGGCAGAGGGTCTGTGCTGGTACTCAGGGGATCCAAGAACATGCATGTGCTTGTGAATCTAGAGTATTGTGTGAGGGCTTTCATCACTGAACTTCAATGGCCACCAGCCAGAGAGGAGGAAGGAGGCTCAGGTGTCTATACTTAATGTTTTATGTGAGCCCAGGCATAGGTGGGTGCTGTTGAAGGCCGTGCATTGTGTGTGGTGGTCTGTGTAGCTGGCAGTGCCGGTGACGCAAGTGTGTGTATGTGTGGGTGTGTGCACACAGGCACACATCCCCGGAATGCACACGCAGCCTTGCTACTGGGTGAACCTGCAAATGGGAAAGCAGCAGCTGTGTCCATCGGCCTGGGATAAAGACCCCCCAGGTCTCCAGGCACACTGGGCTGGGTGCCAGTGGCTGGACAGGGGGAATCCCCAGGCCCCCAGAGCTGCTGGAGACAGAAGCTGCTCATAACATCCCTCAGCGGTTACCTCTTATTTTTCTTGAATTCTTGAGAAAAGAAGGTTCATACAATTGTTCACCTTTCTGTCTGCCCACTCAAGTTTCCCTGACTTACGTATAGTGGGCATCACCAATCAACTTTCACAGAGAGACCGAGGCTTCAAGAGTTACTGATTATGGCTAAGGTTGCCATAACCGTGTAGGAAGTAAACCAAAACTAGTGCTCCTAATGAAGAACAGGTCATACTCGGAACTCAACTGTTCTTTTTTCCTCCCTCGCAGCAGGGAATCACCATATGCCATCACTAATACGTAGCCTGCATCATAGTAATTGTGGTCTGTGGTCTACGTTCAAGTCTATAGTTATTACGGGGGAACTAAAGAGGGAGAGAAGACATGACAAACTGTATAGGCGAGTTATTGGGACAAACTCAGTGTTTCAGTAGTTCCATTCTCTGTGGAACAGCACGCCGAAATACGTATATGTATTTTTCCCAGTAAATAACTCTTAACTCAAGGTATTAATAAGAATTGTTGGGAGACAACATCAGAGGAAGAAATACAACCACACATCTGACTGGCGCCAAATCTATTAATAGGTAAAGTTTAGTATCTCCCAGAAATTTCTATAAGAGATACAAATACAATACTGATCTTGCCACCTTTAGGCTGCTCATCTTCCAATATAGGCCAGAGTATCAAGGATCAAAAGCCTTTAGACTTAGGCAATGCCTGTTTAGCTTTCAGGAGACAAACATCCACTGTGCAAACATACAGTCACTCTGCATTAACCGGCACCCTCCTTTCCAGTCTCAGCAAACAAGGCTGAAGGGCAATTAAGAGCTACCGACAGATCTACCCTCTCCCCCTTTAGAGTCTGATTTCCCAGGTCTGTTCTGTAGAAAAAGAAAAAGCTTCCAAGGGGCCAGACTGGTAGCCTTGGTGATCTCTCATAGGGGAAAAAAATGTCCAGACTTGAAAGAAAAATGGAGGCAGGAGGGCATTCTTTGCCAAAAGCACACGCACTGACCGCTTCAAAAAAACATGCTGTGCACTCAGGAAGCCCGAGGTTCCTGACTTCAGGTTGAGTGGATGGGTGGAGGCTTCCTGAATCTTAAGATTTGCTAAAGTTTCCTTTCTATTTTGTTTTTGTATCCCTCTAACAAAGAAAAAAAACCATCATTCAAGCTCAGCTAGCTTTTGCTACTGACCTTGTGACAGTTGGCTGGTCTCATGAGCTGGTCTTTATTAGTTGACACAGAGGCAGCTTAGCTGAAGTGTTCGCAGCTGAACAAGCCACCTCCATCTTGAATGAGCTGCCTCTTTCTTGTATGCCACATATTTTTGTTACAAAAAAAAAAAAGCTAGCATTGATGCCCTCCCACTAATCTTATTTGGACAAAGGGAATGGCGTGGAAGAAAAGGAGCGCACACAGAATAGAGATAACATAATAAACCCCTCCTTAGTTATAGTTCCCCTCTCCTGCTTTTTCCCATACTGACAGAGTCAGCAAGAGGTATTTTCCAGAACAGGTCTGCTTGACTTGCATTAAGGTAGGGCCACAGGATGCTGTGCATGAGCACAGGCTCTGCCAGGCCTGCAAGAACCTTCTGAGAACTTGGAGAGGTCTGGACAATGTTTAATTTGGATTTATATCTGGTCTGGAGGCTATCATTTGGTTATAGAATCATGGAATATCTCGAGCTGGAAGGGACCCATAAGGATCATCGAGTCCAACTGCCCGTTCCTCGCAGGACTGCCTAAAACTAAACCATATGAGTAAGAGCATCATCCAGACGCTCCTGAAACTCTGACAGGCTTGGTGCTGTGACCGCTTCCCTGGGGAGCCTGCTCCAGTGACCAACCCCCCTCCTCTACAGTAACGGGAGTTGGAGAAGAAAAGAAAAATGCATTTCAGATCAGCTGCATTCAGCTGAATAGCTACGCCTATCAGCCCCTGCCATTCCCTTAGTGCTGCTACACAAAAAGAACTCGGCATGGCATCTGAGCTATGTTAAACTGATCTCTATCATACAAATAATAGAAGAACAAAATGCAAGCCGTATATCATATAAAAAGAGAGAATCTAATCAAGCTTTAATATTACCTGGAGAGCTTCTCTCTCGTCTTGTCTACCCTGAGCTCTAAATGCATTAAGTTTTTCTTCCCCAAAAGTGACAAAAATACTTGACAGGAGCCCAGCTGACAACTTTAGACCTCCAAAATACTTGTTTATTACCTCAAACAGACAAATAAAGCCTAAAGCTCAGCAAACAGTTCTTTCAATTCCCAAATTCCCACCTCTCTCCATTTCAAGCAAATGCAAAGAAAAAAGAAACAAACAAAAACCCCCACATAACCACAAACCTCACATACACACTGTAGGATCCCTTTCTCATCTACACAGCAAACATCAGGTTTTCCTCCCTACTTCCTTAACTTCTTTAGTTCGTAGTAATTTGTCATTTTACGTATGACATAAACACATATAAATATGTAAATAGCCATTATAGTTACTGACAATTAAAAACAGCCATTAAGTTATAGTTACTGCCAATTAGCTGACTTATAGTTGTTCTCTCTCTATTCCCTCACTTCTCTGTCTTGTAAGATAACTAATGCTTCTGCTTTCTATCAGTTCCCATTATTTTGGGTAGAAGAAAACCAGGCAGAAGTTACAGAGTGAGCTACCAAGACTGACAAACAAGTCACAGAATCACAGAATAGGTGAGGTTGAAAAGGACCTCTGGGGAGCATCTAGTCCAACCTCACATCGAGTAAGAGAAAATGAGGACAAGAGCAAGATTCACAAAGAGTCAATGGAGAGAGTAGGAGCAGGACTCCTCAGGAAAGAGGAAGACAATCTTAACAGTTGCGCAGCTTCTGTTTACATAGTTTGCATGTATTGTTTATATATTAAAAAGAATCACAGCAATGCCCATACTGTACCCTTAAACTCCTCTGCTTTTACGTTTTTGTTATCCGTTTCAATGGAGATTCCAGACACTTTACGATCTGCAAGGGGACAGGAAAAAAAAAAAGACAATTCAACAAAACACACTTGTAATTTTGTATGTACTTCAGCAGCTACAAGCAATATTTTCGAGACCTCCTTACAGTGGACAGATTAGATATTGTCTACTAGAGAGAGCACGGGACTAAGAGCTAGACCGGGGCTGGCCATGTGGGTGGCCTTGAACAATTCCTCTTTTCTCCATGTCCTGGCACCTGTAAAATATAGTAATATTTCTCTTTTACAACAGCATGATAATATTTACATGTGAGAAATTCTATATAAACAGTAGATGTTGTTTTACACTAGGGTAATGTCTCAGTCTGTTTTCTAACTAGGGAGACTTACATTAATCCGTAAGTGTATTTTCCATTGTATTCCTACTACAAGGCAGGCATGTTTACTGAAGAATACCATGTACAGCTTCTACAGGGTAAAAAAAGTGCAGTAATTGGCAGTTACCCCAAATTCTTGTTGAAATGAGAAGGAAAACATTAGTCAACATTTCTATAATCAAAGACCAAAAAAAACCCCCATGCATTCTCAGATCTCTCTCGTATCGGGAATACAGAAATTCCAAAGAGAACAAGTGAAGTAACCACTAGCCCTACATCAACCCCTACCCAGATACCTCCTCCTCCACTGCACATCACTATACATCCTCTCTTAAGAGCTGCTCTCCTCCCAGGAAACAACTCCACCGTGTTCCTTCACAATTCAGAAGCATTTCTGCAAGGCTCAAGAGTCTGTCACAGTTATTCTGATTGTTCCATGGGGGCCTATAAGTCTACCAAGTGCTTAAGAACAGCTAAAAACACTTCTTTGCACAGGTTTACACTGACTTTATTTTTTTTCCAAAAGCATCTCAAGTTCCCTTGTGTTTTGGACCAGTTTTGAAGACAGCACGGACACTTGTAATGCAGTTCATGTCCTCCATCCTCATCAGTCAATTCAGTAATTGCTACAGAGGGTGTGAACAAGAACTGAGACCCTCTCCGCACCAGCAATGCCTAGAAACATGGCTTGTTTAGAAGCATAATGTTATTTTGACTGACAGAAACTAGGCTTGCGTTAGTCCTTTTAGTCTGATCTTGCCATTCACCTCTCTCACACATGCAGACCTCCTTTGCTCATCTCCAAAGAATTAATTGTCCTTTCCCCTGCCTAATGGGGGAAGAGTTGCACACAGCCTGGCAGATATCCAGTCTTGATCTGAAGATGTGAACAGATCAAGAATATTTTGCTTCTTATTCTTTTAACAGTCGATTACTTCTGTTGAAGCATGTGCCTCATTTCTTGCTTGAATGAGTCCATTTGGGTTTTCAGCTGTGGGTTCTTGTCCTGGTTCTGGTGGGGATAAGGTTCATTTTCACAAGGAGCTGGGACAGGACACAACTGGATCAGCTGACCCAAACAGGTATTTGCTGTACATTAATCATGTTTTGTATATTCTTCTATTAGTATTATTGTTGTTGCTTTCCTCTTTCCTTCGCTGTTCAGTTAAACTGCCTTTATCTCCACTCATGAGTTTTGCCTTTTCTTTTAATTCTCCCTCCATCCCACTGCTGGGGGAGTGGAGTGAGCAAAAGACCAGGTGGTTCTTTGTTGCCAGCTGGGGTTAAACCACAACAGTTCTCACAGCTCTGAGTCAGCATGCCATTTTCTTTGTATGAAGGTACCATCATAGAATAGTTTGGGTTGGAAGGGACCTTCTAAAGGTCATCTAGTCCAACCTCCCCTGCAATGAGCATGGACACCTTCAATGAGATCAGGTTGCTCAGAGCTGACCTTGGGGTGGGGCATCTGCCACCTCTCTAGGCAATCTGTTCCAGTGTTCCACCACCCTCATTGTAAAAAATTTCTTCCTTGTCTAAATCTACCCTCTTTGAGTTTAAAGCCATTGCCCCTTGTCCTATTGCAATAGGCCCTGTTAAGAAGTTTGTCCCCATCTTTCCTGCAAGCCTCCTTTAAGTACTGAAAGGCCACAATAAGGTGTCCCCAGAGCCTTCTCCTCCAGGCTGAATAACACCAACTCTCTCAGCTTCTCCTCATAGAAGTGTTCCATCCCTCTGATACTTTTTGTGGCCCTTTTTTGGACTGGTTCCAACAGGTCCATGTCTTTCCTGTGCTGAGAGCTCCAGAGCTGGATGCAGTATTCCAGGTGGGGTCTCAATTTCACCCTCTTGGTTAGGGCTCAGAAGAAATTTTGGTTGTGAGTTTCAGCTCCAGGTGGGGTCTCACCAGAGCAGAGGGGCAGAATCACCTCCCTTGGCGTCCTGGCCATACTTCTTTTGATGTAGGTACGGTTGGGTTTCTGGACTGCAAGCACATGTCCAGCTTTTCATCCACCAGTATCCCCAAGTCCTTCTCAGCTCTCAATCCCTTCATCCCCCGGCCTGTATTGATACTGGGGGTTGCCCCAACCCATGTGCAGGACCTTGCACTTGACCTTGATAAACTTCATAAAGTTTACATAGCCTCACCTCTCAAGCCTGTCCCGGTCCCTCTGGATGGCATCCCATCCCTCAGGCATGTCAACTGCACCACTCAGCTTGGTGTTGTCTGCAAACTTGCTGAGGGTGCACTCAATCACACTGTTTATGTCAGTGATGAAGGTATTAAACAGTAGCTGGTCCCATACACCATCATGGTTTTCTTCTCAATTAAAGAACATTCCTTATTGTTCAAGTCTGGCACTAGAGAGGGAATTCCCCATCCAAACTGTTCCTACAGCCCTTTCCCTCCACAATTTTCTAGGTTTTTTTTCCAACATCCTCTAAAAATACAGATTATGTTTCTATCAGTATCTATAACCATTACCTCTGAATCACAGAGCAACAGTCAGAACAGATATTTAAGCCTCCGGCACTGCAGCAAAAGTTCAGCTACTCATTCCCTGTATCCTGTTGTGGTGGGTTGACCTCGGCCAGCTTCCAGACACCCACCCAGCCGCTCTCTCACTTCCTCTCCTCAACATGACAGGAGAGAAAATAAAATTAGAAAGCTTGTGTGTCAAGAGAAAGACAGGGAGATCACTTGGCAATTACCACCACAGGCAAAACAGACTCAACTTCCGGAAAATTAATTCAATTTATTGCCAACTAAAAATAGACTAAGAACAGGGGATGTGGGGAATGAGGGTCGCAGTCAGTCCATAACAGCTTCTCTCTGCTGCTCCTTCCTCTGCACACTTCTCTGTTCCAGTGTGGGCTCCTCTCCATGGGCCGCAGTTACCGTTAGGAGCCTGTTCCAATGTGGATCCTCCATACGCTTCAGCTTCTTTCAAAGCACATAGAATCACAGAATGGTCAGGGTTGGAAGGGACCTCTGGAGATCATCTAGTCCAACCCCCCTGCCACAGCAGGGTCACCTACAGAAGGTTGTACAGGACGGTGTCTAGTTGGGTTTTGAATGTCTCCAGTGTGGGAGACTCCACAAGCTCTCTGGGCAGCCTGTGCCAGTGCTCTGCCACCCTCAAAGGAAAGACGTCCCTCCTCATGTTAAGATGGAACTTCCTATGCTCAAGTTTGTGCCCATTACCTCTTGTCCTATCACTGGGCACCACTGAAAAAAGACTGTTTACATCTACCTGGCACCCTCCCTTTAAGTATTTATAAGATCCCCCCTCAGTCTCCTTTTTTCTAGACTAAAAAGCCCCAAGTCCATGAGCCTTTCCTCATAAGAGAGATGCTCCAATCCCCTAATCATCTTAGTAGCTCTTTGCTGGACCCTCTCCAGCAGTTCCCTGTCCTTCTTGAACCGGGGAGCCCAGAACTGGACACAATACTCCAGATGCGGCCTCACCAGGGCAGAGTAGAGGGGGAGGATGACCTCCCTTGACCTGCTGGCCACACTCTTCTTGATACACCCCAGGATGCCATTGGCCTTCTTGGCCACCAGGGCACATTGCTGGCTCATGGTCATCCTGTTGTCCACCAGGACTCCCAGGTCCCTTTCCACACAGCTGCTCTCCAGGAGGTCAGCCCCCAACCTGTACTGATGCATGGGGTTATTCCTCCCCAGATGCAGTACCCTACACTTGCCCCTGTTGAATTTCATCAGGTTTTTTTCTGCCCAACTTTCCAGCCTGTCCACGTCACGCTGAATGGCAGCACAGCCTTCCGGCGTGTCAGCCACTCTTCCCAGTTTTGTGTCATCAGCAAACTTGCTGATGGTACACTCCATCCCTTCATCCAGGTCATTGATGAATATATTGAACAGGACTGGACCCAGTACTGACCCCTGAGGGACACCACTTGTTACTGGCCTCCAACTAGACTGCATCACTAACCACAACCATATCAACTTGCTCCGGTGTGGAATCCTCCACAGGCTGCAGGGCAACACATGCTGCACCATGGTTTCTTCCATGGGCTGCAGTGCATCCTCCCCCTCTCCCCTGGGGGCTGGCAGGGCTGTTTCTCACACTGTTCCCCTCAGCCCCGGCTGCCAGGCAGCGTTTTGCCCTTTCTGACACAGGCTTTGGCTTTCCCCATGGCGCCGCCATGGTGGCTGCGGGGCTCAGCCGTGCCCTACTGTGGGTCGGTTGGAGCCGGCTGGAACCGGCTGTGTCCGGCTCAGGGCAGCGCCCCCCCCAACAGCCCAGCCTGCGCACCCCCACCCTGTACTCCTGTATTACTCTTGAGAATTGCAGCTTTCTAGATATCTCCCCATCCCCTTCCCCCCTTCCAAATGCATGTCCAACATTTGTTCCTAGAAAACATATGTTCATATGTGCATGTTACCAAAAGATCCAGATTTGTGTGCAACTATCCTGTCCTTAATATGTTTTAATTTTATCACCACATTTGTGTTGCCCCAAGATAGTTACAGCAGAAGCTTATAATACGAAAATAAATAAGAAGTGAAGACTACAATTCCAGCAATGCCATTTACGTACTTTTAGAATACTGAAATAGCAAAAGATATTTGCATTACAAATAGCGCCTGGAAATTTTTTCCACCCCATCAAGAAAGGAAACTTTCCTGTTCTACTTAAAAAAAAAATAAAAACCAAAAATGACCCCCACATACCCCCTGTTGAAACCAGAGGAGGGAACGGCTTCTCCAGCACCTCCCAAAGTTACTGTTACTCCTGCATGTCCACACCGAGCCCATCTCCTCATTTTTATCCAAGCTTGGTCTAGAATAGAGCCTGAAGTCATTAAGTCATTTTCCTTTTAACCTATTAAGCCCTATTTAGACTTACAGAAAGAAAATTAGCTTTCAACTTTTACCCAAACCATGTTGTTTTAGAACAATACCACCCCCCCCCATCCTATATGCCCAATAGGTAATAAACCATGTTTATCTATTGAAGTAATGTCTTCCTTTGTGTGTTCATGATAGGGAGGAACATTTTGTTCTAAGGCTCTGACAGCCTCTAACACGTGCTAACACTTAGGTAGGAAGAATTTCTAGGACTCCAGTGTGTGGATAAAGCCATTTACAAATTATTGGCACATCAACCTTCTCTGCCTGGACACAAAACAGCTCAAAATACCCGCAATTCACCATTGTATTACATTCACTCTTTGATGGACCTGGAAATTTCTGTCCTTCTCTTTAATACAGATGTCAGGCAGTTCACTGTCACAATTTAAGTATTCATAAGCTCAAAGCCACAATAAGAAAATGTGTTTTATGACTTCTAGGGCAGGATCGTGGTACTTAACTTCCATAGTGAGAAGTATCATGAAATTACTTTGCATGCTTTGTTTTGGGAGCTTGCAATTGCACAGTATCCATGTTTCCCCTTGCATCAAGGGATTTATAGAATACATGGCAATCCTATTATGCAATGCAGAAAGTACAAAATACGTCAGAAAAAAAAAAGTAGTTCAATATACACACAACCCTCCTCCTTGCACACACAAACCACACATATACATGACCCTCTTCAAAAAGCATCACAGTCCGAACAGTAACTTAAGCTGTATCCACACCACCTGACCAAATTAAAACCATTATATATTCTGTTCAAGCAGAAAGACAGGAGAGCTCTTCAAAGCTAGAGCATCTCTTCCTTAAAAATGTCCTTTTAGAAATGACTCCACCAATTATTCAGAATCCAAGAGCTGAGCTTTGGATTTTAATTCACTGTATAAACAGCAATAGTAAAAGTATGGCATATTACTGTACCAGTAAATGCTTTTATACAGACTGCAAAAAGACTCTACTCTTACATGTCAGTAACTTCATTTGTTTGGACGTAAACTCCTAAAATACACACTTTTCATGTGATAATCACTCACACAGCTGTAAACTGACACTACTAGCTGGAGGAATCACTAAGGAAAAACATATTAGTCAAATCAAATCAAAGGAAATAGCGTGCCTAGAGGAAATTACATGAGAACAGAATCAAAACAAAGTTACAAGTACAAGAGAAAAAGCAGTCTTGTGGTATTTGTTTTGCCAAGTTCTAAATAGCAGGTGGTCTGAAGCAAAGCTTAACAAAGGATTCCAGAGGATACTGTGAGTTTAGGAAGTCCGATGTCCCAAGAATAGAGTGATAGCAAAGCCAGTTCTCTTACCGAAATCCCTAAAAGACAATAGGAAACCAGACATCTGTTTGATGTTAGCAACCTTCAGACACATGACCACTTCAGGATAAGCCATAGGCTACATGCTTAGATGCTGCTGCAGACTTCTCAGCTATGGAACTACTTACCATGAGGTACTCAAATGATACCTAGAGTTTTGCCACAGTCACATCATTTAAACACTCACATCTGTGTTGGCTCTCCTGTTGCCATATTTTTCCCCCCCCAAGAGAAGTAGTCCACAGATTACATAGTCCATAAATGGGGAAAGGGGAGGAGAAGCTACCTACCTTTGTACAGTCTAAGATGTGGTGGCTACAACCAAAAGGCTACCAACCCTGCTCATGGTGGCATTGGCAGGCTTGACTATGTTAACTCTGACAGTTAACAGGCAGTCAGGGCTCAGACTCAGGACTCTTCCCAGCCACGTTGCTGTCAGTCAATGTTTAAAAAGCCTTCATCTTCCACAGGTTCTGCTTGGTGAATGCTAACCTCCAGCAAACATACTGGAGAGAGATCAGGAGTATTCACAGCCTCCGCAGGAGTCTCCTGTATTGGACCGAGTCCTTAACTGATCTCTGAAATCGGAGATTTAGGCACCAAAATGTAGCCTGAAATAATTGGAGTAAAACCAGCTTAATTAAGTAAACATAACAAACATGGCATTAAGACTTCAAATTTTGGACAAGGGCTAGAAGAAATTATCCCACATCATGGGGAGAAAAAAAAAAGGAAGAAGTTCAGCTTCAGTCTTTCAGTTATCTTGAGTTACAAAATTTCTTGAATCTTAAAGAATAATAATAGAACATGATTTACTTTGGGCAGAGTTTATCAGATTCACAAAAAAAACAACCCTGCATATCTTCAGCCACAGAAAGCTAATAAGGGAGTAGTCTGAAGGGGGAGGGGCCTGCAGGGTGGGAATAATAAACCTATCTAAGCCCAGACGCGGAGAGCAAGTTTGTATTTTAATAGGCGTGGTGCAACTGCATAAAAGGATGGTAATCCAAGAGAGAAGGCACATTTTCCGGCTGACCAGCTAAAGGGGTCTAAAACACAAAAGGAACTTAAAGAGCTTCTCAGCCACCCCTTCACTTATGTGGTAGCTGTCAGCAGCGCTTCTGTCATGTTTTGGAAACTGCTAGACTTAAACACAGCGAGTTTTAGTTGTTCAGACCCTGGAGCTGCTGCAAGTCTGAGACCTGGTGGTAACACATACAGCTCTCAAGAGTAGCTTAACACGCTGTGAAATATGTGGCAAGATTTCCAAATCTTACTGGCTAATTAGGACATAGACTTTGCAGATGTTTTTAATCAAGGAAGAAAACTTAAGGATTCTACGTTATGTACACATGTGCTATCCCTACATCAGTGGCAAATCAGAAAGGGTTTTTTTTTAGCAGCTTGAAGAAACTGCTTTTAACAAGTTAAGTTTTTAGTTATTACAACTGTAAGGAAAACTCTTCCTCAATACAAGCAGATGCAGTAGCATCCTGGCACTACAAAGGTGGTGTTCTTGTGTATCTGTGCTGGTAGTGTTTCAAGCATCAAGAAGAAAATATGGCTAGTTATTTTCACTCTTTAGACAGCACTAGAAATGCGGTATCTTGGTCTTGACTCTTGGGAATGACAGAGACACAGCAGAAACAGCAGGCTTTTAGAGACTCAGAAGGTTCAAAGGATAGGGGGATGCAGGGCAGAGTAACACAGCTTAACTTCTATGTTGTACGCAGTGCTTTTCCCATATGGAGACTTATTAATAACCTCATGAAAAGCCTTGTAATGAACTACAATTTGTGCACATAGATACCTGCTAGCTTTCCCTCTCTTCCTTTTCTACAAGCTCTCTCCTAACTCATTTCTTATTCACAGAGAAATGGACTAGGCTTTTGGAGCAAGAGAAGAGCTGGAGCAGTGGGAAGAAAACCGCTAAATCCAATATTTGGTTTGGCTTCTCTTATGGAAGAGCAGCTACTACAAAATTAAAATTCCGTCTCTACAGCTGAGTATCTGACACACATAAAATTGACCTCCCCCCCAACTCCCAGCAAAACCAAAAAAATTTCCCCCAAACCCAAAGGCATTTTCACCCCTTCCAGCCCAGGCTGAGCGCCATGCGCGATGCAGTAATCCTCCACTCTGCTCTCCTGAGCAGAGCTATACATTTGAAGCTGCTAACAAAGCCAGCATCCAGATTTTAGATATATATTTTACTAACAAAATCTAACACACACATTAAGTGTCTTGCTGGGAAGTCAGCACATACTCTCTTCACCTTTTTTTACTAAGAGATCTCAAATTAAGAGCAAAACCAGTCAAATTAAAAAAAAAATATTGAAGTTATCCACAGATACTCAAATAAGACAAAGCAGTCAAGTTTTAAGGTATCCTGCCTGCAGGACCTCTGTTGCAAGGTGTCACCCTAAGGTGTACTTTAGGGTGGTTCCTCCCAACAGAAAAACTTGACAAGTACTAGGTTGTTTCAGGAAAAAAAAAAAAACAAACCAAACCACACCACCAAAAAACCTCGCAAAAACACACTAACACCCTGTCCCCCCCCCAAACTTAGGCTAAAGTGACAGAGTTTAAATGGCCAAGCTGCTCAAGTTCAAATAGTTTTTCTTGGATTTACTACTTATTACATATCCAGATGTCTAGTGCCTAAGAAAAAGCTATTTTATTCAGATGTAGCATAGAAATAAAAACAATCCTTCACACTCATCCATTACAGAAAGTAGGTTTTAATCAGCTTCAGTAACTCTGCCTTCATAATGGAAATCACATGAGAAACAGAACACAGAACTGCATTTTCCTCCAGCCAGGAGCTATTTAAACAGGGGAAGAGAAGCTTTGCCAGAAAGTCACTAAGAGCAGGATTTCTACCTGTATTAAACGCTGGTATTGGATGATCTGAGGAGCTCTCGGTCTCACAGGGGAAAGAGGTTCTTGTGTTAAACGCTTCAACTACATAGCAGACTAGCAAAGAGGTTTTTGCTTACAATGCCAACCCAAGAATGAGTTAATCCTTGGCTTTGTGTGTACTGTTTTGTGCAGTCTGGAAGGGTAGCACACCAGCTGATGGTGCCTTTATGCTTAACTTTCAAGTTAAGCAAAATAAAAAATAAATCTTGAGAGTAAAAGTAATAAGAGACTGAAGTTTTCAGAGCTAGCTATCTACAGTTATCAGTAGTAGTCCTAAGAGTTTAAGATCATGTTAATGATTCATTTCAGAGCAGAGCCCCAAGGAGTGTTGGCCCTGGAAACACAAAACTGGAAGTGCTTGTAGAGGATAAAGTTGGGAATAAAAATCACGTGGCACGGGACAAGAAAGGAAGACATTTAGGTCAGCCTCTCTGAAGAAACTGAACACCAAAACACAGGAATTTCAGATAAACTGAACAGCCTCCCAAGTGCTTTCAGCAGTCCCAACACTGAAAGATTACTGCATGAGATGGTGTGGGAAATTCTGGGAAAAAATAAAAATTTATAATTGATTTTTACATAATTAATAAACAAAATGTAAATTTCAATTCCCTTTGAAGTTGGGAGAGGGTTTTTTTTTCCCCCCTCCTCTCACACAGAAGAGGAATGGTTTGGATTCACCACTTGCAAAGGTTCAATGCAGCTTGGAGTTTATTCCAACAGATACAATCCAGAAAGCATATGCTGTTAACTAAATAAATATTTATAGCTCGCACTTTTACAAGCCCCCAAACTCCGCTACTCTTCTTGTCTCCATGGCAATTCGGAGAGAGCTTCTGAAAACGGGGGATGGGGTTTTAAACTAGTCAGGCTCCCATAAAAAGCGCGCCTCTTTTCCAGCCCTCTCCCAGTCCTTCTCAACATCGGTTTCCATGGCAACTCAGCAGCGGCTCAAAGGCAGCTTGTAAAGGCACCGCAAGCCTATAGCTGCTTCAGCTGTTGCTTATTTTAGGATGCATCAGGATGCTGAGGACCTGTCTCATCATGTTGCAAAAGACCATGAGAACATGCTATGGGAGGAGAAGCCCCTCGCCACTGCTGTCCCACCCACCTCATGTCACACACTCCAGCAGCGAAGGGAGGAAACAGATTGCCAGTTGCA
This sequence comes from Pluvialis apricaria, assembly GCA_017639485.1. Lineage (NCBI taxonomy): Eukaryota > Metazoa > Chordata > Aves > Charadriiformes > Charadriidae > Pluvialis > Pluvialis apricaria. The sequence continues at coordinate 107,902,758 of CM030007.1, forward strand.
TTAGTAGGTGTGACAATTCAGCAAAACACTTGCCTGTGCACATACCTAGAGAAATTGTCGTAGAATGACCATTAAATTAAAACAAGGCTGGGTACCCAGTGCAAACTAGCACGTTCCTCTGAAGTCAGTAGTACTCGCCTGATTTACATCAACTGTAAAATCAGCCCTGAAACACAAGACAGTTGGGAAACTAGAAGAAACAAACCACCCCCAAAAACCCACACAAACATTCGAGATAAAGATCTCTGAAATCTACAAGGCTTGAGTGACTTGCTAGAACTGCTGGGAAATTTGAAAAGGGAAAAACCCTTGCAAGAAGTTGTATCATTTATATACCTACAAATACACACATTAGTTATCTAAAAAAGCCTGAAAACAGATTTCGTTTACTTGCTAACTGTGCCAGCTGGCATTAGTTATAGTTCCAGTAAACACCATATAAAACTGTAATCCCTGCTCATTCAGAACCAGTGAAGTCATTCAGGCTCCCTCAATGTAGGATCATGTTTCCAGACGCTAGGGAAAACATCAAGATGCTACAGTTCTAAATCATTGTAAGTAAATACATTGTTATAGTGAAGGAATGCCTCTTCCCATAGTTAGTCTTACTCATTTAAACTGGAACCAAATTTCCTGTGCATGCTCAGTCCCTTCTCAAGTTTAGAGCAGTTTTTCCCCAGTAGGTCTTCTCAACCCCTTTTTGATTAACCTCAGCATTTCTACAAAGGGCTTTCACTGCAGAGGATGAGTATGTATTAAGTTCTGGATTCTAAAGGTAACTAACTAACCGGAATCATGCATTGCAAACAGACCCCATGTAGCAGGTAGGATGGCTAATTTGACCAACTATGCTCCAATGTCTTGTTTTCAGCAAAGTGTAATAATCAAAGCCAAGTCAGCATTGTCACCTCATGTCCTCCACAGAACATCTGAAATACATTAATTTAAAAAGAAGTTGTTCTCTCTGAAGAAAATATTGACCTAGAATATACTTCTACACTAATATGCAACAGATGTAAGAATAACTCTTTGTGGTGAGTTTTTAAGAAGGGCTTTATGCAGACCTTCTCCCATTAAATTTTTGCTGACTTTAGGACACATTGTGACTTCATTCTAGCTAGTGTATCCACTAGAAAAAAAAAAGTCTTTCCAAGAACAGTAGGATGCTCTTTAAATACAAATACTCAGCAAGAGCCTTCTGCAATGCTTTGTGAATTTGGGATTTCTGAGGAGGTGTTTCCAATAACTGGAGGCAGTGATGGTATTTTCACTTAAGCAAATTTCACTCAAACTGTGAATTTTAGGACTGCATCCTCTTAGTGATAAACAGCACTAAACTTAAAGTTTTTTTCCACACTACAGACCATATTCTTTGCTAATGAGCTGGGAACATGATGACCACTTTTCTCCTGGCCAAAAGAATTTGGTGAACCCTTCCTAACAATCCAAATGCAATTGCTGAATTAGCTCATCCCATTTTCATTCACACATGATCTCTTGCACTGCCAAGTTTGCTCAATTGACTCTTCCTGCCAGAAGCAGCTAACAGTCATGTTTGATAACTATTACTTTCAGTCAACATCGCAATTTACAGTACAAATGTATATCTTTGTCCTTAATTCTACAGGTCTTTAATAGATAATTTAGTTCTTTAATATCAATTTTTATAGAAGCACCTTCCAGCACATTTGAACAAGACTGAAGCCACTCCTTAAATTCATTTAAGGCTGATACGTACCAAGAGGATCTAGAACAAACAGATGTTTTGCATGCTTAAAGGAGAAGGGTGATTAGAAGAAATCCTCCGGAAGGTAAAGCTAGGAACAATAGGTCACAGTATAGTAGGTGCCAAGTTTTCATTAAAGGGGATGAAGACAGTAAAAACAAAACAAAAACTCTACAGTCTTCGTCACATTAAAAGTTACACAAGCAAAACAACATATGGGTATTCAGATTAGAAGACATTAGAAGAACAACACTGGAAAGTTACACAGGAAACAGATATAAACATAATAGAGCAGCTCTGTGCTTTGTTTATTTATTTTTAAAGCAAGCATAAATGTTAACTGGGTGATCATCACAGCTTTTCAACAGATGGGATGTGTTAGGAGCCACATCCTCAAGAATATTTGGGTAAGGTTCACTAATGAAACACTCTGCTGCTTTGCATCAGAAGGGAAAGCTCAGTATGTGAGCTAACATTCACAATTCACTAGTTTGCTGCTTCATGTAACAGGATTTGATTATCTTGTCTGCAGTTACTTAAACTAAGAAAGTACTAGCTGTTTCACTCTCACAAAAATGAAACAATAAAAAAAAGATGTCAGCAATTCTGTAATGCTGCAAGACTACAACAGAAAAATAATCCCAGAGACAGAATGATTTGTATGGAAGGCAAATAATCTGGTCAGAAGTAAATAGTCAATCTAGTCACAGTTCAGAGAGAGAAAGAGCACCAGGAACATGTAGAGCTGGGAATTTTTTTAATTTATTTTTTTTAAACAATTAGATTTTTAAATTTTTTTTTGTTTAGAATAAGCCATACCCGATTAAGATTCAGCCCCCTGGGTCACTACCTTCTCAAGCACAACCTACAGCTTAAGAGTCTGGTGGTTAAAATGGTTATATCTGGAATACCCTACAGCACACATAAGATACAGTACCATCAAAAAACATGTGCTACATTTCTAGAATACTTGTTAGAGTCAATAGGTCAACACAGTTCATGAAACCATAACTCCCAGATAGGCATATATGCTGCTTTAAACTACTGTTTTGACACCTGCTTTGCCTGCTTCTGCCCATATTCCCTTTATAACCTCATAAGCTCATGAGATATTGATCCACCAGAAACTTGTGTCACACTATTATTGCTTAAGCTGAAGTTTCCTTTAGAAGTAAGACTAAATAATACTTTGAAGGTGCTTGTGCTCCTTCAACTCAGGTCAACTAATTTCAGTTTAAGGATCTCTTTTTGAGAAAGATGATTGAAGACTAGGACAAGTACTGTGCTGGCAAATAGATTATACAGGCAGACGCACATCAGCATAAGCACTGTGATCATGTGGAACCCAAACACAAAATAAGGTCTTCAGAGTTCAGCTCTAAATTCACAGAACAATATATTTTATTAAGAGGAGGATCAGGGCACGCTTATATATTTATTCCCACCCTTCTTACAGGGCTGAGATTCTTGCAATAAGCCTGGATGGCACAGAGCTAGCATCAGCAGAGCTAAGAGTGGTCAAGAAATCAAGCAAGGGAACAAAATGGCTTAGGTTGCTACCAGCATGTCTCTTCTAGAAGAGGAATTTATCACCAACTAAGTAAGAGTTCACCAGTTCTGCTGAACTTTTTTTTTTGTAAAATAAGCCCATAAGCTTTTATGATTTATGTTTACAAGTGGCAGGTATTGGTTTAGGGCAGATAAGGAACAGGTTCCTTACAAGAAAAAAATAATTACTCTTTCACAGGAAAGAGCATCCACTTCAGACCTTGCAGATATGCAACTCTTCATAGCCAAGTCTACACATACCTTCTACTCAAACAGTCTGATTTCTCAGCTAAGCTCTTTACCACATTTATTCATAGGAGGTTCCTTGGATACTGTCTGTCAGCCAGCATACGTTTCCCATCCCAAGGCAGAGGCAGCTAAAGAACACAGACCATCTACCCTTCAGTCACCACAAGTGACAATCTAAAATAATCAGATTTCATACCACATTTTTATGTACAAGGTTTCAGCAGGGCTCCATAAAGTTATAAGGGATTCAAATGTAGCATATAGGTGCAGGATTGCAGCCTTAACAGCAACATGATGCAGGAAATAATTTTTCTAGTTTTCAGATTATTAGTCCCACCCCACAACCAAAGGTGTTTAAGTTATTAACATATCTACATTTGACATAATATTTTAAATAGTATGCCTGCAAACAGGGCTACTAGGACTTCAGTCATTATGAGGGTGATGAGGCACTGGAAAAAGTTGCCCAGGGAAGTTGAGGATGCCTTATCCCTGGAAGTGTTCAAGGCCAGGCTGGATGGGACTTTAAGCAACCTGGTCTAGTGGAAGGTATCCCTGCCCACAGCAGAAGGGTTGGAAGTAGATGATCTTTAAGGTCCCTTCCAACCTAAACCATTCTATGATTTTATGATTTATTTGTATATTGGACACACAAGCTACACTGTTAGTTCGATTGATATTCTCTCTAGTTATGAATACAAAGAGAAGGAGAAGGACAAATCATGCAGTGTGAGCTAATTCAGCTTCAAGAGAAAGGCAAATTCCTTCTTATCCCCTCCCAATATTTCATTAACTGCTTGTAACATCTAATTTCTGCTGGAATCCATAGGTACAGCATCACTTCAGTAACGAACAGCAGCTCTGTTCCTTGCCCATCCTGTTCTACCTCCAAGCTGCTCATTTGCTTTGGGGATGGGGAGGGCATAGACTGATGTATACAATCAATTGTTAAAGATGCCAATAAGAGCCAAGTTCCACTTTGCCCCTCACCCCCCCCCCAAAAAAAAATAAATTAGATGAAGTTAAAACCAGTTGTGTTCAGAGTTTAATCAAACGCTAGGGTCATCCTAAATACTGACTTATTCCCAGCTTTGCAAACCAAAGTATTAAACAACCTTTTGGGCTTAGTAGATTTTGTCATATAGATATTCTACTCTTTTAGGTTCTATTATTTTTACTAGAAGACAAAATATCTGTCTTAAGGTTTTATGACATTTTTATTGGAATATACAAGTTTTCCATGACTTTTTTGTTGGACTGAAAACTAGCTTTAAGAGATGATAAAACCACCTTCTGTGCAGCTTTGATGTTCCATAGAACACATTGTTTGCTTTAACTGAGAAAAATATTCTGTACCTGAAAGCCTGTACACATAAGAACTGGCCATCCCCCTCCTCTTTCCCTGTTTACATAGCTTTCAAAAGCTTTGAACAAACTTTAAGTTTAAATGGTTATAAAGAGACATCACTCCATTCTTCTCTCACAAAAATCAGTGCGTTCTCCCAACAGCTATTTATGTTAGCAAGTCACTGCACTCTTTGGCAACTGGGCAAGAACTTTGTAGCACTGCTTTCCCTCCCTTCTGCCCCTAAAAAAAAAAAAGAGGGCTAAGAATTTGAACACAGCTGGAAAGCTAACAGCAACTGTGTGTGGATTGTTACAGTCTTGAGGACTCAGCTAGAGATACAACTGGAGCATGAATGAAATAAGAAAGAGTAGGCAGTGACAGGGCAAAAGTAGAGCTGAAAACAATTTTAGTTAGTCTCTCTACATATGGTGCTGATTCCCTGTTGATAAACGGCTTCCCCAGATGACTTTTATCCCCTAGAACATTATTTATTAAAAGGCTCCAAAGACAAGTGCCATAAGCACATTAACTTCTGGAAGTACCCCGAGACACCATTTCAACAACGCTTAAACTGAACGCACAGAAAGAAAAGAATCACATTTACTTCTTATGCCTAATACATTTCAGGAGACTTCTGTATCACTTGATTCAAACAGCACTAGTTGACATCCAGGAAGTAGGTCTTATGTAGAAAAGGAAAAAAATAAAAATAAAGCAATTGATTTTCAAATGGAATTATGTGAAGGCCTCTTAAACTTTATTGCAGGTAGCAAATCCATACACTAACATAGCCTGAAGGGTCTCTTCTTGATGTCTAAGCATACTTCCACTACAGTTTCATCTGCTTACTTCTCTCAACCTTCTCTCCCAGGCACCAACTTTGATGTTACCAGTGAATTTGGAGTGTCTGAATTTGTTTGCTTTACTAGTCACTCCAATACTACAACAGCATCATCTTAAAAATCTTATCAGCCCTTACTATTACCTGGCTGTCCCCATCCTTCCTCTTTTACATTTCCAGATCCTGTATTGCTCTATTCCAATATTGAAATATTGATTTTCCTTTCAAATGATTATGACATTCTTGCTTCGCAGTGAATCACATTACACCAGGGAGGACCATTATGTTGGTGAACAGAAGGCAACGGCAGCATGTGTTGCAAGAGTCAGAATTTGAGTATTCTTTGTATAAAAACAAAGCATTTACCTTTCACAAAAATATTTACTGACATTTAAATGGAGAGCTACTAAGTCTTCTCAGAGGATAGAAGCCTTTTCTGCACAAACTCTTCCAACATATAAACATTGCTATTAGTGACCTTTTAATTGGGCTTTATGTGGATATTAAAGGAGAATGAAAGAAAAAAAAAAAGACACACCCCTTCCCCACCTTCCAAGGAGAACCCTGTGATACATGTTTGTTCTTTAAAGAAAAGTAGGGGGGATGGACAGAGACACAAAAAACCACCCCCAACAAACCAACAACACACAACAAAAGAACTCAACCCAGCAACATTTGTCATACATTTTTGTTTCTGAACAGTGCTAAGCAGCTACCAGTGATGTCTTCCTATGATATTCTACTACTTTGGTTTTAGAGATAATCCTCCTCTATTTAATTATTCCTACAGTTAAGAGTTGCAAACATCTGAAACAAACGGGAGTTGTTCATGTGCAGTATAAATCACTGATTAGTTATAATCCTTTAAGTCTCAAGCAATGAAATATATGCATTTATCTGTTAGAAGTTACTAAAATGTATACATTTTTCCAAATTTTGACATGTAACATCTCAATTGGTAGGACATCACGTTAAAATTTGTTTAATTCAGCAGCAGCATTTAAAAGAGTCTTCAGTCATGTCACATTTATTACAGAAAGCGTGTGTTTCTGTTTAGAATTAACTTGCACAACTTAAGAGTTAACTTAATCAATGCACACACCTTTCATATAGCACAGGTCAGCTAGGTGCTTTATTCTTGGCAGGGTCTGACTTTCCTCCAGTCTACATTTTAAAAGTATTCAGGCTCCCAAGCAAGCTCAACATTAGTCAGTCAGACCCAGCAAAGCTCCGTGGCATGAAAACAGTGGCTTGGAACACCCCAGCCAATGCCACTGAGCAACACCTCAAGCCAGAGCTGTAGGGGCTCCCAGCCAGGAGCCCTCCACAGGTCTTGGCACACCAAAGCCCATACTCTCATCCCCAGCCACTGCGCCCTCTCAGATTTTGCTGTGTTTACACAGGGAAGCATCCTTCCCAAACCCAGCAGTATAGCCCTTTGTTATTAAATACAGCTTGCTTTAATCCCAGTTTCGGAAGGGTTCAGCACCACCAGTTAGAAGGGTGTCAAAGCTGCATCAAAGCCTGGTAGCACTCTTCGAGATCCCAGTCAATCTGACACAAGGGTACATAAAACAAGACCCACAAACAACAAGCCAGGAGTTTAAGAGAGAATTTCTCACCTTTGTGGTTGACTAGCTTAAAGACTAGAGGAGGAATAGAAAAGAATCAGTTTAGGTGGCCCAGTAGTCAAATGGCAAAGAACCAATATTTACTTTTTAAGACCATTTTATAGAAACAGAAAGGGTACTGGAGCACAAAAGCTAGGCACAACATGCACCTAAACACACCTACACGTTCTACGGATATCATTCCAGATGATGTGGTTTTACTCACTTTTGCCAGTACAGTTACTAGAAGTTATGAACCAGGACCTCCCGGAAATAAGTACTGTCTATACATTCAAGTGGTAAACTGCTGTCTAACTCACATAATATGTATGCAAACTCTGGTTTTCTGCATATCATTTCCTCATATGTTTAGAAGTATGTCAAGCACAAGCACTTCTCCAATTCTAACCCAGCTCTAGCCAACATACACAATGTTATGACTCAGCATACCACCCCCAAGAATTTCTCCCAATTTATTTGTGCAGCCTGATACACAATACATAAGCATTTTGGTTTCTTTATTATGCTTATTTGAGCAGAAGTACCTTCTCAAAAATGTATGCTCCATCATTACCTCCCAGTACTACACTAGCAGTTTGTGAACAGCAAATACAGCCCCTATTGTTAATGTTATCTGGTACCAGAACAACCCTATAATACATCACTTTCCATTCAGACCACAATATGTTTTGTTTCCTTTTGGATCTGATCCAGTGCTTTGGATGGGTTTGAGAGTATGTTCAACCCTAAGAAGTTAATCCGAACAAAAGCTACGTAAATGTATCTGCTGAAACATCATACCTGTAGAGTCTGTTCTTTCCAGCTCAAGTCTGACCATTTCTTACTTTTTCAAAGAGCCAGGATCAGGTTGTAGCTATGCCAATGCAACTTTCATCTTCCCATCCCTCACTGAAAACTTCTAAGTTTTGAACTTGTAAAAAGCAAGTATTCAAAAGGGCTTATGATAAGCTTTTCCTATCATATTTTCCCCTGCAAATAATCTTGGCAAGAAACTGGATGCCTGCTTTAATTCCTATTAACCAGGAGGGGTTACAGACTTACTGGTGGTTCAACAACTACGGCTGTTGTATGACTTGCTGTTCTTCAGAAATTGCTATTTTCCCCTTCTTCCTTCTCCAAGAGCTCCTTCACCTCCCAGTGTATATTAGAAACTGACAAGTGAACAGGACCAGATGTTCAGCTGCCAAGCTCACCTTCTGCCTGGTTTAAGAAGTTTTATATAAGCACTCGAGTGCTCAATGATATACGGTGAGCATAGAGGTGACAACTCATTGGAGCCCTCCAGAAAAAGAGTAGCTTTGGAAATACAGGTGAGCACAAACACTGGCAATCAACCAAATGCTCCTCCAGCCTCATTTGCTGTCTCATTCTTTCAAATACATATTCATTTCCCTAAAAAACCTCCCAGTATTTAGATGAAGGAAACAAATCATTTGTCTTGATTACAAGACACCATAATATTTGCTTTAAGCTTCCTGTGGTGGAATTACAGCACAACCACGTACAATGTTTTGAGGAAGACATGACAGGCTTTCCTACAGAAATGTTTCATTAAACCCAAGAGTTCTTTGAAGAGTACTTCTGATGGGAAAAGACATGCCAGAAAGTAAAACTGTAACAAAACTAGCTTTACAAAATTGGGGGGTGGGGGGGAAGCAGATGACCTAAACAGAATAGAAATAATTACTGGTAGATTAATTGCTTTTCAGCTTCCACATAACATTTCCCTCTGTTTCCATTAAAATGCTCACCTCATTTTAAATTAGCCACTAAACTAGAAAGCAAGAACTTGTAAACTATTTTTTATCTATTTTCCCACATTTATGCAATAGTGCAACAAAGGTATCATGGTGGAGGAAAAAAAACCCCAACCAGCCAAACAAGAAAAACACAGCAATAAGGTAGTTGATTGTATACATCCACAGGGACACTATTTTAAGCATTTTTTTTTTTTTTAATATCCTTGTATAACTTCTAAGGGAACTTTAATTTAGCCATTCCATATGGCCCTGGCAAATAGTCTGCAATGACAAATACAAATGTGTACCTTGTGCTTCAGTTGTTTTGATATACAAGATATTTATACTGCGATGTGGACATCTCTGCCTGTGTGAAAATTTCTTAGTAATCTTCCTTTACATAAGCATTTACACTGGAGTCACTTGCTAAGAGAAAGTATGACATTGCTAAGAGAAAGTACGACATGAAGCCTTACTTTGAGAAAAGTATTCCTAAAAGGGATGACCAGCTGCAGGGAACCGACGATAGACGGACTGTCTTCAGAAGTGCTCCAACAGAAAGATGACTTTTTGAGTGTTGATGGACTCTAAGCAGATCATACCGTATGTAAGCTTTTAAATCCCAGTTTTAGAACCAAAGTACTATTTGTTCCTGCCCCTCCAAAAGCACTGAGAACCCAAACATACACCCCCCCCCTCCTCAAACAAGGGAAGCTTGCTTACTCCTACTGCAGAAGATTCACATGCATGTCACTGTCCATCTTCAGTGAATATCACTATGTCACTGTACTACATCACTATTATTTACTCAAGGGAAATGACGAGGAAACTGGATTTTTTTTTTTTTAATATCAGTTATACAAGAAGCTTCTCTCGTACTTAAGGAGAGGACTACTCTCGTGACCACTGGCACTTGAGAAGAAGCTAAAGTACTTGGGGCACCCTTTGAGGAAGGGTAAAAGCCTTTGCTAACATTCTTGGCTCACTTCTTTGAAACCAGGTCTGCACACATCCCCAGTAACATTTGGGGTTAGTCAGTGGACACAGACAAGTTCAGTAGCTCTAGGTCACGAAAGATGTTCCTACCTGTTTTGTTAAGTCAGTCAGCTAAAAAGAAAAGGTGAAGTCAAAGTTCAACTACCTGTGAGTTCTTACCTAATCATTTGTGATGTCATCAGCTAGCTTCTGCAGCAGAACCTGGCAGCTACTGTGCTGCTGCCAGAACAGTCTGCAGTAAGAAATAGAGGTATAATACAAGAAACAAGCGCAAAAAATCTGTGTAATTCAGCTAGATAGCCAAAGAGAAGACCTTATCCAGGCTCAATTAGATCTGCTAATCCCAGAGGCAATTTTAACTGTCATTATTAATGCCAGATGCCCTATGGTATTCACAATTACCAGAAATACATGTCCTATGACACGAACAAAGAATTGTTGCAAAGTTAAAGCTGAGAAAACAGGGCCTCAGAGGCCAAGAGACAAAAAAAGGCAAGCCCTCCACTTGCATACATCCACCTTAAACAGAAGAAAACATGAGGAATTGTAATTGTCTTGACGTCACATTTCCAGGGTACGTTTGTCTCCTGTATGCAGTGAGGGAAGACAGTCACGCTCAGTTTCACTTGCACATCCAACAGCAGGCTGTGGGGCCAGTAACCTCAGTTAAGGATACCGCAGGGCCAGCCAGGGACCAGCTCTCCTTGCCTCCTCTCTGCTGGAGAGAGACAAAGCCCTTACCACAGAACAGCATTGCTTCTGGCCGAGTCCTCTCAGATGAAGATTCCGTTCTGGGTAGCATGCCTAGGTTTAAGGGAAAGAACGTGATTTGCTCAAAGGCAAAGGCCATGATTCCTGAGAGACATCGCAATAACTCACAGCCGAAATTCCTTCCGAGCCCTAACCAAGGGGGTGAAATTGAGACCCCACCTGGAGTAGTGCATCCAGCTCTGGAGCTCTCAGCACAGGAAAGACATGGGCCTGTTCCGCTGGTCCAGAGGAGGGCCGCAAAGATGATTAGAGGGATGGAACACCTCTCTTATGAGAAGCTGAGAGTTGGTGTTGTTCAGCTTGGAGAAGAGAAGACTCCGAGGAGACCTTATTGTGGCCTTTCAGTTCTTAAAGGGGGCCTACAGGAAAGATGGGAACAAACTTTTTAGCAGGGCCTGTTGCGATAGGACAAGAGGTAATGGCTTTAAACTCAAAGAGGGTAGATTTAGACCAGATATAAAGGGAAGAAATTTTTTACAATGAGGGTGGTGAAACACTGGAACAGGTTGCCCGGAGAGGTGGTAGCGCGCCATTCTAGAAACATTCAAGGTCAGGCTGGATGGGGCTCTGAGCAACCTGATCTCGTTGAAGATGTCCCCGCTCATCGCAGGGGAGGTTGGACTAGATGACCTTTAGAAGGTCCTTTCCAACCCAAACTATTCTATAAGCTAGAGAGAAGCACATCTCCCTTTTAAAGACAGGAACGTCTTCTAACCAAGTCCTCATTTTTTAATCTGTTTTAGAAGCATACTGGTATCTTCTGCAGCATCACCACAGTCATAAACAAAAAAAAGTTAGGCTGAACATTAGAAACAAATATTGCTTTTCTGTAATTAATTTTCATTTATTTATATTTAAGAAGCTTACCATCATCTCAAAGCCTACATTAATGGTGTCTAGGAGTCTGTGCAGGTTTGTAGACCGCTATGGCGAAGAAATACTGCTTCTCCACTAAAACAACAAGAGAAGGAACCTTCCTTTGGTGTCTCATCCCCTGACCCCCTCTCTAAAAACAATAGGTAGTCTGGTTTATAGTATTATGTTGTACAGATATTACTAGGGAACTATGCATTTTTACAAATTTAAGAAATCCCATCTCACCTGAATATGGATTCCCATTTAGAAATCCGAGTAAGGCCTTACCAAGTTAATCCAGCAAACAAACAGGGCTCAATGGAAGACTGGGGTTGACAATATTCTCGATTTTGAGTACAACAGTTGTATATCGCATATAATCAGGAAAGCATAATTTAAAGACTTCCACTGACAATTCCTACAGCCAATGCAGTCATGCTTTACAGTTTCTTGTCAAGGGCGGGGGGTGGGGGGAAGACACAACAGGCTTTTTTGGCCTTGAACCTCTGTATCTGCCTGAAAGATTCCTGAGCACTAAGGAGTGTTTGTTTTAAAGCCAAAAATAAACAAACAAACACACACCTTATTTATTGCTCAAACCACCCCAGGGAGCACCATCAAATGCTTATGCAAGACTACTATTTATTGCCTCTGCATTGTCTTCACACAGACACATTGTACTGGATTTGCTTCCAGCTTAAGTTTGGATTCTAGAATGCAAGAAAAATAACACCTAGAAGCTTCACAAAAAGGCCAGTTCACCAGTACATACCATCTCCTCCAGAGTAGCCATGATGATTAATAACAATCATTTCTGTACATTTTCTAACTGTCTTGCCAACAGGGCTCACAAGTCTTACTCTGTAGTTCCTTTTAAAGCTTTCCTGATAGCATCAGTTTCAGGAGCTCATGCCGACAGAGAATATGATTGAAGACCTCCAGCCCCCTTATTTTCCCCTAAATTAAAGGTAACAGACAAGCTTTAACTCCGAGAAACCACTATTGCTGCAGGTCATTAATATTTCTTAGCAGGTTCTCACTGAAAAGCAATCCAAACTTCATCTACCTCAGCACCGTTCTTGGCTATGCTGACATCCTTTCACCAACAGCTCTTAATTTCTGCAGGTAAACTACCAAGCAAGTTCTGTAGACCTACTTCACAACATAATGTTCACATGCTTCAGGTACCAACCACTACTTGCTTTTCCTCATTAGTTTCTGCCCATTCCCCACTATGTCCACAGCACGTTGGGCCCCAGTCCCACATAAGAGACCACTCAGCCCATACGTCGTCGGACTTGGATGCCGGTATTACTCAGTCTTATTGTTCTTGTGAACATACTCCAGCCACAGGAGCAGCAGCAGACTCCCGATTGCCTGGATTTCTGCCTGGATTTCCTCTGGCTCACACAAACAATCGGCATTTGCACACCCACCTACAGTCACTTTCTTCATGCAACAACTTCTTATCAGTACCTTGCTGGTAAACTTTCTCCCCACCTGGTGTATCTTGGGAATTGGGACAGGAAGAGGAAAAAAAATAAATGCAAGTCTGACAACAATGTAGGCACCAGACTTTGATCCACTGTATGGCTTCCAAACCACCCTCTATCATTTCCTCACTGGGCAAAGCCAGCACCGCCAGCAGACACAACTAAGCAGAAAGCTGAGGAGCCTGAAGACACTGAAACCTGTCACCAAATAAATCACAGCAGCCTCATCTGCTCAGATATACCCATGCAGTTAACAACAAATGAAGAAAAAAATGATCAGAGAAATTAATTTTTATTATTATTTACTGTATGAAAGAGAAAGTCTGCACTAGCTGCCCATCCAACAGCCCAACATTACCATAAGGTCTCATAAAAGCAAAGGGGGAAGAAAAGAAAAACTGCCACCAAACCGAAGACCTAACAGACACACGTCACTTCAAGTCTCTCCTTGACAAGACTCATCCCTCCTCAGCAAAAAATGAGTTTACACACACACAAGTTTCTGTTAGGTGAGGAGGAATGAAAGGTAAACTACAAAACATACCCAGCATCAGCACTGTGGATGTCCCACACCCACAATGGATTGAGAACCCGTTCCAGGCTGGTCCCAGGTGGTCATTTCATTGCAAGACTGTGCTATATAATTCTTTTCAAAACTTTATTTCCATGTACAGCCTCTTTCCCTAAAAGATCAGCGAGACACAAGAAGCATACAACAGGAGCACAGTAAGACGTGATCTGAAAGTGACAGCCTTATCACAAGACTGGCACTACCAACACTGCATATTAATTCACTGCTTCGCAGGTATGTGGCCCCACAACCTGGGGTTTTTTTTTCTTATTTGCATGTGCTTTCTGGGTGGGGCAGTTTTTGCAAGCTTATTTTAATATTACCCCCCTACTTTTTTTTTTTTTTTTTAAAACTAGTTAGACAGTAAGACCGTAAAAATACTGGAAACATAAGTCTGTTCTGGAGCTACAGCATCCTGTGCTGGCAAGCGAAAGCACGCTCCCATCCCTTGCTCACTCATGCCGTAGAGGCCATCAGAAATGCAACCCGCGCCGCCCGCATCCCGAACTTTGCATCACTGCGGACCGCCGCTGCCCTGGCGCTGGCACAGGCCCGCCTTAGGACAGGTTACATCTGCGTGCGAACAAGAGACACACGGAAACTATCCGGGCGCAGCGCTGCCCCGGCTGCAGCGAGCGACGCCCTCGCTTTTACCGCGCTGTTGGAAGTCGCGACTCGGCTCCTCTCGCGACGCGGGGAACGCCGTCCCGCCGCCACCGCTCCCCTCGCCCGGACCCTCCCCGGGCAGCGGCACCGGGGCAGGACCCGGGACACCGAGACCTCCCCCCGACTCCACACACACCCACGCTCCGGAGGGGACCGTTCCCCACCGCCGCCGCCGCAGCGGGGCGGGGGGCAGCCCGGCGGCCGCCGGAGGGAGCGGTACGTGGTACCCCCACGCAGGGAAGGGACGCGGGCACTTACAGCTCAGGACCCCCAAGTAACCCAGGAGCAGCAGGCGGAGGCTGCGGCTCGCCATCTTCCCGGCAACAGCCGCTCCCCGCCGGCGGCAGCGGCTAATAACCGCCGGCGGCGGGGCGGGGGGCGCGGCCCGGGGCGGGGGGGACGGCCCGGCTCGGCTCGGCTCGGCTCGGCCGGGGGGAAAACGGGGCGGCGCCGGGGCCGCCCCGGGCAGCGGCCGTGGAGCAGGTGCGGCAGCCGGGGCGCAACTCCCGCGCCCGCCGGGATCTGCCTTCGCCCCGCCGGAGCCTCCCCGCCCCGCTCCCGCCCGCCCCCTCCTCCTCTCTTTCTCCTCCTCCTCCTCCTCCTCCGCCGCCGCCGCCACCCCAAAACTTTGAACGTGTCCGAGGAGGCGCCTCCCCGCCCCGCGCCGGCTCCCAGCGGGGGAGACGCGGGTGCATCGCCCTCCTCCTCCTCCTCCTCCTCCTCCTCCTCCTCCTCCTCCTCCTCCTCCTCCTCTTCCTCGCCGTGGGGCCAGCGCGGTGCCCCCGCGCATCCCGGGGCCGTACTGTGCTGTATGCAGCAGCTCTTCCCTCCGAATTAATTTTTAATATTTTTTTTATTTACTTTTTTTTTTTTTTTTAAATTTTTTTTTAACCGCTAGGTCTTCCTAAGCTGAAGGACATTTGTTGCGACAGAATAAACTTTTCACTCCGAAAAAACGTAACCCTCCCAAAGCAGACCGTAGTCCCTGTCGGTACCTTTCCCGAAGTCAAACCCACGCGGGTTGGAAGCGGGAATAACGGGGTGAAAGCGGGGAGCGCACCCGCGGCTGCGGGGCGGCGTGGGGAGGCGGCGGGCGCCGGTGGGAGCCGCGGCGGCCCCTTCTGCCTGCGCGGCCGCGGCAGAGAAACACCCCCCGGCCGCGGGGCACGTCCCGCAGCGGCACAAGGTGGCCTGCCTACACGGCGACCTTCACGGGCTTTTTTTTTCTGAATAGTTTATAGCAGTCTAGGATTAAATACCCGGGACGTCTAACGGCCCTTTAAATTTATGAATCAAGGAAAATTACTCATTGTGACAGTTGACAGTGCATCTGAGCCGTTGCGAATGACATCTCAAAAATACGTTACCACTGATGTAATACGGTTCTATAACAAGAAAAGTATCGCAAGCATTTCTTTGATAACCAGACCAGCAACGTTGGCTATACTTTGTTAGAGTGTAGTGAAATGAGGAAAGATTATTCATAAATAAAATCTCTAGCAGCTATTTTGATGGAGACCAGAGAAATAGGATGCCGTGGTGCTCTTCATATCAAAATCTTCTTAGCTTGTTTTTCACATGCAAAAATGTATTTAGAATGCAAGTAATATTTCTGGAAAAAATGTGCATATATATATATACACAGTATATATCACCAGTACAATGGTGACATGCATTTAATAAAATCAAAACTATTCCACAGGCAACAGACAAGTTCTTTATTTTGTGTGGCCTAACGCATTGTAACTTTTAGCATATACAAAGTTTCATTGATTTCAGTAGAACTGCTTTACTGTTTAAAGCCACACAGTGATAGAAAAGCCATGTTGATATAAAATTTAAACATAAGGGAGGGGCCTGGTGGAAAAGGTATAGAGGTGGGGAATGTTAAGAAATGGCAGTATGGAATTAAATTAAGGGATAGCTCATAGGATGACTACTAAAGCTAATGACAATGAATCGATGAGGGGTATGAAGAGACGAATCATGAGAAGGTATCCCATGAGACGATGGGATGAAGACAGACTAGTACAGCAGCCTTTCCACCACAGTAAACATTCAGTTCTACTTGCCCAAATACATAGACTCACGTATAGGGTTTAATTTGGATTTCATTAAGATGACTCTTATACCGCAGTAAATCCACTTAAATGCGTAGCGTTTATATAAGCATGAGGTCAAATTCCTTTTTTTTTTTTTTCCTGTTCACTGTTTTGTTTCTCTTGCAAATGAAACAAACACCCAGTGCACAGGGCTGCCTCCCCAGCATTCCTCTGACCTTTTCTAGTACAGTTCCACAGGACTTTCGCAGTTTGTTTACATGCCTCTCTTTTATTTCAGCAACACCTAGATCAGGTGTCTCGGCTTGCTTTATACAACTGCAGGAAACACCAGCAACCAAGTGAGAGTATTCCGAATGCATTTACAGAATTAATGGAAAACTGGTTGTAACGCATACAGTTCATTTCATGTACATATTTTTTCTGTATGTACTTTGCTGAACAAAGGTATTCTTAAAAATACTGTAAGTACTTTGATAGAAGAGTACAAGACTGCTATCCATATTTTTAATATTTTTAAGTTAAATGTAGTAAAAATATTTTCATTAAATAGCACATAGAGCCAAACATGGGTTGAACAGTTATTCTTGGAGAGCTTTCCATAGAGACTCCTTTTTAGAATAATAAAAATAGTCTATAATTAACATCTGCACACAGAATGCCAGTCAAGAATAGCTATCTTATTTTGTAATAACTATTCTAGTCAAGTTCTTTGTGTAGAAAAGCCTTTAAGAATTGTGCTGAAGTGCAAGACGATTTCAAGACTTGGATGCATCTTAATGATCTCAGTAATTCATAAACCAGAAGATTACCCTCATTTCATTAGGTACATCTACATTACCACATTGCAAAGGAATTCTTTCTCCTCTGAATGAAACTTTCTATTACATATGCAGAGTGCTGATGATAATCTGCTCTAACAATACAACTTTACCTCTTTTATTATGGTACCATCACTGTTAAAGACCTCTGTGCTAAAACAGTTTTGAAAAATAATTTGTAAAAATTCTGTGCAGCAGTATAAGCCAAAACTCTGACTCTTCACTTTGGGAATGTTTCGTTTTTCTTAGGATCATAAAGGATGATATAAATGAATACAGAGGAACTAATTTATATTAAGAAAATACTTCTTTTGGTGATTTCTCCACTCAAAATAGGTTTTATTTTGCAGGGGGAACAAAACCAAATCACCCTAGATTTATTTTTCTGCACTTTGCATGCTGATTTCTAGAATAACTTTGAGGTATAATAATAAAAAAATCAGTACAACAAATCAGGATGGCTAAATGTGGTTACAAAGGTGTTGCAATATAAATACTTGACCACATTACAGATAGGTAAGAGAGAAAGATTATTATGATTTCTCTTTTCAAAAACATGCATAGGATAGGGGGAAAAGTAGCTCGCTACAAGAACTGGCTGTTTAATTAACGCTTAGAAGAGTAAGATGTTAATTCCTGTGTAATCACCCATCTGTCATGGCTTACGCACACCAAACTATAAGACAGTCATGGGGGAGCTAATGAATGTTCATCCTTGCATCTCCATTGATAAAACAAAAAGTTTAATGAAAGGCAATGCTTTCCTAATATATCCCATTCAGGCATAAATATGACATATCTCAAGTTTACTTGTTGAATTTAAGTAGATCAACTAGGGTAACCCTAGTTTCATGTAAGCAAATGCACATTTTGTATTGTGTTGATGAGCAGGTAGTGTGGATGTGTGATGGTTTCTAAGTAGTTCATCTCTTTTTTGCGGAGTGAAAGCATCGCGGATTACAGTGCTGCACCACTTTTCCCCTTTCTTCCTGTGCTTTCTTAAGTTCAGCATTCTTTCAACTTTTTAGTGTCTCTTAGCTGATCTATAATAGCAGGTAGCGCAGCAAAGATCTGGAGCCACTGAGGGAGAAAGTAAAAGATATAGGAAAAAAGCACTCCTGTGCGTAACTATACTTACATCTTTATTTACATGGAGAGTTGGAGGGCTGATTGTTGTTGGAATTTAGGTTGTTTAGGTTTCGATCAAGAAGACATCTTTGAATATTTTTCCATATTCAAAGAAGAAGAAACAGATTTTTTCATATTTCTAAAGAGGAACATTGCGTTTGAGGTGGTCAGAGATGCCATTTGAGACTTGGCGCCATAGCCTGTGGGTTAAATCTCCGTACACGCCTTTTTTCTGAGCACATCAAATTATTGTCACAAAGGTTTGTTCTAGCAAGTGCTGAAGACAGGGGCACATAGCTGTAGAGTGGCTGTTCTGGTGTGATTCTGAGCTCGGCAATGGGACAAGTTGATGGAAATCTGCTTTGTAACACTGCTAAAACAGATTCCATTTAATTAACTAGCTTAATCATCAAAATACGTATTTCATGCTCCGTGTCACAAACGTTGTTTCTGAAACTCATTGATCGCTGTGCTACCTATTTTTTTGTTGTGCCCATACTACCAGCCTGCAGTACATTGAATCTAGCAGCTTGAAAGCCTTGCTCTTTACTGTGAAGAATTACCAGCAGCCGTGTGTAAGTGTGTGGAGAGGTTGATATCTAGGGATATTTTTTTTCTTTTGCAACTTCAGCTGTCACCACACCTAGCTTTTTATAATGTTCCAGGGTATTGCTTTAATGGCTATCCACTCCTTGCTCCTTTCTACTTCTTCGCCTTGTCTCCTTTCTATTTCTGTGGCATCTTGTTATTTTGTTTTGCTGCTTCTTGTTAGTTACTTTACCGGTTGTCTGGAAAAAAATTCTGTTAGCTAGCAGATTATCTGCTTATTATGCACTTTGAAACTGAAAACTGTGAACTATACTTAGTTTTGAGAAAAGAAGCAAAAAAAAATAATTCAGATACTCTTTTTTTTCCACAAAGCTGTTGTTGATGGCTGTTTAAAGAGAGTGTGCCATAGTTCAGTCATCTTGCTATAATGAAAAGGGTTAGAGCACTGTGATAGAACACTGTATCTCTATTAGACTGTTAAAATATTTCATATCTAATGTCTCAGCCAAACTTGAACCAGGAAAGCCAGAAAACGTGAGGGTAGAACAAGATAACAGTAACACATATGCCTTGTTCTCTGTAGCTTTTTTCTGTGAATATCCCCCTCCATTTTCTGGAATGTCTTGTATAATTTTATCTTTGACTTGCAAAGTACAGTATTAATGACATTTTTTTCATCTGAATTTGCAAGATTACTGCCACTGAACAGACAGCTCAGTAGCAGTCAAAGGTACATTTCTAAAAAAGATCCACCAAATTGGATGGCATTGGACATTTCCCGATTCAACCTAAGCAACAGCGGACAACGCATTAGCCACGATGCTGATGGTGGCAGATTCAGAATTATTTCACCACAGCGTGCACGGGAATGTGTGTATGAAGCTGCACTTTAAGCCAGGTCATCAAAATAATGTAAATAAAACATAATCTTTCAGCAAAACTGATCCTGCAATTTGTATCACTTCAGTGTTCTTGTGCTCAGCACCTTGTACAACGCTGCCACTGTTGTCTACCTAGAGCGTAAGCAGTGAGAAATGGATGAGAATGGCAAAGGGAGGGGCAGGAGTTTTTAAGCCAGTTTTGCTTTTGAGGCAATATTGCTTCCATAAGAGCCATAAGCCGTCACGGTTTGGCACTTATCCATTACGGTTGGGTCACATACTATGGCATAAGGGCACTTAATGGGGTTACTGTTGCCTCGTAGGGCAACCTCCCATATTCTTCTGCACATTATAAAATAACATCCATAGTTTTCCTGAAAGGCACAGGGCTTTATGAAGTCTGATACCTTGTAATTATTCTTGGACAGTTTTTCACTTTTATTACCTGTCTCTTCTTGGTACCACAAACATGCTCCATGTTGGACTTCAGCCAAACCCTTCCCAGAGTACTTCTTAATCAGAAGGCCTTTGTCTTTTGGCGTTGAGGGATTGCCAGTTGGGGGATTGCACCGAGCCTTTACATTTACTGCCATGTTCGGCAGCTGAGGGTAACCCCCAGCTGGCCCTCAGCTCAGTCCATGGGGTTCCAGTGGACCCAGGGGTTTCTACCCTTTCACGGAAGCCTCAAGTAAATATATTGTTGTAAACAGAGAAATGACATTACAGTTGTGAGGCAGCTATGTCAGCATGAATCAAAAATAAGCTTGGAGACTGAACTTTTTAATTGACCCCAAATCTATGCTATTGTTGTTCGTCTTTTCTGCTTTTGTTCAGGGGCTGTAGAGATGCCAGCTGAACCCTTGGTGAAATTTCCAGTGGCTTTGGATGTCTTTTGATTTCCACTGGGGTGTAAAGCTTTGCACTGTCACTCCATTGGACAGGGATTACCAAAAGGCAGAGGGCTATGACCATGCTCCTCCTGTAGTCTTCAGTGTGTTTCAAGTCCCTGAACGTTTTTATCTGCATTGTGCTTCCAGTGCAACACCAAACAAGTGGTAGGAGGGACCAAATGTTCTACCACTATTTTTCTGAAGATTAAGCTGAATAAAAAGTTGCAAATACTTGTACAAAAGAAGACTTAGAGATTAGAAAGTGTCAATTTAAAACAGAGAGAGAGACATAGGATTTTACTCCTGTCGTTCAATACTTCCTCAGAGTGACAGAATAGGGTTTGTTACTGTCACTTTCCAAATATTTTGAATTTACCCCCTCATAGAGTAAAAATGTTCAGTTTATACCCTACATTGTGAAATTTGTTTTGGTTGTTGGTTTTTTTTTTATTTTATTATTTAAGCCAAAACAATTATGTGATGTGGTAATTGACTGCATGTGATTCCTCACGCCATAAAATAAAAAGCTAATAGAAGAAATGGTGTAGTTGAACTATAATGGCATAAATAATAATACTCTTTGTGTTTCTTAGGACCTTTCACCTCAAGGCTATAAACTGTTTTACACATGCAAGTATGTAGCCTACAATAAGTCTGGTGTGCTAAAAAATAGCTTGCATATAACCTGTTTTAAAAAATGAGGAAGTAGGATGATTGACTTGCTGAAATTCTTAATCTATCAAATAATGTAATGAAGGGCACCAATAGCTACTGTACTCGCACACCTGGTTTTCTGGATGAGAGCCTGGGTGAGCAGGGAAAGCAGTGCCAGGTACTGAACCGGGAGGAGCCAGCTGTTCCACTGCTCTGCAGATGTGTTTCCACAGTGGAAAATTCTGTCTGTTGCTGGCCCTTGCCAGTATTAACACATTTACTTTTTTGATGCTGAGTTTAATTACATCCTTTGGCTCTTAATGACACTAATTCAGTGTAACTGTTTGACATTGGCATTCCTGATGGCTGTTGTTATATCCTTGCCAATTAGGGATTGGTTTGAAGACCACCATCAGCTAAATTGTCAAGAACTGAAACAGATTCTGAGTTATTTTACAAATTTTAACACAAGCCATGGTTTTCCTACCTGGGCAGTAGCTAGTTTGTGCTTGGCTTCAATCTTTTGGGGAGGAAGGGCAGTAGGGAGTTCAGTGATGGTGAAGGGGAGCAGGCAGTGAGGAGCTGCAGTTACATAGGTCTGCCCATGGCCCTGCCCCAGCAGGGAGCCGGGCACAAAAGACACTTTCTAGCAGCCACCAGGCTGTTACTGTTAATGATGTAACCTCAGTATTACATACCTGCAATCCTTACTAGCAGATGGCTGAATCACAGAATCATAGGCTCATGGAACACCAGGTTGGAAGGGACTTCAAGAACCACCTGGTCCAACCTTTCTTGGCAAAAGCACGGTCTAGACAACATGGCCCTGTCCAGCTGAATCTTAAAAGTGTCTAATGGTGGGGAATCCCTGGGGAAATTATTCCAATGGCTGATTGTTCTCGTAAAAAATTTTCCTCTTCTGTCCAATGGGAATCTCCTCAGGAGTCTTTTCCATGTGACTCCTTGTAAAAAGGGAGTCTCCGTCTTCTTTGTAGCCACCCTTTAAATACTGGAACATGGTGATAAGGTCTCCCCTAAGCCTTCTTTTCTCAAGGCTGAACAAACCCCGTTCTCTCAGCCTTTCCTCATATGGCAGGCTTCCCAGTCCTTTGATCATCTTTGTGGCCTTTCTCCGGACCCTCTCCAGCATGCCCACATCTTCTTTTGTATATTGGGGACCAAAACTGCACACAGCATTCCAGGTGTGCCCTGACCAGCGCTGAGCAGAGTGGGATAAGGACTGGTGATGCCCTTGTTGATGCAACCCACCATCCTGCTGGCTTTCTTAGCCGCTCCTGCACACTGTTCGCTCATATTGAAGGACATGGACCTGCTGGAACGTGTCCAGAGGAGAGCCACGAAGATGATCAGAGGGATGGAGCACCTCTCCTATGAGGAGAGGCTGAAAGAGTTGGGGCTGTTCAGCCTGGAGAAGAGAAGGCTCCGGGGAGATCTCATTGCGGCCTTCCAGTACCTAAAGGGGGCCTACAGGAGAGCTGGGGAAGGACTTTTTACTAGGGCATGTAGTGATAGGACGAGGCGGAATGGCTTTAAGCTGGAACAGGGCAGGTTTAGATTAAGCATTAGGAAGAAGTTTTTCACTTTAAGGGTGCTAAGGCACTGGAACAGGTTGCCCAGAGAGGTTGTTGAAGCTCCGTCCCTGGAGGTGTTCAAGGCCAGGCTGGACGTGGCCTTGGGCAACCTGGTCTGGTGAGAGGTGTCCCTGCCTATGGCAGGGGGGTTGGAACTCGATGATCTTCAAGGTCCCTTCCAACCTAAACCATTCTATGATTCTATGATTCTATGATATTGAGCTTGTCGTCCACCAGGACCGCTTAACACCTTCAGGCCACCCAAAAGCCACTTGTTTCGGGGGTGAAATGGGGCCAGTTGAGGCAAAGGAAGGGCAGAAGCACGGCCCCCACAGCCCAGCGGAACTGGCATATACGCAGTGGGGGCCTCAGAAGGGAGACTTAAAAGCCGAGGGCGAGGAGGGCCGGCTCCCCCATGCACTGTGGGCAGCCGCCGCCCGCTCCTCCCGCCCCGGGCCACCGCCACCGCCCCGCAGGCCCCGAGGCGACCCCGGCCCCGGCCTCGGCCCCAGGCTGGGCCCCGCGGCGCCGCCTGGCGGCCGCGGGAGAAGCGGCGGACGGAACCGCGCTGCCGCCGCCGCTGTTTCCCCCGGAGCCGGGGGAAGGAGGCACCGGGGCGGCGGGACTAGGCCGCAGCATGGCGGCGCGCTGGGCCACCCGCTGCCTGCGGGGCGGCCGGGAGGGGCGCCGTGAGTGGTGGCGGGCTGGGGTCGGGCGCGGCGGGGGACCGGGGGCCGGGTGTGCGCGGGGCCGGGCCGGGTTTGTTCTTGTCCTGCGCCGGTGCTTTTGAGGGGCCCGGCCTGGGGCGGCCGGGCCGGGCCGGGCCGTGCGGGGCGGCGCGGGCCGGGCTGAGGAGGCCGCTGTGGGCGCGGGCAGGGACGAGGCGGCCGTGGGGAGGAGGGGGCCGTGGGGACGACGGGAGGTGGCGGCCGTGGGGTGGAGGCGGCCGTGGGGAGGTGGCGCGGGTGCGGGTGCGGTGCGCAGGGGCCTGTGTGATGGGAAGGGCCTTCGCAGCCAGAGAACGCGGTGAGGCTTCTCGTTGCCTCCGAGTTTTCTGTTGTGCCCGCACGCAGGGGTGGCGGGGACCGAGAGCGGGCGGGGACCGAGTGCGGACGGGCAGCGAGAGCTGCTGAAGCGGTCACCTTGTGCACGTTGGGACAGACACCTGGATTAGCAGCGCAGTGGCGCGTCTTCCTTTCTGTCGAAACGAGCGTCTTATAAAGGCTTTAAAAACTCCTTCTTGCTTATTTTCCATCATTCCTTTTCCTAGGGTTCATCTCCACACAGACCGTTTCTCGGCTGACATCAGACGAAGTGATTCAGATGCGTAATGAGCTCTTCACCAAAGAGAAAGAGAGACAGTTATCTTTGCATCCACGAATTGAGAAGATCGAAGTAAAATATGCTGGGAAATCTCACCCTGGCAGTGTGTTTGTAATGAACAAAGCATTGTCTACTCCATACAATTGCGCCATGCGTAAGTGAATGGACTTTTAAACTGATGTTGTGCCACTGATCATGAAAATTGCACTGCCAGTTGCAGTACTTGTCATCCAAATTTGAAATATTTATTAATATTATTGGCATTTTAATGACCAACGTAACAGACAATTATTCAGAACATTTGTAGTTGGTATGCTTAAAATACATTTGTACTACAACATATCAGCAGAAAGTGAGTTAATTTTTGGAGGCTCCATGAGCAGCTCATTCTTCGAAGTAATTTACACAAGTGGAACTTGCAGTTTGTTGTTACAAATGCAGGAGTCTAAACTGCTGACTCAGAGGAGCATGGTTAATAACCATGTAATACTTTTTAAATTTTCTTTAGACTTAAGTGAATGGCATTGCAGGAAATCTGTTCTAGCTCTTGTGGATGGTGAAGTCTGGGATATGTATAGACCCTTGACCAAATCGTGTGAAATCCAGTTCCTTACTTTCAAAGATGAAGATCCAGAGGAAGTAAACAAGGTAAGTCTGTATCTTAGCCCATTGCAGGTGAGCCAGATTATGACCGCTTCATTCTGTATGCCCCTTTCAGTTCCATGTCTGTCTGCTTTCTTGAACTTTGTTGTTTTGGAAGCTCAGATATTTTTAATAGTTGGTTGGTGCATCATGGTTATCATTAGTGGGACCAGGGCGGGGGCTAGGTGTTGTGTGGGCATGCCTTTCAACCTATATTGTTGTTGTATTCTATAATTTCAGATTTAAGTATCTCCAGGGAAACATCTGGCTTGCATTTTAAGTGCAGTTTTGATTTTTTGATTAATTCTATATGGAGAATCATCTCCAAATATAAATTTAAATACTAAAAGAAAGTAATGATCATGGGGGACTTCAACTACCCTGATATCTGCTGGGAAGGCTGCACAGCTAGGCATGTGCAGTCCAATAGGTTCCTCCAGTGCATTGATGATAACTTTTTGACTCACGTGGTGGAGGAACCCACAAGGAGAGGTGTACTACTGGACCTAGTACTGACAAACAAAGAGGGACTGGTGGAGATGTTAAGGTTGGGGGCAGACTTGGCTGCAGTGATCATGAGAGCAGAGTTCAGGATTAAGTGCAGTATGCACAATATGACAAGTAGGGTTGAAACCTTAAATTTCAGGAGGGCTAACTTTGATCTCTTCAAGGATTTGCTTGGAGAAATCCCATGAGAGAGGGCTCTAGAGGGTAAGGGGACTCAAGAGAGCTGGCTGGTATTTAAGCAGCACTTCCTCCACCTCAGGATAGGTGCATCCCTAAGAGCAAGAAATCAGGCAAGGGAAGAAGGAGACCTGCATGGCTGAGCAGGGAGCTTCTGAAAAAGCTCAGGTGGAAGAAGGGAGTATACAGTATGTGGAAGAAGGGGCTGACCGCTTGGGATGAGTATAAGAATGCTGTCAGGGTATGCAGGGATGAAACAAGGAAAGCCAGGGCAGCCTTGGAATTGAACCTGGTGAGGGATGTCAAGACCAATAGGAAGGGTTTCTTTAAGTATATAGGAGGCAAAAGGAAAACCAGGGAGAATGTGGGCCCGCTCTTGAATGAGATGGGTGCCATGGTGACGAATGATGCAGAGAAGGCAGAGTTGCTGAATGCCTTCTTTGCCTCTGTCTTCACTGCTCGGGCCAGCTCTCGGGAGTCCCAGACTTTGCAAGTAACAGAGAAAGTCTGGAGGAAGGAAGATCTTCCCTTGGTTGAAGAAGAACAAGTTAGAGATCAATTAAGTAAACTAGATATTCATAAGTCGATGGGGCCTGATGGGATCCACCCACGAGTGCTGAGGGAGCTGGTGGAAGTCATTGCTCTCCATCATCTTTGATAGGTCTTGGAGAACAGGGGAGGTGCCTGAGGACTGGAGGAAAGCCATTGTCACTCCAGTCTTCAAAAAGGCAAGAAGGATGGCCTGGGAAACTACAGGCCAGTCAGCCTCACCTTCATCCCTGGAAAGATGATGGAACAGTTTGTTCTGGGCGTCATCTCCAAGCCTCTGGAGGAAAAGAAGGTTGTCAGAATTAGTCAACATGGATTCACCAAGGGGAAGTCATGTCTGACTAATCTGATAGCCTTCTATGATGGTGTGACTGGATGGGTGGATGAGGGGAAGGCAGTGGATGTTGCCTACCTTGACTTCAGCAAGGCTTTTGACACTGTCTCCCACATCATCCTCACAGGCAAGCTTAGGAAGTGTGGGTTAGATGAATGGACAGTGGGGTGGATTGAACAGTGGTTGACAGATAGAGCTCAGAGGGTTGTGGTTAGTGGTGCAGAGTCCAGTTGGAGGCCAGTAACTAGTGGTGCAGAGTCCAGTTGGAGGCCAGTAACAAGTGGTGTCCCTCAGGGGTCAGTACTGGGTCCAGTCCTGGTCAATATATTCATCAATGACCTGGATGAAGGGATAGAATGTACCATCAGCAAGTTTGCTGATGACACAAAACTGGGAAGAGTGGCTGACACGCTGGAAGGCTGTGCTGCCATACAACGTGACCTGGACAGGCTGGAGAGTTGGACAGAGAAAAACCTAATGAAATTCAACAAGGGCAAGTGTGGGGTACTGCATCTGGGGAGGAATAACCCCATGCATCAGTACAGGTTGGGGGCTGACCTCCTGGAGAGCAGCTCTGTGGAAAGGGACCTGGGAGTCCTGGTGGACAACAGGATGACCATGAGCCAGCAATGTGCCCTGGTGGCCAAGAAGGCCGATGGCATCCTGGGGTGTATCAAGAAGAGTGTGGCCAGCAGGTCGAGGGAGGTCATCCTCCCCTTCTACTCTGCCCTGGTGAGGCCGCATCTGGAGTACTCTGTCCAGTTCTGGGCTCCCCAGTTCAAGGACAGGGAACTGCTGGAGAGGGTCCAGCAAAGGGCTACCAAAATGATTAGGGTATTGGAGCATCTCTCTTATGAGGAAAGGCTCATGGACTTGGGTCTTTTTAGTCTAGAGAAAAGGAGACTGGGGGGGGAGCGGGGGGCGGATCTTGTTAATGCTTATAAATACTTAAGGGGAGGGTGCCAGGTAGATGGGAACAGTCTTTTTTTCAGTTGTGCTCAGTGATAGGACTAGAGGTAATGGGCACAAACTGGAGCACAGGAAGTTCCATCTTAACATGAGGAGATGAGGAGGAACTTCTTTCCTTTGAGGGTGGCAGAGCACTGGCACAGGCTGCCCAGGGAGGTTGTGGAGTCTCCCACACTGGAGACATTCAAAACCCGCCTGGATGCCGTCCTGTGCAACGTGCTGTAGGTGACCCTGCTGTGGCAGGGGGGTTGGACTTAGATG
The DNA here is from genome assembly GCA_017639485.1 of Pluvialis apricaria. Taxonomy (NCBI): domain Eukaryota; kingdom Metazoa; phylum Chordata; class Aves; order Charadriiformes; family Charadriidae; genus Pluvialis; species Pluvialis apricaria. The sequence continues at coordinate 107,930,529 of CM030007.1, forward strand.
ATCTCCAGAGGTCCCTTCCAACCCTGACCATTCTGTGATTGAGTCGACAGCTAGGTTTGTACCTAATTCAGTTAAATGTAGGTGTTCTCGCTGGTGTTCATCTGGTATGGCTTGTCAGTTTCTAGGTAATAAATCCGTGTTTCGAATTTCTCTTTACAGGCCTATTGGCGTTCCTGTGCCATGATCATGGCATGTGTGTTAAAGCGGGCATTCAAAGATGAGTACTCAGTGAGTCTGATCAAAGCTCCAGAAGTGCCAGGTGATATGTGTTTTATACTGATTGTCATGTCTTTTGCTGCTTCTTAAGTGACTAATAATGTTACCAAAAAAATCAGAGGCTCCATTTCCAATGATTGAAGGTAGTTAGCATTGATTTGTGTATTACATGCTGTTGTTGTAGGCTTTAATATATAGCAATCACACTGAAAACAATTTTGTTATCCAAGTGCAGAAAGTTGGCCTGTGGCAACTGGGTTTCAGACCACCTAGGATTTCATAGGTTGTTAGTAACTTGAGGACATAACCTTTTTATTGTGAAGTTCCGTGAGTAAGGTACTTAGAAGATGTGATGTGTTTCTGTGAAATCTGTCCTAATAACTAGGTAACCTTGTGAGCACTTGCATTACTAAAAATTATGATGTATACATCAAGCTGAAAGATTATTGAAGTACAAACGGGGTTAGTAACAACTTTTGCTCATCTGTGACCTGATGCAGGTTTAATCTGCTATTTGACTGTATAATCACAGCTGAAAATTTATATTTTATGATAGATTTCTTGTGATCATTTTGTTTTTCTTCTGATTCACTTTGATATATTTATAAGTGTGTATTATGGCAATGAAATATGTACTGTGTTACAAACATGAATATTTTTCTCTTTGGGATTTGAATTGCAGTGATTTCTGGAGCTTTCTGTTATGATGTAATTTTGGACAATAGACTGAATGACTGGAAACCAACAATTGTAAGCACAATAACTTCTTCCTCAAAAAGTTATAAAGCTTGCATCCTTGTGCAGTGGTTCTTTTCTATTGGGGAAAGAGGGCAGTGAGTTTTTTTTTTTCTTTTCATAGAGTATATCTACACACTAGTGTTTTATTTTAGATCAGGAGTACTCTTTGGAAACTAATGTCTGCATTTACCGTATACCGTCTTTCATGGCAGACTGGTCTCAGAGCACACAAACTGGGTTCCCTTCGGATGAAATTAAACCTAGAGCTGTCCTCCAAATACTTACAGGTTTTAAGTGGATGGGGCTATAGTAGCTGTAGTCTGAAATACAATTCCCAAAAATAGTTGGCATGGGGGTTGGGACCTCGGTGCCATCTTTGTTACTCCACAGTTGTGCTCCACTCTTGCCTAGTTAACGTAGATGCAACCATAGCCCTAAAGCCTTTGTGTAAATAGAGCCCTCTGGAAATAGAAATGTGTGTAATATGTGTATTTTCACCTAGTGGTTTACAGCATAATCAGTTTGTTGTTGTAAAAGAACCATGAGCCCATTCAGCTGAAGCTTTCCTTAACAGTTCACTTATGTTTCATGCTCTTCAGTAAATCTAATCATCTAAAACCTTAAAGTCTCATAACTGTTTGGTAGCTGGTGTGATCAGGAGTGTTTTACTCGTCTGGTCCCAATTCTTATGTCCAAATATTAGCAGAGGTGTGTATAGCTAACAAAACAATGTTAGGTACAATGCAGAATTTTTCTTCAATATGATTTTGTAGTTGAAGTAACTTAGAAAATATTTCAAAGTGATCTTATAAATGTAATTTCTCCTAATAAAAATTTCTTATTTATCAACAGTTCTGAGTATGCAGAGCTTTGGATTCTGGACCAAAGTGATCAATGTCTATTTATTAATTATTCAGTACTTTTTTCTTTTGATTCCATCAGAATAGAGATCATTTATAAATGGAATCACGACTCTGGGAAACGGGGTACACAGATGAATATTTTAAGAGTAGCAAGACTGTATGTGTATATATCATGTTGGGAAAACCCGGGAAGTATAACTCCAATTAATATGTATAGTTTTTGATGGAAAAATGACTGTTGATTTCACTGGGCATTGAATCAGTCCATTCAAACAGCAGTGATCTGTTGCAGATAAATAGCAAGAGTTACAATCCTACAGTAATATTCTTATATTTAGGACTTATAGTAGATGATCTGTATTGTTTTGACTAATATTTAGTATTTTCTATGCTTTGTCTATTGAGTACAGCTGTGAAACAGTGGTGACAGTTTTGTATGTGTCAACTGTTTTTTAGGACAACTTCCGTTCTCTTACAAGGGATGCCGGAAAGCTAATTCATAAAGACCTGCCGTTTGAAACACTACATGTTGAAGCAAAAGTAGCACGTGAAATGTTTCAACATAACAAGTAAGTGCCTGAATTTGCCTTTCTTTTAGAAAAGCAATTAGAAATTAATTTAAATCTCTGGTTGTTTTTGTAAATCTAAAATAAGGTGTGACAGGTGCAGTGAGAAGGTACTTCTCCCACTACTGTGAATGAACATGCCTCTGTTCTCTTTGTTACGCTACCTTATTCGATTTTTAATGTTCTCTCCAGAGGACAGCACCAGGCACCTTTGCTGGATGTTGTTTTGTGACGAATGGAAAGACTTCTTAGTTTAATAGCGAGCTTCAAGATTTCACTGCTTTTAAATTGAAGCTGTGGCGGTTAGACTTGGCGTGCTGGTTACTCTCAACCTTCACTGAAAGGTTGTCATATTCAAAGAAATATATATTTTTCATGTCTTGATATCTTCAGTTGAAGATTTGATGAAATGCAGTTTTTGAGCTCTGCAGGGAAAAACGGGTAAAAGACTCTGGCCTGTGCGATAAAAGAAGGCTTGTTCAAAGGACTCCAGTTGTCTCCGCTGAAAAACAGTTAAGCAATGTTTTGGGAAAAAAATTCACTGGTCCACAGCTTTTTGGCAGTTGGAGAGAGGGGGGTGGGTATGATAAATAATTTATAATTTTGTGAACCAAAATAAAATTAAAGCTAAAGTTGCAAAAATAACTAGTTTTTTAGCTTAATAATGAAGATGATATTAACATGACATACAGACGAGCATCTCTTTGCTGTGTTGCCGGGCAAGTTTGACAGCAGGTGGGAGCTGACTTTTGACAACAGCTTTAGACATTTTATGTATATTTGTGTGTGTGTATAGAAAGAGCAGAGAACACTGTGCTGTCTTGCAGAAGACAAGCTGTTGAGGACAACACGTTGCATAAAATCAGTTTAGGTGATCTGATAGTGTCTTCTAGTCTTACATGTGACTTGGAAAACTTACTTTTATTGGAAGTAGTAGGTTCATTTTATCTGTCTGCTGAGAAAGCATGGCCCTCCTATAACATATACATAGGACATGTATATAGAGTAGACTAGAATAGTCATGAGTGAAATAGTCATTTCAGTTGGAAGGGACCTGCAATGATCATCTAGTCCAACTGCCTGACAAATCAAGCTGACCAAAAGTTAAAGCATCTTTTTAAGGGCATTGTCCAAATGCCTCTTAAACACTTAGGCTTGGGGCATCGGCCACCTCTCATGGAAACCTGTTCCAGTGTCTGACCACCCTTTTGGTAAAGAAATGCTTCCTAATGTCCAGTCTAAACCTCCCCTGATGCAGCTTTGAACTGTTCCCACACGTCCTATCAGTGGATACCAGGGAGAAGAGCTCAGCACCTCCCTCTCCCCTTCCCCTCCTCAGAAAGCTGTAGAAAGCCATGAGGTTGCCCCTCAGCCTCCTTTTCTCCGAACTAGACAAGCCAAAAGTCGTCAGCCGCTCCTCATGGGGCATTCCTTTCAGCCCTTTCACCAGTTTTGTTGCCCTTCTCTGGATGCTTTCAAGGATCTTCATGTCCTGAAATTGTGGGACCCAGAAGTGCACACAATACTGAAGGTGAGGCCGCACCGACGCTGAATACAGTGGGATAATCACCTCTTTTGAACGACTGGTTGTGCTGTGTTTGCTACGCCTCAGAATGCAGTTTGCCCTCTTGGCTACCCCAGGGCACACTGCTGACTCGTACTGAGCCTGCTGTCTGCCAGATCCCTTTCTGCAGGGCTGCTCTCCAGCAGCTCCTCTCCCAATTTGTAAATGTGCCTGGTGTTACTCCCTCCCAGGCGCAGCATCTGGCATTTTGACTTGTTAAATTTCATCCCATTAATCGTAGCCCCATGTTCCAATTTATCTAGATCCCTCTGCAAGGCTTTCTGTCCCTCAAATGAGTTAACAGCAACTCCCAGTTTGGTATTGGCAGCAAACTTGCTAATGGTGCATTCAACTCCTGCATCCGGATCATTGATCTGAACGGAACTGGCCCTGGAATTGAACCCTGAGGAACACCGCTGGTGACCGGTTGCCAGCCAGATGTGGACCCATTCACTACAACCCTTTGAGCTCTGCCCTTCAGACAGTTCTTCACCCAGCGCACTGTGAACCTGCTCATCCCACAGTTGGACAACTTGTCCAGAAGGGTGCTGTGAGGGACAGTATCGAAAGCCTTACTAAAACCCAGAAAAACTACATCCACTGCCTTCCATTCATCTGCGAGGCGGGTGACCTTATCATAGAAGGATATCAAATTAATTGAACAGGACTTTCCCTTTGTGAACCCACATCGGCTGTGGCTGATGATTGCATTATTCTTTAAATGCCTTTCAATAGTACTCAGTCTAATTTTCTCCATAATTTTTCCAGGAACTGAGGTTAAACCAACAGCTCGGTATGACATGCTTTATGAGATATGCCAATACGTGTTGTCATATAAAATTAAGAATTTAAACCTGTTTCAAAGCTCACATAAATACAAGCATTATTTTTAAGAATGTTCCTTAAATTGATCTCTTAAGTATTCTTGTAAGAACTTGGTGTTAAAGGTAAGGATTTTTTAAATTTTTTTTTTGTCTTGTTCAGATACAAAATGGAGATGATAGAACGAAAAGCTTCACAGAATATGGAAGGAATTGTAATGTTACATAGGTGAGCAAAACTGAACTCTCATTCTGTAATGATTCGCTGAAAGACTTGATTATATTGCAAGTACTCTCTGCAAGTTGAAAGAGTAAGTTACTTGTGATGATTTTCAATTTAGAAATCACTTGTATTCATTGCTGCCTGTACTCTATCTTAAGCTGTTGGGTGGCTTTTTTTATACAACCATTGTTTTGCGGGGGTTAACCCTCAGTGGATCTCACTACATTTCTATTTCTTATGTTGAAGGGTGGTGCCAGAGAAGTCTTACTGCTTTAAATGTTTTTACATAAAATCTAAATAAATCTCTAGAGCTTGGCAGCTTAAATAAAATGCAAAGCAAATACATGTTTGAAAGCAAGAGTTAGCATTGTATCGTGGATTTTTCTTCCCAAGTTGTAAAGATCTTCCTAACTGGCAAGCTACTGCCTTGTAGTGGTGGAGATGAGAATGGAGCTGCCTCCTGGGATACAGTGTAAGATGTAAAGTTTTTAGGCTGGAGGCAGGAAGCTTGTATTGTATCTCAGGCATACAAAAGAATTTGTGACTAGCTTACGCTAGTGTAGGGTATTCAGTTTTCTAGATGTCTAAATTGTTCTGCATTTGATTTTTGGAGTCCACATCTCTCTAAAGGAACAGATGTCTTTGCACTGATGGTTCTTGAAAATTTAGAACGAAGTTGTGTCTGTTGTTCTTCCTTCCTCCCACTCTCTAATTTGCTCAATAAGAGAGAAAATGGGGTTAGCTGTTGTTTTCTGGGAGAGGTTTGTTCTGCATGTTCTTTTGCTGTATGTCTTCTTGTCTCTCGCTTTTCTGAATTGGTTTGCAGTTTTCCAAGACCTGAAAGGGAAATATCTGTGGAGGTTGTAAACACCGTACTGTGGAAAATGCATGATCTTGGAGACAAATCTTTTTCTGATGAATGACAGATCTATCCCACTTTTAAAGCCAACATGGCTTCAAAGATTTGTTAAAACCTAGGATCTTCTTTCTAGACTTGAGGTTTAAATTTCATAATTAATTTTAGGAAATTGTGTGACCTTTACTTTTGCTTCAGGAAACCTAGAAGTGCTGAACTGGGGATTTGTTTAGATTTGGTTTGGGATTTGTGTGGATTTTCTTTCATCTGTTCTGTAGATAGGAATTTGCTGATCAAAAATAAAAATAGGCTTGTACTTTTCTCTGAATGTATTTGTCATAGGGTTGTGTTTTTTTTTTGCTCCCATCAGGTTTGGTGACTTTGTAGATGTTACTGAAGGCCCTCATATTCCAAGGACAGGTTTCTGTTTCCAGTATGAGATAACGGCAGCCCATAATCTTCAGACTAATCAGTCTGAATTGATAAAGAGGTTCCAGGGTGTGTCCCTGCCAATCCATTTGAAGGTAACTAATCCATTTTGTAAAGGTTTTTCTTCTTTAAGTTTGGGCATTTGGCTTACTTTCTGACCTTTATTATATGCTCTCTGCTGGTAGCCCAATGTTAATTCAGAGGTGAGAACAGAAAGGGAAGGCCAATGATGATGATTATCTTGGATAGTTGGGGTTTGTTTTCCTGGAACTATTGTGGATGTGAAATCAGAACTAGAAAAGCTTGCATGAGAGGACCCTTGATGTTATTTTTCAGTACTGAAAGTGGTGTTTGGGTCGTGCAGTTTCTGCGCTGATATTTCATTCACCTTGCCTTAGTTAGTTGTGCATGCTAATCTTCTGAAATTGAGGCTGCTGACGGTGTCTGTTCAGATTCAGGAAAGAGCAGGACTTTGAATTTATACTCGTGATAAAGGATACCATTTCAAAGTCTTTATGACACCAAAGTAAGTCTTAAGGACAATAACAAAAAAAGTCCTAGCACCAGTCAGTCTTAAATGGAGGCTTTGCAGAACTACGGGTGGAGGCAGGAGTCTTTCTTCCCGTTTCTGTTGACTTACGTGATTTTGACCTGTGGTCTGGCACATGCGCTATTGTCTCAGTGGGGAAGTTTTCAAGGGACAGGTGAGCACTGGGTTCCTCACCTCATCTCTCTTTACCTTTCGTCATCGTGAGACTTTCATTCCCATTTTTGCCCATTACCCCCTCAATGATTCCACACAATGGATGGATGTGATCAGCAGACATTTATTCAAGTCCCCCAAAGGAATATGGGAAAATTGGACACTGAATTAGGGATTGCTATAGTTTTGTGCCATCATTTCCATATATTTGCCAGAATCTATTCTATGAGGAGATTTTTTGGTTTTTTTGGCCTCCGGTAACATTATGTAATGAAATTTAATACAGGCTCACCACACCGTGTGGTACAAACTGCTGGAAAGATCGAAGAGGCTGGTAAGTGTGTATATATCTATATCTATATATAGTATATGTATAATTGGCGGTGAAGTACGGTTTACCAAATATAAAGATATTCTGTAACAGTAGAATTTGAATGATTAGAGATGGGTCCTATCTTCAGAAACATACCTTCAAGAAGTCTTCACAGGTGAAGAAAGATCAGATGCATATGAAATCTCTAAGTTGTTGTTAATTACCACTTTAAACTATATAAACTATATATAATTTTTCAAATTCATCTCTAGAACTAATGGTGTCACGTGTGTGTAAAATTTAAAATTCTTTTTTCCTGGTTTAATCGTGAACACGAAATAAGAAAACTAAAAGTTGGAATATTACACTTACCTAGTTTTTAGGTAGTAATAAGGTTTCTGCTGCATGTTCGAGAGAACACATACGAACATGCTTCTTACAAGTAAATGCAAGGATAAAATCTAATACCACTGGGTGAACTTAGGTGGAAGTTACTGGAGATAAAAGGGAATCCTATTTCAGTAAGCTGCATAAATGCACTAGTTTAAGTATTTTTTTGCCTGGTTAAGATCTACATGGAAAATAAGAATTTCTTGCAAACATTCTTCTGTTAAACAACCAGTGTTTCAAAGTTGAAATGTACTTGTTCAAGAGAAGCTTTACAATGACTTGAATAAATGCAAAAAGCAAATTTTTAAGATTAAATGGAACTATAAAATATCATAACCAGAGACTCACTATTGAGGCATGCTTAAATGTAGGAAACCTTCATAAGAATTAAACAGCAGATGTTTTGGAGCCTTCAGATCAAATATTTTACTTATTTGTGTGAAGAGAAAGGAAAAAAAAAAAGCCGTATGTTTACTGAAACTTGTTAGCCAAGGATGTGTTCAGAGCCTAACCCATGATATTTTTCTATGACTTTAGTTTGAAGATGCTTGTCATTCAGGTTGTTTAATTTTGGAGAAAATAATTGTCCTTGTAGGCTGTCCTTTCTTGTTACAGTGACAGTATGAGGGGAGGTTTTCCAGGATCAAGGAGAATGAAATAATTTTTAAAAATGTAACAAAATTGATATGTTTCTGCAGGTCACTGAAGAAAAGTATTTGGAAGCAGCAGCAGAATGTCATGAGGCAAAAGATGGAACTGAAGAAGGAAAAACTGTATCAATTTAAATTAACTTTAACCTCGTAATGTACATAATAAAATGTGTATTTTTACATGACTTATTTGTGCTGCATATAAAAATGTATTGGGCAATTAATTTGAATCTGTGCACCTAAATTATGGATAGATAAAAAGCCACTATCAGACATTTCAGGCCACTTTAAAAATTTCATTAAAAAAAAAAAGGGGGGGGGGGAGGGGGGGAGATAATGTGTGGGGTTTTTTTTTTTGCGATAACTCATCTTGCAAGTTACCCTTGTCCTTATCTCCACAACAATTGTGTGTGTCCGTATGTTGTCCTCTGTGATTAGTGCAGTTTGGCCTACAGGCTGTAGTTGAACTGGCAGCTGGAAGGGCCATCCCCTTTATCCCTTTATCGTGATATAATTTGGAGACCCCTTGTTTGGTCTTCTGTGAAAAAAGTATTTCTAATTTCTGACCTGATATGTTTGTTTCTTGCTGGAACTTCCTGATGAAATTCAGCAGAGTTCTTTGCCTACTGCAATAGAAGGTCAAGACAAACAGTATCATAAAAAAAGAAAAGAAAAGAAAAAAAAAACGCCCTTTCAGAAGCCCATAAAGGGTTCCAAAAGATTATTATTTTACTCATTTTGATTTCCTGTCAGAATTGAAATTGGATACTCCATTGTGTTTCTGGTTCAAAAGACTCCATTCAGTAGACAGCTTTGTAATTGCCATTGCTTTACTAATACCAAAATAGCAGAATATAAAAGCTGAAAAGTTCTTTGAGTTTAATATTTTCTGCTGTACAACTGCAGTTAAAGATCATTTTTTAGAATAGTACCAGGAATGTGGTCTATTACTTGCGTCCCCAGCGTAGTGAGATTTATTATGCATTTTCATTCTTTGATATTTAAATATGGTGACTTCAAGTAAATTTCCCAAGGGGTTTTTGTTAGATGATGTTTTCTGACATTTTGTATTTTCATCCCTAGCTCATTAGAGCTCTTCTCATTGTACCAGAAGAGATTTTTATTAGTTTTTGAAATGCAAATATTTTCTCTGAATTTTATCCCAATCACTATTTTTACCATAACTGCATCGCTTGCTTTCCAATCAGTTGACACTAGAGGTTTCTAAGAGCAGGTTAGCAGTTCAGTAAAACACATTCAGGCAAGGAAATTGAGCTAAATAATAAGTAGGTAAATGCTGAATGTGTCAGAGCACAGAGGAAGAATCGCAAGTGGTAAAAGTAGCTTTTGGTGAAATTGCAGAAATCTGCTTCAGATATATGTTAAAATACGTTTGCTCCTGTGCGTTTCTGTGCTCAGTGCAATCTTTAGCTATTCAGATTTACTGGCGTACAGTGAAATTTGAAGTCCGCCAATATGCTACCAGCCTCTGACCTCTGGTTTAGTTTCTTGTTACATACAACACATCTTTAAAGTACAGCCCGTGCCTTCTCAGACTACTTGGAAAACTTGATTAATGCTGCAGAGGACTTCTTAAAATGGTATCAGATGCTTATTTTTTAAAATAAGATTCTTGATTCGAGATTTACCTGAAGAGTACACACACACATTCTATGTATTTTCTTAAGACTATAAATGATCTTTGCACTGCACTTTGAATATCTGGGTTTCTTTTAAACCTAACCCTCCGGAGCGTACTTTGGCTTTGGACCTCTTGCTCTGGTGCTACTGAAAAAGCAGACACTGGTTCCTGTCTTGAGGGGTACAAAATTTGCTGGTGGTTTTGTTTGGTTTGTTTGTTGTTTTTTTTTTTTATGAGGTATTAACTAACCCAAGACCATAGTGAAATTATGCCAGTAGGATGTGATCTAGGTGTGGTGTGTTTTGATTTTCTGCCACCAACCCACACAGTCTCCTGATGTCTGCTTGGTCTTTTGGGAATCCAGTTCAGAATTCCTCTGGGATTCCACCACCTGAAGAGGAAGATAAGAATGCTGTTTCCCCTTAGGAAATGTTTTAACTTTAGCTGGAATTTCATGTTTCGGAGATTTTCTAGTGTTTTTTTTTTGCCTTTTTTTTTTTTTTCTTTCCCCTTGGACGGGGGAGGGAAGCCGGCTTTTATAGTGTGCAGCGTAAGAAACGGTTTGAAAGGCACAGAGCTGGGCTGAAAAGTCTGGAGGAGGGAATTTCCCTTCCCTGGCCTTTAGCGGAGCGGAGCGGGTGCGGGACCGGCGGGGGAAGGCGCCGCGCTCCGCCGCCAGGTGGGAGCAGCGCCCCGGGAGAGCAGCGCCGGCGTTGCCCTGCGGGGACGTGGGTGAATCCCCGCGGGAGGGACTTTTGCAAGCGCGGAACTGCGTTACTGAAAATGCTGTTGAGGGCTGCCAGCTGAAGTTTACACGAGATTAGACTTCCCTCCCCCTTCCCCGGAGGTCTGTGTAAAAAGGTGGAAGCTCAAACTTCTGCAGAACTTGGTGGAGCTCGCGTCTTGGCTTGAGTAGACTCCAGAAGGCAGGTCTTCCTTTGGGAGACATGGAGCTGCAAGACATCTTTGAAAAGCACCGGATTCTTGCAGAAGACAGTAGCAGTTAAAAGAGAATCAGGTTATAGAAGGTAGTGTTCACTTCCTCCTTGCCATCGGTATGGTGGTGACAGCACTTTCCAAAGAAATAGGAGATGTAGATTCAATTTCCTATTCTGCCACAGAGGGATTCAGAGCCACACGTGCGGGGGGAGACATCTGCGGGAGGTGGATCATAAGGTGCTCTGAGTACTCCCCAGCCAATCGGTATGAAGTTGTGCCACTACCAGAAAAAAGATTCCTGAACATTTCTTGGACGACCATGAGAACAAATGGGAACGGTGCTCAGGGCTCATGGCAGCCACCGAGCAACAGGGAGATCTGGTCCCTGAGCTCAGGGCCATTTCTGTATTTTACCATTTCTGTAGTTTATCTCCAATGGAAGTAGCCAAAGGAGACCGCTGTAGGTCAGTTCAAAAAGAGGCAGGAAAGTAGATACTGTTATTTCTCTGTACTGAATGCTGTAGACCCCAGGGATTAGGGGATGGTAGATGGACAAACGAGACTACACGATTAAGCAAAGTCACCTCCTTGGCTATTTCTTCTTTTTATTAAATTGCTTTTCAGGTTTAAAGAGGCAGTTTTTACTGTATCTGTCCAGCAAAAGAAATGCAGAGCCAGTTAAAGGTAAGGAAGAATCTAGGTAGACACCATAGTGCAAAACACAGATGATAAAGAAAGGGGAGGGCGGGGTGATTTAGGCCAGCCAGCATACACGAGCAGAAAACACTGGCCAGATTCTGATAAGGAGTAAATAAGGAAGAAAATTTTTTATGTTGGAGGTGGTGAGACACTGGCACAGGTTGCCCAGAGAAATTGTGGATACCCCAACCCTGGAAGTGTTCAAGGCCAGGTTGGATGGAGCTTTGAGCAACGTGATCTAGTGAAAGACATGCAGCTCAAGGCATGGGGGGTGGAGTAGATGATCTTTAAAGGTCCCTTCCAACCTAAACCATTCTATGATGCTATGATCACAAGGGAAAAGGCAGGACCTGCAGCCTTTTTCCTCATTGCACATCTCAGTAGTATGTCCATGGCTTCTCACATTCAAGTTGTTCCTCCTTCCATCTCTCATTGAAAGAGAGTTGAAACTTTTCTAAATTGCATAAGTTTTGCTCTGGCCTTAGGACTCTTGACCCTTCCCTTTTATTTATTGGTTTTAACCGAAAAAGAAAACTCTGTGCCAAGGTTAAAGCTGCATGGTGTCTTGATCCTAAGAGGTGGTGGTGGGAAGGTTGAGCTGAGTCAGTTGTACACACATTACCTGACCGAGCGAGATATTTTTTTCCAAGGAAATATTCTGTAGTCCATGTTATCATGGATTTTGGAGATAGAAAAGACAATTAGGAGGTAGTCTGACTTCCTTCATAACAGAAGGAATTAAATGTCAAGAAAAAGTTATTTTTTTCTTACCAAGGAAGTGAAACTCTTCCCTGGGAAATTGAACACATGCAAGTGATGAAAACGCTCAATCATCAGTCGACGTCGAGTCCTTTTATGACAGCAGCCAGAATGAGCTTCCCTTTCTATTTTAACCTCTGGCAAGAAGTAATCTCTTGTTGCTGTTTGGTAACTTATCTAATGCTATACCTCTCAGTTTATCGCAATACTTTGTTATGTTTGAAGCCAGTGAACTTGCCAGTGCAGCTACATTTATTTTTATTAGTTTTTTTAAGGAATCCAAACACAGGAACTCAGTATCATAGAGGCATTCAATAGGAAGTGTTGGCAGTGGATATTTCTTGAAGAACACCAACCGTCTGAAAATGGTAATGCTGTCATGCTGTGGTCTTTCACAAGATTTAACCCCAGTCACGGACAGCATTAACATTTTTTCAGAGTAAAAAGAAAACCTGTTTTTTTAATACCTGCTATTGTAAGATCTACAATTTAACATGCCTGCTTTTCTGGAGAATCAGCTATGCAGAAAAAGTACATATAAGTGGTCTAATGACCATCTTTATAGCTGCTATTTATTTCTTAAGTTTGCAGGTCACTCAACTTACATTTTAAAGAGAGAAGATGTAAGGGAACATACATTTGATTTTTATAGCATGACTATGAATCAGAATGGTGAGTGGCAAGACCCATTTTCTTCCTTAATATATCTTCTGTTGGCATGTGTATATATAGGATGGAAATGGGAAGTCCAGGCTGGGGAGTGGAAAGGTGGGGTGCAGCGTGGAAGTCACAGCTGGTCATTGTTTCAGTACTGTGTCATTCACAAGCGCTGGGGACGGTACCGTACTCCAGCTAAACTGCTCTGATCTTAATTTAAGCCTTTAAAGAAGAGAAGAAAACTCTTACTAGTTACAGGCTTGGGGTGCTGTGCAGCAAAGGAGGCTTCTTTGAATGCAATGAGGAACCAAGGAAAATATGAAGTAACATCTTCCTTTTGTTCGCACAATTGACATAATAAATGTAGTAACTTAATTAATACTTCACTTTAATCTACACATCCCAAGGGGGAATCTCCAAGTTGCGGCGACAAGCTCAACAGCACCTCCAGATTTCTGCATTTCACATAAATCTTAGCTTTAAAAATGTCTTTCTGTGTCGGTCATGCAGCTAGGTTCTTTCTAAGTACTGCAACTGCGTCAGGGCAGCACCGCGCTTGCTGCCTCTTCTCTGGTCACTGCACCATGGAGAAAACAAGCAGCAGCGACCTGCGAGCCTGGGACTCCCCTGCCCTTAGGGTTTCGGGGACCACCTTGGCTTCAGTAAGAGAACTGATACTGCCAAACCTTGCCTCAAATGGAGAGGGAAATCAAACTGCACTTCACTGTTTCACCTTAGTCCCAAGAAATGAGAATGTCTGTTGACTCTCCTCCTGTCCTTCACCACAACTTCCTCCCTGCTATTTTTCCTGCAAAATGAATAGGAATATGCTTTTCTTTAACAAAAGGATTGAGAATCCCTGCTCAGAGTTATGGCTCTGACTTTGGAAGGGATGAAGCTGGCTTTTGCTTTTTGGTGGTCATGGCCCCTGGCTGTGTGCATCCCTGGGGGAGCCACTGAACTTACAGCCTGATTTGGAAAATGTTTATGCCGCGCAGCAGTTCTGAGTGGAAAAAATCACATTCAGTGAGACTATTTCGTATGTGAGACTGTTTTATATGTGAGACCATTGATTCATAAGCATCTGCGGTCTCGACGCGTTCTGTAATCATACCTCGTGCTGGGTGTTCACAGTCAAAACACTGCAAACAGAAAAGGGTATACATATTGATACAGCACAAACATTAACCATATTTCTTAATTAATGGTGAGTACCATTAAGGGTGAGGTTTTTTGATTCCTCTTCTGCTCCCCCGTCAAATCAATGTTTCATAACTAAACTATTCATTAAGCAGATTTCCTTACAGCGTAAGACAGAGAATTGCAAAGGCTGCCTCTGGCACTCAGTTTTTGTGGCTGTGAGTATTCAGTATCTATTTTGACCTTCCACAAAATGAATCTAACAATACTTTCCTATGTCTCTGGAATTTTCTGAGATGTCTTCTAAAAGTTCGGAATGTACTGGTAATCCTAAAGTAAAATAAATATATTTTCATTTTCACCTGATGACCCATTGACCCATTTCTCCTAATGAACTGACAATAAAATCTCAGAGAAACATTTTCTGTCAGTTTTTCTCTTACATATAATAAAATTCTGTAGAAATGAATAGAATGCACAGTTGTACATGCCAAAAGTTTAATTCATAATTTTTCTTTCCTAAATAAAATGAAGAAATTAAATACTTGTGTGGGAAGTAAAGCCAGAAGAGCTGAAAAACAATAAAACAAAATAAAAACCAAGTTGTTGCACTCAGATGTTACATGTTCTACATCCTAGTAAGGACTTATTGATACACAAAGCTGCTTTTTCCCGTGTTTTTTTTCCAGTGACTCTAAATCTAGCAAACATTCTAGCAAGCATGCCTGTATGCAGAGCAACTTGTCTTTTTACGCATAGAACGGAGGTTTTCCCAGCATAGCACTGACTGATTCATGAATTCTGTTCTCCTCCCACAGCAGTAGTTTGTTCCATGTGAATTCTGGTAAAAGGCATGATACAGTGTTAATGCTAATATGTAGGAGTCAGTCAGAGGTAAAAACCCCTATCACGATTAGCATTAACAACATACAGCCTTCAGAAGAACTCCAGAGACCAGAGTATGAGACATAAAGAACTGAAACCACTGGTTTTTCCCCTTGATATACCTAAAAAAAAAAAAAAAGACAAAAAAAAAAAGACAGAAATGCATATAAAAAAATTATGTCAGAGACAGAGACAGGACAGACATCAGAGGAAAAAGGACTGTATTTAGTTAAATACACAGGAGCCATCTGCTGTACATTTAAAACCAGTCAAACCTACAATTGTTTTAGTTACTTTTATAAGAGAACTAGAGTACATTCACTATTCTCCTTCTCTGAAGGACTTCCATCGTTCTGCTTATTGCATTTTTTTGTGCTGCTTTAGTTGCACTGAGCAGAAGGAATACAGATTGTAGCACGGTCTTGCCTAATTTTGTATCCCTTTAGGTAGACTTCTAATATCAGCCAAGTTCCTCAAAATGTTAAGAACCCAAGATAAACAAAAGCCAAAAAGACTTGGTTTTTTTTTTTACTTAAATAGGACAAAAAGCCTGTCAGGAGAGCTGGCAGTTTAACAGAATTTAAGAAAAGGAGCTCAGAAATAATCGTAATTTCATCAGTATGCGGTGTTTGTGATTAAGCAACAAATATTCCTCTAGATTCTGGAATAAATGTGTGCTGAGCAGAGACAAAACCTGTTGGACAGATTTAGTTGCTGGTCTAGGATCCATATACAGGGCTCCTATGCCCTTGTTCCAGTAGGCTAGAATGAGATTAATGATTATAATTGTCTGTGTTGAACAGTACATTGTTTTCTAATTGCTTCTTATTATTAACCAGTCACTGATGCTTTGACCATAAAATCAATACGAAGTGATGAATTTTTTTGACCAAAGTTGAACTTTTTTTTTACTTCTTTAAGCCTATTAAGAGCTCTCTCCTGAAAACTAACAAGGAAAACATAGTTTTAGAAATCAATAATTCTATAAAATATTTTAAGAATCTGCAAAAAAATCACATAATGAAGCAGGAATGCACTCAGTAGAAGCTAGAGAAAGGTTAGAGAATCCTCATTATATATCCAGTTATCTGAAATTTTTTTATAATTTTCAGTTACTTACATCAGTAATAAGGATGGAATAGTTGAGACAGTCATTCCAAGCAGGTTTAAAAAGACCTAGGTAATGCCCAGTTAGTTCTCTGCTAAGTATGTCTTGATTGAAATATATTTTCCTTTCTCCATCCTTCTAAAATAAAGTATCGGCTTCTGGGCAGAGTTCAGAAATGGTTGAATCTTGTTTGCTTTCTGTTTGGTCTCCCAGTAACCACTTTTTTAAAAAAATATTTACTGTTGTTTAAGGAAAAAATAACAAGAAAAACAGTATGGGAAACAAGACATTATATATAAGACACAATTTTGGAGATCTTTTTTGTATGTAAATTTAAAGAAACCTAGGTACATTTATAACTTCCCTACTCTTACTAACACATGTTTTAAGAGGAAGTTAAAATGTCATAGTAAGACTGTGATCTAATTTAGAGATTTTAGGGAAATTACCTTTCACTTTGTGCCACTCTAAATGAAACCAGCCAAGTATGTGGTTGTGATATGTAAGTAGCAAACAAAAATTCCAAGATGAATATAAAATTTTGGTAGGCAGAAAAAAGTGGTTTAGAAATTTCCAGACCTCAAATTTAAAATGATGATTCAGAGCTGTGTTGAGTGTTCAGGCTAAACTCCTACTGAAGTCAGACACTGAGACCTGTGGTGTAACATTTGCATTTGTGGGCAATGAAGTGAACCGTTTCTAAAGGTATACATCAATACTCCTAAATGTTGTGCATATGTGGTATGTGTGTGGGGGTGAGGGGTCCAGGTCAGGGGAGGAGGATAAGAGATGCAAGTTAAGGTATTTATTTTCTTTTCTGTATTTTTTTTTTTTTTAAAGAAGAAAGCAAACAATAAAACGCTATTATCTTATCTGAATTTATTGTGGTTTGACCCTGCTTTGAGCAGGGGTTTGGCTTTGATGACCTTCAGAGATCCCTTCCAACCTAAATTATTCTCTGATTCAATTATTGTGCTTTTAATGCCTCTAAGTCCCTGACTCCTTCTTCACTTGCTGTCACCCAGTGGGCATACATCTTTATGAACCACTTGATGCGAAATGTTGCTTCCTCCTGTGGGAACACTAAATTTGGTTTCATTAGCTTTGGATAAGGATCACACTACACAGCAGGACAAGAGCTTTGTGACAAGAAGCTTCTGTCACCTCTGAGTCTGTTGTCCCAACAATATTTGTAGAACATGTTTGTAAATTTGC
The DNA here is from genome assembly GCA_017639485.1 of Pluvialis apricaria. Classification (NCBI taxonomy): domain Eukaryota; kingdom Metazoa; phylum Chordata; class Aves; order Charadriiformes; family Charadriidae; genus Pluvialis; species Pluvialis apricaria. The sequence continues at coordinate 107,947,905 of CM030007.1, forward strand.
ACTCTCTTAAATGTATTCCAGGTTGCTCTTCTTTGATCGTGCTTCCCAAACCCTAATTCTTTCATATATTTTTAGGCTTTGCCAGAGACTCCTATGGGTTTTGCTAAAAAAAAAGAATATTTTTATCTGTGGTTTGCAGCAGCCATTTGTGGTTGGCGGCACTTTCCTATTCAGTCTGCCTTCTCCTGCCTTCAGTCTTGGATGTTTTTGAAGGGATGCTTTCGAAATCCATCACTTGAATAGATCTAATAGCTCTTACTCTAAAGAAGCTGAGTGAGTGCCATGCTTGCACACGCCTGCTTCCAACATTACCGTTGAGCAGTGAGGGAAGCAAAAGACTTCAGGCAGCATTTGCTCTCTGCATCTTTAGTCCAGAGCCAGCCCTTCTAGGCAAAAGTGGGTAAGTGGGTAGCCATAACCACAGGTAAGCCTTTGTCCTTGGTGCTTTTCTACCCCCATGATCTTGGATTTAGGTAATGGAATAATTTTGCCTAGGCTGGCACCCTAGCATTTTAACTTTGGGTTTGAAAGCTGCATAGCATCTCCAGCGCTGCAAACTGTTTTGCTTCGGTGTGCTAAAGGCAAAAAAAAGAATCATGCTTTATCAGGAAGTGGTGAGAAATGACATGTGTTTCCTCTTGCTGAACCTTTGTAACAGCCTTTTGTACAGCTGTCAGATTTCCATTACATGAACAAATGCATATATTGCTGCCTGTCTTCTCACAGAGCTCTAAAAATGTGGCCTTGCCATCAATGGAAATGATGACCAGCTACCAATGCTTAAATATAATAAAATAAAATCCCCTATTATTTCCCTTGCAACATTACAAAAGATAAAGCACGTAAGATCTGGTGTGATTTCCCTCTTCCTCTTTCCAGCACTCTCTTGCCTCGGTCACTAACATCAGAATAACATGTTTATTCTTCCTATCTTATCTGCTGATCTCTGGTCATCACGTCCCATCCACTCATCTGCTTTTCTGTTCCTTCATCTGTTGTAGTGACCTCAGACAGGTGTGTGTTTGAACTACATTTTCAAACTTCATATCTGCTTTCATTACTATTGCTCCCACAGAAGCTGTCCATATCAGAATTGATCTCTTAGGCTAGGTGCTCTACCCTTTGATTATTTTATCCCTGTTTGACAGTCAGATGTAGATGAAAATGTTGTCCCACCTTGCCTTTTTCTGACTGTTCTTTCTTGGTTCTCCTCCCACCTCTGTGGCCACAGACCTGTCCCTGTATTTTTAGCCTGTGTTTAATCATTGAATTTGCCTGTTCCTCTGAGGTGTCCCTCTAGATTTCTTAGTAGCAACATTTGACTTGAGACATGTAAACTGCAACAAGTAATTTTTCCTCCAGTGTCATCTCTGCTTCAGTTATTCTCCATTCGCATTCAATTCTTACCTTTTCTGTCAATACTATACAGAAGTGATCTATTCCACCAGCCATGTTCCTTACTGTACCTCATCTACTTGGAAAAAGGCTTCATATAGAGTGGTCGATGCCCCAAGCCTGTCAGTGTTAAAGAGGCATTTGGACAATGCCCTTACCAATAGTCTTTAACTTTTGGTCAGCCATGAAATGGTCAGGCAGTTGGACTAGAAGGTCATTGTATGTCCCTTTCAACTGAAATATTCTAGTCTAGTCTACTTCTCCTCATACTTTTTTACAGACCACCTTCCTTCACACAAACATTTTTTCTGCACAGCTCCTTTCTCCTATTTCAAATACCTCCTAAATGTCTACTTCTGGTATGACAGCTTCAAGAAATCTGCTTGTGCTTTCTGAAGAGCCTGTGAGGCAGCTGGGATAAACTGAGAGGCTGGATGACTTAGTTTAAACTATAAGCAATAAAAACTGAAGTAAAGTTAGTAAACATTGACAAGATTTTCTCTGCTCTTGTATACACATATGCACATATATTTAATTTCTTCTCTTCGTAATTTCCTCAGTATGTGACAGTGTTTATCTTCATTTTGGTTGCAATATTAATGCAACAGATTGAGACCTTACTAAGACCTATGGCATTGTTGAAAAATAAATATTGAATAGTAATTTTACATTTTACAGACTACAGTAATTTTACTTTGCAATTTGTCTTCCAAAATGTGTGAGAATAGACATTATATCATATTTATAGCTATTTTTGTATTTCATATATTTGAAAAAAAATAGGTAGCTCATTGTTCTCTAACCTAGGATTTTCTTTGGTCAGTGAAATGTCAATGGTTAATTAGTTCATCCATATCATAGTCTATATTCATATTCTCTTTAGAAGGAGTATCACAAGTACAGTTCAAGCTACTTAGTTTAAATGCGACAAGCGCTCATTTCCCCACCTGTATGCCATTGTGCTGTACCTCAAGGATCTGAGTGGGCTTATGCTGGTCCACTGATGGACTAGAAGACTCCAGCTTGTTAGTCTAATTATGTAATTATTAGCCAGTTTTACATCTGCAGTCCAAATGACCAAATTCTTTTTTACGTATTGGTCAACTCAAGGGGATCCTCTGTCATGAATCTGGAGTAAAACTCAACCTTTTGTTTTTGGATGGGTAGCAAGAAGACATGCCAACTTTGATAGCACTTCCCAATATACATTTTCTATAAAACCCACATGCAGGTTAGGAAAGTAATTCCAGCTCTGCAAAATTTGGTAGCCAATGTAGGAAGGATAAAAGCTGTTCTCCAAAAAGCAAAAAAAAATTAGAACTTTGCCTTTTGGGGAGCCTCATCTGAAGGTGCTTAGGGCTGTGCAATCACCTCTGTTACAAAGCCCCTTTTCAGTGGGAGGGTGTGAGGGATAAAAGGCAATTCACCAAGGCCAGAAATGTGCAGTGCTCGTGCACATAGGTGCACTCACAATCATGTTGGAGGAATCAGACTGTGATAGACCCCAAGACTGATGCTTTGAAGTTAAAGAATAGAGACCCAGACTGACCGCAAAAGACTTTGAAACAGACCTAGTGCGCCCCAGTCTTTTATTTCCATTTACCTGCATGTGAATGAGACATAGCTCACAAGCACAGCATCGGATTGCCTGTTGAAAAGAAACTAAAGGCCTAATTCTGGGAGAAAAAACTTGAAGGAGCTTTGGGGTCTTGAAAGAGATGTGTCAGCAAGCAGATTGTGTGAATAGCTTCGTAGTGGACATGAGGTGGGACTCACATCACCCAACTGCAGCTATAGAAGAATTAGATCTTCAGTCTATGCTGTCTATCTGCACATCCTCCCTTAACATTCACCAGAGAGAGAGAGAGAACTGGGCACTGGCCAAAGGGTAACATGCTTCACCTATTTTATGTCTTTCTCACAATGTTGCAAATTTCCCTCCGGAGATGCCTATTTCCTTTTATTTGTCAAAACTAAAATTTGGTATCGTATACAAGAGTGGCTTTTGACTATGTCTTCCTCTGCAGCTATGAAAATATACTTTTTGTAAAAAATACTACCAAAATTAAATGTACCAGTTTCACAGATGTTTTTACCCCTGAATAAGAGAAATCTAATTTTGACTGAAAAATAATTAGGTTTAATACAATCATCACATTCTATAATTCTATAATTCTTTTAATCACCTACAAAAGGCCATTACACATAAACAGTACACCAAACATCCCTTTTCAAATATCCTATTCACATTTTCATGAGGATTTTAAGTCCTCTATTCTCCTCTGATTCCTCAGAAAGTAAAGCTATTCTTTTTGAAGCGCTTAGAAAAATATTGAATTCAAGTCTGTTACTTAGGATACTGGAAGACCTCCGAAGACATGTACGTGGATAGAAGAGGCTTTTCTCTGCTGAAAACTTCCCTCTAAAATAAAATGTACCGCTATTTCACTTTGTAGATCAAGTAGCTGGACTTTTTTTTTTAATATTGTATTTCGGCTATTTTGCTTGTTCCTCTGTAAATTAAAAATTGCCATATTAAAAAACTAATAAAAATGATTAATCTTAGATATTGGCTTCCAAATTTGAGTTTAGAGCAAATTTTTTTGACCAAATTAAACGTTAGAGTTTTCACCAGACAGGTGTTAATACTGAGCATGGAGCTCCTGTTTTGTCAGTATAGATACACATTTCAAGAAAGCTATATAAAGTTCTTATATGGAAATTTTGAACATCTTCATTTTTAAAAGAATTAAAACAAACCATAACTAAATGATGCAAGTCTAATGGCTATGCTTTTAAGAAGGCATTTCTCTGTTGCTTATCTGTGAAATGAGGACCAGAACTTGTCCCATGTACAAAACTACTTGTATGGCCAAAATTAAATAAGTCAAACTAGTCTGTACAGTTATTTTTCCCCACCTCAAAATGTCTCTGGCAAGCTGTAGGCAAGAAAATAGCTGCAAATTAGTCATCCACCTCTTCCAAATACATAACTGAAATACTGTAGAAGTTACATTCCGTATTGCATGGTCTTCTATTATTCATCTCAAAACAACAAAAGGAGAGCTAAAAAGCAGCGTGCAGTCCCCCATGTCCTCTTAGTTATCTGCAGACACCTTTCTCGTGTGTGCTGTCCCATCAGTTACGTGAGGTGTAGCCACCTGCAAAAGGGAATGCAAAGACAGCAAGGGGACTGGGTTTGTATTCACTCGAGACTGGCTGTCCGTGCGTGATTCAGGATGGCCGAAGGCATATTTCCGTAAGGATGCCTGCCTGAGTGTTTCTGCATATGCGCAAAAGTTTGAAGTTTAGCCTCTCTGACTCTTGAGGCTTCTAAACCCTGCCCGAGGGCCCCTTCCCTTGGCCGGCTCCCGTCTCCTGTAACATACGAGCTTCTCATTTTAAAAAAAGAGCACACGCAAAAATAAACAAAAAAGCCAAAGAACCAAACTGAAAAACCTACCTGCTATGAGGCAGTTTCTTTACACAGAGATGCAAGCAAACCCAGTGCAGCAAGAAGGCCACAGACTTCCTTTGTTCCATCTCACAGGTTAACCATGATCACTGAGCTTGGGTTGTTTGTTTTTTTTTTTTTTCTTCTAAAGAGAGAGAGGGAGAGTGAACGAGAGAGAGAGAAATAAGGCAAACGAAAAATGAAAAAAAGCAACTGAGGCAGCAGCAGTTGCCACAGAGGTCTGTTGGTCTGGCTGGTTGCCTGATATCCCTGCAGCACATGTTAGGTGAAGAAAGCCCGCTCCAAACAACTTGAGACCCTTTATAAGTCATGAAGGTGACTCATAAGCAACCGTCTTGCCTTTAGTAAATCCCCTGCTTTCCTTTTCTTAGAAAAGAGCTAGCAAAAAAAAAAAAAAAAAAAAAAAAGAAAAGAGAAAACCCAAGGAAGACAGAAAACTCCAATCAAACAGAGGATTTTTTAAAAATACACCACGTACTTTCCTTCCCTCAGACAGCTTGGCATCAGCCTTTGAACTGAGTAATAATAATAAATGCAAATGATTGTTTAGTAGTGACGGTGCTCTTAAACAAGTTAGGGGTATGTCGTGCGAGAGAGAGTTCACGCCAGTATCTTCAGAGATCTAACTGGAGAGGGAGTTCACTGTGGTGAGCTGTTTCTTACTTTTCTCTGTATCACTTTTTCATCCAGAGCTGTCCTGCACGGACTTTTTTGTATTACAGTTAACCCTTGCAGATCCAGGCAGAAAAAAAATAAGCTAGTCAGAGATGGGTAAAATTCTTCCTGTCCTCAAGAAATGTGCAGACACCTGACAGCTGTAGCTGGAACAGTTGCAAACCTCTAAAACCAGGGACAAGTTCTAGCCAAATTAGGGTGTACACGGAAGACTACAACAGTGGATTGTGGAAGGCTGTTATTAAAATTATATGGCATTTTTAACATTCTTGAAAGACCACTGCAGATGACTGGAAAGACAAGTTGGTCTAAAATCGTAAATTTATACAGTTCTTAGGTTCTGAACATATTCCCAGAAAAAATCCAGTTTATGTGAATTTCCAGCAAGGAAAGGTGTGTCTGCTACCTCCTGATTTTCCTCAGACACTGAGGGTTGTATGCTTTCAAAATACTACATTCTCACTATGAATAACAGAATTTCTTTTGCCTCGTGCTTTGGAACTTCAGTGACATTTAAAAAAATATTTTCGTTTCAGAACTCCTTAAGATGGCTGAAAGACAATAGCTCTGTGTGCCAACCACCGCAATGTAAGGAAATAAAAAAATTCTGTCAAATTCCATCTTACACACACTGTTTTTCTCTTTGTTTTAGGGTTGTCATTAGAAATGTCTTCATTTTCCCTGTTGAGCCCATATAAGTTTTGGGTGCTTGTCTGCAGACCTCCACTGACATGATTACATCAGACCCTCACGCCTCATCAACAATATGATGGATTTTGGCTCCTGTGGTTATCGAGAAAAGTTTGAAGCTGTGGCTGGAGCAGTGATGTTTCTCTGACACGTCCCAGGCAAAGCAGCTCTGAGAAACACAAACAATCACTTTTATCTCCAAGGTCCTCAGCTCTGGGGACACTGCCACCGCCCACACTGCTGGAGAAGAGGGCAGTAAGCCTGGATGTGCTCTAACGCTCATGCGTCTGGATGGGTGGGGCGGTTATGGCAGTCACCTTTCTGTTTTCTTCCTACACCTCTGGGTTGGAAGGAGACTGGATTTCTCTTGGGCCCTTACCCAGGAAAAAGAAAAAACACCGAGCTACTTGCTTCTCCCCCACAAATGTCTTCTCTTACTTGGTACTTGATGTAGGGCCAAAGCTTGGGGCCAGCTTTTATTGGGAAGAAGAGCGAGGCTCCATTTCAGTGAGATCAGACCCTGGGATTGTCTCCAGCATGATTATACTACAACACAAAAATCTTAATTTTTACCTCAAATTGTTTTTTAACTTGCACTTTTATTTGATTTCAGTATAAATCGGAAGCCTATATTCCTAAGGAGATAAGACTTATGGAATCACACTCGACATGTGTATGTCTGTGTGCATATCTGTTGGCCTCCTCTCTAATGACTTGAAATCATGGGTTAATTTGAACCCACAGCGACAGAGGGATGTCTCAAAGATATGAAGCTCCTATGATTTTTGTGAAAAGAATTGAGCAGATTAGGAAAGACCATATTAAAATTCCCACTTGTGGAAAGGATGGTAATTGGAATGCAACTCTTAGTAAATATTACAGAATCCACATAGGAACTCAATTAAAAATCCGTAGGCAACCAGATTTTGTTCATTTCGCCACTCACAAAATGACCTGGTCTGTAAGGGATTACTTTAAACGCATGAAAACACCGGTTAATAATACATCTATCAATAGACCATTTTGGGTTAAAGAGCAAATAAAATCCTGATGTTTCTAAGAACAATATACATGGGTGATTTAGCAGGAAAGCTGTCAATTAGACATTGATGCCTCATTAGGGGGTAGCCTGATTAGGTTTATGTGTGTGCATTTGTGTTTGAAGACAGGCAGGCAAACAGCTTCAAATGCCCAGGGTGCCCTCAGGTGACCTGGTGGCATTGCCGTGGTCCAGGGAGCTGCTGAGGCTGTCCCATGCTCTCTCCCTGCTCCTCTGAGTTTCACTCCCTGAACTCTTTTTTGCACCGTACAGCAATTATCGCTGTGGTTCTGCACTCGAGTACGGCACAGAAGCATAGCACAATTTCCTGGGAGAAGCATAAATGCCCTTTGTATTTTCAAGTGTGTGAATATGATTTCAGTGGCTACACCGAGAAACGCGAGGTAGTAACACCTTGCAAGAACGTCAGAAAGGACCTTTGGGGTCTTTTTTTTTTAAAAAAATCAGTCTCTAAAAGTATGCCATGTATATTTAAATTTCTGAAGTCTTTCTAGTTGTCCAGCATACATAGAAACATAAATTTTCTAACTGACGTGGTAAAGATGGTTAGTTTTTCTGTCTTCTGTGATGCTCTGTGAGATATACCTGACCACCAGAGGGCAATACATTCATACAATCAATAGGCTTTGGTCCAAAACTTATGGAAATCAAGGAGAGTTTAAGCTTGCTATGACACTGGTCAGACCCATAACACTCAATACTAATTTCACTTGAGATGGTGGTTAAGACTCCTAATGACATCTATCAGGGACAGAAGCAGATCACAATTTGAGGTCTATTAGAAAATAAACAATGAAAAAGGTGGAAATGCCAGATTGAATTAAAAGTGTTTAATTACAGAAGTACTGTCTTCAAATAGAGCTTGTTCATCAGTAACTGTGGTGATTTAAAATATGGGTCACTGGAAAAGCTAATAACAATCTAGAGGCAGTAAATTTCTCTTTTAATTAACTGCAGTTTTCTTCAGACTTCCCAGACTCATCTTCTCCTTTTTGAAATAAATTTTATTCTTCTAATGAGTTTTTTGAGATGAAGATTCCAAAATTGCTAAAATTAAGTTTTGCAATAAAAGCTGACTGTAAATTTTTATTTTGAGTACACTGTTAATACTTTTATGGAAATTGTGTCATTGATTAGACAAGATATTTTTGAACAGAAGTTCTTTAAAAGGTAACATTTCAATTAGCCAAAAATTAATCTACATGGTTTATCAGTTCTTGTCACACTGCCTAGTGAAGTGTCTAAAACATAATTTGAGATGGATGTGTGAAACTTTTTCAAACTATCTCTCCCTGTTCTCCTCCATCCCCTTGCAACAGCCTCTGGCACTGCAACTTGTGCAGTCCTGGGTCTTAATGACAACAGAGTTACTTTCACAGGAAAATAGTTTTTTCTTGCGGGCACCGAAATTCTGCCTGAGTTACTCTTTAACTGCCTATCACTTCTTCTGCGATACTGATATCCTACTGGAAAGCCATAGAGGAGCCAGAACATGATTGCTCAGATCTATCTTCCTTTTCTGATTCAAAGGTTGTAAGTCCTAGGTGCAGCTTTAAACACTGATGAACAGTGCCTTCCCTTTTTTTACAGTCTCTCCTGTCCATGCAGTTAAGATGCTGCTTTCTAAAGCTGCAATGCTAGCAAGATGTTCTGGGGGACTTACTTTCCAGTGGAACTCGTGGCCTTATCTGAGGAACTAGGGCTAAAGCCAGTACCCCAAGGGGTGGGGAGGCTCAAGAAAAGCAGAAGAGCTGCTTGCGGTCCTCCTCCACTCATGTAAAAACTGACAGGGAGAAATTCAGGAGGACATGCCAGAGCATGTATAGAACTCAGATATAATTAAAATTATGTTTAATAATGGCAAGTTACTGTGTGTAATTTCTAAGTGTTTTGAGTTCTGTGCAGACATCAAAGAATAATGTTTGGATTTGTGTCTTAATGGCATTTCTTCTAACAGCATTCTCAACTTACAGTTGCAGCTCTCACAGTTTCTGAATATCGTCTTTATTATAGTCTTTTATTCTTGGGGGGAACTGACATATTTTATTCTCAAATTTTCAGTAATTTTAATTTCTAGCAGTCTGTGAGATAGTTGTTGTTGTTGTTGTTGTTGTTGTTATTATTATTACTATTATTATTATTATTATTATTATTGTGTTTAGTAGCCATGCTTTGTCCACTTTGATTCTAGGAAGGAAGGCAATAAAGCATGAATTGGAAATAATTTCGACATATCAGAAGTCCCTTCCCATTACTTGGTGGTAAGAACTGCTGTCACCCTTTTGAAAACAGAAAACCGCAGGGAATATGAATATTGCTACACACCATAAGGCCAGAGGACAAGGGAGTCTGATGCCCATACTCCTCTATCCAGTGCACTTCTGTAATTCTCAAATTTCTCTAACATCGTGGGAAAGCACATTTTTTGCTGATAAAGTTTACATGTGATTTCTGCTTATGAACAGCAGCTGGCTGGATTTCTGCTGACTTTTTGCTCAGATGGGTTCTGTCCACTGTTCTGGTTTGCGGAAATCTCCTGTAGGAGTCTTCTCTTCCTTCAGGCAGACTAGTTCCTCATGCCACAAGTGGTGCCAGACAACACGCCTGGTACTCAGAGCCTCTACTTGATGGAGAACAGTCCTGGAAATGGCACAGATGGTTTATAGTGCAAGTCCCCGTGGTTCCCTCAGGGCCTTGCCAGGGGCAGGGTCCAGGTGCAGCCCCCTGGGTCTCTGCCCTGGGGGGGAGCTGGTGAGGAACGTGTGGTGAGGAACTGGCAATGGCAGTGCGGCACCCAAAAACCTCTTCAGCCTCTCTTTCTCAGGAGGTACCGATTAAGGTACAATATGAGACAGGTAGAAGATAAATCTCTGCTGGTTTGGCAGGAGGAAAACGGAGTGGGGGGAGGAGAGCATTAACTAAATAAAAAAATATGCTTTTGTAGCAGTGTTCAGAAAAATTGAACTAGCATGTATCTCCTCATGGCTTCTTAAGAACTTCTTGGAGCTTTCCTCTTCAGCTATGTAATATAGTCCGTAATTACATTAGCAAAGGGTAGCCATTGAAAATATGATTGAGGAAGTTAATCACCACAGAAGTGTGTTTAGTCAATCTTTAAGCTGGGACTACAGAAAGACATATGTTACCTTATGCAGGAAAGTTTTATGTTTCTACATTTTTTCCTCTCAGTCTTGGTAGGCAAGGGCTGAAGGGACTCATTTCTGCTTAGAGAAGTGATCTTCAGAATTCGCTTAGGTCCCTCATTACGCTAAAACATCCTGTAGATGTCTTATTTGGGAGCCAGAGATAAGCTTAAACCCAAAACAAAAAGAGAAATTTTTTTCCCATCTTAACCCAACTGTTGCACTTGCACTTTCACATACAAGAGGAAAAGAAATCAGGGCCTTGCAGAAAATTCTGCCTGCCTTCAGTGTTGTGGAACAGCCTTCTACTTGCAGGTTACATTTGTCGACGTAGCAAGCCAAGCCTTGCTTACACAGCATTTGAGAACTACTGTGTTCCTTATTATAAGTAAGTACCCCGAATAGTCAGGGCAGTACTTGCATGATTTTTATATAAGCTACAGAGAAAAATGTGTAGTTCATACACACATAAGTGCCCCCAAGCACAGGCCAGATATCAAACCCTTCAGTTCTTATTTCCTCCTGAAAAATCAGAATTATGTTTTTGGGAATCAAAAGAATATTGATATAGATTATTATTCTGTAGGCTGAGGGAAACTGCTACTCTGTGGAATTTATTTCAGAAGTTTTATTGTATTTCTGAGGGTGGTAAACATTTTTTACGGCATTAGCCAGGTTGGTGCTGTGCAAGAAATTCTGTATTCTCTTATTCCTGCCTTTGCCAGAATAAATAGTGTTAGATGTGAAATTGATGTAAGGGACAGTTGACTTCAGCAATAGCCATGAACTGTTTGAACTCACCGAAAAATTACAATGATATACCAAAGATGCACGTGGACATATCTTCAGCAAGAAAGTGGGAATTAGAACAGTGGGAAGTTGCAGTTCAGAATTCATGAGGATATAAGACTGAATACAAAGTGAAACAAAGGCTAGGTGAGCCTGATGTTTCCTCACAATAGAAGAGTTGGCAATATTTTATCTGAATTAGGGCCCATCTGCAGCTGTTTGTGAGTGCCACTCGAAGGTCAAAAATCCTTTCCCTGAAAGCCTGAGGAAGGTTAAGGGACTTGGGTCTTTTCAGTCTAGAAAAAAGACGACTGAGGGGGAATCTTATCAATACTTATAAATACTTAAAGGGAGGGTGCCAGGGGGATGGGAACAGTCTTTTTTCAGTGGTGCCCAGTGACAGGACTAGAGGTAACGGGCACAAACTTGAACATAGGAAGTTCCATCTTAACATGAGGAGGAACTTCTTTCCTTTGAGGGTGGCAGAGCACTGGCACAGGCTGCCCAGAGAGGTTGTGGAGTCTCCCACACTGGAGATATTCAAAACCCGCCTGGACGCCATCCTGTGCAACCTGTTGTAGGTGTCCCTGCTGTGGCAGGGGGGTTGGACTAGACGATCTCCAGAGGTCCCTTCCAACCCTGACCATTCTGTGATTCTGTGAAATATGACCTATTTTACTTTTGAAGATGGTTCTCATGCTGTTCCTTTCTGAGTTGCATCTGTGTACCTGTTCAATGATTTTGTTTCATCACTTTGCAGTATAGTCAGATGCAGTGAGGTAATGTGGTCTTGTAGCACGAAGTTCCTCTCAACCTGATGTTATTCAGTAGTTCTGACAGCAGAATTCTGTTCACTGTAGAATACAGCAAAGATAAAGGATTTCTTGGAGAAGAAAGGTAGTAGACAAAAAATTCTGATAGATGGAGTTAATGATATAAGTTTTGGGTTATGGGCCTTGAGTTTAAGATCCCTTGCTCACTTCTTAGTATGGTTTAAGCTGAGGACCTCTGTGCTGTCTTCTTCAGTTTGTACTACAAAGTAAACTTTGTACATGTAAAATATTAGGATACTTTTAAGTGAGTGTGTGTTTTGACAAACCATCATCTGCAGGACATTAAGTATTATTAAGAATTCCACAGTGCAAGATATCCTTATTAGAGTTTCAGACTTTCTCTTTGTCTGGTTGTCTAGGGAAATTTAGATAAGGATTATGAATTTGTATTGCCTTATTCAAAGCTCCTAATCTCTTGCAGTCTGCACATAGCTCTAAAAATCCAGCAAGAGGTTTCAGCAAGAACTAAATCAGAAATATCTACCACACGTTGAAAATTTAGAGCTGGATCTGAGCTCATGGCACAGGTTTGTTTCAACAACATACTGGGCTGTCACATCAAGAAGAAAAACAGATGTTTATTCTCTAGGCTGAGAGAGTATGCTAATGTTTAGGATGAAAAAAATATTTTGCAGCTGTTAGAAACAGCTGCAGTTGTAAAGAAGGGCCACTCATGAAAACACCCACAAATATCTTTTGTGGATAAATAAAAAAAATTAACCAATGAGTAGAAAAAAGTTCTTAAAGAAAAAAACCTTCCCGGTAACCACTGCTATTTCCCACTGAGACTGTTTTTCTTTGTTCTAAGACCTGCAAGGTTGCAAGTGTGTAAATATATCATGTATTGAAAGGGTTAATGGATTTTATCTGCTGCTTTTATACTCACAGGAAAACTACTTAAGTCAATTTCCTGTAACATAGAGAGCTGTATCACAACATGAAACACTCAGCTGACAGTTTTATGGCAAGAAATGGAAGGAGCAGCTCTGTGAGAGTGTGCTTCAAAGAGAATAATGTGGGTGGGGAATTTTTACAAGCTACACACAAGTTCAGAAATTTCTGAAGAAGTCAGTCTTCAATCAATGATCTTTCTTTCTGTAAAGTACATGGGATTTTGTGCTTTTTGCAGTGATGAATATTTCCTTCCCAGAATCCCCTTAATGACAACACTGGTTGTTATTGCAGAGACACAGGATTAAACGCAGAAAAAAAGATTGCCTGGTTATATGATAATAAATATCTTTATGTCACAGAGAGAGAGAGAGATATTGAATGAAAAATTGCATGTTTGGATGTCTTCTATACTCTTGTATGTTCCTAGGAAAACTGAATAACTTTATAAATATAAATCTGTGAAACATATTGTAAGCATGGTTACACAATTGCATTTTCTCTTTAAATGTCAGTAAGGTTTATTAATAAATTTCAATAAGGTTTGTTAATAACAGCAGCAGCAGTAACAATAGTAACAACTAATAATTTAATGCATAACTCATTTATTGAATAACAGTAATTAAAAATTCTCATTAATTATAAACACCCCCCATTCAAGAAATGTATGAATAGGTAAGTAAAACAAAAGCACCACGTAAATAAAATAAATGGAGAGGGCTGGTTTCAGTGAGGTACCATGTCTCTGGGAAAGGACTTAAGATCTTTAGGCGGGACAGTGTCACACTCAGACCTAAGTTGTAGCTGGGAGCAGAAACTCATTGGGTAGGGAAGATCTCGCTATAACCAATATCACTGTAACTATACTTCTATTTAGGTTTTTAGAAAAAAGAAAAATGGAGTCTGCTGTTTTTCAGGTTGACACCCTGAAAGCTAGCGGCTGTAGGGGAGGCTGTATATGAGGGTGTTTCAGTGCCACGAGGAGCCCTAGAGCTCCTACAACTTTCTGTAAGTGGCAATAGGAGAATTAGAGTAATCAAGCCTCGAGGGTCTGACAGTATGTGTTACCAGCATCGGGTTGTCTTGAGAAACCAACTAGTAATTATGCGTCTAAAAATCATGCTTTTAAGTCACATCTAACATAGCCTTCAAAGGAGAGGCTGTGGTCTTCAATGGGGCTAACAATTTTACTTTGAGTCACAGTCTCAACTGATTTCTTCTCCGTTAGAGGGAGGAATGAAGGAATATATCTGTCTTGTTCGAAAGAGAGAAACACAATCCTGCACCAAGAAAAATTTACAGCTGCATTGGTAACAGTGTCCTCTGTTTTTAAAGAAAGACATGGTACCACTAAGGACTGGACACCCCGTGGTTCTGCTCAGGTGAGGAGCACTTTGTCACATGGCCAGTCCTTCCTGTTGTTGGGTTAAATAAGATTGCACTTGTGTCTGTTAACTGTAGGATCTGGACCATCTCTTCCTCCTACATTTCTGGAACTGGAGAAAAACAAAGAAATATGCCCCAGACCAGACCCTGACTCAACAGCAAACACATGAACAGGGAAGTCGCATTACACCTAATAAACCGGGTAACAGCGTGACAATGCAGCAGGGTATATCTGTATCCATGTAGGTCTTGGTTCTGTGAATGATCCATTGTACTTTCAAGGTAACTCATCAGCCGAGCATGGCTAACACGGGCACAAGTGATTGTCCCCCTGCAAAGTGAAGCTGGAGGTGGGATTTGGCATGTGTGATGCACGTGCAGCGGTCTGGGCTTATTGGGGGCTGCTCCCAGTAGCGGGTCAGTATTTGGACTCCCCGGGAGTCTCTGGCACACCGGGGTGGTCGGAAAGCCCCTCAGGGCACATCCCTGCTGTGAAGTGCAAAGCCCAGGAGACAGAGAAAGTGGCTTCAGCAAAAACTCCGTATGTCTCTGCCATCCCTGGATGTATTTAGGGGTTGTGTAGATATAGTGCTTAGGGACATGGTTTAGTGATGGGCTTGTCAGTGTTAGGCTAATGATTGGACTAGGTGATCTTATGGGTCTTTTCCAATCTAGGAGATTCTGTGATTCTGTGAATGTGAAAACCCTCTGTGGCCAAGGTTCTCCTGCCCTCCAGAGCTGCTGGAGTTTTTGCTAAGGCGTCCTAAAAGTCCTACTTTAATTTGGAGCAGTTTGGTCCTGAGGCAGTCCTAGTGGGAGGGCAGTGGTAATCTGGGGCCACAAGCCTCAGTGATCAGAGCTCACAGTGGAGGGATGAGCTGGCAGGAAACCAGGGGAATGCTGCTCGCTATTTAGTGAGTGTCTTTTGAAACAGAAATGTTTCCACGAGGCTTATGGTCATCATAAAATTGCACTATGTTGTAGGATTCTTTACCAACCCTGTGTGATGTCTCCAAGTGCAAAGACCTGAAGTCAGAAGCAAAATACCAGCACGTTAATTTAGAAGTGGTAAAACAGTTTTTCCTGTTCCTTCATGTGTTCTGCATTTTAGGATCACATTTTCAGTGTGTTTGTGTGCAGCTGTGAGGGTTTGCAAGCTTCCCTGAGTGAAAACTGGAAGTATGATGCTACTGCAGAATTCTTGGTCTGAGCTTGCTAAGAAAAAACACCTAATATCCCTACGCTTTAGTGCTGCACTCTGCCCGGCAAAATGCAGCCGCTGCACAGCTTCATTCTTTCAGCTTGTCCTCCCTTCTCTGCGTTCTCCTATCCTGCAGGAAGAACAGGTGGCAGAGTGGAGCAAGGAAGATTCGGTATCAGCCAAAACGTTTCCCTCTGTCACTTTAGCTGCATGCAGTAGTAGACAACTGAGCACAAAGTGAAACTTAGGAGGGAAGTATTCCCTTCTAATAATTTAAAACACCACACAACTATGTTGCTGTGTATTTGATGCTCACAAAGAGATAAATTGCTATGAATAATGTCATGTTTCCAATGTTCCAAAACTGAAAAAAAAATTCAGAAATGTTTCTCCATGAAAGATACGACTTTGGAATGATGCATTCATGTCTTAAGGGATCTCAAAGCAGCAAATTTGTCTGAGAGGTTGAAAGACCAGTTTGTATTTTTCCAGTTCTTTTCAGCATGTACAACAGCACCCATCTGGCTAGAAAGCCTGCTAGCAAAGCAGTGCTGATGAGGTGGAAAGGGATGGTCTAGTTGGAGGAGATGAGACAGACCAATACCCGTAAAACCCCTCAACCTCAGGGAAGTTAGTTTGAGATGAGGAAGCTGGTTGCAAATAACAGTCTGTTTCTTCCCGGACTTCCACTATAAAGATGTAGCGCAGTCTGCCGTTGGAGGTTTGAATGAGATCGTTATAAGTATGCACATGCATATGGATATATCCCTCCCCTCTCCACCCCAGCCCATGGCAGTGTTTGCAGTAGGCCACCAGATGACTACATGCCATATGGGCACTTCTCAGAATACTAAACGTATCTATGAATGATTTTCAGGAAAGATAAGACCATATCAGCTAGAGGATCAGTAGATTTGTAAATTAAATTATGATCTAAGAAGACATACCCAGTTACACCACACACACACACTCTTATTTCCTGAGTCCCTAAAGCTCCAATGACAAATTCCCTTCTATAGGATGTATCTACACTCTAGCATAAAATTAAAATGTTCAGGTATCAAATATTACCTGTTTCTCTGAAATGTTACCCTTTGAAAGATGAGCATTTGTAAAGCAGAGGCTACAACTAACAACAAGAAATGTATCTAGTATTTTCATGTCCACCACAGACATATCATATCCTCTTTTCCAAGTGACATAGCTTCATACGCAAAACTTTTAATTTACGAAGTGACTCATTAAATGCATGCAGTCTCTGTTTATGCTTTCTTCACCTTCTTAACAAAGAATGCCAAACCACTGAACGTTAGGAAGCATTCCTACTTCATTTCTTAGAAGTTTTTGCTGTTCCCCTTTCTAATGAAGGCTGCCGTTATAGTCGTATGTCAAGAATGATTCATATAACACAAGATAAGTTTACATATGCCTTACTTTGTGTACTTTCACTTATTCATAAACTTACACACTCATTCTTTTTTTAGATTTTATTTAATTCCTGTATAAGGATGTGTGTTCATTTACTTACAGAAACACCGTTTATCATATTGCATAGAATTTTGTGCATAACATTTGTGGCCTGGGCACTTGGATGTTTTACCTTAGAAAAAAACAGACATTCAAAAAAGAATTCTAAAACCCAGCTTGTCAAGGTACATGTATTTTTATCTCCTGTATGTCGTACTACAGGTGGATGGCTTTATCTTATGTTTACTGCTGAACTAATTTTACTGGTTTAGGCGATTGATAGTAATTTTTATGGTTACTTATTTGCCCTGCTGCTGCAGGTAGTGATCTACCAGATTTCCAGATGTTTGCCCACACAGGCTACTGGGTATTTGAAAATTCTGATAAGAGATGCCAGGTATAGTGCAGGGTATAACTATTTCACATGAAATCTTGAGCTGAGGAGGTTTTGATGCATGGGAAAGGTCAGTCCTTCCTTGAGACTTGCTGCACACGCAGGTGAACAAGTCTATTAGTGGAATCCTTTGCTGCCAGGGACGTTGCAGGGACAATCATTTTGATGGACTTGTGTCTTTCTACAGGAGGACAATTCTGAAGTCCCTTTGGGCTTGAATGCAAGCTGGTTTAGACCTTTGACAGCGGATTCATCTTATGTAGGATGGAATTCCGTGGTATTGACATCTGTGTCTGTGTTAGTTACCCTGGATTCTCTGTGACATCTGTAAGTGGAAAGAAACAGAGTTGGACCCTGTTTATCTGGTCTGTTTTAGATTTCTACTTTAGATGGAGATGATTTTTACCCTAGAAGACCTATTTATCTCCATGACTATACAGAAAATCTATACTTTTATCTCAGATGGTGAGGTCTACTTAAGCTAGATGCTACATTTTTTCAGGTGAATCCTATTCACAGAGCCCAGGCCAACTTAAAGGATAACCAGAAAAGCACAATGAAGTGCACTATCCTCAGCATCCTCCTCAAGCAGGGGGTTATATAGCTGTAGTGATTGAGATCCAGTACTGATTACCAACATTAGCAACATAAACACAAAGTTTTTGTGGAGTTATTCTACAAGATTTAGGATGTGTATTTACTTTACAAAATTGCTGTTTCAATTTTTATTTGGCTTTATTTTTAACATACGATGTTGCAGATGAATACTTGAATTTACTGTGACATGATCTGAATATGGCTATAAGATTCCATGATTAAAAAATAAAAATCTCAAGAGAAAATGTCTGAAATCCATTCATCAAAGCTACTAAACAGAATTTATCAATTTGCATTTTTATTTACAACTGATTCGAATACACCATCTGACTAAATGTACTTGTAATGATCTCTATTTGCCAAAGACTGTAAATAAGGAGAGAGGCTGGACATCTTCTGGCACTGTGAGGGTATTCTTGACAGGCAGTGATTACAGCTGACTGGTAAGTTTCTTATTTACGGGTGCAATGTAAGAAAATTTATCTTGATCTAAACACCAAAGCTTTCTGTGGATATTTATATGCAGAAGTCCAAATTTTTATAACCATATTTGAGTTCTTAAAAGCTTGTCATATTCAGATGATCAGTTCTGTTTAAAGTTAGTAGACTGGATTTACTGCCTACTTGTCCGCTCCTCTGATCTAGCAAAGCCACAGAGTAAAAAAGGCTGATAGGGAAGGAGTCTAGTCACAGCTTTGCAGAAGTACACCTTGTACCTTTATTTAGACGTGAATCTAAGGACCTACTTAATGTTGCATTCCTACTTTCTGGTAAATAGGTAAGGCAAAAGTTTTTGATTTAGGATTCAACCAAAGGAGGGTGTCACGTGAACAGTGCTCCACAGACATCAGCTTCAGCAACGCTGCAGGTTGCTTGACCAATCAAGACTTTGGCTGCCTGGTTGTTTCTGTTACGGCAGCAAATGAGGTTCTTACAGGAGAACTGGATTAATTTGTGAACCTGGTAATATTTGATTTGAATGTCTGCATGAACACTATTGCATTATTTTGAGTGCAGGGATTACTTTTTCTTACATTCTGAACTGTAGACTAGAGTTACCCTATATGCTAGGTTCAGAGTGCTGTGCCATGAAAGCAGTTGCCTCACTTGAATGTCACCAGCATTGCAGGCTCCTGAAAAAATCTGTTGGTCTCCTCTTTCAAACAGGAAATGCCACTTAATTTGTCAGATTTTTCAAACCAGGACTGTGTTCTAACCACAACATTTGAAACAAGATTACTATATTCTGACTGACTTCTGAGACATGCACAGGGGAAAAAAGAGTAATTATTTTAAAAAAAAGGTCTTGGATTTCAGCAAAACTTGGGCAGTGGGATGACCTATAGGGGCTTGGTGCAGTAAGAGGATTTTGTATTTGCACTCAATGAAAATGAAAGATGTTTCACCCCAGTTAGTTATATCATGGCTTTACTGGAAATTTGGAATGCTCAGTTTCTCCTGGGGGGTAGTGTACTAGGTAAGTTAATTTGTCAATTAAATACCAAACACAGGTGTAACATTTAATTTAAAAACACAACAATAAATTTTTCTGGATGGTAGACTTGTTCCCACTGATTTTTTAGAAGCAGTATGAATGTTCCAGAGTTTTCAGTTGGAGCAGATTTGCTTAGAAAATATATAAAATAAAGATAAATAGAAGCAAATTCTATAGTATCATCTGGAATATATAATTAGATAGAATACTGATGGAGTAGGAAGCCAATTTTCTTGCAGGATATAATGTGGTATTAACAACAAATAACTCTTACCTCACTAGTTGAATGTATTCTTAAATGTATTTGGTTATTCAAACACATATTAACTAATGTCTTGTGTTCTTACTACTGAAGCCCATAGGGCATGTACCATAGAAATAACAAGTATTGATTTTGTTTGGATATTGTGTAAAATTAACAAAGATTCACTGGAGAGAATTAATGAATTTATTCATGCTGCTCCCATGTACATATATCCTAATGCTGTGTCTGTGGAAGACTCTCACTTGCTTCAGCGTGCATTTACTTCAGTGAAACCTGGATCCAATGTATGAAGACAGAAAATCTGAACTATTTCTAAGAATAAAGAAACACATATCATATATATACCTTTGCAAGATATATGCACTTATTCAGAGACTTCATGAAAACATACCTTTAAATTCAATATAAAGTCTTGCATAACCTTCTTTTTTTGTCACACAAAACTATTACTTATTTTTGATTAGCCAATGAGTCAGCAGTTGCGTAAATGATTTGGAAACAGATTTCTCTATTTGAAGTAGAAAATCTCATCTGTTGTTGTTGTGGTTTTGGTTTTTTTTTTTAATTAAACTTGACACTCAGGTAATATCTTTTATTCAAAATTGAAAATCAGGTCCCAGAATAAAAAACTACTTTGAGGCGCAAGGATATGGAGTCTTACACAAATGTCCCTTCTCCATGTTTCTGTTCAAGAAATAAATCTGATTTTTGTACTGTCCTGGAGTCATTTTAAGCTGAAATCTAATTAAACAAATTGGTGTGGGGGTTGTTTGATATATCTCTTGGGAACGTTGCAAGGAAAATCTAAAACTTCTCTCACTTTTACACCTTTCATCCTGAAACTTCATGTATATGAAACTTCATGTACATGAACTTCATTAGCATGAAATTACTCAGGGTTCTTACCAACCACAGGGGAAAGGTGAGCTCTCAAACTTGTCTAACTTGTCTTCTGCTCTCACACAGGACAAAGTGATGCCTTCCCTTCATTTTTGCAGGGGCTATCAGCCCATGATATTTCATTGTGTTAACTTAGGGCCTTCAAAACAGTACAGATCTAAATATATACTGTGGTGTTGTGGGATGAGCAATGTGTAATTTAAAAAATTGTCTTCTGGATAATGTAATGGTTATACTCATATTTTACTTAAAGCAGACTTTATGCTTCTAGCATAACATCCATCTGCCCCCGCTGGATTCCCATGGGTGTTCACAGTGGTTTAACCAAATCGGTTTTTAAAGCATACCTCTTACTACTCATTGGGCAGTTCTGTATGCAGGCAAAGTGTGAGGCATGATCAGAAACCTAAACCTTCAGTATTTCTTGGCAGAACAGAAGTGTGAATGGTTGTGCACACAAAAGTGGGAACTGATCTGTTTAATGTCAGAGGAGAGTACATCTATTCTCTTTTTGTGAAACACTGAGCACAGTGAAAGTAATGATACTTGCTTCTCTGTGTTCTCATGACATTTTTATTAGTTCATTTTTAATTCCTCAAATACACTTCAAATTCTTTTGTTAAAAGAGCATGACAAGATGAAATATGAGGTATTTCAGCAACATTCAGCATTTGTGGACTACTCCTCAGCACGACATTAAGTTGTTTCTGGCCCGCATCTCACTTTCATTTCTAGTACCCTGGCAGAATCCTACTCAGTGACCTGCTTCTTTGACAATTACTTTAATGTGTTTTGGAAACTATTTTCTCTAATCATAAAAGTGCTGATAACAGTGCTTGACTTCATGTGAAAGAGTAACTCCAGCAAAGCTAACAGGACTACTCAAAAGTTTAAAGTGGAGCATACTTGTTTGCAGGATCAGAGCCTGAACTGCAGGATTCATGGAGATCACTGTGGTGCACAGGAGAAGACAGTGAAATAATTTTTTAGATCCCTTGTAACACATACTCAAGAAATGCCATTGCCTAAAGAACATTTGCATCTCATTTTTGGTTTGGTAATCTGTTTCCTTCTTGGGACCTACACTTGTAATGAGTCGTTTTTTGGTATTTTAAGGCTGCTAAATCACAGGTGGAGAGAGAAGGTGGTGGCCATAAGAGAACAATTATTTTCTCTGAATACCTACATGACATTAAGTTTCCTTATAATTCCATCTGTTTCTTGTATCCCAGTGTGGAGGTGTTTTACTGTTTGATGCATGTGAGTACAGTTCAGTGATTCAGTACCGTTTCATTGTACTTTTTCGCTCTTTCATCTCTTGACATTTGTTTATGTTAATTTTTATGAACTTTTGTGATTTTCTCACAGAGAAAAAAAAAACCAAAATCCAGTTTGCCACCAGACTACAGGCAACAATTTAAAAATAATTATTAATTTTGTGTATATTTATAAATAAATGTATACTTTTGCTTTTACTACAATCTTAGACTTATGATGAAGCGACATGGCTTACACAGAAGGGACTTTTAATTAAAATACATACAGAAATAACTGCAAATAAGGGCTATGACTTAAAGGGCAACATATTTATTAGTGATCTTATGCCCAAGGTGTCTGGAACCTAACATCTTTGGTATTGGCTAGAGCAGGTTGGATGACTGCTGTGATTCATCCTGGCAATTCTCAGTTGATTTTGTACATTGAATGGGGATTCCCACTGAACAAGGGTAATTCTAAAAGAGTACTTGTAAATTAATTTCTGCATCTCAGCATATTTCTGATCTCAGCCTAGTTGTGAAGATCAGGACTTTATTATCCTAAATGTGTGTCTGCTGACGTGTTCACTCTGCTCCTCATTCATGTTCCCTCTGCCCAAATCTGTGGGGGTGCTGCACTGTGCAATGTGTGGAAACGATGTTTTCATACTACTGCAGCAGAAAAGCAGAGACTGCACTACAAGTAATTAGGTCTGACTTCCCTTCTCCTTACAGTAACCTGTGCTGATTTCCCAGCTTCCTTTTCTCCTAATAATTTTTTTTTTTCTGAGCTTCCTTCTCTCCCTTACTTTTCTCTAATTCTTTCTTTCATATTATGCTTACTGTCACTTTTACTTCTATCTCATGGAGTGGATTGTATCACTGTCAGCTCATACTCCCTTTTCATTGTCACCATCATCACCATTCACTTTCCTAGCCATTTATGTGGCTCCACAGGTTCTATATATTGCTCCAACCTTTGTTGCAATTATTGCTTTACCTCTGTCCATAACTTGTTTCCATCTCTTTCTTGAATGACAATACTCATCTTCTGTGGCATTCAACTCTCAACTGTCACACACAAGGAAAGGAAAAATTTTCCCCTTGAACCGTTATTTCTGCAGTTCTCTTAATATGGACTCTTATTTCACAGACCATGCCTTATTTTTGTTTATGGGGGGAGTCCATCTTGCTGTGCCAATAAGACACTTGTTTCAAAATATACGGGCTTTATTTAACAGTGAGAAATATTTTGAAAACTTTGACCTCTTCTCCAGCTCTTACTCTTATCCTGGATAATCCCAATGTCTGCATATCTGTCCAAATGCCAAAATTGCATGTTTGTTCATCTTGTATCATACCTCTCTTTCTCTCAATTTTTCCAAAATCTCCAACCAGGTATGTGGAGGACTTTTCTGCCATCCTTAGTGTCTCCATGCTAGCTGTTACATCCTTTCAGTAGAAAAAAAATATTTGTTCCCTTCACCTTTTCCTTTTCCCTTTCTCTCTGATTTTCATGCCTTTCTCTCAGTGTAAGATATTATCCCATTGATCCTGAGCCTTGGCTTAGTCCTTAGTGCCCAGTTTTTCCATCCTTGTTCTTTTGCTGCTGAGCATTTTTGAAGGAAATCCAGCACTTCCTTCAACACAGCCTGTTCTCTCCTCCGTCAGCATTTTCATCTTCCAGGACAAAGAATAATGGTCCTTTGCTGGATTTCATGGCTGGAGATACCACTTATATAATCTTTGACTTCTTACTTTTAATACTGCTTCCCTCATTGTCCCTACTCCCTTTTTGTCCTTCTATTCCAAACAGAAACAAAATAGATTAAATCCTTTATGATCTCACCCTTCTTGGCTCCTGGACTTATTTATCTAAGCCACTTCCCATCATTTATCAGCAGTCCTGGCTACCCAAGGCGGTTATGGAGCAGATCATCTTGAGTGCCATCACGTGGCATGTACAGGACAACCAGGTGATCAGGCACAGTCAGCCTGAAAGGCAGGTCCTGCTTGACTAACCTGATCTACTTCTATGACAATGTGACCAACTTGATGGATGAAGGAAAGGTGGTGGTTGTTGTTTACATGGACTTTAGTAAAGCCTTTGACACCGTTTCCCACAGCGTTCGCCTGGAGAAACTGGCTGCTCACACCTTGGACTGATGTATCTTCACTGCATAAAAAACTGGCTGGATGGCTGGGCCCAAAGAGTGGTGGTGAATGGAATTAAATACAGTTGGCAGCCAGTCACAAGTGGTGTTCCCCAGGGCTTGGTATTGGGGCTGGTTCTGTTTAATATCTTTCTCAATGATCTGGACGAGGAGATTGAGCACACCTTCAGTAAATTTGCAGATGACACCAAGTCAGGCAGAAGTGTTGACCTGCTTGAGGGTTGGAAGGCTCTACAGAGGGATCTGGACAGGCTGGATTGATAGGCTGAGGCCAATTGTACAAGGTTCAAAGCCAAGTGCTGGGTCCTGCACTTGAGTCGCAATCACCCCATGCAGCGCTACAGACTCGGGGAAGAGAGTCTGGAAAGCTCCCTGGCAGAAAATGACTTGGGGGTGTTGGTCAACAGCCACCTGAATATGAGCCAACAGTGTGCCCAGGTGGCCAAGAAGACCAAGAGCATCCTGGCTTGTATCAGAAATACTGTGGTGAGCAGGACTAGAGAAGTGATTTTCCCCCTGTACTTGTCACTGGCGAGGCCACACCTCGAATACTGTGTCCAGTTTTGGGCACCTCACTACAAGAAAGACATTGAGGAGCTGGAGATTGTCCAAGAAGAGCAACTAAGATAGCGAAGGGTCTGGAGAACAAGTGTTATGAGGAGCGGGTGAGGGAACTGGGGTTGTTTAGACTGGAAAAAAGGAGGCTGAGGGGAGTCCTTATCACTCTCTTCAACTACCTGAAAGGGGGTTGTAGTGAGGTGGGGGTCGGTCTCTTCTCCCAGGTAACAGGTGATAGTACAAAAGAAAACGGCCTCAAGTTGTGCCAGGGGAGGTTTAGATTGGATATTAGGAGAAATTTCTTCACTGAAAGGGTTGTCAAACATTGGAACAGGCGGCCCAGGGAAGTGGTTGAGTCACCATCCCTGGAGATATTTGAAAGACATATAGATGTGGCACTTAGGGACATAGCTTAGTGG
Organism: Pluvialis apricaria; assembly: GCA_017639485.1. NCBI lineage: Eukaryota > Metazoa > Chordata > Aves > Charadriiformes > Charadriidae > Pluvialis > Pluvialis apricaria. The sequence continues at coordinate 107,972,968 of CM030007.1, forward strand.
TCTGTTCTCTGTGTTCTTGATAGCACAAGAAATAATAGACTCTGAAGTCAAAAAGATTGAGGTAAACTTTCAGAATTAAAAAAACCCACACAAAACTCCAAATATTTTCCAGCAGGGCACGTACCTTAGGCATATGCTTTATATAATGCCACTACTGGAGATTTTTAAGAACAGCTGTTAGGCATGATATAGCTGCAATTCTACAGCCTGTGAGGCACCTGAATGGACTAGATGGTGTCTTTTAGTCCATTCCTCTCCTGGTTTCTATGGTTCTTTGATACAGCTTTTGACAGAGAAATCAGAAGTTGCTATCTGTGTAAGTATTAGTCTTGAATTCAAGAACTGTCTTTTCTGCTTCCTGTGAGTGCCTCTTCAGTTAGGAATGACTGTGTTTCTGTCTTGCTCTAGTTAGGGACAGTCATGCCAATATTTAGTTTGTACGTATGTACCTGTAAAACCAAGAACCTGTTGTCTTGCAGAGACATATTCATTCTGACTCACCATTCCCATTATCAGGGCCCTGAGTGCACTAATAAGCCATAAAGACTCTGACCAGCCTCATGTGGGGCCTCCACCCACACCTGTGCATCCAGGAGGTCTATATAAGCTCAGCCCCAGGCCTTCACTCCTTGTTTGAGCCATGATGGAGGAGTGTTGATCCTCAGCTCAGTCACAGCCTTGCCCCTGCCTCTCTAGAGAGTCTTTTGGGTCAGGCTTCAAACTGTGGGCTGGCTCCCTGACCCAGCTCAGGCTTGTCCAGCAATCACAGGACCTGATCCTGTCCGTGACCTGTGGTTTGACTTCCTAGTTTGAGTCCAGACCTGCATCATCACCACAGTGTTGCCTTATGGTCTGGCTTGTTGGTTGGACCTGGCCACCACCTCTGGATCTGTCCTGCTTGGCAGAACCCAGAATACTGTAAAGTGTGAGGGTGGACCTTGCTGGGAGGGAAGGTCTCTGTCTGGGCCCCAGGGGTGCTCGTGGGCCTCAATGTCCCTGCACAGGGCTTCCCCCACCCTGCCCGGGACCCCATCTCAGCACCCCGGGGCCATCAGCCCCTGCCCCAGCAATGCTGCAGTGGGGCCAGTCTCCATCTTCCCCCTTGCCCACCCATGGGTCCCACCAGCTGGGCTCGCCTGTGGGCTCCTGTCCCATCCTCAGGGAAGTGTCTGATGCCAGGCTGCCCTGCTCCTGGCTGTGATGGTGGGATGGGTCCTGTCTGCCCCTGGGGAGACCCTGGCCCATGCTGAGCCTGCTCCCTGACACCCATCCAGAAGCTTGAAGGATGGAAAGGTCATCCTGGGATCCACCACACGCTGTGAAAGGTGATTTTTTCATAGCGCAGATAAGTATTATGGATGACTGTCAGGACAGCAATAATTTCTGTTTAGATAGGCAATACATATGTATAATTTTGATTTACCTTTTCTTAGTATGAACCTCCTAAGTGTTCTTTTTATCGGTCTCATTTTGATACTACAATTTTGACCTTTCATCTATGCCATGACTATCATCAGGGTCCTGAAGTATTTCACAGAATGAAAGGGGCAAAAAGGGCCAGATAGAATAATCTGCATAAAAGACATTAACAGGGAGGATGTATTTTAAATTATAAATTTCCCAATCTTGTCAGGCATTTAAAAAATGCTTTTTTTCTACAAATGACTTCAGCTTGGAAATAACCTACAACTTCTCTGGATATAAGAGATTAGCACACACTCCTGATAGTAGTATTAATCAGACTTTTCACTTCTGTTATGCATACCCTTGGTAGTACAGACAAAGCGAAAAACTTTGAACTGCAAGATGAAATAACAAGTTACATATATAAGGAAGAGACTTAAATTCCAATTTAAAATCATATGCATTAAATTCTTGAGGGAAAACAGAAAAACTGCAGACCACAAATTCAGCAATGTAGTTGTATTGTGAATTTTCGTGTAGTCATTTCCAAGGTCCTTCTTTAACTTGGAAGTGTATGTTTAGTATTTTTTACTCTTTAAATCATGTTTGTGCTGAAAGTAAAATAATGAACAGTGACATCTAGTAAACATTACATGTTCACACAGTATTTATTTTTTTAAAAAGGCTTGAAGAAAGTGAGAACAGAAATTCTAAAAAAACCCCCTATCTATACCCAAATGTTCCCTTCCTCCTTCAGTCTTGGAAAATATTACTCGAGTTGTTGTCCTTCTCTTTATGATTTTTTTCTTTTTTTTGCACTTTCAACCTTCTGACTGGAAAAGAAACTGAATACTCACATGAACTGAAGAAGAAAAAATGGAGCTTTACTAGTTCTACTTCAAAGAATGAGGAAACAATGAAGACACTTGGGAAAAATTATGTCTTTAAGGGATTTCCAAACAAAGCTATATCAATCTTTACCAAGAAAGAAACTGGGAATATTGAGATTTTTAGGTACATTTTAGTGCCAAACTACTTATTAGGGTTTATTGAGTTTTTGATCACCCTGGAATAATTGAAAGCATAGAACTAAAAAGCATCTGGCACTTGCCAGAGCCCTGCTTCCAGAGAAATCTGGCATCTAGTATCAAACTGTTCATTTGCAATCCATTTATAGTAATAGGTTGCATATATTTTTTTGATATTGCAAAAGATTAAAATTATAAAATGTCCTATAACAATGCAATACAGCAGTAGAAGTGATGTTCAAGGAGATCGCACTGATCACTGAGGAACAGCAACAGACAAATGGAAAAGTTCTGGTCAGTGGGGAAATATATTAGTTTTCACCGAGTGTGGCTGCCTAACAGAGATAGCGGGTTACTCTGATAAGACTTATTTTACCTTATTTGTTAATGTAGAGGTTTTCTATAAATAGTAGAGAAAGACAGGTCCCAACAGTTGTCAATTCAACCTTACTTTCTTACTGACCTAGTTTGAGATGGAATTAATTACCCTCTGGGTGTGACTGTCTCCATTGGCTGTAGAGGTCTAGATGATTGGTTTAGTCTAGGAATATAGACTTTTTTGGCTGTAGACTTTCTTGATAGGGCTAATGGACAGACATGTTCTGAATTCCCTTCTGCAGGAGAAAAAAATATGTTTCTGGTCTGAATTGTTCTGCAACTATTGCAGATTTGCTGTCTACAAATGCTCAGTGGGGTTTTGGACAGCTGTTGCCGAATAATTTTTCATTTGCATGCTTTCCTCTTTTTTTAAAGAGAATAAAAGAAACTTGATCCTACTGGAATAAGATGGCAGGCCATGCTGCGTACCTGGTCTTGTAACAGTGGACCATGATATCACACAAATGATAACCATGCTTTTTCTATAACAGTTTGCTGAAGGAGATATAGCAAGGTCCCTTTCATCTGCAAAATGAAATCTCAAAGCTTCCACTGGGGATTTCCAAGCCCCTTGCATCTCATATGACATGGTGTCAGCAGTAGCATCCATACCTAGTAGCCATTCGTTCAACTAGTTGTTAGTTTTGGGCTAAAATAGAAGGCTGTCACTATTGGATGCTGTTGTGATATTGGTGAAGCAGGCAGATGAATGTAGTCTCCTTTCCATGCTTCTTGAATGTCAGAATGACAGTGAAAGATTCGAGCTTCTCCAACACTTTTTAAAACTATCATCTCACTGAGTTAAAATCTCTTATAGCAATCTCTGCAAAGTTTGTAATAAGGTATTTCCCTTTCATTCAGTATCGTCCATCTTCAATGTCTTCCTTCCTTTGGTTTTCTGCAAAGCTCAGCAGCCTTTGCTGGACCTGCACCCCAGTTACACAGCTTTCCAAATATTTCCTCCTTCTTTCCCTGGTGTTTTACAAATTGCAAGTAGCTGCTCCATTTCTCCCTAGCCATTCCCAGGTAAATCTATCTCCTGCCCAGTTAGCTCTGTAATTCTACGAATTCTGTGGCCTACATCCCTAATATTCAGTATTCCCATGTTCTCTAAAACCCAAGGATTTGTTTTTCTCCCTGTCCTGAAACCACCAGTGCTTTACACCTATATGTATTACTGACAATTGCACAAACGCAATTAGCTAAATTGATTTAAAAACTTTTTGACCATAAAAGTCACCTGCAGAACTGCACGTGTGTTCAGAGCTCTGCTCCATACACTGCAGAAGAATAATTTTGGGTGGGGTCTGATTAAAGTTTTTGGGAAATAAGGAAATCCTGTACCAAAGTATCATACCACAGGTTGGCAAGAGGATTACACATAGAATATAATTTTTCAAAAAACAGAAGCTCCTTCATCTTGCCTGTGAAGGATCACTTTCCAATCTCTCTTAGGATGCTCCCTTCAACGTACTGTGATTTAACTTCCTTGTCCCTGTTAAGACTTCAACAGAACCTCTTCTTTCCAAGCTTAGCATTCCTCTTTACCACCTGGCTATTAAAATAGAATTCCTTTTCTTGGGTGATTTTCCCTTGAAAGTCATTAGTATATCCTTTCTTCAGAAATTTTAAATAGATTCAATTTTGATGATTTTTCTCACTAAGAAATCCCTCATGTAGAAAAATACTGCTTTTTCACAATTTAAAAATGGACCTGTCTTTTAGCAAAAGCACCTTTCTTGTTGACAGTTTTGTTCAATATAGTAAGTCATCACCTATTATCAAAAAAGCTTTACAATTTTCATCATAAAACCTTGGTTTATTTTCTTATAATTTTGCCAGTCTACTATCAGTAGAACCAAAATGTTGCAAGTCAGCCATCTTCCATCCAGAAGTTTTGTTTTAGTTATTTTTGGTGATAAGTGGCCGTGAAGATGCATCAGTTTTATTCAAGCACGAGATTTAGCAGCTTAACCTGTGATCGCTAGGTCTGAAAGTTTATATTTGGATTATAGGGTTAGATTAATTTTGGAGTGAGATGAATATTTCTGGTTAGTCTTCAACTGTTCTCTCTAACGTTCAGTTGTCAGTGTAGTAAGGATTTCCCCTATAGTAATTAGTAATTTGAAAAAAGAAAAAGGTGTCTGAACCACAGAAGCAACCTTTTTCATAAAATTTCATTTTAAATGTTAAACAGTCTGTACAACAAGTGAGTAAAGGCTTAATCATAAGTAAAGTATCACTGAAAGGCAGCTTGGTGAGCTGGATTGAAGCCAATCTGCCATAGACAAGTCCACCACAAATAGTTCTGGTATATGAAAGACTATTTTTGAACTTGATAGTCTTTTGCCTTTTTCATAAGCTGATGGAAATTCAGTCTCTAAAAAAATCAACTTCTAAAGTTACTAATGCACAAAAGTTCCCTTTACCACAAAGCTACTGGCTTTCTTATTAACATAGGCACAGACATGTAAATACAAATTTGTACTTCTGGTTATCTAGTGCAATTATCTTTCGATCTCGTAGTGATTTTTTTTGTCTGTTAAATACACATTAACAGCAGCTAGGTCTTCTATGTAAATAAAACCATACACTTTGTTTATTGGCTGATTGATGTCTGTAGTCTAACCCAGTGAGAAGAGCTTTGAAAAGTAACAATCTTGTGAGACAAAAAATACTGAATCAAATTAAGCAATTTATTTGGAACTCTTAGGGTTACCAGGTGTTACTCATAAGCTGCAATTGTAAGTTTGTCCCATTCTAGGGCTGAAAAAAAAAAACCCAGATATGAATTTGATGGAAATATAACAGTATAAATAAGTTGTTATTGCAAAGCTGTAGAAATTATTCTGTCTTTGTGATTCAATCAGTGACTAGATTGAATGGGATCACCTGAAATTTAAATACTAAATATCTAATGTCTTGTCTAAAAAGGAACATCCCTGCTGCAAGATCAAGTACCTCAAGCTTAAAAAATGCCCAAATTAAGGTTTTCTGTGCATGTGTAACCTTATCGCTGAGCAAGACCTTTACGCATACATTCTTTGAGATATTCTATTTGTTATTGTTCCAAATTTATGCTTACTCAATGAGAAGCTATTTAATATATTTTATTAATATAATGGTGTGATTCAATACAATATTTACACTCCTTGGCTTTCCTTGAAGACAGAATGCTAGCTTACAGGATCTTGATTATTCAACAATGATAAACTTATTTACTTAATACTGCAACTCTAGAGATGTAAGAAATATTAACTTGTTTTTACAGAGGGGAAACTAAGGCACAGAATGATTTTTGCTGTAAAATATCTATCAGTCTTGGATGCCTACTTCAAGATGTCTGGAGCTTGATTTTTATCAGAACACTTACTATTAGCAATTTTTAGGTTGAAGTTATAGCTTTCACTGACTTCCGTTTCCTCTGTGAGTGATCAGCTTTGACCCCAGAGCAGAATCTCAAGTCAAGCATTTAATGAGAAACTCGTAACTAGTAGACACCTGAGAAAATAATTTAAAAGCTTTTCTGCTTAGCTGATGAGAGTCTCTGTGACAGAGGTAGGGATAAAATGTAATTCAACAGGACAGATTTCACCTGTCTTACTCAGAAGCCGTCTTGTTTCCTACTTCAGTATACACCTCCAAGTGTCAATGGCAAATGAAACCAAGGTGTTATGAACAACTGCTTCTTTTGCTGCAAATCAATGACTTGTTCCCAGAGACAATTCATACTATACACTGAGAGAGGTAGAAATCTGTATAGCATGTGGTGATATAATTAAGACTATTACAATGCATTCAAGCAGGGGTGTGAAATTAAGGTGACAGATACCACTTTAACCCTCACATTTCTTAATTTTAGTGTGATTAATTTTACAGCAGCCACCTTAAAAATATCCACTTATGCATAATTTTCAAGGTCTTAAAACACAAAACAAAAAGCTAAGAAAAGGAAATTAGGCCCTATAGCAACACATAATTATCAACAAGGTTGCTATTCTCAAATCAGTAACTAATGGTTCTGGCATTTAAGTTAAAAGGAACTGATAAAACTGACAGTCATTCCCTGTATGGACTGGCACTAAAGTGTTATTAAAACTTTTATTTGGCCAGTGGGTTTCACATGTATTCTCTAATATCAGAGAAACTTGACCCTGGATATTTGATTCTCTGATAGGGAACCTAGTCCGTTTTAATATATGTTATTCATTTTGGTTCTTTTCAGCTTATCAGTCTTAGAAATTGTTTAATATTCCCCTCCGTTTTCTTTTGTCTTGCTCCTAGGTGCTGGTTATTTGAGGCAGAGATGGTCTTTGTTTTGTGTATATGTGTCCTGGTCTGGGGTAAAACAGAACCAATTTTAGGTTCAGTAATTTTACTTTGCAGCTAAGCCTCTTCTAACTAACTGAACTCTCTGAAATTAACAGCATATTGTGGACACACTGTTCATTCTCAGAATGATAAGATCTGATTATTTACAACTATCCCAAGAAATGGTAAGCAGAGAGGCTCTTGCTTACACTTATGGCTATAATACCCAGGGCCAGCTAACTTTGTTATTTGCCCCGTTGGAGGGTCAGAAGCGGAAAAACACAGAGAAGTCCCACCTGTGGGGAGGAGCAGACAGGACAGGTGACCCAAAACTGACCAACAGGGTATTCCATCCCATCTGCCTCATACTCAGTATAAAAGCTGAGGGATCAAAGGGTCAGCCCTCTTTCTTCAATGGCTGGTGTCCAAGGAGGACTCTGTTCATCTGCCTTTGATCCTGATTCATGCATTCCTGAATCCAGACCCAGAATGCAGTTCCTGTCTGTCACTGAGTCCAGTCTGAGACTTTCCCAGTGCCTGCCAGTGCCATGACTGTCATCCTGGGAGCTTGATACTGGTTTTGAATATATTATATATATTTCATTATTGTCTTTTTATTTTATTATTCATATTTAGTTAAAGTAGTTTAGTTCCTTCTAAACTCATGTCTTTGTCTCTCTCCCTTCTGTCCTTGGAGAGAGAGGTGGGGGAGAGCATCTATCATTTATCTCAGTGACCAGTCCGGCACAAACCACAACAGATTTATTGGTGCCCAACATGAGGTACAAACAGGGCTCAACCAGGGCTCTGATAGATTGCCTGAATAGTTTAAATTCCAGCTTGCTCAGAGATTAAAACAGACCGCTCACATCATGTCATTCTTAAGCATGTTATATCATGCCTTTAGAGAGCTTTGTTTAAAGTTAATTGATGCAAATCTGCTTAACCTGCCAAATGTATTGTATGGATTATTTGCTCTTTGTGTTTGTCTTAGCACACTGGGATTCTGGCGATGGTGCATCCTGGTGCATGGCTGCAATTCTGGTACTTGCTATTGCAATACTAATAAACACATATATTCATCCTTCATTCTGAAAATTAGGCTTGGTCACCTACCAATGAAGTGTGTTGGAGCCTGAGATCTAGCACTATGTACTGTATTATACATTAAGTTTTCAATGATCAAAGTTCATCCAATTCCAGATCATTCACAGGTTGTATTTTAATGGTTTAACTCTTCTTTTCTCCAGCATATCTGATTCAAATAAAGGTATCAGGTAACTATCTTCTTATAACTGAAGAAGTTGATATATTTTTACCAACCTCTCACCTGAAATTGTTCAGATTTTCTGCAATAGTTTATGAACAGGCCAAGAGGAAACAGAAGATTTCAGTTAGAAAACTTCAGAAAAATAAGAGTGACTGGAAACATACTTTATAGTGGGAAAATCATTATCAGTCTACTTCTCAGAGCACATGAAAACTCTCACCTTCAGTTGACCTTGTTATTACATATCAAATATTTTAGGTGAGTTATTCTTTAGATTCCTGAATATATCTGATATTAACCTTCTGAATATTTTTGAACAATGACTAACTTTAAAGTTGCACCCTTCTGAAAATCATCAGTTATTTTTTCTTCAGCGTAGGCAAAGAATACTTTATAGTATTAATATCAAGTTTCAAGATATAATTCCTATCTGAGCTAATATTCCAGAGACAGAAATGTTGCACAAAAATTAGATACCAAACAGTTTTTGCTATATACCTGTGGTATACTTGGTGAAGTATGGATTGGATAGATAGATGATAGGGTAGATAGATCCATAGGGGGCCTTGTCAGGCTGGGAAATAGTCTGACAGGCCTCGTGAAGTTCAGCAAAGGTAAATGCTGAGACCTGGTCCAGAGACTGGGTCCTGACTGGTAAGAAAGGAGTCCAGGTGAACACAAGTTAAACATGAGTGAGCAGTGTGCAGCTGCAGGAAAATGGCCAACCATACCTCAGGCTGTATCAGCAAAAACTGTAGTAAGCAGGTTGAGGGAAGTGATTATGATGGTTCCCCTCTGTTCAGCGTTTGTGCAGGACTACTGTGTCCAGTTTGGGGCTTCCCCAGTACATGAAAGACATGGACATACTGGAGAAAACTCACTGGAGTGCAATTGAAATGTTGAGTGGGCTGGAGCACACAGTGTACGAGCTGAGGTTGAGAGAGCTGGGTTTGTTCTGTGTTGAAATGAGAAGGTTGGGGAGATGGGGAAAATTTCATTGCTGCCTTCAGCTACTTAATGAGTAAGTACAAGGAGGATGGAGTCAGACTTCTTTATGCATAGGACAACCGGATAATCCAGCCCAGTCAACATGGGTTTATGAAAGGCAGGTCCTGCTTGACTAACCTGATCTCCTTCTACAACATGGTCACCTGCTTAGTGGATGAGGAAAAAGCTGTGGATGTTGTCTATCTGGACTTTAGTAAAGCCTTCAACACTGTTTCCCACTGTTTCCCACAGCATTCTCCTGGAGAAATTGGCTGCTCATGGCTTGGATGGGCATATACTTTGCTGGGTAAAATATTGGCTGGAAGGCCGGGCCCAGAGAGTGGTGGTGAATGGATTTAATTCCAGTTGGTGGCCAGTCACGACTGGTGTCCTCCAGGGCTCTGTACTGGGGCCAGTCCTGTTTAATATCTTTATCAATGATCTGGATGAGGGGATTGAGTGCACCCTCAGTAAGTTTGCAGATGACACCAAGCTGGGTGGAAGTGTTGATCCACCTGAGGGTAGAGAGGCCCTGCAGAGGGATTTAGACAGACTAGATCGATGCGCCAAGGCAAACTGTATGTGTTTCAATAAGGCCAAATGCCGGGTCTTACACTTTGGCCACAACAACCCCCACCAACACTACAGGCTTGGGGAGGAGTGGCTGGAAAGCTGCTCAGCAGAGAGGGACCTGGGGGTGTTGATTGACAGCCAGCTGAACATGAGCCAGCAGTGTGCCCAGGTGCCCGAGAAGGCCAACGGCATCCTGGCCTGTATCAGGAACAGTGTAGCCAGTAGGACCAGGGAGGTGATTTTACCCCTGTACACGGCACTGGTGAGGCCGCATCTTGAGTGCTGTGTTCAGTTTTGGGCCCCTCACCACAAGAAGGACATTGAGGTGCTGGAGTGTGTCCAAAGAAGGGCAACGAAACTGGTGAGGGGTCTGGAGCACATGTCTTATGAGGAGCGGCTGAGGGAACTGGGGTTGTTTAGCCTGGAGAAAAGGAGGCTCAGGGGAGACCTTATCGCTCTCTACAACAATCTGAAAGGAGGTCGCAGAGAGGTGGGAGTCGACCTGTTCTGTCAATTAACAGTTGATAGAACAAAAGGAAATGGCTTCAAGTTGCACCAAGGGAAGTTTAGATTGGATATTAGGAAGAATCTTTTCACTGAAAGGGTCATCAGGCATTGGAACGCGTTCCCCAGGGCAGTGGTGGAGTCCCCATCCCTGGAGGTATTTAAGGGTCGTGTAGATATAGTGCTTAGGGACATGGTTTAGTGGTGGGCTTGTCAGTGTTAGGTTAATGATTGGACTAGATGATCTTAAAGGTCTTTTCCAATCTAGGAGACTCTGTGATTCTTGCAGTTGAACAGTGAAGGGATGAGATAAAGGGCACAAACAGCAATATAGAAAATTCGAATTAGACATTAGGATTTTTTTTTCTGCAATAACTGTATTCAAACACTGGAACAGGTGGCCTAAAGAGCTGTGAAATCTTCGTCCTTGGAGGTGTTCATAATTCAGCTAAGCAACCTGCTCGGAGTTCACCCTGCTTTGAGCAGGGTGTTGGACTAGGTGACCTCCAGAAGTCTTTTACAAACTATATAAATCTATAATTCTGAAAAAAAAGAATCTCTTTTCCTGGGAAAGACAAACTTAAAAATTAAGACTCCACCTGTGAGTAGTGAGACCTACAATATGGTGAACATGCTTGTCTGTCCGTGATAAAGCTTTCAGTGATCAAAGTGAGGAGCATTCACACACTGAACACTTCCTAGTGCAAAGCAGGCTATTGACACCATGTGTTACAGTCACTTTTTTCTGGGATTAGCACACCTTTGAGTCACAGTTACAATGCTCTTTAAAAAGTGAGTAAAGTCTTCCAGTCCCAGGCAGCTGCTTTGTGACACTGATGGTGAAATGGGATTCTTTAGTCTGTATATTCCAATCATGTAAGCCAGTAAAGTCCCAGTGCTGGCACTGCTTTGAGTGGTGGTAAAGCACTCCTGTGCAGAGTCAAGGAGTTAAATCGGTTACTCAGTTTCCATCTTAACCATTCATTCCAGCTGCGTGTGAAATCACCACAACTGCTAACTCTTTGTGCCAGCTGGCACCCAACAATTTTCAGTGAACCGGCAGCAACTTTCCCTCAGAGAACCCCCAAAATTTTTTTGCCATTGTAAAAATTCTTGGGTGGTAGTAATAGTTATATCCTGAAGATGCCAATTCAATCTTTTCTCTCCAAATATAGTTTGCAGCATCTAGTTTTCCTCATGCATCAGAAACAGAGAGGGCTACAGATGAGTGGTGTTGACAGTGCTCTAATGTGTTAGTCCCTCCATAAAAAAATTAAGCATATTTAATATATTGTCATAGGATATGGCCAGGATGGAATGATAAACACTTTACTTCTCCTCTGCAGTTAGGAATTGCATGAGCCTTCTTTGCGGGGTACAATTTATTAAAATCCCATATCACCGTCTCTTTTCAAGAAGTCATCTCAGGGCCCCAAGAACCTGACCACCCATTGTACTTTCTCTAATTTCTTTCTGCTTTCGGGAGGGGTGTTAGCACTATGGAACTGGTGGCAGATGAACTCTGTAAGCCTCAATCTTAAGCGGTCAGACTTGGAAATCCTCAGGACAGAGAAACATTGGCAGTATCTGTGGTTGGGCTCCAAAGGTCAAATGAAGAAAGCCAGCGGGTTCTGTTCATACTGATTGATGGGCTAGTAGCTTTTGATTAGATCTGATTAAGGCTTTCTCATGCAAACCACATTTGGCCACAATAAGCAGAACAAAACAGTCTGCAAAATTGAAATTTTCAGTGCTTAAGTTTCAATTCTGCTGCAATGTTTTGCTTTCCAATTGGGAAAACAAGCTCAATATTTCATTTCAGACTGAATCTACCTGAACGGAAACATGACGGCTTTTTGAATTGAGCTGAACGGTTTAAATTCAGGTCAGATTGTCTGAGTTGATGCAGTAGCTCCTGGAAGCTGAAGTTGTGGGGCAAGTAATCATATGTCTTGATTCTCTTAGGAAGATGTGAAATTGAAGTAAGGAAGGCTGACCATGTATGTACCTTATCTATTGATGTCTTTAGGTCCAATTTAGAATCACAGAGATTTAAATGCATACGTTTTGAATAGTGTCTGTGTTTGTCTGCATGCACATGTATGTATAAATCTATGCATTTCCAGGAGAAAAAAATAAATTAAATATAATTTTATATAGCAGTACAGATATATATTTATTATACTTGTATTTATATATATATGTAAGAAAATGTATTTTCCTTTCCTCTGGGAAAGCATGGCTGGAGTCGAGAGGAGAATAAAAGATGTCTACAAACTAACAATATCTTTCTCTTTCCAGATATTTTTTCCTGGTACATAGTGTTTTTATTTCGACACATGACTAGGCCTTGTCTGAACAGTTCATTTGTGTATGACTGTTATTGGCAGATCTGTGCCACAGGTAGGCACTAGGAGAATTAATACTGAAACAGTATAAGTATATAAATGACTGAGTTACCGTTCGTATGACTTTGTGCAGAAGAGCCACGAGATGGCAGGAGCACCACATGCCAGTTTCTTTTCACAGCATTTCCATTCTATTTTTCCTACTTTTCTTGTACTGCATTGCAATTTACATAGTTTTGATGGTTTTAAAAGCCAATTCAGTTCAACAGCAAGTCACTTTAAAGGTTTTAGGTCTCTTATTATGTACGCCAGAATCCAGAGTAAATGAAATAGCAACATTAAAAGCTAAAGTGTTGTACTAGTGGAAGAATGCACCACTTTTAACATCCAATTCCATAATCATTTCCTTATTTAGAAAATAAATTGTTTGTCTCCATCATATTTTCAACTGTTTAGGAAATTATTTTTTTCTTCCTTGATCAAGTTCATGATGTTAAAAAGTACTAATGGACTGGCAATACTCTCCCAATCCATTCCTCATGTTAGAATGCTGAAAAAGAACCTAAAACAATGCAAACAGCTCCTTAACCAAGTTAATGAGAGAGTACTATGATTTTTGTGCTGCAGAAGGAATGTACTCCAGGTGCAGCACTACCAGGGTCTCACCTAAAGGTTGTGCAGATACAGAATGTTGCCTGCAACTTGATCCTTGTAAACAGTTTGGAATGTGTCAGCAAAGCAAAATGAGTTTAAAAAAGGCCCATGCTCTTAAAAATATGAAACAGCTATTTATGAAGCACCTGTAGCACATCTGTGCTTTGAAGAAGGGTTGAAACTTGGAAGAGGATCTCTTGGGATCAACAATTTTTACTGTCAGTAGGAAATGGGCTCAAATTTGACCATATGAATAGCCTAGAGGATTTACAAGCAATTTACAAGCACTTAGCAGAATTCTGTTAAGAGTTTGGCAGTTTAATTGTCTGATGAGTCTTCTTGCCTAAGACCAATTTAACTGCTTCACAGATTTTTCCTATTTATGTGGATACATAAAACATCCCACAGAGCAATTTGTGCATGAGCCCTCTTGGGCTCTGTGGACTGAGTAGATCTTTCCCTGCGGGTGTGGACGCTCCCTGTCTTTCTACTCTGTTCACTGTGTATGACCGAGGTCCCGTGGGAGGGACAGCATGTGTCCAGTATGTCACCAGAGACTGTACGAAAAGATTACTTAAGTGGCAAAGAGAAGAATGAAAAATGAAGTGGTGAGAAACTCTGGTCGTGGGAAAGAGAAGGGAATATGACAGGTTTTTTTTGTGTTAGAAGGCTTAGCAAGACAATTTTAGTGGGCATGCAGAAAAGAATGTGTTACGCTGCTTAATAAAGCAGAGGAAAAAATGCACAAGAGCCACTTGCAAGGGTGGACTGATAGAGCCAAGGTAGGAAGTGTCATTGCACGTAGCATCCTAGAAGTCTGTGGGGCCTCACTGCTTATGCCTAACAGAGCCCATCTGCCTTGGATGCTAAGGATACCAGTCTCAATTGCAGTTTTCAGGACAGGCTTTTTAGGAGATTTTTTTTTTTTTAATGGGTGAAAGCGATTTTATAGGCACAAATATGGTACCTTACTGCAGATCATGAATGTGAGAGGCACATTGGCAGCATAACTCCAGCAGTCACTACTGAAGCCAGTGGACTGAAAGAAATATCCTCGCCCTCTCCTTCCTCCTCAGTGCCAATCTGAGGCAGTAGGACCACGGAAGACATGGGCTGTGGGAGCCTGATGTGTCTCCCGTGCAGTACTGTGCTGTGCAGCACGTTGAAGACACTGATGTTTGTTATGTAGCCCCTACTTGGTACTCTCTGGAGCAAAACCTTTGCTCAGGCATTGAGCAGCAAGATAAAGCCAGGGTGATTCCCCCTTCACAGCATGTGTAGGCAGGGTCTGCATCTAAGGCCTGTCCCTTTTAATTTTAAGATTCTGTTTTCAGTTTCTTAGAAGAATTCACAGCTTAAAATGTTCTCAGTGAAAATGCCCATGCTGGGTGTCAATTTTTATTTCTGTAAGAGATACAGCTACATGGTTAGCTCATTTCCCAGAATGCAAATAGGGGGAAAGTACATTTGCCCTTTAAAAAGATCTTAGCTGTTTCACTGAAAAGAACCAGCATTTCCATGCTTGGAAGCAAAGCTCTTGGGGGACGTGTCTTTAAATCAGGACATTGCCTTTTGTTTGGAAAAATAACCCTGTGGTTGGTTAAATTATGCATAACTGAGAAAATCTCGAAGTGCACGTGCTTTTCCACATATATATAGGAAGACCTGGTAAGCAACGCTGACTACAGCTACATCCAGCTAGTGATTATATAGGCTGGTAGTTTCTGCTGCTGTCTGGGAACGAGGTAGCTCCTTTCCAGAAGGGTTCCTCAAGGAATGACACTGAAGGATCTGTAGATCTTGAATCTAAAATATCTCCCCTCTTGTCTGTTCCCGTTCTCCTCTCACCCACTTCTCTGCCCCTCTATCCCTCTGCTTCCTGTTCCTCTTTTGGGATGGTTAACAAAATCTGACTTGTTTATATTTCTGAGAAGCTATGAACTAGTTCAGACTAGTGCTTCCAGACTGCAAATCAGGTTATTGCTTTAACATGAAGCATCTGAGGAAGGTATCAAGCAGGGATCTGGGAGATTTTAAAGTGCTAGGATAATCAGCATACACCTCCAGATAGTACCACTTGCCATGGCAAACACTGAAAGATGCCAATTTGACAGAAAACCTAAATTTTGACATTTATACATTTTTAGATGCCTCACACTGTAGCCTTTGCTGGAGCTTTCTTGAGTCTAAGACACATGTGCATGTACACAGAATATTTGTGTGTTTGTCTACTAATATCTATTTATCTAGCTATCTAGTTATCTCTTGGCATGAATAAAATCTATTCTAATACAAATCCACAGCTTTGTATTTCTTTGTAAAGTGGAAAATGTAAGTGGTAATTTTACCAGCAGAGAAAATCTATTTGAAGGTTTTCTCTTGATAGCAGTTGCCTCCCGAATTTTTATCTTCTTTAATACAATGTGGGATGCTAAAGTACACACCTACCCAGTGGAATCATAATCCATTTTAGCAGTTCAAATAACATCATACTATCAAAGGACTTTTGATTTCAGAGCCTTTTCACTGTACAGTACTGGACTTTTTTTTACTGCAGCAATATATTTCGTGTTTCATTCCAAGCCATTTTATACCCACTATTACAATTACATATTATTTACTGTGAGTATTGCATATAATCATCTACAAATTGTATTGTTACATTTATTTAACACTTTTTAGAGCCAATTGATAGATAACTGCAAAAGAAAAGGCAAAAATAGACCTCCTCCCTCCTGTCCCCATCTCAATCCCTGATCCTCTCCTAGTGTTTCAAAAGCAAAAACAATTTGGAAATTGGGGGATTGACCTTTTCACCTTTCTCAAATGAAGCTCCTGCTTGTGAAACCTGTTGTATGATTTCGCTCCTTTCTGAACTCCCAGAGCTATTTATACAATACGGCACAACGTGGCTGCTGCAGGCATCAGCAATTGTGTTTTTCTGTGTAGGTGGCCTAGAAGGAATCCAATTAGAAACATGAATATCTGTGAACACTTGGTATTTTACTAAGCATTTGGAGGAAGAAAGTGATAGCGTATAGTTTTACTGCCTACAGTGTAGTTATAATCCCAAAATGCATACAAAAACTATATAGCATTAACTGTAGAATGGAATTATTTCCATCATTGAACGGGATAATATACCTGGCATTATTTTGTAGGTCCTCCCTTATGCATGCTTTATCATGCCATGCTTTGATAAGACTTCAGAATTGCAATGTATCTTTTTTTTGTGTGTGTGAAGAATTTAAAATAATTTATTTGAGTTTAGTTATTTGAAAGATTATAATCTTTTCCTGACATTTGACAGAAAGTGGAAAAGTAAATACTGAACTACAGAATGATGGCTTCTCTCAGCACATCCTTAATCCTTATTGAGACTTGTGTCTAGGCTCATGGGAGTCTGTGCTAATGCTTATGAAACCAGATGAAAACGTTTGTGAAAATATTAAGATATCCAGTGAGACAAAATTCAGCCATTTTATGGAACTTGAAAAAGGCAATGACAGCCATGGTGTCTTACTATGGAGGAAATTTCCAGAAAAAAAGTAGACCGAGCTGTAATCTGTCACACCTAGTGAAAACCTTCCCACAGGAAGAAGAAAATTCTTCTTTCCGTGTGAAGTCTGAAAGGACTGCACTCTTCCAATCTAGCTGGCATACATCCACTGGACTGAGGATCCCCAGCGTTTTATCCTGGAAAAAGAGGCTGGCAGATGCAGCTTTACAACTCCTTAGCTATGAAACAGCCAAAATGTCATCACACTTAGCACTGAATAAACATTGTTTATGTTGAAAAGACAAACTATTTCAGGTAACATTAGGCAGTAACAGTAGTTAACAGTAGTAAAAGTAGTTAATTTTTAAAATAATCTCTAAAATACATCTTATTTTTCCAAAGAAAAAAATGAATGTTGGTTAGTTGCACTTGAGAATTTGTTCATGTTATAAAAGACTACTGATGAGTAAAAAAACATACAATTTTATTTGTGCCTGACCTTCAGGAAAGAAAAAAGATAAAAGATTTCATGACAAGACATTAAGAAAATCAGCCCCAGTTTTTTAGGTAAATGAAATGAGATCTGTATAAAGGATCTTTGCAGTTGCAACTAAATATTAGACTTCAATTCATTTATTTTACCTTTGCTACCTAACTTGCAAAATATTTTTCATGAAACAAATGCAAACTGTTCATGAGACGAATAAGATTGCAAGAAGCTGCTTTATGTCTCAGTTTTCCATTAAGCAAACCTATGACTTTTCAGTAAAAATGTTTTTTCTAGGTATTCATGAAAATACTTCTTTCATTATTTGCATAATTTTCCAGTCTGTATTGTTAGCAATAAATGTCAGGGTGACTGATAAGAAAACATTCTGCCCTTTAACTTTCATTGAAAAAAACAGAAATTAGGTTTCAATAATGAGTTGGACTCAATCATGATAATGATGGAAAGTAATTATCTAATAATACTTGTTGACATAGATCCTTACATGTATTGACATACATTTTGCAGGTAGAGCATAGTACTGAGGGACAAAGTCTTACAATTAATATTAAACCCTGTGTTTTCCGTATTAGGAAAGTATAAGATGTATGGTACAAGGTCCATGAAGCATATTTAAAAGAAAAATGAAATATTTAGTTTTGTTCACTCAGATTCAGTACGGAAATATATGGTGTTGCATAAAGGTTTGGGTTTTTTTCATCAGGGAAATTGTTTGGCTGCATGACTTAGGAGTACAGCTGGACCAAAGTATTAATTTCTTGACTACTGAAGATTTTCTCATAACCTCCATCCATCCCACGAAACTCTGTGTGTCAAATTAAAATGAAAATTCATAATCCTGAGATATTCCATAACCTAAACCCCCTTGGTAGTACCATTAATGATGTCGTGATGCATTTGAAATGTAACGTTCTGATGTAAATATTTTTTTATATTTAAACATTAGTTCAGACTAGTTGTTCAGACAGCGTGTACATGGACACTCTTGAGAAGGCCATAAGACCACTTCCCTCTTGGTGTGGCTAGAGTGTCCCATGGAAATTCATACAGCACCCCAGAACGGAGGTGGTATGGGCAGTCAGAAATGTGACCGTGAGAGGGCTCTCAGTGCATCTGTAGCAGGACTGAGCTGATGCAGCCCTTGAGTTCAACAATAATAAATTGAGAGATGGAGACCTGAAGTGCATTAGGAATTGCTAATAACCACCTAATTTACCTACTCTTGTACATAATACTAGAAAGACCTAATAATCGGGGATGTTCTAGGGCAAGAAGTGCTTGAGCAGCATAATTTTTGTATTTTCCAGTGATTACAAATTTGGAAACTATTACAAGACCATAACCCTGCTGTTAGTCTGGGGCTGAACTTTGCTAAACTCAAACTAGTGGAATTATTTTCACTGGTAGGAGGGAGAAGATTCCATGTTTAAGAAGACAGTTTCATGATTATCAGATTTTTTTCCCTAAACAACTGTTTTACCTCTCCACTGAACAAAGTCCACTGTTCAAGGTGTGTGTAACCCGGGGTTTTCTGCTACAGTAAACCCTGAATCACGGAAAAAAAAATCTCGTATTAAAAATCTTGGACTCTAATTACCCAAGGCCTGAAAAGAAAGTAAAGGTAGGAGAGGAACCAGCATTGTCAGGCTGGAAGATGAAAAATGCTGGGGTTCCTTCAAAAGATGACCCATCTTTATAGATTGGGAGCTCCATTTTTATGTTAGTAAATAAACATGAAACTCCTCTTTCTCTGTTTCCTGCACGAGATTAAACTGAAGGAGAAAACTGTAGGATCCTCCCTTTTCCTTGTCACTCTTTCTTTACATGCTCATCTCATTCTCTGGCCTGTGCCTCCTCATTATGGAGGTTTTTCATTGTGCCTCTCATGTCCGGCTCTCCATTTTCTGTGAAAATGCTGCTTTGCCTGAAATCCTTTTAGAGTATGTCTCCCTTTCTGTCCATGGCTTTCCTGAAGAGCAGTTGATTAATATCCACATCATTCTTCACCATCCGCAAACAATGGTTCACATAATTTGATCGAGAAGTGGCAAAACTGCCTGTACACCTGTTGATTCTTTTTTTTTTTTTTTTTATAACTTGAAATAACTGAATGATGACCCTTCGTAACATTGCAGGATTTAACTTCTGTTTGCTGCTTAGCTTTGTCATCAGTATTGTGGTATCATGATATATCCAACTTGAACTGGATTCCCATGTAAGTAAATATTCACCTAGTTCTGAATGTGATTTGGCTTTGCTTAATTACCCCTTTATTCACCTATTCCTAACTTGCTGCTGTATAAGGACAGTAATGTTCTCTTAAAATTTACTATGCATATATTTGTCTCTATCAAACTTAAATATTGTAATTAAAGCAGAGAACAGTTATCGCTTGTGTCCCTCAGACAGTGCAAAGAACATCCCAGAATCATGTTGCTTAATGGCTGTTTCCACATAATTCCCTATTTACTATGGTTTGTATTAGTCTACAACATACTGTAAAGCTAAAATTAATTCTGTAGGGAATTATTCATGCCCCTGTTCAGAAGTGAGATGTAAAAGAAAAACACGTGTGCTTGTAGACTGATGTTGTCCTGGCAAAAATACCATTTACTAGTAAGAAAATCATCTAACTATTCTAACAGGCATTGTTCAAACTGAGTCAGGCTGGTGAACAATGACCAGTTGTCTGTGTTGTACGGCACAGTGTTTTATTACATTATAAATTCTCGATGCAGTGACATCAATATTCATCTTCTCTAGTACAATACAGAAGTCATTGCAATTATGAACAAAGCCTTCCACAAGTGACTGTTGTACTCGATTTTGTGTAAAAAAATCAATATTAACAATTTAAATGAAAAATGCTAAATGAAAAAGATAGTTGCTAATGCAATATAATAAAATCTTTCAAAGTGTGCCACTGTTTTTTTTAAATTTTGTTTCTGCTTGGAGGGGAACAAGGCAATGACATTATAAAGAAAATGTTACCTCAAGAGTCTCATATGCCACTCTTATTTTAGATGCTCATTTTCAGGCTCCTGTGGATTTTGACTGAATTAGTTGGTTAGAAATATCAGTTATCTGCTTCTTGCTTGAAACCCATGTGTTCTTCCTAAAGAATCTTTATTTTCACAGGGCTGCTGTATACAGCATCTTGAATGTACCTAGTCTCCTGTAACGGGAAATAAAACCTGAAGATTAGCAAAACATAGTTTACTCTAAAATATAATGTTAAACATATTCCTTATTACAATTAATTGTAGGCAGCAACTGTAAAAAGTAAAGAACATCACAATCTGTCTAGGTCTTCCAAGGTCACAGACAAATTGTGCCATTTTATCTTTGTCTTGGACTGACTCTTTTGAATGAGTTTATATGGGCTGTAAAACAAGGCAGAGGAAAGGAAAGTTGTGGTAAATGATATGAATCTTTAGGAAGGCATAAGGGTGACAAAGAAAACCAGTAAGTCATTGTTACTCTGTGGGCTTGAGGCAATAGGTAGGCTGATTCACTCTCTGAAAAGTTGTAAAGTCTATTTGTCGCTGATTTTTATGTCAGACTCTTTAAAGGCCAGAGTACATTATCCTGAATATCTCTTGCTCAGTAATCTTTTCTCATCTAATGGCCTTTAAGATCAGGGGATTCTGGCTGGACAGTTCTGAAAAAGCCATGGAAATTTCCAAGCTGCTTTGTTTCTAATCATGGCAAAAGAATCTTTAGGATGGAGAGACCACTGAGATGTTGATCTCCAAAGTAAGTAACACATCCCTTGCACATGATATGATTGCATAATCAAAGACTGTAGATGGCACAGAAGAAAAAAACCTAGCCATTTTCTTATGGCAATACACATTCCTCCGAAACAAATGCACAGTGTAAATCTATGTTATATATATATTTCAAAATAACAGTATAATATTATGACTTATCATAATTTTCTGTCCCTTAAACAAAACATTTTATGACAATCTCGGAAGAAAATGGCTAAAATAAGAAGATAATTTATGACCACATAGAGTCAAAACCAGACCAAACAATAATCCACTGTCCCATTATGTTACTATGGAGTTGTGCTCAAGTATCTATTACTAATTAAAGGTAAAAACTATGAAACAGATATGATTATTATCCCCATATCAAGTATTTTGAAGTCTGTTTAAAGCACAAACCTTAAATTCTGAAGACATTTGTAAGGCATTGAGCTATACAGACAAGAAACTCAAGCAACTTCAGCACTTCCCTCTAAATTTTCCAGTCCTTGGGGAAAATTTAGCACCTTCTCTGAAAAATCACCTCTTTTGCCATTGTCTAGCTACCATTACACAGTTACAGAAATAAGTATATCCTCTTTTTAGACATATTTCTCCAAAGCTGCAGGTCTCGAAGTCTGATTGCTGATTGCTACAGACTGAACATTATTTGCTTTCATCTAGTAAGTACTCTGAAGTTTTTGCAATGTTTTCCTTTCCCTTATTCTTGTGGAAATTTTCACTAGCTCAGCCAAGGTGCAATAGTTCACAGCAGCAGGATTAGCTAAGAAGCCATATTCTATTAAATTTGCAAGACTTATGCAGTCCTCAAAGAGCTTCTTTTAACCCACTGAGCAATGTGTGCCTGTTGCACAGAAGATCCACATGTGTTTCAGGACTAACTTATGAGCTTTAATAATTCTAGCTCTGGAGCTCCTGAGTGTGTTAGCTAAGACATGGGCCATTGTATAGGCTGCTTCTCTGTAACTTTGGAAGAAACTCAGGGCCTCTTAACGTTTCATTTAGGTGGGTCTCAGATGTGCATATCTCTTAACAGCTTTTCAGTAGTGATGTTGGCATTCTTCATACTTCCTGCCCTTGTCAGTTAGTCTTAGGAAAATGGTTCATATTAGTGACTTCTACACTGGTTTCCCAAAAAGGTAGTGGAGAGAAAGAGACAGCAGGATTCCTGTGCTGTTCTGTAAATGAACTGAATTCCTGTGAGATAAAAGATTCATGCCCATCATGCTCCTGAGTACATTAGACAGCCGTGAGTGTTTAGGATGCTCAACACTCATCATGGTTCAATCCTGAGAGAGAAATTTCTACAGTATCCTCATTCTTGATCTGATCCCTGATTTTTAGAGTTCCTTGATCACAAGCTCAATTTGTGATAAATAGTTATTCTGCAAATAGAGTACCTAGAGGTAGTTGGTATTATTTGAAGATGAGGAGAGACAACAAAACCAGTATCGTGGTGAACGCAAAGAAGTCATATCCCTTCTAACCAAATCCAGACAACGTTGACAGCATCTTAGTGCAAAACTAGTTGCTCAGATTGAATGAGAGGATTAAGCTTCTGTGTGCAAGATTCTCTTGGTTTAGCCCGTGGTTTCAAAAGGGTATTAAACTTTTAGGTACATTTTGAGGTATCTGATTTCTGGAGTAACTCACTATGTCCTCTACAGTCTAGGAAAGGACTGATGGTTACATGCAGAAAGTGGTAATTCCTGTGGTTTTAATGAATGTTTAGATAGTCCTCAAGTTTGTTTAAATACAAGGGAAACCAGTTTTATATTAACCACCTCCAAGATGAGGTCCAGCAACATTTGTGCCTTTCCCCTTCTGTGAACAGAAATCACTGTTGCTTGCAATCCATGAACAGAAGTTTATTTTGATTTTTATTTGAACTGATTTGTCAATTTTTCATTTAGCAAATGTTTGAAATTGTCAAACAGTTTGAATAAGACATTAGATTAAAACGATTGCTATTCTCTACTTAAAATCATTCTCCTTTGGAACCATTTTAAGTGGTTTAGCAAATCATATCAGTTAATGAACAGCCTTTTGTCGCAGCCTAAAGGACTACCTGGTCTGCGGGTGCATAGAGATTGTGATTGTGGTTTCACAGAATTCCATAATATACAAGGACATGGAGGCTTTATCCTCCTATTTTCTCTGCTTTATTACAGATTACCACAAATACCACAAGGATCACCACTGGCAAGTAAACTATCACAACAATCACCACTAGCAAGTATACCTATGATTAATAAAGGGAATCTATCTATCTATCTATCTATCTATCTATCTGTCTATCTATCTATCTCAAGCTACTACAAGTTACTACTGGCAATCAACAATATTATATCAATCAAAGGTATAGCAACAGTCAATAACAGCAGTAATTGATCATAGAATCATGTAATCATAGAATGGTTGGAGTTGGAAGGGACCTTAAAGATCATTTAGTTCCAACCCTCCCTGCCCTGGGCAGGGACACCTTCCACCAGACCAGGTTGCTCAAAGCCCCATCCAGCCCAGCCTTGAACACTTCCAGGGATGGGGCACCCACAACTTCTCCGGGCAGCCTGTTCCAGTGTCTCACCAGACTCACAGTAAAGAATTTATTCCTAATATCTAATTTAAACCTACCCTCTTTCAATTTAAGACCGTTAGCCCTTTTCCTATTGCTACACTCCCTGATAAAGACTCCCTCCCCATCTTTCCTGTAGGCCCCCTTTAAGTACTGAAAGACTGCTATAAGGTCTCCCCAGAGCCCTCTTTTCTCCAGGCTTCTCTTTGAGTGCAACCCTCTAGCCAATTCCTTATTCACTGAGTGGTCCATTCATCAAATCCATTTCTCTCCAATTTAGAGACAAGGATGTAATGAGGGACAGTGTCAAATGCTTTGTACAAGTCCAGGTAGATGGTATTAGTTGCTTTTCCCTTATCCACCAACGCTGTAACCCCATCGTAGAAGGCCATCACATTTTTCATGTATGATTTACCCTTAGTGAAGCCATGTTGGCTGTCACCAATCACCTCCTTATTTTCCATGTGCCTTAGCATAGTTTCCAGGAGGATCTGCACCATGACCTTGCTGGGCAGAGAGGTGAGACTGACTGGGCTGTAGTTCGTCAGTTCTTCCTTTTTTCCCTTTTTAAAGATGGGGGTTATGTTTCCCCTTTTCCAGCTGGTGTGAACTTCACTGGACTGCCCTGACTTCTCAAATATGATGAATAATGGCTTAGCAACTTCATCTGCCAATTCCCTCGGGACCCATGGATGAATCTTACCAGGTCCTGTGGACTTGTGCACCTTCAGGTTCCTCAGATGGTCTCAAACCTGGTCTTCTCCTACAGTGGGTGGTTTTTCATTCTCACAGCCCCTGCCTTTTCCTTCTGCGACTTGAGCGGTGTGGCTAGGGCACTTGCCAGTGGAGGCTGAGGCAAAGAAGTCGTTGAGTACTTCAGCCTTGTCCATATCCTGGGTAACCAGGTCCCCCATTTCCTTTTGGAGAGGGCCCACATTTTCCCTAGTCTTCCTTTTATCACTGACATACATATGGAAGCTTTTCTTGTTGCCCTTGATGTCCCTGGCCAGATTTACCTCTAACAGAGCTTTTTCTTTCCTAACCTAATCCCTGGCTGCTTGGACAATTTCTCTGTATTCGTCCCAGGCTACCTGTCCTTGCTTCCACCCTCTGTAGGCTTCATTTTTGTGTTTGATTTTGTCCAGGAGCTCCTTGTTCATCCATGCAGGTCTCCTGGCATTTTTTTCTGACTTCCTCTTTGTTGGAATCCATTGGTTCTGATGATCCTTGAATATTAGCCAGCTTTCTTGGGCTCCGCTTCCTTCCAGGGCTTTATTCCATGGTGCTCTACCAAGCAGATCCCTGAAGAGGCCAAAGTCTTCTCTCCTGAAGTTCAGGGTACTGAGCTTGCTGTGTGCCCTCCTCGCTGCCCTAAGGATCTTGGACTCCACCATTTCATGGTCACTGTAGCCAAGGCTGCCTGTGAGCTTCATATTCCCCACCAGCCCCTCCTTGTTGGTGAGAACAAGGTCCAGCACAGCACTTCTCCTCGTTGGCTTCTCTATCACTTGGAGAAGGCAGTTATCATCAACACATTCCAGGAACCTCGTGGATTGCTTATGCCCTGCTGTGTTGTTCCTCCAACAGATATTGGGGTGGTTGAAGTCCCCCATGAGAATGAGGGCTTGTGATCATGGGGCTGCTCCTATCTGTGGTGCATTCACTCAGATTTTGAGGTTTTAATGCGCAGATTTCAAAGAACAATCTGTACAGAGTGACCTCACTTGTAGCTCACTTACAAGCAGTTTCTTTTGTGCTAAATCAGGATGTGGAGATATTGAGCACAGAGAGTTGGAATGTCAATGAGTCTGAAGGAATGGTTCAGGGGCAATGAGTGGGTGTTTGTTCCCTATTCCCCTACTTGTTTAGGGATGGTGCCTTTTGGGTCTGAGGCTGTGTGGGTGTCATGAAGATGGAAAGAAGGGGAACAGTGGAAAGAGTGGGAAGCTGAGTATGGATGACATTAAGCCCAGATGGGAGTTGTGCAGACGAGAAGCAGATTTTAGTGGGCAGTTTGGGGATTGTCTGTTATTTCACCAACTAGCAAAATCTAGCAAAGACCTGTAATAAAAGAGAGGCAAAAAGATATTCCACAAACTCAAACCCACATGTGAGCAAGGCATGATACTGCTTGATTTCTCATGTGCACTGTTTAAGACTAATACTGCAAAAAAATGCTGGTAGCTCAAAAACTGGGAAGGTGGGCCTTTGTTTAAAGGTGTTATCTATTTCTTAATGGCAGTCTTGTATCAAATTTGGCAGAATAAATACATTTTATTGTACCCTGGTACCTAGCCCCTGCCATAACCAAGACGTACGGGACTTTGATATGTGTAATATTTGTGTTAATAAAAGCATTGTTTGCTTTTTAAAAGGCCATACCTTTGATTAACTGAGATATTCAAACTGACCTATATTATCCTCTTTCCCTGTTGTATTTGCATGGTAGACATTATAAACATCTTAATTTAATGAGAATATTAGGCTAATTGAAGCTGGTACCTTGGAGTGCTGAAGCAGCAGATGCACACTTGCTAACAATGAAAACACAGAATCTCTGGCAAACAAAATATAATCCATCATAAACAACATAAAAGCCTAAAGAAAGACAATAATTTAAATGTAATGGAATATGCTTCCCTGATGTGTCACTTTCAATCACACACTGACTCATTTAGAACATGAATTTCCCTGAGGGCTTCTGCAATTTGTAAGACTTGCTGACTATTCATGCCTGATAGTGTCCATTCTCTCTTCTCTTTACAGGGTATTTAAGTGGATAGTGTTCATTAATGTTAATAGAAAAGCTTCAGATTAATTCTTTTAAAACAGTATTCAGAAAAAGTATGTTGTTGGATTTGACACAAAATGTCTGCACATAAGCTGTCTCTCACTACCTGAACTGAACAAGAAAGCTGTGTATTTACAAAAACACGTGCTTCTTTCAACTGAAAAACGCATCTGATCTGAAAGTGAGTATCCAGGAGAGCAATTGAAAATTCAGCATTTTTGTGCTGGGGAAATTCTGACATGCTGAAAATGCTTACATTGTGCTTCAGGACAGCACAGCGTCTGGAATCTGCTATGCAAGCAAAGAGCTGAAGAAAGTTTTGGTTTTGAAAATCTTCATCTTCTGATTTTCCTGGGAAAAAGTAGGAAATATGTCTATGGCTTTAAAGATTGCTTTGCTTCCACCTGTAGCGGAAGGAGGTGGTAAGCTCTGAAACCCTGGCTCAGATTGGAGTTCTCAGTGCTGTTGGGATGTTAGGATTATGATGGAGCATGCTTGGAGCACGGGATCTTTAGCTGTTGATCTAAGAATCTTGGATTCAGAAGCAATCTAGCAGGAGAGAGAGCAGACTTTGGATTCCTCCATTTATTTTTAACGTACCTGCAGGAATGTGAGGTATATGAACCTCCACTGTTTCCCATTTTAGTGTTCCATTTGGAGTCGTGCAAAATGGGCTTAAAGTACTAAATACATCGAAAATTCTTATTTGGATGTATTTTGGGTCTAAGTTGCACAGCCATAACTGGTTAGATAGCACTGTCACACTGTTGTGATCCGAGGATTTAAATAAGATGCCTGTATGCACCTATTCACTAAAGCCTCTCCCCATCTTCCTCCAACTTCATGGCCTTGTGTTTTTGCCTCCTTGACCCGAGGGAATTGTGGAATCAATCATGCCGCCTGTGCACCCAATAATTCCATCTGTACACATCAAGGTGCAAGAGGGTGGAAAACCAGGCTGATATGGCACAATTTATCTTTGCCTCTCCTTCCTTCACTGGTGTTTGTTCTCATATATATAGTAAAGCTAGCACAGAATATGGGAGAAATGCATCTCTCCTAGCTTTCCCATGGCTGATTATTTTCCTTTTAACGCATTCTCCCTTGCACTGATATGTTAGTGGCCTCAGGTTCCTGAAAATGTCTACTTCATCCTTTGAGAGTAGTTACAATTACATGTTGTCTAACTTAAGTATCATTCTGCAATTTGAGACAAAGGCCCAGTGGACTAAACAGTAAGATTTACTAGAGTGACCTGAAAACCCCAATATCTTATCCTTGGAGATGTCCAGCAGAACGAATGAAAGCCTTTGTTCTTGGCTCTGATTCTGCATAATGTACACAAAGCAAACTCCTGAACTTAAAGGGGGTACTGTTAGGTCAACAGTGATAAATAGCGGTGCTGTTTGGAAAATACTTAGTGCTAATTAAAGCTGAAGTACTATAATTAGTTTATTTGCTTATTTCTGGAACCTTTTGTGGTGTAGTTATTGATTTTATACATACAGAGATGGTTTAGACAAGGATATTGAATCAGAGGTTTTATGTTCTCTGAAGACCTTCCACTGAACCATGCAATAATATATAGCACAATCAGAGTGAGGGAACAGAAATAACAGTATCTTAAAGGGACTTTTTTCAGTTGTCTTGGAAATTTCTTGGTTTCAAGGCAATTGTAAAGGAGTGATGTTAGTTCTGCCTTCTCAAAAAGAAAAGAAATAATCTTAGTAAAATATTTACTGACTGTGTAATTTCTTTTCTCCTTTTGCATAGTTTTTGACTTGTGAATAGTTTCTGTGCCGCTACTCATAACACTTCCACTTTATTGGACTGCAGTGCAAGTATTAGAAAACATAACAGAACCATCTAGGCTTAAAGTTGGACAATTATATAACAATTTTATTAATTCAATCATACTGAAAAGTAATTTTTGACCTGTTCTGCTTCTCTTGTGAAACAAGCTTCCTTCTGTTGTTTTTATCTTCAGGATACGGTTTCTTTGAAATCAAAATTAGGAAAGTAATGTCTCCTTAGCAAATAAAATACCAAAGGTGTGTCTGGAATATCGATATAGAGTGTTCAGCAAGTTTTTCTAGGCCCTGAGGAGTCCACTTAATCTGGAGAAACAAACATGGCACTTTTTTTTTAATGGAATAAGGGAATTCTTCTCAGGCTCCTGGAAATATCTATTCCCACATGACAAGGGTTTAAGAAGTGTGATCACTGTCATAGTACTGTAGACACTAAAATGTCACCTTCTAGAGGCACTTGTGCTAGGTCCGTGATACTTCTCTTTACTTGTTGCCAAGAAGTGACTTAGGTACCTAGGTGCTTGATTTCTTAGAAGAACCCAAAACCATTCAGTGTGACACCTGGGCAATCTCTGCAACACATGGAAAAGAGCTTCACTTCACAACAAAATACTAACTAGTATGCTAACCAAAAAGCGAACAAAAATCCAGAGGCTCACCTGCCCCAGACACACAGACAAATAAGATGGCTCATAAATCCCACCCTACAGGGGACTTGCTTAAGATTTCAGTCCCAGGTAAAGCTGGTGTATCAAACTCTCTTCTGAAACTCTGGAGCCCTTTCTCTTTTTTCTGTCTCCCAAGTCAGTAAGCACTTCTGTTCACTTTGTCTTCAAGGTGTGCCTGATGGTGCTGTTACCAACTACCCAGGCTTGATGAATAGAGCATAAACGCAGAATGTAAGAACCTACATCTCAGTTCCTCTCCTTGCTGAGGAGAAATTCAAATTCAGACGCCTCCCTAGAAGCGCAATCCTAGCAATGACTTTCTATCCCTTTTGTTGGTGTTGTACCTCAGGACAGAAAATGGAGATTTCTCGGACCACAAGGAGAGGAGAAGGGTTAAGTGTAATTTTTGCAGTTTTCTTCCTCCCAGGGCAACCTTAACTTGAGTGCTGTGTTTTGGTGAGTCTGGTCTCTGCAGAGCTTCAGATGTGATGGGTAGGATGCATCCAGCCTGTTCACCACTGATGAATATGCTCTCCTGGCTGATGGGAATCTTCAAAGAGCAGCTGAACGTGGTCCTCCTGCACAAGTGCTCTGACCATTAAGCACTTGGTTGACCGTTGCCATTACAACATAAATTCGTAAGTAGTGAGCGCATCTTCTAGGGTACCCGAGTCTGTTGGTGCGTGTGACGCATTTTTAGGAACCATAAGCTGCAGAGTGCCTGGCTTTAGGATCCCTGTCAGGGATCCAGGGATAAGCTTCGTGCTAAGCTGCTCAAGGGTAGTACAACAGAGGCACTTCTACACGTGCATGGAAACTGCACTTTCAGGTCCACAAGGAAGCATTAATTTGCACTGAATTAAGCTGCTTCTGTGGAAGCTAGTAATTGAATAGTGAGGATTTTCAGGATTGTGACTCTTGTGTAGTTAAACTCTGCCAAGAATTTCTCTTTCCAAGATGCATACTGTTTCTGTTCTAGCCCTTGATTTTTTTAATCCAGCTTTTTAATCCAATGTTACTAGAGACAATAGTGCTTTGAATGATTAAATTTGCACAGAATATATTCTTACACACTGTTGCATTTTCTGGGAAATAAAGTGCCCACTTTTATGGGATGAAGAATCTTTAATTCATTGTCCTTTGCAAGTAAATTTCTATGGTTTTGGTATTAGTTCTGCCCTGTTGTCACTTCTTTGTTGGTGAATTTACTGATTTCCAGTTTTATTAACCTATTGTCAAGTGACTGGTTACACACTTGTTAATTTGAGTAGTATCTTATAGATTTGCCTGAAAAAAAAAGTTCCATTTACTGTTGTGTGTTTTTCTTATATTTGCTTTGATTTCAGCAGCTAAAGTCTTTGGGGGGGAAGGAATTCTTTTTCTGTATCTGTAGGAGGGAAGCTATGCTGAGTGGCTCTTGGTTCTAACAGCGTTAGCTGTGACTCTATTACTGTGTTAAGTTCTCCCAAGTTTTATTTGCTGCTAGATGTCCTGTTACTTTACACTTATTTGATCAGTGCATATTATGCTCAGGACTCCATAAATGTATTGTCTTCAAAACTAGATCTTCTGGTAATAATAAGAATTTTAGCTATTCTAGTTTATTCTGATTGTCATTTAATTATCTGATCACCTTTCTGCTAACTACTTTTGTGTTAAGAATTCCCTGTTTGTGCAGGATAAAAACATTTCTCATAATTTTCTTAATTAAAACATGCTACTTTATTCTTTAAGGTAGCTATAATAGAGATCATCCACAATCTTTTGATTTGTAATAATGAATATAATTAATTGTGATGCATATAATCAAAGGCTGCATTCCGGGCAGAATATTCAGCATTTCCTTAACTTTGTTTATGCTTTTAAAACACAAGTGGCTTCTACCTATTATGTTGACATCTTTTTTCTTTTTGGTGGGCTGTCTGTCATAACACAATTAAGTATGTCTTTTTACAATTACAGATGTGTTTGGAGGGTAGTACTCAGGACTTGTGCATTGTCTTGTGACTGATTTACTTCTGTGGGTGTTTGTTCCTTGCGGATATTGATAAAATATTTTAGAAAGGCTCCTTTGAGGATACGGGCTGTTTGTAATCTGTTTACTTTAACTTTTAGTTATTTCTTTTCAGTTTCGTCAACAAGCATATTTAATCTTTTTTCACCATTGTATTGCAATTACATGGCAAGTGGGGGTCACAGGGTGGCCCCTGTGAAGAGAGGCTTGGGGCAGCCCCATGCTGGACACAGCCCGTTCTGCCAGCTCCAATAGACCAGCCGCAGGGCACAGCTGAGCCCATCAGCCAAGCTGGTAGCACCTCTCTGAAAACACTTAAGAAAGGGCGGAAAACAACAGACAGGGAGAGAAGAAGGAAACAAAAAGATTGAAAATCAACAGAGAGAACACCAAGGTCAGAGGAGGACATGCTCTGTGCTGGAGCAGACACATCTTGCCCCTGAAGGGACTATGGCCTGTGGAGGACCCATGCTGCAGCAAGTACTTCCCCAAAGGGACTGCACCCATGGATAAGCCTGTGCTGGAGCAGGTACACCCTAGAAGGGACTGCAGCCTTTGGAGGACCCACACTGGAGATGAGAAAGAGTGACTAGGAAGGAACAGCAGACAGAAACCTCTACCTCCTCACCACAACCCCCCTGTGCTGCGCTCTCCCTCACTGAAAGGACTGAGTGTAACTTCTGGTGATAACAAGGGGAGCGTGGAGGTATTTGGAGTGAAGTTGAACCTGGAAAAGGGGGAGAAAAGATGTTTCCCAAAATGTGTAAATGTTTGTTTCTTTTTTTTTTTTTTTTTGTTCCCTACTATGTGAATTGTTAACTAAATATTTAATTGGTAATAAATTAAGCTAAATTCTCCAAGTCAAGTCTGTTTTGCCCATGCCGGTAATTGGTAAGCAACCCTACTGTCTTTATCTTGACCTAATGAGGTTTCTGATTCTTATTCTTCTTATTTTCTCCCAGTCCACCCTGCTGAGAGGGAAGTGGCTGGCTGGGAGTATGTCTGTTAGCCAGAAGCAACTCACCAAGAAAATAACAGAAAACTTTGAAGTAGAATACCGAGTAAAGAGGTGTTTTAAGTAGCACTTTTCATAAAAGAAATTATTTGAACTAAAAGTCATTGTTTTGAGGAACTAAAGAGTACAGAAACATTACAGAAGTATTATGGAAATAAGTATAAACTGTGCAGATATGCTGGAACAATGTTACACCTCAGTTATGACACTTTCTCTGTCTTCCTTCCAAAATAGCAATACTTGCAAATTACATTTATCACTTTTTTTAATGAAAAAGCCCACATCCATGTTGACTCTGCTATTTGGATTGTGTTTACAGTATTTACGTTGAATGATTCCAAAGGAAGTCTTTCATTTCAGAAAGAATTGCTTAGAATTCCTTTAAGGTGTGTCCTGTGTTGGCATATGTAGAAAACTCCTGGATACCATTTCATTTGAATCTACAGTATTTTAAAAAGTCTTTTAAGACTATGATTTAAAAAAAAAGAGTCAAAGATTATTTTATTGTTGATACACTTTTTATCAGATAAGTTCATGTATTTTTTAATTCTTTATGGAGCATGAAAACCTGTAAACCTTGTTTTCGCTTTATTTTGTTCATCTCTAGTTTTGGGGTTTATTTGAAGAAAACAATTTGTAAGACTCAAGGAAGAAATTAATGGATTCTTTTTCAGGCCTGAAATAAAAGACTGCGGGCTGGGAAATTTAAAGAATAAAGGTTTCATTTTCATAGTTTGCTGGATGCTTACAAGACTGATTTATCATATTTCAAGTCTAAAAAACTCTTCAATTTTCAGTTGGTCGGGTTTTGGTATCCCGTAAGTTGTAATATAATAGACCCAGTTTTTCTCCAGCCATCCACAGAGATCTCTAGGCCAAAAAAAAAGAAGCCAACAACAATGAAGAAAATACTTGATATTTTTAAGAGGAAAAAATTCCCCAAACATCTTAATAACCCTGCCTACACCCCATCAGGATTTTCTTACATAAGCTACTGAAGCAAAAAGTAATGTAAATATTTCACCTGTCCAATTATAATAAATATAAAAAATATATAATATATAGAATAAATATATTTTTATATATATATAAATGTTATATATATATAATAAATATATACCCTGTCCACTTCTTAACGTATATTATTCTTCTTAAGTAGATTGTGTGCCAATCCTTCTATCTCCCTGGATGATATTATTCACACTTTAAGGAAAAATAGTGTCTTAGTTTCCTAGAATGTGTTACTGTACTGTTAATTCAGTGCCTAGATTGGCTCTAGCATGGAATTTCTGAGACTGTGCCTGTTTTCACCAGGGTGGATTTGTACCTGGGCTGCTCTATTGTGTTTCTCAGCCTTAGTCATGTGTCTCTGCATGACATTGCTTCTGGCAGTGCAGCCGTGCCCTGTTGGCAAAAAGAGACAATACGGTGGGCTAGCGAAGAGTTGGAGGAGTTGCCTCCAGTTTGCTCCCTTAATTGTGCTTGCCACATAACAAGCAGCACCTGTGCTTCCAGCCATCGCAGGATGTTCATATCATATAACATTATAAGACTACTATACAGTCCACTATTCTGTAACCATCTGTCGAAAGGCCTGTCAATGTCTCGATTACAGCGACCTTCTAGATGTCCCAATAACTCATTCAGTCACTCCGTGTTCTTCTGTGTTCCATGTTCCCATGTAGAGCTCTGAAATTTGCTCAACACACTTTACTCAGTCATGCTTTGGCTTTATGTATCTCTCATTTAAAGTGTCCCAGCTGAAACAAACTGAGGGCAGGTTAAGGTGTAACGGTGTTGTTTTTGCAAGCTTAAACCATGATTTAGTCTTAATTACAAATTAGATGTCAGAATAAAATCCTTTTTTAACAAGCTTATATGGGTAACAGTGAATGCACAGATGCATCAAGAAAAAAAAAAAAAAGACTGTCAAAATTTAAATGAATGTTGCCAATAAGAAGATTTGGGACACAATATTCCTCAAGTTACATAACTTGCCAATGCAACAAGGTGTTTAACAAGACAGTGGTGGTAGAGGTTGGAGGAAGTCAATCTTGCATCTCTTTGCCTCTGTAACCTGCTGAAAAACTAAAATTTTTTTCTTTCTATTAAGGTTTGAGTTTTGGCTAATGGCAAAGACTCTGCGTCTCCATCAAAGTCAATCCAGCAGAATATATTTTTGCAAACACCCATTGTCTTTGTGCTGCCACTGTTAAACACTAGCAAATGAAGTGAAATTTACAACCTGTTTAGGTAGTTGAAAGATAACTTCTGTCTCCTTTTCAGGCTTGAAAATGAAGCACTTCCCCCCTCCCATTGAAAGAGCGTTCAGTCTCCACTCTGTAAAATTGTCAAAAGAGCTTTAGCAACTGACTGGGGAGGCCCAAGCCCACTGAAGGCAGTACATACAGCTACACTTCCTTCAGTACGTCATTTAGTCAGATCAGTACAAAACGAGGGATTAGAAGACACAGGTGAGTGGAAACTACAAAAGTTCCTACAGTATGTCATTTTTTCCCTACTCGTCCCATCTCCTCACCTCTCTTTCTCCGTCTTTCCCCCACCTCGCTCTAGCAAGAGCTCTTCACGTTGCCCTTTCCAGAGTCTGTTTCACCTCATTCTTTCTCTCTTCCTTCTTTTCTCATTCCTTCTCTCTCAACAGTGTTTTAATTTTTGTTTCCCGCTTCTCTATGCATTGTCACAGCCCAGTCAATCTTCTGTATTGTACCCTTTGGATTTTCCTTCAGCTTAAATCTGAATATTTTCCTTTACGGTCCCTTAGGGTCCAGAAGCTTCATTTGTTTGCCTCTGTCTCCATAGCGTAGAACTCATTTTAGACAAGGGTACATGGCTTTCTATCTTACTGGAAATAATAAAAAACGTGGGCTTTTAGAGAAGTCTGATCTATGCTGCAATGAGTTAGCATGGCTTGGCCAAATGCCACAGAGAGATAATTGTCTTCTTTGTAGCACTAAATGACTGCCTGTTTGGTCTCACTGATTATCACATAGCTGGAGGAAGGGTGCTGTCAAGATAACATCTTAGTTTTTCCTTTCTTTTCCCTTTTCCCAGATCTGCAAGTATTTTATCTTTTCTGCCTTGCTAAGCTAGAGGTAATGATCTGGCCAAGACATACTCCTTTTCTTTTTTTTTTTTTTTTTTCCCCTATATATTTCCACTTATTTCCCTAGAGATCATTCTTGGAAACTTTTTCTAACTTTTAACATATTATTTCTTTGATAACTCTGGTTCTTATTCCCTCTGGGCTGTTTCCCTTTTCCTTGCAGCTTCTCTTACACAGTAGTAATAGTAAGAGTTAATTGTTCATACAAAAAGAAATTTACCTTGCCCAAAAGGCATTTTGGCACATGAAGACAAAAATCTCAGGGCAACCCACATGCCATACATTTCTTTTACTTATTTGTAAAGCTGCAACGTGGGTTAATTACATTTGTCTTTCTGTTTCTGTCATAGTTGAACTTGATCTCTTTATTGATGCTGTTATTTTCAGAATTTGTTTTCCCTTTTTATTCATGTTCTGCTATTATTATTGCGATTATTAGCAGTAGCAGTAATACTATGGTCCACTGCTATCAAGTATCCTTGGATGAATTCAAGGTTCAAGAAGGACAGGGAACTGCTGGAAAGAGTCCAGCAAAGGGCTACAAAGATGATTACGGGATTGGAGCACCTTTCTTATGAGGAAAGGCTGAGGGACTTGGGGCTTTTTAATCTAGAAAAAAGAAGACTCAGGGGGGATCTTATCAATACTTATCAATACTTAAGAAGAGGGTGCCAGGTAGATGAGAAGAGTCTTTTTTCAATGGTGCCCAGTGACAGGACTAGAGGTAACGGGCACAAACTTGAGCATAGGAAGTTCCATCTTAACATGAGGAGGAACTTCTTTACTCTGAGGGTGGCAGAGCACTGGCACAGGCTGCCCAGAGAGCTTGTGGAGTCTCCCCCACTGGAGACATTCAAAACCCACCTGGATGCCGTCCTGTCCAGCCTGCTGTGCGTGACCCTGCTGTGGCAGGGGGGTTGGACTAGATGATCTCCAGACATCCCTTACAACCCTATCGTTCTGTGACTCTGTGATTCTGTGAATCCAGAGAATGTTATGTTTTTCTTTGGCAAGGCTGGCTATCTGATACCAAAGACAATAAATCCATGCTTTAAGAAGTAATGTATCTTTATGATGCATAAGGAAACAAGCCTACCTTGAATTTATGAATTGGTTCTCCTATCCATTATGATATTTGATAGTGAATCACAATTTCCTCTACTTTCTACCCATAATATACGGCATATTCTTCTACCTCTGGCTCTAATTTCTTTTTGCTATGTTTTATATTATTTTTCTTAAGAAGCTTTGGAGAAGGATGAGCCAGAAAGACAGTAAGGGACAGATAAATTCTATGTGTACAGCAGATATTCTCATTATCTTCTGAGAATATCTCAAAAGAATAAAACAAATTAACTGGGAACTGTGAAATGTGACAAAGCAAGAATCTTCAGAAATGAATATTTGTCCCCACTCTTTTTCAGCTAGGACCCTGCTGCAATATCCCTAAAAATTAATATAAACTCCTTAAATTAACC
Organism: Pluvialis apricaria; assembly: GCA_017639485.1. Classification (NCBI taxonomy): domain Eukaryota; kingdom Metazoa; phylum Chordata; class Aves; order Charadriiformes; family Charadriidae; genus Pluvialis; species Pluvialis apricaria. Next base: position 108,009,681 of record CM030007.1, read on the forward strand.
ACCTGCAGTCAGATGTATACCTTATAATTTGGAGTACAAACTTGCTTTCTCTAAAAAGGTGATATTTTCCACCTTTATGAAGAATGTGTGTCATTGGCTTAATAGATGCATTCTTTATTTAAACATTATGTTTCTCATTTTAAGCAGCAAGTCTGTTGTAAGTCAATAAACTTTTTGCTTCTCTGTAGTGCAGTTTTTCTGCCCTCTTCCCCTCTACCTTTGGAACACGTGAGAAATGGCTTATGCTTTGGTAAGTAACCCACTATATAAATGTTTATTCACCATTAGTTATATAAGAAAATATCCTGCTTTTTTTTTTTTTAATTTTATTTTTTTAGAATCTTAAAATAAGCACATTTTCTCTGTGTCTGCCTCCAGCTTTCTGCTAGGCTGGCTTAATACGTTGATTTATACAGTAGGATGAGCTAGGAAACATATTTTAAATCTGAAATCCTATATTCTGCTGAATGTAGCAAACATCATGAAAAGAGCACCAAATGTGCAGAATCTGTCAATTTGCCACACACATGCACTATAAATAGTCCTGCCAGGGACTAAAAAATGGCAGAATAAAGATAAGAGTCTTTTGGAAAGTTATCTTTCAGTGTACAGCATGGTAATTAATATGACATTCCAGTGTAGTAATTATGTACAGTGCATTATATTCCTGCCTTTTTCTGCAATGATATTGTAAAAGACACTCAAACACTTTCATTATCATTTTATGTTCTCTGAACTGTATTTATTACAATATTCAGAAGTTATTATTGTACTCTGCAGTGTGTTTCCTACAAACATCCAGTGGTGAGCCAAATACTGTGTCGATGGGTCCCTTAGCCCTCTTAGAAATCTGCAGACCACTGCTAAATTTAAACTAATCTTAACAAACACGGCATGAAATATGTTCTTTCAGCTCTGGAACTGAGTATTATGTGTTTCAGATTCTATTCTATGTGATGCCTGCAACTGGAATCTTTTTAAAATCCTTTCTACATGATGGCCCTTTTCTTTCTTGTTGATCTGTCATCCAGTCCGTGGGTTCCGCAGTACATGTATCTTGAACAGCAAAGAACTGGTCTTTAAAGCAACGGGCTGAGCATACCTAGCACTTTCACGGAATTGTTAAAGAATTTTATGTCTTCTAAGGTTGTGATTTAGTCTTTTACAGCTAGGTTCTGATCATTGCTAAGTTGCCTGGATTTACAGATCAGTCTCTTTCAATGGTGTGTTTACTGACACTCTCTAAAGAAATGAACAGCAAATTGTTAAAAAAAAATCTAAATGAGTGAGCAGGAAGGAAGAACGGGGAACTATGCAGTCAGGTGTGTCATTTATTGTCTTGCAGTGACTTGCAAGTTAAATATACTGAGAAAACATCTTGATTCAGGGACTGCTGGAGGGTACAAATGAGTCTTGCTGTTTGGTTTGTTTATGTGCTTCTTTTTTAAAAGAGAAATTAAAAAGTTTTAAAATACCCCATAAAAAGTATTTAGCAACTGTTTTATTGGCTACTAACCTGCTGTTTTAATATATATTATAATGATGTAAACTTCTTATTTGGTGTTTTGGAACTTTTGCTGTCAGGAAAACCACACTTATTCCTTGAGATTTTGGGGAGTCATCAAAAGGGATACTGACAGAAGAAAAGGCATAACACCATCAAGAGTGTGTGTCTCATACAGTGTTGCTACTGAATTTATTATAGATTGAAGAAAGCCATGAGTTATTCAATTTCAAAATAGAATAACTGATACACAAAAAAATCACCAAAGGAAGTTGCAACACTTGCATTAGATGCAATGGTGATAAGGCTTTCTTCCTTTGTCGGGATCGTTACATCAGAAATGAACTGAAGTCCATTACCCCTCTAAAAATAACATCCAAAATCTACCTCTTTATATTTTGCCTGGGGATGTTTCTATTCAGCCCTAAATCAGTCTTGCGTAAGTCTGAAAAAGCCTTAGAGGGAGATACGGTTTCCCAAAATAAGCAAGCCTAGAAAATAAAAAATAAAAAAAAATAAGAAGTTTATTTGCATTTTATTCTAACTTAAGGGTGAGCCATAAAGCAAAACTAGAATATTTTCGGTCATTTCGGAATGAATTCACCTTTCTATTGCTTTTGGGTTCACATAGAGACAAAGTGCTAACATGTAACAGAAGCATATGGGAAAAAATGAGACCACTAGACCTAGACTATGTTTAGAAAAAAAAAGTAAGCAAGAAAAAAATCTGAAAAAGTATGTCATGAGTGGAAGCATCTAGCTCTTCAACGTGTTGTTGGTCTTTTGGACCTCATTTCCAAATGTGTTAAATTTTAGCCCATTAATTTACAAATCTGTCCTCTTTTTTCACTCTTGTATGACTATCTTTGGCTATGCCAATATAACTTCTTACAGTTAGAGTAATGCCACTTTTTCATAAGTTTTTTTAAGTCCTGAAAGAAATGATGTTTTCTGACTGTTTCTAAGTGGAAAATAAAGTAGCAGAAATACTGAATCTCGGCTTCCTGGGTTTGACTGGGAGACCACGGAGGGTAAGGTCTACAACATTATGGGAAACTGACTCCACTGAGGAATAGCAGTAAAGTCAAAAAGACTTTCAGAAACCATTTAAGGCACTTTTCATGTATCATAAAGAAAAGCACAGGGTATAAACAAAAGCATTTCATGGTACTTTGTCAATATGTGTGCCTGGAGGTAACTATTATTTTGGAAGACCATTACACATCTGTTGGCAGTTTCATAAACAAATATAAGTAATGGCAGAATAATTTGTGGTCTTGTGAATCATTGCTGGAAGTGGCACAGGAGGAAGAAAAAGCTGGGCTAATGGAGAGTGGGCACGACAAGATGCTGTCATCTTGGATGAAATGAGCCGTGTGGGAGGTAAGAAAAAGCTTTCAAGACTGAATAATCCTTGGAGGAGTGTACCATCTGCTGCTAAAAAGGATCCATCAGCCTGTGCGTGTGCACCTCCATGTGTCCGTTACAGTGGCTGCGTGGAAAAGGTGCAGCGCCCAGCCCGAAGTGAACAGAAAGTGAGAGGCGCAGCGGGAACACGAAGGACTGAAAAGTGAGTGCCTGTGAGGGACAGAACAGGCTGGGAGATGGGTAGGGAAGGGGCGAGATTCAACCAGCAGGAGGACTGGGGGGATGGAGGAGTTAATGGGTGAAAACAGCCTGTGCAACGCGGTGCGGTGGTCTGCCTCAGCAAGCAGCTCATGTCACAAATTGGCTTCCTGTTGTAGCATTCAAGGATTTTTCAGTGTCTGCAATTTTCTTTATAGCAGCCCCAACTCATGTGGCTACCTTTGGACTCAAGTTCACTGTTTTTCACTAGTGCAATGCAAAAGGGTAACTAGAACAGGTCCCAGACCCCCTCGGACTAGGGGATCGTTGGTGTTGGCCTTGCCCCTTACTACCCTGGCTTTGTTCAGCCTGTGTCTGGTGTTTCTGTGGCCCCTCAGCAGCCTGGGGTGTTCCTGTGAAAGAATCTTCTTTTGAACATTTGGCTTCAAAGCAGGATGATCCCAGCTGGAAACAGTTAAGAGAATGGAAAGCTTTGTTTGGAAATGTCTAAAAAGGAAAACAAGTTGGAAATATCTAAAAAGGAAAGCAAGAAAAAAGCAACAATAACCAAACAGCTTTGATATTTGTGAGTTTTGCCTGTAAAGTATTTACTTCTTTTGCTGGTGTTCTCTAGAAGTAAGACGAAATAATAATAATTCTCATTGTTTAGAGCACCAAATGCATGCAGAATTTGCTTTAATGCAGAAATGAAACAACATTATGACCGGTAGACCAATAAGACCTATTTTTCAGTGGCTTACTGCAAGCGTAGAGGGTTGGTAGCTTAAATAAGTATCCCTTGAAAAGCGTAGCCTAGCTTTCCTGAGGTATTTTGTCGAAAGAATATTAAAACAATCTTTTTACATTTAGAGGCAGTGCACTAAATAGGAAAGGCAGTGGTAGAAGAAAGCCTCTGTAGTGCCATGGGAAAATGCAGAACAAGAACGGAATGAGTGAAGCTGAAGCAAAACGAAGAGAAATCTCAAAATTAAGGAAGCAAAAAGCCCCACCCAAACCCAGAAGTGATTAACTTCCAAAAAAAACTATCAAAACAAGTTGTGGCTTCATCATCTCTTAATTATCTTCTGCCAGGTCTGGACTGCACTGCGTTTGAATCAGAATAGGTGTGAGACAAACAGAAGTAAATAAACTAAATCCAGGAGAGAAGGGTGGGAATGCTGATGTAAGCGCTGGATGAGAACCAGCTAAAACCACCACATGGAGCACTGGAGCATGCAGGGCACCGGCAGATGCAGTAGGGAGCTAAGGACCTTACTCTGCTCTAAGAAAGTATGGCTGGTGAAAACCAATAACTAGTTATATAGAAACTTATCCTAGATAATGTAATGAAATTGAAGTCCTTAATTTTTCCAGCACTTTGACAGCAAAATTTATTTTAAGTAATTCTTTTCTTTCCCCTTTTTTTGCTTTCCTGGGCTTTTGATTCTCTGAAGCTTTGAAAATGATCTTTTTTTTTTTTTTTTTTTCACGGGGTGGGGTGTTGAGATTTGTCCTCTCTTTCTTCTTGTCCTAAGTTGACTGTCTTTATCATTGAAACACTTGTCTTTGGGTACTACAGGCAACAAACCTACATGTGTACCTATGCTCATGTTGTTTTCCAGAGCCCTGATAGTGCAGAGGTGTCTTACAGTAGACTTATTTTACAGTGTTAAACAATGGTAGAGGCACATCTCAAGTGAGCCAATGGCTGCAGTTTCTGTTAACTTCAATTCAGCTGGGAGATGCACGACACGTTTGAAAATACCTACAATACATTTGAAAATACCTGAGCAGAATTCCTCTGGTGTGTATTCCATTGTATGTAAAGTCTTTAATGGCTAATAGTAATCCTCATTGTTTAGATGATGAAATACTGCATGCTGTGATGTCAAGCCACTGGAATTTTCCCATGAGTCTTGAAATTTCTCCATTTGCTGCATCATTGGTGTGGAAGTAGATTTGTTTTTGACTTGTCCTTAGCATAGGAACAAACTTAAAATAAACTCAACTGAAGCATTTAAAAAGCACAATCATACTGACAGCTTCCATCCCTCCACTAATTAATTCTGATTTTTGCTGCAATCCATGTATAACGTGCAACATCCTTGAATAAATGAACAAATACATATGGAATGGTGCCTGCTCAAAATTGATACAAATAGAAAAAACAAACTCTGTACCCCAAGGGCATCCTTTTTTTTTTTTTAAGTGTGACTGCTCTGCTAACAATTTGGAGGATGGAGTTATTCAGTTGGCTTATTTAGTCTTGTCAAGAAAGAATTGTGAGAGAGATGTGAACCATACTTTTATGAGCATATGAAAGAGCAGTTGTTAAATTCATTAGAAGATTAAATCATTATGCATTAAGGACACCCTTCCGCAGAACAGGAACTTACTTCAGTGTTTTCGGTTTTTTCATTGTTTTACCACCTTGTGTGTGTATGCTTGCACATTTATTCTATTTATTTTTTATTTTGAATCATAGAATCATAGAATGGTCTGGGTTGGAAGGGACCTTGAAGATCATCTGGTTTCCACCCCCCTGCCATGGGCAGGGACACCTTCCACTAGACCAGGTTGCTCAAAGCCCCATCCAGCCTGGCCTTGAACACCTCTAAGGATGGGGCATCTACAACTTCTCTGGGCAACGTGTTCCAGTGCCTCACCACCCTCAAAGTGAAAAATTTCTTCCTGATATCTGATCTAAATCTGTCTTCTTGCAGTTTGAAGCCATTCCCCCTCATCCTATCACTACATGCCTTTGCAAAAGTCCATCTCCAGCCTTCTTGTAGCCTCCCTTCAGATACTGGAAGGCTGCTATAAGGTTTCCCCCGGAACCTTTGCTTCTCCCAGATGAACGATCCCAACTGTCTCAGCCTGTCATTCATAGGAGAGGTGCGCCAGCCTTCTGACCATCTTCATAGCCCTCCTCTGGACCTGCTCCAACAGGTCCATGTCTTTCTTGTGCTGAGGACTCAAAAGCTGGATGCAATACTCCAGGTAGGGTCTCACGAGAGCAGAGTAGAAGGGCAGAATCACCTCCCTCGACCTGCTGGCTACACTTCTTTTCATGCAGGCTAGGATGAGGTTGGCGTTCCGGGCTGTGATCGCGTATTGCCGGTTCATGTTAAGCTTCTCATCAATCAGCACCCCCACATCCTTCTCCTCAGGGCTGCTCTCCAACCATTCTTTGTCCAGCCTGTATTTGTGCTAGGGATTGCCCCAACCCAGGTGTAGGACCTTGCATTTGGCCTGGTTGAACTTTTCATGAGCTCACCTCTCCAGCCTGTCCAGGTCCCTCTGGATGGCATCGCTTCCCTCCAGGGTGTCGATCACTCCACCAAGTTTGGTGTCATCGGAGAACTTGCTGAGGGTACGTTCAGTTTCAGCAAGGAATCTAGAGATGTGTGAGAGAGCTGATGAAGTAAATAATTATTTTCGTCTTGCTTATCAAAAGACTTTTGCTCATGAGGCGTGTAAGTAACCTCATCATACAAATGAATGCTAGCTTTATAGGCTTGATCCATAAAATGGAGTGGACAGATGTGTAGTAATTATGAAAATTAAACAAATATTATAAAATAGAACTATTTAAAGCTATTTAAAATCCATCCGTGGCCTTTTATGTTTTGATTATGCTAAACAAATTTAAAAGAGATTGAAGACACTTATAGGCTGCTACAAGTAAGGTACCATGACATGAGTGCATGTTAGCTTGATTATGCATTTAGAAGTTAGCTGATGAGAACAGTTTACATTTCCAACAATGGAAATCAAAGTACAATTAATTGATGGGCTCCATTTAAAGGTATCTGGGAAATAGTCACAGATCTGTAGTGTGCAGTAGATAATTGCCTTTTCTTGCAAATCAAAAATGAAAATATGAAAGGTAAAGCTCTAAAACCAATTTAGCTTAGAAGCAATGTAACTGCATATACACTTTTTTTCAGAATTGATTCACCTTCCTAGCAGAGTAAGAGGGCTACAGTGCTCTTGATACCTGAAGCAGCATATTTTGAGGTAGCTTGAGAATCTCCACAGGAAACTGAAATGTAAATTGAAACCATAGGAAGAGATACCACTCCCCATAAAAATCAAGGTTCAGAAAGACAGTAGTAAAGAGTGATCAGACTTACTGATTTTTGTCATGGCGTTGGCTCCTCTTTTATTTGGAGTGTAACTCTTGGAGTGCAAGTTAAAAATACACCTGAAGAAGAGTGGACCATCTGGGGAAAGAGTAGAAAAATGTTGCTTTCTTTCTAAGCAGGGAATAATGGTTTACAGAGATTTCAGAATGGGCACAAGCACGAATAAAGAGGAAACGTGTGTGGAGTTAGGAGCATGTAGCTCCGTCAGGGACTAATAAGGAGAACAGGGAACACACAGTTAAGTGTGAGATGTGACAGGAAGACAAACGTCATGGGAATCATCAGGGACTCTTCTAAACTTCCTGAAAACCTCACAGATATTGAGCCACCTGGGTGAAACTATTAGTCGTGGAGTGTCCCTCCAGTGACCCATAACTTTGTAACTTTACAGACAGCAGTCTCGGTATTCAAAATAAATCCATACAGTTAAAAAAAAAAAAGAAAGAAAGAAAGAAAGAGAGAGAGAGAGAAAAGGAAAAAAACCCCAAACATTAAGTTCCTGTTCCAGAGTACCATGTGTTCATTTACATTTATACCACCTGTAGCATGACATTTTCCAGAGCCACTGCTGACGTTCTCGTGTGAAATTTCTCCTCTTTCCACCTCCTGTGCTTTTTCTGAAGGAAAAGAATGTGTTACTTTCCAGTTATTATTATTTTTTATTATGTTTAATTTACTTTCAGAAAAAAATTATCAGATGACTTAAAATAATTTCCTTCTCTTTTCAGTTAGGCTTAATATTTGAGTTCTGGTGCAAACCTAGAATTTTCAGAGTGAGACATTGACTATGGTGTATTGAGTTCAGACAGTGTCCCCAATATCCAGTATCAGGAGAATTTCTGTCAGGCTGTGGTCTTTGTTTTGGAACCAGCTGATCTATGGCTTTGGGGACAAAAGAGAGATCTTTTTTTTTGAGAAGTTTGAGCCTTGTGGGTAACTCAAAATGTCCATGTATTCTTTTATAATGGAAAGAGGAAGTAGAACCCTGCTTTAGCTAACCACAGAGGAATAATAACTTGTTACATACCAGAAATATAGTATTTCAGTCTCTTTCTTTTCACACCCCAGTATTTTTTCTCATCATTTAAGAAACACAACAAGGTTTTGCAGATGAAGCAACTCCCTTTCCGGCCTATTGTTCTTTGTAAGTATACAACTGGACTGAGTTACACATTCAAACACATTTCAGTGTTGTTATTGCCTCCCTCCAACCATTTGCTATTGCCACTTATGCCATAGTCATACCACCTTCATGACCCAAGACTTGATCCTCCTAGCTGATACTTCTGACTCATTTCTTTTCACACATGTTCTTTTAGTCCACGTGTTTGGAAATGGGGCTTTTTCTTCTGCCCCATATACCTTCCAGGTACTCTGCAGTATCTCGCCATTTGTGTGGAAACATTAAGAAAAGGGGCACGGTAGTTCTTGGGAACCCCTGGAATTTATCCACCATTGCAGCAAACACAATCTAGTAGATTGATAGGCAGCCTAAGATGACCAAATTTGGTTAAGTAGTTGTAGAGGAGTCAGAAAATAACTTATGCATTAGACATGATTCCTTTCTGCTGAACACTTAAAAAATTATGAAGATTTTTTAATTTTTTTCTGGATAAATTAGTTATTTATTGATTGTACTAGAGAAACACTTGTAGGCTGAAACCTTGAGGTGCATATATTATAGCTGTCCTCTTTGCTGAAACCTCGGGGATGTCCAGAACCTTAAAGTACTGCAGCATGGATTTGCTAAGTTGAACCAAATTTCAATAGTTGTCTTCATTTATCTGAGGTGGCCCTATGTGCTGTGCATTTCCTATTGGCTCATATGACCTTAAAACAGAGAGGCCATTTCTGGCCTGAGATACCGAACAGTGTATGAGTAAGACTGTATAAAGAAGAAACTGGAAACTACAAGAAACTGCTGGATGGAACAGGAGGAAAGAATTAAGGCAGTATTAGTACCCTCACCATCTTGGCAGCTTAATTCATCTCAATTGCTTTTGTGCTCATTTTGGTTGAAATTTTAAGAAAACATTTGAATAAGAAAAAGGTGATCTGTGGAGTATTTACAAGGAGCACCTCCCTTGTGCTTCACCTCTTATTTTTGCCACCCCAGGAGTAATGTGTAGGTTTTGCTTGAATTTTAAGTTTCCTTTGGAAAGAGTGAAACAAAATATATCTATTTTAAGTAAAAAACAAAATAAAATTATTTTGTTTCTACATTAATCCATATTTACTTCACGTGTGATAGCACATGCTGGTTGTACTTTAAGTATCTATCTCCCCCTCATTTTTTCAAAATCAGGCGAAATACTAACCTTAACTGTGTTTCCCATAATACAGCACACTCTTTTGTCTTGTTGAATCAAAGCACTGCATTGTGGGAATTCTTTAATCCTGATGCATAACAAGTAATAAAATTTTGGTAAGTTTGGCCAATAGAAGTAATGAAGTACACAACAAACTTGAACAAAAACCCTCTCCAGAGAGGACAATAGCACAGGCTGTTGTTATTCAATGTTAAATTGACTAAGAATAAAGCACAGTAATATCTTCACATAGATTTTTCAAAAAGTTTCCTGTTTCACAGATTTATTTATTTTTAATACTCTGTCTTTTATCCAGTACTGGGAGAATACTGAAGTATCAGAACTATGTGATGGAAACATTTTATCAGTTTCATAAAAATAATGAAAAAAATGCATAGCACACGTATCTGTTAGTTACTGATAGAACAAACAATTGCTGTAAAGGAGACATGGGCTTCCTTTTGCACAGGAAAATATCTGGCTAATATACCACTGGCATAACTGGCCTTATGATGATTGCTTCCAGTTCTCTAATACAAATGGTTTCTGAAAAACGATGCTGAAGAAAGGTATGCATGCATCATTGTAGTTAAGGCATAACAGCACGTTGGAAAAAAAACAACAGTCAAAAGGAAGAGAAAGGGAAAAATCTATAGCAGCCCAGAGTGCAACAAAATGTATGAGGAAAATTCCTCTCAAAACATTTAATAAGATATAATAATAATATTACTACTATTATTATTTCTTCTTTTCAATACAGCTATATAACTATCATTCTAACTACTGTTACAGCAGCTCAGAACTGGAGTCAGGAAAAAGCAGGAATACAGTGAAGATCCATATTCAGCTTAGATAGTTGTATTCAAAAGAAGAAAAAAAAAAAAAAAAAAATAATAATAATAATAATAATAACTGTCTATTAAATATTTTTATAGGAAGTTTCCCCATACATATTGTTGCTCTGTAGGCTGCAATGATTTTTTCCCTTTCTCTTCCTTTTCAGTTTTCTTTTTCCAAACATTGCTCTTATATTTTATTTTTACTCTTTTTTTTTTTAACTTGCACTATCTCTTCATGTCTCTCCTATTTTCCTTCATCCTTTATTTTTTTTCCTAAATGCTCATCAGTCTGGATTGCCATCAAACTATTTTAAGTGGATTTAATTAACCAGAGAGAGCTGCTGACAACCTCTAAAGGCAGATGCCGATAAAACATGGTTTAAAACTGCAGTACTTGCTAAGGTTTGTTCAAATAAAGTCACTTGAAACCTGAGTTTCTGTGTTATTAGTAGAGAAGACTGATGGAAGAACAGCATCTGTATTTTCCACAGAGAACTGCAGTTACAGGTATCTGATAGTGTTAATGGCAATAGTTATGTTAACTAGGTAGGAAGGGAATGGGGAAGGGGATTAGAGGTTCTTCTCACGTATGTGAAAGTATCTTCCAGAACATTGATTATAACATAAACGTGTTTAGTCTGCAAACCATCAAGGGCAGGAGTTTTCACCCTGTCTAGTGAGGCTGTTTCTACGGCTGCCCTTCAGCCAGCCCATCACAGTGGCTGAAAACTTTTGCACAGCAGGAAAAAGTAGCCTCCTGAACACTCTGCTCAGGGAGAAGGAATCGCCCAGTGGCGTAAATCTACATCACTCTGACTTGTCCCTGCAGACCTGGTGCCCACTGCCCTCTTGCAGTCCCTACTTATTGTGCAGCCCCCCAGGACTGCAACAGCTACGTGTTGCGAGAGCAACCCTGAGGATGCCCACAGTTTGGGCAAGCCCACCTCTGGGACCCAAGCCACACATACAGTTCCCTCACCTCACATCTTTATCTCTGCCTATGGGAGACTGTACAACAGCAGGTGAATCTTTCTGATTCAGCTGGCAAATAAGTAATAGCCAAATAAGAAACACCCATCTCATGTCAGCTAGTAGTTGCCAAGTTTGTTCATGTCGAACAGTTTTCCTTCTACACCAAAGAATCTATTCTGTGTAGCAGTGTATATATATATATATATATTTAAACTATTTTACTGCTGCACCTGCAGGTTTTTTAGATGTCTGCTGGATGCAGCTGCAATTTTTTGTGCACATGAGATATACCCTCTTAAAGGAAAAGCTTTAGCATGTTCTGTGCATGTGCTCTCTCTCTTTTTTCTTTCCTTTGCTTTCCCCTTATGCAAAAAGAACTTAATTATAAATAAAAATACTCTGATTGCATTTTGCATATAGAAAATACTGTTCATACTTTTTGTTCCATCTCATCTATTCTGCATACACTGTAAGTCCATGTCAGCCCATGTATGGAGTTCATGGAAATCCAAATGTGGTGTGCTAACTCTATACTTATTCCTAGAGATGGGTTAATACTGAAAACATAAAAGTCATAATTTACAGGAATAGGAAACCTTTGGTAAATGTTTTTATCCCCTCTGGACCAATGGATCTTAATCAGCTAATCAATTAGATCATTTTCTTTCTCACACTGATTGCACAGTGTTTTGGCTCTTGAGCTGAGCTGGATGATGGCAGCCATTCATTTAGATAATGCGGTAGCTTCCCCAAATACCTGATGCCTATGGAAGTTTCCTTCCCCAGCCTTATTTCTTCTGCTACTCTCATATTAATTTTCAGTACAACTGAATAAAAATGTGGCTGAGGTTCATGGTTCATGTTGTAAATGATTCTGCTTGTCAGGAGAGTAACCTAAAAAGGGAATTCGTGATGAGAGCTTGCCTTTACAATAAGCCGTCTACAGGCAATTATCACGTTATCACAATGATGAGGAAAATGCATAGTTGGAAGAAAGGTCATTTGTTTTAATGTTATCTACTCCTGATGTCACTGGGTTTTGAAGTAATTATATTCAGCCTTCTATTAGCAAAGAAAAATGGCAACGATAAGTATGGGGATTTTTTTCCAAGTTGCTTGGTTTCTGTGAGCTGGGATGCCAAATTTCTGATTACATCCTTGCAACAACCCTGACGATGGAATCTGTTTTTCCCCCAGTTTAATATAAGAAAACCAGCAGGAGGTCTTACTTTCAAAGGCATTTGATAAAGGAGCCCACTCATGGAGCTGAGAGGAAATCAATGGAATTTTTTTCATTTCATGGGGCTCTACAATGCTTAAGTCCCGTGGTATAATTCATTGCTTTTATGTGATTTTTCTGACAGTGTTCTGTCTTCTGGTTCACTCTGCCTTTTGTCTCATGCTCGATTTTTTTTTTTGGCAAGTTTGCCTGTAATTTTAGTCTGTGAAATCTAGGATATGGCAAAGCACTATGTTGGCACACTATAATAAGATTTTTTTTTTGTAAGCAGAACCTGTCAGTGGCAGCTGAGTAGCACTGTTCTCACTAAACAAGCCCAAGAAAGAAATCTTCTATTGCCCTAATACACATTCTCCCATGCCTCCCTTCAAACTTGAAAATGTGCATTAAAAAGGAAATAATCCCTATCATCCGTTTGAAATTCCTGGCCTGAGATAGAAATGAGCTATCATATTTATCTTTCTCTCCTCTCCCTGGGAGCAACACTAATAATTTGACTTGGAGGTTGCAAAGCACAGATGAGCCAGTCTGAGCATAAAGATTCCCATTCGCCTTCTGATGGATGTTGCAGTTTTTATGGCCCCCGCTGCGTACCGCGGTCGGTGGCTCCACAGAGTTGGTGCAGGCTCAGGTCCAGCAGTTGCTCTGTTTGCTGATGTGGCAGTTCGAAGGCTGATTTGAGTCCTGCCTGTGCTGTACAGGTGTGTAATGCGTCCGTTCTCTTATGCCTTCTCAGCACACGCTTACACAAGGATTGTGTGCCTGTCTTCCCCCATCAGGGAAGTATACTGGATAGCCACAAAAGGGTGAGGTCGGGAACTCATGTAGATGACACAGAACTGGACAGAGCTTTGAGTCATAAGCAAAAAAAATATGAATATCTACTTTACGTTTGCTTCTTCAGTTATTGGAATCTTATTTTCATACCCAAAGGCTGAACAGCTTTTTGCCAGAGGCTGGTCCACCATTCAGGGTTGAGGCCTGCCTTGGCTCATCTTCCCATTCTCTTGGATGTCCTGGCTCCAAATTAGGAAGTCTGTACTTTTGCCCGGTTCTGTAAAAGCTACATTTCTTTCAGTGGAGTTTTGGGAGATGAAACTTCGTACCGCCCTTTGCCTGTGAGCAATTCCTGCCTTCATGCAGTACCTTTCCTTGTGGCCTCTGATGTGTGGATTTTGGACAGTCCCACAGCCTGCTGTTGCAGTGACCCCCTTCCTGGACAGGATCTTCTCCCTGGCCGTCTCCATCCAAGCCCCCAAGGTGTGTGCTCTCTGTTGGCACGAGCATCGCTTCCCTCCTCCTGCCTTTGCTTCTGTGTAACATCAGTTTTCACTGGTTCTGGTGCTCACATTTTGTTGCCATAATTTTGCCTTACAGTCCACCACACAAATTTGTTCCCCTGCTATTTGATACTTTTTATGTGATATAGGGAAAAGAGGGCTTCCTGACACACAGTTTAGATTTTACGCAGAGACATGTGTGCTATGTTACTTTTTTAACCCCTGTGTCTATCACTTTCTAGTGGCTCTAGCACAGGCACATCACATACATTTCTGAACTCTATTTCCTAGCTGTAAATATTCTGAATTGTTAGCTGTGTGTGGGCTAGAAGGAGAACGCAGAAATCTTTTGCAGAATTTGATTAATTTACTTACATTCCAGAAGAAAATGAAGTGATGAAAAAAGTATTCTTTTTTGGATGCATTGTTGTTTAATTTCATAGCATTAATTTTGCTTTTAAGGCTGTTGGTCACAGAGGAAAGCCTCCAAGCTTGTTTGGAAGTGTGACAGAAAAGGAAGAGAGATAATGGTGCAATTTCTGTGATCTGTACGTCCTAGGTGACTGCTAAGCTTTGATTTCTGTCAAGTTTCATTCTGGTTTAAAGAAGAAAAAGAAAAGAAAGACAAACTCGAATGTATAGATAGACAAGAATTTACAATTAGAAGATCACCACAGCTAGAAGATCCAGGAAAAGAGCTGAAAAATTCCCTGCTTTTGACTTTGACTTACCACAGAAATGTTTTTGTTTGTTTTCAAGCAATTTAATAAGGTAGAGAAAGGTCAAGGAAGAGGATCTAGTGAAAGGTATTGAAAAATGTTGGTTACCATTGTTCTGTTTATACTGTGCAGATGCTTTATGCCACTGTACTTTTCCTTCCCTTGGATGCTATTTTTCCCCTTTCCTGATAGTCCGAAAGAATAAAAAAAAAGGAAATCCTAGGGTCAGCTTATTGATCTAGAGCTGCCAAATCTTCAGGATGTGCCACTCTAACAGCTAATTGAAAGGCTTCAGTCATGTAATCAAAAGTATGCTTTCAGGACCTGAAACACCCTGTTTTGCTTCTAAACTTTTTGATCTGAAATAACTAAGTGAGCTGCTTTAGGAAGCTGACTATGGAGATGTATGTTCCTAATTTCCTCCTTTTACTGGCCCCAACTGTGCCTAGCCTTTTTAGCTCCTTTTAACAAATAGTCATTAAAAGCAAAGTAATTGGCTTTGGATGCTTCTATTCCTCAAAATCTCATTAGATCTTGAAACATGCTTTCTGCTCAAAATTCCACTTTCCATCTTCGGGGAAGAAATAGACATTGTTATTAGACTCTTTGTAGAAAAAAAAGATATTTTCAAACCTCTGTACATCATTCATGTTTGTGACTGTCTTCTCTAGCTTGTGTGAGAAATATCATGATTGAAGGGCTACATTAAGTTAAAAAGAAATTTATTTTCCAAACCAGGCTGTCTCTGTCTTCTGCCTGCAAGTACCTTGGCATTGTTATAACTTTATTCAAGTGAATTCATCCAATACACATCTCGCAGGTATAAGATTTTTAATGGTCTTAAAATAATTTTTCATAGTTTAAGCATATTAATATAATTTTGCCTATATTTACATGTTAAAAAGCATGATATTGATGTAAATTTTTTAAAAAGACGGTGTTCCAGCTTTAGCAGTGAAGCAGCTGCTCCACTAGTCTGTTATTTCTGGAAGCATGAAGTCAGGCAAAACAAGAATGTGATCCTATGGCATTTTCATTTTTGTCAGTATTGAGCCATATCACAGGTATTGCTCATTCTTTCCCGTGACAGACAATAAGTTTTATGTCAGTGCCCTCTTGTTATCATTAAACCGCTATTATTTATATTGTTGCAGTGTTTAGCTGTGCTAGTGTGAGAGTGAATCTACCGAGTGAGGTAATATGCAAGTGCATAATGATGAGATTTGCATCTGTGTAACATAGTTTGGTTTCCAGGTGCAAGTTTGCCTTGTGGAATCTAATGGGATTAGCAACTTCATCACGGCAAACCTGAGGTAATATTTTAAAACTCATTTAGATCCTGCTTGGGCGTCCACCCCTTTCCAGATGTCTCTGGCGTGACTGCAGGGTGTGGGACCCTTGACTTGGAAGCGTCCAGGGCAATACTGCAATGCCTACCTTACTCTGAGCAGTGCTGAGGTGGGAGCAAAAAGGGGCTAGAGTCTTTAATCCTAACATAACATAACAATTCCTACTTGCACTGACTGTGAGAAGTCCTACTGCCTTCTTCAGGGCTTCTGCAGGGTCAACACTGGAAATATTCTCTTATAATTCTGAAAATCCCGTATAATGGAATGAGATGAATACATAGAGGTTTCACCTGGTCAGCCCCATGCCACTGCTTTTCTGCTCTGTCATGAAATCTTTTTAAAAATGAGATTTAAAAACTAACAATGCAAGTTCTTTTTTTATGTTCCTTTTTATTTAAGTGCTTTGGATTCCTATTTAAAACTTTCTTGAACAGCAGTTGCAGGTGAAAATTATGCCTTTCAAAAGAAAAATAAGATTCCCAAACACTCATGGGATTTGGGATGCCAAGGCTTAAGAAACGAGAGAAGAAATATTCTAAAATGCATGATAAATGGTGAAAGTTGGAAGTAGTGAAACTAGAAAGTTTGACTGTGCCCATTCAGTCTCAGCAAAAGCTAAGGGAGTTTTTGTCTCCAGAGGGTGCAACTTTTAAATGAAACTGGAGGAGCTACATTTAAATTTAATGTTGAAATTCCTGTTTAAAATGAATTGTGGTCTCTTGAGAAAGATATTCTGCAAAAATCAGCAAACTGTTTTAGTGTTACTCCTCCAAATCACTGGAGTTCTCAAAATTTTCTACAAAAAGGTAGAAGATTATAAAAAATGCTTCAGTAAAGAATATACAAATACAAGAAATAGAAAAAAGGTATTTGCTTGTAGCGTCAGTTTATTGCAGTTTTAGGCACAGGTTCAGAAACAATAAAAAAAGGCCGTGAATGATTCAGCCATAAAATTTGTTAATGTGTCATCCAAAAGTCCCCCCATACACTCTTGGTTTGAAAGGTCAAGGTTTGCTAAAAACAAGAATGTTCTAGATAAGACGCTCCCAGGAGGTCTAACCTATAATTAACAATGAACTGCATGACGGAGGAGAGACAGAAGGCAGAAAACCCAGTTTGCCCTCACCTGTGGAGAGGCAGCACAACCTACTGGAGTGAGTGCAGGGGCAAACACTGTCTTTCTCTTTTCAGTCGTTCTCACCTCTCTTAGAGAACGTTCTGGATTTGCCCATGACTCAGTGGATGACATCAGATATGACACATAACACATCTGTCACTCACTGAATGGCAATAACATGTCTCGACCTCAGGGAGGTGTTTTGAAGATAGATTTGTTTTCCAGTAATTTGACTATATAAATGTTAACGATGCTGATCTGGAGCAGTGTTTCCACCCTTTCATGTAATTTCTGGTGTGTAAAACAGACTGCCTTCTTCAGCTGGAAATTCCTGTGGGGATTTACTGAGAAGTGAAGAGCTCATTCTCTGCAAGTGGGATCCCACTGTGAATCCTGGTGTGTGCAATTAAGGTTTTCTCTTCTTGTGTATGTGCATATGTTCTGCCAGATAAAGCAAGGTAAGGACAGAGTACAAAGTGGAAGAGAAACTCCACTACTTTATTTCGTGGCATTTTAAAATAAAATAATGCCTGTCTACTTGGGTGGAAAGGTGTAAGTGGGCTTAATTTGTGAAGCTGACAGATGAAGGGAACATAAAGTTTCTTTTGTTCAAATTCTTTTCATAGCAGTATGATCGAAAGGCTAGAGCAGATAGCAATATTGCAATGTCAACTACAGTTTTCTAGTAAAAAAAAAGTGACTAAATTATCTAAACACCTTTTTAAAGATGCATGTTTTCCAAAAAAATCCCATTTCATTTAAAAGCAAACACGGACAAACCGAAAACTGAAAAGCTAGTGAATCCTCTTTCTGAAAATCATTTTCTTCTAGAAGTCATGCTCCCATCTTAACTGTATCTCCTAGGGATACCTATGGCCAGGAGCTCCTGTGATGTAACTGCCTTCATTTTTCATGATGGGAGGCTGGTAACCAGCACTGGAAACATATTCTGACTAAAGCATACCATTTTTGGAGAGGAATAGGAGTCTGAGGAGGGTACAATGTCAACGTTTCCTTTCCTGTTTCAACTTTTCATTTTCCTTTTTATTTACTCTGTATGAATGAGACTTTATTTACCCCTTGCACTATATATTCATAATGAGGTTCCATGGCTTATCACAGTCATCCTTTCACTCTTTCATTCAGTTTTAATTAATTATTTTTGCTGTTATGAATCTGTTGGGCCAAGCATGATTTTATATTATTATGCTGAAGATGATGGGAGTTATACTTGCTCAGCAACTCTGAAAAATCATGTGTTTTTATCAGAGTATTTCTAAACATGGGAACTGATTTGTCAGGCATGGAGATCTGAAAATTTGCTATATCTATTGCTTTATAAAATGATTACGTTACACCACTGTCACCAACCTGTTTAAAAGGAGCTCACTGATTTGAAGCACAGATGTTTTGATTCAACATATTTATATTTACAAAATCTGGGTGGCCTAGAAGCTTTATGTTTACACCATGATGAATTGATTTTTTGAATACTTTGAAAATAAATCAGTGAATGCAAATCCGCGATAAGAGATTTCCTACCAAAAATAAAACTGAATAAATTCTTAATCTGTTTAATTCTTAGCCTTCTTTCCCTCCCAGTGTTTCTTAGGCTATTAACACCAGCTCATGCAGCGTTAGCCACGGACTTTTAGAGTGCCAGTCATGA
Source organism: Pluvialis apricaria (assembly GCA_017639485.1). NCBI lineage: Eukaryota > Metazoa > Chordata > Aves > Charadriiformes > Charadriidae > Pluvialis > Pluvialis apricaria. Next base: position 108,028,393 of record CM030007.1, read on the forward strand.
ATACTGGAAACTTGTAAGAGAGTTCTGATAATATGTGTGTTACAGAAATACACACACTTGTGCACAAAGTAGTACTGACCCTTACCTATTCTCCAAGGTTATGAACTTCATAGCAAAGCACAAGTTACCTTGCACAGAGCCAGGATTTCATTCTTGCATGTGGGGAATAGTGCTCACCTAAGACATTTTGTGCAAATATGTCAGTTTGTATATTGATGCATGACTGAATCTGTCCCAAAGATTTGAGTCTCAACAGCACCTCCTTGTGTTGAAATCTTACCTATTTAAACAGTTCATGATCGATTTCTTGAGATACTTTTTAAACATGGTATTTTCTATGTAAAAACAATTAAAAATAGTTCTCTGCTTCACAGAAAAATCAGTTTCTGTGTATTAATAGTAAAAAACATACGAGTATTGCTAATGAAAATGTTAAAGTAGATAGCTAATGGCATTTATGTCTAGAAATATTGTCATATACTTTTCAAGAAATGTATTCCCACATCAGCACTCCCTGCTCTTTGACACCAGATCAGCTTTGCTTACAGCTGGTTTAAATGCTAGCATACGTGTATAGTTTGTTATACACCAGTCCGCTGAGGACCAGTTCTTACATTTAAGACTTAGAAATGTTTCAAATTGTCTTGTAAGAAGTTGGAAAAAAACCCAACATTGGCTTTACTTCGTATATTAAAGTATGTGCCTTTAATGACAATAGTACAAATCAATTCTGTCAACAGCAAAGACCCACTGGAATGTGTCAACAATTTTCCTGTGGCAAGTAATTCTGTCAGAATGCCTTGTTTACTAAAAGCAGTCAATTTCACGTTGTAATTTAAAACCTGTTCTTTTTCAACCTTTTCTAGATAGAATGTCTTTATTTTAGAATTATATTTTTCTTTGTTTGCTTATTTTTGTTGAGTGATTTTAGGGAAACAAAATATTGTAATCTACTTAAAGTAATTTTACCTTTTTTTTTTTCACTCACCAGTGCTGTTGGGCAAAATTCTTCAAGGCAAATATGAATGGAGAAGTTTGTCATTAGGATTTACCAAGGTAAGATTATGCTCAACCAATCCAACAATTATGAGGTCTGTGGATGATGACTGAGAAGCAGATGTTGTCTCTCTTGATAGTCCACCTCCCATGGCATCTTTTAGACAGATTGGGTTGTTACAGGACAGATGAGTAGACTATTGGAAGGGTGAGAAACTGACTGGAGTGTTGGCCTTAAAGGACAGTGCTTAAGGGGTCACACTCTGCTTGAAGCTGGTTATGAGCAGAGAGTCTCAGAGATCTGTCCTGGGACCTGTCCTGTTTAAGAGCTTTGCCAATGACCTGGAGGAAGAGATAGAATGTGCCTTTATCAAGTTTGTGGATCATAGCATCTTCTAGGGTGTTATCAAAACGCTCAAGGATAGAGCACCCATTTAAAGAGAGCTACCTACACTACAGCAACGAGCCACTAGGAACTTCAACAAGAGCAAATACAAAGTCTTATACCAGAGATGGGATAACCCTCTGCAGTGCTACTGACTGGAGACTGACTGGCTGAGGATCAGGTCTGTGGAAAAGGACCTGGGCATACTAGTGTATGGGAAGCTAAACAGGGGCCAGCAGGGCATGCTGGCAGTGATGAAGACTAGCAGCAGATTGGGTTGCATCAACAGAAGCATAGCTGGTAAATTGAGAGAAGTGATTGTCCCGCTTCACTTGACAGTCATTAGGCTGTATCAAGATACTGTGACCAGCTTTTCCCCCCAATAGAAGAAAAACATTTTTAAACGGATGCAAGGTCAGGGGATGGCCAACACAGTGGTCAGGGACTGGAGCACTTGCCCTGTGAGAATTGCTGGGGGTCCTGGGCTTGTTCAGCCTGGAGAAGATATAGCTGATGAGTCATCAGAGAAGTCATCAGGAGGACAGAGCCAGGTTTTCAGCAGCCATGTGGAAGAAAAAGAAGATGACAATGGGAAAAAAAAATTAAACAGGGGAGATTTATAACAGATATAAGGAAAAATATCTCTCCATGAGGATAGCCAAGCAATGGAGCAGGTTGCCTAGTGAGGTTTTGCAGGCTCCATGCTTGAAAATTTTCAAGACCTCATTGGAGAAAGCCCTGAGCAACCTGGTCTGATCCCAGACCTGACCTCCTTTGGACAGGAGGCTGGACTAGTGACTTCTTGAGTGACTGTAAGTCTCCTTGCTCGATATTCTCTGATGTTTTGTGCAAGGCAGCCAAAAATGCAACTTCAGTTGTCAAAGTATAAAGTAAGAATTTTCAGAGAAATTTATTCTTGTGCAAAAGGAGGCAGCTTTAACCTGGTATTTAGAAAGAAAGTGGAGTTCACACCTTCTCCTCAGCTCTCCCTCCATTGCCCTTGAATAGCACAGGTAGCAGGAACCTTGAATTAATTTACATCTAAGTTGTGCCATCCTGTCTAAAATTCTTTCATCCATCAATGTTGTGGGCTAAGCAGGAAAAACGGGGTGCCATGGCAGAAAGGGTGGATCTGGTACTTATATGAAGACAAGAGTGTCAAGATAGTCCTTGAAATTTTAGTCTTTCAGATTAAACAATGGTACATTACACCTAGATTATCTTCCAGAGACTTTCACTCTGATTCTCTGTATTGAAAACTGACAGAATTTGACAGTGCTGACAGAAGAAGCAAATTAACATAGTCAAAACTAGAATAAACCCTACCACAGCATATATTTGTCTGTGACCAACAGCAACTGGCAAGGGGTAGGAAGAAAAGGGAGAAATGATGAAATAAAAGATAGAGGCAGAGAGAAAGTAGATCACAAAAATTATATATAGTTCTGCAGCAGAGTAGCATCAGTGGGGGTGTACTCTATGACAGATGAGAGAGAAGAAAGCATTTCCAAGATGCAAAATAGAAGTGTCAAAAATACCTAACTATCTTGTTTTCAAAAAGTACTAGGCATGTTTATAGTGGCTAGAATCTGATTAATGTCATGGAAACTCAAGCATCTAAGCATATAAAAGCATATCTGTTCAAATCAGTGGGAATTAAGCATCTACCCTGTTTATCCAGCACAAAATTCCTGTCAAGCATTCATCTGCAACATTGATCACTTAAATAACTTTGAAAATGTTGACCTAAAGCCACTTTTGGAAATGAGTCTCTGGCTTAAAAATGGGTTAGACTTTTTGAAGAGGTTATCTACAACATCCCTAAGAGCAAGAAATCAGGCAAGGGAAGGAGGAAACCTGCGTGGCTGAGCAGGGAGCTTCTGAAAAAGCTCAGGTGGAAGAAGGGAGTATACAGTATGTGGAAGAAGGGCTGACTGCTTGGGACAGGTATAAGAAGGCTGTCAAGGTAGGCAGAGATGAAACGAGGAAAGCCAAGAGAGCCTTGGCATTGAACCTGGTGAGGGATGTCAAGGCCAATAGGAAGGGTTTCTTTAAGTGTATAAGAGGCAAAAGGAAAACCAGGGAAAATGTGGGCCCACTGTTGAATGAGACAGGTGCTGTGGTGACAGATGATGCAGAGAAGGCAGAGTTGCTGAATGCCTTCTTTGCTTCTGTCTTCACTGCTCGGGCCAGCTCTCGGGAGTCCCAGACTTTGCAAGTAACAGAGAAAGTCTGGAGAAAGGAAGATCTTCCCTTGGTTGAAGAAGAACAAGTTAGAGAGCAGTTAAGTAAGCTGGATACACACAAGTCCATGGGGCCTGATGGGATGCACCCATGAGTGCTGAGGGAGCTGGCGGAAGTCATTGCTCTCCATCATCTTTGAAAGGTCCTGGAGAACAGGGGAGGTGCCTGAGGACTGGAGGAAAGCCACTGTCACTCCAGTCTTCAAAAAGGCAAGAAGGATGACCCGGGAAACTACAGGCCGGTCAACCTCACCTCCATCCCTGGAAAGATGATGGAACAGCTTGTTCTGGGCGTCATCTCCAAGCATCTGGAGGAAAAGAAGGTTCTCAGAAGTAGTCAACACGGATTTACCAAGGGGAAGTCACATCTGACTAATCTGATAGCTGTCTACGATGGCATGACTGGATGGGTGGATGAGGGGAGGGCAGTGGATGTTGCCTACCTTGACTTCAGCAAGGCTTTTGACACTGTCTCCCACATCATCCTCACAGGCAAGCTTAGGAAGTGTGGGTTAGATGAATGGACAGCGGGGTGGATTGGTCAGTGGTTGACAGATAGAGCTCAGAGGGTTGTGGTTAGTGGTGCAGAGTCCAGTTGGAGGCCAGTAACTAGTGGGGTACCTCAGGGGTCAGTACTGGGTCCAGTCCTGTTCAATATATTCATCAATGACCTGGATGAAGGGATAGAGTGTACCATCAGCAAGTTTGCTGATGGCACAAAACTGGGAGGGGTGGCTGACACGCCGGAAGGCTGTGCTGCCATACAGCGTGACCTGGACAGGCTGGAGGGTTGAGCGGAGAGGAACCTTATGAAAGTCAACAAGGGCAAGTGTAGGGTACTGCATCTGGGGAGGAACAACCCCATGCATCAGTACAGGTTGGGGGTTGACCTCCTGGAGAGCAGCTCTGTGGAAAGGGACCTGGGAGTCCTGGTGGACAACAGGATGACCATGAGCCAGCAATGTGCCCTTGTAGCTGTCCTGGTTTGAGGTAAAACAGGACCAATTTTGTTCAGTGACTTTTCTTCTTAGCTAGGCCTCTTCTAACTACTGAATTTAACAGCATATTGTGCAGATGACGTTCATTCTCTTAGAGTGATAAGACCTATGTTTATAGCTGATGTCCAGGCATGGTAGGCAGAGAGGCTCTTGCTTATACTTATTGCTATAACACCCAAGGCCAACCAACTGTGTTATTTGCCACGTTGGAGGGTTAGAAGCCGAAAAGCGCAGTGAGGTCCCACCTGCGGGGAGAAGTGGGCAGGACAGGTGACCCAAAACTGACCAGCTGGTTATTCCATCCTATCTGCTCATCCCATGCTCAGTATAAAAGCTGAGGGATCAAACGGCTCGTGCTCTTCCTTCAATGGCCGACATCTGAGGAGGACTCTGTCTGTTCGTCTGCCTTTGGTCCCGATCCTGAATCCACATCCGGAATCCAGTTTCTGTCCATCACCGAGTCCAGCCTGCGACTTCCCCAGTGCCAGCTGGTGTTGTGACTATCTTCCTGGGAGCTTGATACTTTTTTTTATATTTTTTTCAAACTCGTAAGTCTCTTTTTCCCTCCTCTGCCTCTCTCTTTGAAGAAGGGTAGAGGGGAGCATCTGACAGTCCCATCTGGGGTCCCCTATGTCCCCAGTGGCTGATTTGGCCTAAACCACGACAGTAGCCAAGAAGGCCAATGGCATCCTGGGGTACATCAAGAGGAGCGTGGCCAGCAGGTCGAGGGAGGTCATCCTCCCCCTCTACTTTGCCTTGGTGAAGCCGCATCTGGAGTATTGTGTCCAGTTCTGGCCCCCCCAGTTCAAGGACAGGGAACTACTGGAGAGAGTCCAGCAGAGGGCTACCAAGATGATTAGGGGTTTGGAGCATCTTATGAGGAAAGACTTAGGCACTTGGCACTTTTCAGTCTAGAGAAAAGAAGACTGAGGGGGGATCTTATTAATGCTTATAAATACTTAAGGGGAGGGTGCCAGGTAGATGAGAATAGTCTTTTTTCAGTCGTGCCCAGTGATAGGACAAGAGGTAACGGGCAGAAACTTGAGCATAGGAAATTTCATCTTAACATGAGGAGGAACTTCTTTCCTTTGAGGGTGGCAGAGCACTGGAACAGGCTGCATAGAGAGGTTGTGAAGTCTCCCACACTGGAGACATTCAAAACCCGCCTGGACGCCGTCCTGTGCAACCTGCTGTAGGTGTCCCTGCTGTGGCAGGGGGGCTGGACTAGATGATATGCAGAGGTCCCTTCCAAACCTGACCATTTTGTGATTCTGTGATTCTGTGATGCAAGGTTTTTTTACCAACTTATACCTAACCACTTTATTTAGTTTTGACTGCCAGAATTTTCCAGTTGTGTTAATACTAGGGGTAGTGCTATTGCTAGAAACTTCATTTTTATGACATGTAATTCTGAATGCCTAGATTATGTGAAAAAAACCCCTTGGTATTAGGTGTTTGTCACACCAAAATAGGTGTATGTTAGTTTAAGAATACTTCTTTCCCATGTAGCTATGTAATGTCTCTCCACAACTGTGACAAACCTGTCCCTTGTCTGGAGACAGACTCAGATTTCTTAATTCTCATTTGGGTGACTTTAATCATAACATCGTGCTTTTCTCTTCTCTTTTGGGACATTTGTATTACCTAACTCTGCAGTTAGATTGCAAGTCTCCATCTGTAAAATGTTTCTTTTCCTCCCCTGGAGTTTGGCTTGGATTCCAGTTCTAAATTTAAATGGAACTCCATTTTCCTTGTCTAATAACCACTGAGTAATTAGGCTTTTACATAGAAAAAGAATTATCTAAAGAAATGTGTTCCTGTAAAGGGCATTTTGAGCACTGTAGATAGATGCCTCTTCTGCCAGGTTACCTGCAGTTTGCAGAAAGAAATCTTCTTAAAGAGACAGACGTATTCATACATATCCAGTCCCTGCAATTTGTAAGAGACTGTTCCATTATTCGTGTATCTTATCTTTTTGATATTACAGGAAAATGTTCTTGCTTTCTAAAAGAGGCATTTGTTTCTAATGGAGTGGCACATTTAAAAAATCACATAGTAATATCTTTACAGAAAATGCAACTGTATAGCTCTGGGTCTTTGCTTTTCATGGTATTCTACTGTAAATGTTACCTGGATGGAGGTGGATCTGATTGTTAGTAATTATTTCTTTCCATTGTCTTATTCAGCTCAGTTCCTGGCAAATTTGTGGGCTAATATTTGGAATGAGTTTGGGGTAAAGTCCTAATATGCTGTTATATAGAGCTGTATATCATAACATGCTTTGCAGACTATGGACCTAATAATTTCTATTATTTCCAGAGAGGATTCCACCATTGGATATGTCTGTGCACTGCAGTGGACTATGGAAATTCCTGATTAGGTCAGTTATTGGAGACATACAGTTGTGCATATGGTTCAAAAAGGTCTATGAACACTCAACGGTGTTTGGGCATCCCTAGCCTGCATCACGTAGCATCAGAACCCCATAGTAAAACATTTTGGTGATCTCTTCTCTAATTGCTCTCCTCAGCTGATACTGCATGAACCTGCAGTGCCTTATTTCCCATATCAGTGTCAGCAGTTAGCAAGGCTCTGGCATGTTTGGCCTTATTTATTGTTCCCCTCAGACTGGGTCCAGCTCACCGGCTCCTGCTTTCATGGTGCCTCAGGTAGACATGATGACTGACTTTGGTGTTTCAGAACATGTCCAGCAGGAACATACTGGGTTTTATTCATTTTGGGCTGAGTTTAATCCAAACAAACTGAGCAAAATCAGCAAAGACCTGCTATTGTAAAGTGTTTGAGCTAGCTTTGTCCATTTCACACGAGAAAGCTTAGGAAGCACTCACATGGGCAACTCAGCTGCCAGATCAGAGAGGACGGCTCTTCCTGGAAGAGAAGAAGTGATGATCATGTGGAAGGGAGATAGTTTCATCCATAAGCAGAAGTAGACAAGGAAGATTCATATCTAGGTGGTCACATGGTAGGTTTTACTAGGTAATTCGCAGTGATCTTAAAGCACATTGTTTTATGAGACGTGGACTAGAGAAGAATGGCTTCCTATTTTTTTGTGATTTGTGTCCTGCTCCACTCCCGGGTCCATAGTATTGCCAGCTTCTCTTTGGCTGGGCAAAGAGGAGAAAATGGCTGTCCCAGTGGTACTGGGGCGCTGCCTGGCCAGCTAGCTTACGGCTGATGAATTACCATCTAATTCCTATGTCTCTGAGTGTGTGAAGAGGTGGGACGTAGCTGTCTTTGGAACGTCACTCTCTGCTACCCAATTACGATCTTCAGAGTAACCTGAGATCCTTGAGCTCTCTATCCCTGTGCCAGTTTGAAAATTGATCAGTGGATTCAAAGGCCTCTGGGAGAAAAAGGTCTGAGGACCAACAAACTATGTGATTGTGTGTGCTTCATCTCCTTGAGAAGCCAGGCCAGCAGGTCTTTTTTAAATTTGTTTTTCATTAAACTATCTCTCAAGCAAAAGATTAGACGCAGCAGCAAGAGAATTCTGTGATATACAGTGTAAATTTTCAGAATATGCAGACAAATCAACGCAAATGTCACACAAACTGATAGTGGTGGCCTCTTGGGCTAAGGCAGTTCAAGACCAGATGTCATAAAAAATCTTTGTGAGACCACTAGTTATAAATAACTCTATTTGTAACTGTCCTGCTGCTTGTTTCCATGTCATTTTTTTCATGAAAATCTGAATGCTTTTCCTTTCAAATATTGACAAGGGTTTAAACAAAGGTTTAAAAAAAGGTTATCAGTGCATGAGTTCTTTGTAGTCAGTAATTCCCATGGCAGCTGTGAATTTGGAAAAGCAAACAGCACTTGCAGAATGTATCTTGGAGATAAAAACGCAGACAAAAGCTCCTTTTCTGCAGATACGTGTTTGATGGGTGTGAACCATAGAAAAAGTCGGTAGTGGCTAAATAATTTTCCTTTCTTTGGAATGGAACAGAAAATGAGTACTGAGCAGCTTTTATCAACACAATAATTCAGAAAATGCTTGTGAAGGACCAGTAGGGGGCATTATTATTCCATACAGAAAGGGGTATTGCAGTAGTCATAAAATATTTTATGCATTTACTTTAGTATTAAAGTTGAAAAAGCTGTAAACTGTATGCTTTTTCATCTGCCGTACATCAGAGTATTTGTCTATTTTAACCCCGAATGTATAGGTTCATTTAGCTATTTTCATTTAACTGGCAATAAGCGAAGCCTTTGAAAATTTTCATATTCCTCATCTGGAGACTAGTTTGCAGCCCATTCAGTATTCAAATGTAGTACCGTTTCCTCTTTCTGACAAACATGGAGTAATTAGGCTTTTCCATAGACAAGTGATTACCTAATAAATGACCTTCTGCAAAAAGGCTGTATTAAAATGAAGCAAAAGGCATATTTAACACAAATGATGGCCAAGCAATAAGGTGCAGGAACAAAAGAGAAGCTTTGCATGAGCCAATCTGCTTCAGCAGCTTTAGAAATAATGCAAATGCTCATTTGTTGTCTACACCAAACGTAATTATAAGTATGACACTATGTGTAAATTCTTAAACACAAAATGTGATGGGCTGCTTGTCATTTGGCCATTAATTCCCTTGAAATCATAGGTACAACCTGAAAGAAGCACGATCACATTTCATAAGACACATATCACCCGTGTTTGTTTTAGACATAAAATGGAAACAGCAAGCAGATGAGAGAAGATAATGGCTGAGCTGCATGTATGTTCCCATGTCTTTTTTTCCAATATGCTTCAGGGATATCAAACAAAAGAATTGCAAAGAGAATGCCTTTGAACTATAGTTATAACAGAATGTCCAATCTCAGTCTACTCAGATTAAGCAAATTTGAAAGCGCATCGTGCGCAATCAAAGCTGCATGTGTGTGTATTCTGACATCCTTTCACCATCTATCCCTTCACTGACTGTAACAAGAACTTTTGCTAGCTGCGTCTGGAAGCAAAATACAACAAAACAAACCACTTACTGTTCCTTCAGAATCAATCTTAGTGTTTAAAGTAAGAAAGCATTTCTTTTTATCTGGCAATGAAGCTAAACCTTCAAAAAGCTAAAGCTTTTTTTTTCCTCAGTACTGAAAAGATGCAGTTGTGAGAAAATATTTCAGTCATAGGATCTTGCAAATACTTAAAAAGTTAATTTAGAACTTTTCAAGATGTCCTAAGGAGAAAAAGGATCATGAGCGCATTCTGGGCCCTGGGCATTTCCTGGGGCGAATAAATGGCTGTGAGTTAATAACCCTCACACCAGCCTTGAACCTGACTACTTTTCTCAGCATGTCAGCAATGCCTAGAAAATGCCTTACACTCATCTACTTCTGCTTGATCAGACGTGTCACAGACTGGGATGGTTCGAGTGCTGGGTTTTTACCCATCCTACAGGTCTGTTGGTTCACTGTTTCTGTCTCTCTCCAGAATGCCTGACCACCATCCATTTAGAAGCGATATGAAACCCCAACCTTCACACAAAATATCAGGGCCATTTCCACATGCATCCGTGCTTGCATGCGAAAGAGGAAGAAATAAGAGGCTGGTATTCTCATTGTTTAACTATCAGCTCCTACCTTAGCTAAATTAGGAGACAGTTTTCATTAAATCGTTGGAAAGAGGAGGCTCCTCCTAAGGGTAATTCAGAACAAAGGACTGTGTTAGGCCCTCTGTCAGTGTAATTTTACTTCTCCCATTATATTTCTCCAGTAGCAATTGTGTGTTTTTTAAAAATAAAATGGTACGTGAAAAAAAATCTCACCTCTTTTTTAGTATGATTGCTGAGGTCAGTTGCTAAATGAGTGCTTGAAATATTTCTTTCTCTCTCTGTCCCTATAATATATTCCACTATGAAGCACAGATTCAGGCCATTGCAGAAGATAAAGAACACTGTAAATTGAGAGTTTAGGTATACTTTGTTTTCTCAAAGCATAAATAGAAGACAGCTGTTTGGATCTCCAGTCTGTAGTCACCAAGACCTCTTCTTTGACCCATTGGTATTGCAGAGCCTATAATGTCAGAGTAGCAAATAATTTTCAATACGCTTTTTGGTTCAAGGGTATCTTAGAAATTGACAGAAGAACTTCCAACAGACTTCTATTCAGAGTCTTGATAAACGTTTTTAGGCACCTTCAGCTGACAATACAGAGAAGTATGTAATGCAAATACAACATACAGAATACTTCAGTTTTTATGGGCTTTTTAAGAAAATATTGGTAATTATTAAGATAACTGGACAGAATCTTCTTGTGTCAAAAAGCCTTGTCCCCTCTTAGTGTTGACACAACCAAGTCATTTAAGCCCAGGTCCTGATTTACCAGGGGAGAGGGAAGGAAGAGGAGTGTGCCACATAATGTAATGGTGGCCAGCTGGCATCAGTGCAGTTCCTTTATTTCTGCTAATCTTGTATGTTGCTTTTTTATTTAAGAAGTCTTGTAAGAATTTACATTTCTCCCAGACATGGTTATACCGTGATACGACTGGTTGGCTCTTGGGTGGTTATGAATGGCCTCTCTTGGATTCTTCACTCTCAGTAACAGAAAAAAAAGGACTTCTATCTCGCTACAGATGCACTAATTTACAAATAAAGGAGTTTTCCTTGCCAGTGTCACAACACTGATAGTCTATATCATGATGTAATGCTGCCGAAGCCTTACTGCAGCTATATTTTCACTGTTATCATAACAGTATTTGCATTTCAGCTGGCCTTTCTTCATTGGTAAAAGAAACCATCTCAAGATATGTTATGGCCATCAGTATCTTTTTGGAGTAAAAAGATAATTAATTGTGATTTTGACTTGCATTCTCCAAATGAAGCCAAGACATGTACCTGAAGGCAGAGAACTTTTAAGAATTCGTGCAGGAGTGAATGTTTGTTGAGTCTTCCAGCAGCCTCTATTGCTGTGTCCTTCTGAGAAGATCCAGTCCCCTAATCACAGCTCAAACATTATCTGTGGCACTGTGTAAATAAACAGTAATGATGGGTAATTTCCTGCCCAGGTGATTTTTTTTTTCCATTTGCTTCTGCATAGCTAGGATTTTGTCCTCAGACTTTAATGAGATCTCAGGGTGTTCGGCACTGCATCAGATTGGACTCTACTTCCTTGTTTTCTTGACTGGGTCCCAGCACATAAAAAATTATTTTACTTAAACCAAAAGGAGCTGAAATAACCCATGTTCGTCTTGCTGTGCCCCCAGCTGCAAACATAAGGATAGGTAAAAAGATATTTTTCATATTATTGTTCTATTTAATAGTATACACTGTTGTTATAGTAACTGAGGTAGGGAAATACATTTTTTAGCTTTATGTTGACAGTGCTCCTTTAAACAAGAAAGGGAAAAGTAGAAAATAGCATTTCATAAAAAGTTAAAATATAGTTCAACAAAGCCCATCTTTCTTTTTAGCAGCTGTGTTGTTTCTACATGTATAATCTATAGATCTATCACTTTTTCTCTTCCCTTTGAAGTCACAGTTTTGTTGGCACAGGATATAGTGGCAGATGATATATATTGTCTTCGTGTAATTAATTACAGTTATTTGATACCAATAATTATTACAATATTGTTAGTAATATAAAATATTATCCACATGCAAAATTTCAATGAAGTTTAGCAAAAATTTGTATTATTCCTCAAACTATTTCCTAACTCTGTTAGATTTCTCATATTTGTTGTATTAAGAGCAACCATATCAATGTCACAGAAATCAGAGATTTATGAAATGATAAAGCTATGAAAAACCTGTGTCAGCTGAAAAGAATATCTTCAACTTTGAAATTCCAGTTACTAGTTTTCTTCTGAACCAAACATAAAAACCAGCTTTTGTGTTTTTAGGGATCGGCATGTGGCTTCCTGTAACTTCCAGTAAGATCCAAATATCTTGTGTAACATTACCCTATAGGACACCAATTGAAAAATAAATAAAATTAACAAACATTGGTATGTCCAAGCATTAACTGTTTTTGGAAAATGAAATTAATTTTATTTTTCTTCTTTGACTGCTCTCACATTATCTCATCTCTTTTCCAACTTCCTTTACAATTGAGATTTTTGGTTCAGCTGTACAAGACATTTGTATGCTGCCATCTTAATGTCATTAATGGCATGAGACCATTATCTTCAATTTTCATCAGAATATTTTACTTGAGCTGTGAGTCATTCCTGAAAGCTTTTGGAATACTAAAGATTTAATTTAAATAAGGCTGATGAATATTTGAAATAGAAGTTCTGTCTGTGCTTCAGGTGAAGACTGTGCAATAGACCTTAGAACCCAATTCAGCAAAACAATTAAAATTACATTTAGCTTTAAGCTCATAACTAGCTGCCTTTGTTTTGTTGTTCCATTTAATGGTTCTTCCTGCTGTTATATAATTCATTCAAGATGCAATTTGGGATCCGTATCATTTACAAACTGTTCTTATATGGCAGTAATACACAGCCTTCCATGAATTTGCATAATAAATATTTTTCTTTAAGAAGAGCAGTACTCCTGCTTGATATTTAATGAATTTTAAGCTGTATGGAAGTGATATTCAAATCCATCCATTCATCCATCAATAGTAACAGGAAGATCCTCCTCATTAAATACATAGTAGGCAGTTTGGGGAAAAAAAAAAGATATTATGAAATGAAATGCATTGCACCTTCTATATCATATTTTCATTCTGCAGTAGGTTATGAATGAAATCTTTGAGATTTAGCTGTCTTCCAAATGGGTGTTTCCTAGGCTTTCTTCTCAAAATAAAAAGTGTGGCACCAGCTTAGCAAAGTGTGACTGCACTGAAAACTTTTCTCTTTTTGCCAATTTTAATTCTGTTTTTTTTTTGTATTACCAGGAGACTTACAGGGAGCATATTTTTCCAGGGTTTACTTCTAGAGCTGACTTTTAGTCTCTTACCATTTTTAAATGAAACTCGGGACTGTAGGTTGCAATGCAAGTACTTGAACCCTATATGTCCGGGGGGAACACAGAAGTGTGGGCATCAGAATGTTTGAAGAATTTGCCAGATAATGCTGCAGCGGATGTTTCCTTTTTGGTACCTGCATTTCTTTTGAGCCACACTGCGAACTGACTATTGACCATAGCAGCCAAAATGTATTAGCTTTTTGACAGAGGTCAGCTTATCCAAAAGAGGTCAAAACAGCGCAATGTCTGACTGTATTTCTAAGCAGAAAGCATGTGGGGATTCTGCACTTCTCCACAAGATGCTTTTATTGTTAAAATACTTTAAAGATTAGTAAAAGCCATCCAAGTGTAAAAGCACTTGGAAAAGGTGGTCTTACATCTGTAGCAGACTGATTTTTTTTAAAAAAAGCTTTGTTGCATTGTCATTTGCTGCCAGCAGCTGGGAAGTGACAACTGAGTAGTAAGATTTAGGAAAGATGGACAGACTTGTATGCAGTCAAGCTTAATATCTGAGGCATCTGAGGAAATGTCTGGCCCGTCTGCTTCTCCCACAATCGTTCTTGCTGCTTCCACTTTCCAGTTAGCTAAATTTTTGTCAACTACCAGCCCACATCCCCTTTGCAAAACATAAAAGTTTGGGAAAAAATTACTCCTTTTGCAGGCCTTGAAAATTATATGCTATAGGAGACACTGTTCTGAAGCTCCTGTTACTCTGCGTGAGTCACACCTCCTCTATACAGAGGGAGAGACTAGAGATCCCTGTGCAGAAATGGAATAAAGTGGAAGATTGTAGCATGGGTGCACAGCTGTTTCCTTTACTGGGATCCTCCCATGCTCCCTTCCTTTTCTGTTCTGGGAGAACACAGCAAAATGCAAATTCACCCTTTGCAGACCCTGAAGCATATTCCCACACAAAATAGCAACTCTTTAAAAGGGAGAATTAGAGCTGAGACTATTGTTTAAAATCTCAGACTACTGCCAAACATTTTCTTTTTATAAATTAGATCTGCAACAGTTCTTCTCACCGCAGTCCTATGGCACCATCCAGCTGCATCAAATATTCCATTATCTTAGTATTAGGAACAGCCAGAGTTATAGATTGAGTCAACCTTGTAAAGATCACTTCTTGAAATTTATCGACGGAAACGATGCTAGGCCAGAAGTGAGCAGGTCTAATTATTTGTGATGACTGTTAATTAGCACTATTTTCATGTAGTTAATTTTTTTTTCTTGTATTCTTGAACTGTGCTAACTGAAGTCCAGGAAAGCGAGGCACTTCTCCAATTCTTCAGATGGTTTTGGTACAAATAAAATCAAATAGCTACTTTTTAATTGTGTTCCTTATGGCCTAATGACTGATACTCAGCTGAATTGAATGGTTGTGCCACACATCTAAAGTACGAAACTATGAAGGGGTGATGACATTGCAATGAACAAGATGTTGATTTTTTTTAGATGCACATTTGAATGTTTGCAGATCGGGAGAGAGCCCGCTGACCATAGTTTTCCAAAGGCTTGCTCTGGCCCTTAGAGGGGCTTAGGCAGTGCAGAAGACTTGGCTCAGGCACTGCTGGAAGTTAGGGCAGGCAACCGAGGGACTCAGAGGTTAGGTTTCTTCCAAGAGCAAGGGATCTGTAGAGTTAAACTATGTATCAGGACAGTGCCCTCTCATGAAACGCAGCCTTGCACACTTTAAAGGACAAAATATCTTGATTGGATTGCCCTTAGTCCAAACTGCAACCACATGATCTTAAAGGTCCTTTCCAACCTAGACAATTTTACAATTCTATGATTTTATGGAAAGAGGCAACTGACCATTCGGCAGATGCTCCCACCTACATAGAGACTGTCAGTCTACAGCTGAAAACAACAAATTAACTACACTTCAGTGATCATACTTCTGAGTGACCACCCATTCCCAAATAGCAAAATAGAATGTACCTTTCAAAAAACTACAGCTTGCGTGCAGCATTTTCTCGTAAATACAATGCAAGTACTTGGTGTAAAGCCTTTTATTTATAAAGCCTCACTTATAAAAACAAATCCCATGGTAAAAGATGCCCTGCATGGTATTAAATAATTTTACTGTTTTATGTATGTCATGACTGTTGTAATACAGATCTGTCTCTGACTGCCCACTGAGTGCAACACGATGCTTAGAAACAGAATGCTGCTGAAGCAACTGTGAGCCCATTGAAAAGACACCAGTTTATTTTAAGAACAAAACAAAATTTTATTCTGTATCAAAGCAAAACAGCTACAGATGAGCAAGGCTGTCCAGGGAAGTAAATTACGTGGAAGTAAAGAATAAATGTATTATAGAGTATGTTGGCTGTGGACCAAGAAGTACATTTCATTATAATTGGTCTGTTGAAAGAATTGATCTGTGAGTACAATCTCTCTACGTCAAACCAAAGTAAATGTTATAAATCAGTGAGGCTGTATCATTTGAATATCTGTAAGAAGAATGAAGCCACTCAAAACTAAGACTGTTTATGCAGGATTTTTTTTTTTTTTTTGTTTGTTTGTTTTTAAAATTGCAATGTTTTCCTTGGAAAAAAAAGGGGGCTTGCGAGTCTATTAATTGAAGCAAGCCTAAGCATCTCTTACAAGTTAAGAGCTGGGCATTTCACCAGTGCACATAGTAATGGCTACGTGACTCAGACTGAGTTCCAGCAGGCAGCGCTTCGATCCTTGTCTATATGGTGTATTCGAGATGGGGGCTCTTGTTTGTGGTCAAAGATCCTGTCACATTTAAATATCCAGTTGTATGAGAATTAGTCACCAGACAATTTAGGATATCTCCCTGTTTGTAGCTGCCTGATGACTCAAAGCTATAACTTTCAACTGGGAAACAAACTGGGAAACAAACTGGCCAGTCTTTTTGTAGAGGTGTAACAGGAAGGAAAAACTTGCTCTGAAAATGGCCCTTAGTCATGAAATCAGAAGTTTAGAAATGGAGACTACTCACTAGATATACATACCTATATAACACAACTGCTTTTGCAAACGATTTTGCACATTAGAGGAAATGAAATTGACCTCTTGAACCCAGCCTATGTTTAGTGATCTGGCAAGTGTTAACACAGGGAGATTCCCTCCTTTCCATCCTTATTTAGGTGATTTGGAAAGGTAATGCCCCTGGGTCTGATCTTTTGGGATGCAAAAGAATGAGAAAAATATGGCAAGGAAATCTAAATCAAGCCCATGTACTACTTCAACTTGAAGGCCATTGCAATGAGCAGTTCCCCTGAAGAGCAAAAACATCAGCGCTCAAGTCTAAAGCACCTCTTTCAAGGAATTGAAGCTTTTCTATCATCCTAAAGGCAATATAGCAGCAAATAATACAAATTCAGACTCCTGTTGTTAGCTATTTATTGGCATGAATTCTAGTAGTAACAAAACAGAACATAAATGTTGGTCTCACACTTTTTACTTTAAAATGACCCTTAAAAAAAGAAAGCCTTGGTAACTTTTACTGCCTGTGTATGAAAAAGCTGCCGCACAGGTGATTGTGTCTTATATGGAGTATCTTTGTCTGCATTCACCTCTTACATACGCCATCAACTGCCTTCCTATCCTTCTTACTAGTCCTGGTAACCTGGCTCCTTCCAGGAACTGGTGATCCTATGTGCTGCCTTTTCTGTTCCTAGCTGTGGAGGAAATTGCTGCCCAGCACACATCCTCAGCTCTTGGATCCTTCTTCAAAAGGGCAGTTTGTCTCCTTGCAGCTCATTCAAGATCCTTGGATCCTTCTTCAAAAGGGCAGTTTGTCTCCTTACAGTTCATTCAAGATCACTTTAAAGCCAATTATCTTTGCCTTGCATGATGATAGATAATAATTAATGGGAATGGGTCGAGGTGGTTAAGAGCTCTTTATAGCTACTGTACCTCGAATATATTGTATAATAAAGCAGTGTTATAAAACTACAGCAGATATGAGGCTTTTACCCAATGTTCCTGAGTTTTGTGTTATACCATTACCTTTTAAGCTCATTGCACTTAATGCAAGTGATATATCCTATTTCATTAATCAAAAAGCAGCAAAGATGGCCAAAAAGCTCAGTCATGAGACATTCATGATGAACTGAAGGGCACCGGTGTACCTATTTCATCTGAGATGATAAAATCTTGAAACAGGATCTAAAGTATGGATTTTTCTTGTTCCTGCCCTTAATAATTTGTCTTAAACTTTTTGCTTGTCTTCTGTGTCTTGTTGCTGAGCCATATATTTTGAAACTAGATCAGCTGTTTCATATATGATTAAACCAGTAAAGTTATGTTTATACACATAAACAAGAAAATGCAGAATAATTTGGGCTCAAAGGTACTATAATAAACCTTAGAGTTTCAAATATAATTAATACAATACCTTGCAGATAGTCATACTTTTTATCACAGGATCTCAAAATGACCTAGGATAGTATCTTCACTGTGAGATGCTGACATAGAGGAACATGTCAATCCTAATTGACTCACCTAATACTCATAACAAATGTATCTCAGAATAACTAGGTTTCTGGCTTTGTTGTTCTGCCCTATTTGCCACCAGTTAAAATACAGTGTTAAGCAGGTAATAACTAAGAATTGTCTTAGAATGATAAAATGAATTTAAATTTCTTTATTGACTTCTATTACTGAAATGCATTTTTCTGCTTTGACTATCTCTAGTTAAAATAGTAACCCAACTTAGTCAAACATGAGGGTCTGTTGAATACTCTGTATAATTCCAAGAATGATGTACATCAAGGTAGACTTATGTTTAACAGTGCCTATTAATAATCTTGTGCTTTAAAACAAAGCAAGCAAGTAAAACATTTAAAGAATGACACAACTGTCCTGCAGCTAAATTTTAAAAATTCAGACAGTTCAGATACACTTAAAATATATCATTTAACATGTTAAAATTAATAAATCAAACAGCTAGACTAATTTTCATTCCATCCTGATAGGGATTGACAATAACCCCATGTTTAAAGGTATTTGTGTGTACTGCCTTAAGGGATGTAAAACTGTTTTACTGAATACATACCATCTTTTTCTTTGTTATACTTCTTATGTCATATTTTATAACTGAGTGCAATTTTTTTGTGAACTTGCAAGAAATGACAGAAAAGAAACTGTAAAATTATAGTGCATCAAATTCTTCTATATTGTTAGCTGTGGAATGCTTCTAAGTTCCCAGGGCTCAGCATTTCTCAAAAAACATTAATTTTACCAGCTTCTGATTTTTCTTGTGAGCCTCTGTGAGTAGAACTATCTGTTTCCTTGTTATTTTCTTTGTATGCATTGGGAGTTGTGAAAGGCAGTTTTTGGAGGAGTTATGGAAACATAAACCAGCATGATCTTGTGTTGCCCATGGCAGCTAGGCAACTGAGGAGCTAATTAGGTGCCCCTTACATTAGGGATGTAAACTGAAGCAGAAGTCTCAGCAAAGGAATCTGAGAGGAACCACATCTCTCACAGCTTATGTTACTGAGTACGTAAATTTATATATATGTGTATATATATATGCAATGCTATGACAAGCCTAGCAGGAGTATATATTACCCTAATTGGCCTTGATTCTGTTCCAGTAGAAGTAATTGGCAAAGGTCTTACCAGCTTCAGTGTATTGGGACTACGACTATTGGCAGCACGGGGAAAGACTCATGGATCTGTCACAGGCGAAAAATTAGCATAGAATCATAGAATCATAGAATAAGTGAGGTTGGAAGGGACCATTAAGATCATCAAGTCCAACCGTTAACCTACCCTGATTTAAAAACACCCACTTCTAAACCATGTCCCTAAGCACCTCATCTACCCTTTTCTTAAACACCTCCAGGGATGGTGAATCCACCACCTCTCTGGGCAGCCCATTCCAATGTTTAATAACCCTTTGAGTGAAAAAATGCTTCCTAATATCCAATCTAAACCTGCCCTGACATAACTTGAACCCGTTTCCTCTTGTCCTATCACTTGCCACGTGGGAGAAGAGGTCAGCCCCCATCTCTCTAAAACCTCCCTTCAGGTAGTTGTAGAGGGTGATAAGGTCACCCCTCAGCCTCCTCCTCCCCAGGCTAAACAATCCCAGCTCCCTCAGTCGTTCCTCATAAGGCTTGTCCTCCAGACCCCTCACCAGCCTGGTAGCCCTTCTCTGGACACGCTCCAGCACCTCAATGTCCCTCCTGTAGTGAGGGGCCCAAAACTGAACACAGTACTCGAGGTGAGGCCTCACCAGTGCCGAGTACAGGGGGATGATTACTTCCCTACTCCGGCTCACTACACTATTCCTGATGCAGGCCAGGATGGTGTTGGCCTTCTTGGCTGCCTGGGCACACTGCTGGCTCATACTCAGCCGGCTGTCCACCAACACCCCCAGATCCTTCTCTGCCAGGCAGCTTTCGAGCCACTCCGCCCCCAGTCTGTAGCACTGCATGGGGTTGTTGTGACCCAAGTGCAGGACCCGACACTTGGCCTTGTTGAACCTCATACCATTGGCCTCAGCCCATCTGTCCAGCCTGTCCAGATCTCTCTGCAGAGCCAATCTACCCTCAAGCAGATCAACACGCCCCCCCAGTTTAGTGTCGTCTGCGAACTTACTGAGGGTGCACTCAATCCCCTCATCCAGATCATTAATAAAGATATTAAAGAGAACCGGTCCCAGCACCGATCCCTGGGGGACACCACTTGTCACTGGACACCAACTGGATTTAACTCCATTTATCACCACTCTCTGGGTACGGCCATCCAACCAGTTTTTTACCCAGCGAAGGGTACACCTGTCCAGGCCACGAGCAGCCAGTTTCTCCAGTAGAATGCTATGGGAAACGGTGTCAAAAGCCTTGCAAAAGTCCAGGTAGACAACATCCACAGCTTTTCCTTCATCCACTAAGCGGGTCACCTCATCATAGAAGGAGATCAGGTTTGACAGGCATGACCTGCCTTTCACAAACCCATGCTGACTGGGCCTGATCACCTTGTTCTCCTGCATGTGCCGTGTGATGGCACTGAGGATGATCTGTTCCATGACCTTCCCAGGCACCGATGTCAGACTGACTGGCCTGTAGTTCCCCGGATCCTCCTTCCGGCATGTTGGACTTGATGATCTTAATGGTCCCTTCCAACCTCACTTATTCTATGATTCTATGATTCTATGATTCTATGTTAGGTTTGTCCCCACCTTTAACATGTGTTCAGAAGTGAGCTAATCTCATAGACTTCATCTACACTCTGAAAGAGCGGCTATATTTGATTTCTTTGTGCTCTACATTTTACCATTGGATAAAATAACTCTGTTCATACATTTGAAATATTCTTACCCTTCTTTGAGCAGCCTATTGTTCATCACTAGTGCTGGCAGCTATCTGCTGTCTCAATGTAATATGTTTGGATTCCTGTAGCTTTAAAGATTTTTCAATCTAATAAAATCATAACCAATCAATTTTTCTAATGTAAAGATTTAAAACTGCAAACTGTTTGCTAAGAAATATTTTCAAGCTAAGATGCCTGCTGGACTGTGTAATAGACTCTACGTGATTGGCCTAAGTCTGTGCTCTTAACGGTTTTGTGTCTTTATTGATGTTTTCTGCAGTGCTCAGGCTATGAAAAATTATGCATCTTCTCTCCAGCTTAGAGAAAAATAAGTCATGGCTGCTAATGATTTCACCCTATCTATTCATTAGAAATAAATGAGCATGGATGGTTGGTGATATTTCATCTTGTACTGGTCTGGTAATATTTGTAAATAGGATAATAACTTTTCTAGTACTTCCTCTCTCCCTCACTTGAGACTTGTTGCTGTCAAACTCAGGAAAGGCAAGTCAGGCTGATGAGCTAGAAAGTGCCATGAAAGGTACTGAAGCAACGCAAGAGCTTGTCAAATCAAGTGGCTCCTCCTTTCAATCACATGAGGTTCCAGGCCTGAATAATAAGAGCAGTGTGATTTCTGAGAGTTAATTGGAAACCTCTTTTTTTCGGCTGACTGTTGGCCTTGAGGACCTGCCAGGCTAGAAGGGAAGATGTCTAGTCCACCTTCCCGCTGAGGCCAGTATCAACTATAACTGTGTTATCCCTGGCAGATATTTATCTGGCCTTTTCTTAAAATCTTCTAGTGAGGGCAAGTCTGCAGTCTTCCAGGCTGTTTATTTCAGTGTACCACTATCTGTGTCGCTAAGAAGTTTGTTGTATAAGCCAAATCATCTTTTCAGGTGATCTAAGTTCATTAGTTTGTCTGTGTGCCGCAGACATGAACGGAATGTTCTTCTTTCTCTTTGGCAGCAGCTTTTTGTGCATGGCATTGTTATGTCTCCTAAATCTTCTCATGTTTAAATTAAGCATTTTGAGTCATTCTCAAAATGCAATTCACGTCTTTTAAGTCTCTGGCTCCATTAGCTGTTCTCATCCAGATTTGCCTCATTTGGCCCATGGTGTTCTTTGAAGTGTGCTGCCCCAAACTGGTCATCCTACGGCCATTACACTCCTAAGCAGGACATAATTCATCTGGTTATTGATTATATTAATCTTTCCATTCATATGAGATTGGCAGGCCATGCTGCTGTTCATAATCCCAGGGTGATATTTAGCTTTGCTCTATCAACCAGCATGAGAATAGATCCTGAAAAGAAGATCTCAACAGTACCTGTTACCACCTACCTTAAGACCATCTTTCTTTAGCTTACTTACAAGAGGGTCATAAGAGACTGAACCTCATTAAGATTTCTGACAAATTTTATAATGGGTATAAGGATTTGCAGCATCAAAAATATGCTACTTTTAATGAGAGGAATTTTTGCTTCCTGACAGCAAAATGCCTCTAGTAATAGTTATGATTTATTAGGGAAAAAATCTTAATTTTTGGTGGGGATGGTGGTAGAAATGAAATGGTACCTGGGTATGTGCTTGTCTCCTTAACTCTGTTTTGCCTTCACTGAGGTAGATATGAGCCTTTTAAGAGGGTAGCCAACAAGTCAGACAGGGATTTTCCCAGGAAACCCATTCATGTGTTGATGCTTTTTGTCCTCCTGATTTAAATTGTTATTTCTCTTGCTATTTTCCAAAATAAAACCATGCATTTTTAGTAGAAATTCTTTCAAGTTTCCAATTAGTAAATAATTTCTGGAATCAAAGTTTGCATATTAAAGCAAACCCTGGAATGCAAACTTTGAAATCTCTGTGACTCCATATAAATACATTAGAAGGAATCAAAGTTGTGGTTGGGAAAAAAATGGCATTAAAATAGATTAAGGACCTAAATTATTTTATAGCACATCGCAGTCTTGGTCATGGATCCAAATCCTTTTCAGCAGTGTCATAGTCCATAGAGATAGTACTTGCCTAAAAAGATGGTACTTACCTTTAGGAACTACATTAAAAAGTTATTCAGATCATAGCTAGATGCTTGCTACTAGAGGGTAACAGATTTATACAGATAGATGAGACAGAAAAAGGAAACAATAATTTGATAGAAATAAGTTGTGATCAGTACAGTATTCAAGTCTGAGGTGGGGAAAATAATGAAATGTAATAATGTTTTTGAAAAGATCCTGTGTGATTCTGCCTTTTTACATAAGGGAGGAGGAACAGGGATATTTCTGAAATGATAATTTCAAATAAAAAGTGAGGGGAAGGACTAATTAGTTGAAATAGTTTCATGTCACTTAGATGAAATGGTTTACTGTACACTGCATTCATAGCAGATTATCTCTAAATATAATAATTTTAACGATAAAATGTAAACCTTTAAGCCTCACTAGGCTTTGACTTTGCTCCTCACAAGCAATATATATTGTAGGAAAGTCAATTAGAATCTACAGAAAGCCTTTGAGCGTAGCACCTTTGTGCTTGGATCAAAGTGAGGAATGCCTGTGAGGTTAGGGGTGAACTCAAATCAAAGGCTCACAGTGAGGAAGAAAACTGAATGTTAGCCAACGTGGCCAAAGCAATTTTTTCCAAAAAGCTTTTTGCTATTGTTAGCAGATATGATAATATTTTACAAAGGTTGATGCATTGTCCAATGGCGTTTGTATATTGCTTTGAAGTTAAGTTTTCAGAATATTGCAGCTAAAACTGGGCAAAACTTCTCTAGCCCAGCAAAAAGCCCAAGTAATCTTATTTGGACACAATATTTGTGAAGTTCAGCTTCAATTAACTGTTTGAATCTCCTGGAGTTTCAGGTGATCTATTCTGTTTGAAATAAGGCAAGCATGGTACATGGTGGAGCGCCATTTCAGCCTGCAATAGGACTTCTTCCTCACAGCGTGCCTCAGACTATCTTGTTTGATGCAATTTATTATTTTTTTTCTTCATTTTTAATAATGCCAGCACTTGTTTCCTCCATCCCCTTGGAATTTCCTAGAGGTTTATTTTCACATCTTTTGTTTTGTGGGGTAGAGGAGACAGCATTTCCTTCTTCCACTCCAGCATGCAGAATAAGTGAACTGAGAATGGGAAGCAATTGTCTTTTCCCTTGGCTCAGTAGAAGTAGGAACAAGAAATATTTTTCTGATGTGGCTGCTATCACTTCCCAGTGGCCTATAACTCAGCCCGGAGTTAAAATCTGCAAATCTGCAATCTGCACTGAAAGTAGCCTTGTTATTGTGTGGGTTGACTGAGGTAATAAACAAAGTATAATGTAGGAGAAAATGAATAGATGAGCGTAAAAATGAACGGCACATACAGAAGAAAGGGCAAATATTTGCACAAATATTGTTCAGTTGCTTTTGAATGCTTGGTTGTTAGCAGAAGCCGGAGACCTTCCTTTTTTCTCTCTGTCTCAAGGTTTATATGGCTAGCTACAAAGATTCAAACTTGAAAAAGATTATATTGACTATATACATAAGAAAAATCATGATCTGAGACCTTGCACGCAGCAGTGTAAGCATGAGCATAGCCCTATAGAGGAGCTGTAATTAGGACTGCACATATCCTGCCAGGCAACTGTCAGTCAGCTATTTCTCTTTTCACTTCAGCTGTCAGTGGGTTGAAAGGAAATAGAAAAGACAGAGCTTTTTAGTGTAGGAAAAAATCAAGTCTGTCTCTCTCACTTGCTAGCCTCCGCAGGGAAAGTAAAGATTTTTTTCCTTAAATGGACAACAGCATGCCTAAGAAATCATACCATCTTTAATGAAATCTTAAGCAACTGAAATTATAGGATTAGTTTTATTACATTAGCAGACATGAATGAAGGTCTAACAGTTGGAAATGAAATGCTACTAACAACATGATAATAAACTATTTTTATCTTTGTTCTGCCTAGAGGTCCCATGCAATTAGTGTCCAATAAGCTCTTATTTAATAAGATATGATGAATACTTTCAAAATGAAAGCTATTGCTTTGAGAACAAGATATACATTGTGTATGACCTGAAGAGAACTACATTAAAACACAGAAATAACTGTGAAAATCAACAAGCGAGGAAAAACATTCACAAGGCTGAACCACAGCTTTGCACTTACGCTGGCTGAGGATGTTTTCTCATTAATGACTTTTAAAAAACCCTTTCAAACATGCCAGAATGAAAGCATTTCTGGAAATATACCCGAGTTGGACAAGAATGATTGGAAAGGTGTCTTTGGTTCGGGATCTGAAACGAGTGGATGAAAGTGTGTGTGTGTGCGTGCGCGCGCGTGTGTGTGTGGTGTGTGTGGTCCCCGTGCCAGAGTAGCCCCTGGCTGGCAGGGAATCTGGAGCTGGCATCAGCAACAGGGGGCTCCCCAAAAACTGTTACGTAGAAAGCTGTTATTAATTTTCTTGCTTTTCCTAATTTGGATTTTAGACAGCGGATTTTCTGATGAACCATGATGCAACACAGTAAGGGCTTTACAGAACCTTTCTTTATCAATTATACTGATTACTCTTTTTCTGCATACGTCTATGATTTATGAAAGAGTTTCTTATCAGGTTGAAAAGCTGAATTAAAAAGCTTTTTTTCATAACTGGAATGATATTTTGCAAATTTGACTGCAAAGTATATCCTTTTCTGATATTCCTTCCTCTTTATTTAAAACCAGAAAGAGGTTTCTAGCAAGAAACCATGGCGGTGCCGTGGGAAAAGCCTGTGTCAGAAAGGACAAAATGCTGCCCGGCAGCCAGGGCTGAGGGGAACGGTGTGAGAAACAGCCCTGCCAGCACCCAGGGGAGAGGGGAAGGAGGGGAGAAGGAGAGGAGGTGCCCCAGGTGCCCCAGCAGGGACGCCCTGTGGCCCCTTGGAGACACCACGCTGGAGCAGGTATCCACACTGCAGCCATCGAGGACCTCACAATGGAGCAGGTGGATATTTCATGAAGGAACTGCAGCCTGTGGAAAGCCCAGGCTGGACCAGGTTTATCCTGAAGGACTGCAATCCATGAGAAGGATTCATGCTGGAGCAGAGGAAAAGTGTGAGGAGGAAGGAGCAGCAGAGAGCAGCTGTCACGGACCAACTCTGATCCCTCATTCCCCAAAATCCCCCTGTGTTGCTTGGAGGAGGGGGGAGGCAGAGGAGCTGGGGATGAAGGAGTGAAGTTGAGCCTGGGAAGAAGGCTGGGGGTGGGAAGGTGCTTTAATTTTTGTTTCTCACTGTCCAACTCTGTTTTTAATTGGCAATACATTAAATTAATTTTCTCCAGCTCAAGTCTGTTTTGCCTATGAGGGCAACTGATAAGACGTCTTGGTGTCCGTACCTCCTCCCATGAGCTTTTTAATCTTATTTTCTCCCTCTGCCCTGTTGAGGAAGGGGTGTGAGAAAGCAGCTGGGTGGGCATCTGGCAGCCAGCTGAGGTCAACCCAGCATGAATGGCATTTCAGAAACTTCCTGTGATAGAGCATCACTTGCATCCTAGATGACTCAACAAGCACAGTCGCCTGCACCCACAGATCTGGTTAGGTTTTAAGGCTCCTATACAGAAATTTCTGGAGAGTGATCCATTTTAAAGATGCACATAAGAACAGATATGGCAGAAGACAATCTGTTTCTTCCCATTGACACTTAAGGTTATGGAATAGATTTCCACTTTGCACAATAACCATACTTTTGAAAGTCATTAAAATGATTTGTTTTTTTATTTATTTTTGCCAAGTATTTTCAATTAGTGGTATTCTCTTTCCTGTGGGAGTCTGCCTGGAACCTTAGAAACTGTTTTGTTAAACACACCAGTGAAACTGAAACCTCTTCATACACTATTTTGGCATAAGAGACTTTTCTTTTTGGTAGTAGTAGCACTAGAATAGAGAGCAGCTTTTTATTCAGCACTTTCAAACAGCTGCTTCTGGAAACTTTTGTAACCTCTTTTATTTTCGTCACAGGGAGGTTGAGGAGGAATTATGTAAAATAAAAATGTCAATGCCATTTCTTTTGCAAAGAACTTTGGTCAGAAGCTCTTTTAAAGAATGTCTTTGAATATGGGCAGGGAAGTCTGTACATACGCTATTTGACAAATACAGCTTAAAGCAATTACAGATTTGGAAGAAGACAATACTGTACATACAGGCTGAGCTTTTGGTTATGGCAAATCAGAAACAGGTTTGGCATTGGACTGCCGTGTTGTTATCCTATTGATTAGGCTTGTAAAGGAAATTGTATTACTGAGGCTGTTGCTGTTTTCTGAGTGTGAAAGAGGAAGACATTGTTGGTGGTGTCAGTTTGCACGTGCATCCTCTCTCATTGCTCTGGCAATATTCACCATCTGCCATGTAGAATAACGCCAGTCTCCAGTAGCACTATGCTAAAGTTTAATTGACTCCAAGCCTCATCATTATTTTGAGAAAAGTTATACAGCATTTCGTTGGAACTCACAAAATTCTTCACCCCGGGGAACAGCAGTATGTATATGACATATGGTAGTAAGTAGAGTGCTGCTGGTGTAAAGATTCAGAGATCTCTCAGTCCTGGTTCACATGTTTTATGGCATTGTCATATTCCCTTATGTCAACTGATGTTCTCCCCATGGCTACAAGCTCGTAAAGTAGGAGTCCAACCATTTAGGGATTCCCTTTGTGTTTTGCATTCAATATACTTCTAATACATAATTTTTTCTTGAACTGAGGAAAATAAACTAAGACTTTATGAGGTGCCTATTTTTTTCCCCTGTGTAGAAGCTTAGCAGTTATATACCTTTTAGTTGTGGATTTATTACATCATTAAACTTCTACTGTCCTTGTAGGTATGTGATCCAAACATTAGTTCATAGGAGAAGAATAAAAATAAATTTTTAAAAAGTCATTGCAAAACAACTCTTTCACAGCCTATATATCCCAGCTGAAGATACTGAATATACCGCTGTAAAATTAACTCCTTTATTTGACAGATAGCTATGTAGCTCAAACTTTAAAGTCACAAGAGGGATCAAATACATAACATTAAAGCTTCCCTACTTTCTTATAAAAAAATTGTAGTAGATATGAGTTGTAGGAGGAGCACGGAATTCTATAACAAAGTACAGAATGGATCTGCTTGCATAAGCAAGAAGTTACACTCTGGAGAAGTGGAGGTACTTGGTGATGTCTGCCTGTTTTATTCTTACAGAACTGGAGAAGGCAGGAACAAAGCGAAGGTCTTGATTGGGAAGCATAGCCACATCTACTTCAAAAACAGAGCAATTCCAATGTTAAAAAAAATTACTCATATATTCACTGTGTTATGTGTTCCAGTGTGCTTACAAACCCACTCCCTGGGTGACTGAAATCTTAACAAAACGCAGGGGTGGAGGGGATTATTTTGAAATTTAACATTGCTATACTATTTCAAGAGAGGTCACTGGTTTGAAGATATATCTGGAATCCCAGAACAGACTGATTGAAGCCTGAGTGATGTAAATTTTCTGTAGTAGTCAAGGAGTTTACTTCCAAAGTGCAAATTTGAAGAAAGAACCTCAGTCCTTGTTCAGTTGTGGAAAATGCTAATTGAGTCCTTGTAGTGACTGTGACGTTTTATGAGTGTGTTGCTTTGGCTAAACCTCATGTCCCCGTAGTAGCGCTGAGGAACGGAGCATGAGATGTAGAAATGATTATGGCAGATTGGAACTACTAGCAGATCCCTCTATTATCCTCATTGTCAGCACTTCTCTAACCAATGCCTTACTCCTAATTGGAACTAAATCTTTTCAAATATATATCACAAATTCTTGATATAGTGTACGTGATCGGAAGGGTGTTTTACTGCATGAGTCATAAGTGAGAGAAAAGAATGGTCCAAAAAAACCATGCTTGGGTTTTTAGGGGAAGAGAAACAAAAAGAAATTACTTGAAGTGGTGGTTTCCAGAACAAGTGTAGTAGAGAATTTAAGCTATGGACAACACTAGGTAGTATTTCTAGTAAAGATCTGAGTGTCAAGGGAGTGCACTTGAGTGGGACTGCCTGCAAATACAATAGGATTGGTTGCAATGACTGTAAAATGAAATTTCAGAATGATCTTGGCAATGTGGAGAAATGGTCTGAGATAAATGAAATGTAAGCTGACGTTGGTCTTAGCTAAACATTTTGCAGAATCAAGATGGGGATTAGCTGACAACAGCTCTGTGGAGGAAAGTCTTGAGATTACAATGAATGGGTCAATAGCAAACTTCTGAAAAAAGCAACATCATGCTAAGTTCATAAAAATGTAAAAGTCATGAGAAATAGTTATCTGCTCCCCCAGGCACAAGGGTGTCTCTGCTAGACACCGTGAAAGTCAGGCAAATATGTTAAAAGGTGAAGTGGGCTAACTGGACAGGGTCTTGAGAAGTTGTCAGAAGGGAGGAGGGCACCAACACTGCAGCCAGGCAGGTGAGCACCAGGCATTGCTGTTCAGTAGCGTTCAAGAACAGGTGCAGCCATGAGGGGAGGAGGCACATGAGGAGATACATGAAGAGACATGTTCAGAGAAACGTGGGGATAAAGCAGAGGAGGAGAAATGGAGGAGACACATGGAATAGGGCACTGTTGGGAATATGGGTGTAGATGCACTCTTGGAAGTAGGTGCTCAGTGCCAGAGGGGCTACCTCTGATGTGCTGCAGCCCCTGCCCAGGAAAGGGACACTCCTAAGCTATTATGGACCTTGGGTAACCCACAACAGAGTAGGGACATTCCCGAGGAGCTGTGGCCCCTGGAGGACCCTGACGGAACGCAGGAGCAGTAAGAAACATGGAGTAGTGGAGGAAAATGAATAAGAAGCAAGGGACAGCAGAAAGAAACCTTTACACAGACACCTCACCAAAGGGACTGGGAGTGTAACTGAGTGTAACGTGTGGTGACAACAGGGTAAGTTGAGCATAGGAAGGGGGAAGGAGAAGAGTTGGGCTGAAGCTGAATCTCGGGAAGGGGGCAGGTATTTTCCTAAGGGAAGGTTTTAGTTGTTTGTCTTCTTTTTTTCTCAATACCCAAATCAGTAATTAAATTTGTATTAATTGCAAATAAAATAATTGAGTAAAATCACCTGAGTTGAAACTGTTTTGCCAATGATAATGTGACAATTATTGAGCTCGAGTTAGACATTGTGAACAACTTTCTAATGGCAAAGGTGTTTATGTAATATAATAGCTGTCCTAGGTTCTACAGTTGCAGGTGTGGATGTTATCTTAATACAAATGCTAAGTAGGGATCACCCAATTCACAGGACTGATTTTTAGATCACTTTAGCCATACTTAGGGATCAGTGCCTCCCTCCATTTCCCTGCTTTGCCTTGCAACTCTCATTCCCTTAATTTGTAATTCTTAGAAGCCTCTAACTTTCAGTCTCCTGCCCCCTTTTACATTCCCTTAAATATTTTGCTCCTACGGTCATTTTGGTCCCTGGTCTTGATCACACACATACACATTCTATTCACCATCAGCAGACCTGCAGTAGTCCCATTCTCATTCTGTGCCATTCTGTTTTGTCTTCCCTCATCTTAGCTGCAGCCATGTCGTTCAGTATTTGCTCACCTTTATCGACAATTATGTAGCTAACCCCAAAGTGAGCCATAACTAATGAAATACTGGGTGATCGCTAATATCAGTGATTTGATTGCTAGCCTAAGAATTAGGTTTGGGAGTACACTAAGTGATTGGGTAAGCCCTTTAGAATATTGTGTATTCCTGGCA
Organism: Pluvialis apricaria; assembly: GCA_017639485.1. NCBI lineage: Eukaryota > Metazoa > Chordata > Aves > Charadriiformes > Charadriidae > Pluvialis > Pluvialis apricaria. Next base: position 108,058,958 of record CM030007.1, read on the forward strand.
GAGGGTAATTAATGCCATCCAATTAGAATTCAGAATTCCTCACACTTGGGACCTAATGGAGCAAATAATTATGCTGGAGGTGTGTACAAATCCGTCTGCATTTACAAATGCTAAACTCACATTAAAGACTATGGCTTTTCAAAGATCACATAAATATTGTCTTTCGAGATAGCAAAGTGAATGTTTTAAAGATTTCCTGTGGGCATATTTCATACTAAGCTTTGATTTTTAGGAAGGATTGCATGTAATACTTCTTTGTGTCTCAGATTTCCCAGTGGTAACACACAAAAAATTTTACATTCAGTTTCTTTCTTGCAGCTTCAAACTTTTCAATTCAAATAGCAAAATATTCTTTGTTTGTTTTTTTTTTTTTAAATACAAGTATGATGACTCTGCCAGATACTGCAGCAACTGCAATCCATACTGAAAATACGCAGAACTATAGTTCAGGCTTTCTACCCAGAACTCAAATATTATGAGTGGTTCTGCAAAAAGGGAGAAAATAATAGAGTCCTCTCTGTACCTGGCTCTTCCCTATTTGAGATTGTTCACAGTTTTTGGGAACTGATCACTTTTTGTTTGTGAAGAGGGAGGCTGGAGTAACACTTTATAACCATTGAGCCCCAGAATATGTTTAGTGCTGCAATCTCAAATAAGAACTATCTGGATTCTGCAGCAAAAAAGTAATTCTCTGCTGCATGAAGCCTCTACCAGCAGCTAGATTTAGACTGGGGGTGATAGGGTGTGGACACTTGATTCTGACCAGAGGTGCCTGTGTTCCCGCTTCCAGTTCTGAAATGCAGCCACCTAATCCATTCTGTGGCTTTTAACTCTTCCACCTGTACTTTTGGCTGCTTGTTGTTGCTGACTTAGGTCACCTGCCACATAGCATCACTCCGCGACAAATTCAGAGGACCTGGGCAGAGAACTGAGAGCAAAGTAGAGTTGTAGAGTAGACTCCAGCCTCTGCAGGACAGTGTTTGGGGTCCCAAACACACACAACTTTAGACCAAAAAATCTTAGCTACATGTTTACCAAGATATGGATAAATTTTTACACTATTTTTATGCCATTTCATGAGGTTTGGCAATAGGTTGGTACTGTAAGTTTATGCAGTCATAACAAAAAGCAGCTATATATTGTCTCCACTCTGATGTAGCCTGTATTCACCCTACGTGTGTCTGCCTAAAAGCACTCCAACATTTTTGCTTTGCTAAGGGTGGATGAATAGACTATGAGTAATGGGGTTGTAGTCTGAACTTAACAGTAACTGGCTCTGGTGCAGAATATAAAACACAGTGAGATGGAAAGCAGTATTTTTTAATGCATTATAAATATCTTGTACTTTATATAACTCCTGTAATTGGAAATACTCCATTTAAATTGTGTAATTCAAATTGCATTTGTGTGAAACTACTCGAAGCTTCATATCCTCATAACTAAAGTTTTATCTCATCATATTAATGATCATTTATTCTGTCAGTACTAAGACAAACAGGTAAAAAGGAAAGAATGAATTTTAAAATATATATTTTTATAATGCTACCTGTCTTCTCCATTGCAAGTTACATGATACTGAAGAAGCAACCACACCTCAACCAAAAATAAACCCAACTTTCATTCCGTTCAGTCATAACTGTGTTGTTTATTTTGCATGCACATTTTGAGGTTTGTGAGTAAGGTATGATACATCCTAACTGAAAGAAGACCTCTGGACACAGTAACTGCCAACTTTCATTACATTTTTGAGAAGGCAAAAGTGTCTGTTGCAGTTGTATACATGCAAAAAAATTGGTCAGGATGGAAATCTCAACTTTAGAGTTCTGGGTTTTTTTCTGTCTCTGGAAAAGACCAAATAAGTCTAAGAACAACTCAAAAGGGAAGGTTTTCATAGCAAGTCATAATAAAAAAACCCCAAACCGCTCCAACTTTTTGTATTTGTGCCATTTACTTTCTATGCTTGTACTACAATAGAGTTTCTTTAGTTTCATTTTAGGTAGGTTTGCCCACTACGATTTGATAAAAATATGTGGTAAAAAAATCAAAAGATGTTACTGTTTGACAGAAACAGAACCTGAATTCTCTTATTCTTTTGATAGCACATCTTTCTGTTAAGTGAAAAACTTTATAGAATCTAGGACATGTTAGAATAAAGGTCAAATAATCTAGCATTATTACTTATCATTCTGCAATTATATACTAAAGATCCTATCCATCCTAATGCATATATGTAAAAAATCAGAAGTAGAACATTTCTGTGAAAATTGTAACCCTACAGTTTTCTAATTTTGTGTCTTTGGATCTCCAGCTTAACTTTACTGAGCACTGAATATACACTCCTTTGCACCATTACAGGTTATGTTCATCACATTAAGTATTTAAATAATTTTAGATTTTATTAGAATCATAGAATCATAGAATGGTTTAGGTTGGAAGGGACCTTGAAGATCATCGAGTTCCAACCCCCCTGCCACAGGCAGGGATACCTCTCACTAGACCAGGTTGCCCAAGGCCACGTCCAGCCTGGCCTTGAACACCTCCAGGGATGGGGCTTCAACAACCTCTCTGGGCAACCTGTTCCAGTGCCTTACCACCCTTAAAGTGAAAAACTTCTTCCTAATGTTTAATCTAAACCTGCCCTCTTCCAGCTTAAAGCCGTTCCCCCTCATCCTATCACTACATGCCCGTGTAAAAAGTCCTTCCCCAGCTCTCCTGTAGGCCCCCTTTAGGTACTGGAAGGCCGCAATAAGATCTCCCCGGAGCCTTCTCTTCTCCAGGCTGAACAGCCCCAACTCTCTCAGCCTCTCCTCATAGGAGAGGTGCTCCAGCCCTCTGATCATCCTCGTGGCTCTCCTCTGGACGCGCTCCAGCAGGTCCATGTCCTTCTTATGTTGGGGACTCCAGAGCTGGATGCAGTACTCCAGGTGGGGTCTCACGAGAGCGGAGTAGAGGGGCAGAATCACCTCCCTTGACCTGCTAGCCACACTTCTTTTGATGCAGCCCAGGATTCGGTTGGCCTTCTGGGCTGCGATCGCACACTGCTTGCTCATGTCGAGCTTCTCATCAATCATCACCCCCAGGTCCTTCTCCACAGGGCTGCTCTCCAGCCATTCTCCGCCGAGCCTGTATTTGTGCTTGGGATTGCCCCGACCCAGATGTAGGACCTTGCACTTGGCCTTGTTGAACTGCATGAGGTTGGCTTGGGCCCACCTCTCCAGCCTGTCCAGGTCCCTCTGGATGGCATCCCTCCCCTCCAGCGTGTCTGCCTCGCCAAACAGCTTGGTATCATCAGCAAACTTGCTGAGGGTGCACTCTACCCCACTGTCCATGTCGCTAACAAAGATGTTGAACAGCACGGGTCCCAGTACCGACCCCTGAGGAACGCCACTCGTCACTGCTCTCCACTTGGACACCGAGCCGTTGACCGCAACCCTTTGAGTGCGACCATCCAGCCAGTTCTTTATCCACCGAGTGGTCCATTTATCGAATCCATGTCTCTTCAATTTAGAGACCAGGATATCGTGCGGGACAGTGTCAAACGCTTTGCACAAGTCCAAGTAGATGACATCAGCAGATCTTCCCTTGTCCACTGCCACTGTAACCCCTTCATAGAAGGCCACCAAATTTGTCAGGCATGACTTGCCCTTGGTGAAGCCATGTTGGTGAAGGCTGTAAAAGTAGAGAATTCAGAATTAGTGAAATTTTACCTACTATATTTCATTGCCTTTATTTCATTTCACTGTATCTTGACTACTCCCCCACTTAACGTGCTTCATATAATACACACTTGTTTTGTTTTGTTGATAGAAACTGGGTCAACCCCAGTGCTTAAAGGTGGTTTGTACATGAAGTTTACCTATAGCTGTTGGTATTGTTTCTGACCTTCAAGCTTCCTGATGGCTTGATCAGAACCAAGGTTTACTCCTTTTAATCAATGGCAGCTACTGCAAAATAACTGACTTGGAGGTGTGTGTGTGTGTACAAGTAAACTGCTTCATTTCCATTTTTAACTAAAACTGGGAAGACTTTGGGTGAACTTCTCTCTCTTATCACATACAATGTAACTCAGTCCTTAAACACCCTTAAAATTAATCAAGTATTGAGGTGTGAGATGTGAAAACCGTATGTTCTTCACCATGTGATCACTTCCCTTACTCCCACTATGTAGTTGTAATTTGCCAAAATGTTTCCAGTATGTGAAATTAAACCCAACATTATTAAGAATGAAGGTCAGATTTTCAGCTGGTGTAAATCAGAAGAGCTCCATCAAATCAAGGAAAAATTAATAGCTTTTAATGATAAAATGTCAAGTTCTTGAAGTTGCTAGATATCCATTTTGTACATCTGCACTATACACTGTCTGCATTACTCAACCTGTTTCTCTGTGCTAGCTGTTTTCTTTAATTTTACTTTCTTGGTAACCATACGATAAAGGGTCAAACTGTGTAATCCTTGATCAAGAAAAATCTTCTGTGATTTTAATGGGTTATTTAATTTATACTTTGGCTGCTCTGAGTCCATCATTAATATGAATGCACACTTCGAAAAGTTGCTGTGCTTCTGTGGAACACTTACTTGCTGATATTCTGATCTTTCTGGTCTTCCACCTGCTTGAATTGAGGTATTACAGCTCCTGCTCATGTTATATTTTGGTAACCATCTTTACTCAGCTTTCAATTGTGAACCCCTTAAAAATACTAGCTCTCTGATTCGTGTACCCTTTGGTTGAAATAGGCTGGTACTATGGCAACAAGACTACCGTGGTAGCCTTATTTTTCCATCTTTCAACACTTTTTACTCTTATCAGCTCTATATTACCTTTTTGGTTTTTTTTTGGTGGTGGTTTGTGATTTTTTGGGGTTTTTTTTGTACTACCCGCTTCTCTAGAGAGTGGAGCTTAGCAATAGTTGATTCACCCTGTGTTTGTATTGAATTCCTAACATCATCAAGTAATGCTATTTTTTCCAATAAATTATTCTGGAGTAATATAAATTCCAAATACTTATTTGGTAATGCTCAAACTAATGATTCAGATTCAGGCACAGGCATTTAGGCAACGTCACTCGATGATGCTAAGAGAGCTCCTTGGCTAAATCTTGATAGTAAGGCAAATCTGGTCTGTGCTTTTTTTAGTTGACATCTCAACATTAATTGAATTATGCTGGATTTTTGTGTTCTTTTGTGTGAACTAAATGTTTTTTGAAGCATTTTAGAACACTTGGAAAATGGCAGAGATAACACTGAAGACCATTAAAGGAGAAATAACAGTTTATCTACATATATAGTTGGAACACAATGAAGCTTTGATAAACTTTGCTATTGTTAATCCAAAACCTTAAAAAGGGAGAAAAAAAAAAAAAAAACCCTCAAAACTCAAAGTCACACACACATATATACATATAGAAAGATTATATATAAAAAAAATAAATACAAATAATCTTTTTTTAAAGCATTTCAGATGTAATTACTCCCATACTTTCTATCCTAAGGCTGGAAATAAACATTAAAATCCAACAAAACCATAGTTTCCTTTTTCATTTTCTTGATTACAGCATTAGGAACTTTAAGAAAATATCCATCTGAAGAAAAACTCATAGTAAAATTGTCAGAAATTACAACATGGATTCCCACATCCAACTCCTTTAAAAGATATAAAAGGAGCATTTGACTCCAGGGGATGGTTGATGTAGGGAGAGGAAAAGTATTGGAGTATGTTCTGCACCAGCTCTCCCTGGGGGCTGCTGATCTCAGCAGAAAGGTCCAGTGGCCTTGCTTGTTTTCAGGCTCATCCAGCTGACGAGAGCACAGCTTATGGCTCCCAGGCTGCAGTTGCATGACAGCAGATCAACAACACAAGGCCATTTACAACCAAAGACTAAGATGAAGACAGGGAAAAAGTAACTAAAGAAATACAGGCAAAGTCAATTCTCGAGATGTATTTTTATCATCATTAGGATTTTGATGACTGGTCCTTAACATTTATTAAAAATCTCATTGATTTACCATACCTTGTTTTTCAAACATAGCTTTCTCTGAAATATGCAGGTCTGGTATTCAGATTCTCAGTGTGAAAAATGGTATAAATAGTCCTAATTGTAAATATGTTTGCAAATACCTTTTTTGTACAACTAACGTTAAAGCACCTCAAAAGAAGGTGGTTTTTTTTTTAATTTATAATTTGCATTTAGTTGTTCTGTGTAAAAAATAAACATTAATGAGAACTTCGCAGAGGATCTGCAGTCTGATGCATCTCTCTTTCTCCTGTACCTTGCTAAATTAATAATGAGTCCATGAAGAATAAAGTGTGGATCAGTTAGTGGAGAGGCAACTTGTCTCTGGCATACAGTGCTGAACAGATTGCAACTGCAGATCTTAAATCAGTGCTCTGGACTGCAGAAGAAAATAGTCTTTAAAAAAATGAAACCCATTTCAAATTTAGCCTAGTTTAAGGATTACAGTGAAAAGAAATTGTGATGCACTATCTAGCTATTAAAACTTGCTAGCAAAAGTGTAGAAAAAATAGCATCTGGAACACAAGCTATTAAGGAATTCAAAAGAGTTTTTTTTTCAAAAGAGCTTTTTTCTGACTGATAATTTAGTAAAAGCTTTTGCTGAAATAATTTTGGATTTCAGTACATAGTCTTTTTAGATACAGTGTAATGAAGAAGAATATCTTACATTTGCAGATTCTTTTTAGTTAAAAGGACAGGTTTTGCAATAAACAATGTCTGTCTGCTCATTTTCCATGGCTACATGACATATTAAAGCTTTTTAGTGTCTTCTGTTTGATATGTAACATAGGAATCTGACTGAAGCTAAGAAACAAACACTGATGGTGTAGTTCAGTAAGGATACTTGAAATATTTCTGTGAGAAATATAAAAAAGGTAATCTTAGACAAGTAATAAATCTAGTATACCCAAATGACCAGTCTGGTTAAGAAGGTAAATATTTCCTTATGAGACAGAAAATAAAAATAAATGCTTTCTCATTTCCCCCCCCCGACTCTTCTTTGGTATGTTTTTGAGAATCCCATTTGTATTAACAAACATGTTCCGTACCTCTCTTTCAGCAATGGGAAATTTAATACAAAGAGAAACAGAACAAGACCTAAATCAACGAATGCTTCAGTACTGAAATTTTTTGTACATGAGTTACCAAGCGGAATCTGAAACCCTTTATTAGATATATGGGGGTTTGGGGGGAATATTTGCTTGTCTAAACTCTCAGTTGCATCCAGCTCTGCCTGAAGTTGGAGAGGAAGTGCTCGAGGCAGTCATAGATGTGGAGAAATGAGTAGCTTATTTTGAATAATAAGTTAGTGAACAGATCGACAGTATGTGAACATGCTTAGGTTCTTTCACCAAGTACAAAGCTAACTAGGAAAATCTTGTAGTACTGTGGGTTTGCAGGGTACTGCTAGGGAGTGCCCTAAAACTATACAATGCAGCTTAGTGGATCATGGCAAACATATTTATGAATCTGAAAATTTATTTTCAAAGTGCGTATAGATGTTCTTAGATGACTTTGAACTTCTCAAATCTGCAATTTCTCTATAGTTTTGCACTTCTGTTCTGATAGGCTGAGAAAATACAAAAAGCTCTGTTCTGATCTGACCTTTCCTCACAAATTTTTGACTGATAAGAAGAGGAAGGCTCCAATTTGTAAATGCATGCACAAGGAAATGTGCTAGAATGAATGGCATTCTCTCTTTCTTTTTGACTGCAGATCCACACTGTTCATAAAGTCAAATATACTCCATTCAGTAATCAGGCTGCCTGGGAAATGAAATCCCCTACTCCTGCTCTGCTTCTGAGAGGGCTGCAGTGGCCTTGCTTGGATTTGAATAGTAAGCTAAGAGAGCTCTAAGCTCTTCAATTGTTTTGTGTGGGAGACAGAGCTGAGGCAAAATAACCACGCTCGTCCTCCAGCCCCCTCTGCCCGTTCCAACCAGTTGTATTTGCTGATCTAGGAGGAATAATGTGTAGGCGGATCAGTACAGGACTCAGCTGGACTGACACAGTCACTGTATAAAGCAGACAGATACATAGTTCTGTGCTGCACCTTGCCACTGGTGAACTTTATTTTATCTTCTAATTGATGAGAATCAGTCGTTGGCTGCTCGGTTGTCATTGTGGTTGTTCATGGCATTCTAGCTATTTTTCTGCTCCTGTTTGGTCTACTTGAGCGGGAATAGCAGGAGAGAAGTAGCACTTCTCACTTAAGGAACTGAAAGCTGTTCAAAAATAGAATGATCTTATGAATGGTAGAATGGCTTGGGTTGGAAGGGACCTTTAAAGGTTTTCTAGTCATCCACCCCCCCGAAGAACCCAAACACAACAGGAAGGCACTTAATTGCTTGAAATCGTGTATTTTTTAGGTACAGTGATTCCTTTGGAGTGCTGTGCTACTGTCACTGGATGCCACTGGAAATAGACTGGCTCCATCATCTATATACTTTGATGAGATTTGCTCTGAGACTTGACTTCTCCAGGATAAACAGGCTAAGCTCTCTTAGCCTTTCCTCCTACAGGAGATGCTCCTGCCCCTTCATTATCATAGTCCAGCCCTTGGCTGGACTCTTCCAGTATGTCCATGTCTCTCTTGCACTGGGCTGCCCAGAACTGGACACTACTACGACTGTGGCCTCAGCTGTGCTGAGAAGAGAAAGATCACCTCCCTCCACCTGCTGTCAACACTCCTCCTAATGAAGCTCAGCATACCACTGGCCACCTTTGCCAAAAGGGCACAGTGCTGGCTCACATTCAACTCACCTGTCCTCCAGTCCCCCTGGGACCTGTAGAGGTCCTTTTCATGGCAGCTGGACTACGCACAGGTCTTCAGGACCCACAGCCTGACTGCTGGTCAAAAAGCTTGGACACTTCTGTCCCAGTGCTTGGAAGTGGGAGGCTGGGAGAGCACGAGGGAAACATCTTCTGTTACAGAACTTGCGTTAAGTGAAATCTGGGTGCACTCCCAAGAAATTCTCCCCTTTGGATTTCTCGTGTTGTTGAGGCAGTGATGGAAAGCATTCCCTACAGTGGGTTGTTCTTTGGTTTTGAAACACACGCCCCCTGAAAAGCATCTGGATGTTGACTGGATGCGACAGAAGCCAACACATGGGGGCCACAGCACCACTGTGCCGACTGAGGCTGTAGTGTGCAGCAGCAGGGCTGGCCGAGCGCTCCCCTGCCCTCGGTGCAGTTCGCTCCCAAGAAATGCTGGGTGTGGGAGCTTGGTGGGAGGTGGCATTTGAGGCCCCAGAGCTGCAACATGCCTCTGTGCTTGGTCGGTCCCCAGGTCCCCACAGGGCCCCTTCTCCCAGCTGAGGGGCCGTAGTTGGTGGGCCACCTGCGCAGGTTGTAGTGCCTCTTGCAGGGATCTGCTCTGGACCCTGGCCTCGTTCCTTTGGTGGTGGGTGGACGAGCTGACCACATGCTCCTTGCAGTTGTCATCCGCTCTCCCTGTGTGCAACACCCACTCCAAAGGCTGCCTGCAGAGTGGACAGGCACCTCTCCCTCTGGCCCACTGCTGGAAGCAGGCCAAGCAGAAGCAGCGAAGGCGGAAGACCACATAAGCTATGTTTTCAATGTCACCCAGGCACATGGGGCACCGGCAGTTTTCTGCTGCTTCTGATGGCGCAGCCTGGAGCAGCTGGCTTGTGCCACCCCTGGCAGCTGACCCAGTCTCCTCCAGGGCTTCCTTAGCACCCCATGCCATGCCCTGCCAAGAGAGACATGCAAAGTGCCTGACCTTTTCTGGTGCTAGAAGGTGAAAAGCAGAGAAAGCCCAAGAAAGCTGTGGGAGAGGGGAGGTAAGGAAATCATGAAGGGTCTTCTTGCAGTCTGGAAAGCAACAGCAGCAGCCTTGTGGGCCAGCCAGCCCTAAGGGCAGCTCTGCACCCCTGCCTTCTCCCTTCAGCTCCCCCAGGCAGGCAGTGTCCGCTGGACGTAGAGGTGCTGGGGACACCTCCTGCCCAGGTGCCGGGGAATGTAGGCTTAGGCAAAGGGCCCTGGCAGGGGAAGCACATGTGGCTCTGAGTGGGAGAGGCTCCAGCTGGGGCCTGGCAGGAGCTGGCAGAGGGCAGAGAGATGTAGGGTCCGGCCAAGTTGTGTATCTATCTGTGCCCTTTGGAGATTGGTTCCAGGGTGGAATGAAGGGAGAGAGAGCAGGAGAGGAAGCCCCGAGCTCCTCTGCGCCTCCCTAGTGATCAAGCTGGGTTGGGCGAGACACCTGGGGCGGGCTATGATGACCTGTTTTGAGGTCCTGGGGGAAGAGCTAGTGTGTCCAAGTCCCCTGATCCCTCATGCTCTCCCCCAGACATGACCTGGATTAGCACAGGGTACCTGAAAGAGACAGTCGGGGAAGGTGAAGGAACTCGCTGGGAGTCTTCAGTGCTGCCAGCATCCCTGGCACCCTCAGCACCCTGCAGCCAGGCAGAGGGGAGAGGAGCAGTGGAAATGCTGCCTTTGCCCTGTGCCCAGAGCTGCTGCTCTCCACCACACCAAAGCTTGAAGACCTTTTCCTCTTTCTGATTATTTCCTTCAGTCTGAACTGGCTGACTGTGAAGCTATGTGCCTGCTCTCTCGAGCTGTTGCAACAGTGGCCTGAGGCGATTGGCAACAAGAAAGTTTTGGCAGAGAGCTTCACAGGTCTCTTAGAGAAGCTTGGGATGTGGTCAGTGTGAGCCTTCAATCCTTTGAGAATGCCTTAATTTCACTTCCTAAAATAGTTTAATTTGGACAGTCTTGTAAATTAAGGTGGAAAAGATAGAATCTCTGGTCAAGATCACATTACAACCTGCCCAAAAAGAATATCTGGAAGCTTTATCTGTGGTTTGTTTTGGTCGTTGTTTGTTCCTTTGTTTTAATGTGGAGTTGCATTGACATCTTAAAGAATTTCATATACACGGCTCCAAATGCTTTTTTTAGAGTTTAAGAACATTATTTGTTTTTAATGGAATCCATTCAAGCCTTGATGAAACCTTCCCTGTGGTTTACAATAGAGGTACTTTTATTGCAGTGCAGTTACAGCAGAATTGCTCTGCAAGTTTCCTTCCAATACCTAACTAGGACTAATTAACATTACTGGGTAATTCACTACATAACTATATTATTCATTGTCTTTTCTCATTGTAACACTCTTACTGAGTGCATTAGTGTTACAAATTAACTCTGTTGTAATTACACCATAATTAGGCACATGGTAATACAACCAGGGAATTATTGGTAACTGGTAGTAACAAAAACTGTTACTACTCTACAATTGTGCTTGTAATTACGAAATAACTGTGCTGTAGCTCTGTAATTTGAAGAGATGCCAAAAAAAGGAATCTTTCCACCTCTATCTGAAAGAGATTTTGTACAGCATACACATATCTAATAAATATAAAATAGATTAATTTTCAAATTTTTAATGTGATAGAAATAAGGCTTAATTTTTTCCTCACTGTAGATACATCTGCAATATATCCTTCACATAGCAATATATGAGCAATATAGCAATATGTGAGCAATATAGCTCACTCAAGGATCACTCCCTTATATATCTGTTATTTCCATGCAAGAAATCATTTTTATTTTCATTGGATATGTTGAAATACTGTAACTGGTTGTGTATTATCCAGTACTGTAACAGTTGTTGTGCTTCTTTGTGGAACACCACTATTTTCAGATGCTTTATCTGTTTAAACTTTGGCCTGAGTTTTTTTTTGGTGGCATTTCCAACTCAGATTAATTTGTTTCCTCTGTAGATAGCATATAAGTGCTGGTGCTGTGAATGAAGAGATATGCCAAAACTAGCATTTGGCAAAACTAGCCTCAGAACTGCAAGCCATTTATATGATTCCATGTGATGGCATATTCTAGCTAATTAGACTTGCTAACAGCTAGCATTCACTATCCCCTTGGTATGGCTATACTATTTCTGGGACATTTGTTAAAATATTCTCTATATGACAGCCACACTGGACTCTGGAAATCTGCTACTTTGCCTGGAGCTGACCTGATGGATCCATGAATGAATTGAGAGTAGCCCTGAGAAGAAGGACGTGAGGTTGTTGGTGGGTGAGAAGCTCAACATGACCTGGCAATCCATACTCACAGCCCACAAGGCCAACTGCATCCTGGGCTGCATCAAAAGATGTGTGGCCAGCAGGTCAAGGGAGGTGATTCTGCCCCTCTACTCTGCTCTCATGAGACCCCACCTGGAGTACTGCGTCCAGTTTTGCAGTCCTCAGCATAAGAAGGACGTGGACCTGTTGGAGCAGGTCCAGAGGAGGGCCATGAAGATGGTCAGAAAGCTGTCGCACCTCTCCTATGAAGACAGGCTGAGAGAGTTGGGGTTGTTCAGCCTGGAGAAGAGAAGGGTCTGGGGAGACCTTATAGCAGCCTTCCAGTACCTAAAGGGGGCCTACAGGAAAGATGGGGAGGGACTTTTTATCAGGGAATGTGGTGATAAGAGGAGGGGTAATGGTTTTAAACTGAAAGAGGGTAGGTTTAGATTAGATATTAGGAAGAAATTCTTTACTGTGAGGGTGGTGAGACACTGGTACAGGTTGCCCAGGGAAGTTGTAGAGGTATTCAAGGCCAGGCTGGATGGGGATTTGAGCAACCTGGTCAAGTGGAAGGTGTCCCTGCTTGTGGCAGGGAGATTGGAACTAGATGATCTTCAAGGTCCCTTCCAACAGAAACCATTCTATGATTATATGATTCTGTGTCTGGGATACTCTGATAATCTGAGTGGGATTAAAGAGAGTGCTGTCCTAGAAATTAATGAATGGGAAACTAAACTCCATGGTCTTTCTTACTAGCACTTAGGTGGAGTTTGTGGGTTCGAATCATAGAATCATAGAATTGTCTAGGTTGGAAGGGACCTTGAAGGTCATCAAGTCCAACCATCAACCTAACACTGCCAAAACCACCACTAAACCATGTCTCTAAGCACCACGTCTACATGTCTTTTAAATACCTCCAGGGATGGTGACTTCACCACTTCCCTGGGCAGCCTGTTCCAATGCTTAGCAACCCTTTCAGTGAAGAGATTAATTTGGTACAGAAAGGAATATTTGTCTTACTGATTGGAAAATACCTTTCAGTCTTTACACATCTGCCTATTGAGTTTGATCAGTATGCATTTTGAAAAATACAATAAAAAGTACATAATGATAATGTTATATCTGGATTTCCTGTATTCTGCAACAGCAGTGGTGTTAGTGGAAGAGGGAAACAGTAACTGGTTATATGCATCTTGTCATAAATTAAAACATGCATATTGATTTAACATAAGATATAGCCAAGGAAAATGAATCACTAACTAAATATTTGGCAAATTTAGTATAGGCACAAACCACTTTGCTGAAAAGACTGACACAGAATATTTTAATAAAATTTTTTGCAAATTTAGACATTGCCTCTAGTCAGACGGGGGACTTGCTTAATTTTTAAATATAGTAATTGTTCCTTTTAGTAGCTGCTATTTCTATTTTTACTAATATACGCATTTTTTTTACCAACACTGAATGTTTGAACAAAAGCAGGTTTTACATAGCTTTTTTTCTTTCATTCTCATAAAAGGACATGAAAACACACAGAATGTTTCACTGATAGACTCATATTCATCTATTTTCAGTTTTACTTTAGTATCTTGGCTGATATTTATTCTCTTTTATTTCTGCAGAATCAAATTCACATCTTCCATATATTAATGGTTTTTATTACATTTCTGCTGTGAAGTACCTGAAAACATCTCTATTCTTCTATTAAAATATAATCACTGGATATGAAACTGCAGTCTAGGATAGGAGTTTAAAGCTTGCTTTTTTCCAAACCAAACAATAAGGGTCTCAGGCAAAATCTGCCCTGTAATAGAGAATGGAGGCAAGGTCTTCTTCCTTTACTCAGAATTCAGCACATCTTTGGACAAAATGTAAAGTTAACAGTCCTCCACTGCTAGTGTGAAATCTATAGTTATTGAGCATTGAAACGATCCAAAGATATTCCCACATAGTTCTGAGCCATGAAGTTCACTAGTTGCAAGGGCAGCCTAGCACGTTACAGGGATGGGTTACATGTGCTCAGAATAAAGTGCTAGATAAAATGTGAAAAATTATCATCCTCTAAAGTTCTCTGAAAATACTGTCAGCTACTTAAATGTACTTCATAGTTAATAAAGTATTTAGATTCTGAGCATTATTTGCCCAGAGCACTGCATGGTGTGCATCAATTTTTTCTTTCTCTATTTTTCTGCCAAACTCCAACTGAAAGTATACCTTTAGCATTTTAGTAAGCCAACATAATTTCTGTGGCCAGAGCTGCCATATAAAGTAAATTCACAGAGGAAACAACTCACGTAGGCTACATGCTACTCAGTATTTAGTAGAAAATGCAGGTGGCTTGGGATTTTTCTAAAACAGTTAATTCTGAACCTTACTAGACAAACACTATGAAAAATATGTTTATTTTACGATACAGCTCAGAACATAGGAAATAATTCTTCTATTGTCATAGGATGGATACTGAAATGGGAACGTGCTGATAATAAATGGTTGGAAGACATTGAATGGTATGGATAGAAATGGATGATCCTGCTGACAGAGCTATGGTTTTATAATAAGGATTAATAGCAAGAATTTCTGAACAAACTGGGGTGCTTATTGAAGAAATGTTAGAGAGAAAGATGAAGGTTTACTTAATGTTACAAGATAAGTCTAGGGCACCAGTGTGATGTGACATGGGAAAAAAGACAAATGCAAAAGAAGCAAGTGCAGAAAAGGACAAATGCAAAATCTTTATGGCTGAAATTGGGAAAACAGTAATTATTTTGTAAAAGGTGCTGCTAGATTCATCTAGAATGCTGTGGACAATTCTGTTCATCTGTGTTCAAGAACAATATACTCCAACTACAAACGTAAACAGTGGGTATGAGGATCTGGGAAACAGAGACCCTGTTCAACGTGAAGATGTTACGTGAGTTTGGCAAAATGAAAGCTGAAAGGAGGTGTTTATCTTTTAAAGGTACATGAAGGCAGGTAAAGATTACTGAAGTAGATTTTTTCAAGGATTATTTAAATTAAAGGTCAAAGTTAGTGCAAGAAGTGGGTGAAAACTGGCTGTGATTAAAACCCACATTTGGAATTTGATAAAAGTTTATAACTCTCAGAGGAATTCTGTTTTGAAATAGCCTTTCTGTGTTGGGAGAAGGAGGCTGAATTAGACTTGGTACCTTTGTCCCTGACACATTTATAGATGGAACTGCAGTAAGGTGACCTCTGTAACATCAGAGAACCAGGTCGAGTGGCTTGGGTAATTGTTCCAGTTCTAAGTCCCGCCTGCACAAGCAGTGTCAGTTAACTCTTAGCTTAGACTAACTTTTGGCTTAGACTATCCTGTCTGTCCTGACATACATGGTCAGACACCAAAACACGGTTTGTTCATTTGCTTGATTTTGATGCTTTGACAAATATGCTGTCTAGTAGCTCAGCATCTCATAGAAACTTCTGGTGGGTATTTGATTGTGAGGGTGACTGCTGCAAAATCTGAAATACTGTGATTGCCAAATGTATATTAATATAATTTTGATAGATTTCCCAAGGTTAACCAGAAACAGTTTTGAGGTTTGGGACTGATGATGCTGTGACTCATATTAATGACAAATGGCAGTAATACAGTTCTTGCAAGCAATTTTCAGGCCAGGCACGGTGCACAAAAGCCTAGCAGAAGATTTGACAGCAGGTGATGAGTTTACATTACAAACTTCAGGTTAAGCATAATGGTTCAGACATAGGTTGGGGAATAATAATGGAGGACGAGTGCAGCCTTGCATTGTGGGAAGCTTCTGCCTTTTGAAGAATCTTAAAGTAAATGAAGACATGGATGAACAAGAAAATCCTGACTGAGATCAAGTTAAAAAAAAGCACACAGAAGGTAGAAGCAGGGATGGGCTTCCCAGGAGGAATATAAAGACATTGCTCCACTGTATTGGAATGGAGTCAAGAAAGTCAAAGCTCAGATAGCATTGAAGTCAGTGATGGATGTGACGGGCAACAAGACAAACTATGGTAAGAACAGAGGGCATGGAGAAGACAGAGGCACCTGATGCTTTTTTTGCTCGCTGGTAAGGCCTGCCAGTCCTCCGGGCTGATGGAGAACGTGTGGGAATGCAGCATTTGCATGTTGTGGAGGAAGAAAGACTTAGGGCATACATAAGCCAGTATATCGGGTGGGGGTGCCCAGGCCGGGCTGTCGGGGGGGGGGGGCTGCCCCGAGCCGGACACAGCCGGTTCCAGCCGGCTCCAACCGACCCACCGCAGGGCACGGCTGAGCCCCGCAGCCACCATGGCGGCGCCGCGGGGAAAGCCTGTGTCAGAAAGGTCAGAAAATACCAGGGAGAGGGAAGAGGGAAGAAAACGAGTGAGAAGCAGCACAGGGAACACCAAGAGGAGAGAAAGAGGAGGGGGCGGTCCATGGTGGTGGAGCAGATACTCACTGTGGCCTGTGGAAAACCCGTGCTAGAGGAGATGGATATTGCTGAAGGAACTGCCGCTCCTGTGGAGTCCCCACACTGAAGCGAGGGGAAAGTGCAGGGAAAAGAAAGGAGCAGGAGACAGAAACAGCTTTGTACTGACCATAACCAGTGCCCCACAACCCCCACCCGGCTGCGCCTTGCCTCGCTGAAGGGACGGCGTGTAACATGTGGTGATAACAAGGGGGGAGGAGAGGACTCTGGAGTGAAGGAACAGAGTAGGGCCTGGGAAAAGGTGGAGGAAAGGTGCTTTCCCTAAGTGTGTAAATAAATATTTTGCCCAAGTGTGTGTAAGAGCCAGGTTCCCTTTACAAGGCTGCAGAACAGGCCCTAACATGTTTGCCGTGGAGAAAAGTTCACAAGGGTGGTGCCGGGGTGCATGAACCCACTGCAATGTGAGCCACAGCTCTGGACCTGCCCCAGGAGGCCACCGGAGATGAAATGGGAAATGTGGTGGCCATGTCACAGTGGGCAGCAGGCCAGCGGTGGCCATGTCACAGTGGGGTCCATGACATGGCACAGGTATGTCAGGCTGCAGAGGTTGGGAAGCAGCACTTTCAAGCTGATGAGGGCAGGGGAAGGCAGGGGAGGGCAGAGGAGGGGAGGACAGGGCAGGGGAGGGCAGTGTGTACCACTGCCCCTTGGGAGGCTGTGCCCGGGTGCTGCTCCAGCCCTGCTGAGCCCAAGGGCTGTCAGTCTCCGTTCTCTCCGGCCCTGCAGCTCTCCTGGCTGTGAAGGAGATGTACAGACCGGCAGCCTCTGCTGGGGACTGGCGGAGCACTGGGCAGGCAGTGTGGAGCTTGCCCAGAACTGCCAAGGGAGAAGCGGGTCTCCATTCCTCAGGGTCTGGGTCTGTCCTGGAAACTCATCTTCTCCTGCTTCTCCCGCAGAGCTGCAGGAGAAGTCCCAGTGCTGCTGTGGCTCACCTTTGACCCATGCTGTTTCAGCCGTGAAGCGGAAGGTCCGCAACGTCAGTGAGGAGCGTGAGAGAGAAGGGATCCCACAGCTCCGGAGGTCAGGTAAAGGGGTTGTCAGGGTATCTGTGTATGGCCGTGTGAAGGGGGAGGCAGGAGCCCCCCAGCTGCCTGGTGCAGGGCCTGTCCTCTCCTCAGCAAGTGGACTGGGGCGTGGAGAGGGAAGGTGCTGCCCAGGGCTGCCTGGGAACGAGGGGGTCCAAGGTGAAGGGGTAAAGTGGGGCAAGAGAGGAGAGGGGAGGAATGGGAGCCACTGAGGCTGGGGAAGGAGCCTGCCTTTCGGTCAGTGTTGGCTGTCTTGGGCAGCGGAGCAGGAATCAGTACACAGAGGGGTTTCAGCAGAAGCAGGATGTGCTGTGGGGCAGGTGGGGACTGGCTGTGAAGGCAGTGCCCCCAAGCCGTGGCGGGAGGCTAGAGACCTCTAAAGGTAAATCTGCACAGCAGAAGGCTGCAGTATGTTAGAGACACAACCTTCCCCATGTATCTTGTGCTTTCTGTCTTGCATGCTTTTCTGCCACTGTGAAATGCAATGTATGATGATGTGATGGCAATATTTCTGGAGTAGAGCATGATCAGCACCAGCTGGGGAATATCTACACTGTGCTCTACTGAGCAGTGTGGCTCTCCCCTGTGCTCAGAGCTGCTCAGTGTTGACTTTGTTCCAGAAAAAAAATGCGCTTGTCTTGAAACATATGAGTAGTCTTTTTGAATTCCGTGAGGCTCAGCCTACTCCAGCAAACCATATGATCGTACACAAAAAGCTGAAGAATGCAGCCTCCTACACATCCTATGGTGTTTTCAAGATGTTCAGTAATCGAAAATAGGGCTATTTTTAAGATTATCAGACTTGTGAACAATCTGATGTTTTGGGGGTAGAACCATATGAGACACACAAGAAAGATGTTCATTTCTGGGTCTGCTAGTGTATTTTTACTTTACTCACTTTACAAGGTCTTTTCTCAATCTTAGGGTGATCGGGCAAAATTAAACTGCTATTCCTTCTATCCCTTTTCAGTTCCCTACTGTTGATTATTCTGCACATTGCTGTGGGTTTTTTTGCCTCTGTTGGGGAGAGGAGGATTTAGAAAAAGAAAAGCAGGCTTCCTCCAAACAAAAAACCCACTTGTTTTTGGAAAAAAATGTTAGGGGAAAGAAATTTTAAAAATCATCCTAAGAGTTTGAGTGAAATGATTTTGGAAAAAAAACCCTTGGAAACCATGTATCTTTCACTATATCTTTCTTATAAATAACTGACCTACTTCTGAACAGTGCTGACCTGTCTACCTTCTACTGAATTTCATTGCGAGTTAGGGGAATTCAGCATTCTGTGTAGAATTGCACATCAGTAAACTGCACCACTTTTCCCTTCTTGACTGTTTTTAGAGGAAGATAAACAAAACCTTTTTTGACAACTGAATAAACAAACAAAAAGGCTATGGCCATTCTGGTCTGGCTGTTGGACATGTGGGTTGTTTTGCCCTTCTGGAGTACAAAACGATATATAGCAATCTTTTGTTTTGACACAACAGCTAAAGTAGTGGCTTACTTGGCTCTGAAGATTTTTATTGCTTTCATTGAAATATTTTCCTAAAGATTAGCTCCAATTTATATTCTTTTTTGAGCCATAACATAGCATTTTGAGCTATAACTGTAGCATAACCCTTCTGAGTTTTATCATCATAGAAATACTTGGGAAGTCAGGTCTACTATTTTCTGATTTCTTTGTCAGATTTCTGAATTATCCAGTGTCTCTATGAAGGCTGTAATTAAGTGGCAATTATTAAGCTTTCTTTTATATACAAAGCTAGTTACTGGTGTAAGTAGGTGCTAGTTAAAAGGAGAGTAAACAACCCTCCCAACAACCTCCTCTCAGAACTAATCCTCTCTTTCTCACCTTAGTAAAATTCTTATATCTTTACAAATGCTCAACTTGCATTCTCCTAAAGTCAATTTTGATCAGAGTTATCTTGGATGTTTATCCATTTTAACCTGTAGATTATCAGCTTTCACCTTTTCTCTAATACATGTGTATATGTTTTTAAATTTATAGGATTTCTTTCTTGGTTTGAAAAAAAATTGCATTGTTGTATTATTATTTGCTTGTGAAACAAATATTGGGAATTTTTGGGGAACTGTGGATTTATATTAGAAGATTATTGGATATGTCCTCACAGCCAACTTCGTACCCACCTAAGCAGAAATGTCACTTGCACTTTGGAGTGTGGGAAGGGCCTATTAGCTAAAACTGCAATTGCAACTAATATATGGCCAGTAGTTTTTAAGGGTAATAGCAGAAACCCGAATTAATTATTTGTGAAAGCATGCATATGCTTATTGTTCCTTTGATGTCATTGCTATAATTCTCCAGTCATCATGGAATTCTTACATTTAGTCAGGTCCTACATTTCTAAAGCAGTGCATAAGGTAAGCAAAAGATTTAAAAAAAAAAAGGAAAGATGACTTCATCAAAAGTGGAATTCCTCCTCCCCCTTCCCAAAGCCTGAGTGTCTTTATTCTTTGAAGGTCATATTTAGAGTAGCTCACTGGAATATTATTAAAAAATGCAGCAACTTCATCAGATTTTATTTCAAATATAATTTTTGAGTCTGTTTACATTGCATTTTATCTTCCTTTCTTTGTTATTTTACTCTCCTTCCTTTTAATGAATAACAAAAGTAAAATTAGGAAATAGCTGATGAAAGAAAGACATGCAGTGTTTTATAGACACTGCATAAGGCTGTAGCACAAATGAAAGCAGCAGATGCTGATTTTTCTATAGTTAAAGGTTTAAGTAATTTCTTTTCCAGTTCATTATCTGATGTTTCAGTCTTAAAAATTGGCACAAGTTGCTGGTCTGTAGGCAAGTTCTTTTAGTCAAAACAATCAGCATACTATATTTTTCATTTTATTATCTTAGTTATAGAATGACAAAAAAATCAGAGCTTAAACATGACTACAGATTCCTTTTTTTTTGCATTTTGGGAGCTTTTTGATTCTGATTTCCCCCTCTTTCTCCCTCTCCCTTCTACCCTTAGTATTCTAGGTTTTAATCAAATCCTTAATGTTACTTTAATGCAATTTGTATTTAATAGATTTAGGCTTCAGTTAAATACCTCTCAGTTATCAGAACTCAGTGATTTGGAGAAGTGCTGTGGTAGAGCTTTCGATGCTGAAGGCTTATAGAAAGCTCCAGGGCTCAAGAGCTCTGAAATGGTGCTACTAAGTGTGGAAAATGGCAGCTTGCTTTCCATTAGCAGAAAAATGCCTCCCAATTTGAATAATTATATGCGCTTTGTCTTCAAGCAATTGTGTTTCATGTAAGATAATACTTGGAAAAGGTCAGATCATTACCCTGACTCAATTGCTCATTTGAACTAGATACTTCCAAAAGGCATTAGGAAGAAAGTTGTGTCTGGGGAGGGAAGGTAGGGACTGAGAAACAATTTGTTCCTTTCCCAGTCCTGCTTTGCATTCTCCTCCTTCTCATATTAATAGCGCTTGGTTTCATCTCTGTTCAGCTACAGCATTTTTTGATAGACTGCTCTAAAGTTTGTGAAACAAAATGGTGGCTCACTGACTTAGAAAGCTTGAGATCCATCTTATGATAAGAATTTGTGCTATCGCTTTGGATAAAATATTTTTGTCAGAAATGCAGTTTCAACACTTTATGAGGGTGTCAGATACTCTGTAGTGATGCCAATGCACCTTGCAATAAAGGTGAAGAAGCAATGGTTGGTTATTCTGCATGTACCGCCAACAGCAAACATCTGGGCATGACACTTCATCCTGTATGACTTTGTAATCCTTTTTAACTGTGCTTCTGCCCCAGAGTCCCAATAAGATTTGGTGGTGTGAGAGTCTTGGGTCAGCAATATATATGCCCAAAGGTTTCAAAGTGTTTGTCAGCAAAAACCCTGGAAACAAAAGAAGCGAGACAGAATATAAGAGCTAAATTGAGTGTAAAATAGAAGGCGCAGCGAAGAAAGACTCTACCTGATAATCATCACACATTCAGCTCTTGGTTGACAGCACTGCCAAAAAAGTAAGGCTGCCAGAGCATTTTTGTTATAACTCCTTATTTTCTGCTGCCTAAACCTGCCTGTCGATGTGGACATTCTTCCGCATTGGGTATACACTCCGGCTGAGTATTTTGGGACAATTTCAGGAAAAAATGTCTCAACCTGTTCAGAGGAATGAAATTAGGGGAAAAACACATTGCTTGCCAACATTTTTACAGTCCTTTAATTGCAAAGTTCTAGCAGACCTACGGGCTAAAGCAGAGATGTCACATTTGGTTTTATGTTGGTTTTATGACAAAGATGTGCCTTTTTCTACTTTTTCAGAAAAAGCTGTCCCAGTTTGGAGATATTACATGTCTTTGGAAAAATATTAGTTTGCCCATGTTCTGTAGACACTAGTGTACACATAGCAGGTAAATGCATTAGAATTCATATGCAGACTTCTTTCTCTACACCAAGCATGCTGGATCTGAAAATTTCCTACAGAGTTACTTTTCCTTATTTCAAAAGCTGTGGTGTGACTGAACACATAAATACAAAGCAAGGAGATTTCTTGTTGTTTTTTTTTTTTTTTGTTTTTTTTTTTTTTGTTTTGTTTTTTTTTTTTTTTTGTTTTGTTTTGTTTTGTTTTTTTCTTTTCTTTTTTTCCTTTTCTTTTCTTTCTTTTTTCTCTTGCCTTTAATATGAATACAAAAAATGTAGCCCTGGTATAGATATATGGGCAATTATTGTTTTAGGTTAGAAGAAGAGCCTGTAATATATAGGAGGAAAGAGCAGGAGGCAGTTTGTTCAGGCTTCATATGGAAAAATACAGGAACTGGGTAAAGAAACTGAGGGTGAGATAAGTTTGCTGTGCTCTGAGACTGGAAGGCTGGAATAACCTGTGATGCTACAGAGAAACTGAGTTTGAATGTAAATTTGAGGACAGAAGAGAGGTGTGTGGAGTTCAAAGCCTTTGGGGAGAAGATAAGAATTGGAGTCAATTTTTTAAGAAAGGCTAGGATTCAGATCCCAAAATAGACTGAGAACGAGTGATGAGACTGAGGGTAAAATAAGGGACTGGATGGGTAGAGAGAGCAAACTGGTGAATTCAAGTACAGATAGTTTGGAAATGGGGAGCAAGTGCAGTAGGTGCTGGGTGCATGGCAATATGGCTACTTCACAGATTGGAAAGGTGAGGAGAGAAAAAGAAGTGTTATGTTAGGGAGGACAGCGAGGTGTATGTGTGCGAGCCCTACAGACAGCTTTGTTGATCTTGTTGTGGGACTGTGAAGAACGGTACTATTATTTGTGACTGTGGGAGAGATTTTCTCTCTCTGCTGCCATGTAAGTTCTCTGCACCCTTGCAGCGGCTAGCTTGGATTTTTGAAGTACTTGTGTGGGCAAAATAGGTAAGAGAGTGCTGTCACTGTTGTGTCGTGTTGGGTAATGTCCCGAGCCAGCCTGATAAGTACGATAAGTCTTGTTTTCTAATTCTGTGTACTAATAAGATCTTGTATTGGTATTTCCCCGACATGGAAATAGAGGTAGCTCAGCCACTGATTTAGCGTGACGTTATTAAATTTACAAATTTATTATCCGTGGAGCTGGTTTCCACACTTCTGTGAAAAATACAATGCCATTCCTTTCTTCCCCAGAGTTGGATTTACATTTTTATCACATACATTACATTTGGTCTCAACAAATGTGACCAAATCTAGGAAGCCAACTATATCTGCCTGTGCCTCTTGGCTTTTGATCTCTTCTGTGAGCAAAAAGAGGAACAGACGTAATAAACGTTTACCTCAACTGTAGTTAAAACTGCAAACGTGTTCAGAACACTTTGAGTTTTTATTTTAAATGTGGTGTCCTGTTTTCTGGAAAAGAAGGAAAACCTATTGAAGGTAGGGATTTAAAGGGTTAGTCAAACTCTTAAATCTTTGTGTACACAGCGCTGTCTTTGAAGAAGTTTGCTTAAGTTATTCTGAGCAGAAAAGAGATATAACTACTTTGCTGACTTGCTATTATCTCCAATTTTGAAAGAAGCATCTTGATTTCCTGCAATTGTAATTTAAAGCCAGGTGGGAAATTCCTCCCATTGTTCTTTCTTCCTGTTTGAAACTTATTCCCAGATTGCAACATTTTTACATCATTAAAAGAAACCGTACTTATGAAGACTTTTCTTTTACACTCTATGTGCCCTTTAAGAATATTTATGGGGCTATTCCCCCTTAGGTGCGCATGTAACTCCTATTAACTTTAATGGGGTTTTAGGTGCGTACATGAAGGAATGAATATAGAGTTACTATGTTTGGAGGAAAGAGGACCAGTCCCTTATTCAGCTGAGATTTCATTAGAATTTCAGATGCCAGTTTTTAAGAGGAGGGTGGTGCTCAGAGGGGCCTGCGTTTCATAAAGTGCCTAGGGCAAAATAAGTACTTAATCTGGCTGGTGCTATTTCTTATTGTTGATAGTGATGTTCAAAATTGAAGTTGTGCTCTTACTACCAGTTCATTCAATGTGTCTCTCTTACTTTCTGGTAACTGGGGAAAAAACCTATTTCATTCTTGGCTTTTTTGTCTGCTAAAGTCATTATAAAATGTAAATGAATACATTGTAAGCCAAATCTGAATTACAAATATTCTGTCTGGAGTTTTGTGTGAATACTATGCAAATTTTTTTCATCTTTAACAGCTATGGGTATGGATAGGACTTTGTAATAAGGCATCTGCTAAAGTCTCCTGGTTTTCTGAAACTGAAAAGCTTCCACAGTTCAAATTTGGAAAATATGTATATATACACATATACATGTATATATAGATGTGTATATATGTATACATACTATATATATGTATATGCATGGCAATACCTTAGGGTAGTTCTTTTGTTCCAAAATCATCCAGGTTTGAGCACTAAACTTATACATTTGTGAAGGTCAAGTTTTTGCAATACACTATATTATCAGAGAATTGTAGGGCACCCAAATGGGGATTTGCCAAAGGTCTAGCTAAACCCCTAGTGTGAAGTTTTTCTAGTAGTTCCTAATTTAGTATAGAGTAGTTCATTAGTTTTGCATGTGTGTGCATGGACCCTCTTTTTGGGGAGGACACTTCAAATCTATAGTTGACAAATTTTATGATTCCTCAATTGCGACTATAACAACTATGCAAACTGAAGAGTGAGTCTGTCCTGCTGTCCAACAGAACAGAGGAAACGTAGCAGAAATATAGGTCTTCCTCTTCTTCCTACAGTAGCATTGACTTCAGCTCTGTCAGCCAGTATGAGGCTACTTTACTACCTAACAGCTAATTGCATTCTGCACCAAGGGTTTAAAGCCAAGTGGTGAATGTGTTTTGTTAATCACCTTCTTTCACCTGCTTACTGTTCAGCTTTGTCCTGAACAGAAAAAAGAATCGATCAAAACTTGTAGCTCTCAATACTGAAGGGTGTTTTATTTTCAGCCCCACGGTATCTTGAATAGGACATCAGGAAACAGATCTGTCAGTCGTCATCTTGTACTTAGTGGAGCTTGGTGATTTGCAGTCTTCTTAAGACAGTCATGTGAAAAGTACGCTTGGCAACTGTGCAATTACAAAAAATTTAGTTACCTGGTTACCTCAGCACTGAGCAGCTAGAATAGCTACCTTGGCAGTTTAGCTCATGAAGGTTGTGGTAGTGGGAAGTTTTTGTTTGCTTGTTTGTTCTTTAAAATCTACTTTGTATCTTGAGTATATTCATTGATGTTTATATGGTCTCCTAATTATAGACTGCTTTGGTAGTTGAAACAATCCTCTAGAATAACTTATACTGCCCTGGTGGCTGCTTACAGCAAGACACTGCAGTCCTGCCTAAGGCTATTGAGCATCATCATACAGTTCACAGGTACATAAAATCCTACCTCAGGTACCTTTTTGTACTTGAATCTGCACTAATCTTCTAACCATTTTGTATTCCTGAAGCCCCTGTAGGTAGAAGGATTCCTCCTAGATCGCTCACCAGTGAAGCTGCAGTCTAATTTCAAGCTTACAGTCAAATTAACTTGCATTGTATGTAGGGTTTCTACATTTGACAAGGACAGCTGAGTTTTTCAGGTGTTGCATAATTTAAAAGTTATTGTTCATCTTAACACAGGGCAAAACATAAACATTGATTTAGCAACGATTTCAAGACTATGTAGGTCATATTATGTGTGTGTTTTGTTTTGGTTCCTCCCCACCCCCCCGGGATTTCACATGATTACAGAAGGGACAGAAAAAGCAGATTTAGAATATCTGCCATTCTGCATTCTGGCATAATCATGTTTATATTTTTACAAATGCTAATCTTAATGGGAAACAGAAAATAAACCTTAAAACCTATACTTTGAGAAGTAATACTGCCTTTCAGAGATATCTGAAAATGAATTAAAATCTGGCACTTATATGGTGCAGAGGTGCAGATAAATCATCAAAACAGGAATCGTTCAACTCAAAGTGGTTAAACAACTAGAAATTTTTGTTTCAAAATTAAACGATAAGGCCATGAATTCTTCCAGTCTTTGAGTTACTGTTCTTATTTTTTTGCTTAGAAAACATTGTAACAGATGACTTTGGCATTTGGTTGAAGTCCTCTGTTGTTCAGTGTCAACACTTTCTGACATCTTTTGCAGATCAATTAAAATGCACCAGAGTGGAAGAAATAAAAATGAAGATCTCGTTTTATCCTTAGTTTAGAATAAAAAGAAATGCATTTGAGGAAAAAGATTAAAGAGAAATGAGCTATGTTTGAACATAGCGAGCATAACTTTTATGTATACATGAAGTTGTCTGACACTACTCCATGAAGTAAAAATAAATGAACAAGTACGTAGAAATAATTTACAAAATGAAGGAGGAGGAGCAGAATAATAAGATGATATGTGCAGAATCTAAGCCATCAGCCAGAAGGGACCATGAATTTGGTTTAGAAATGAGAAACTGAAAAATACAATCAAACAAATAGAGAGTGAAGTAAATGAACAAGTTATTGACATTTCTGAAAGAAAAATCTTACTGGGACAGAATTGCTGTCTCTGAAGATGAAATCCCTGATCCTGCATGTGCGCTTAATTATATAATCGACTATGAGCTTGTCAGTGGCTTTCATGAAGATATGGATTCAATGACTGTAAGCAGTCACGGTTAAAAATAGGTGTAAAAATTGGAAGGCTTAGTGATTATCGTATGAGCAATTGATGATGAAATATGAAGGATTTTACTAAGTTCCTTCTGTCAATTTTTTTTTAGAGTACACAGCTGATGGAAATCTTTATTTATGTACTGTTTTATTTTCCTTAAAAAACAAACAAACACCTTTAGAAATAGTAGATGAATATGAAGGTATTTGATACTTCAGTAGAAGAGACTGATGTGCTGAATTTTCAGCGGTTCCTCCAGAATGATAAGTAGTTAACAGAATTAATGTTAGAAAAAAACAAATATAAAATTACGGTGTCTGATAAAAGCTGTAAATATTAAGAAAGAACATAATTCTTCAAGTCTACAAAAAATGTGTGTTCTTTGAAGCACTATGCATAATCCTATTGCACCCAGTTACACTGTCACACATCACTAATTAAAGTTGATCATTGAGGAGGTACGTTTTTATTATCAGGTTCCAGGAGACAAGGTTTCGATGGGAGCATAGGGAAAAACTTCATTCTAATTTATATATTTTGTTTTACATTTTTTCCTAATAGGAGACGCAAGTCCTTTGAAAGGTTTTCAATATAGACAGGGAGTGACTTGGAGGAAGAAACTGAAATTACGTTATATATGCAGGTGGAGAAAGACAAGGAGATGAAATGGGGAAGTTGAGGCACAGCATAATGGACAACTTTAAATCACAGTGAAGACAGTCCGCAGTGTCAAATCAGTGACCTTTGGACATCAATGCAAATAAATCTTGTTCAGTGCTAGTGTAGGTTCTGAGCAGGCTGATATTAAATTCTTGATTTGTCCTCATATCCTACTTGACATGGATTGTTTCACTTCCCTCTCCATCAAACTATGATAGCACAGAGAAATTGCAAGCATAGCCTTGCAAGTGCATGCATTTGTTTCTGGTTTTGATTTTTATCACAAACTGTTTCTTTTCCTGTCTCCTATCTATGAAGAATCATGCAACTTGGAAGTACTCCCAAACTTGCAGCTTCCAGGCAGCTCTGGGTGACTTGGTTTCCATTTTAGCTTTGAGACAGACTACAGGTCCGTGGCTTCTGTTGAGACAGATAATTTTAATTTCATGTGGGTTAGCAAGGTTCGAAATACAAAAAAACTTAAAAAAAATGAAATTACTGTTGTCTATCCAGGTTGAGAGGGCTGCAATATGAACACAGAAATAGAAGCATTCTTATTTCCATGACACAAGTACAATAAGGCGATTACTGGAGTGAGCATGTATAACTTTACACTCACTGCAAGAAGCTTTCCTGAGACCTCTGATACTTCTTTAAAATTTACTGATTTCAACTGAACCGTGTAGTTTGTGGGATCAGATCCTAATGGCGGAAGCTGAACAAGATTCTGCTCTATTAATGTGACTTCATTTTATGGAAGTTTGTCAAAGTTTTTACAGTGAAACCTCTCAAGGTGAGACTGTGTGTATGTATCCCTGCGTGTTTGGGTATTTCTGTGTGTGTACACC
This sequence comes from Pluvialis apricaria, assembly GCA_017639485.1. Classification (NCBI taxonomy): domain Eukaryota; kingdom Metazoa; phylum Chordata; class Aves; order Charadriiformes; family Charadriidae; genus Pluvialis; species Pluvialis apricaria. The sequence continues at coordinate 108,087,113 of CM030007.1, forward strand.
TTGATTTAGCAGCCTTTTAATACTGAATACTCTTTTAAGGAGATACATTTAAATGTTAAACTTTTTTTTTTTTTGCATGAACACACAGCCCATACATAAGCAAGAAGAGGAAAAGTCAGTGAAACCTTTACCTAAGGCCAAAGTTATATCAATCTCTTCTCCCTTCACCAACAAGCATCTCGAAGTACAGTTTTCTCCCCACCCAAAGATAAAATCTCTGAAGCATGTCAAGTTGGTATTTCTCTATATATACTCTTTATTCTGATTATATTGAAATAGCTGTTACAAAAGTAACTACAGGAGTGGATTTCAAAAGATCCCAATAGCGGAGGAATTGTGATGCAATGATTCTCTTCTGCAGGCTGAATAAGCCCTGGTCCCTCAGCCTCTCCTTGCAGGGCAAGAGCTCCAGCCCCTGGCCAGGTTGGTGGCAGTTGGCTGTCTTTGCTGCGAGGGCACGCTCCTGGCTCACATTCAGCTTGCTGTCAGCCCAGCTTTCCTGGATCTTTTCTGCAGAGGTCCTCCCCATTCAGTCAGTTCCCAGACTGTACCATTGCCAGGGGCTCTTCCTGTGCAGATGGAGGACGTTCCCTTTGTCCCAATCTAATTTCATTAAGTTCTTGTTGGCCAATTCCTCCAACCTCTCCCTTCTGAATGGTACTCCTCCCTATAACGTACGAACCCCGTGGCTTGAGGTCATGTGCAAACTTGCTATAAGTGGACTCTACCGCCTCCTCCAGGCCACTTGATAAAGATTTTAAACAGGGCAGTCCCAGGATAGACCTCTGCAGGACTCCACTGTGGTTATGTGCTGGGAGAAAAAGTGGTGACTGAATGAACTCTGACAGGTGAGTGAGAGCTTAAGGCTATGGTTTCTCAGTAGCAGCCATTGTTAAGAATTTCTTCCTGTTTGGCTATTCTTTTCTTCATCTTTTTTTTTTTTTTTTTAACCTTCTTAACATGTTCACAGTGTTTCCTAAATTCTAATCTCTGAACTTTGTTAGGTAAAACTTGCTGCTGTTGCATCTGCAGTCATACAGATTTTAGTTTATCACCTGGCACTTGTGCAGCATATTGAGTTGTCAACCTATTACCTGTTTCTGACTGATCTCAGCCCTCTGCAGCCAAAAAAGACAGGATAAATATCTGTAAACTTGTTGTAAACAAGCAAAGATCAGAGTTCTCTAAGTGACTGTTATAATTCTTATATGGAACATTTTTGCTGCATACAGAGACTCTGCTAGTGGGATATACAAATCTTAAAAGTGTAACACAACTTCCTGATACAGGTAACTGAAAAGTCCCTGCTGACAAGGTATTTGGGCGGCTTTTAGTCAGGTGGGGAGGAATAGACTTCTATTGCTCTCTGGAATTAATTGATCCTTAAGGTTACTGAGTTGCTGTCAGTTCCCTGTTTTTCCCTTTAGGATCGTATACCTCTCATGTTGGTGTCTTTCCCCTTGAATCTTTGAGCTACTACTTATCTTCATCTCAGCAGTCTTACCTCTGCAATTTTATCTTTCTTATCTTGCACAGCTCCGCTATACAGATTTTCTCACATCTCGGGAAATTTCATCAGAAGCTTGGGCTGAGGTCTCACAGCTGGGCTTTATCAGAGCTGGACCCAGGATCATAGGCAGCTGACCCTCTGAGTTGGTGTAACACAGTGAAGCTGCCCTTCCCTCCTCCCTCACTCCTTTTTTTTTCCCCCCATCATCTCTAAATGGCTCTACAATCAGCCAAGCAAAGGTCAGTCTCAGTGCTGATGTTCAGAGAGGAGAAAAACTTCTCCTTTTCTTCTGCTCTTAGTATGAGGAACAAACAAGCTGAGACATGCAGAAACAGCTTTTAATAGTGCATGTTTGTTGTAACTCACCTTGTCTTTCATTCCAGTGTTGGAGTAGAAGATGTAAAAGATTTAGCGCTGGGCTATAGCAACTAGAAGCCAGAGTTTGGATTCAGGTTTGTGTGTAAACTTAGAATGAATGAGTCGGTTCTTTAGTGGTAACATTATCGCTTGACTTAAGCAAACTGGATTACATTGGTCATATTGAACCTGAACTAAACCCCACATTTTACTTCCTTGTTTCCGTAGCTAAGTACTTTGTAGGAAGACAGATTTCAGGAATGGATGTACCAGCAATGAGAAGGCTCTAGGAGACACAAGTAGTTGTTATATTAAGAACAAATACAGAAGGAAACTGGATTATTCCAGAAGAGAAGATGAAGTTGTTGAAAGAGTTAATAGGAAAATCAATTTCATAAAATAAACTATGGTGAGAAAGAAAACAGCAATTGAATGTGGGTTACAAACTCAGTGGTAAAGGAGTATTTTATAATCACTTGGTGCTTAGATTTTTATTATGAAGGTGTAGGATTGACAGATAAAAGACACAACACTTGCAAACATATCAACTACCCCAGCCCCCCAAGTACTATTGACTGCTAGTAGAAACAAGAAGATAAACTCCCGTCGCTACCAATACATAATGAAGCTCTGTTTGCTATAGTTATTTGATCATCCCTGCATTTTAAAGTATGACATTACTGAATGGCCCTTTCCTTTCCAATGTGTTACTAGGTGGTCTGGCATGAAACTAATGTAGGGAATGCAAGCTGTAAAAATGTGAATGATTTGTACTGAAATCTCATTTTTTGCTAGAGTGAGTGTTTCTAGGTACTGTTATGTTTCTCTTGTATTTTTTCCTCTTGTAAAGACATGGCAGGTACCTCTGGAAACTGACAGATGAAGACAGCTGTTAATTAAATGATGAAACATTGTAAATTGGTCTGTGCATGGAATGCAATGTGCATACTGTGACAAAAATAGCACATATGTATTATGTCCTTGGCTGTATGATCATGCATGGAAATTCCTGAGTTAAGCTAGTAAGTGCAGTAACGCAAAACATTTAAAAATACTTTAATTTTTGTATTTTACTCTAAAAATATAGGTTACTACCACTAAATGAGTGAAACATTTTCTCAGTGGTAAGATCACGTTGCAACACTGCAATGATGTTGTTTTGAGACCTCTTTTCCCCATGGGCAGGGATCTATCCATCTTTGGAAGAATTGAGATTTACTCTGCCTTAGTGGAGGAATGTGGCTTATTGCCTCCAGTGAGGGATAAAGGAGGTTGTATTGGCAAAGGAATAGTACCTTCTACATATTTTAAATTACAGGGGAAATTGGCTGTTGTCAGAATAAATCCTCCCTGCTTTTGTTTGTACTTTCCCGAATGTTCTCAGGGATCCAAATTAAGTAGACACCATGTTAAAATACTCACTTTGCTTTTGTTCAAGCTACTTAGGCTAATCATTGACTAAAAGTCTTTTAGCAGGATAGGCACATTTTTCATGATGCTTTTCCATTTTGCCTTCTGTTATTCTGGCAAAGGTTTGGAGTAGTATATCTCTGTTAAACAGAGAGTCTATTGTTCTAAGAGCTGGTCTCTGTAGTTTTGCCATTTTATTGCCTCAGCAGCACAATCCCACCTGGTCAGAGGGTGAAGGAGGGAAGCTGTTGTGAAGGGCTTACAGCCCAGCAGGGCTGTAAAAGTGTACGTGCTTAAGGCACAAAACCTTTTCCAGCCATTTCTGACTAGCTTCCCTCTCCACTGCTGTAAAACAAATTTTCCTCCAAAGGAAATACTGGAGTCTTCCCCTTGAACATTCTGTGTTTATCTGACTGAGTGTGGTGGCTTGACCTTGTCTGGATGCCAAGCGGCCACCAAGCTGCTCTATCACTCCCCTCCACAGCAGGACAGGGCAGGGAGAAAATAAGATGCAAAAAAACCTCATGGGTCAGGATAAAAGCAGATTAATAAAGCAAAAGCCACCTGTGGAAGCAAAGAAAAACAAGATTTATTCTCTTCTTCCCGTCAGCAGGCAATGTCCAGCCACTTCCCAGGAAGCAGGGCTTCAGTATGTGTAGTGATTGCTCTGGAAGACAAATGTAATAACGAATGCCTTCCCAGCCCTTGTCTTAGCTTTTGTTGCTGAGTAGACATCATATGGTATGGAATATTCCTTTGGTCAGTTTGGGTCAGCTGTTCTGGCTATGGCCCCTCCCAGGATCTTGCCCACCCCCAGCCTACTGGGTGAGGGGGGAATTTTGGAGGGACAGCCTTAATGCTGTGAGAGCACTGCCCAGCAGTAGCCAAAACACTGGTGTGTTATCAACACCTTTCTGGCCACTAACACAAAGCACAGCACTGTGAGGGCTGCTATGGGGAACATTAAGTCCATCTCAGCCCAATACACTGAGTGAGACTAATCAGCAACTCCAAAACCTATGAAAAGTCAGGTCTATACAGATCTCTTTCGTCTTGCTGTAAATGAATAGGAACTGCATTCCTCTTTTCCTTTCCCTTTCCCTACCCAAGAAAGACCTTGATACCTTAATTTGCTTTTTTTTACCTTAAAAGTAGTAATAATATGAACTTCATAATGGTTATTTTTCCTGGAGGATACTGTGGGGAGCCTAATGTGTTTTCCTTGGAGCAGAGCTGAGGTGTTGAACTTTTTCACAGAGAGCTATCATCTGGCTGTTTGTCATGCTTTTGAACTAAATAGGTGTTAGTATAAGAATATTTTTGCGCAAAGTTTAAATTATTTCTCCATTTTCACAGATGACATTGTAATTCAACTGTCTGTGTATCTGTCCTATAGGAATGTACCTATCCAAGCCCTGGAGGCCAAATTCCTTTAAGACCTTCTCCCTTCTTCCCTTCTCCAGGGAAGATTGCACAAGTTACTGCATACCAAGGCCACTGATCCTTATTGCATCCTCCAGCACATGCTCTGCCTGATAACATGCATTTTTCAAGGATGTGCAGCTGCTCTCACAACATTTCCTAGGGAATGCATACACAGCACAACTCCTAAAAGGACTCTATGGAAAATCTCACTTCTTTAGTGGTACCACACTAGAAAAAGGTGCCAGCTAAAAGGCACCTCTGTCCGTTGCAGAGATAACTCTGTGTCAAACTCTCTCTGAAGGAAGATGAGGACTGAAGTGAGAACCTGCTTCACCCCTGCAGTGAAAAGGAGAAATCTGTTACAGCATCTGCAAGCCTCTGGCTTAATACCTTTCACAGAAAGTCTGGTTGCCCACCTAGGATTCCTGCTCTAATGTTTCTGGATGTGCTCCAAGACCAGGGTTGATAGATGTCCTGAATCTGCATAGCAACCATCTGTTTAGAGCCTGGGAGGCCATTACCAAGCACAGAGGTAGTGTGGTGCAGACCTAATATGCACAGCAGAGGCCATTTTGTCCTTCAGCAGCTGCTATGTACACTAACTGTAATTTCTGTCACCTTGGCCACCCTGTTGCCAAGACAAATCATACCTTTCCAAGCTATTTCCAGTGCTGACCACAGCCAGGCTACGTGAACACACAAAGAGAAAAAGGAACGGTTTTTACTTAGCGACAAAATGATGTCTAATGAAGACTAGACTGAACAAGGCTGCCCTACCCTGGCAGCCTTGCCTTTGTGTAGCAATGCACAAATAAAACGATTTTTGAATAGCATCATTCACAAAAGCTGTTTCACTCTTCCAAAAGAAAGACCCCAAGGGATGGGAAGTAATGTAGTCAGGAGAGAACTGCTCTTGGTCCACCAAGGCTGTTCCTGAGAAACATTCTTCCTGTGTGGAATTGCTGGAGCTCAGACAGTATGAGTATTTCTGAACAAACAAGCATTTTTTTTACTGTATTCAGCATAGATTTACAGAAGAGATGCCCTTTGTTGGAAGAGACCATGCACAGCAGATGGCAGGCTGGGAGGCCCTGGGGTTCAGGTTCTGGACACCTGCCGCAACGGCCCCCAGTGTGCTAGAGGAGACTGGGCATAGCTACTTTGTAAAGCCTTCTCTTCTCAGCAGTTCAGGTGGTCTCTAGATAGCTGTGCTGAGGACCAAGGAGAACTGTTCTGGAAGGGCTGAATCAGTCTGTGCGAGTGAAGAAAATAATATCTTTTCCTGGACAAGAATGATATTTTTCATGTCTTGTCAGAAATAAGGCATATGGTGCTCAAAAATCATGTCTCTGACTGTCTGGGGCAGAGGAGCCTTAACTCTCAGTCACCTCCACATGCCCACATGCCAAGAAGAGTTCTACCTTCTTCCTTTCTCTTTGTGACCTTGAATTTGATCTTAGACTCAGGGGTGGTAATACGCCTTGGCCTCAGAGTCCTCTACAGGGGATCACCTTCTCAATATCAGGCAGGCTACTTTCTCTTTTGTAGCGCAGACAGGCCCTGGGAAAGCTGTGTGAAAAGCTGTGAGGCAGGGGTGGGTGATAGCACAAATCGGGCAGAGCAAATCATGTAGCACCATATGGCAGCGTTATGGGATATAGATGGTGCAGATGATGAACAAAATCCAGAAGAGAGAGGCATCACGCCTCAAAGTTACAATCTTTCTTAAGATGGGCTGTGTGTGCTCCCAGAGTCTGCATTGTGAATGCCAACAGAATATTCTAGCTTGCATACTTTTTTATTCAGTTAGCTTTTGGGAGAGATCCAGAAAAGCAGAGAGGCATAGCTTATTTTTCTGGTCATCTATGAAAAAAAGAATAAAAAAATTCTCAAAACAAATTTAGGGCTTGATTCCCATATACTACATAACACTATGCAGAGCTCCCACGACCTTTTAAGTCATCTTGTTTGTAACATATTGCAGGAGAAGGATCTGACAAGATTCAGCGGAGGAAAACGTATGCTTAATTTTACCCTTTGGAAATACGAGCTTTCTGCTGCCTTTCTACATTATAAGATTAAAAAAAGAGAAGTGAGCATTTTTTTTTCCACTACAATTTATTTGATAGAAAATTCTCTCCTGTTTGGTGGGAGATAGATGTGAAAATGTGAATAACATAGCTGAGTGGAAAGTAAAAAACCCACTATATAAATACCTACATATATACAGTTTTTCCATCACAGAGCCTTTAGAAAGGCTACCTAAATAGGGAATATGCAAATAAGAAATTACTTTCAAAAGAAAAAAGCTGTGTATTTTTGGTTTTCTTTCTTTTCCTTGGTTTTTTTTTTTTTTTTTGGTCATTTTGCAAGGGGGGGAAGTTGGGAGGAAGATTAAAGGGAAATGGACTATGACCAGAGAAGTGATGGTGTTTTGAATTTGTGCATGTTTTTCTCCCTATAACAGAAGAGGAACCTTTGAAAATTTAATACAAATTATTGTTGTTTTTCTCCGAAAGGCTCTCATCCTAGATAGGTCTTTTGCTTGTAATGTAAGTTTTGAGAAATTGCCCACAAAGTAAAGCTGAACTCTACTACATACTGTTCAGCTGTTAAAAAACTTGGGGTTTGTATGCAGGCAGGGGAAGTTCTTTTAGCCTCCACAGAATTTGGAACTGATGTGGTTATCATGCTCTACATTTAGACCTTGACAATGTCATAAATCAATGACAAATCAAATATCCCAACCTTTTGGGTATGTTCAGCAGAAGGCGATCTTTACTGCTTTTTAAAAGCTTGGGAGTCTTATATCACATGCAACTTATGCATTCTCAGATTCCTATGAATTCCTTTTAAAAGGAAATACTTAGTGTTGGATTTAGATTCTAATTTAATGTTTGTGTTTTTCTTTATCTCATAATGAGGGTTACTTATCTTTGCCTTCTTCTTTAGAATTTGCTATTGTATTGTGTGATGAACATTTATGGAGATTATATTACTCTTTATCTTGGGAAAAATAATTTGAAAGATGATATCTTGGGCTTCCTAAAGTGAAGTAGGAATACCAAGGGCAAGAATTTAAAAAACTTAACACCTGAACCACTGAAAGGTAAAAACAAAGCCACTTGCAGATATATATTATGAAGATGCTGGTTGTACTTTAACACAGAAGAAATGAAGAGTCCATCTGAAGTTTCACGTTGATACAACTTTCTGTAATTGCAGAGACAGATTGCATGGTAATATCACAGATATCTAGTATCTTCATCAATAGTAGGTTACACATGTGTTGTTTGCAGTTAGATAACTTACTTCTTCAAGGACAACTTCAGACCATAACAACTTAGACACTCAGAGTTTATTCTATTTCCTTGGTTACACTTAGTTTGAAAAGCTTCCAACTGAATTAAAATAGATTTCTGGCCATGAAAATATTTCTATATCATATTCTTATTTCATTATTATTAGCAGTCAGTCATTTTGTGTAAAAATAAAGTATATACATAACAACCATTTGAGAATGGAAGTTTACAGGGGAATGGCCACTTTCTACAGTTGTGTTTTCACTGGGATACAAAAATGTTCAATTATCAGTAATTTATAACAACGTTATATTTGGGATTGCAGGAACAAGAATTCTGGGAATTTGTGTCCTTTCTGAATGTTAATATTTCTGCCACTCATGTGATATAGCTCATGGGATATAGGGTTGAAGAGTTTGAACCAATGCCATTTCTTTAATGGCATTGCATTCTAAAATGCTGGACAATAAACCTCCACTCATAATGGTAATTTAGGAATGTCACTTTTGTCATGTAAGTAGTTCTAATTAAGTGAAAAGATGCCAATTGTATGCTTGCAAGATCAGGCTCGGGTATCTTGATACACATTCCATTATCTTATTTGTCTTCTGTTTTTCTTGGCAGTGAAGGAAATGAGGCATACTAAATTGCTATCTTCATGTCTGCTTTCTCTTTCCCTCAATAACTTCTGAATCTATTGGCCAGTTTGAAAGTGGGTGGGGGGCGGTGTCAGAGATAATTACTTTCCTACCTGCTTTATGAAAATCAGCAGCTGAATAGATGAGAGGTCCAAATTAATGTCCTTGTTGAGGGGAAGACAGGGGAAGAACTGAGCTGTGGTGTATTCTTTGGCTGTAGCAGTCTGGCCAGTCATGCCCACAGTTACACGCAATTGCAACATCTGTTTTCTTTTGCTAGGTTTCATAGGGCAAATGACCATATGCTGAGTTTATAAGCAGGGAGATGGAAAGCCTAGTGAGCAAAGGGCATAAAGCTAGGGAAATGCAAAGGGCATAAAGCTAGCAATTAATGGAACCACTTGCTTGATTCTTGTACGGGGCTATTTCATTGCTAATGTGTTGACAACAGTAATTTATTATATTAAAAACATTGAAGTAATAAGGCTTGGAAAAATAGGATTTGGTTATCGAAGACTTGTTAGTAAATCACATTTTTAATCACACTTCTGAAATTATTAGTAGTTTTAGCACTCTGCATTATTCGGGTGCTTATCTTTGAGAATGTCTAGTTTTCAGAGGACAAAACGGTATACGTTGCTGTGACCTAACCATATTTCATTTACACTAGCTGGTTACAAATATTTAATGTTTATGGCTAGAATATTACACATACAGAATTGTTATTGTGAAAATTTATTGTTGGGTTTCAGCTGACTGACTTTCTGTAGTATTTCCCACTGGTACAAACTGCTGTATTCACAGCCTTTTCTTCAGTGCCAGGCATCGCACAGAATGCAAATGATGCACGTTCAGTATGGTTGGCTTGCATCAAAATCAATCATGTTGCCAGCGCTTGAACAAGCAAAATAAGTACAGATATTTCTTGAGGAATTTCATATATGGATTTTGTTGTGTTCCAGGAAAATGTCTTGTATGTAGATACTTACTTATGCAGGATTCTGTTCAGACTGGGTAGCCCCTTGAAGATTAATTGGGAGATGCTTTACCAGATATGGCTTTCCATTCAAGCTTCGCAGTCCTTCTCTTCTCTTTGATCCAGAGCGGTGCAATTAGTGTCTTTACAGAGGAAGTGAATGAGACTAGAGGGTTCAGAGATCTGTGGGTATGGGTTTTCCTTTTTATCTGGTGTTTTTTGTGTTTTCTGGGCAAGAATGGCTGCTTCTAAAGATAACATACAAATCCTGATTCCATGCTGTGCAACATTATGGTGATTGAAACAAATATCTTTTTCAACTTTGCTTGACTCAGAACTTTATAGAATATATGTAGAATCATCATCATATATATGACATATATATATGATTATGTCTCTATATAATCAATAGGCTAGCATGAGGTTAAAAATATGCAAACAAGTTTTAATTAAGAAAAGAATATCTTCTCAGAATACAGCATGATAGAAGTTCTGTCACTTATACTTATGGTAAAATATGTGTACGTTATCTAATACAATTTTTGTTAATATTAATTTTGATTTTGGTTTTGGTAGAAATGTTCCAATAAAAACCCGAAATCTCAAAACTTAACTTAGAAAAATCAGTGAAAGTGTGTGTTTAGGCAAGAAGAAATGAAATTAGTGTTCGGATATAAGAAAAGATTGTACCTGTGTATTTCACAAATGACAAGTAATTTCTGAAGAACTGTGATTTTGTCTTGGAAATGAGATAATATGGATTTATGTATGATGTGTAGCCTTCTGGTTCAGGATATTTCCAAGGGATTTATTGAACTTCCTGTTGTACTTGTGGAGAGAGCTCTTTCAGCCAAGAACTCTAACTGGAAGTAGAAAAAAAAAGGTATTTTTGATTTTCATGATTAAAACTATTGATTAATAGCATCATGTGTTCTTCGCTGCATTACATCCATTACCAGAAGAAACACTAGAATGGCAGTTATCCTTGATTAAATCTGAACTCAGAAGCTGCGATGCTCTGAGATTTTTGAGGTGACAGTATCTACACCCACAAGTGTGGTAGGCAGACAGTTTCAACACCTAACAATACTGTAAAATATGCCATCACAACAGAATAATGGTACTTCAGGAAATTCCTCCGTAGGGAAAGGAAGCCGAAAAAATAAACTTGTTTGACTGAAGTTTCCAGTTTTAAAATCTTCTAGTTGAGTATTTGAATCTAGAAATGAACTTCCGTCAATTGCGTTAGTAGAAACTGTATCAACATTGACATTAAAAGAAAATATGTTGTATTTCAAGCACTGTAGGCTTCAGAATAGCATTATGACTTCCATAATGCTGTATTTTAATAGAAATGTCCCCGCTTTGTCAACCAAACTGCAGTATTTCAATATGCCACAGATACAGTCCTGTTGAATTTGTATTATGTTGAAGCAAATGACTACTTTATTGCTGTTGTGTTGACTGGAGAAACATCAGTGTAAGTGTGTTGACTTTTACCTGTCTACTTTTATTACTGAGCAATGCTTTTCTTTGAATACACCACAGACACTCCACTATTCATCTTCATATTAATTGAAAATTTTCTCCAGAGATTATTGATATATGATAAGCTAAGATGATATGTTTTCCAAAACATTTTCAAAGCTTTTTAACACTGGGTGGATGAAAACTGTAGAAGAGATTTCACTGCCAGTAACTGTTTTATTCGCATACTTTTTACTTTTTTCCTGAAACTGGATGACCAACATGACTTCAGATTTCTATAGCATTGCCCACACTTTGAGGGGAGCATGTGTTGTATGGACATTATCTGCTGACCTTTCAAGTTTTGTAGAGCACAAGCTTGTATTAAAAAAGGAGACAGGGAAAGAAAAGGAAGAGAGCAATAGTCTATATGTAGACAAAAGCTTGCTTCAAAATATGAGCTGCTGCCAGCACATCTGCAGACAGGCTGAAACTGTAGCTCCAAGAGGTATGAAATGCTACCTTTAATTAAGAGAATATTAATTCTGATATGTAATTTCTGAGAATTTAGGTGTAAAGCATACTTTTCTTTATTATGTGCTATTTTATTAGAAAAAATGAGCATATTGGAGATGAACCAGAGAAAAGGTGAAGAGTGTACCACCTGTATTTCTTTCTAATGTGAACTCTAGAGAGAATTTAATTCACTATTATAAAAGAAAGTCTCTCTGAGAATACTGCATTTTCATGCAGAAGGGATAGTAAAAAGTACTTTTAAAAAGTATTCACAAATACTCAATCAGTTAAGTGCTGAATTGTGTTCAGTGATATTCACCATTATTTGATATTCACTTCCATAAATGAATATAAATTCATTCAGATTAATTCAGTCCCTGAAGTAGCAGGGGAATGCAAAAGTGTCTCAAGCCTCTTTGCAGGTTCATGTGAGTGCTGATGCAGAAACCATTCACAGGGATATTTTGGTCATTCTTGGTAGTCATTTAAGAAGCAGAAACAATTGGCCCATGAGTCACAATGTTCAAATGCAGTGAAATACAGAAATGGGAGTCAGGCTGATACCTGTGGTATCAATAGGTCCAACCCTGCAATCAAAGCGCTTGCATGGGCTAATAAAACCACAGAGCCCTACTGACTTTAATGGAGTATGTTGGTTCCTGGGACTGTCACTAATATTGAATTGCAGGGCCAAGGTCAATGGGATGAAATAGTCATTTCTATAAAACGTATTTCAGAAAAGAAAGGATTATGACAGTTCAGATAAACTAGGCTTTGCTTCATAGACAATGTATGAACAGGAACAGGTGACAGAAATCTGTATTATCCCTTTTTGCTTAGCAGGTATAAGTTAAAGGTTGGGGTGCTGCTAATGCAAAGCATTTAAAATAAATAAAGAAGTGATTAAATGAAGACAGTCTATAATGGTGAGCACTAACTTATACATGGTATTAATTGCAGTATATCTATAATGGAAAATACTCTTTGAACTATGGTGGAACAATGTTAATTCTGTCTAAGTTTGTAATTTCTGTGACATGTGGAAAAACATAAATGGACCTAAAAGCATTTTGGTAGTATGCTGTTTCAGGGTTGCCTGCTTTTAGGAGAAGGTCAGTTGTTCAGAGTGGTGTTCTGAACACCCCAATTATGCAGTGTATGAAATGACCTCCCGAGCTCTCCAACTTCCACTTCTGCATTTAAAGAGAGTGTGTTTGAAGAATAAAAAATGGGGAACTGCTGGCTGTTTCTGTAATAAATATTGAAAGGGTTTCCAGCTTAAACTAATAATATGTAAGAGAAACACCTCTGGCTTAAGTTCTCTTATAAATATTTCAAACTTATATTCTTTCCTCACTGATGGTAGTAGTTTCTTGAGGCACAGAGCTCATTCTCTGCATGCTAGGCTTAGTTAATAGTAAGTCCTTCCTTCAGAAAATACCCCCTCCAGAAATTGTGCAGAATTAAATTATCACCATTGCTGCAAAGCTTATAAAGAAGTTCTTGTATAATGCGATAAAGGTAGACCTCAAAACCAATTTCTGTGATGTTTTGCAAGACACAGCTTTTCATCCTTGGATGAATACTAAATGAAAATGTGGAGTCTTAGTTCTGTTTGTTTATGTTTTTAAGTGGAAACTGCTGGCTCTAATTGTCTTATATGTTCCACAGTTTTTACATCTGTATTGTGGTATTAAATTCAATAGAGTGTCTTCAGCTTAAGATGTGAGTAAGAACATAGCACGTTATCTGGCTTTGGCTGTCTTTTCTGTCATGCTCTCAGACTTGATGGGCATCTTTTGGTGAATAACACTAACAACTGCTTGAAAAGATAGATTTTTGTTTAGCACTGGATGTTTGTAATACTAATAAGGAAATAACATGCAAGAGTAAAAGCTTACGGAGTGTGAGTGGATGTATGAAAGTGAGGGAGAGGAGTTTCACCTGTTTGCAGGAAACTTTACTCTGGATTCTTTTGCATTTACAGTAAGAAAGTGACTTTAATTATATTAGCTAAAATGACTATTCAAGGCATTTCTGCTGAAGATAGAGAACTATTGAGTGTTGTTTATCACCAAGGTCTGGCGCACAGCCTAGCTGCTGTTTGCAGTGAAAAAGGGCTGCAGAGTCCAACAGCAGAAAATCAGAGCTCTAAAGGATCTTGTTGAAAAGTATCTTAGAATATAGTGTTCTTCTCTAGTGAGAATATAATGGTGAAACCAAACGTGGTATTGCTGCTTGTTCTTAGAATCCAAATATATATCTGATTGTCTGGCTTTTTATGAACAGGTATCTGGGTATTAAATTGAGATGAGCTAGCAATTTCACCAACAAAGCCTTTGCATTATTTAAATGGAGACTGCCACTCTATCACTACTTTCTTTCATCGCTTCACTTGAATGGCAAATGTATTTATCTTTTACTGTCACTATAAAATCCTTTCCAACACAAAGCTGCAAACACCACAAGGGAAATATCTCCTTTCTGTTAACAACACTTTTATTATTTTTACTTTAACTGTCATGGTATATAAGAAGGAGGCTTTATGATGAAAGGCCTCATGTCTAAAAAAATTATGTCCTCTTGTATTATATATATTATGAGAATTATAATATTTGTTTATTGTTGCTAGTAAAAGCAAATTATCTGTTCAGCTACATTTAATCAACTCAAATGAGTCCATTTTCCAATGCATAATGCTGAGATTCTACTTTCAACAGATTATAGAGTGTTTTATGCAGGATTTTCTTCTGTTTCAAAAAGAATAGAGATGGCCACTCTTACAATAGGTTCTGACAAAGGGCTCATATCTACCTTGCAGCCTCATAAGTATGGTTATAAATATGATTATATTTATGACGCTTCATATGATGACTGTAGGACCCTATTTAGAATATATGAGGGTATTTTTGGGGGGGATGTTGAATTTATATTAGGAAAGTTGCCTACCAAGTGGTTTTTTCTTTCCATAATAACCTTTCTTTCTTTCACCCAAAATAGCAGAACTAAAAAGGTCTGCTGTAAGATTTGCCTGATTTTTTTTTTTTAATGACTGTGAACCCTACACACTATGAACTCAAATAATGCTATGCTTAAAATAGGCTGGAGGGAAAGAATACCACAGCGACATAACAAAAAAAAGAAGAAAAAAAGTGGCAGTGATTCAACAAGATCAGCACCCTCCCAGCCAAACCTTAGGCTGAGGTTTCCTACAACGCTGAAAACAAATGTAGCCATTTAAATTTATTAATTCGGGGATTTAACTGGGGCTGGCTGGCAGCAGTGCTAGAGGATGGACTGCACTTAGCCCTGTGGGCTGTGGAGAGCCATGGCCATAAGAGCAGAGGGTGCCGCGGGCACCAGCAACCCCGCCATCACCACTGTGGAGGTTGCGGACATCATCTGGAGACCAACTTGACAACTGCCAATCTCCAGGCCCCGAAGGGGATTTGAATGGACCGATCAGCATGGGGTGTCCCCTACCGGTCCTGTAACTGACCCCTGTGCAGGAGTGGCTGGGGGAGAGGCCCCAGGGGCATGTGAGGGATGGCACAAGGGACTGGAGGAGGGGGATAAGCCACAGGGTGAGACCCCGGGGCCCTCAGCCACCCTGTGCCCTCTTTCCCACTGTGGGGCAGGGAGGTCTCATCATAATTTGAAAAAACAGCATGTACCTGTGATTAAGGTGTTTTGGTATCTCTGCAATGTCAGCCTGATCTTCAACTGAGACACCTGTTTGTCTTTCCTCACCCTGATGAATGGTGTAAGGTGTCCATTACACCTCTGATGTCCTCTCGCCTTCTCAGAGTGTCATATCTGGATTTTGAGAAGAATAGTGTAAAGAGTAAATTTGAGTTTTGTTTGTTTTCATTGTCAACTGGATACATTTTTTTAATAATGGTAACACAGATGGTGGCTGAAGTATCCGAGTGTTGCCTTTCTTACAGTAAAAATTAACAATAATTAGAAATTAATCACATTGGTATTTTTTTTCTGTTTCTTTACAGGAAGGTGATTAGAGGCTGTGACACTCCTGTGCCACTTTTATCCAGGTTTCCTAAGGAATTAGATGTGTATGATGACACTGTCTTTTTCTTTTACTGCAAATAGTTTTTGAACAGGTTTCTTACTTGCAAGGAACTTTGCCAGACAGGTGAAAGTTTAAAAGTGATCAGGTTATTATGACAATAATGTACTGAGTAAAGGAGAGAGAACTAAATCGGTGCCCTACAAAGCATGAGATGAGTGCAATATTAAGTACCAGAACATGACAGTAAGCGTCCTTCAGTCATGGAGAAAAGCTCCAGTAAGGAGAACTGCATGTTCTGCACGGAATGACCCAAAGGTGAGACAAAGCCACAGGAGCTGAGGCTTCATTAGCTCTGCTGTCACAGATCAGTGAACTCCATTGATAAAGTTCACTACATTTCCTGCCCCGGTTTTGTAAAAGGTAGGCCACTTGTACGTATTTTTTATGAATTGGCTCCTTATGATTAACTGTAAAACCTTATAAGAAAGTTAGTCGTTTTTCCACCAATTTGATTCTTGATGTGGCTGACCTAATGACTAACAAATAAATGAACTTTCACTGTGGTAATTAATTTGCTGAGAAATCCTAGGCATTTAAAGTTTCTCTTTCAGCAAGAATACTTCATAATTTGTAATAATTCAATGCATCTGTTTTGTCAGTTGTTTATGTTTCTGGCTTGAATTAGCTCTATCTTTGCCAATGCTTTGCCTTATCCAGAGCAGCATTTGCCTGCTCAGTGTGGGCGGTGTCTTATGTGAAAGTCCAGTGTTCTGAGCATTATGGACTCATTTTTCAGTCAAAACATGGAAAACTCATCAAAAATTCATTTTTGTGAACACTTTCAATGCAGCTCTTTTCACCATAATGTAGGATGAACGTGAATGTCAAAATCTTGAATGCTTCCTCAATGCCAAATTATTGCTGTCCACACTACAACACTGAAGTAAGATCTTATTCAGTTCAACTTAGAACAATATTTTCAGGAGAAGGAGCAAGCATAATGTAACGGGAATCTCTAATTGCCTTTCCTGTGAAGGCTGACTCTGACATTTTAGTATCCTTTAAAATGTTAACGTTTAAGAGATCAAAACATTTGTCCCCAACACTTTAAATACTCTTTAAAAAAAACAAACACCAGAATGGAATGATGAAGCAAAGTCTTGTGCCTGTTTCGTCTTTGACCCAAACTCTTCTTCACAGAGAACTGTGACGTAGTTGTGTATTATCTCAAGAGAAATCCCTAAAGGGAGGAAGAAGAAATGGACATTTACTCAATTAATGCATACATCTACAAGATGTGTGTGTTTTAAATTATTTTTTTTTCAGATTCTGGTCCTAAATGAGCAGAGGTTTTGGGTATATTGCCATGAAGTTTTTCTTGCTGACATTTTTTCTCAATCCACGTTGACCTTGATATTTCAAGTGTGATCAAGTTGAAAGATAAAGTGGCAAGCTGATAAGCATTAACTGTAACACAGAAGTGTTCAGATCAGAAAATGAAGCGCATTCAGAACTGGGAGCTTATGGTTTTCAAATACCATGTGCTTCCATGTTCAAAAATGTGTGCCAAACTATGCCAGCTGGGAGGACATGTGTTGCCACACACCAAATGTAAATTCAGGCTGTAAATTAATTAAGCTTCTTATTTTAGTCTAACAGAACAAAAAGAAGCCTGCTCTGTTGCCAAGACTGTAGCAGATTTTTCTTAACATACTGTCCATTGACAATTTAATATGACTATTACAAATGGTTGTGCAACCAACATCACAGAGCTTGTTTCCATAGGGCCTTTCTTGATCTCCTTATTCTGAAAACCTAGTATTGCAGTTCTAAAGTAGTGGTCACCTTCTTTTCCCTCCATAAAATCTCAATTAGATTTAGACTGGAAGCAGGGAAGGCACTGGGGAAAGCTTTTTGTTTGACCAGCAGCATCATCTTCTCACTTTCTTCATGAAACTTAGACTTTCTCCACCCACTTTGAGATCCTTTGTAATTTTCCTGTATAAATGAGTTTATTAAGTGAAACAGTGTACAAGCTACAAGAAAAGCAAATAGAAACTGAGTAGGACTGAGTATAGAGAAGAAAAATGGGCCCATTGAAAAGCTAAGGACATCTTGTGGATGAAAGGTAGAAAGAAAATGGAGCCTGACAGTACCATGCAATTAAATGATCACAGACAGACCATTTTGATTTCCAATAAATTTACTGATGCTGATCATAAATTTCTATTAGAAAGTAACCATAAATAAGCCCATTACTTTCATTTGAATGCCTGAAAAAGCAGGTATAATGAAGTGTTATGTCAATGCTATTAAAAACCACTATTTTCCTTGGAAGTAGAATTTGAAACGTTTTTTGATATTTTGAGGATACGTGCTTTATAGAAGGAAGGTGCTCAGCATTTTCTCAAAACTAGGTCCTTTTTTAGGGAGTCTGAAGCTGAGGGGTCAAGCGATAGAATTTTCAGAAGCACTGGTTTTGAGTAACAGTTACACTGAAGCAGCTGTGAAGTTTTCGCATGTTCTTCAGCAGAACAGGTGAGGTTCTATATCATCAGTAAGCACTAACTGGAAAATGCTTTCATAGGTGCATATCGAGTTTTGTTCTTGCTTCTTTTATTTTGCATTCACCAAAGGATCAGGGCTGTATTGTATGTGTGTACCACAGTGACAATAATCAATGATTTTTATTTTCCTGTTGTGATGGATGAATCAAAAAAAAAAAATCTTTAGTTTGTCTTTGGAAAGTAAAACAAGATAGTTTGTCCTCAATCTGACATACATTTACTGCTTCACATCCTGTGGATCTTCAGACTTATTCATAGAGTAGTGAAAAATTATTTTCCTAACAGCTTTGGGAAATAATGATTTTCTAAAATTAATAAGACCAGCAATTCACCATTATGTTCATACATTTGCATTAATTCATATGAGAATGAATCTCTGAAGTCATAATAAAGTCACTTATGGCTTCTGTTAAGAAATGTACTTCTACTGCATTTTCTGCATTTTCATAATTTCAAAGTATTGATCTGACTTTTTCAGGCTCAGTTTTTAGATATTCCAGCCAGCCTGACTATTGTTTAGACTATTGGATCACAAGCAGAGTTTGAACCTGGATCTTTATGGCTAGGCCAAAATTTTCTGCTGCTTAGAACCAGGTTTTTTAATCAGTCAGGAGCTTGATTGCTCTGAAAAACTAAATAAAATCTCAGTTTTACTTTTTTTTTCACATACACTGACTTTAAATTGGTATTACTGCAATTCTAATAATGATCAGCTTGTTTCAGAATGGTGTTACTGGGAATGTCTTTTACAGGTAATATTCTCAAAGCCTAAAATAACAAACATTTCCTAAGACAGTATTTGGAGAAAATGCAGTCCATGTATCAATGGAGGATTCAGCTGAGGATTTCTGTTGGTTTGTTTCCAGGCATAAAAATGCCTTTTTTTCCCCAAAGCAAAAAAATTCAGGCTGCCAAAGGAAGCAGAAATCCTTCATGTAGTAAAGTCTTACTCATTTTTTGAAGCTCCGTCCCATTTATTTCCTAGTATGATTATTCACAGCTCAATTTTTGTTAATTTTTATACATAATCTCTGAAACAAGAGATACCTAACAGAGGACTCAGCCATAAATTTATACAAATCCATGGTGTCATACAGCTTTCCTGCTTGTGTCTCTATTTATGGTGCATTAAAGCTGAGTCACAAGAAAATCATGGGTTTATGAAGCTTCTTTCATAAACCAGAAAATGTAAAGTTTTATTGCTCTTTAGGCACAGATTATTAATGCTGTAATGACATTAAAGAGTATTAAATGCAAATTTGCAAAGCTCTGAAGAGCTTTATTAGGATAAGCAACATTTTTATTGAGTCACTGTTTTAATGAAAATCTGGCAAAGCAAATCTAAGCGAAGGCCACCACAGATGTTCTGCTGTGCTTCATCAAGGAGTAAGCTGCTGAGTGCTTAGGGGAAGAGAAGAAAGCATGGATGCACCCAGTCTTTAGTACATTAACCCCAGTTAATTTATAGTGTGTGGTGCGTATAAAACATAGGGGAGCATTCAGTAATGAAATACAAAAAGGAAAGGATCAGAATCTGTATAATACTGTAACGGACATGCCAGATAAACCAAATGAAAGGGACTCTAGTCCGCCAGGTGCTTTACCTGTGTATGGAGGTTTTCTAGGGTGCGGGAAGAAATGGTGCTCTTTATTCTGTACATGACGCTCTATCACTGTGACTTTCAAAAAGAAATAAATCTAATTGTAAATTAGTTCTGCTCATGGTGATAACATTATGATAGCAATATGATTATATTCTTCACTAAAAATTACAGGCTTACACAAGTGGCCATGTTGTCCCGTGGATCACACATGGTTTTTACTTAGACAAGAATCTACAACTCTCACACACTGTGGTGCCTTTGAAGTATATTACATTATTTTGGAGGTGTGATATAAGCTATTTAATATCACCACAGAAGGCTAGATATAATATGGAATCCTGTTTTCTGTGTAATTGTTTAAGCATATAATATGTAGAAAATATTGAATTAATTTATAAGCATGGAAGCTATATATTTCCAGCAATTATGGCCTGGCTGTGTCATCCGTCTTAAATACCTGAAACTTTCTAGGGGCCAGATTATAATATAAAATTTTTGTAATTACTCAATCGTGTGTTTTAAGAAACAGAAAGCAGTAAGGCAGAGGATCATAAGATGCATTTCTGGTTTTGTTGAGACCACCTCTGCTACTATTGCCCACACTCTGGCAGTTTTCGTATTGTAAACCCTTTGTCTCAAGTTTTCATAACTTGGTCAGGAAACATGCTTCTTTCTAAAACCTGGGAGCTAAGTCATAGTACATGGTCCATTACCTTTTTGTACATAGGTGAAGAGTGCTTATGTACCTTAGTGATGTTGAAAAACTGAAGTGAAGCTGTCTGGGACCAAATCCTGCAACACAGACTAGAACCTTAAAGCCCGATGATGAAGTACATTTGTAGTGTAAAAAGGGTCTGCTTGTGGCTGTCCACATGAAGAAAAGGAAACAATCTTCAGACCACTTCTGCAGTGCAAGAAACTAGATGAGAAAATTATTTACCCCTCTGTTGTGTAGTATCCCCAGATGTCTTGTATATTTTTTCACATGGTGGACAGGGTCTCTGAGATAGTGTTTATAATCTGCCTGTTGATAAAAGAACCTGTTTTACGTCCTGCTTTTTTTGAGAAGTGAGTTGAAGCAAAACTATAGTTCTTGAATTTTGGTGAAAATAAGAGTATTTCTGTGGTGTTGAGAGTTTTTTTTTAATCTTTCACAAGAATAATATTTTGAGTGTGGGCCAGTGGTATGTGCGTGGTACCTTTAAAAGGTTTTATGCAATTCAGTACAAGCTGTACTAATTTTCAGTCTAACTTGTTCTCCATTTATTTCACAAGACATTTTTTGTAGGTTTCCATACACACTAATTAGTATATGTTATGGACTAAGATGTAGAAGAAAGACTGATGAAGTGGCATGGAACTATTACCTTACTCTCATCAAAATAATTCTGGATGAGTGTTAATTAGATTAAAAGCCATTTAGATTTGTGATTCAAAGTAACCAAAGTGGCTTTTAAAAGCTGAACAGTATCTTTAGAACAGAGTAAACCACCTAACCAATCAAATAAAGATCCCATAGTAACAATCAGATATAATTTGATTGATGATTACATAGTAGCTCCATAGAATTTACTAATAGATTCTATCATTTTGAAATGCAATGTATAATTAATACCTGGAAATAGCTGTAGCGACTTAGCCATTCCTATTAGTTTCAGCTGTGGAAGAATCATGGTATTCCCATTATATACACTTACACTGTATTGTGTCAAAGATTACTTCTCTTATTTAGGCTAAAATTATGCCATTGACCTTTATAAGGATCTCTGTTTCCCTAGAGTCCAGGGAAAGATGATGGGTCTTGCACTGTTCTCTCAGACTCAGGATGATAAGCTCTTGCTTTGCAAAAGTTTTCCCATGTGAATTTTTAATATGATACGTAAATTTATGCCCTCCTGTTATGACTTAGAAAATAGAAACAGTGTTGCTCTATTTCCAGTCTTTAAAAGTTTGAACTCTAATTCAGTAATCACCTTGAGTTAGAAAATGTCTGGACTGGATACAACTGGTCTTAAATTCACCTCATGCATATTCCTATATGAACAGCTCCTGAGTAACTCACTTTCAACTGCAAATTCCTTACTGAAATTAGGGCACTCTTGACTTTAAGACTATACCATGAAAACCAACATTCATGGCACTAAAAAACACCTGGATCTTGGAAAAACATTGCCACTTCTTTATGGTATGTTTGATGCATTTTCATAACTATATCTTGATGTTTTATGTAAATCAAAAGCATGTTTGGGAACCAGATGCATATCAAAGCTGTTATGAGAAGCTGAGTCCCAAATATCTATGAAATGATTAAAATCTTCTCAAAAAGAACCATGACAAATCAGAAAAAAACCCAAAATGTAAAAGAACTAAACCAAAATCACTTATCATTAGACCAGATGAGTTACGGTGGAGAAAACTGTAAGCAATGCTTGCCAGGAGAATTAGGTGTTAGCTCAAAAGGTAATTGTAAACTTCAATTGTTTTAGGGTCCATCATAGCATTCTGTGATGCACCCTTGCTTTATTTGGAAAAGTGGTAAACTTAAACCTGGTTGCCATGGAGAGTACTTACAATGACTAACTTCAGGTACCTAATTAAGACGTTTGCATTAGAAAACCAGGCTTTCCATATGGAGAATACATAAGAACAACTGGAAATCCAGAGCATGGTCAGAATGCCTAAACTTTATGCTTGAGCACTTTAACTCTGCTTTTACTATGTAGGCAGCATTGGCTTCTTGCTCCTAAATTAGATTCCCAAGTTTAAGTGTCAGAATTTTCTCTTTTTGATATTATAAATTATTTACATTTACCAGAAAAAATTAACCCTCTAGAATTCTAAGTGCTTTTTAATTTTTATTTTTTCATTTTTACTTCTGTATTCCCGTCAATCTACATGGCCTTAAAGAATGAACTCGCCTGCATTCTTTTTTGTTTTTCTTCAACAACTTCCAAATGGAAGAGCAATATGATGCTCCTATTTAAATTAAAATTGGTAATTTGACAAACAACTCCTGCTGGATGCTTTAGGTGCTGTTAGAGAAGTAAGAGGATATTCTTTAGACCCCAGATGTATAAGTACACATCACACTTGTATAATGCAGCAATGGTACCCGTGAAATTGTAGGCAAAGGATAAATTTAATGGATCTGTATAGTTGAATGTCTATCTGCCATTCTTCAGTGCTTATTTGCACTTCGTATAAGAAGTGGTAACTTGCCTTCTATCGCAGAGTGATGATGGTTTGTTTGTAAAGGGCACCGCAGACAAAAAAGTAGTGACTATGGGGAAAATATGCTGGAACCCATGGCTTTATTTTTAAAAAAACAACATTTATGTTTTAGCATGTTGTTATTTATGCATATTAACTAAATGTTTATAATGCTAGTGAAGATAAATTGATACTAAATTTAACTAGTCAGGATTGTCTGTATCTTTCATTTCTTGCCTGATCAGTTCACTATAGTCTAAAACTATCATTACTTTACTGGCTCTTGATATTTGCAAATATATGTGTATATATTTCGATCTTCAAAAACATCATTTAAAGAAAATTGACATTACTAGTCCATGTTACAAAATTGCATCTTATAAATGAACTGAAATTGTGACATGATGGTGATAGTTGCAAGTATAAGATATATGGACTTTTTAAAAATAAACAGGGAGAAACAGATCACTGCAGGGCAGAAAAGTTTTTTCTAAACTGTACTCTAAAGAGACCTAACCAGCTATGTAGGCAAACAGAATAGCCTAGAAAACTGACAAAGAAAATTGGTCTGGCTTGACCAAAAGTGAGTTGTAACAAAGTAGGTTGAAGTAGTCTGAAGACATCTTATTTTCCAGGTGGTCTTTTCTAAGGTCAAGATAGAAAATTGGGGAAAATAATGAAATTTGATTCTTCACAATTGATTAATAGCTTATTTACCGCTTAGAAGTCTGTGTTGCTGTTTATGCATTTGGATGGAAAGGTAATGGTTGGAACTGGGACCTCCATTTCAATATTACTTTACTGTATGTCGTACAATCTCTTAATATGCGTGACCTGTCACCTTGAACGAATCTGGATGTAGTTAAGAACCTTCAGGACTGCAACTTGTTTATGCTGATATATAAAAATATTTTTCCCCTCTGTGTCTCCTGTCCCCTCCTCCCCATTATTTTTACTGCTGACATATATTTTCTTTGTTATCAGTTAATGTAAAAACAAAACCAGAATGTTGTAATGTAAAAATAAACACAAAATGTTACAGTGTTTGATCTTTACTTGTTTAGCCTCATTGGTGAAACAGCACAGCAAGTAAGGTAATGGAGCATGTTCTGAGAAGTCCTGCTGGTATCAGAAATGCTTGCCACTACACCACAGAAAGAAACGCTTCAGAAAGGGTGACCATTAACAAATGAGAGTTTGCATTTACTGCTGGATCAAGCATGAATAGAAATATGCATAAATGACTGCAGCTGTCCTGTTTTAGTCTGGTGTCTTGTTTTATGGCGAACAGAGATATGGAAATAAGCATCAAGCAGCCAAATATTTTGTAATGTTGAGTAAATGAAAATCCATGATAATAAAAAAGTATAAATTAGTTATAATTTGGATTCCTGGGGATAAGGCACTGTCCTTACTATCTTACTACGCATCACCCCCCTAGCTGAGGCATATTTTCCAAATAATTTCCTGCAATACTGGCTCCCAGCCCTGTGGATCACTGGCTCCTCACACTCAGAATGCCCTCACATCTCTCATTGAGTAGCTAAGCACCCTCAAGACTGGCACTTTCTTGAGAATGGAGTGCTTGTGGCTTTGGCAGCTTTCCTTGAAATAATTTTGAATATCTGCCAAAGCTCTGAATAAAGTCAACATGAACTTATTATACTAAAATTCAAGATTTAAGAAAATTACTGTATTCAGAAAGAGGTGTGTGGCCATAAATGAAATCTGTGCATAATGACTACTTTTAATTTCGTTTAGCACCAGATGACTTTTTCTCTGTTTAAGTCAATTAAAAAGCTGACAGTATGTTTATGTAACTGTGTCAGCCAAGATCTAGTCCTTTCACAAACATTACCCTCAGGCTTCCCTTCTCTGAAATAGATATTGATCAAGGGCAAACTTGTTAGGTTCTTAGTTTCCGCCTATTCAGACAAGGATTTCCTTTGAAGAGTTTGGTGTAAGTTATAAACTTCATACTTAATCAACAAGTCATTTTAAAAACTTCTCCCAGAGAACGGCTAATTTGCTGATGACGTTTGGGACATCTTTTGTCTCTTGGAGCTATCACTTGGCTAGGTAACATAAAAACTCCCTATAGTCTGGTAGGATAGGGTTTAAGCTTAATGTGTAATCCTTTGCAACCTACATATTGAAACCTCATATTTTATGGTGAGATTAAGGAATGGAGTTCATCTTAGTTGATGATGGATGTGATAGAAAACAAATCCCTAATCTTGCCGTGATAGTGTCATAGGACTGCTGGTTTTGGAGCAGGTTGACACCTGTCCCTGGTTTTCTTGGTCTGGGAACATATTGCAAAGTTTTTTTGCTGTTTACCTGCATGAAATTCAGGCTGCTGTCTATATAGACTTCAGTAAAATTATATTATTGGGTTATATTTAATACAATGAGGATTTAAAAATACCAAAGCTGTAGTTATTTATTTTTAGTTGAGGCTGGGAATGTTAAGTGGGAAGGAAACTTAATCTAAGACAAATTGTTTTGGTGGAGAAACTTAAATGGGCTGATAGGGTCATTTATTTATAGGATTCTGCATGACATTAATATGCCTTGAGCAAATTTGAAAATCACTGCAGATGGCTTCCAACAGACAAGTGCTGTGTGATGTTGCAACAGGGAGCATTTAGTCTGTGGTAGCCAATGGAATAATAAGGTTTTAAAAATAACTATAGCGTGCATAATTACTACTATATAGATACTGAATAGGAAGTAAAATGTACTAAACTAAATTTCTGACCCTTCAAGTTTCTAAGGTAGCTGTACAAAAAGTAGTGACACCATAGTTCTGAGGATATAAAATATTTAGTCTCTTTCTGCTTTAGAATGATCTTTTCCTGTCTTGTGGATACTGGCTATAATGAATCTTTGGTGCAAATGATAAAAAATTTATAACAAAAAAAAAAGAAAGAAACAAATTACAACAAACTTGTAATGAGAACAAAAATTTAATACTGCAACTACAAAAATATATAACATAATCACACAGATTCTATTTCTACTTGTATTAGTGCACATTCACTGTGAAATAGGTAGGCTTGTTATAAATTCATGTTGGTGGAAACTGGACAAGAATCCAACCGTGCAACCCATGTAAAACAATAGTATTAACTAATTATCCTTCCAACCTCTTGAAATTAAATTTAATTATTTAGATTTTTATTGCCCCTAAACACTATCTTTTTGTCCTGTAATTGTAGAGTATCTGGAATGATGAGGTGAGGGTTCATAAATAAAGCTTAAGACAACTAAAAATTGTTATTGCGTCAATCTCTGTGAAAGAGAAAACAAAAATGTATGATGATGTTCT
The DNA here is from genome assembly GCA_017639485.1 of Pluvialis apricaria. NCBI lineage: Eukaryota > Metazoa > Chordata > Aves > Charadriiformes > Charadriidae > Pluvialis > Pluvialis apricaria. The sequence goes on from CM030007.1 coordinate 108,113,456, forward strand.
GTGAACATGAAATATCCCTTTTGCTGAAACATCCATGAAAAAGAACAATAATTTTTTTTGACTAGGAATTCATTTTTCCTTTTCTGAATTTTTTGCATAGTTCCTTACATACGTATTCTACTATCTATTATCCTAAGTGTTCTGCCTTATGTTCTTATACATCTTAATTTATAATGACTGATCATACTGAAGCAGATTAAAATGTCACTCCTATTATTGGAATGATAACAAATATGGGATACTAAGACATAGGTGAAAATAATTTTTTCAATCTTCAAAAAATAAGCACATGAAAAACTTAATTATTTTATTAAGAGAAATTTGAAACTCACAGTTCTGTAATGTATTTAAACATGTCATTAGTTTTAAGCATGCTAAGTACTTATCTGTTTAAAGATTAGTTCCTAAGTACCTTGGTGACTATGAACTGTACATCTCTGCAAACTGACATCTACTGACTATCCTCAGATTAATCCTCATTTTGATTTGCTTCTTGCTTTTAGTGGATATTGTTAACAAGAATGAACATTAATGCTTCTTGTAACAGCAATCAGTGAAACAGAACGACCATAACTCTACACCATTCAGTATGGATGAAATTTGCAAGAAAGAGAGGTGAATATAGGTGCAGGGTTGATTGTAAATCTGTACCTGCGCTGATGAATGCCAAAAGGCAATTTCTTAACAATGGTTACAAAGAGTAGTTTTCTGTTTGGACTGCACTGCCCTGCATAGTTTTTCTCATGAAATGATTTAAAATTTATCATAGTATTGTATGATAATACTATGATGCAATCATACTATAACTCTACAATACGCTATGCTATGAGTAGTATATATTGAAAAGATTTAGAGAATATTTTCATGGATTCAAGATCTACGTGAGATAGACTTTGTGATTTTATTGAAATCACCTTTGTGATCTAACTGAAATTGCATTTATTAGCAGAGGAAGTAGTATTTAATACTTTTTGAGCCTTATATAAAATATGTTTTATATAGTTTGTGTATGTTCCTATAAAAAACTATTATATGTTGCATAGTAAAAGTGCTGAAATTATTAGACGGCTGCTACTCTTTTGCATAATTGAAAGTATGCACTGCACAGTGACCTTTTCTGCTATCCTATGTACTTATAAAATGCATGAGATCAGGAAGAGACAGAGAATTTTCCCACATGAGACACAACACATGCAACAGAGAGCATTTCTGAAGATGTAGAATTGTCAAAGATCTGAATGCAAAAGAAACCCAGGGGGATTTAGGATAACAAATTCACTGTTCCTTTCTTCTACTATAACAACAACTGGTGGGATTGTAAAATTGGATTTTTGAACCAGTGAGTCAAGTCTTGTACTATGACAGGCAATCACATCATGATTCAAAACTGTATCAAGTTTAATCTTAAACTCTATTATTAGATTTTTTCCTGCAACACTATAACTTACCAGAAAGAAATTTTTTGTTCCAGAGATATATGCTACTAAGAGCTAGAAGCCTTAATCTAATTTTCATCCTGTACTTAGCTTGAACAGTTTGCATATTTGCTTTTGTGTTCTAATGTTTGCTGTATTCATACATAAAAGCCTTAGTTTCTCTCAAACTAGGGGCCAAATCAAATTACATCATCAAAGTCAGTGCTAGAACGTAGATGAGACTAGAGATGGGGCAGTCAGCCAAATGAAGACCTCTTAAAATTTTGGCTTTTCACTACATATTAGACTGCCTGGAAAAGTGTCTGGTTTGATCAACTTGTCAGTATTAGAATTAGCTATAGGATAAAGTACTGACATATATAGGGAGGAAAATATATCACCCTGAAGAATATGGTATAATGTGTGCTAGAAGAACAGGGAAAACTTATAATGAAGAGTCTTAGAATGAACTGACGGGTACCTTATACAGACATGCAGGTATCCCAGACAGACATAAAACTAAAATATTTCTTTAAGTTCTGTTTTTTCTCTAAAAGACCGTAGAAGTAGTAAATACAGAGACTTGAATGGAAGGATCATGCTGGCAGAATGCAGTAAGTATGCATTAATTCTTTAATCTTTTCTTATCTAATCTCAGTATTCATCCACGTAGGCCCAAAGCCACCAAAAATCTAGCTGTTCAGCAATGCCTCTGATTTATATTCTCTGTCACTCTGCCCTCAAAATGTGGTATTTTAAGCTACATTACGTTCAGCCAAATGCTAGACTGAAGAAAAACCGAAGGAGAACTTTTTCTTTTTAAGTGTGTGGGGAGCAAGAATATGTTTTTGCAAGTTTAGGGGGATATATAAATTCAGCTTGGGTATGTGAAGGACGTTGAATGTCTGGGATAGGTATAAAATTGCTGTAGACAGTGTACCAAAGAGGAAGGGTTATTCTAAGAGCATAAATACCTGTCTTGGCAAACTAAATCTGGAAATGTGGCCTGTATCTTTTATCTGTCACAGTAAAGCAAGAAACCTGTGTTCTTCCTTTAAAAATGTAGTGAACGACCTATACTTGACTACCCATAGAAACGGCCAAATCCAACAATAAAGAAGCTTGATAAAAGTCCTGCAAAAGAGGGAAGGAAAAAGAGACCTGAAACATGGCACCTTCTCTGTTAAACAGAAAGTACTGCCTGCATCAATCAGTTAGATTTCCATAAGAATTAGGAGGCTGAATACTTTGGAAGATCTAGACCAGGGGTTTTAACAGGCACATGTAAAGAGGTGAAACAGTCAACCAGATCTGTACAACTTTGCAGACAGATACTAGTTTCTAGGAAGATGTGGTAAGGTTTCTTAATTGATAATATGTAGATTTTTAAGGATAGACGACTGCTTAGATGGCATAACTTTTCAATGCCAACATAGTAAAAGGGGTGAACAAACATTTAGTTACTTCATTTCTTTATATGAAAGTACAGGTGATCTTTTTTTTTGCCCGTCAGGAATGGTAGTTCTACAAACAATTTAAACCTCAGATAGGCAAGTAAAGAGAAATCTAATCAGTGGTTGCCTGTGAAGGACCAGGTTGAGGATTTGAATTATAGTCCTAATTTAGTTCTCTGCTTGCTCAGGCCAGGATTTTTAAATGGTTTAAGGGAAGTAGGTATTAGCTCCTCCTGAAAGCACAAACCTCTTTGCAAAAGCTGATTTAAATTTGTCTTTTTGCTGTCACAGGTACTTATTCCTATGTTTTTAATGCTGGTAGAATGTTTCCCACCTTTGAAAGATATCAAATTTATTATGTTAGATTAGTCCTTGTCTTGTAACTATTATAAACGTCATAAAAAAGAAACGAAATTAGTAAAGTTTGCAACCTGATCTTTTTAAGAGTATGGGATGAAATCCTGCTCCCACAGAAAGTAGAAGGAATTTTACCACTGACTTCAGTGGTATCCACAGCTGTTATCCATGAGATAGAGTTATTGACAGAATTCACCTGCCTGTTTCTTGGTAGGGATTTAATTCATGACAACAGGGCTTACAAGATCGATACTTATGGCAATTATAATTGTCAACCAATTGCCCATATTAATAATGTCTGCTGAATGCCTGACAAGAAGTTGATGATGTTTATATCCGTCAATTGCCTGAAGACATTTATAGAACCTACTAAGTGCATCACTATATTTATAATTACCACCAGGTATCTCAAAGTATTTTAATGCTCCTGGAAAACCACACAAAACTTCAACATTTTGGAATTTTAATAAGTTCAATATTTTTAATGTAAATGTAATGAGTAGTGCTGTTCTAAGATTTTGTTGAAATCTGGCTTACTAATACATGATGAAGTTTGTAGGCCATCTCAGTTTTGAATTATGGATGAACTAAAAATGATTAAATTCAAAACCAAAAGCCTTTCCCTTTCCCTTTCCCTTTCCCTTTATAGTATAACTCCATGAGAGGGAGATATCTACTTTCTCAGTCTGTCCCTCTTTCACTCCTGTCCTTCCTCAAGGAAAAGAATCCCGTAAGGATTTGAGAATAATTACAAAACATTCTTTGTCATAAGACATATTTATAAACATTGGAGGCATTAGAGGTGGGCATATTAATTCATTCTGTTAGACACGATGTGGCAACTTTGGAGATGAGATATTTGTATTTTTGTATTTTGAAAACTGCATGTTTAAACAAGAGAGATTAAAATTATTCATCAATGAAAATACTAAATATAGGGTTGAGACAGCAAAGAGTATGTCTCTGGTTGGCATCACTATTACATCCTCCTAACCGCCATGTGGCTGTGGCACTCATGATACAGCTCTATGGAAGTGTGCTTAGTTGGAAGACTATTTTTCCCCACGTTAACATGAGCAGAATTTTTCTTGGTGCTACTTGCCCTCATGCAGCATCTCCTTTGGGGATGTTAAATAGTTATTATATTCTTTATAGAAACTAAATCTGGTTCATGGGGGCTCAAAAAGGAAAAACAACATGAGCAGTGCTCGATAGTAAAACAGTCTTTAAATACTTAAATTTGCACAAAGCCCAAATCAGGCAGGGGAAAAAAACATTTGAATTATTTAAGCTAATTTATCTAACAGAAAAAAATAACTCCACTGCAGGACTTCCATCTGTCTGCAATGGTAAACAGCTACCACCTGCTTCCTGTAAATGGCGGTATAAGATTATTACTCAGTAAATGTCACAATTTCCATTTCAAAACCCCTTTTCAGCTGTCTGTTTCTGCAGCAACAAAATAATAAATCACCTACTACCAGGATCAGAATAAATCCCCTATCTCTGTAATAATGACTGAGGAAAAGAAAGCCAGAGAAATGTTCTTTATTGCTTTTTGCTTTTAGTTCTATAGAATTGTACCTAGATGATGATGAGAGGGAGAGATATTCCACTGCATACTTTAGCAAATAGGACATTTTTTAGCCTTAATGCTGTATTAATATAAAAGGGCAAAAGTTACCAGTTTGTGTACGCAATGGCATCCATCAGTGACCTCTAAATCCATGCAAATATGTTGTAAAATATTGCTGTTAGCACAAGGAAGAAAAATATGCTTTAGGAAGAAACATATCTTTTCTAGAATTGCCTTTCCTTTGTTAAATAGTTCCTGAGATCAAGATACTGTTCCAGCTCTGCGGTAACTGTAAGCATGCATATTCACCATGATTTATTTTGAGGGGCTGTAAGTTAACAGTCAAGCTGAAGTGGATGTGGGCAGAAGAGTATTTAGTGCCTGGGTAGCCAGAGCCTGCAATTTCAAGTCAATGATCTGGCAACGATCAGCAATCAAACAAAGCGAAGTCCTGTATGATATTACATGCTCTGCTGACATTTTGGTTTCTGACCAAAAGGCAGTGAGCTTTCAGTATCATAAAAGAATCATTCAGTGGACTATGGTCATACTGTCACTTGCGCAGTTATTGGCACAGGTTAACACTTCTTAAGATGTGTCTTAATACAACACATAACTTTCTGTATTTTTTTGCATTGTTATTAAAAGTCTCAAAGCAATTCAACTTCATTTATAGGGAGCACTTGATACCTGTGCCTTCCCCTTTGTATCTTCTTTCTTTTCAAATTCATCATAGTTACTTTATGACTCAGTCATGCTTAAGATGCAGATCATAAGGGAACCTGCTTTTAATAGGACAGCAGTTTCCTTCTCTCAGGTTCCAGACTTGGGTGTACCTTTTTGTGTCTTCGGCCTCCTCCCCCTCCTCCAATTCAGAGTCTGTTTAGGTTTTTTTTCTGGCCCACTTATCTGCACCTGAACTCTGCGTCTCAAAAGCCCATTTTGCTGCATTTTACCTGCTTAGAGAAACTGTATTTCCGTATATGTCCATGTATATCTCATGTTCTAATGATGCGGAATACAGGCAACAGATTATTTTGTCTTCTGGGTAGAAGCCTCCACTGTTTGTTCTGTATGGATCTAAAGATATATTTACTAAATAAAGGAAGATGAAGAAGCAAAACCAGTTAATTATTTTACTATAAAACTAAGATTTTCTAAGTCTGCTTTTCTCAGAAAACCCTGGTCTTTTGAAAAGGTGTCTAACTTCAGACATGCTCACTGTATTTCCCTTCTGTGACAAAGATAGGAATTTCTAGAGTGTGAGCCAGATGTTGGTAGATGGATCCCCTTTAGAGAAGAATTTTCCACTGATTGTAGTCAGAGCTGAGAACAGCTTTGCCTTTAGAGTGGATGCTTGTGTTTGATCCCTAAATTGAGACAGGATGAACCAGAGCCCGCCCTTTATAGTTCTGTTCTTCTCTGCTACTGGGAAAAAGGTGTATTTCCTTTACAGGAGCCAAGTGAACATTTTATGCATAACATGAACAATTACTACTGAATATGATTACAGAAACACATCAGAGAATGAAAACATGGTTTAGACTTGGATATCTATTGGTGGATCATTCCCAGTGTTCCGAACATAATGATGAGAAATGATTACAAATTAAACAATTCATATTAAATCTCTGCTAAACAATCTCCTTTTAGCAAGCAGTTGAAATCCTCTGTTTTTTGTGTGTCCCCCAATACAAAGGAGACACTGATGAACGGATTAGAGTACGGGGGAGGGCCACTGTGGCAGTTAGGTGCCTGAGGCATACATCATACAAGAAAATGCTGAGGAGAAGAGAATGCTACAGAGGGATCTAATAGCAGTCTTCAGCTACCTAGTGGAGTATATGGAACCTGGCTTTTCTCAGACGTGCACATTGAAAGGATGAGAGGCAACAGACATAGGTTGCAACAAGGAAAATTTGAACCAGACCTAAAGAATAATATATTCACAATGTGAATAGTGAATCACTGGAAAAGGTTGCCCTAACAGGCTCCTAGGAACAGCCTCTTAGGGCAAAGCTCTTGGCAACTTGATCTAACAAAATGTTAACTCCATTGTGAATAGGAGGTTGTATTAGATGACATCTACAGGTCCTTTCCAATCTTTTTTTTTCTATGATTCTATCTGCTCTTTCCCTTAAATCTACAGAACAACTTTCTAGTTGGCAGTGAAGAAGGAACTCATGGTATGCATGTCCCTACTCCAAGGAATCCAGTGTCCTCCTGGTAGTAATCATATAGTCTATGTTAACTTGTCCCATTACCACCCTTGATAGCAGCTTGTGTGTCTTACAGCCCAAGATTATTTTGCTTTTGTGGGAATGTTGTTGGATAATGTTAAGGTGCGGACAGTCGGAGGTGCTCGAAAAGATTGGCTTTGGTCAAGTGAAAGGTTGTTGTTCTCTCCCTTTTCCTGTCAAGTGCTACTCGTACAACTAGCAATATGAGGGAAAGGGCCAGGCCTTATAGCCTGAGCAACCTGGAACACTGGGGAACAGGGGGTGTTGTAGCCCTGGGCTGGTATTACTGCATAAGCTTTGCTACATGGAAGTAAACTTAACTATATACCTCTAACTTCACAAAAGTTCTTGTGAAAAAAGATGACATGCCTATTTAAAGGACAAATATGAAGTGAATCTAATGTATACAGTAGGATAGTTTCTAGGTCACATAATTTTTGGTTCCTTATTTACAAATAAGATATTGTTGTGGTTGTTTTTGTACTTTACCATTCTACTTGTATTTGATCTGAAGTGTTCTAACTTTTCTGTAGCGCTCTGTCATAATTAACATGAACCCTAGTGGTAACATAATTACATGATGGTAGAAAATGACTTAATCTATTTCTAAAACTGACTTTATCAAGTATGTTTGATCATTTTAATTTCATAAGGATAAATCATGAATTTTAATAATTGAAGTACAAACCAAATTAACTAAATGATACAATATAATTAGGGATGCAATACATGGGGTTATCTTACAATCTGATTAAATATGTCTCAGAAGACTCTTTTCTAAAAAACTAATTTATTAAAGATTTGTAATATCATCACCCACAAATTAACTGCTTCTTCCATAGTTTCATTCTGAGGTCATTTAAATTAGTTTCTTTAAAATAAATATGCAAAAAGTAAGTTTGTGTTGCAAAACCTTAATCAATTTTGAGAAAGATCAAAGAGCCAACATTACAGTGAAAGCTGATGATATTATAATAGAATTCAACAACAATTTTACAGTGCAAAATCTGTATTTCTGGGGGAAAATGTTAGAAAAAAGGAGCAGAGCTACTACAATGGCCATCACAAACTGTAGGTTATTGGTGATCCTAGCTTCCTTGAGAAGCTTTCTTGCAGCTAAAGTTGTAAATGCCAAAATCCTAAGGCTCAAATTAATATGCTCGAATTAATATTTTTATTGTTTCTATGATATTCTATTTTTTTTATATCCATTCTACTTCTGTTTTATAGCCAAACTCCTCCTTAAATGTTTTTTAAAAAAGATACAGGGAGTCTTCTCTCGCAATCCGTTCTCCCCACAACATATTGGGTTGAAAATATTTCTCAGTAAAAGATTTACTGAGGAAGCAGAATCCCCTGCTGTCAGTCTATTATCACTGTTCGCATTTCGGAGTACAGGATCTTGAAGCAAGATAAGGCATCTTAGTCAAGCAGAAGGGCTTATTTAGGGAGCTCTGTAGTGGCTCTTTGAACTACTTTATGGAATGCATCCAGATTTCCTGTCACATTCACAGATGCTGGCATAAATTATCATAGTGGCACTGAAATGAATGGTTCTTTACAGTATGTCAGCAGTTAATATTCAGCATTTGGATTTGTATTGCCTATTTAATCAGGAACTGTCCTTATCAGCAGTGCTTATTGTAGGGTGTGTGACTTAGTGCCTTTTGTTGCTGTGACACTGTAGGGACTAGACCCTGCTCTGTGAAGGTAACTTAGCTAACAGGTAAGGAAAACATCCTTTGTTTTTTCTCAGTCTTTCTCTCCGAATTTATATTATACGTTGCAAAGTAAGTATCAACAAGAGAGTTTGGAGTTATCTCACAATGTCTGATAGTCTGGCAAAGGCAGTCTTTGACAGGGTAGAAAATGTTGATAGTGACTCTTTCAGGCAGATGAGAGAAGTGAAAATGAATCCATATGAATTCATTAATGAGTTGTTAATGGTCCCCCTTCTACAAAAAGGAGATTTTGTCGGTTTTGTAGTGAAAGTTTTTTAAAGTAGAAATGAAGAAAACTGAGTGGAATTGAAAAATGAGTTGTGATGTAAGTTACTATTAGTTTCTAAAAAAATCCTAATTGACAACCAGTGCTGAACACATATATACATTACAGGTAAACTATGACCAGAATGCTTTTATAGGAGAGCTTACCAGCTGTAAAAGGCAACACTTAAAACCCCAGACATGTTACCCACACATACCGCAGGCTCCTCTGTCAAGAATGGGGGTGAGGAAACAGGGTGAAAATAACTCTCTGTGATGTTTAGATGTAGAGTAATTTTTCAGTTTATGTTGTCTTACACTGTGCTGTACCAGACGTCATTATACAAAAGATGACATGTTCACTGTTCACAGCAGCTGCGATACATTAGCCTAATGCATTGGAATTATAGGTTGCCTTAGGAATTGTCTATTTCATGCCAAATCCAAATGTAAATCCTACTGTGAAAAGTCTTGATACTATTAAATGTGATAAAATATGATGTCTTTGGAAAGAAAATAATTCAAAACACAGAGGAATGATAGGGAAGAATGATAGAGATATGGCTGTTCAAAACCAGTAGTTGGTCAAATAAAGAAATGTGACCAAATGAAAATGGCATATATTTTTTTATCAAACATATGACATTTCTTAAAAGATTTTTGACCCCGTGACTTAATATTAATAAGATAAGAATGCAAAAAGTCAGTACTAACTAGATACTGGGAAAATATCTCCATATGTTTAAATGACACTACTTAGTACCAGTTCAGAGGCCCTGAATTATCTTTGTATGAGCTTGAATGTTATCAAAACACACTGCAGTGCTGTAGAGATGTACTGAAAGAAGTGTTAGAAACTTAACTGATATTGATGAAGCAATTTTTTTTGCTCTGAAACTGTTTTGGTACCAGTTTGGAGAATTATCTGGACCGCTTTGCACTACTTAGTATGGGTACAATGGAAAGACTTGATGTGAAGCAGGAGACAAAGGAGGTGCTCAAGTACTTACAAAATGTTTGTGCTCTAATTTTGGGGATAAATTCTGACCTCAATGAATTTGTATATGTATGCTAAGCAAAGGACTGGCTTTGAAGTGTGGATGAAGGAGAGTCATGGGTCTCTATTTAGAGGAGAGAAAGAGAACTTCTACCAGTAGTGTGGAGCATTATTTCCTAATTTGGAAAGGTTAAAGGGTAATTCAGTTTCCTAATTCATACCCTGCTTTCCAATAATAACAAAATAAAACATTTAGAATTTCACATATGGTCTTGTTTTCATAAATTGTTGGGCTGCAAGGAAAGAAAAGAACACTAATGTTATTCAGTTCAACCTTAACATATACCTCTACTCAGTGATTCTTACATACATTGTATTAAAATATCCTATCTTTCTTGACAGACATGAAATATTTCTAATGAATGATAATTCACTATGTTCCTGGGTAGGTAGTAGTTTTATTAAAAAAAAAATAAATTCAATCTTTCCGCAAGGAATTTTGCTGGCTTCGATTTCCAGATGCTGGAATGCATTACAACGTTGTTCAATACATCAGAGTCCCCTAGCGTCTGCTATTGTTCAGTATTAATACATATGATGAAATTTTGTCTCTACTGCTGCCAGTAGGAATTTTACCTTTTACTTCAGCAGGACAAGGGAAACTGAAATGTATTACTAGGATTACACTGATTTGAAAGTGTTGTCAGTACCATGACTTGATCTCATTTAAGTTATGTCCTTACAGCTACTTCACAGGTGGTCATTAGGATTTGCTTATGTGTATTTGCCTGGAAGGAAGAGCACTGCATGTTTTGAAGTGATGCTTGATTTATGTGGGAGACAAGTGGCTCTGGAGCTTCTTTTAATGAGGCAGAAGGACTTTAGTTCCCAATTGTAAGGTGCACTTGATGTGTTTTGTAGCTTTTGTTCTGAGCCTGGTCTTGTAGTCAATCTTTTCTGAGTCTTTGTCTCCTGACTGCAGAACTTCATTCTTAATCCACATCCTAAATAATTTTGATTGTCTTGTAGACATTGTGGAGGTGTTGGATCACTTAACAAATGTCTAAGTATTTATTCTTAAAATATTATTCTTAGAGTTTATATGCTTCAGAAATACATCTGAATTTGTATATATTATTCATATTTCTCCAGTTCATGTGCTTATATGTTAAAGATGAAATAATTTTTGAGATGAAGATCATCATTTGGTCATTAAGTTACAGACCTACAGTAACCATTTTTTTTATGATGGGAAATACAGCTATATATTTACGAAGCTGTAAAATAATTTCCACCTAGACTTCTGTGTTACATTACAAGTTGCTGTCAGGTTCATAATTTGGTTCATTCTTGTTTTTCTTTACAGCAATGGAATTGCAGAAGTTTTGATTAGGTGTTTTTTGGTTAGGTAATTTTATTGATGAGCTCCTCATCACAAGCTTTCAACATTTCTATGCTGATTTAATTATAATTTGCAGCTTTCCCATGTTGTAAAGTTCCCTCTGTCACCTTTTTTTATTTGTGATAGAAGAAATTATGATGTCTGCCTCTTTACATAACTGTTCATTGGGAATATCAGCTGTAATCAGTTGACCTTCACAAGTAAAACCAATGACAAAGCAGCAAGAACTCAGCCTTGGAATAAGGCAGGATAGGTTACTGGATATTTAGATATGTTGATGTTTTCAAATCCCCAGGATTAAATGAATGGCATGCTATGAAATGGAAAGACCTGCCTGATTGAATTGCAGAGCCATTACTTGTTGCCTTTCAAAACTTGTGTAGATTTGGTGAAGTAGAAAAAAGCACAGAAAAGGATAAATATATGTATTACCTTCAAAAAAGGAGAAAAAGAAGGAACTAGGGGCTTGCAGACCTAACTAAGCTACAGGAAAATTTTTTATTTCTGTATGAAAGTAACTAGGAAAATGATTGAGATAAATAAGACTTAACACAACCTTTCAAGAGCAGATCCCATAAAACAATGTTTTCTGTATGACAACATGGGGGTGGAGGAGAAGTTCTAGAGGTGACACATCTTGAGCATTGATGTGCTTTAAGGCAATTTAGGAAAACAGGATGTTTTTGAAAATATTCCATCAAAACTAGTAGGAAAATCATATATACAAAGCAAGAAAATAATGTCGCGCCATGAAAGAGAGAGAAATACTGAGTTATGTGTCCTGGGTCAGGTATTATTCACTGTTTTCAAGAATGAGAGGGGTGACATTTATTGCATATGCTTATGACAGGAGAGTATGTAAATACGTTGTACAATAGGATGTGAATTCAGTATGATTTTACTTGAAGAAGCATTCTGAAAAAATAAAATGTTTTTCAAAGGAACAAAAGCACAGTATTCCTAGGTAGAAAAGACTTAGCTCACAGCATTGAAGAGTCACTATATAGACCAGTTAGTTCAAAAACCCAAAAAGAGTTATTATAACCATAACTGGGGTACTAGTCATCAGTTCTATGAACTGCTTTAAGAAGGTTTTTTTGTTTTTTTTTTTTCTTTTTTTTTCTGAAAAATAGATAAAAAGAGTGTAAATAGCAAGATGGAAATAATCCTTATACTTTACTGAAACTCGTGCAATACTTGGTCCAGATTCAGCTGTTATGTGGGCCTGTTAGTGCATATGTAAAAGCAGGAGTAAAAAGAGGTCTACTGAGCATAACCTGTGAAGAACTCTGAACAGACTGTTTTTCTACAGAAAAGGCAAGTGAGGGCTATCTTTTTACAGTCTTTTACAGTAGACTTACAATATATAAACTTATTGCAAACAAGATAGAATATTCTCTTTCTGTCACTAATGATAGGTTTAAACTGCAGCCAAGACGACTGAGAATAGATATTATCTTTCTAATGCTAAATTTAGGCAAGAATAGATTGTCTGTTGAGGTAGTAGAGTGCTAAGGATTGGTAGTAATTAACAGCTGGCAGAAAAAATACCAACCGTGAGATGGATTTAATTATGCCTTGGGCACATGGACTAGATAAGGCCAATGATTCTAGCATAAAGAATGCAAAAATGTTGAGTGTTGATTTTGTCTTTTTATTTAAAAAACTCCACTAAGATAGCTTTTTTGCATACTACTGGGAACAAGAGATTAAAAAGTGCTAAACCAAACTTATACGAACAATCTGTAGCAATTCTAATATCTAATTATTTTTCTTTTAATGGAAAAGATTATTCACTTTCATTTAATGCTAAAATATATTTACAGGATAATTTTATTAATACTGAAGGGACTCAAATAAACAGTAGCTTTCTCTTTTTAATCTTGAAAAAAGTATATTAATTCCTACTAAAATGTTATCTGTACAGAAGACAAATGTTTGATTTTTATCTTATATAACAACCACTTTGGAAAACAAATTACAGAAAGAAAAGAAATAGAACACAGTTCTAGATGCACTTTCCTTGATATGAATTTCTTCTTCATTAGTTGAGATACAAAGTACTATGATAGTATCTGTTTAATTTAGAAAAAATGAAATTTATGATCCATTGTTTATTCTGCTTTTGATATAATTAAGGAAACTTTTTAACTGCTGGTGAATCAAATATTACTAATTGATTAAATGTGCTTTGAATTTATGAATTTGATTAGACAACATATGTTTTGCATACAAATCACTTTGCACTGCTTGCATTCATTTAGGGAATGTCAATGTGGCTCATAAATGAACATTGACATTTCAATATTGCAGCACTTTGCTAGAACATTATCTGGTTAACAGCACAAATAAACAAACCATCTTAAAAAACCCGCAGTTTAACGTCAAAAATGTAAGCATCACTGCGCAGTTTCAAGTGGTTTGCTCTTTACAACAGTGGTTTGCAATGGCATGAAGAAAGGTGCTTTTCTAGCAGTACAGGAGTGTAATGATGGCCAGGGCAGTTTATTATAGACAGAAACAAAAAACTAGTTACCATCATCCAGAATGAATGACAGGAATGAGTGTCTCTTGAAAGTTAGTTACAAAAACAGGAGGCAAAAGCATCTGAAGAATAAGAATTAAGCTATTGGAAAGGAAGGCAGAGCACAACTGCTGAACTGCACAATTATTGCAGCCAAGTTTAATTCAATTCAAACTGCCTCCCTCTTCAAGTCACTCTCCTTTGCCACCTCCTTTGCAGCTCTTCTATCAACTGCATTTCTGCTGGCCCTGAATACCAGTGCCTGTCCTTTGCGGACAGGAGCAAGAATGTATTTCATGTCTTTAAATCCAGCCTAAATTACAATGGCTTCTTGTGATGTACCAATCTCTATAAGTCTCAATGGAGATGCATTTTGCCAGTTTTACATAGGAAATGAGGCAGCAGCAGGAATGTAAAATGCTTGTGTTAACCACACATACTCTCTCACTACCATCTTCAGGCTGTTTTGTATGATTTTATTATTTTTTATCATATCTAGCACTTCACAGAGTGAAGAAAATTTCTTCCCCTTGTATTATTTAGTCTATGCATCTGCATTGTGGAACCTAACCCAAAGAGAATAGAGACATCAAATATTACTTGTAAAGTCTGAGGGATGCCATTAACAGCAAAAGACACAGAGTTGGTGGCTCTTATTTAGGCCTAGATAGCCTGAAAAAACCAAGCTGTTCCAAGTAGAAACTGCATTTGACAAACATCAACAGGTAGGAAGTTCGAAACATCAAATAATAGGAAAAAAAGAGTAAGATGGGAAAGGATGGAAAAAAAATAAAAAGCAAAAAGGGAACCAAAGGGGATTTAAGATGTGAATTCCTGCACAGCAGGAAGAAATGAAAATGGAAGATCACCAGTTTGAAACACATCTGAAGTGTTTCAAGTTCCATCTGAACATGACGAAAAACTTCTTTACTTTGAGGGTGACAGAGCACTGGAAGAGGCTGCCCAGAAAGGCTGTGGAGTCTCCTTCTCTGGAGATATTTAAAACCTGCCCAGACACAATCCTGTGCAACCTGCTTTAGGTGAACCTGTTTTAGCAGAGGGGTTGCACAAGATGATCTCTAGAAGTCCCTTTCAACCCCTACCATTCTGTGATTCTGTGAAAGTGGTGAATTGACTACAGTGGTCAGAGGACTAGACAGAATGGCTATATATGTAGAGGCCACTACAGCAGAAATGACTGCAGCTAAGATCAAGGTGACAAATGGACAGAGGGACAGAAAGAAATTAGTATCATTACAGAGCTATGCTCTCCTATCTGCCATCCATGGCGAAAGGGCCATGCTTAGTTCACCTCAGGTCAGTCAAAGGAAGTAGTGACTTCAGTTGAAGGATTAACGAAGAGGATATTTGACAAGCTCATGGAATTTTCTGAGTTGAGAGTGGACTGTTTGTCTTTCTTTAGAATATGTATTCCTAACCTACTTAGGTCAAATTTTAGAAGACACATGAATAAATAATAACACTAAATTATTCACAGTTGTGTAAATAGAGAGAAATTTGTATTAGTAGAAGATAATAAAGAAATCACTTGTCCTTTAATTCTTAATTAGAATTTAAAGATCTGTCAGTCCTGAAAAGTAGAGTAACTGTGCAATTATTTTTTTTCCCAAGAATGGCTGAGTATCATCTGAATCTGGAAAGACTGACTTCCAGTCAGCCAACTTTGCCTTCCCTCTACTCTCACCCCCACTTCTTTTTAAAGTAAAAGCAAAGTTAGTAAGTTGAAATATAATACACAAGAAATAACAGCAGGAAATACATAAGCAAAACAAAGTTTTTGAATAATGGAATCTGAAAATTATGGGAACATCAAATGTACTCTTTAAGGAATGAATCTGAACTGGTCATTGTCTTGCTTTTGAATTTGTCTCCTATTAAAAAAATTGTTAATTTTGCATTAAAGTTTATCAAGGTTTGTAGAAATTGTGCTCCTATCTTCTGGATATATGTAATGTACACTACAAGTGCATTTTCTAGTAGGCAATGAAGCTTGACTTGCAGGAACGTTTTCATGGCCTATTCTAGGGCTTATTTTATAGCCCCTGTAAACTGTTTGCCAAGGCAATATAACTCTGTGTAATACAATCAATAAAACTAACAAGCATTTACATGGTAGGACAAATTGGAAGATGGTTAATTTTAATCTGGTTCACAGTTATGTTTGAGAAGTTATAAAAGATTGGAGAAATGAGCAACAAAAATATCTTCAATACAGAGAGTTCCACAAAATGGATGGAAAGTAAGTGTATCTTATTTGAGTTCAATGCAAAGTAAAAATCTGGTCTGCAAGATTACAAATGACTACTTTCTCTCCTGCTGCCTTTCATCCTATCTATATACCGTTCCCCTCCAAATTAAAGTGAAGATTCATGTTTCTGAATACCATTCAGTGATGTGGTTTAAAACCATGTGTGCGACCATGTTTTCCAAATATAGTAACAGCATGTAACTGCTAGCTCCTCTTCATGTTTTTGTGGAAAAAAAATCAAATTTAGAAAGGTTGTCTTCTAGATCAACGAAAAGCTATCACAAAGGCATTAGAAGATTCTTTTTTTATGAAATAAGTATTCAAAATATGTCAGGAGGTTGAAATGAGACATTAGAAATGAAAGGTAAAATCCTCAACTGTTAAGGGTCTCAAAGATTCGTAGATGATCTGGATCTCTTTAATATATCAGATGACTTCCCATTAAGTAGGATAGTTTTCTCAATACTTTCCTTATAATGGGCAATAATTAGCTTTTCCTGATCTTTTTGAACGATACTACAAATGAAAATCCTGAAAACTAAGGAGGTACCAGTGAATATGCTTACTTCTTTTGCTTGCTTTCTGAAAGAATGAAAAGTCAGGCTACACACCAATAGTGTAATTTTAATTATTTTATTTAAAGAAAATATTAAAAGGAAAACATAAAATGTGCTAGGATTGAAAAAAAATTAATTTAATTAGAAAAAATATGCAGCAGCATTTTATACATTGTTACAATCTTTGAAATATTATCATTCTTGCTGCCAAGCAGAAATGATGATTGCAAAGCATTCAACCTTGACAGGTTAGTTAGATGAAGCATGTCCTCACCAAAACATACTGCTATGGGGGAAGCAAGGAAAGGTCAAAGTTAACTTAAGCTCAAAAGTTTAGGTGTAGACAAAGAGAGGAGAGGAGGAAGTTTGCAAATAAAGTGGAAATACTTATGTTAATGTTTATACAGGTAGGAATGAAGGACAAGTGTATCACAAGGAATTAAAGGCAGTTTCAGTTAGGTTTTGGAATAAAAGGACTTCATTAGCGCCCAAAGGAAATTTTAATGCTTGTTGGTCAATGAACAAAATACTGATTCTGCTACCAAGACACTGCAGCTAACATTCTCTTGAGAAATGTGTAATCAGTCTAGCCCACATGCAGGTGCTTGGGCAAGCAAAGAAGTTTTAAAATTCTAAACACATGGCCTTTTCAATGGATAATGGCTACTGATTTTCACCAGTGGTAAAAATTAGATAGAGAGAGATTGAGGCCTGCTCCTTTTAGAGCTGCGCATCTGGCTGAAATAGGCAGGGATGTAAGCTAATAGGCAGATTTTTGTTTCTTTAACCCTAGTCTATTTATCTTTTGATACTTCTAATGATGATATGTTATACCTGCCTTGAAAAAATCCCTCCAAATCCCTCCTTTTACTGCTTCTTAGAGGCTCCCAAAGAGACATCCTAATCACTTGATACTACTAAATGTCAGGGCCCCTTATGTACTAATAAGCCTTAATGGCCCTGACCAGCCTCACTTGAAGCCCCCAGCCACTCTCATGGGTCAGGCAGTGCTATTTAGCTCAACCCTGAAGTTTTCAGTCTCTCTCTCGCCTGTGTGGTGAGGGGTATTGGCTTTCAGCTCAGCTGCACCCTTGTTTGGCTGTAGGCCCTGCTGAGTTGCATTTCAGTGTGTTGGCTGACTTACTGGTCTCAGTACTGTCTCATGTGTATGATGCTGCTTTGTGATCTGGACTCTTGGTTGTACCTGTCTACCATTTCCTGCTCACCTTGCTTGGGTACAGTAAGACATATCCTGCCAGCCCTAGGATCTCCCTTGACTCCTACCTCACCTTCCCCTGGGGAGCAGCTGGACCTTGCTGCACCCTGACACCTGTGTTGTCTCAAGACTGTCAGCAGCCCTGAAATGCAGTCTGTACTCAGAAGTTTGTCACCTACAGCAGTGTGTACAGAAGCAATGGGAGCTGCTGTGTTTGGTGCTGGCTTCACATAGGATGGTGGACAATCTGATATCTTATCTATGGGATGGGAACAGTTTCTTGCTCCATGTTCTCTACAAACTCTGGGATGTACTCCCTCATATTTCTTCATATACCTACTTTGTGCTTGTTTGCAAGCAATTCTGAGCAACATGGTTTAGTGGTGGTTTTGGTAGTGTTAGGTTGATGGTTGGACTTGATGATCTTCAAGGTCCCTTTCAACCTAGACAATTCTATGAAGAGGAAGCATGGCAATTTCAAGACTGTCTCTAAAACTTGCGTGATCTACAGCTTTTAAAGAAAGCAAAGGCAAGTGTCTTAGGAAAGATACCTACGAGAGAACTACAGGACATGCTAGGATCTTAACAAAGTTTATCTTCCCTTTCCATTCCCAAAAGCTGTGTATAAGTCCCACTGCTCTCACCCTCTTTGCAGATTCTTAGCTACCACCTAAGATGAGTTTGCTAAACATAAAACGTTTATGGCTGCTTTTCCTGTTATTTATTTCACCTTTCTGGGATACTGCTCAGCAATATACAACTGTTGTAGAACATTGTGTGGAGTCAGTGGTGCCTGTCAAAAATATGACCGTACTCACTAGGGAGATATCTTCCAATCCTCTGTTTTCCACTTTTCTGTTTTATGTCATCTGAAGCACTAATACCTAAAGAGAAACATTGCATGCATGTCACCAGAGATGATGATAAACTTGTGTTTTAATCCATTCAAGTCCAGTTTAAAGAGGTTCCAAGCTATACTGAGTGATCTGATTGAATATCCCTGCTCACAAATGCTGATTTGATTAGCATGCAAAGTTTTACTGTCATATGGATGTCTAACCGTGTCTATGGATGTCTGTGAAGGTTGATTTTTTTTTTTAAGATAGTGAGGATTTTTTTCTTGCTTACTGGTTTCTTTCATACAATACTAATGCTTAGTAGTGATGTAATGCTTGCTCTCCATATTTATCAAAGGCAGGTAAGTATGAAGTAGTTTTCCCAAGGTGGGGGGAGCTGGGTGCGATGCAGGAAAAAAACTTGTTCACATTAATGGAATGTGCTAAGAGAAGAAGTTGGAATAAAATGGACATCTGGAAAAGGGCAGCTTTTAGTGTGAGCTGAACTAACTTTGTGGTCTCTGAAAAATCTTCCAAATATTGTTCCCAATCCCCCAAACCTTATCTTTTGTATATTTGAGCAATTCTGAAAGGAAATGCACATAAGTGAAGTTACTCATCACATCAGGGATTTGTAGCATCTGCCCATATCCTTTTGTAGTTAATCTATTAATCAGACTCTACTGCAACAGTTTCCATATGAGACATGAACATATCTCTAAGTAACAAAACACCTAAAGTATATTGTTATTTCTCATGAAACATCTATCTGATATATCAGCCTATGCATGTCATAAGGGAATGAAAGTAAAGATTCTGTGTAACCCACTAGAGCTTCAGAAATCTTAAACTCTTAAAATAGAGTGTTATTGTGACAACCTAACAGAAAAAAAATAAAAATGTAATGCTAGGCTGTGGCTCAGAGATTGGAGAAGGTTTCTGTAAGTACTCTTTTTGCTCCCACTTCTCTGCTTCAGTCTTGAACGCCTTTTCTCAGTAAAACAAAATAGCCCTTTCAGGGTAGCACTTCTGCTGTCATCAAATGCCATGACAATTCCACATAGAATAGTTTTATTGCTAGGGAAAAAAAAATCTGCATAATTAAAATGTAAACTTTAATTATTTTGTCAGTTTATTCCATACTTTATTTTTGAAAAATAAAGCTTTTATTTTCCTCAGTGCTCACTTAGATGTTAAAGGACTCGAGTGTCCTGACTACTATGATGACAAAACAGAAACTGCATCTATTTCATACTATAATTGCAGTCTCGGGTAAAGTGGTGTTACTCAGTGAATTATTGCACCCAACCAAACGTGTTTATATTTCTGAATATGAATCTACAAAAACTATGTAGTCTTCAGTACAGGGTAAACAAAAATAAAAACATCCACCCCCAATCTTTTTATGGAACCTCATTATTCTTATACATAAATGGAAATTTAATTTCTGTTATACTGCTTAGTGCAGTCAACTGTTTTGTTATTAATTATAGAACTGCTACTAATGCACAGGAATGATATTTTAATAAGGTTTAATCTTATTTTTCCACATTCTAGTGTAGTTTATAATTATGTTTTTGTCCCTTACTTTGCCTTTGTAGTCTTTATTTACAAATTAATTGGAAATAGGACTCACTTAACTTAAGCATTTATGGTGTGGTCTGGACAAAGAAAGGCTATTTTGTAGATCGATACTGCATGGCAGTTAAGCTAGTTAATACAAGCAGAAAAAATTGCCACTTATTCTCTGACCAAGTCTAGAACCTTTCTGAAATGCACTGTTTCTTTGTCAGGTCCCAGTTTTACCTGAAATCATCCTTGAAGATTTTAAAATATTTACTTGGGCTCCTAATGCCCCTTAGATAATTACTGAAGAAAACTGGGGTAGGACAAATAGTTCACTTCCTCATCTAAGTTTGTGTTACTATCATTGTAAGTTGCTACGTGGCAATACCTGTATTTACTGGACCTAAATGTTTTACAAGAAGCTACAGCCAAAGCCACAGTCCGAAGACTTAGTTCAGTATGAACAGAAACTAGCAAAATATCATTGAAAAAAAAAATCCATAACAACTTTTCAAACTGCTTTATGTTGGGGTAGTACAGTGCTCTTGGGTCAGTATAGCCAGGAGAGAGATCTTGAGTCAGAGATGACAAGTTGCTTCCCAAGCTTTCTCTGTACTTAAAAGAATCTGTGTCTTGTTTATTCGGGGTAACCTATGTCTAAAGCTTGCAAAGATTTGCAGGCTGGTGCAGTGAGATATCAGATGTAATTCCATGGCAAAGCTAGTGACGTCTTTCCAGGAGCTGTTTTCTGCATTAAGGATATGGGCAGTAAGGGGATACTTTAGGCTTTCTTAGGTCCATGTTAAAACAAACATCAAAATGGCCTTTGCACGGATTATGCCTAGATTTACGGATTTTCTGCTATGACAATTTAATGCTTTTATTTTAAGCACTGTCATTTATTGATGCCTTTCCCTTTAAATATCCAGTCAAAAGGAGGATCTAGTCACAGAGAAATGTGTTGCTGCTGGCTGCTCATCCCCCACCAGAAAAGGGAGGAAAAGCAATTGTCTGCTTTTTCTTGGATTCTTTGTGTAGTCATTAGGTAGCAAAAGAATCCCAGGAGAAGGTAACTGGGGTAGGTTTTAACACACTCAAGTTTTTATCTGTTAATAGTTTTTATAATGAGATCTAAGATTTGAGATTCTGTGAACCAGCTTCTTCAAGTCTGCTTTCAAAGGCTCCTGTTTCATCATGCGTTTTTTTAGAAGCTGCTACAGGAGCTGGGCTGAAAACCACCAGTTATTCTAACTGCTGCAAAAGGGAAGAACAAGGGCACTCTTGTACTGCCAGACAAATGTTGTAAGGAACCGAACCCAATTCCTTCCTGTTCGCTGCCTGTATGTTATGGCTGCCTGGAGAATAGGAGGGAGTGCAAGGAAGCCACTGACCCCACTCTCTCTATTGCCCGTGGGCCACTGCTGAGCAGACCGCAGACCCTCGCCTGTGCAGGTGCTCCTGGTGGCAGCTGCTGCAAGGGGACAGATGGTGGGAACTGATTAGGCTGCCATTTGCCAAACACTAACAATCTCTTATCCACATTCAGGCAGCAGATGATAGTAATTTTAATTTTGGCATTGCATTATGCTATTTACAGATACCTGAAAATCTTTGTCATAATCACCACTTAAGCTGCACTATCAAATGATTCTGTCACGTCTTCATTCATGTTGAATTAATAAGAAAAAAAATGAAAGTAAAATTTGGAATTTCCCATGCAAGGAACAGGAACTTAGAGTTGCAAATGCAGAGAGAGTAACATTTTGCGAACAGGAAGGACCAGTAGTGGGTGGCAGCTCTGTGACCAACCCACAGTCTCAGGGTACTTCCTAGTGGACAAATGTTTTGTTTGTAAAATGAGCACGGCCACAATTAGCAGCCACGTTGGTAGTCTCCTGGAATAGTCAGGGAACACCTACGTAGGTAGGTGATCAATTCAGATCATTAATGGTTTTATTCATTAATAACGTAGAATTTGCTGAGCTGAACCTAGCTGAAACACGTTGACAAAAAAGCACACAGACTTTATACTGCCACTGATGTTGCAAGGCTTGCTTTGTGCAGAGAATAAGGACTTAATTCTTCATTACTGCTAAATCAATGTAACACAAGGAAGAAGGGAAAAGCTTAAGTATAACACAGATAGCCGCTGACACTAGTTAAAATCAGATTTCAGAAATTCAATTTGAAAAGATTAAGGAATTATCAATATGTCCTCTGCAGGATATAAATAATACTTTTGAAATAAGAGTAATAGCAAATAACTCTAAGGATCGTAATTTTATTAGTAGACATCTCCAGCTGTTTAATTTATTGGTCTCAGGCTTTCCTTCTCTATACCCCTGTTCCCCTGGTACAGATTTATCTTCCATAACAAGAAAAATACCATGAATAAATTCAGTCATAGGAGAATAAATGGAAAGTAATTTGAACTTTCAAGAACTCACCACAGATTAGGTTCTGCATTTTAGGAATGGTTACAAGTGTTATGTACTTTGCTATATACGGATTTTTGTACTAGGAAAGGTGATTCTCCTAGATTGTTCCATGTGTGTATTTTGTATATTAGTTTGGGAGTTGTCTTTATTTTGGGTGGGATTTTACCTTTGTTTCGCAAATCAAATCCACTTTAGTGACATCACTAATGTACCTGGGATACTGAAATGGATATGTTGTTAAGAGGGGAAATATTTCCTCTGTTTTCCATTAAGGCTTTGGTGTTTTAGGCTTTCTTATGCTGCAACTGTTACCACAGACTTGTGGTCCCTCTGCCACAGTGGAGACAGGAGAGGTGATTGCTGTCATCATGGCAGCTGGTTTGCATCCCAGTCAGCATGAGTCTTTCTTGTCCTCCCTTAGCTATAACTCCAAATATCTGGCTCATTTTCCTGCATAAGCAGACATGCAGAGTGGGCTTTCTGTCCTTAAGGACACTAGCTGGAGGTATTGCAAGGGAATTGTATGCTCCACTGTGTGAGGGAGAGCCAGTGTCTCACTGGATATATCTATAGCTGTCCAGAAAATGCATGAATGTACATTGTGAGGAAAAACAAGTGAATTTAAGAGTATTGTCATGCCTCACCTGCTTCTTGCTTGATATAAAGTCATAAATCACAAGCAAAAGTTGCTGTTTCCAGCCTGTATAAGATCACCAGTTTGTGAACGCTGGTGCTTGCTGTTATGAAGGTGTGTGGGTTCTTATCTTTAATTGCTTATGCCCTTAAAGCACACTCTAAGCATGGGTGGTAACTGTGTTGCTGGTCATAGGGGACCAGCCCAATGGACTTATGGGGGAACTTTCCAGATTGTCTGCATCTGCTATTAATCAAGTCCGGAGACAGTTTATAAATTTTCTTGATCGAAAGAGTAGATTAATCTTAGGCAGAGAAACTTAATGTGCATTTTATGTTCCTGTAGCGGCTCTCATGACACTGTTAGTTCTTGTCAGCCGCACTAAAAATGTCAAACATAATCCAGCTGTCAATAAGCAAGTTCCAGCTGCTTGATCACAAATTATATTTTCCTTTGAAATACTTTCTCTGAAACCCAAAGCTGTTTTCATTATCCAAATACACTTGGGTGTTAGTGGGGGGAAAAAAAGAAGATGATTTTATAATGTAATACCAGCAAAGTTGACTTGACAAAGTGGTAGCTTTCTAAATTCCATAGATATTTTAAAAAGTAAACAAAAAGCATGTTAATCCTGCTTGTACAAACTCCAATTATGTTAGATATTTTCATTTTTTACACATAGCATCTTACAAAAATGACTAAGTTTACCAGTTATGAAACTAAAAATTTATTTCAGAGAAGGATTGTAATTTCATTCAAATATAAAGAGGGAAGTAAAAAAAAATCCTGAACCAAAACTTGGCAGATGAAACCATGTAACTTTGATTTAGAATATGGGCACGACGTCTTTTAATTTAGCTTTTATTTGTTGCAAGTGTGAGGACTAGAGCACATACCAGAAGAAATGCTTCATATCTTGATGTCTTCCATAAAGACAGGGTGCCTTTTAGATTAGCAATAGTAGTCTTGGATATTTCTTGGCAATCACAAAGTATTTTTTTCAGTTCACGGACAAATGAACTGTCATTTGCAGGCGACCGTGTTTTAACTGTCTGTTTCAATCTTAAAATTCTATAAATATATGTAAAAAAAAAAAAAGCGGAAGAGTTGTTCTTTATCTAAAATTTTCTATAAAAGGAATGCGCTTTTACTCTTACATTAATAATTTGTGGCAGTTAGGTGTACAGAAATATCTAAGTTTCCTCCTGCCCAAGGGAGAAATTAAAT
The DNA here is from genome assembly GCA_017639485.1 of Pluvialis apricaria. Taxonomy (NCBI): domain Eukaryota; kingdom Metazoa; phylum Chordata; class Aves; order Charadriiformes; family Charadriidae; genus Pluvialis; species Pluvialis apricaria. Next base: position 108,138,149 of record CM030007.1, read on the forward strand.
TTAGAGTTTTTCTCTGTATAATACAAAACTTGATTATCCTTAACTATGAAGGTTAATAAAAACTGTACAAATAATTTTCATTATATAGCTGTGACTTTCACAATATCTACTGGATTTTTCATTAAGCAATCAAAAGTAATTAAATTAAATTATGCATTATATGTATACATGGTGATGATTGAATCACTGAAAGCAGGATTCTAAATGAGCCTGATAAATTGTGCATTAAATATGCACTTTAAGCTCTTTCATGAAAATTTACTCTTAATGAAAATATTTTTATGTTCATAACATAGTGTGACAATGAAAGTCATATACAGTAATGAAATGGCAATACCAGGCAGTCTTGAAGGGACTGAACTGTTGGAATATTTATACGACTAGGGTGTATAACTATTTAACACTGGGTGTTAACTTTTAATATGGACTTCCTTGATTGGTGAGAGTATACCATTACCTCTTATTTGTGCCTTTCTTTTGAGACCAGATCTGCAATAAGTTCTGAATGTGATATAGAGCTTGAGTCAGAAGCTGATTCAGCTCATGGAGACAAAAATGGGATCTGTATCCTTCAAGGAGGGGAAAAAGTCTAACTAAAAGTAATAGGTTGAGCTGGTTAGATGTCTTATCAAGATCCTAGAGGGGAGGCCATGCTCTTGACTCCTTACAATGATCCTGCTCAAAAATTCAAAGAACACTGACTCAGCCTATTGACATGAGTTGTCTGAAAATCTTTCCTAATATGAGGATATGCTTTTCCAGGTTTGTGGTAGAGAGATCCTATAAAAATGATGAAGTTAATTGAAAAACAATTAACTTTATTGCTGCTTTATTGACTTTATTGTAGGCATCTTCTGTGATCCATTTTAAGAGGACAATTAGTAAATTTAAATAAAAACTGTATTTGTTTTCTCAGTGATAGTCCTAATTTTTTAAAAAGCAAGTCAATGATACTTATACTATCTATCACTAATAGACTATCTATCACTAATCATGCCATAACTTACGTGAATCCATGCAAGGAACATATGTCTTATACTATTTACAAATATAAATCCTCTATGTTTCTCATAACAAGTTTAACATATGAACTGATAAAAACAATACAGTTTCCATATTTTTGCAGATGGAAAATATACTGTGGGTCTTGTTTCTGCTCTGCTTCATTGTCTATGTTACAGGTTGAAAACTTTTGGGGTCTGCAATGCTATTGCAGCTGGTAAACTATTACATTCCTTGTTCTGCATAATGAGAAGCGGAGGAACAAATTTTGATGCAGGTGTCAGCCATTAGGATTCTTAAAGATCTGTGGCTCTTGGCAGTATCTCCACAGACAGCACACAGATTGCTGCTGCCTGTTCTTCTGATGTTTCTCTAGAAAGTTACTGGAAAAAATATTTGGATTGTGGAAGTATTATCTGATCATTTTTAAACAAATTCTTACTGTAATCGAGTTCTGAAGCAGGATTTCTCCTTCCCTGTTCCATTTAATGGGAACTTGAGGAGTTCATGGCAAACGTATTCAAATTTAGAAGGAAGAATTTTACTGAAATTTAAATTTCAGATTTCACCAGGGAGCTTTACTCCTAGGTCAATGACACAGTATTGCCAAAATTCAAAAGAAGTCATCGGGGCATTGCTAAACACTAGGTCTGCTGTTAATAAACTTATTGGTCACATATATAAATAAGGTCTCTGGTTAAAATGAACTAATTTGTTTGTTTTTACTTTGGCCACTACATATTCTGATATTTACTACAAAGTAATAGTTTAACATTAGATTTTAGTTTTGTGAGACCATTATTTACTGGAAGAAAGAGGTATTTCAGTAAAACAATGAAGGCTGCAAATCCTTCCACAGATCACTAGTTGGGATATATTTGAAATTAACTTTTGAAAATATTTTACTTTTAGAAATAATATATAAATGCCATAGAGTCTCAAGAAGACAGTGGTCATTGAAAAAGAATATGGGAGTTTGAGGTCCATCTTAGACTTTAAGTGAAATGGAAATGCCTTATGGATTTCAAATACACTACACGTATTCACTAACCTGTGTGAGCCAAGAATGCAAAACCATATTAACTCTCATTCATGCTTAATTCCTGTCACCAATATTTTTAAATTATCACATGCAGCTTGCATTTGAAAAGTTTTCATGTGTGTACAAATCTCTTAGGAGATATTTGTATTGAGCATATGAGAAATTAATGTATACCAAAAGTTTTTACTAACATTGATTTCACAAAGAAATTGCACTGCTTTGTTAATGGTCAGTCAACATGTTTAGTCCTCTTGGAGTATTGGAATTGGAACATTTAAACGGATTCAGCATCTAGAACGTATTACCACTTATAACAAATAATATGTCATGACTTTGGTCAGAGTAGCGAAGTAAACAGAGGATGGTTGGACACATGAACCATCAATGGAACACGTAATGGGAAAAAACAGAATTGAATGTAACAATTATAAGCATGGAACATCGAAAAAAGTAACAATAAAATGGGTATTTTGAACTGTCAGAAAAAAACCAAATTAGTTCTTTATTTAAGAATTGCAACATGGAACAATCAAGTTGCTATGCAATTCCAGAAGTTCAAGAGCATAAAGCAAAAAAATAGAAACTCAAGATTGCAATTTGAGTGTGTAAATATTCACAAGCGTATCTCAATATTAATCCAACAGTATACTTTTGTACCTCATTTTGTTGCCATTTTCTGTTGTTGCATGATATCGCAATCCTGTATTACCACAGAAATTCCAGCAACCCTGGAGATTTTTCCTCCTGAGGCAAAAAACCCCAATAAAATGTTTTCTTAAACATAAATATACATTACCATGCTTGTTATAGTGGTTGTTCAAAAAAAGGGAGGGGGAAGGTGGTATGTGTAGATTATAAACTCTGAACTTTTGTTCTTGCCTTTGAAGGCATGCTCTTTTCCTTTCATTGTGGATCGTACAAGCAGACTCCATAGTGCTTGGTAATCTTGGCTGTCATTCTGTTGGCCTCATTAAAATCCAGGCTGTCTACAGAAATGATGCTTTTCTCTAATCCTTGGTTGTCTCATTTGTTAGCTAATCTAAATCCCAACCCATTGCTCTTTATGCCTGCAAACACAGACTGTCAAGTTTCTTCAAAATACTGCCTTTATTAGATATCATCTTGGTTTCTCCTGACTTTGTTAAATTGCACCCAGCACTCTTGTTGCTTTCAGAGGCAATACAGTAACAGGAGAGGAGACATGATGGTCTGCTGTATTTATTTCAGTCTTTGTGAATACCCAGATCAATGGGTTTATAATAAGATTGCCCCAGGTTTTCTTTGAAGGAGAGGCATAGCCGTCTCGACAATGATCTCTCATTTGGCAGATTTTTTTCCAAGACGGGAGGTAGTCTGAACCTGTGTATTGAATATTTCTACCTTTGAAGCATATTTGAGGACAGAACATCTCTGTGCTTTTTCATATTGTACTTAGTTTTTCTAGATAAAAAATATTTGTCTGAAATGAATTAAAAAACTTTGAGAAAAAGGCAGGGGAACTGTCGTGTAAATCCCCATTCACACAACTACAGCTAAGCTAGTCATGTTTGTAGGGATTCCCCCTTTGAGAAGAGACAGTGTTGTGTTGTTGTCCAGCATTAGTTGCTGACGTAAGAGTGAAACAATTGTTTTTACAACAAACAGGTACACTGATTTCACCTATGTTCTACCCAATTGAAAGACCAGGGGTTTCATGTTTTCAAATCTTCTGTAGTGATTTAACACCTTTAGCAGACCTCATTGTGGTTTGCTACTCTGTAAATAGAGAAGTTTAGGGTAGAGACTGACAAAAGAGGTTTCATTGCCTGAGCTCTCTACAAATCCCTGGTTGCTTCTAGCAAAAGACTTGAAGCTTACAAAATTAGGAGACTCTTTTGTTAAGCTAGGGAGTACTTAAAGTTTTATAGTAAAAAGATAAACAATAAACAATATACAGTGGATTCTACATTCATGCATTACTGTCTATCCAAAACAATCATAAGTTGGACTTTTTATTCTCTGATGCAATTGTGTAACAGTGATTTAACTCTCTGCATCTAAATACAGATCATGTAATGACAGAACTCTCATTAATTGAAGTTTTAACTGCATTATCCATCGAACGTTTGCAGGAGCTCTTACACTGACGTAGCTTCTCTTCTAACACTTGTTATGGTTTTGTCTTCCTGGTACATTGACAGGAGGAAATTAAAAAAGGGCTTTTCTAAAGGTTAGTTAATTACAGATAATAAATTTTGTTTTGCAGATGTAGACTCACAGATGATTTAATTTTCCAACAAAGCGTACTGAGCCAGTAAATGAAAGCTTACCTTTTATTTGCAGTGTTAAGGTTCCAATCAAATTAAAGGTGACAGACTAAGAAGTAGGCCCTTTGCATTCCTCAGTGTGCTTCATCTTACATGACAACTTATAGGAGATCAGTAGCACATTTACCATTTAACTTATACTACACAGCCATTTGAATAGCATTAAACAGTATTGGGAAGTAAACATATTTCAATTAGACAAGGTACTAAAATTAAGAGAATCTAACATCTGTTTTCATCTTGGCTGCAGTCTGCTTTCAGGCCTTGAGCCTGTCACTTTACTTTTCTAGAACTCTGTTTCCTCAATAGGTGAAGTTGTGATAATAACATCTTGGGAAGGGCTGTGAGGATGAACACAGGCACTGTACAAGTGAAGAATTTTAGTTAAGAAGTCTCCTCTTGATTCTACTTGACTAACAAACTGTTTTACCACTGCTGGAGTGGGATACATAAAGACAGAAGAATTAGTCCTGCTGAAGCATTGCAGTAGAGATCATTTATTTGGGTGATTTGCTTAAAATCAAGCAAATATTGTGAATCATTTGAATATGTGAAAAGTTTGTAAATATTTGTAAAGTTTCCTGCAAGTTCTTTTGGGGAGTTTCAAATACACACAGTTTTGGCTTGGTTTTTTTTTTTTTTTCTCCTAACTCTTGGAGAGGCGAGTGTTACTTTCTATTTGTTCTTTGAGTAAGTGTCTTTTCCTAGACTCAATTAATGGCTTGCTCAATCCATGGCAAAGCATAATTTACTCCACCTAACCTCAGACACTTACCCACTGCAGATGCCTAGCACCTTCCACTGCCCATGGAGAGGTCCTAGGGCAACTAGGTTTCTAGCTTATAGGAGGAGCTGGGAATAGATCTCACTCCTGAGTCCCAGCTTGATCGCTTATTTTTCTAACTGGCTGCACTATTCAGAGATGTTACTTAGTGAGACTTGCTGACCAAGTGAATCTGAGGCTGTAGCACTCAAACTCACGCGCTACACCTGTATTGGCTGTGAACAAGGACATGAACACTCTGGTAGCATCTCCAGGGTTGGGTCTGAGAGCTGGTTTCTCAGGACTTACGTGTAATTATGTAAGTTAAAGGCTTACATATAATTTTGAGTGTCTTAATCATAGCTGTATCATTCCAGGCTTTAGTAATGAGCTTTAGTTCCTGGTAACTGTACAATTATTTTTTTATAAAATTCACCACATTAAATGCTAAAGAAAACTAATTGTAAATTGCAAATAATTTGTAGTTACTTTTAGTTACTTTTCTACTTCTTACTATCCTCTTCAAATAGGACAAAATGGAGTTGTCTATAGATGCTAGGCTATCTGTATAGCAAAAATAGCATTTGGAAATGTATTTTTACACACATTATTTATTAGGTTCAGTGAAAAGCATTCTAGGTGTGTGCTATCTTTATAATATTTCCACTTACATCTGACATACCTAATTTATGTGGTGTCATGGCCTCAATTTTCTGTCTCTAAATGTTTTTCTTTATTGGGGAAAGGCAATAAATTTAGGCTATAAAGGGAATGCATCATGGTTAACGATGAAAAATTGGATTTATTAAAAGCTTAATTAGATTTAAATGACACAATCTTTTCCCTGTAATTCTCATCTTTTTTAACAATGTCTGCCAGGTAAATATGACGGATTCCTGCAATGTCAGGAAACAAAGTATCATTCAGTATTTTGTTACAAGGCTTGGTGTTGTTTTCACATCCCTGAATAGCTTAGTAGGAATTGAGGCGCGGCCTTTATTAATATGTACGGGCAATTATCTCAGCACAATGGTGGGAATGACTCAAACTGATGCTGAGTGAGTGTTTGTACTCACTCTGGCTTGTTTTGTGCTCAGTTTTCTCTCTATTCCTTCAGAAGGATAAAAGCACAAGGAATCTGGCAGGGGAACCTGTTAGTGCTTGTGCTGCTTGTCCTTTTTAAAACAAACAGATTGTGCCTCACAGCTGAGTGAAAGCTAGAGGCTAGTACCAGGTTAATATCAGACCTACCAAAACCATGTCATTATTCTGCGAGTTCAGACAAGGGCAGCCTGGTGAAGGTAGTACAAGAGCAGGTGAAGGTGGTACGTATCGAAGAGGTGGGAGTCGACTTGTTCTGCCAAGTAACAGGTGATAGAACAAGAGGAAATGGCTTCAAGTTGCGCCAAGAGAAATTTAGATTGGATATTAGGAAGAATTTCTTTACTGAAAGGGTCATCGGGCATTGGAATGCGTTCCCCAGGGCAGTGGTGGAGTCCCCATCCCTGGAGGCATTTAAGGGTCGTGCAGACATAGTGCTTAGGGACATGGTTTAGTGGTGGGCTTGTCAGTGTTAGGTTAATGATTGGACTAGGTGATCTTACAGGTCTTTTCCAATCCAGGAGATTCTGTGATTCTGAGAAGGGACAATGATGCAGAGACAGCAGTTGCCATATGGCCACTGTGGGGCCACAGTCCGCCTCTGTGGAGGACTAGCTCTGGGAAGGGCATGGCAGTAAAAGGCACCTGGGAAAGGGGGAGGACAGACTGAGGGAATTATGTACTAAAGGCAGTTCTGGGAAGTAGCTTTTTGGTGTTGTGTCTGTTACCGGCTTGGCATGTGAAAGCATTGGCTTGCTTTCACAGAAGTGGGTAGATGATTCAGTGATTCAGCTGCAGTTTGTGGTACCAGTATTGTTACAAGCAAAGCCTGCAAATCAAAGTGAATTGTGTGGTGCCTTTTGTGGTGTGAACAAGAGAGGGTTGGAATGGAATTATAAAACGGCTCTTGCATTTGAGCCTAAAATCGGATTTCAGTGTGTGTTTCCAGAGCTGAAAATAGTGTTCCCACTGCAACAGCTCAGGAAAACAAACAAAAGAAATGCTCATACGTGCTAATAAAACTGTCAAGTGCCAAAGAAAAGTAAAAGCATACTGCAAAGCACAACAATAGATTTGCATACTTCATTAAAAGATAAGAACTTCCTTGCTGAAATAATAATAAAATCTTTATTTTAAATAGGAATGTTGTAGTTCTTTAGGGTAAAGAGCCCTTATATAATATCTATGACCAGATCTACCACAGGAGACTATATGAGTAGAAGGTGGATAAATGCTAAAATTAAGAAGTTGATATAGAATTTTTTAAGGACTGCTTTTCCAGCAGTATCTCTAGTGTACTTGATTGTTTTGATATAACATCGTGTTAAAAGAGAAAAGCACATTGATATAAAAAAGATAGCATCAATTTTAAAACTTTGAAGAAATAAATTTTAAATTAGTAGACAATAAATTACTCCCATTTTTTAATGTGAAGTATTGACTTTAAGGTGGGTTTGGTTCTGGGACTGTGAAGGCTCATCAGCACACAGTTTGCTGGTTTTGTGTGTATGAATACCTTTTGTCTCTGCTTTAAAGACTGCAAGGCAAGAAAGCTGCTAGCAGCCTTTCTAAGGAATTTACATTATCTTCATCACCTCCCCTCTTAGCGTTAGATTTGTTACCCTTATAATATTTTACTTGTATATATGAGTGTATGTATATATATTCCCCATTAATATTTTATCAATGCAAACTCACTCATTTATTTGTTTTTTCTGCTTTCCTTATATACTTTGAATCATGTAGAAATACAGTAGCAATGAAAGAGGTTTGCCTTTCTGAGAAATTCCTTGTTTTTTCTAGTTATGTCATAGGATATCTGTGTGATAAAATAAAATATTACTTCTCCCTATAAACAGTTTCAGTTTTCAGTCTCCCATGGCTATAATACCTCTTATTGCCATGAATGTATTAACCAACAGTTAGATCAACTGGATGGCCTATGAAGACCTTACGGTTTTGTCATTCCCTTAATTCATAAAGAGTGTCTATTATTTGCCATCAGATAGTTTGTGATCATTCCTGTGTAACTACGATTTGGGATGATATAATTTATAGTTTTAACACTTAAGTACTTAAAAGAAAATGAGTGCTGGCCAAGGCAGGCTTAATGTAATGCCTGAAAAGATGAACAGATAAGCAGTGATTGTATTTTTTTCATCTGAAATTTCTGCTTTCAAAACAATGATTTTGTTATAAAAGTGATGATGGAAGAAACTGCAGTTCCCAGTTCAGGCTCAAGGGAGGGGGCAGAATCTCCTGAGTGGGAGGATTTAGTAACTGGACACAAGTACAAACTCTCATTTAGATGTGCATTGCCAAAAATGCAGAATGAACCTATCTGGTCCTAGAGACGTGCAAAAGGGTAAGTATATAAATCATCAGGGGGCTGTCTGCTATAGGGATGAAAACCTGGACTTGAGACACTAATTTTGTTTGATATTTGACTTGAAATTTTAATGGGTAAACAGCATTTATGTACACATAACTGCTCTTGCTCACGTGCTTGCAAAGACGATGAAAGGGTATAGCACAGTGGTTCAGTTCTGCAGGATCTCCTTTTTTAAGCTGCAGCTTCTCTGAGGGCAGATTTTCAGTCCTCCTCAGACACTGCATGGCTGTAAGAGAAGGATGTGATAATTGCTGATACCAGCCCTGCACTTCCATTGATGCAGCCTGCTGAACACTGCAATAATTGGGACTCTTTTGCCTCTTGCTTTCCCCAAGGCATAGCTTTAAGTTAAACTTAAGCTATAAGCTATCTCAGACAAGCTGTAAGCAGATACCATTAATATCTAGGCTTCTGCAGCTCCCAAAAGAGGATATATGAGTGGTTAATTCCATCCCTCCATTTACTCCTCTGGACCTTGTGAAATACTGCGTTGCAGAGATGCTGTTTTCCCTGCTGTATGTAACCCTATGCTAACCCCAAATACTACCTAGAAGAGAGGTAGGCACTGGAATCTGCTGAAATCAGGTGAAAACGTTACTTTTCTGATGCTTGCCAAATACTGTATCTGTTGGAGCTTTCCAGTTCAGCATTTCCTCATGCTAGTTTGAAACCTTCCCTGGAGAAGGAATAAAATGATAATTTTGCTGTGCCAAAGGAAGGCATTCGGAAGTGGAGCTGGCCAAGGTCAGGTCAAAGTGGCTCCTGGGGAACTTGCAAGAGCCTGCCGTGTGCTAGGCTGAGTAGGTTGGTCCATGCCTGTAAAGTTGACTCTGGTCTTAGGAGTAGGTTTCAAAAAAATTGTTCCTGCAGAGCATGGAGCACGGGGGCTTTTTGCTCCCCTACTCACACCTATGCTCTCTGCCAGTGGTCAAGCATAGCATGGTATTTGGATGGCTTGGCTTGCCTGCTGAAGATTATTCCCCTATGCAGATGGAGCAGTGAAGACTGGGAAGATACCACAGGGAGCAATCTGCTGCCAAGACAGCTCCTTGCACTGGGGAGACCCGAGCAAGCTGTCAGGTGGGCAAGCACTGCCTATGCAGGCTGCAGCAGGAGCTGCTTCTTGCAGGGCGGCGGGGAGAGAGTCCTGCTCAGAAGGGACTGTTCTTTGTGTTCTTTTGGGTGGTCATGCTAAGAGAAGGTCTGAGAAGATCCACGTCAAACCTTTCACTGACTATGGCCTTGTCACGAGCTCGTTGATTTGTTGAAATTGTGTACCCCTGATTTAGAACAATAGCCTGAAGCTTAGACGTTCTTTGTGAAGGGAAACAGAACTTTGACCCAAACTGGGCTGTGTAGAAAAGCAAACACTAGAAATCTGTGGTACTTAGGAGTTCAACAGGAGATGGGATGGGCAAACTGGCAAAATTCAAGTCACTTGTCAAAGTATGCCTGTTCATATGGAGTATTTAAGAATTTTCCAAACCCCAGCAGTCTACCAAACACAAATATTTTGATAAATTAACAATATGGGAAAAAATGTTTATTTTCTCCTTTTTTATCTGATAGTGATATTTAATTTGTAAGAGTTATAGGCATCTGAGGATGTAATCATCTCGTGATTATTTTGACACTTATAGCAATTAGTTTTGGTCATGTTTCTCCACTAGAAGTTTTATTGTTCTCGAGTCTAACCCTTTAATAACATCTCTGCTCAAGAGCACAACTATTTGTTAGTTGGATTCTGCAAATTATTTCAAGTCATTTTCTAATGGGAGATTGAGAGTGAGATCTGATCAATAAAATAGAAGCACAGACAATTTGGTTTATCATTGAAAAGCTGACTTTCTGGGTGACAAGAATTATAGATTTTCTTGTAGCCAGGAATAAATCTATTATAAAAAGGTGAAAAGCAATGATTATTGAACATTAGAATTTAATGAAGTTGGAAAGCAATGTAGTTGTATGGCACAACGAAGAATTAATTTTAAAAATGTATAGTTATTTCAGTATGCAAAACTTCAAATGTTTGCTCTTGATTAATATAAGGACTAGAATAAGCATTTTTTTGATTACTAGCAGTCAGGATTCAGGAGAATACTTTCCTCTGTATTTAGTGATTCAGAATGTGAATTCTTGCTAAATTATATAATGATGTTTGTCCCTTGAGGCCAAATTAAATCCATGACCAGGAAAGTAGAATACAGATTTGAGGTTCTGCAAGGAAAATTGCTTTAGAACATCAGAAGGGAGAAAGAATTTATTTGCTTTGAAAGGCAAAGCAAAACAATAGCAAAACAAAAAAGGCTGCACATTTAGTGGGATTGTCTACTTGCATATAATCTGTCATTATATTTTTCATTTACACTAATAATAAAGGCACATAATTTTCTCCTGTGTTAAACTTGTTTGAAGCAGAACAGTACTTGTCAGAATGACTGTGTTACATAGTAAATAGACAAATGCAACTGAAATGGAAGACTTACTGCATGTAAAACTTCTGTAACTTACTGGGTAATGAAATGACAGATGCAAGCATTTACTTTGGTTTCTAGACCTGTTTGGTGTTTAGAATTTCTCTATTTCTGAAATCATGGATAAGATGTTTTTTGAAAGATGTGTTTAAGGACAGTGTGTTAAATTAACTTGTGTTGCTGGATTTGTTTATTAGTTCCTGTGCTAAGGAGCACAGCAGATGAGGTGTTTCAGTGGAATTTCTGATTTCTGTAACTGTAGTGAATATGATTTGGATATAAAGACTTATGCATATGTGCTTATTTTTACAGCAGTCAATAGAATCAGTCATGGCTATTGTATGCAGTGCTTTTGATCTGTTTACTTTAGAGGATTTTTTAAAAGTAGTATCATGACCCCTGTCATATAGACGGGGAGACAGTGCTGTAGACTGCTTCATAGGATTAGTGAGCCTATGCAGCTCTGTGGTGACACAGATACAGAGTCCAATATCCGACCTGGCTTTCAGTTGCCTGGCAGCGTAGAGTTCTTTGAATCACAATGTCTAAAGAAGGCAATATTTCACACAGAGGAAGACCTGCTAAAAGGATCTACACTAAAGATGGCATTGTGTTATATCCTGCCCTATATGGTACATGAAACTGAAAGTTAAATTACGCCATTTTTGACTGAAAGACGATGGGCCCTCTCTTACTCTCCAGGCCTATAGGAATATCTCAGTTGAAGCTGTACTTTACCTGATTTAGAGTGAAAAGTTGGGCAAGTTTTGTCTAAATGGTGAAAAAAATGGATAAAAAATGACATCTTCCTTCGAGTAAATCTTTAGCACAGACCCTGAATTTCATGGCGATTATTAACCTTCCTGATTAGAAGGACAACACAGTAGGACACAAGTAGTCAAGGATGTTTCTGGGGAGTGTCATGGGTACTTGGTACAGGTACTGCATGGGCCAAGCAAATTATGAACAGCTGGATCTCATAATCACTAACAAGGCAGAACTGTTTGGGGTTGTGGTAATCAATGGCAGCCTTGACTGTTGGTGACCATGAAACAGTGGAGTTGAAGATACTGAGGGGAGTGAAGGAGCTGAGAGCAGCACTGACCCTGGGCTTTGGGAGAGCAGACTGGGGGTTATTCAGGGAACTGTCAGAAGGGATCCTACGTGAGGCAGCTCTGAAGGGCAAAGGTGCTCGAGTAAACTGGCAGGTCTTAAATCACAACCTCCTGCAACAGCATGAACTGTCCATCTTGATACCTAGGAAATTGGGCAGGTGTTACAGAAGATCAGCTTGGCTAAATAGGGAACTTGTGACTGAACTCCAATATAAAAAATAAATATACAGGAAGTGAAAGCAGGAACAGGCTTAAAGTATAAATTCAGAAATGCTACTTGTGTATGCAAGCAACAGTGGTAGGAAAGCCAAAGCTCATCTAGAGTTGATGATTGCAAGGAACTTGAATGGCAACAAGAACTTATACTGCTGTGTTATTAGTAAGACGCTGGATAAGAAAAAGGTGGGTCTAGGTTAATACAGCCCAGGACACTGTTGGCTGCCTTTGCTGCCCAAGCACACTGTAGGCGTATGTTCCATTTGCTGTCTGCCCAGACCCCCAAGTCCTTTTCAGCAGATCTGCTTCCTAGCCAGCCAGTTCCATCCTGTATTATTGCAAGATAGTCTATCCATCTGAGGTACAGGACTTTGCATTTGACATAGTTGGACTTCAGGAAGTTCCTGTTAGCCCATTTCTCCAGCCTGTCTAGGTCTCTCTGGATGGCAACTCTGCCCTCAGGTGTATTGACTGGTCCTGCCAGTTTGGGGTCATTTATGAACCTGATGAACAAGCCTTTTGTCCAGGTCATAGGTAAAGATGCTAAACAGGACATGTTTCAGGATAGACCATGGCAGTATTCTTTCTTGCTGGCCTCCAGGTAGAGTATGACCTGATGATGACGACTTGGAGCCCAACTATCCAGCCATTTTTTTGCTATTTAGTTGTGTTCCTATCCAGAACAAAACATCTAAGCTTGGATATGGATGACTGTGGGAGATGGTTTTGAAAGTCTTGCTAGAATCCAGGTAAATGACACCCACTGCTCTTTTCCACAATTACATCTATTTGATCCTAGAAGGCAGTCAGGCTGGTCAGGCATGATTTTCCATACTGAATGTTGGTGATAATCTTCTTTATTTTCCCAGAAAAGTGCTCCAGGAGGTACTGACTCCCTAATTAATTGCATCTTAACCAGTGCTTTGGCCTTAGATGATTTTATCCATACTTAGTGTTGCTGTTCTTTTGATCCAGACTTAGTAATAAGACCTAGATTTTATTTCCTGTTTTTTCTGTGATTGAGATCAATGGAGAGCTGTGCTTGTAGCTGTGCCAATCTCCCACTACATTCACTCCCCTTTTTCTGCACTGGGGTAGTTATGAGTGTTGCTGGTGTCAGTTCTCAGATGTACTGCCAGGTTACTGTAATTCCTTCTCCCTTTCCTTGATTACCAGGAAGTCGTATTTATCTGTTTCTGAGCATGTAGAACGCTTTCCCCTTAATTTCCCTTTTTTCTCATGTCACCTCCTTTTCACTAGGATTATGAAAACTTCACATCGCTCTCACCAAAGTTACTTTCACATACTAAACCTACTTTTTTCCTCAGTGTGATGTTATGTGATACAGCTAAAGGGATAAGCTATAGAAAACAGGTCCAGTGATGGTGATGCCTGTTTGGACTTTCTGAAAGTATTTTTACTCTTCAAAATAAATTTGCTTCAATAGTAAAATGAAAACCAAGCCACTTTCTATAAAAATTATACAATTTCATGTTTTTAATCTTGTTCCTATTTCTGTGCTTGAGTATCAGGATTCTCCTTAAGACCATCTGCGGATATGAACTCCTTAAGCTTCTGCCTTTCATGTTGAACTGTCTTCCTTACAGCACGTAAATGTATGACTAAATATTAGATAATTTGCTTTCCAAATACCCTCTTTGAAAAAGTATTTAGGGAAAATGTAGTAATTAATGTTTGTCAGTCCCACATAATTCTGTACAGTTTAAGAAACCACTTAGTGTACAATAGATAGGAAAAATCAAACTCCAAGAAACATTATTTCAGTACATTATTCAGAAAAAGTTTGGAATTGGAATGATTTTATGTTGCTTAAACCATACACAGGATTTTTCCCACGTCCCTTTAGCTAAACCAATGCCTTCTACACACTTATGGTCAAGATCAGTCTGTTGCTAATCAGGCAGCTTCTGAATTTCACAATTTTTAAATTTCTGACATAGCAATTTCTGCTGTTTAATGTGTTTGTGGAATGTTTGTGTTACAGTTATACGGTGACATTTTCTGGGGACTCAATTTGATATCATGGTAGCATATTTTTTAGGCAGTAGTCTGCTATAGGTGAGGTTAATCAGGGCAATACACTTGGTTTGTAACTGTAGACTGTAGTCTGGGTCTGATAATGCTTTAAAGCAGCTGTGTCTGAAATCTCTATCCCCTGATGGATCAAATCACCTTAAAGTAATTTTAAAAATATGGATCCACCCAGTAACTTTTTGTCAGTTAATGACCAAGTACTTGTTATCTTAACTTCACAGAAGCACGGTCTTTGCTATTGCTTCATTTTTATTGAACTTGGAGCAACTTCTACAAAGTTAGCACTAAAAGTTAACTTGCAGTATGCATAATATCTGTGAAAACTGCTACACGTAACCCCCTATTTGCCACAGGTGTACACATCTGTAAAACAAATACAGGAAATGTAAGGAAAAAAATATAAGGAAAACAATTTAAGATAAAAAATTTAAAGTTATTTTAAAAATTAGTGTCGTGTCATCTCACAGCGTAACAAATCAGAACAGTTTTTACAAAACCTCCTGGGTTAAAACTCCTTAATTAAAATTTCAATTAAAGGAATGAGACATTGTAACAGTCAACTTGAAAGATTCCTTTTGCACTTTACTGCATGCTGTAATGTATTTGTCAAGATGTGTTATTTGGCTTTCTAAATGTTAATGATTTTCATGATTGTCAGAGATGTTTGACCATGAAAGTTATTGTTAAATACAGAAATTCAGAAGTATTGCTTTATGAAGCTGCCTTTTACTTTGAGGGAAATTGAAGTGTTTTCCACCTATCAAAATTTTTTTCCAATGGAAAGAACTTCAAAAAAATGATTGTGATTTGATTGTTACATCTGGGCCATTACACATTTTACAAATTGAGTTGGTAATAATTTCACATAACTGTTTGCTTCCTTATATAAAAATGGTTCTTCCCTGTTCTGAGGAGTGCCTTCCAAATATTCATATTATTGTCTTTCAACGTTTTTTTTTTTATGCTTTGAATGTCTGATCCATAACTGTTAAGTGACTCTTATACTTGTTAGGTAGCCTGGAAAATGAGCATCTATGTCTTAGAATTTTCTCTGCTAAACTAATTTCTTTCAAATTTCAAGTCTACACAAAACCAAATCATTATTTATATTATTTATATAGAAGGTCAAAGTTGTTCTTTGCCTTGCTGAACAGGAAACTGTATAAAGTGAGCATTGCGCGATCATTGTTATTTGATTAAAATGTAATACTCTTCTTATCACCTTATCAGTCTCAACTTCCTTGCAATTTTATTTCCTTTTAATTTCCTTTATTTGAGCTTACATTTTTTGTATTACCCTGGATTTGCGTATGCACGGAAAGAAAATAACTATATCAAGAACTAGTCATGCATTCTCGCAAACAACTCCCTCTTGCTTCTCTTGTCTTTCAACATTGGTCAGCTCTGTTCTTCAAACTTACATTGTCTTAATCTTTACTATTCTGTAGTTTAAATTATATTATAAATGCCTACTAGTTGGATCTCATGTTCATACTACAGATCTCTGTACACCTTCTGCACAGAACTCTTGCATGCTTCATCCTATAAAAA
Source organism: Pluvialis apricaria (assembly GCA_017639485.1). Classification (NCBI taxonomy): domain Eukaryota; kingdom Metazoa; phylum Chordata; class Aves; order Charadriiformes; family Charadriidae; genus Pluvialis; species Pluvialis apricaria. The sequence goes on from CM030007.1 coordinate 108,154,166, forward strand.
TCTTTTGATTGATGGATTCTGAATAACCACTACAGAGCTTGACCACTACTGTTCTATAGTAGTAACCAGACCTATACTAATCACTGATTGCTGTTGTGGCTATTTTAGTTTGGACAGTAGACTAAAAAAATTGAAGAGATCTTCTATTGTCAGGGATGTTTTTTAAAAAGATTATCTACATTTAAGTAAATCTAATGATTTCCAGAATAGTTTCAGGAAAAAAATCCCCATCAAATAATTTTTATATTTTTAATCTCCTTGACAAATTTTGTCAAGTCATTTAATAAATTGTCTCTGGTTACCCATGGATTTGGAACTCCACATACAGAGTCTGGCAATCAAACACTCAAAAAATTGTCCTGTCGTATAAGTAACATGCTGACACACAGTGAATCATAGAATAACCCAGGTTGGAAGGGACCTCAAAAGATTATATCACCCAACCTTTTGTGGGAAAGGGAGCCTAGATGAGATTATCTAACATCCTGTCCAATTGCATCTTGAAAACCTCCTGTGATGGCAACCCTAGCACATCATGGGGGAGCTTGTTTCAGTGAATGTTTGTTCTCACTGTAAAAAAACCTTCTTTCTTAGAGCAAGGTAAAACCTCTCATGGTGCAACCTGCACCTGTTGCCCCTAGTCTTTGAGTCCTTGTAAAGAGATCCTCATGAATAGAAAGTGCACGCTGTTCCAGTGGAGCAACGAAGGAAATGAAGATAGATACGTAACATCTACCAACTTTCAAAAAGTGTTTTCTGTTATTTGTACAGTTGAAAATATAATCATGTGAAAGATGTAAATGATGCCAATTCTCAGCTTTAATGCATTTCTTAATGCTTCTATAAGACTGTGTGAAAATTATATGTGTAGCTCTTGTGATTAAAAATCTGAAAGATAGTTCACAGAACCAGAAAGGTTATAAAATGATCCTTCAGTTTGCCATTTTAAAGTGTCCTGAGTTCAAAAAAGTCATATGAATTTTTTCTTTCTGAATGGTTGAGCCCACAGGCAGTTTTTCAGTTGTAATCATTTACAGAAGTACTTTTTGTTACCTAATGGACTGTGATGGGAACAATTTGACCTGTTTTACCATGGGAAACCATAACAGGTTTATTTGAGATTTTATAAAGTACTAAAGACTAAAGAAAAAAGTACACTTCTTATGCCTTTCCACTCCTGAGTGTGGAACCTTTGAAACTTAAAAAAAGAGCAGATCGTTTGGGTGAATCTCAGCTGGTGACAAATTTTGATGATTGTCAGAGATGTTTGACCATGAAAGTTATTGTTAAATAAGTATTGCTTTATGAAGCTGCCTTTTACTTTGAGGGAAATTGAAGTGTTTTCCACCCATCAACATTTTTTTCCAATGCAAAGAACTTCAAAACAATGATTGTGATTTGATTGTTACATCTGGGCCATTACACATTTTACAAATTGAGTTGGTAATAATTTCACATAACTGTTTGCTTCCTTATATAAAAATAGAGATTAAAAATGGTAATCAGCAGCACAGAGTATGCCAGTTTAAAAGAAGTAAAGATGTGCTTCTGTATGATTCTACCAACACTGCTGGGCAACTGTTCAAAAAGAAACTGTTATGGGGAGATGAGAGAATCATCCCCTGAGTTTCCAGCAATCATGTTCTCTTAGTAAACCCCTTTAAAATTGTACATGCAGATTAAGTGAGACACTACTGATAAAGAGCAGTTTGAGTTTCAAAACATTTTGTGTTCAAATGAAATTACTTAGTTTGGCTACTTTGCCCTAAATTAGTCCTGCATAATCATGTGCTTCAGTAACAAATAGAATGATCTATACAGGTGATCTGCTTATATACAAAGAACTGATTATCTAAACTCAATAATCCTTATGAAGAAAATAATAGCGAGGTTTTCAATAATGCTAACATTACTGTATTTGTGAATTTGCAAACTAACTTCATGCCCAAGTTTTCAAAACCAGTACAGGTATTGAAAACTTTCTTCATGCACTTAACTTTTGAGAGCTTGAAAAATTCCACTAAAAATAACGGAAGTATTCTTGATCTTAAAATTCATTGAATTCATGCAAATATAAAAGATAATGGCTGGAATGCTCCATCTGGCAAAATCTTGCTCTTTGAAGCTGCCTTCACACAGAAAACTGAATTCTTCATTTTTTTTTGGTGTGGGTGGGGGGTGACCAATTTGAAGTGATGATGCTATCAACTGGTTGTTGTGATGTTATATTCATTTTCTGATACTCTTTCCTGTTTAAAAAAAATAAAATCTCAGTTCATTAAGAATTAAAAAATATTTTTCATAATTATTATGTGGTTCAGTTTCTGGAAATTGTTTCCTATGATACATTTACCTGTGAATAAACTTTTTTAGTTTTTCCATTTTTCTCACTACACTTAGTGAGAAAAACTCAATTCCTTCATTCATCAGACACTGAAAAATAAAAATATAGGACAACTTAATTTTTAAACTTTGATCAGTTTGGCTACCAACTTTGATCTCTGATTTTTAAAGCATTATTGCATTAAAGTCACATGTGAGGAACTCACATTACTGTTTGTGAAGAAGGTTTTTGAGCTTACCTCTGCTATTTTCAGACAACTCTTAAGGTTCTTATTCAATTTTCAATAGCAATTTTGCCTGTGAAATTCACATTTATTTTTGTTAAACTGTAGTCCCTGGTATAGAGAAAGAGGATTATATTTGTGTGTTTTTAAGTGCAAATGACTAGTTGAATAGATATAGAGACGTGTTTAAATCAAAGCTATATGAAGTGAAAAATATATTTTCAATAGAACTTTGAATATTTAGGGCTCTTCATTCTAAAGCAGATAAGCAGCTTTCTAGTGAGTGCTAAAAGGGAGCACAAAAAGGACCAGAGGAGATAGGTGGTAGTTGCAATTTTCTGAGTTTACTCCTTGTGCTCAAAAAAGCACGTGCCTTTCCAGGCTGATATATTTTGGACGTAGAATCCTGGTACCTCTATCTCCACTTGCCATGCTGAGGATATGGAAGGAGAGGTTAGTCAAATTCAATAGGCACATGCAATTCATTATCCCCATTTTATAGAGGAAAATAAAGCACAGAGAGAGGAGTAACACGCTTAGTCAGGTGGCTAATGCTAGAGGTGGGAATAGAGACTGAATCTCCTCATGTCTAGCCTAGCACTTTAAACACTGTTTGCAGTACATTCTTTTTGACAGAAGAAGTTATTTCAGTCAATACGAGAAAGTAATAATTTCCAAGTTTAAGGGCATTTGCCTTATCTAATTTTGAGAGGTATTACAATTGGAAATGCCTTCCTATTATTTAAAAAAATACAAAAATGATAGAATTTTTTTTTTAAAGCAATGAAAGTGACTTCCTGGGTTCTGTTTAAAGTAATGATATTTTTGGAAATGTTCCTACAACCTGCAAATAGCAAATCCTTTTCCTTTAAAATGTACTTTATTTTTAATAATTTTCTATTGAAACTACTGATTTCTTTCAAAAGTTTTTGCATTTTCAGGTCTTGGAGGAAGCTGTCATTTGATAGGTCTTCACAGTGTATTCAGCTGTGAATATTATGAGAATATTGGTAGGCCTGTGTGGGACATGTTCTTTGTCAAGTGGTAACGGCTGTTCAATAACTCCATCTGAAATAGAAGAGTGACACTTGTTTGTAAGATTTCTTTGAGAACTGCCAACTCCATTTCTACTTACCTCTGTTGCAAATAAATGGAATAATACTTCAGAGCCTGAAGAAACAGGGTGATTTCATCAAGATACTCTGTTTAAAAAAAAAAAAAAAAAAAAGTATGCCTGGACCTGTCCTTTGGAAGGGGTACCCCAAAGCTGCTGAAGGCTCTCAGGAGAAGCCATATCACAGGAACAAATGTTGTAGAAGGTGTCATGAGAGGTGCGATGGCAGTCCCAGGTGTATACTACTTCTGTGCTAGAAAAACCAAAATGAACTAGCCAACACAGCCCCCGCTTGAAGACCAGTATAACTGCAGAGGTCTGGCCAATTGAGAGTGCTCTACTAGCCTAGGCCAAGTGCAAACTAAAGCCGATTCTAGAAAAGAAGGAAAATTAATGTATTGACCAAAGCAAAGTCTGGAAAAAATAATACAGAAATAGAGCCTCCCTGCTCCATTTAAATATTAATTTATTATAAAGTAAGCATGCTGTAAGTGTGATGAACTGTGGTGAAGATGTCTTGTTAGCATAATTCATTTTTGACATTAACCTTGATCTAATTTTGTTTTTCAAGGTTGTTAATCTAATAGACAATTACACATTAAAGGAAACACAGGGTTCATACCACATAAAGAATATTTTCATTATTTTTCAGGAGCTCAAGCAGGTTTTGTAACGTGATAAGGCATACCAAGTTTCAGGAGGACTCTGCCGATACGGCTTTGCAAATGGTTTCTGTAAGTGAAATTAGTACTGATATAAACAAAAAGTTTTGGTGTAACCTGATGAATACACAAAATACAAGAAAACCGCAAGCTGAAGGACTGGATATTTGAGGAATTTTTGTGGGTTTATATGAAGGTGAATGAGGTTTGAGTGGGCATGTACATTCTATAATATGGCAGGAAAAACTGTATCTTAAAATACTCCTGACTCAACGTCTTGGTTTGAGCTACACAGCATTAATTTCTCTTTCAGTAATTTTACTTTTCAGCAAGGTCTCTTCTAATGCTTGGGAAAACTGCCTTTTTTAGAAGACTCTAGTGTCTGAATTTGTAAAAATATTTACTTTATAGCCAGCTATGGTATGGGTATTCAAGGGCTCAGTGTTTTTGAGCTAGACAGGTGCAGGGATGAGGAGAAGCAAGACCCAGGCACTTGTCCCAAACTGGCCAACAGGATTATTTCATACCATGAGTGTCACATTCAATATAAATTAGAAAGTTTGCTGATGAGTTCTATCTCTTCTGTGATGGCTGCGATCCAGAGAATTTCTTGCCCCGGTGCTGGAGCCCTGAGCCTTTCCCTTCCTCCTGAAGCTGTAGCGCTCACAGTGTCTGACAATTGCTGTCCACAGCTGGGAGTGAACAGCTTCCTACTGATAGAATTGGCTGAGTATAATCCTTGTATGTTTTATATTGGCATTGGGATCAATATTGGTTCTTTAGTATTATTAATGTTAATTATTTAGTCTTATTCTATTAAATCTGTTTATATTTCAAACCTTGGGCTTCCTTGTTTTTTCACGATTCCCCTTCCTGGGTGGGGAGGGGTCATCGGGTGATAGAATCATTGTCTAAATGACAATAAATAGTTATGGCTTCCTTAAATCATAACACAGCTTTCCACAAACAGTGGCCTACTTATTATCAGCATACTCTCCAAGAGGGACTATTGGATTTGGAAGTGTTAGTCAGGTGAGTCATGCCTTAGTCATCTGGGTGATACTTGAGAAACATTTATTGCTAAATTTTGTATGATATATCATATATGGCACAGTAAAAGATTTTAACAGATCCACTGGTTGTTTTTTTTCTGATTTTTGTAGTCTATAATATATTATTTAAATATTGAAGACCTTGTTAGCTGAGATGGATCTCAAGCCGACAATGATTCAGTGCACAAAATCCCTAATTGAGTAAAACAGAGTAAGCATGCGGTAGACATAGATAGCATAAGAATCTTTTGAGTGATAGTAGGCTGTTGAAATAAGAAGTATGAACTATGTTACTTTTAATTTTTTATTAAATTTGGAGCTGGCATAGATGAATTATAAAACTGCAATTTACACATATGTAACATGTATATTAAAAATAGATGGCAGAAGAAGTGAGAAAATATATTAATTCAGCTTGTCAAAGAAAAGGAGTTTGTTCCTAAATTTGATTTAATGGTGGATCATTCCTCAATTTTAGCGTTTCTTTCAACCTCTACAAGCCTGCCAAATTCAAACGTCTAGGACAAAACTAATCTTTGGGTTATTTGTGGCTTGCTATTTTCCTTTGAAGTCATGGATGGATAAATTATCGTCATAATATCCTATCAACTGAGGTATTGCTCTCAAAAATTTCCATTGGATATTTATAGTATCTCACAGTGTTTTGGAGATAACTTACTGATGAGTCTTATACAATATTTTGTTGCAAGAAACAGCTAGTTCAAAATAGTTTAGTGCATTATTACATAATATTAATTTTGTTTAATGAAGGACTTACAAAATGTCAAATGTCATTTAGTATATTGCTTTGATACATGAGCATACTGTCATTTAACAGTTACATCTGAATTAAATTACCTACTTTGTCTTAAACAAGAAATAAGAAATTAGTATAACTCACATTCAAATTATAGGTCAACATCAAATGGTAAAACCAGAAGCTCTGTTTATAGAATCAACAAAAGCAAAAGCCCCAAGTTAAACCTCTGGAACTGAAAGCATTTTACCAAAACCTCATATCATGCTGCTTAGTTTTCTTGAGAAGATAATGCTCTTTTCTTTTCTTGTGCTAACAAGACAGCTATTCTGCCTGACATACTGATACAGAAAAAGCAAAAATACAAACCAATCACTTCTAAAAGCTAGAGATAATAAGAAGAAAGGACTGGACTTATGTTACACCTTTCCAGCTCAGAGTCCATTGCGACTATCTTCCATGTATTTGTAAGAAAATGCCCGGTTTCCTAGTTCTGCAGTTTCTTCTTATATCAACTAGTTTTGCAAAACATATTTATTCTATTTTTCCTGTCACGTTTTCATCTGTAGCATATCTCACCAAATATCTACATGTAAATGAATCATGTTAAACAGCTTGCTTAGTGCTTTTGCATAGTCTCCTCTTAATATTTGTTCTGTTCTCTGTGCTTGTTCTCAAAAGAACAAAACAGCACCCCTAAATTTTCTGGTAAGAACATCTTGATCTGCTCTTCTTCAGAGTTGGGTGTTTTATTGTCCAGTTAACCTACAACTACAGAAGCACAGGAATCATCCTTAGGATGTAGGTTACATGCTACTGCAATGGCAAAAGTCCTGCATGTAGGGGCAGAGGTTTTTCTATCATGCAGTGGCTTCAAGTTTGAAAGCAACTTCATGGTCAAGGATGTTCAGGCTACTAGAGATCAGAGGTACAGAACTGATATGGTGGCTCTACAGAGTAAAACAAGTTAACGAGGTTTAGCTCTAGGCAAGCTAAACTATTTTTTTTTTATTTTGTCCATGAAAGGGTAACTTCAAACACTTTGGAATTTCCAAGTCACCAGGTGCCTTTAACTGGAAAATATTTTTGACCTATAATTATGAACCAGAAGTGAATAAAGAGATTATGATCATGTTTCTTTGTAAATGCATGCCTCCTTTTCTGTTGGAGACATGAGCCGCTGCTGCTCTAGGGCAAATAATCTGTCTCACTTCCCAGAAGAATATCCTAATCACTGGGATATGCGTATGGGGTACACTGCCATGCTGGCTGCACCATTCCCCTGAGTGGCACAGCTGTCGAATCTCATGCAGCTAATGAGTTTAAAGCCATTTCTCCCACCTTCCAAGTGATTTTCTTCCTCAGTGGTAGGTCACTATTTAAACCAGGCCACTGACTTCAATTTCTCTTCTTTCTAGTTAAAATGTTAGGAAACTAACTAAAAATGTTCTTTCTTTCAATTTAAAAAAAAAAGAAACAGAAGTCAAGATTGTGGTGTGAAAGTAGACTTACAGGTACCTTTTAGGAAGAAAAAGTGAAGAAGGTTGTTTGCGTTTGGATTTTTTTTGGAAGGGAAGTTTTTGTTGTTTCTGAGTCTCTGAGTTATTCATACAACCCAAGTTACTATTAGACAAGTTAATCTTATTCCAGTTTTATTTGCTTTTATGGTAGGTGGTTGGTTTCAGTGATAGGCATTAACAAGGGATCTCTGTGCTATTAGTGATTCATGCAGTCATTTCCACCATGCTCCACATACCTGTAAATGACTCCAGCCTTCTGCATTTGTCTCTTTCTATCTATAGCATCCCTCCTTTCCTGCCTACAATAACTTCCATCTGTCTGCTTTGAAAAGATTAAGTTAAAAGAATAAGTGGTTTTCTGCATCTGGGAATTCTAGTTTCCGATATTCAGAAGCAGTTGCAAATCTTTGTTGGGCCAATGTGACTGTCATAAAGAATAATTACAGCATATTCCTATTCAGAGATGGATTTCCATGAAAGCATTAAAGTTGATGGTGAAAAAGATTATTCAGGAATATTATTTTCTTTTACCATTTTTCCTATGTCTTTGCTACATTTAATTATCTTTTGGATTTGGCAGACTTGCACAATACAGTTTGTAAAGTAAAACAGCCTGTACATTTGTAGGAACTTCATAATGTTTACTGATTGTTCATTCTCTGATTATGCCTTCCAGGAGCTGAATGGGCCCCATTCCTTTGTTCCGCCAAAATCCAATAGAGAAATAGTCTCATACGTGTAACACCTACAGCATCAAATGCAAATAGAAGAATACTCTAATTAAAAGAATGATGCTTTTAATATGTGAAAACAGTTTTGCTTGTATTGGATAAAAGATAACAAAAGCAAAGTTTAACTTTGTCTAGGCCTTTAGTAATGCTTTATGGTGTCATCCTTCATTCCTCTCAATGGACTAAGAGAAGTGGGAATTGAACAGGCTTCTCATATCTTCTTTGCTCAGAGATTCATTACACTGGAGCCTTCATACAATGAAGTGGCATCCTTTAAAGTTAGTCCTCACAATAATGTTGTTACGCATTGTCTACATCAATCATGCCTGTTTTCTTTTATTTGTTACTTTTTTTTCTCAATTCTTCTTTCTCCCACTAGTCAAAGCAAATATAAATAAGAGATGTCCCTTTCACATGCAGCACTTCATTTTCTCCAGAAGAGTGTCTCTACATTATTGTATGGGACTGAGAGATTTAGATCACGTTTCAGGATATGGGAGTGTATCTGCTCTTGAGTGCAAATCCAGATCTGTACAAGTGTGCTATAAGAAGCTGAAAAGGCATTCATTGTAAGTGGAATTAAGATCTTGTTTAAATTAATAAACACCCACTGGTGGGTTCACTGACATAGCTGAAGTAGAGCAGGTCTAAATGTTTGTGTCTAAACTGCTATTTATGAAAATGAAATGAGAACATTGTGTACATGAAAAGTATCTAATTACACTGAGAAATCAAAGGATTTCTGGATGTGGACAAAGTCAGAATTTGAAAAAAAAAAATTATTTCAGATCAAAAATCGCAAAATATTAATTTAAAATGCTTTTGCAGTACTTTCAGGACATACCATGTCCCTATTATCCCTCTGGGCCAGGTTCACCATCCCATCTAGTGATGCGTGTGGCCAGAAACTTCAACTTGTCAAGGGAAGAGATGTGCACTACAGGTGATACTCGAAAATCAAGAATCCTGATCTTAGGAAGGAGATAGAATCATGCAGCACCAGCAAGGTATTTCTGCATTACCAAATGAAATTATAGGTACTTATATATTTTAGAATTTTACTGTTCATCAAAAATCCAGCACTTTCCATGGGAGATAAATATTTTCAAGAGTAGTATTTTTGTAAGATGCGGAAGCAACTTTTAATTGGAAAATTGAAATTGCTCCTGTCTCTGTAAAAATACTTCTGGGCTTATTACAAACTCTTTGTTCTGTAACAACATTCAGGCAATAGAAATTCAGAGGATTTGAGATGGATTTTCCTACTTATTCTAGGTAATCATAGATTTACTCATTCCCTTGATAGTTTAGTAAAGGTCTTCTAACTGGTTAATTGAATAGCTTAGAGTTTTAAGCATGATAGCTTTGTATAGAAACCTTGCATTTGTGGTCTTGTAATTACTTTGATATAAAAAATATGGTAATTCAAAAGGATAAAGAAAAGATCACAGGTAGCAATTGAAGGTTTCAATATTTGGAAGAAATACAGCCAAGTGGTTATGCAATTATTTGCATATGTGACTGATAGATGTGGTTAAAAAAATAGAGAAAAGAATATGCTTAAATCGTTTTGTGTTTATATGAAACACACCCTATCTTGTCTTTGTAAATTTTATTTCCATACCTAGATTCTTCAGTCCCCCTAGATTTTAATTTGAAGTATAAATGCAAAAACTATAAATATGAAAGAGGAAAATTATTAATATATATTTTACAGGGTGCATAGTCCTGCAATGAATTAAGTTTCCTTAGCTTAAAAACAGAGATGTGTATCTTTCTGTGAAGTCAGAACAATAAGCATTCTTGACATTTAATGTCAGTCAGTAATGATGTGCATTTCATTTTGTTAATTGCCATAACCTTTTCAAGAAAACAAAGTCAGCTGTGTTTCTGGCAGAGTGATCTTTAGATTTCAGGCAAGATGTTAAGATCATGTCTGAAGTCATGTTTTCCTCATGGTACTAAAGAATTCATTAGGAAAAAGAGAAAGGTACAACCACTACATATACTGTCCAGGCTACTGTCTCTAACTATCAGTACTGCTGTGGTCTGACAGTAATGTTACTGCTCACAGTATAGCCACTGAGTCAGCAGGTTAACTTTGATAACAAAATCTAGTAAAGTGTTGGCAAAAGCCAAAGGGGAACAAATCTTACATATGCCTAAAGAAGACCCCATGAAGTTAAAAATTGCAGATTTCGATACCTGATATAATGACTGTATATAATCTAATGCTAAAACAAAAGTTGTCCTTGCATTAGATTTGAGACTCTTGGGGAGTAAGGCTGAAGCATTTGTATGCTAACAATTGTCTTTGGTAACTGAAAAGGCAAGAGCTATGAAAATCGTTCCTGAAGTAGCTCATAAACAATGCCAGTCCCAGGTTTTTGTGACACCTTGTGGCAGGCAGCATCAGGAGTTATACCTTTAGGGTGTCTTCTCTGGGAAAGAAAGGTTAAAGATAAGCATTCTGCAAGCTGGATGTGTGCTATGAGCTGCCAGCTGGGCCACCTGCTCAAAAATGGTGGATTTAAAAGAGTTTGTATATTTGCAATCCAAGGAGAAGAAAAAGAAGAAAAAATTTATTTACGTTCCAAATCAAACTCCTCTATGAATGCAAATACTTCCTCCTCATTTGTACTGGGAGTATGCTGAGCTAAATAATTTGGTCTTACTAGCAGGATTCAGTTTTTAAATGCCCAAGTGGAAATCTAGGGAAAATCAGATGTCATTAGAAAATTTGTTTTGTGAGATCTTAAAACCCAAAAACCCCCAACATTCCCCCCTCCCCGCCCCCCAAACCAATGAACCAACCAAACCAGATTTACTTTTTTTTTTTCTTCTTTCTATGAAATGAAACAGTATTAAATGAAACAGTATGCTTCCATACTCTAAAGGATCTCCTGGTAAATAATCTTTTCTCCTCTTCTTAGTCTGTACTTCTGAAGATTTTATTCATAAAGGGCCACAAATGTAAAACTGCTTCAAGGTAACCAACAACGCAGCAGTTGATCTGGAAAAGGAGGAATTGGGGTTTTGGGGTACCTTCAGTTAGCTCATAATATTCAGGGTGGCAGTTAGATAGAGTTAACTGCTCCTATTTCGGTTTTAAAAATTCTCTTTTATATGCTGTAACCCCTATATTGACCATCTATGTCCAATGCTATATTGACCATCGTTTCTCATTATTGTCTTTAGGACTGAGGTCATAAGCCACCATGACCACCATTTCACCATGGTATTTTCAGTTAAAAGGGAGGTTGGGTTTGATGCAACAATTGCATTGCATCTTGTATTGTTTTCAGTAATATTGAAACCGCCTTTTGGGAAAGACGCTGGCTACTTAGTCATAGACTCTGGCATATATGAGCATGTTCCCGTGTACTGTGTGCTTTAAAACCCAATCAGGATCTGAAAAATATGGGAATAAGGTCATGTCACATCACCAAAAAAGGTAAAAAAAAAAGGTAAAAAGCAGCAGAAAACTAGCCTCTCTCTGTGCTCAGCATTTATATTCTGATACAGACCTAGGTCGAGATCTGACCACGCTGTCTAGGCCCTGAGGGCACTCATGGGCTTGATTGTTCCTGCCCAGCCCCCTGGGGCTCCCCCCACCCTGCCCACAGCCCAGGACCCCATCTCAGCCCCCCAGGGCCATCAGCCCCTGCCCCAGCGACGCTACAGCAGGGCTGCTTTCCATGTCCCCACAGTCCTGCCCTGCCCGGCCATGGGTCCCACTGAACCAGGACCACCCACAGGCCCATGTCCCAGCTTGGCCATGGCCCATCCTTGTCCCCATGGGGGTGCCCAATGCCAGGATCTGGTGCTACCCTGGTGTCCCGAACAGCCCTGCTCCTGGCTGGGGGGTGGGACGGGCCCTGGCTGCGGGGCCCTGCCCTGCCTGACCCCAGGGGGTTTGCCTGTGGCTCCCTATGCTCCAGCCCTCAGGAGCTGCTGGCCCTCACAGCCTCTGACAGCATGTGCGGGCTGTCTCCTGCCCCCACAAGTCAGCCATGGACAGACCTGCTATGAAATATTTTTCTGAGATTAAACTGGTTGTTAACTCAGCATTTATGTCTCTTTATCACATCTTTCTTTGCACGACTACAATTGAGCAATTTTTCTAAAAGGAAATCTTCAATTCTGAGGCATAAAAACACTCTGCTGGAGTTTACTGCCTCACCCAAACCATGGGAAGCATCTTTAGTCCATCCTACCAACCTTGAGCACCTATTGCAGTTGTTCGTAACCTTAGATCTTCTAACAGGACTGGTTGTGATTCTAGCAGCTCATAAATTTGTTTTGGAATACACATACTAGCCTGTAAAGGTGTTTAGGACAGTGGACAAGCTGATAACTCTACCCCTAGCTTGCTATTTACATCCTTTGTAGGCACAGGACAGTTAGGTCTTGAGTACATCTCTAGCCAAGAATCATATCCTTAAAGTGCTGAAAACCAGCAAATTATTTATCCGGGATATTTGTTTCAGTTTTCTCACTGTTCTATTGCCTTACAAATCATGTCGTAGGAAAAGCAAATATTTTGAAATGTAATTAATAACATTTAAAAGCTAACAGATTCAAAGATGAGTTATTGCAGCATTGGTGGCATTGAGACATTTACATTTTATTAAGCTGTACTGATTATTTTTCCATTACTATACCTTGCTAATGTACAAGTCAATTTATCTTTCAAATGTTCCTTAATAGGCTCAGAACTTTTCCTCCCTCTTCAGACACAGTGTGAGCAGCCTGTACTTCGAAATGAAAAAGCTGCGGTCGTATGTGCTGCATGATTTGCCTACTGATGGTTCCCACTGTGAAGCTTCAAGGGTCACCACTCAGTGAGAGTGTGAGTCTCCCCCTAGTGATACTCCAGGGTCATAAAGAAGTAATTGCTATTCCTGCTTCTTCCTTTTACGCTCTGTTTCTATATGCGTTAAACAGTAATCTTAAGGTATGTAAGTGATTTACAGCAGGACCCCACAGGCTGCTGCAATAGGGATCATTGTGGCACAGGTGCAGGAATGTGTGTTGAGCCTGAGGGCCATGACTGGCTCACTGCTGCTGCTGCCAAGCCAATGTGCTGGGAAGCTGTAGCATCAGTTTAAGTTGGAAGCAAGGGTGTAAAGAGTGTCCCCAGTACCTTACAGATTATGTCTGAGCTGTAGCATTGTATCTGCCCACCTTTACTTCTCTCAGTCATATGAATTAAGGTGGGCTTAGTCGTAGTCTTTTGTGGGAATTTTATCATGATACCATTTTCCACAGACTTCTTGGGCTCCTCAGTCATACTGGTGAAACATAAATGAGGTTGGTGAGTAAACAGGTTGCAGTTATGGAGTGGCCTTTTTTTTCCTCTTCTAGCCGCCTTGCAGGCCTGCCTTCCCGTTTCTGACCATTTGTGGGAATGGGAACCACAAGGTCCAATCAGTCTTGCATTAAGGCTGTGGGTTTCTGCTTCTCTCATATTAACTGTTACTGTGACACATCCAACTGGTTGGTTGGTTTCCTCTGAAGACCTGCTAAGCTGGTTAAAGTGACTTAAACCAGTTTCTTCAAAGCCAAACAGCATTTGATTGCCAAGACAGTAGCTAGAAATGAATGGGTTAACATAAAACCCCCCACAACCCAACAATACAACCCCCAAACTCTTTCTTTACCTACAATAGTCTTTCTGCCTATGCCTACATTATTCTCCCATCTGTGGTGGAAGAACTGGCTTTTTTTGTTCTGGTCACTTGCTCTCCATGACTATATCATACAGTACATCAAAACGAGCCAGCAAGCATTTACTGGCACTAAATGGCACTCAGGCCTTGATACTTGCAATTTAGAGCAGTTCCTGGCATGGTTTTAGCCCAGGACTACTGATAATTCCACTCTGATTTTAGGGATTGGGAGAATTTAACAGTATGGATGCGATCCTTTCTGTGCCAGACAGCCTTAGAGCCAGCTAATGGTCTCAGGCACTTTTACCTTTATAGTATAGAGATAGCTTTCAGGTCACAATGTGTGTTTGCACGTCTGCCAGCTTTCTGACAAGCACCAGTCACTACTCCTCTTTCTAAGGGGGTTATTTTAGACTATTAGAATTAAATTGTGCAGACTTTTGGCTTTTAAAGTTTAAGATCCATCCAAAATATTAATTGTTTTTCTTATCCTAAAAAAAAAGTAATTAAAGTGTGACATTAAAACGTGGTCACAAAATGAAGGAACATGCTGAAGTAAGCCATAAACATCTCAATCTTTTTCTCAAAAATAATTTTAATGGTTTTTTTTTTTGCCAAAACTGTTGATCAAGCTTGACCATAACAATGACTTTTCTTTTATCATTTACTTTGAACTATTTTGCATATTTGCTGAAATGCTAGTGAATGTCTTACTCACCTTAACATCCTCTCCTCCCCCTTCCCTCTAAACCCAATCAAAAAAAACCCAAATTGTCCAGATCTATTTAGGACTTTCTGTAAGCCCACATTCCAGTGCAAGAAGAATAAACCATTCTAGTACGGATATGGACAGGTGACTAGGTATTTGTGAATTGATAGCTATTTTTAACTTAACTCTTCTGAATACATTACCAAACAAGCCTGATCTTTGTTGCTGTTTTGTCTTCTTTTTTTTCTTTTTCCCTCCACACAACAGCTTGGTTTAACTAATAGAAGTCTAACAGCTTAATATCACTCAGATAACCTGATGGGAATATGATAGTTGTAAAAAATAGTCACTCATTTTCAACAGAAGACATTAGAGGTGACATGGCTAGATGACTTCAACCCTATTGCCAGCGTCCCTTTCTAGATCCTGTCCATTGCTGACCTTTTTATATGCAAGCACTTTGTAGATATCAATTTCAACTATTCAACAGCTGCAAAATGAAATGAGAAATGCCCAAAGCCAGGCTTGCAAGTTTTTCTATTGGTAACAATGACAGAGAAATTAAGTAACTTGTACAGTCAGTGAACTTGGTTTCCTTTTCCTTCTTGCAAGTGTGTAAATCAATGAAGTCCTGATAGTGTAAAATTTCCATTGATGTGTACAGAATCAAGCCCAACTAGGCTAAAACAAATCATAACAGAGAAAGAGTATGCACAAAAATGTAATGTGTGGCTGTTAAACCTACTGAGCTCTGCTGAGAGGTCTCATTTCATATTTCTTATTTTTGTTGTTAAGGCATAAGATCAGTGCAACACTTGCAGAATCAGTTTTTAGACAGGAAAGCAGACATTTCTTCAGGGAATTAATGTTTTCTAAGAGCAAAGGAAACTGCAAAGAATAAATAGTAACACAAATTTCATTTGCCCTGGCCATCATAATGATGGTTCCCATTTAAGTATATTCTTCAGACTCAGTGATGAATGGGCTGAAATTAAACATATGCTTACATACTTTGCTTCATGGGAGCTGATGACATCAAAATAACTAGAGCTACGTTGAGTGTCATGTTGTTTTGATGATAATTAATACCTTGATGAAGTATACCTGCTATTACTGAGCAGGAACCATCCTTTTGTTCTGACTCAAAATTTCTTTTTCAGGCATTGCCATGCCAGAAGTGATCAATAGTGATTTGAGTGAAATGTACAGGACTTACCAAGTTGCGTCAAGAGAAAATACGTAGGCAATCCTGTACAATGGAATATGAACACCTAAGAAATTTTGGGGGCAAGTAGCTGCAAAAGAATCTGATATTAAGATTCCTTTTCTTCTTTAGGTGCACATTTAGCAATAGAAACTAATGCTCTTACCTCAGTACTGTCACACAAACAGAAGCATCGGGTACCTTTACCTTCACTCTAAGCCATCTCACTGCTTATTGAAGGCTGAGGGTTGTGCCAGTACCTCCTCCTCATTCCTCTCTGAGTAAATATGCATGCATTGAACGGTGCTCTGAATTTTCCTTATTGAGAGCAGTTATCATTCCTCTGCCCCTACAGTTCTGAGAAAAAAATTAGTCTTTTATTGCTGCTTGACTTGAAATCCCTGCTCTGATTTTATATGGGTAGAGCTGTTGCAACAATGGTGACCATTTTGAAATGGTTACTTACAAAAAGGGTCTTCCATGAGTGTGTCACTCCATGGCACAAATCCACAAAAACTTAACTTCAGTTCTCAGTGTATCATAATTGCCTGTAAATACATTAAAAAAAATCCATATTTTCTAGTTTATTTTCCAAGCAAGAAATAAAATTACTATTTAAATTGTATGCATGCAATATGCTTGCAGTTATTCCCACTGTTTAATTATGTCAATAGTATTAGGCAGGATTTAGAGATTAAATCAAGAGTAAATTTTCTTCCTGAGTAGTTTGACAATAAACTGCATGCATTTTCTGTTGTATCTGGTTTTTATATACTGAATAATAATAATTAAATGATAGTATTAAGACTCTGTACTTTTATACAGAAAATTGACATTCAGTAAAATCAAAGCAATTCAACCTTTGATATATTCTAAATTCTCCACAGATGTGATAGAAGACAAACTCTAAAAGGCTGTATTCTTAAGAACAAGAAGTAGAAACATGATGGACAAACCATGTACTTCAATGGAAGCCTTTAACAAAATCACCCTAGTTCTTAAGTCCAAATTTGAATGCCAGCTCAAGTATCCTTATTCTTTTCAGTTTCTGGGTACTCCTGGGTCCAAAGGAAATCAAGAGTCACCTATATGAAATAAGAAACTTTGAGAACTAAATCACCAATCACAGAGACAAGTATCAACTGTTAGTTATCTTTTGGTTTGGCTAAATAATTACTACTTTTTTTTCCCAAACACTTGAAATCAGGTGGATGGGATCACACTTGTTTATTTGTTTATCGGCTCACTTCTTTAACGAATAGAGCTTCAGTTTTAAATCATTAATGAGGCTGCTATTTTTAAAGCTAAAAGGTAAATATGCTTTTACTCATGAAACATATAAATGGTTAACTAAGAGCTGACCTTTGATCCAATTGCTTCTGATCTAAATACCTCTGATCTACAAGGAAAGCAAAACATCAAAATCCCAAAATTTCTCATGGAGTGTGAAATTCTCCCTAGCCTACGGGGCAAAAGAAACATATCGTGAATATTGAAAAGCAAGAGGGGCTGGGAGGAGGCTGTAGGTTGAATCACTCCTCTATCTCCACCTGTGTAAGCATTAGAATTATGACCCCTCCACTTCTTCCCTGGCTTTTCCTGGGCTGAAGCTGAAGCTGAAGGCTTCTAACAGGTGATCTTAGAATCATAGAATCATAGAATGGTTTAGGTTGGAAGGGACCTTGAAGATCATCGAGTTCCAACCCCCTGCCACAGGCAGGGATACCTCTCACTAGACCAGGTTGCCCAAGGCCACGTCCAGCCTGGCCTTGAACACCTCCAGGGATGGGGCTTCAACAACCTCTCTGGGCAACCTGTTCCAGTGCCTCACCACCCTTAAAGTGAAAAACTTCTTCCTAATGTTTAATCTAAACGTGCCCTCTTCCAGCTTAAAGCCGTTCCCCCTCGTCCTATCACTACATGCCCTAGTAAAAAGTCCTTCCCCAATCTTAACTCCATAGTGAAGGATGAGGCCAATGGATACTAAAACATCAGAAATTCGTGATGAGTTCCATTTCATCTGACTGAAGCATGAAGCCAGGAAGCCACTGCTGTTCAGATTTAAAGCAAGGATACTTTGATGAAATAAAAAATATGGTAACTACAGAGAAACTTTAACTGTTATAAAAAGTATTCTTAGTAGCATGGCTGTATAAACTATGTAAGAACGAAATTCCCTTTTTCCATTCTGTAGGTTTCTAGAGTGCAACAATAAGAGTTTTCTTTCTTCTGCTATGTCATTAGTGAGACAATCCTTTGTCAAAAGTAGATATTGGAATATTTGCAGTTTTGAATTTGTATTTAGATCTGAGCTGTCTGGTAAAATCAGCAAAGTAGTATCAGTTCTAGTGAAGTCTAGTAAGTTATTTCTGTTCACCTCTACTGTTATGTATTTTTATCACAGCAGCCATTAGCTGCCCTAAAATAGCAATGTATCTGTAATGTCAATGCTTTACCGGTTTCATCCTGTTTTAAACATAACTATAATGATTACACTTAATTCCCAAGTGTGTGCCTTTAGGAAGGATAAACGTTGTTCCAAACACGTAGCTGTTAAAAACTTGTCTTTGGTTGCTGAAGGGTATTTTTAAAACATTGGTCTTGTTCTCTTGAGGTCAGGCTTCTTTGTCTGGAAAGACAGGTATCAAGAAAACATCTACATCTTTCTTTATCTTATATAGGACCATTATGGCA
This sequence comes from Pluvialis apricaria, assembly GCA_017639485.1. NCBI lineage: Eukaryota > Metazoa > Chordata > Aves > Charadriiformes > Charadriidae > Pluvialis > Pluvialis apricaria. The sequence continues at coordinate 108,172,848 of CM030007.1, forward strand.
TCCAGTTACATTTTAAACTGTTGTCTAACACACCATTTACTGACCGAGCAAATAAAACCCTTGTCTGATATAGGGTCTTAAGGCAGGGATTACTTTAATTTCACTGAAAGCTAAGACCTCTGTTTTCTAAAATTTGTTTTCCGTTTTTTACAGCTTTTCAATTAGTTATGGTCGGTGAGAAGACACTAGCTACATTTTTTTTAGCAAATAAAGCAAATGTCCAGGTGTTTATTTCAATTATTTTAAAATCCTGTATTATATATTTTTGCACTATTTGGCACATTGTATTGAATGTGAAATTTTCTCATAATTGTCACTGGTACGGACACATGCAGAATGGCCAGTTTAGGGGGAATATCTTTAGTATTCTTCACTTTTCTAGCTAGAAACCACAGTGACAAACCATAAATGCTTTTTTTTTCCACTGGGCATATATTAGCACTGTGGAAGAATCTGGCAGTCATGTTAAGAGCTACACATACCTGTAATGAAAAAACCTGGTCCTAAAAAATGACAAGTTTTGGTTGTTTCGCTGAAGGCAGCTTGAAGTTTGTGAAGTTTCAACATAACATTTTTTAATAGGAAAGAACAGCTGTTATTTTTCAAGACTTTCAAGATGTCCATGGGCAAAATTACACATGCAAAGCGGAATGGTATCCTTTGTTAAGTTAAGCAGAGTGAGTGTATTTCACATATTAAATATTGGAATATATACAGAAACATAGCTAACATCTTTTCTGTGGAAAAGGCAAATGATGCTAGAAAGCATTTTAGGCTTATTGAAGTTCAGGACAATGAAGTCATGTATATTGACACTGGTCAAAGATAAGAGTGAATCAGACTGTATTAAGAACTGAATTATTAAAATATAACGTATATTAATTTTCTTCTTCCTTTCTTTTTGCCACATACTGGTAACTCAGGATCTGTCATGCATTGTACTTCAGCCTTGCATGGTACTCTGTTTTCCCTTCTGGCATTTAAGTTCTTGATGCACAGTTTGTTTCAGTTATCCATCCCCTTTGCCCATAATTTGTCTCTTGATTCTCTGTCCTCTTTCCAGCTACAGAGTGCTTTCTTAGGCAGAGTGTAACATCTCACCCAGCAGATATCTTGTCATGGGGAATGGATATATATTCCGTGTTTATTGCCATGGTCTGATTAGTCATGATAAATCCACCCTGCTCACTGCTACATCTGTGGCTTTCTGTTTGGTAGTCTGTTTTTCTGCTCGTTTTGCTTCTGGCATATTCCTGTCAACTGACTGAAAGTATTCAGCTATAAAATCTTATGTCATCGGTCTTCATGTGGCAGCCCTGGAAGGTCAGAACTCCGTGGCTCCATCCACCATCAGTTTGGCCTTGCAGTTTTTCATTAGTTGTAACCAACAGATTGGTTTGTTGATCTCCTGTCTATGTACTTACCCTTACTTATATATACTTATATCTTTTTACTTACTTAGCTCAGTCCTTTGTCTCTCATGGTAGAGCAGAAAAATACTTGGAGTTCACTTCATTCTGTCTGATGCCAGTGATAATTTTGAGGTTATATATGCAGTCTTCAACTAATAACAGGCTGTGTAACAAAATCTCGGTACTATATTTAATAGCATATACAGAGATTGCTATACCCACCTGAAATTCACAGAGCCAGAGAAACTCAAAGTGCCACCCTCAGCCATAGCCTGAGGCTTCAGTTTTCCAGTAACATTAAGAGAAGCTGGCTTCCTTGGGGATCACTAAAGCTTTCATGCCACTCTTCATATATTGTATTTCTTAACAGAAAGTGCCACAATGAAGCAGTTCCAGTGATCATACAGCTAAGTATGATGGCAATTCTCCCTTTGGAAAGATCTGGAAAAATACAGGCCTGCTTTTTTCTTGTGTTGACAAACAAGAGATTCTGGTAAGTTTGGGGTTATCTGTGAAACAGTGACTACAATTGCAAGGATTCTACCAGTCAGAAGTTTTACAGTTAGATTGTCAGAAGTTGTCTTCATCTAACCAGGTGTCCTTCTGATCTCTGTCCCTGACATCCACTTGAATGGATTTTGTCAATTGTGTAGCAAAAAATAAATTTCTTAGGAGCTTCTAACAGCAAGATTCAGACTTATCTTTTTGCTTTTTCTGAAGAAACATTGAAATTTTCCCTATGCAACATGGATTTTTCAAGTAAAAATGATTTTTTTCTAATAGAAATTAATTAATTAATTAATTCTGATTGGAAAGACCAATCTTCTGTATATACATATTTAATAAAAGAAACATCTCTCCCTAAGCAAAGAACAATAAGAAATTTTTTTTTTTGGTATTGGAAGTATTGGAGTATAAAGTATATGTCCCTTAATAAATATGTTGATGCATACTTGGTAACCTTGAAAAGTGAATTTATTCTGCTTGAGCTACTGCTAACACGTTAAGATGCTTGCAGCAATTAGAAACACAGACATGTTTGTTGTACAAATGGCAAAGGCTTGTGTAAGTTCTTTTTTGAAATATGTTGTTATCTTTAATTAGTATGTGTGTAATAAAAAAGAATCATAGGTAGGAATTCTATCTGTACAGAGGTGGCACAGCATCATCTTATTTATATCACTTTATTTTATTCCCTTTTGAAAAATATTCTTCAAATAAAAGGGAAGATTGGCCTAGCTGCAAGATTTCTTGTTCAGTTGCTTCAAGAAGAGAAAGAGTTGTCCTTGGATAGTGTCATTTTTTTTGAAAAGAGAACACGGAATAAATTAAAAATACTTTATGAAGTAATTCAAGACTTCAAAGACAAAAAAAAGTATATGTCTTCTTGCACTTGCAAGAGGGAGCCATCATTTTATAATTCTGCACGTCGTGTCATCATTTCCTATAATATTCCATAATGACCAGCTGGCATACTGAAATAATGAAATGTTGACTCTGCTGAATATTTAAAGAGAGTTATTCTTATTATGGGTTATGAAGGCTATTATTAGTTCATATAGGAGCTCTTCCCACTGAAGTGAAGATGCAAATCATAGTTACTTTTTTACATTCTGGTTTAGGATGAAGAAATTAAAAGGAATATAGTACGGCTTTGTTGTTACACCAGAAAGCTTCTGACACAGTCAAAGACAAAAAAAAAAAAATTGAATCAGATCTTTAATTTATCTTAACAAGACACTTGTGATTGGTCCACTTTATGATATGAAATATCAATCTTGTCTACAGAAAACCATGATTGTTTTCTAACAAGAAGCCAAATACAGCAGAAGATCGGGTACTGATATTTTCTTAAAAAAAAATTAAATTGTGGTTTGTTTTTTTTTAATGTATCTACTGTCAAGTTTTAATAAATACTTCTAGGAATAAACACTGTAAAATGATGCTTAGAATAAAATAGCACTGTTTATTTTTTAAAATGCATTTTATGATAACTCATTCCCTTAAGACTGGGAGTATACCAAAACACGGTTTGTTTTACTTTTAATGTCAAAGACTGTATCCTTCTCCCACCCATCTTTCCACACTATGGGGATCAAAGGAAATAATTCAGGTATTTCAAAGCTCTTAATTTTTAAATCCTGGTTTATGCATGGAGTTATTCATGTGAAGCTATGGGTCTATCCATATTAATGAAATTAAAAAAATGCTTTAGGCTGTGTTGGCATGGAATGCATAAATTAATATTTACTACCAAAAATGTGAACTGGCTGAGGTTTCTAGGGAAAGACAGCTGTTTTTTTTTTAACTAAACTGTCTGCTCATCCTATGAATATTCCGTCACTAATAATTTTGGACATCACATCTACAACAACACTACAGCTTTTTAGAAGATACAACACAATACAAACAAACCTACAAATCATGTCACAATCACAGAAGAACTGAGTATGCTTCATTCGTTCATATTTTCATACTTTCTGAACACCTCGGGGCTACTTACATGCTAATTCCTCAGATTGTTATTTCTGGTAAAGTTAGAAAATGAAGTTGAACTTCTCTAGTAATTATTGCTCTCAGGCATTTGGGGTTCAAATAGGACTGGCGACCAGCACAGTAAGTCCTTTTCACTGTGCTCTGGACCATCCGCTCTCTGGCAAGTAATTGTTTTGTTCCTGTGCAGAAAACAATAACAACTAAGAGAGAAAGGAGAGAGCACAAGGTGCGAGCAGAGGGATGTGGGGATAGAACTGGCAGTGAAGCTGGATGAAGAGACAGGGACCAGGGAGAATTTGTGGAAGGAAATGGTGGGAAACTAGGTCAGTTGAGGATTTTGGGAGATTGAAATATCTGTGCAGAGCCAAGAATGGGTTCTGGATAGGTCTGTGGGACTGGATGAGCAAGAACATGATTGGAATTAGGAAAAAAGTGTTGGAAAGAAGAACAATTGACACTGGCTGGGTGAATGGGACCAGGTTTGACAGAGCAGAGAGCAGGGCAGAGAGTTTGTGCCTGGAGACTGTTCCCTGTCAGAGCTTATATGGAATCCCAGGTCCATAAATCTTAATAAACAGCCTTATGCTGACCAGTCTTGTTCCTGTGGATGTTTCCATCAAGAGCAGAGCTAAGGGAGGCCAATTTTTTACAGACTTATGGCCCCTATCTGCTATGTCCCTTCTCTACTATCCCTCTATTTGACTCGCACAATCCACAAACTTCAGCACAATACCGCCTGTTTCCTTCCAAGTTTTCTTCCTGTTTGGCTAGACAAGGGCAATTGTGTTATGGATGATTTAGAGTGGCATATGTGTAAACCGGCCAGTTGGCTAATGCCTCTTGAAAAGGCTAATTTAAGGGTGTGTCTTTTTAAGATAACTGTACTGCCAACTGTGTTCAGGAGAACTACAGATGTTAAAAATCACAAAGATTTTCACCTCTTTTAAATTTGGTCTTAAAGTTGGTCAATACCTTCATGGGGGCCTGGAAGGGCGACCAGACCATTTTCTGTAGCCATTACAAAGGCTGCATTTCTAGAAGAAACTGTACTAAGAAGCAGAAAATAGTGTATCATCCTGAAATTAAACTCTATTATAATGTATATCATATTGTCATTGAATATTGCAGTAACAGGCTTAATTTTGTCATTTCATAACCTCTGCATACTTGATTTATTACCCTCTACAATATTCTTTTAACGTATGTTTTGGGTGTCATATCTTTTAAATCTTTGCATTTGAAATTATTGAATGTAGTCATGCCCAGTCTTCTCTCCTTGTTTTCCCCATCCCCTTCTCAAGATAAAAACCAGCAAACCCTGGGACTGCACCATGCTAAAAGCTATGTGAACATTTAACAACTACATCTTGTTCCAGACATCTAATGGACATTGTAAATGAAGTTTTGCTCGGGATCACCCGGGACATCTTCGGCAGAAATAAGAGGGAATAAGTTCTTCACCATTTTAATTGATATATTGATTTGTCTCTTTCTCTAATGTCAGAAATAGGTCCTTACTTCCGTGGCTATTTTATTTCTTCAACAACTCTTGTCCTCAGTGATTATACCTTTTGAGACAGTGGAGTGTGAGCCCCAGTATATGGTGAACTCATGGTGTTTAGAGACGTTTAATTTCTTCACTTCAGTTCACAACTGCTCCAGGGAATTCCTTAGAATAACCAGTTCTTGCTTAAGCAGACTAAAACTCAGAAATCCGCAGGAAACTACCACTGCTAAAATGGCTGGTGGCCATAAGAATTAAGGTATGGTCTACTGAAAGCAGCAGGCACCACTTCCATTAGCCTGTTAGAAAAGCATTTCATAAATATATAGTGCTCTGTAGTTGATGGAATCTTCACAAAACTACTGGTGGTTTTAATGCAGATTGCTGTAAGATTTCATAAGCTCAGTGGTGGTGATCTGTTTTTTTTCCCATCGTAAATGTGTTTTTCTTCTATTTTCTGCTTGATATGAAAATAAATGAATGTATGCACACACTACTTTAATGCCTGAAATTAGCAGAACACCGTGCTTTCTCCATTACCATATTGAACATTTGCAGCTTCTAGCTCCAAGAACATATAAGGTGTAGTTTATAAAAGCAAGGACTCAAATTCAGAAATATCTTGGATATTCTAGCCTCTGTGTCCATGGCACACAAGTTAAGACTATAAATGATGTTAAGAAGGCTGAATGGTGACTAAACTGCCAAGCATTTCTACAAAGCAAAATATTTATGTGAACTTCAGAGCATTAAAAATATGTAAGTCTTTGAAGGACATTGATAAATAATTAATAGTGTCTTCAACAGTTGACAATGATCCTGTGCTTACTCTTCTGAAAAAAAAAAAGAGGTGAGTACATCTTTCCCACAATTAATTCCAAAGCAGTGCCCTAAATATATGATTGCTTGAAAAAGCTTTCAGTATCACTAAGCACTCAAAGGACGTAATGCGTTATATTGTGTGTGCAAAAACTCACAGTGATTTCACATCCAACTTTGCAACCTGAATCTTATAGCTGAGTCTTGTAATTTGAGTCTATATGGCCCTGTTTTTCTGCAGTGACATAGACAGAAGATGGCACTGTTTATTCATTGTTCTAAAAATGAAAAGCTATTTTCCTGCTCTTTCAAGGAAAAATAAATGTTAGCATACAGGGAAAACAGGAAAGAAAATGGAGGTGATAATGTTTTTGGAGAAATAGGTACTTTCTGCTGAGTCAGGACACATGCCTGTAAAAGCTGCAGTGTTGACAAGGCTCGGACAGGAGCTACCTTTTTTCATGATTGCTGTACAGAGTTCAAAGCCTCTGTGAAATGGGGGCCTGAAATACAACATACTGAGATCACATATCAGAGGAGGAAGAGACGACAAGTATTGAAGTTGTTTATACACTGAAAAAATACCATAAAAGCATGAATATACAAAAGCTGCAGTTGATAATTGGCTTGTTAATACAAGGTAGGGCTTGCTAATACATCTAAGACAGGGATTTCTGGGGAAAAACAGTGACTGTACCTTCAATGGGGAAGCCTGGGAATTCACAAAGAGGATCCTGATCTTATGAGCACCCACGTACTTTCTTCTCTTTGTCCTGTTTGTAACAGAACTTAATATGCCCAGTAAATTGTTTTTGCAAGATCAGTCTTTACCTGCAAAATGTCTGATACTTGGAAAGGAATGAAAAGAATTAATTTAAACAGGAATTATATTAATATTATACTGCAAAAGGGTAGTCATTAATATATTACTACATTCTTTCAGTTAATGATCATCAGTTGTTATCTAGTCTGAAAGCTTATGTTGAGCAAACGGTAGACTTCATAGATAAGTGTACACTGTTACATTTAAATTATCAGCTGTAACTACAGATAAACTATGTCAGAGCTACTCTCCAAGACTTCTAAATAGTGCACTCCTTGGTATGCCTGTTGTCACCTTGAAATTAGCTCCAGTACTTCCTTCACAGGTGCGTGATGGTAAAGGAAAGAAGACTGTCCTTGGGAAAGTAGGAGTTTCAGCTCTCTCATTTGCAAAGTTTTATTGTTAATTTTGCTTGTGCTTATTTATTTGTTTTCTTGATATAAATTCTAAGCCTTGAGGACTGGCCCTTTTGAATATTACTATGATTTTCTGCTCAGTTGTTTTGCTTATGAAATAGCTTCTCTTGTGACTTGAGCTGTTGATCCAAACAAGGCAAAGCAGTATTTGGCCCAGCATGAAAATAAGCTTCAGGATGTGAATAATACCAGTAAGTAGGATTTTTCTCCTGGGAAGGCTATAAATTATTTTTTTCAAACAAACACAGCAAGAGCAGTTCTACAAAAGCAATGCTATAAAAATGTTTGCCAAACTAAATGGGGTTCTATGCCATTTTGGTTAATATTTATGGTTTTAAGTAAGATATCCTGTTTTGCTTTGGAGGGTTTTCATTTGTTCACCGGAAAAGCAGCACAAACAACTTATGGTAGTCTTTGAAAATGCTTGTAACCCACTCCCTTTTCAGTCTGTGGTAAATGTGAAATACTTTACATTAGTGAAAAGGTAATTGAAACTGAGCAATATATTTTTTTCTGGTTTTTGGATGCCACTGAAAAAATTAGTTCAGATTTTGTAAAGCATATGTGATTTCAGAACTGAAGGATGGGCTTTAATGTATTGTATGTCTCAAGAATCCCAAAATGACATTCTAAACTAGGTTGACTTGCCTTTTTATAGTCTGCTTCGTTTATTCTGAGTAACATTCTTAGGCTGAAGAGTGGTGCTATTTCAAAAAGGTGTTATGCAAAGAAAATAATTTCTGGGAAACCAAACAAGCAAAAACTTGCTTTGTAAATGCAATCTGAGAAAGGTATTCCTATTAGGAGTATTACCCGTAAATCAGTATGGCAGAAGAGAGCTTTAACCTTGTAACAAATTGCTGTTTATACTTGAAAGTCTTCCTGCTTTGTGTTTAATTATGACCTTGGATCTGCATTTTGGGTTTCTAAACTTTGGAAGAAATTGTGTATCAAGTAAGTCAACACTGCTTTTATTGGTAATTTTTCAAAAAGATAGGTGGTTGAATGTCAGGTGAGAAGACAACAGTATACATTATTATATTACATAGACCTTATATTTTGTAATTTGAAATCAGTATTGCAAGAGCAGGGTTTTGAAGGAAATTTTGACATACAAACAACAGTTTCTTTTGAAATTGTAGGATCCAGCTGCCATTCCAAAATAGTAATGTGCTACCTGGCCTAATATATGCACTATTCTGCTGGAAAAAATGAAATGTCTTCCATTTTCTTCTCTTCTCTAATCATTAGAAAATTGAACTTTGAATGTCATGACCTATTTTAATGGAGCTGATTGCTGGACACAGTAAACCGTATTGTGTAAACTGTATTGTGTGCTTGTGAGATATGCTACTTGGGAAAGGAATAAATATGTGAATCAATGTACTTTATGGATTGCCTGTCTAATTTCAGAATATATGATAATATTCTCCCTCTAACAAAAGGCTGTTAGTCTAAGTGAAATTGCTCAAGTCAGTCCAGTGTGCTGGGCACCAACACCTTTGCTCTACAAAAAATACTAGAGAAGTTCCTCTGTTTGCCTGCACTTCACTATTACCACGTTATGGTAATACCTAGGGTCTTGATATAAAAACCTCGAGAAGTAAATGAATGACCTGCTTCTTCTTGAGTACAAGACCTTTTTACCCTAACAGGATCATAGGATTTTTGTGTTATTGCCACTTTTATCCTGGCAAGGCATGCTTGCTAGTGGGTTACATACATTTACATGCATGGGCTAAGACCTAGGGCTAGCCTGACTTGACCCTACCTGGTTCCAAACTCCTGAGTTACAAGGTATGGCAATGTGCAGGTCCTACTGGAAATATTTCCTTTAGAGATACAGTCTTTTTTTTTCACTTTGCATAGAGCACAACTTGGTTAATCTGGGCTCTCGCAGTATCTTTACTATGGCAGAAGTTGCCTTTCCGATGCTCCCCATAAGTTTTGAAGGTCCTGGTTCTTTCAGAGTAGAAGGTTCCATTCTGAAACGCGACAAAAACAAGGGCAAACTTGCCAGCGGCTCCTGCAGGGATTTGAGCATCTCTCAGCAGCAGCTTTTAGCTCTTCTTGCCTCCTAATTCATTTGAGGCTTAGAAGAACTATGACATCTAGGATTTTTACTGTTTAAGCTGTGTGGAAATCCAGCATTGTGTATCCAGGCCACATGGAATGATTTCCTCATATTTTTAAGAAGGAGAACAATCTTCCCAAATGCGATCTAAAGATGCGTTTTATTTAAAACGAACGAACTAAAAGCATGACAATGATCTTGATGAATGCTATGTAAACTTCAAAACCTCCTGTATGATCATTTACCCTATGTAATTGCAATGTTTGGTTTTACTGCACCTTTACACTCTGATGCACAACAAAATTAATTTCCCAGTAAGAAAGGAAATTTTGGCCCTCAGCTTGCTTAAAGCCATCATGCCTCTGAATATGGCAAGGGTTTCTGCCAGAGGGGCTAAGAGCTGCAGTGAATGGGCTGCATAACCTGAGAACTTGCATAAAGCAATATTGACTTCCAGCTGCCTAAGCAATATAATTACTAAATAAATAAATTGGAAGGAATGCACTTTTATTCCAGGGTCATGTCAGTGTGCAATTCCAGGTGAAAAATGGTACTCTAGGCTTTTTCACTACAGAAATAAATCCAAAGTCATGATGTAGCTACATGGAATTCTCACACATAGAGTTCATTCAGTAGTTGCATAAAAATGACCATTTCTCTGGTTTCTTTCTGTTGTGAAACATTTTTTTAAAAAAAGCAAATCAAAAGCAGATGGTGTGTTTAAAAAAAAACGTATCCAGGCCTGCACAGCAGAATGCATAATGAAAGAACAACCAGTAATCCCAGTTCTAGAAAGAATAAAATGCGGGTGGAGGGGGGATGGGGTTCAAACTTTACCTTGTCGCTGAAGTGACTCAAATTGCTCTGGCTTGCAATGGCTATCTCATATATATTCAGAATTACAGGCACAGCTGTGTAATCCTTTCTTCCACCTCAGGCAAGCCTGGTAATGTCAGTGAGTTAGGGGGCTTGAAAAGCGAGCTGAGTTCGCACCTGACCAACTAACCAGCTTTGGGCTTTAGTGACCCTAATAACTACTACAAACTTATTTGAACTTCGTTTCTAAACAAGTTATTAGCTAGACATACCAAATCTCCAATAATAGGCTACCACCACCACCTCCCCCCACATTCTGTTACCTGTTCCTTGACACATGCAGTCTCCCAACATAATACTTTAAACGAAAAAAAAATCCCTGCCAACTCTGACTGTAAATTCACATTACATTAAAAGCAGCATAAAGGATTAGAGCACTAAAAAAACTTGCAAGCTGAACAAACCCTTACAGTCTGTAAGTTTAAAAAGAAATCTATCTTTTTCTTGTTTACTTGCTTCAAAGATGAAAGCCTCTATGTTAGGATTAAGAAAGCCCTACCTTCAAAAAAAAAAAAAAGAAAAAAAAAAGAGCTGGAGCTGAGTCTTTTGTATGGAAAAGTAAAACAGGCAGCCAAATAATTAAAGAAAAAGGGATAAAATGCATGATTTTGAATTCTGCATGGGACAGACAATAGGCTTGTACACCTTGCATAGAATTCAGTAACCAGAGGCTAGACATGATAAAGGGGAGGGGTTATATATTACCATTACAAAGACTATGCTTCTAATTTTAAAGATTTTATAACAAAGAGTGCCATCCTTTTACAGAGCTGATCAATAACAAAAGAACATATCCTACATTTTCCTGTAAAACAGCAGATTAACTTGCTGTCTTGTGGCCTCCCTGTATTGGTGAAAATGTCTGAGAAATTATGCAAGGTCCATTATTTGGAACATCCACTGGGAAACTGGTAGCAAAGCTGAATTAATAATGAATAATGCCATAATGCCTAAAATTAGGAAGCAGAAATTATGCCGTGTGGTCAAAAGACTACCTGCCTCCTATGAATACACAGTCTGGGTTTGTTTTGTATAGCTGCATGAAGCAAAATTTAAGGGTAGGAATTTTTCCTGGCTCCCTCTATTCCAAGGCAGAACCAGGACTTCTTGCTGTCTTTGGCCTTTTTATCTGCCCTTTTCAGAACGAGTAGCGTCTTCTCAAGATTTTGGGTTTTCTTTTTTCTTCATGTAGTTGTACCAAGGAGCTAGGATATTTTATGAAATGAAAGACAAAGCCCTCTAAAGAAGGCTCTTTTAGAATTCACCTACAGTTAAGGCTTGCTGGACTCTCCGGTCCAGAGGTTCAGGGCCTTTTTGTGTATCCTGTGCAAAATAATTAATACTGCAATTTGAAGGAGCCAAGGGTGAGACTATGTGATGATCAGCAGCAAAATCCATGACAAGGGCTCTCTGAAGAGGCAAAGCTTTGGCTATACACATGACAAAAGAGAATCAAAGTGCCAGCAGTAGCAAAACTCCTCAGAGCAAAAAAAGTATACTACTAATTTCAGTAAAACAGCTTTATATGGAAACTTATATTCTGCATACAGCCATGCTATAAATCATAATTAGTATCATGCATTTTTTTCCTTCACAGTAGGTAAGGGACTAAATATCAGAAGTTTATTACTTTATTAGAAAAATATACCTTTGAACGCAAAACATGGTGGTTGAAGCAAAAGTGATGATGAATATCCACTGGGAAGCTGGGTTTTTTTTCTTCTCTTTGCATACACTAGATTTAGCAGTAAAACAGTAGTTACTTCTTGTTTGTGGTGAAAGAATGAAATGTAGCACAGGTCAGTAGAGCTAATGTAGGATTTTATTGAATGCATGGGAAACCTGATTTGCAGTGTGGTCCTGAGTCGGTATTTTTATTGTTCTTATATTGATATCACCACTGATTTCAAGTTGTTTTGCATTGATATTGCTCATGTAGGCAACAGCTTCACAGAAAATGGTCCCCAAGGTCCTGGTGGATGTCAAATTGCAGAGAGCCCTTGAGGTGATGAAGGCCAACAGCATACTAACTTGCATTAGCAGGAGCGAAGACAGCAGATCGAGGGAAGTGACTATTCACTTCTCTCAATAACTGTGAGGCTTCATCTGAAGGAATATGTTCCATCTTGGGCCCCATGGCACAAGAGAGGTGGTGACAGTCTGGGGAAGGATTGCTAAATCAGCAGGAGGTTTGGGGTGTACTTCCCCTAAAGAGAGGCTGAGGGAACTGGGTTTGCTTAGCCTGCAAAGAAGGCAAAAAGGGTGTTAATATTGTTATTGTCAACTGTTTAATGGGGGCTACAGGGGAGATGTCACTGGACTGTCAACAGTAAAAAGAAAAAAGGCAGTGGTCATAGATTGCAACTGGGGAAATACTGCTGGAAAACAAGGGAAAAATTCGTCATGACAAAAGCATCTAAGCACTGGCACTGTTTGTGCAGGGAATGTGAATAGTCTCTGTCCTTGGTAATACTCAGAACTTGTCTGGACTAGGATCTGAGAGGCCTGCTCAAACTCAGAAGCTTGCCTTGCTTTAAGCAGGAAGTGAAACTGGGTGACCTACAGAGTATGCCTCCCAACTCAAGTTTTCTGGGATTCTTTGATCCTGCACACACTAGTTGCTGACTGAAAAAAATGGTAGTCTGGCATATACACAGAAAAGCTTTAGTCAACCCAGCTGTGGTGAGGCCCCATCCCTGGAGGTGTTCAAGGCCAGGCTGGATGGGGCTTTGAGCAACCTGGTCTAGTGGAAGGTGCCTCTGCCCATGGCAGGGGGGTTAGAACTCGATGATCTTTAAGGTCCCTTCCAACCTAAACCATTCTATGATTCTATGACTCTTTGCTAGGCAAATTTGTGTGTTAGATAGTATTTCTGGATAATTTCTGGTGCTGGGAAGAGAGCATAATTAAGATACATATGACAACTAGGGAGCAGGGCTGTTTGCTAAATCTGTAGGAACTATTGTCCCCCATGTATTAATGAGGTCATCAGTTTGTGAGAAGTCCTCCAAACAGGACTTGAGCATGCCTGTACTTTCCTCACTATGTGTTATATGTGATGACAGCTCTAGAATTTGGGCTTGATGCTGTGGTATAGACAGCCTCATATCTCAGCTCTGTTACTGTTAATATATACATACATTTGGCACTGCGGATGTTTAATGATGATTCCTTCCTGCTGATGGATAAATATTGGCTGTCCAAATGAATGTTGTTGGAGGAATAATCCATTTCAGAATAGACTAAGCAATTTTGAGATTATGTTGCATTATCTCTAGACTCCATTAAGAGTAAGTACAGTAACTCTTTCACTCAAAGAGATATGAGGAAATGAATCAACCTACTAAGCTCTCTCTCCTTACTTTTTAGCACAGTATGTTTATGTGATAGTAGGTAGAAGAATGAGGTCATACAAGTCAAGAAAATCAACATTTTTGAAAGAGTGTGTGAATTTTCTAAAAATAAAGGGAATTAAAAAAACAGGTTTGTGTTCTCAGCATGCAGTCTTGAGCAAGTAATTTTATCTCTCCATCTCTCTGTATAGAGAAGGTATTTATATGTGCTTTTATTTTTTAATCTTTATCTATAGATTAGAAAGAGTTCTGTGTAGGAGTTAAATCTTATAAAAATGACAGTAGAGATGACATTGAAAATACATCCTTTTATGCATTCAGTAGAGTAATTAGTCAATACTGCATCTGGAATTTAACAGCAACTATATCCAGACAGATGTGGTTTCCTGTCATTTTGTATTGCAGGGGAGGGGAAAATGCATGCAACCAAAATCAAACCCTGTAAACAGCAACAGCAGCAGCAATAGAATAAACTGTGGAAAGATAATTGAACAGTTCCAAGCACTTTAGGATGTAAGAATCTTAAAGCTGGAAAACAGACATTACTTTCAAATGGTATCTTTCCTGCTGGTGTTAAACACCTTGGTGCGGAGCTGTAGGGTTTTATTTGCACCACAGGGAAAGCCTGTTACTTCACACGTGCTGCTGTAAAAATGTGTTAGTATTTAAATAATAGCACAAAAAATCTTTATATTTCCTGCTCTAACAAGATCACCAGTTCCAACAAAATGAAGTTTTAGTCATTCTTCTCCATCCCTGTCTTGCAGCATCACTTAGAGGTGACATCACGGCAACGTGATCTGTGGATCTGTGGATCTGTGGTAAGTTAATTAGGGCCTGGTACCATGTGCCTCCTTAATGACATTCAGAATATCAATGAAGCCAATGATTTTGATGGTCAGAGAAGTAATTTTGAAAGCTGGGCCCTTGGAGACACCATAGTCAAGTTCTCCTTAAAGATAACTGCGGGATCCATCATTTAAAAAAATCTCATTTCATTTTAATGGGCAAATTCAATATTTGAGTTGAGATGCAGTTTAAAGTCCAAGTTGAGATGCAGTTTAATGTCCAAGTTGAAAGTGAAATCTAACTCCAAAAGCACTTTAACAAACAACATTTAATTGCAAATTTGGACAAGAAACCTGAAGACAAAACCAACAATCAACTTATCTGTTTCTTTTAGCTGAACGAAAAGCCAGTGACTTCTAAATAACAATCAAACAGGTAAAATGAATAATTGGGTTACATCCAAACCTCAGTTCTGGTAGCTTAATTTGAGTAAAAGCTTTATGTGAGCTTTTTTATCTAATAGAAAATGGGATTTATTTTAATACTTGGACTGTTACTCTGTACAGACCTAAACCTCTAGGGTAAACAAGAAAGTTGGAAAGGAAAAAAGTAATTTATCTAACCATGTTTAAAAACTACCTTCCACTATCCTATATTATTCTGATGATAGTGTGCATTTGTCTTAGTTTCTGTCTGTAGCTGAGGTCATGTTCTAACAAGCTTTGCCAATGCTTAGTTTCTACTTACAGGATGACTGTAGCAGAAAATATTGCAAAGGCCAGAGCAGTTCAGAACAGACACAGCTTTTCTTCTGCCACATAAACCCATTACAGCTTTTATCAATCCACCTGCAGTGTTCTGTTCATGCTGTTTGTTAATCAGTCCACCCTTCCAAACTCAAAAGCACTGAATTTAAAACTTTTTAAAGCTGTGTTTTCTTGAAAGTTTAAAAAAAAAAAAAAAAAGTGATTCCTGGTAAAGGGATTCCTGGTGTAGGGGATTTAAGCTACTGAGAAAAGATTGACTTTTCTAAGATGCTTTCTTGGGATCATCTTGACATGGCCCATTTGCATACCACAGATTACAAGTCACCATTGTCAAAGAAAGATATTTATTGAAGAAAAATAATTTAAAAAAAAAGACTTCTGAAATGTTAGTGTGCCACAAGGAATACCTGTGGTTATTCAATAGCACTTTTATATGGTCTTTGGGTAGGCATTTTGTTACCTATTTGTAAATATGAAGCACCATAGTTTTGTTCCTCTGAAAGAACTAAGTGCTGCAAATGTGTAATGATTGTAATGGAAAATATAGACATAGCATCAGAAAAGCTGCTAACACCTGTTCCATAGGATGAAAATATGAAGTCAAATTAAACACTGACTTCTTGGAATGAAATATGTATGCATTTGTGTTGATTTATTTTAATTCCTCCCCAGCTACATAACAGTGGAGAAGAGATACCCTAGGGGCTTGGAGGTTCTGAGATGTTCATGATCAGTCACTGAAAGCTTGTTCACAAGATGATCTTCAGCAGTAGAAAATAAATTATTCTTGAGACTGTTTCAGGCAGTTTGTAAGCCAAAAGGGATGCACTAATCATCAGAAAAAAATGTTAATATCTTTGTAGCAAGTATTATGTTCAATTTATAGTCGAAGATTTCATGGAGGGTAAGCTTTTCACAAGAATGGTTAAAATTGAGTTGTACATTTATTTACAGAGATGTAACTCCATTGCTGTTAGTGAACTCATGATATCCATCAGGAGGTAGGGTAACTGGGTCTTCTGGTGTAAACAAACAGTATTAGACCCTGTAAACCAAATGTAACAGATGTTCACAGCCTTGTTTGAGCTTGCACAGGCTGTCTCCTCTGATCCAACTAGTGTATTCACTTACAGGTTTAGGAGCTCAGCAATTTAAAACAGTTGGGGAGAAAGTATTTGTGCTCACATTATATGGTGACTGTGAGCACCAAAGTTGGGCTTCTATAGGTTGTATTGAGAATTGTGGGATTACTAATGACCTATGTAAACTTCATCTGTGTTCTGTGTATTATTCTGTTTAGTCACAGTTAAAAATAATAGTGATAACAATATTTGCACAGAAGCACTTACAAGGAAAATTGAGTGCTTGTGTTGTTAGAGGTTGGCTTGTAGTGTAATGTAAAACATAAAATAGAATAATGACTCTTGACTGTGCATATATCACCAGGCATATACCTAGAAGGCAAATTTTTTTTGTAAGCTGATAACAATAGTGGAAAGAAAACAACAAGGACTTAAACAGTAGTTTGTTTACTTTCCAATTGAGGTATTTGTCCATTAGAGGTGTAAGATGTGAAAGATGTTTTCAGTCAAAGTAATGGAGGCAAAAACCTCTAACTACTTCTAAGACGCTTTTTTTTTTTTTAAACAAGCTATGAGATATTTGCAAGAAAACAAACAAAACCCGGTAGAAATGGTAGAGGGTACCTTCTAGGCTGTTATCTTCCTAACAGAGAGCTTTCTCATAAACATCTTCAACCCATCTATGTTTCCTAAAGGATTATGAGGATGCCTCAGGAAAGAGTCCTGTAGAGATGTTCACACTGTAAGAACCTGCTCTGTTTTTAACCATTCAGCAGATTAGTTTGCATTTTTATAGTCCTTATAATTAGCAGCTGTTAATCACTAATTCTAACCTGACTCATTTGCAGACATAGATGAGAAAACCAAGGAGGGTTAAATTTCATGACATTCTGAGAACTCAAAAGGTCATGAAGCATAATTAGCTCTAAGAAACAGTAAAGATTATCAATCTGTCTGAAGCATCTAACTAAGGCAATGTATCAATGTTGATTGATAGCTTCCTTTTGACGATATAACATCTGCATCTTCTGTGCATAAATATTATCTACATTGTGCAATACTTTGATTATATACAGCAGCAGAAATGTACATGTTCAGAAAACTTACCTGTTTGCTGGTATATTAAATCAGTGTGACTACTTTGGTGTTAAAAGAGGTAGTTCTAAGTATGAAATATAAAATCAGAGTTTGCTTTATACTTGAGATTAAATATGGCTTATACCTCCTGGGAAGAGAATAATAATAACTCTAAAGAGTGTAATCATAACCTTGTTGAAGTAAATAAAGATTGGTGTGGAGGGGTCTCTCTTCAACTGTTGCCTAGACAATGGTAGTGCCATTATCTCCTACTGCTGAGCTAAAATGTGTCTTTACTGTGGTTTTGGGCCTGTTACTAGCTAGTTGAGCTTTTCTGTGTAGCAAATAACGGTAGCAATTAAGTGAGATAACACAGGCTTCTGGTTAGGTTGCACAAGCTTTCTCCCTAGAACCTGGGTTGCTAACTTGAGCCATAGCTTCTTTACTACTACCACTAATTTTGCTAGTTATTTACAGAAAGAGAATAATTGCTTGTGCTGTTACTTGGATGTAATAAAATGAGATTTCAAGTGAGATTTAACTGACAAGGGAGATAAGTACAATTTCTCAGATACTAAAAGTGTTAGAGCAGAGTTTTACTGGTCTCTTGGACCAAAAAATTTGAAAGCCACATATAAGAACCAAAGCCTGTGTGTTCAAATTTTAATTCAACCACACATCACAGAGATCACACAAATTGAGTATGAAAAGCATTAGAGCAATTGCAAAGATCTGTACCAACTTTCTCTGAGATTGCAACATATTAAATACATTTAATATTCATGAAAGAACTAAATGCCTATTCAAAAGCTAGACTTCTTTTATACAATGACTGTTTGATAAAAGCCTTTAAGAGCTTTAGGACCAGAGCCCATTTTTTCCTTAATACGAATGCCTTACCAGCGAATATTAAGAACATTGTCTTTCAGGTGATGTGGTTGGAGAGGCTTTTTTCTTTGTCATTGTGCATGTCTGACTAGTCGAGTGGAAGGCATCCAATGTCCGTCTTGCAGATGAGCCTGACAGTGAAGACATTCTCCTGTGCAATGATGGTTTGGCCATCACAAGCATTCTGATTCTTGACATTCCTAAGCATCTGCTCAGATCAGTAGGTTGTTTATGATATCTACCCTGAAGCCAACGCTCTTGTTTTCCTCATCCTTCAGGGATTTAAAATCCAAGGGTCACAATAGATTCTTCTGTTATTTAAAATGCACCTTGGTGTGGGGTGGGGAAGTACATTCTTTTTAAAAAGTAAGCAGTTCAAATGATTTCACATGACTTACAGCATAAAAGCACGTGGATGTGCAGTTGCCACATAGCTAGTGATCAGTGTAAATTATGTTCCTCTGAATCCTTTATAAAATTCATAGGTGGTTCAAATTGAGATTTGATCAGATATTATTTTAGAGGATTAAACCTAATATACATGAGTTCCCTTGTCTGTGTAGAAGTAATTGATGAAAAATCAGTTTCTGCTCTTTTGAGTTTTTTTCTCCAGCCATCCTGAAAGGCACTTGCCTTCTTACTTGTGTTATCATTTTATCAGTCAACTAAATGGTCATGATGGTGAGATCACTAAGGATCACCACTGGTAGTCCTTTTACTAATTAGATTAAATAGAGTTTTCTGGAATTCAGACATTTGGAAGTAACCCAAATGGATTAATTTAGTAGAGACTTTGGAGTTAAGAAAGGAGGGGAGTGGGTGGAAATAATTGCAGTGATCTGGCTGCCAGCTCACTGGGGAAGCTTTTCCTTCACTAAGAGGGCTCTCTCTGAAACTGGTACAGCTTTTATAGAGCATGCGTCCTCAGAATTGTTTACACAGAATCATGAAAACAAGTTCAATTATTGCTAATGAAAGCTGTACTCCCACATGCTGACCTGAAATATTACCTATTGTATATAGAGTCTATCTGAAAAGACACTTTGAGGGAGATGAAGTAGAAGTCAAACAGTGAAGTAAACTTAATTAGGGTACAATAAAGTCTACTATTTACTTTCTCTGATTAATAGAGATGAAATTATCTGAATTTATTTAATTAGTTGTGAAAGGCCAAGGTCCTTACAAGATAATTTGA
Organism: Pluvialis apricaria; assembly: GCA_017639485.1. Classification (NCBI taxonomy): domain Eukaryota; kingdom Metazoa; phylum Chordata; class Aves; order Charadriiformes; family Charadriidae; genus Pluvialis; species Pluvialis apricaria. The sequence goes on from CM030007.1 coordinate 108,192,419, forward strand.
GATTTAACCACTTCCTTTTAGTCTGGGAACTTGGCCATATCACTCAACACGACCTACATATTTACATAGCTAAGTTAGCTGTTGAACTTAGCTATAACATTTGTCTTTCTCATAATGGTTGTAATTGGCAGCAGGTTTAAAAGGAGAAGGTGTTTCATTTACCATCTTACAAGAACTTTTAATTGGATATTAGTTTGTATTTTGTCTTCTTTGCATATGTGAAAAAAAATATGGAAACTTCCATACTTTTTCTGGTTTGGCTCACAATATTTTGCAAATGCAAAATTTAAAGAGCCATTTCTTCATCTAGTGGACTTGGTGTAACCACACTGATTGAAAGAAGTCTTGGGAGGTGGGTTTTGGGGAGAGCTGTTTGGTGGTGTGTTTTTTTTTTCCTTTTAGTGTACATCAACAAAGAATCTGTTCCTTGATTCAAACCTTCTACCAACAAATATAGCTGGTAGAAATTTTTTTCAGATTGTGTTTGTCTCTACCTTAGGAGATAATGACTTGCTGTTGATCAAAATGCTTTTGAAGGACGCTGCAAAAATCTATAATGCATATTTTTTTTGTTACTTTCTTTTACTTACTAGAAAATAGCACTGGAATGTACAGTGGATGGGTGAAGGATCAGTTTCAAGAATGTTTGAATGATTTTTTTTCCACAAATCTGCAATAATCCCCTGTAGAATTAATAAAATATGAATATACATATATGTGAGAGTGTGTGTGTATACATGTGCATATATAGGTAGATGGCTGTATTTATTCATAAAATAGGAAATGAAAAAATCTTTCAAAACCAGTTAGGGGAATATTTTTTGCTTTCTTTCCCCAGAAGAAGCTTCCACTTTCCTTGACTCCTGATAAAATGACTAGAGGAATCCTCTTTTGAAGATGTAGGTATCCAAAAATGGTGTTGGTGACCTCTACTTATCTTGGAGGATTTCAGGACAGTTTGGTATTTACCCATTGAATCTTAATCTGTTAGTAGTTCAGCGCTATTACAATGGTCCCTTGGGGATAGAACCATAGAGGACACATTAGAAATGGAAATTTATTGCAAACTTCCTGTTTCCACTACACTTTTGATATGATCAGTCACTGCTGGACATGCAATTCAACACTGCTAGAGATTTTGTCAGCTGATGCTTCCTGTATCAAGAATATTTATTGCCCATATATATGGCATAATAGAGATTTCTAGTAGTCAGAGGATCTTGTATTTTTGCTATGTGCATCTAAAAAGGAGTTGACGGTTATTTTCTTGGTTTAGAGAGTAAAATAAGAGCTAAAAATGACTTCAGGTAATTAATACAGTATCCTTGATACTGAAACACTTCAAAATCAAATGCTTGAAATTTTGCTTCCTTAATCTCCTGTCATCCTTCACAAACAGCAAAACAAGATCACTTTGAGAGTGTTCAGACAAATGAAAACTGTATTTAATGGAGGCAGAGGAGAAAAAAAACCCAAATGACAGGTAGGGGACTTGTACTTTTCAGACAGTGTGTCCTTCATTTGGTGGAAAATGAGTGACTCAGAAGTTATGCAGTTCTATACACTGTACTTGAAAAGCTTTTTTTTTTTTCTGGGACCCTTTATTCTGAATGTGTAGTGTCCTGAAACTTGCTGACTCATCAGCCACACATGGTATAAAAAATACCTTTGTCTGGGCAAAACTGTTATTTCAAACAGTTCTGGTTTTCTTTTTTTAAAAAGCTCTGTGGAAAGTGTCATGGTTTAGCCCCAGCTGGCAACAAAGGACCCCGCAGCTACTCTCTCAGTCCTCACCCTCTGGGCTGGCATGGGAAGGAGAATCGGAAGAAAAAGGCAAAACATGTGGGTTGGGATAAAGACAGTGCAACAGAACAACAAAGGAAGAGCTAAACAACAACAATAATACTGATAAAGGAATATACAAAAATGATTATTATACAATTTAACTGCTCACTGACCAGAACCCAAGATGCCCAGCCCACTCCCCAGCAGTGACTCCTGCCCCCGCCCCGGCCAGCTCCTCCGGCTATGGCTATATAGTGAACATGGTGGCACATGGTATGGAATACCCCCTTGGCTACTTTGGGTCAGCCATACGGACTGTGTCCCATCCCACCTTCTTGTGAACAATAATCCTGTCCCCATTGGTACCAGGACAAAAAGAAGTTAATAAATCCTTCTTTCTGCAGGTGGATGTAAGAATTGCTCAAGATTCCAAACTCAGCTTTTCCTTCACATCCAAGGTGACACACCTGCCTCTGCCTTTTCTTTGCTTCATTTTCCTTTTCCTCAAATTCCTTCGCCACAGCATTCAGACATACCTATCATTCGAGCAACCAGCTACCTTTGAATTATGATTTTTTTTTGTCTTATCAAAAATTGTCTATGTGGAAATCTCAAAGTACTATACTGACAGAACGTAGTTAAACAACACCATGCCTTATACTGGCTTTTACAAGATTAAAATATAAATTTATGTCATGTCATTTACTGCAGAAGTACAGACATACCGGTATGGATCTTAACAGTAGCTCAGCTGCAGATAGCGGCACTTGGCGATTTAAGGAGGCAGAATGTAATCACTGGACTTGAAATTTGGCCTGGACACTGAGTTAACTCTGAATCTTTCATCAGAAGTGTCAGGAAATCATGAATGAATATAAACAGCCATGACTTCTGATTCTGATAGTTCTTTACTCCTGCCAAATAACTTTATTTAAAAAAAAAGTTTTCAGAAATGGATTTTGGTTCACTTTATTATAAGTTGCATTTCTCTTGCTTTAGCAGATGGGGGAATTACATCTTTTTTTTCCTTCTCTGAGTTTTCTGAGTTTGTTTGTATGACTTGAATTCTTAAGTTTGGAAATAAGTTGTAATTTTTTCCCCTGACAGAGCTGATCTTTTCTGACATTGAAGTCATACATTTAGGTAGTTGTACTCTAATTATACTGGTAAGCACTGTGTCTTTGTTGTTGTTGTTGTTGTTTTGTAGTAGGCATTTTTTCAAATTTCCTCTTTTCATCTCTATGTATTTTTTCTCTCTATCCATTTTAATTTACACAGCTTTATATTTACCCGATTACCTGAAGATTCACACATGGATTGATTTTCAAGTTCATCAGTTATCGTTTGTATCAATATTTTAACAACCAAAATCAGCTGTTTTCTTAGCCGTTTCCCTGTGCACCTTTTTAAAAAAAAATTAAGAGTATAAACTTACATTAGTAGTCAAACCTATGTAGACTAATTATGTCAGAGGTATACAGTGCATGAAGAGTTTCAGATAGGGAAACGATATTTGCAACCATTGATAGCCAAGTCGTGTGAAATACTGAACTTAAGTTAGGGAATGGACCAACCCCATTTATATTAACCCTCTATTTATGCAGAATTCCATTACAGTTAGTTGGATTTTACATTCACATGGCAGCATGGAGCTAGGGTTTTTGAAAGAGAGTATGTTAAAAAAATGCATTTATAAATAGGTGCTCTCTAATTCTAAGAACTCTTACCAGAATCCTGCTGTAAAGCATTAAGCAGAGTTTACAGCACTAATAATTTGCTCTCCTTCTAGGTAAAAAGCATTCTCCTTTTTTTTGTTTGTTTTGTTTTGTTTTGTTTCTCTGTGTGTCTTAATTTCACTGGATGATCAAATATATACTCTTTCATCTACAGGAGATTAAAAATATACCTCCTTCGTTAGATTGTTTACTTAGGCTAGGAATCTTTAGGACAAGGTTCTGTCTTAGTTAGAGTAATTGGAAGATTTCTAGGGCTGTCAGGTAATGGATGGATGACGTTGGCAGAAATTTCTTGTATCAGGTAAGCCTTTAACTTTTGCATCAAAGCAGTCATGAAGCTTACCTTCTGATTCCATGATATGGAGGCTATTGTAGTGATATCAGCTTATAGACCTCCTTATGCCACCTTGGGTTTTTTCCAATATCACTGTGTGTGGCCTGCTTTGTTACTGTTCTTGGTCAAGATCTGTTTGTAAAGCAGTCATTTGACGTGGGTAAAAGAATTGATCTAGGTTTAAAAAATCATGCCAAAAGAGAAAGACTATTTTCTACTAGACTCAGTTCAAGGCTTGTTTCTACAAACACTTGTCAGAACAATGAGGCGTAGAAGGGGGGGTCAGATGAGGCAAACCGTGACTGCTCATTCACGAAATGATGAACTGTCATTATGTGGGATATACAACGTTGTTTGGTAACAGCTGCTACTGCTTGTCTTCCATCTCTGTTACTTCTTACTTCTACTGGTACTCCTGACTGGTCATCTATGCCTGATGAGGTGGTTTTCCGGGAAAAGTTAGACTAAGTTTGGCCTGTGGACTATTGTTAGGCCAACAACCGTTGTGTAACATAGCTCTGTACTAACACAGCAACCTGTTGTGACTAGTTTGAAAGTGCATTAAACATTAATGAACATGTCAGCTTCACAAGTGAAGAATGGCCTGTAGTCTCTGCAATGATGCCTCTTTGGCTAGTACAGATGCTGCATACCACTGATGCTGGCATTCTTTGTGCAAAAGCTGAGATTGAAAGGGGACTTTTTCCCTCCGACAAACAAAATTAGATGCCAGTAGCATTCAGTCTGCAGAGTGCAAGCTGCACTCCTTCTTCCCACTTCTGGGGGTCACTGACATCTTGGGAGGGTAAAGCTGCAGGGGAATCATAACCTCCAGTCTCTTGGTACTGTGCTGCTTCCCTTTTGAAGGGAAAATGCCTTTTCCCTTAGGATGTATTATGCAGTGCCTCTAGGAAAAAGCACTAGTAAAAATCCTGTCAGTCTTCTGGAAGTACATCCTTTGTTCTTCTATCATGATGGGAAAGCCAAACATACAATTTAGATTATGAAATTTACACATTTGATTTAATCCCTTGTTATGACACTTTTAATTTTTAGTGAAGTACAAGTTGTATTATGCTTTCTCTTCTGCGTCTCTTCAGAATAATCTGTAAACCCTTCAAACTAAAACCTGTGCAGTGGAGGCTTTCAAAGAACTTTGATAAAATAGCATAAACCTTTTGGTCCAATCTATGTGTATTTTTAAAATCTAATTGCAACACTATTAAAATGTTCAGAATACTTAGTTACTTTCATGTACTTTGATCACATTAGTTTAAAAAAAAAAGCCCTTATAACCTAACAAACTAAGAAAGAGACAATTCTAATAGTCTAAGAGCTTGTTAAAAAAAGGTAACACTCTCATTTCACTCCAACAATTTTTAGAAAGGGTACTAATATAAACTATATGTTAATAAATTAAAAAATGCATTCAGAGATAATTGACAATGAAGTTAAGGCAGAATGACTAGTAGAAGAATACTTAAATTATTCAGTTTCAAGATTGACAGTAAGTTGCACGTGACAGAACTTGTTAAGCATGTACTTCAAGTTATTCTGCTTTTGAACAGAAAGGTAATTGCCTCTTAAATTTTAGGCCAATTATTCTTGAAAACTAGGTGACACAAAAGGCTCTTTCTGTGCCCGTTTGATGCTATAGTCTGAATGTATGCCCAAACTTAAACAAGGCCGCAGAGTGGATTGCTGAAGATACCAAGGAAAAAAAGTGCCTGCCTCATGTGGAATTCATTGGGCACCCATCAAGAGGACCCTTTAATCTGTGTCTCAGCTGTATTTCTGCTGCATGGAAACTTTTGTTAAGTGTCCACAATACCAGGAGAGGATTATTGAAGTAAAAGGATGGAGTACTTGTGGTACAAGCAAGATGGTCAAAAGCAATCCTTTTTTAGGTAGGGCTATACTTAGTGAAGGAGATGGTCATTGTTACAAAGAAGGAATGACTGAAGCAGCATGAAGTAGAAGAGAAATGCTTGCTCTTATACCTGAAATGATAACAAACTTTCAGCAGGATTTCCTACTGTTTTTACAAGGAAAATATTTATCTCACTTCACTGTTGTATTAAAAACCCTGCCCTTTATTTTTACTCTTCCAAAGTGTCCTTGGAGGGCAAACCCAGAGTCCCAAGGTATTTGGACCAGTGAGAACACCCTGACGGGAACTTTGAGAGTTGCTAGGCAATGACTTCCATGCCAAAGTTACCTACTCAGTGAGACCACTTATATTTTATAAGGAAGATCATAAGACAAGGTTGAAACAAGAGTAGGTTCTCAGGTTACACAGTGATGATACTCTATCCCTTTTATGTTGAAAACATATCAGACTTAAAAACTGCCTCTAGCTGCAATATACTGGTCAATGACTGCGCGAAAACATCCTGGGCTATGTAGTTTGAAATCATTTTCTGATTACATTTTTTTAAAATATAGTACAAATGTCTTGGGTTATCTCCTAAGAAAGTCTTCCTCAATCAATAATGTACAATCAGAATGATCATACTGAGTTTGTGAGTTCTTTCTCTTTTCTCCTTTTCCCTTTTCTCTTTGAAATAAACTTCTGAACTTGTGTGCTATTTTCAGCTGGTATGACAGTGACAGAAATGTCAAGAATTTTTTACAATGTCATGGAAAAAGGCATCAAGGTGCAAGGTATGAGTTGCTGTTAGCTACCGAACAAATCACTGCACTATAAAAATTGCATTTGGGAGTAGGAGAGATTATAAATGCATGTGAAATATCATCTGAAGATTTTATGGCACTCGTAACATCTCTTGTGTGACTTCTTTGATGTCTTTTAGTGTGTGAGTTCACACTAAGGTCTTGCTATAATTCTTTTAAAATTGAACAGAAATATGAGGGAAAACTAGTCTTTGTCCATGCTGCTTATTGAAGTACTTGTTTAGTGGTACGCTTTCCTGCACGTTTAGTCAGCTGAATACTCATAAAACCTTTATACTGTGTATCTGTTCTGTAAGTTTAGGCACTTAGGCCTCCTCTCCCAGTCTGGAGGCTACAGTCAGGTGCAGATTTGCTAAGGGCTGAGCTGGGACAGAGCCCTCATATGTTCTTCTGTTTCTGGAATGAAGTTGCAGTTGTGGCGATGTGGAGCATTGCTTTTCTGATTCTTTCTGATGTGCTTTGAAAATTGTTATCCAAATTGCATTTACAGTTCTTGTGTCATTGCTGGACTGATTTCACGGGGAATTCTGTGAATGGCATGAGTGCAAAAGAAAATATTGTCCATGAACAAGACAACTGCCACTGAAATAATGAAAACTTTGCAATAGATACTAATAGTACAGGAAACTGTAGATTTTTTATGTTCAAGGCTATTGATACAACTTTCCCTTTCTTTAGACTATAACCAGGCTTTTGGATATTCTTTCTGCCATATTTTCATTATAGGATTTCAAAGAAAGGAAAAAATGTTAATAGTGCTTTTGATCAGTACAGTATAGTCAAAGATCTAGGAAAGAGGACTAGAAGAGATCTTCCAAGTTGGACAACAGTCATTTATCATGTAATAGCAATTATGTCCTATAACTTCTCCGTAAGAGTATCTTCCAAAAAGTATTGTTTTTTCTTGCTACCGTTAATATATTGGAATTTAAAAATAAATCTCCTGAGGTTTAGAAAACTTCAAAACAAGCCTAGCATGTTCCCTTATCAGTAGACTCATTTATTCAAGTTCTTTTTTCCTATAAGCCTTCAGATTTATAGAAGGCAAACTTGTGTAATACATATGTAATACGTACTCTTATTCCTCTGATCATTCTTCTAGCCTGTTCTCCCTTATTATCTAATTTGGGTAAATTAGATAATCTTACTAAACTTTTTGAAATGTTCACAAGAAGTGCCATTTTATAGTTAAGAATGAGCAGACATATTTTCCAAAGACCCCAAATGCCAATATGGAAGAACATAGTTTTAGTTCTGCCAAAGTACAGTTATCTTGCATCTTTTTGCAAATCAAAAAAACTTGATTTTGCATTCCTGGGACTAGTATGTATGCTGGTGTATGGTCTTGAAAATTATACAAACTTTCTTTCTTCATATTAGTATAATGTGAGTGCTTTACATGTTTTTTATAATGCCTTATTGGAATAAATACTAAAACCCACTTAAAAATACTAGCAACGAATAGAACAAAGGCATATTTTTTGTGTGGAGGAATGGAAAGCATTAAATAAGGAAAACCAGAAAGTTCTTAGATTGTTAGAATCTACTACCTTAATAAAAGTCAAATGAGTTAAACTTTGTCAGCTACAACTTTTTCTTTTGCAATTTGCTAGCCAGTGCTTTTTTCTTTCTTCACTTTGTACCTTCTTTCTTTCAACTTCTTTCATCCACTCAGGAGCAAGATGGTTGTGAGTTTCCCCACTACAAACAGGAACAGAAATACCGAAGGGGACTTTTTGATGAACGTCTCCCAAAGATCCTATTCTGTACGGATGAAAGCTGAATGAAAAAAGAAAGTGAGAGATCACAGAGCAGTTCTTAGAGAACAGCTGCAAAGTCCTGAATTAGGATAGAACAGAAACACTTTTAAAATCCAGAACAGCCTGTAGCTTTGTCATTAGGGTGTTGAACATCCAGACACCTTCTGTGACTTTCACTGCATCCACAGAGAATGCTTTATAATCAGTATAATTTTATAAGGCGTTTTCCAGGGGAGCCTAGGTAGTAAGTAGGACAATCTTGTCTAATCACCTGAGCGCAAATCTACCAGAGGTTACAACTCTTGTAATAGGAGCAGTGAACTGGAACATGTGCTGGTACCTCCACTGGAGTAAAAACCTATTATCTGAAACTGTAGGTCTGGATGTAAACTTTGGACTTCTGCCATCATCCAGACAGGAGAACATAAAATCACCATTCTGTTGACTACATTATAGCTTCTGGACACATGTAGAGACACCCCTATTTTATGCCAGGGCTGGAAAGTCTATCCTTGGCAGTCTGTCTTGCAAGCCCGTGGAACTGTGCTGATTTCAATGAATCAGTACATTTCTAACATCAGTATTTTTTCCTAAATAAATAAAATTAGAATTGTCCATTATATTTATTTATTTAAGTATTTAATAGCTGGGATTTCCCTACTGTGATTCACTTTCTTGTTACTGCCTAAAGACTCCTTTGGACCAAGGACTTTTTATTCTTTGCTGTTCACTGAGAAATTTTCACATAGTTTTAAGCATTTAGGAACTCCAGAGAGAAGAACACAAAGGTAAACTGGTATAGAGTCTCTGAGTATGTAATGACTAGCTTCTTGATATAAATTCCCTTATGTGTGAGGGTAAAGGGTACATAAAATTTTACTGAAGTAAGCCTTCATTGCTCAGGGATCTATGAAATCTTATTTGCTACTGTTGTGCTGTAGTGAGGATGCTCCTATACCCTGTGGTTTTCCAGTTTGCTTGGGTAGGCTCTAAAGCATGAAATCTATTAAAATATTAACAATTATGAATTATGAATTGAAGTTCATTACAATAAGATAAAAGAATTCTCTGCTCTTTTTCTACATTAAGATGCAATCAAAGCCTAAAACTTTTCAATGTTTCAGTGTCAGTTAAAACTGAAATAAGTCCCATTTGTCAAAGAAGTCACAATGTCCATGACTTTTGGGAAATGTAATATTTTGCCATGATTGCTAATCTTTGTTTGGCAGCTTATAGCTGTCTCAGACAAAAGTATTCCAGTAGCCTTCATGCATAACAAACAGCATGAAGCCTTCACACTGAAGTGCCAATCAGCTCATTGCTCTTGGGCCTGCATAAGTTTGAATGGAAAGAGGATGAATTGCTTTATTTTATGTATGTGTTATTTTAATCTGAACTGAAATAATGATCAATACCTGACCTGTTTTAATGCGATGAACCAACCTTTAAAATAATTTCTAAACATAGCAAATACTGGAAAGGTGTGGTGTTTTTTTTCTCCTTTTATCCAGAGAAATAAAACTTGTTGCCATATTTTCAGGTGTGCACCATAGTGTTGTTTTTAAACTGAAATTTCATACCTTTGTTTATTTTTGATTGGGGTGAATATTTTTGAGATTGAAGAGGCTTTTTGATGGCACTTCAGATAAACCTTACAAGCATATCGTAATTTTATTGGATTTTTCAAAAAACACCATTTTTTCTTCTCAGCTCACATACATTACTTCAGTTGCATCTTTAGTCTATATTCTTCTGTCAAACATATCACTTTTAAGTTATCTTCAGTTGAGCAACAAGAGATATGAATAATGGGAATAGTTTGTTTTCATCCTTATCTGCTTTAAAAAAATGCTTTAAAAATTTTAATGGCACTTGCTGGGCCTTTCATACTTAAATTGAAGAATTGTCAAAAAGAAAATAAAAATGACTGTCCAGGGAAAAGACATGTGATATCATTAAATTTAGGAAATAAAAATGCAAGCACTTTTATTTGCTTGTTTCAAGTCTCCTTTGACTCTATATCCAATTTAACTCAAATGTATTTTATAGTTTGCCCTATGAAGACCACTGCTGCTTGTTGAGAAGGACAGGGGTTTGCATTGTAATATCAAGTTCATTAGAAGTATGAGTGTCTTGGAAATAGTTTTCTGGTGGAAATATATGCTTTTGGTTATGGTAACTAACAGAATCAAAGAAAAATATTTTGTCACTCTGAATTCTCAAATATTTGAGTACATAATAATCATAATTAAACGGTAGCAAAGAACAGAAAGAAAATGTAATGTATCTCGAACAAAATTTAAGTCCTACAGAAGAAATCCATGTTCATTGCTAACTTTCTTCAAATACTTGCTCTTACACCTTATGTAATACATTTCCAATAGCTGTGGGTGTTTAACAGACAAAGCAACACTACAACTAGTGTAACAAAGCTCGTTGCAGGCTGCATAGGAAGGCAAGTTTTCTATTTGTTTATTTTAAACAGAACTGAGCTTATTCAATCATATCTATTCTTGTACAGGTTTGCAGGCACATTTTCTCATGCTTTCATACTCATTTCTTCATGCTTACAAGTAACACGATGTTTGTCTAAGTAGTCTGGACAGGATTACCTGTGACAGCACAGAGGACAAGGGTCATCAACTGTGAAGGATCTCATCATGTCTCATAGGCTATTTTCATTTAGCAACCATGTGCTTGTTTTTTGGATGTGCCTTTTGTGTCTTCAAGTAGCTGACAGTGATTGTGATCTTTTTACCTTTTCATCCCATCCCTCTCCGTGAATGTCATTAGGGAATTCTGCTGATCTACTCACAGGCATGGTTTCCTTTTCTGAGTGTAGTCCTCCTTTTGTTTTCCTGCTCTGAGTATCTTGAAGCTGTATGTAGATATGTGCCATGATATCTGATGACCTGATGATTTCAGTGCCGTTGACACCTGCTGCTTCTTTATTTCTTATTCGTGTCATTTCTTCTAGTGCTGTCATTCACATGTTTCTAGTTATACATAATTCATATAATTCTTTAAGTTTTTCTCACAAGTCTCTGTAAAAAAATGCATTTTGCTGCTTAGGAAATCTAGATGTGAAAAATATTGGCTTCATTCACCTCAGTATAGCTATTTTTATGCTAACTAATCTGGGCTTTGTAATCACATATGATGATTTGCTATGCAGCTTGTTTATATGGTTTGAGACAGGTACACCATGGGGTGTATATGAGAGCAAAGATCAGTGAATTTCAATCTTTTGTCTTTGATGGCTGGGGACAAAAAAGAATGGCTCTAAAAACCTTTCTTGTTTTCTCTGTTTCATGCAGCAGTTTCAAATATGGCTATCCATGGCCTAAAAGCTGCTGCTGATATTAACTTTCAATAGGATTGCTTATTCTTTCTAGATTGCAGGCTCTATCAAATGTTGCTGTACACGAATTCAAAGACTGACTAGGGACTAACAGTTCATTTTGCATGAAAATTTTAGTCATAAACTGATCACTTTATTGCTGTGGATAGTAGCCCACAAAATTATGATATTTTGTCAGGCAAGCTCCATGTAAGATCACTTATTTTTACACAAACAGAATGAAAACTTTCATTGTTAAGAACTTTATGTTCATTGGCAGGATTCAAAACCATGTCAGTGCTGACAAAGGAAGAATTTGACAGAGAGTTTGAACTGAATTCCCATTAGTGGCTGCAGCCCATTGGAGGTGCTGTTTGGTACATCATGGGTAGAAGAGGTTTAGGAGTCAACTGTGGTTGTCATGCTACTGTGTAGGTAACATTCATCAGCTGTGGAAGTTCATCTAGTAACGTTTAGCAGCTACTCCCCATAAAGCAGTATGATCACTGTGTAATCCTAGCAGCATTATGGTTGTCTGTTCACTAAGGAATTAAGACCAAAGGTTCAGTATCAGTGGGCCAGGTGAGTTGGGGGTCTGCTAGGACCTTTTCATGCTTTCCAAAATGAAGGGAAACATAAGAAAACATGCTAGAATGATCTTCAGGGATGCCAGTGACTAAATACCAGTTAGTCACCATGTCCTATGACTTTTAAATGGAAAATAGGCAGCAATAGAACGGCAAGGTGTGGCAAAGTAGAAGCTACTCAAACAGAAACATTGTCCAAGACTAAGTGACCTACAACATTAGCAACGATTTAACTCACACTGTGTAATGCTTTACATTTTACATCAGAAGGTGTTTATCATGTATTTGCCTGTGTAATTACCATTGCAGTTATCATATCTGGCTTATTGATCTTTGCTATGACATTACTGTCTGTGTAAATGGGGAATCAAAACAGTTTGGGTTGCTCTAGAAACATACAAAAATCACACAAATGATAAGGCTGGGTGGTTTCAGGGTCTGTGGAAACAGCTATTCGTATAGATGCATTTGAGGGCGTGACGTGGTTAATCAACATTTTTATTTCCTTTTTAAATTTCTGTCTAATTGAGATAATCATTCCATAGTGGTTTTTAAATTACCTCTGACCTGTGTAGAAGAAGTGCGTATAATGTCCTCTTTACCATTAGCAGAGACAGATTACCATCCCGAGTTGCAAACAGCACAAAAGAAGTGAGAGTTTCATGCCAGGGGTTTCTGTCCCTATTTTTTAAGTGCTAGGCAAGGCCAGTTGTTACCAATTGTTTCCCAAAGATAAAGAGAACACTTTCTAACCCACAAAGGCACTGGCAAAGGTAAGGACTGCTTTAGAGCCCATCCCTGCTGTCCTCAGTATGTGCAGAAGAATTGATTCCACTGCTTGCAATATTCAATGAGAATATTAAATTCAACAGAGACAAGTGCAGAGTGCTGCCCCTGGGCAGGAAGAACCCCTGGCAGTGGTACAGGCTGGGGACTGACAGGCTGGAGAATAACTCTGTGGAAGGCCCCGGGGCTCTGGGATGACAACAAGCTGAGCAGAAGCCTGCAGTGTGCCTTGGCAGCAGTAAAGCCCAAAACCCTCCTGGGCTCTATTAGCAGCAGCACAGCAAGCAGACTGAGGGAAGTAATTATCCCCCTGTAGTCTGCACTCATTGGACTGCATCGAGAACACATCATCCTCTTTTGGGCCGCCGAATGCAAGAAATGCATAGACAGACCAAAGCCAGTTCAGCAGAAGACAGTCAAAGCTAGTCATGTTGGACCATTTGTCCTGTAGGACAGACTGAGGAAACCAAGCTTGTTCAACCTGGAGAAAGATCCAATACCCTCCTTCCTGTATCTACAAGGAGGTTATCAAGAAGACAGAGCTGACTTTTCACAACAGTACATGGTGAGAAAATAAGAGGCAATGGGCTTAAACTGAAACAAAAGAGTTTTAGACTGGCTACAAGAAAAACTCCTTATACATGAGGACGAGCAAGCAGTGGAGTAGGTTGTCCAGAGAGGTTTTACAGTCCCTATACTTGGAAGATTTCAGAATTAGACTCGATAAAACCCTCAGAAACCCAGTCTAAGCTCAGAGCTGACCCTGCTTTGATCCTGAAGTTGGACTATAGACCTCCTGGAGTCCTATCCAGTCTGAGTTGTCTTAGAATCCTTCAAAACATCCAGTGAGTAAATAATCCCCATGCTCATTGAGTTCTGGTGAGTTGTATGCAGTTCCATTGGTGAATTCTTTTCATTTCTTTCATTTTAACTTACATGTTAAACTACTGGAATGTTCCAAGATGGATAAATTTTTCTTACCCTGCCAACTCATATATTGCTCCTTTGGTGAATTAGCGAAAGTGAAGGGAAATTAGATCAGTTACACCACTGCCTCAGCACACATTACCATGGTGAAATAGGAGTGATAAGGATCTGACATCATTCGGTACTGATTTCAGGGGGACTGAACTTGCACAAGCTTTAGTGTGACCCTATAGACTGAATGTCCTTCAGTCTTTTTGGCATGTTAGATGGGCTTCTGGTACAGTTTCATCTGAAAGGAATACAGTTTGTATGTGCAGAGACTACACTGCTATGTGAACAGAAATGTTGTAAGTGGGGGTGATCAAGAGGTTCCTTTCAAAAGTACATTTGTGACCTGAACTAAAATGTTAATGTGGATGTACTCATTCTTGTGTTTTGAACACTCACTTCAGTAGATAATAAAATAGATTGATGATAAAACTTCATAAATACCTTGTCAGAAACTGGCATTTCAAATACAAAACAATCAAGTAATATTATATAGTACTGGGAATGCTAATATGCAAGTGCTTAGATGTCCTAGTAGATTACATTAATGCTGTAATCTTGAGATACAGCAATAACTTCTTAAAGGAACACAGTCCAATAGTTACTACAAAGCACAGGCAGATTTCTTGTAACCTTGTTCTGGTTTCCCAGCATCACTCTCAACATCACAGCTCTTACGATTTACACTGGCTTCTGCCAGCATAAGCCTTGGTGAAAACTATGTGTTGCAGCAAGTCTGCTCTGAAGATAAAACCTAGGATGGTTGACATTCCTTTGCTGTAGGCATAGATGGCCTCCATGGATTACCTTTACTCCTTGAAGTTAAATTATTTTGGTCAATAAAGGGTTGCATCGGTAACTAACAGTTCTCTGAGCCATTGTAGTGAACATCCATCATTCCTACTGGTGGGTTACACTTTTAACTCGGTATGTATAGCTGAGAAGGTCAAATGCTGTTGCAGCTGTATTAATAGAAACCCCTCCCACATATATTAAAGGTCAGGACATGAGATACAAACTTTCTTCTGGGACCTGATGAGGAATAACAAATATTTCTGGTACAAAAAAGAGATAATATATTCAATGCTGTCAATGCCACACAATACCATACTAGGTTTGTAAATTCTTATCAGGCTAAAATATTTAAAAAGGAATTCCCTTTCCAGAACGAAGCCTCCTTTTATTAAGTAGATGTAATAATTGTCAAAGAAACCCAAATGAAAAGCCATTTCTAATCACTGTAGAGCAATTACACCTTAGTTTTGAATGATCAATGCAAATTTCTCTGTTGCCATTTAGTTTTAATCAGAGCATAGTCATATCAAAAATGTTAATTAGAATGTAGATTTCTGCTCAACCTTGCTTAGAAGGAGAAACGCATCAATAAAAATAGTGGCATGGATAAATGAACAGGTTGATGGAAAAAACCATTATCATTTATTTGAATGATGAGTATTCCTGTTCTGAAAGCATCTTTGCTGAGGGCGAAGCTTTTAATATATTTAAATTTACCTTCCAAGCACAAAAGAAAACTATTCTCTGGAGAAAATGAAGCTGTCTGAAATATATTTAGGTATGATGAAATAAACATAATGGACCTATTGCAGCATGTTATGGCTTCTGATGATATGCATCTATTCTGAGATACTTTACTTCAGGGCAGTGAAAGTATTGATGACATGATGTGAGGCAATACAGGCTTCTGATTTCAGTGGATTTATATCAACTAAAGACCAGGCCCAGATGGTAGCGCACTGTGAATATCTTTAAGAAACAAGATAGTGGAAGTGGATAAGGGGTCAACAGCCTAGGAAACTGCATTCCTTTTATATGGTGATCACAGTTCCTACACCATAAGCCTGTGGCTTTACCTTACACCTGGCTGCAATACCAGCTTAAGGTGGTGCTGCCTCCATTTCTTGCTTGTGCACCCCTTTGGCACCTCTGTTGTGCTGACCCAGCTGCCTGTGCTATGAATCGAGTTTGGGGACAGATTCTTTTAAAAATTAAGAAGGTAATAACGGGCTTTTTTGATCTATTTTTTTTTTCCTTAGCTGGATCAGTTCTTGATTCGACATTTGTAACAGAGCTACGCAGTGACTCTAGGGCTCTACTCCAGTGGCAGGGCATGCCGTGACACAGAAGTGGTGGGGGGAAGGGACGGATGCAGGGGGCATGATGGTGCCTCAGATCAGTAACTCTACTGAACCCTTGCTAGTGTTGAACCTCACCTTGAGACTAGTGATTTCTTCCTCCCCTCACCAATATTTTAACAAATAATTGCTTCTATTAGTGGCACGTGCTTATGAGCACATGTAAAACACATTTTGATGTTTTTCCAAGGCTTTTTAAGTGGTACCTGAAGCACTTACCCAGGGAAAATGACCTTTGAGGAAATTCTCCTTGATTCAGAATGATTCTGCGGTGTCTGACTTGTATTACGCTGACACGTGTCAACCGTGAACTAATTGTTCAGGAAGTTGGTAGCAGTGTGCATTGTATGTTTTTATTTTTAGCTAATTAGCCTCTTTCTGAAGTCATGCGACTATTTATTTCCATTCAGCTCTTCAGAATACTTGTGTTTCTGTTATCTGATAAACGCCATTCATTCAAGAGGTGCTGGGTACAGCTGTGTGCCTGAGAGAAGGAACATAAGTTTGTGCTGTTAGCTAGCTTTATCATGACTTCTATCACAAGGATGACTCTCTCGTGTTTTCCCTGTCTCTTGTGGCTCATCATCTCGGAGTTTCTAAATAATTCAAAGTTATGTGCTGAAACTGCCTTTCCATTAAAGCATTGGGGCAAACAACATAATTGATTTTAAGCTTGATACATTTCTGAGCAGAGCTACATGACCTGGTTGCCCACCAGAGCATGAGATTGGGTCTGATTACCGAAGAAATCTTTTCCTGTTCTGTGAACTCAAAAGGGAAGCTTGTAAAGCTTTCATATACCTGATAACAGGGAGAAAGTGCTAAGGACTTTGCAGGCAAGAGTCGGCTCTTCCTATGCACAGAACGACGGCGGACAGAGGCATTAATGTTAATATTATTAATATAATTGTTAATATAATTTCAGCTCCTGGAAGTCCCAGCTTCTGCCATCAGAGAACTAAATGTCTCTTTCCTTAACTGTGGGGTATCTATATAAATCCATACAATATATAGGGTGTTGGATAAGTCCCAGTGTATACTTCTTTGCAATCTCTGTCATGTCAGTCTTTTAGTCTATCTAAGTTTAATTCTTTTCCCAGACTGGCGTGTTAAAGATTAATGGCACTCTTACTTAATATCAAGGAATCTGTTACAAAGGAATTAAGATGTAGATAATTTAACAATGAAGACTTTTCTGTCTCATGTCTCAGTAAACTGTGACCTGAAGTGTTCATAAAAATAGGCGAGCTGTATTCTGATAGTCTGTTCACTCTCTGCTCTGTGATGCATGGTACTTGTCTGTGTAATCGTGAGGGCTCAGGTCACTGCCTATATCCACAGTGCTTTTGGAAACATCAGGTCTAAGAGGTATTTGGGCAGTGGGAGGTGCCAGTGATGACATGGCCATGTGAACAGATGCACAAACAGCCAGGTCATTCAGATTAGAATTTCACGGGCATTTAATGAGAAAAGAATAGTAATCAGATCATATGTACCTAAGTATTTTGTTTTAAATAGCAGAAACTTTTGGAAAGGATTTCTCTTGAATAATTACATCATTAGATTGTAGACTCTCTTCAATGAGTTCAGCTTGCGTTGAATGCTGGGTGTTTATTAGGGAGGTATTTCCTTAAGCACAACTAACAACAGTGTCAGTGACAAGTTCTCTCTGCATATGAATGGTATGACAGGGATTAGCCAGTTTATTAAGAATAATTGTTTGAAATGTTCAGAGGACAGCAAATACAGATTGACTCCTCCTTTTGCTTTTATACTTGAGTTTCTCACATCAGTAGAAGGTCAAGACATTCATTTGTGATATGTGCAGATAATTTAATACTAATTGCTCAAATATTGGCAGGATACACATGGCTTTTCACCAGGGGTCATGTTCTTTGCTTTGAAAATTAATTTTGTTTCCCCTAATTTTATAATACACTGTTAAATGGAAAGAACTAAGTCTGTGCAGTATGAGGAAGGAGGAAAAGTTGATTTTTCATTATTTTGAGGATGGCTAGAATGTATGGAATTTAGTCTAACATGGTAATTACATACCCAAACCACTCTAGCTAAAATAAATAACTCAATAAATTTATGCACCTTCTCTAGGATTGCTATTTTATCTGTTTGTCATGTCTGGTTCTCCTCTAACATATGTACTTGGGAAAAAAGGTAGAATAGATTTTTGCATGTTAATAATTTCCTTTGCTTTTTTTTTTTTCCAAAGAAGAGGCAAAGTCTTTGTAAAATTTTGGGACTCTTGTTCTTGTTCCTGTGAAAAGTTGTATTTTAAATGCACGATTGGTTTCTTTATTTCTTGTTCTTTTCCTTACCTGTTTTCAAACTGGTAGAATAATTTTGAGACTCAAACTGAAATATATTCTGAGTCTGATTCTTCACACTCAAAGATCTGAAAATCATGCCTTTTTCAAACAATTGGTTCAGATGTGCCTTAGCGTGGTGGCACCTCTAACCAGTTCTGGCTCTTCAAAATCTACTTATCGTATTCTGATAATGTGTGATCCACATTTTGTTACTTCATATAAGTGATCATGCTCACTAAATCTGCAGCACAACTTGTGTGAAGAAGATAACGCACATAGTACCAGAGCCTGTTTTGCAGTCCTTTGAATTTCTCTTGATGTCTAGCACAGTTTTGCCAGAATAATGGCTCATTTTTGTACCCAGTATGATTTGGAAACAGTTTGTATTGTAAAAAATACAGATGGCCTTTATAAAAAAGTAAGATTAAGGACTTCCTAGTGAGAGAGGAGAGTGAAACTCCAAACTTCACATACTAGAGAATCAGATAATTGGTGTAACATTTCACAATAAAATATGCTTAAAGTATTAAAATTTACCATTAGTCTTCTTACTCATTTTCACACTTTGTAAGCTGGGTTGTTGAATACTATAATGTATCAGACATTTCACGTCATGAATCATTTCTACTGCCTTGACAAGAAAGAGGATACAAGTCTTTGATGTAATTATGTCTTGTAGTTACATCAAAACGTGCTGTTTCATGACTTAGACCAGAAAGACAAAGAAAGAAGTGGTGGAGAGGTTATTCATGAAAGTGGTTTAACTCAGCAGTTTTGAATGTAGTCTTGATGTATAGGGTCGTTCTGTGGGCTAATGGGTCTTTTCTTAGCATTTGTATTTTTGACAAAAATTTTCATGGAATCATATTGTACTTTTAAGCTAGAGTAAGACCAGCTAATTCCTTGATCCAGTCACTGGATAGCTAATTGAGTGTTTAAAAAAAATAATGACATCTTTTACTGTTGTGGCTTGCATCACTGAATTCTGAAAACTTGTTAATTATGTTGAAAACACAAACAGCTTCTGTTTTCACACTAATCACCTAGCCTTGTGGTGATCTTGATCTGGAGAAGGAGCATATGGCAGCTGTCATTAAGACTTCCTCAAGTGGATCGAGTTAAAAGAAAGTGTCACATCCTCTGCTTAGCAGGGGCATGGGTCATGGGTGTGTGCAGGATGAAGGGGAGAGGTGGCTTGAGAAGCTTTGCAGGGCAGAAATCAAGAAGCTCAACAACATGGCTGGATTGGAAAGGTCAAGGGAGTTACAAGGTAGTACAACGTGATACGAGGTTTTCTAAATCATATT
This sequence comes from Pluvialis apricaria, assembly GCA_017639485.1. Lineage (NCBI taxonomy): Eukaryota > Metazoa > Chordata > Aves > Charadriiformes > Charadriidae > Pluvialis > Pluvialis apricaria. Next base: position 108,212,200 of record CM030007.1, read on the forward strand.
ACTCTATAATAGCACTTTTGCTGGCTCGGCTGATGTACCTGTATTTCTTCACACCTTCATCTGGTTTTAGAGGCTCAAGGCCACCACTGCCAATCCTATCACACCCCTTACATGGAACAGGATGTCTCATGGAAGACAGTAAAACTGCAGTAAGTTGTGTTCTACAGCTGTAACTCTTTTCACGTTTTGCTGCATTTTTGCAACTCTGAAACTGTGTGTATCAGTGTATTATGTGAGCAGGTATCTAGACAGGATTGCACAACTAATATTTTGGAAATCCAGTTAGCATGACTTCTGGATTTACACTCAATCTCACGAAGCGTAAATTCATATTATGACTCATTCAATGAACTGCCCATTTTTAAAGCTTCTTAAAGAAGTCTAAAGCAGAGTATAGCAGTAACAAATGTAACAGTGGTCATATTATATTAACAGTTGCACAGAAGGCAGAACAGGCTGCTCTGTTAAGCCCTGGAGTGCTTAACATCCAGAATGTTGCTAAAATTACACAATAGATATTCATGCAAATATTGAAGCAGTTAAGGGGCAAACAACTCCTAGTAGTTACCTTTTCGGGGAGAATATATCATGATTTCTGCACAAAGAAAATTTGTTATGTTTAATGTTCTTAATTTGCATTTTTACTAAAGTAATGGGATATATAAAGACAGATGTCATTTATGATCTCTTTTATGAGAGCTAATAATTTGGTTGAGCTTGTTGCATATTCCCTACTTACTGTGAAAACTAGAATGGGCTGTATTATGTATCAAAGGAACCACAAAACAAAATCATGAAAGAATAGTTGAATTGAGAATATGACACGGCTCGTGAATTAAAAGTGGTTTCTGCCAGCTGTAACTTACTTCTACTTTGCCAAACACAGATACAGATTCAGGTGCTTAACAAGAGTTATGCTTCTTTGTTATAGCTCTCCCCTGTGAATATGTATGTTCACAGAGCAAATATGCACAACATACATGCTTTTTTTATCTTTATAAGAAAAATCTGTAAATCAAGTTTAGAGCAAAGTCATGGCTACTGTCTTAGTCTATTGAAATACAAAGCAAATGTGTTTAGATGCACAAATAAAAAATAAAGGCATTTTTTTCTGAACATGGAGGAAAGAAGAAGAGGAAAAATGCAATATCTGCAATTACAGCTTTCCCTTGTGAGTTTCTCATATCTGGACTAAGATTGATCATGAATAATATCTGACTGAAAGGCAGCTGTCTGGCAATATTACCAGCAATGGGAAAAGTGAGTTGTGATTGAGGAAGTGTTGTCTTATTGCAGTAACAAATGTTTTAACAATGTGCGTGTTGATATACAGGTTTTATATTACCAATGTCTTCTTTATGTTGAGTGACACATCAAAGAAAAAGTCAATGAACAGAAAGATTTTTTCCCTGCTTTTTTAAGGAACTTAAAGATTTTTTTAATAATTAAGAGGAGGAGGAAAAGGCTTTAAGAGTGTACACACAAAAATTAAATTAAACAAGAAATAGCAAGGGGAGAGACTGTTGCAAGTTTACCTTGTAAATTTGTACCACTGCGTCCTGGAAGGCTCATGTTACAACTCATTCCTCTACTGAAATGGAATCAAAATGCTCTTTTCTGCTGCTGTTTTAAGGCTGAAAATTGCTTTTTACAGTAATGCAGTGACAATACTACATTCTACTTTTCGTTTTAGATTGCTATTCCTCTCTGCTTTCAGGCTATACCCTGGGAAGATACTGTCAGAGTAGAGCCAAAATGTTTCTTTTGGATTTTGAACACATAAGACTGGGATCTTCTGTATTTAGTTACTGCATTTAGTTCTAAAACTGCACACCCTTATGATGCCCTTAGGATGCATTCTTGTGATTTGGTTAGGATTCAGCTGCTGCTTTCTTTGGGTTTAGTAATGCCTGCTTTAGGCAAACATAAAGTTGAGGGATTTAGATTTTTTTTTTTCTTCAACTGAATGTAATTTTGTCAAAAGCTATTTGTAGATGATCAGTACCTATTCAAATGGCTTTACCAGCATTAGCTCCTGCAGCTTTTTAGCAGTTGCATAAAAGAACAAAGGACTTTTATTACTAATGATATTTAAAAGAAAGATAGAAATTTGGGTTCAGAAAAGGTATTTATGAAACCCCTGAAACCTCATCTATAGCTTACCCAAGGTTGTTTGCACAGAAATTTATATTTATGCTTGTAATAGATTCCATGGTGGCAGATCTGTTTGCCAGAAATTTTAATTCTGTAGTATAGCATGCACAAGCAGAGTTTATTTATTTTGTGTCTTTAATTGAAGCTGGTGACAAAGACTTTTTGTAGTGTCAAAAATGTGTGTGGGGAAAGAAGAGTAATTTTTGATCACTGAGATAAGTAAGTAAACCCCCATTTATATACTGAGCATGATGTCTATGGTATGGAATATTCCATTGGTCATTCTGTTGTTCTGTCTATGCTTCTTATCAACTTCTATGGGAAGCTGAAGAGTCCTTGAAAAGTACAAACATTGCCTAGCAACAACTAAAACAATATGCATTATTGACATCCCGGTCACAGCAATCACTAGAAAGAAGATTAACTCTTTCCTAGCTGAAACCAAGACAAATACAGGATATAGGTCTGAAAGTGCTTCTTCAGCAAATAATACATAACTTGTAAAAATTACTTTACACTTTCCATGACCCAACTGATTTATTTCTTCTAAATGTCTTCTTGCTAAGGCATTCTTGCCAAGTTACTTTTTCCAAATGACTGTTGTTTTCAAAGCTTTTTTCAGTGGTTGAGACTTAGCAGAAGAGAATCAAGGCTGAAATGGGGCAATATGTCATTCTGTGTCCCGAAGCACTAGGTTTCATTTTTCTTGCCCTCTTCACAATACATGTCAATAGTGATAAATTATCCACTGTATTTAGCTGAATTATGTGATGAAGTTATTTCCTCTGGTAAGGATTGCTTTTGGTATACATTTGTTATGTAATGGGGTTTCTTTCTGTATATGTTGTACCTTCAGTGGTCTTATTGTCTGTTTTTTTTCATAATGAGGAAGCTGTTGAGGTTTTGGCAGAAATTACCAAACAGTTTCTGAAACCAAAACTGCAAATTTTTTTTTCTGTTTTGATGCCTTGGACTTTCTACTTTTTAATACTGCTCTCGTGCATAGTTTGTATCCATGCTGAAAACCGAAGTTCTCTTGACAGCCCTGAGGATCTTTAAGCCTGTCATTTTTAAATGTATTCCCATCTATTTCAACTCTGCATCTGGCAGATTGTCAGAACAAACAGGGTCACATTTTGAAGTGAAAAGTCTAAAAGGCTCAGCTTTGTAACTCAAACCTTTCTTTTGAAAGCTGAGTGACTAAGCTACAGCACCCTCTTTTCCTCACTATGTTACTCTCAGTAGTCAACCTTGTTTCCAAGGAAGAGTCATTCTTTTGAAAGACACCATGAAGAGGAATCAAGGCTGCATACAGCTAAGTCCCAATAACACATTTTGAACCAAGTAGCTCACTCAGAGGTGCAGTTGCACTCTGAAAAGGATTCTGGCATTGCTGGAAACACGAAATTGTGCTTGTGTGCAAGACAGGTGGAAATATGTATTTCCCTTTCTAGTTCCCTGTTCCTGACTCCCAAGTCAAATGTTAGAATAGTGAAAAAAAAAGGCTTGATTGACCGGCAGTTCTGCTTATGTATTTATTTTGTCTTGGTTTTCCACTGTAAGTAGTGTGAAGTATAGTAAAAGCTTTTATTCTGATTGTAAAAGCAGAGGAATCCTAAAGTTGCAGAGCATCACTAAGTATTGGATCATAATGTCCTAGGCCTCATGTCACAATATTACTCAAATTGGCATGTAGTCATACAATAAAAAAAACCCAACTAAACAAAAAAGAACTCCAATCCAAAACACACATTCCGCTTTCTTTCCTTAAAGCCTAAATTGTTGGCAAATGTAATTTTCACTTCTTCTCCCCTGTCTGATTACAGAAAAGGGAAAAATAAGGTAATATTTTATATCTTCCTCTATCTTTTTGTCAGTTTCTTTGTAGGCATACTGGCTCCAAAATAATTTTAAGAAAAAATGCAGAAATGGATCCCAACAGCTCTTGTAATACTGTTTAGCTTTCTTCTCACACCTGTTTCCTCTGACTGGTGGGTTTTTTTTCTTTCCTGGGGAGAATGAGCCGAATGTCAACAAGCTGTCTGAAACCCACATTTAGAGAGCAAAACTATGAGGAAAGAACTGTGAACATCCAGTGTTGCTAATCTCAAAATCTGAGGCTCAAAATGCATAACAAAGACTAAAAATTTATCAGATTAAAGTATAAAAAAAATTCATTTGAATCTGTCTCTACTTATAGGTGTATTACCTCCTGATGCTTACAGTCACACAACCACAATGTTGCCAATACATTCTTTTTTTTACAAGGTGCTTTTTCTGTGTCTTCACCACTTGCAGAACATTGGTTTTGGTTGTCTGAAACTACAGCTTCAGATTCTTCTGATCCCTGAAAAATGAATGCATTAATTTTCCTCCTTCCTTAAAACATTTGTTTGTTTTCTTTGACTCCAATAATTGATGCTTTACTTGTTTCTCACACCGGTTTTGTCAGTCCGGCTTACTGTGTCCCCCTTAATTAATTTCTCCAGTTCCCTTGGTGACATGAACTCTTACAGGTGCATACACACTTCTTGTGCTCACTGCTTCTGGCATACAAGGAAAGGAGCAAAGAGGAGATCTTCAATTTTTCCCAAACAGGAAAGAAAAGCAGAGCTCAAAAGTCACTTGGGTGTGGAATGCCTTAGGAAACAGAGATAGGTTAAAGTAGCAGCAATTTTTGTAAACAGCATGGAGATTTTTTCCTGAATAACTACTTTGCTAACTCAGCTATTTCCAACAGTTTCAAGAGACTTCAAAATATGTGATCTTGAAAACATTCCCCACCTCATCTGCTCTCTGTGTGATCTTGGTTGATCCCAAGCTCAAGATAAGACCACAAGATTGTGATATAAATGAATAAAAATTATATCTTTCCTGCAAACAAAGATGAGAAAAAGCTATGAGGGGAAAGCAGAATACTCTGTGGAATATCTCAGGGTATCGCTATGAACCAGGATATCTGTTTTCCAATTTTTTTCCCTCTGTCAAAACAGAGGTGCTTTTGTATAGACAAATTTTATTTGTTTGGGATTTGTGTAGATGTGATTTCCCAGGTGCCAGTCAATATTGCCTGTATGGGCAGAAGAGATGACTCTTCTCTGAATGGAAAAGAATGGTTGATAAAGTTAACAGTGCTTGTTTTTCAAGCCTAGCAATTACTTATAAACCAGCATATATGGTTTTCACTGAAAACTGTGGTTTCTGGAAAAGCTAATGAGACTTAACACTTCTTGCAGCACAATAATAGGTATTTTTAAACAAGCTGACACAGTTTAATTCAAAAAATGTGATGAATAGTTAACATGAAAAAGTCAAATTTTGATTTTCAGTCTATGTGTAATGTTTGGGATTGGCTCAATATACTTCATCCCATGAATTTCTGAATAGCTCAGAGTCCAATTATCAATCTTAACTAAGCAGAACAACTGCTTTAGTGACTTTCCACATGGCAATTTATGTTAATTTATAGATACACATGCTGTAAGACTAAACCTTTACACAGGAGGTATTGTAACTCATAATGATGCATGGCATACGGGGCTGTATGCATTTCAGTCCCAAGAAAAAAGTAACAGATTGATATTTTAGAACTGGAGGGGAAATAATCTTATTTTTATAAACAAATTAACTCATCCATGCCTTCATACCATTAAAATCCCTCATTATTTAAAATTATAGGTTATGTTTTCATCTCACTCACTTGGAGAAGGGAAATACCATGTCTGGCATGTATCACAGCCTTTTCTGTTTGGCTAACTCCTCTGAGTAAATAGATAAAGCAAATGCACAGTGACAGGAGTTTGAGGGCCCCTTCCCCCCCTTAATTTCTTGTTAGTGGCTTAGACTAGCTTGTTGGGTGTACATTTCTTGCACCCATGTCAGGGATACTATCAGCAAACAAGCTGCGACCTTGAGTAAGGGGGAAGGTAGGAGGGATGGTTGCTGGTGACTTACTTAGGAATTTACCTGTCCACATGATCTAATTCTCCTTGGAAGCAAGCATGCTGAAGGAAAATACCACTACCCTTGTACAAGTGTACCACCTCAGGAAAGCAAGCTGTCTTTTTCTGTTTGGGAGGACAGTACATCAATCATCTTTTGTTTTACCTGTCAGTGCTAAAATGGTGTTTCAGCACTGCACAAAATGAAATCTAAAAGTAGTACAAAAATATCAATTAAGAATCAGAAATCTGGAGAAAAGGGATTTGCAAAGGAGATCCTTTTAATAGCAGGGAGGTCACTGTTTCTGTGTATCACTTTATTATTCGGTAACAAAAAAGCCAAAATGGATGTTTTATTTTAAATATAAAGGTAGTGCTGGATAGCACTACAGAATATATTTGCTTGGCTATTTAGTATTTCTTTTACCCAAGGGTACAAGAACTGTCCTTTTTTCATGTCTTCTTTCCCTGCCAGAAGCACTGCATCTCGTGGACTGTTGGGAAGGGATGAAGGCTGGCACCTCTTTTTACTGTGGGGAAAAGAGAGAGCAAGAAGGTGGGACTGGGTGAGAGAGAGATGTTCATTTGTGGCAGAAGCGGTGCCCACAGTATTGGCTGCTGTTCTGAAAAGGCCAATCTGGCGCAGCCGAATCTGGCAGTCTGTTGTCCTTGATGTCTGCCTCTTTCCCCTGCTGTCGCTGCCTTGCTCCCTGCAATTTGGCATCACAGCAAATTTGCTCCCTGCTTTCAGGGTGATAGAGAAGTAGATTTTCATAAGTCTTATTTCTTTGGAAAAATCCCAATAAACAATAGTTGCTAATATACTTTATTTAACTGAGAGGAGTCTCAATGATGGGGACAATGGAGGTTGTGTTCAACCAAATCACAAATCTGGCTTTGGCCAAAGTTTCTTTCTACCAAAGCTGAAGCTGAGGGAGATGCTTGGATCCTTTTCCATGCATTTTCTTGTTATCTCACCTGAAACAAACAGAATACACTTTACTGCACAGATGTATGAAGCCATTTGTGTTTAAAATAAATAAACATTTTACTGTCTTACCAACAACATGAGTATCATGATGTTCCCTTAAGTTAAGTACACACAATGCGCAGCACTCAGTGCTGTAGAATAAAGTTATTACGCTCTAAATTTTGCCTTTGCTTTCAGTGACATCACTGCAAAACAAGTAAAATTATTCAGCATGAGCAGAATCTGCATGAGCAGAATCTGTTAGTAAGATGAGATGGAAGGACTGATGGTGGTACAGGCTTTTATTAAACCACACTACTTCAGGAGAGAAGGCTCAGGGGAGATCTTGGTATTGACAGATACTTAACGGGAGGGTATAGAGAAGATGGGGCCAGACTTCCCTCGGAAGTCACAGCTGAAGGCAAACAACAACGGACATGAGCTGGATGTATTGCATCTGGCTGGGATGGAATTAATTTTCCCCATAGCAGTCCTCATAGTGCTGTGCTTTGTATTTGTACCTAGAACAATGTTGAAAACACACCAATGTTTTGGCTACTGCTGAGCAGCACTCGCACAGCATCAAAGCTGTCTCTCCAACCACTCTCCCCCCAGGCAAAAAGCCAGTAGGCTGGTAGTAGGGAAGGGTTTGGGTGGGGACATAGTCAGGAGAGTTGACTGAAATTAACCAAAGGGATATTCCATGCCATATGACATTGTGCTCACATGTAAAAGCCAAGAGAAAGGAGGAGGAGGTGGGCATTCATGATTAAGGTGTTTGTCTTCTTAAGCAACTGCTGCGCATACTGAGGCCCTACTTCCCAGGAAGTGGCTGGACATCACCTGCTGATGGGAAGTAGAGAATAAATCCTTTAGTTTTCCTTTGCTTCTGCATGTGTCCCTTGCTTTTCTTTATTAAATTGCCTTTATCTTGACCCGCAAGTTTTTCATCTTATTTTTTCCCCCATGCCACTAAAGAGGGGAATTAAGAGAGCAGCTTGGCAGACACCTGGCAGCCAGCCAAAGTCAGCCCATCACAGTCCTTTGTGGCACCCAACATGGGCGGCATTCAAGATAAGGACAGTAATTGGGAGAGGTAATGGGCAAAACATGGGCTGAACATTGCTAAAGAGCAGACTATTTGTGGGTAACCTTGTAATGGTACTGAAGGGATGAGGGGTGGAGTGTGTGTAAATTGACCAACTTTGTTGTTGATGTGATGATGTTATTTTGATTTTGATGTTGGGAGTTTTTTCGTTGATTTAAGTGAAGTTTGTGAAGATTGTAGATTGGGTGATGAGTGTGTATTTTAATGATAATTCTTAAATATGTGATGCATTGACATGAGGGGTAGAATGTATTTGGTTTATGTGGCAAAGTTTTAGTAGCGGGGAGGCTACAGGGGTGGCCTGTGTGAGAAAACACCAAGATCTACCCCAATGTTGGACAGGGCCCATTCCAGCCAGCTCCAGACCCACTACTGGCCAAAGCTGAGCCAATCAGCGAAGCTGGTGATGTCTTTCTTATAACATATTTAAGAAAGGACAAAAAACACTGTGCAACAGCAGCTGGGAGAAGCTGTGAAGAAGGAGGGGGAGGAGGTGCTCCAGGCACCAGACCACAGATTCCCCTGCAGCTCATGGTGAAGACCATGGTGATGCAGGTTGTCCCCCTGCAGCCTACCAAGGACCATGGTGGAGTAGCTATCCTCCCTGGAGCTCATACAGGACCCTATGCTGGAGAAAATGGATGTGTCCTGAAGGAAGCCACAGCCCATGGAGAACATGTGCTGGAGCAGGCTCCAGGCAGGAGCTGCAGACTGTGGAGAGGAGACTATGTAGTAGCAGGTTTTCTGGTAGGACATGTGACCCTGTGGAGGATCCATACTGGAGCAGCCTTTTCCTGAAGGACTGCACCCTGTGGAAAGAACTCATGCTGGAGCAGTTCTTGAAGAAGTTCTTGAAACCTGCAGGAAGAACTCACACTGGAGAAGTTTGTGAAGGACTGTATCCCACGGGAGGGACCCCACACTGGAGCAGGGGAATTGCATGAGGAAGAAAGAGTGGCAGAGATGAAGTGTTATGAACTGACCGCAAGCCCCAATTCCCATCCTCCAGTGCCACTTGGTGGGGAGGAGGTAGAAGAGTTGTGAGTGAAGTAGAGCCCAAAAAGAAGGGAGGGGTGGGGAGAAAGTGTTTTTAGATTTGTTCTTATTTCTCATTATCCTACTCTGTTTAATTGGCAATAAATTCAATTAATTTCTCCAGGTTGAATTTGTTTTGCTTGTGGTAGTGATTGGTAAGTGATCTGCCTGTTTTATATCAACCCATGAGTTTTTTTGTTGTATTTTCTCCCTCTGTACTGTTGAGGAGAGGGAGTGAGAGAGCTGTTTGGTGGGCACCTGGTGACCAGCCAAGGTCTACCCACTGCATTGGAACATGGGAGGTTCCAAACCACTACAAGAAACACAATTTGCTGTGAATTTGGTCAAACATGGGCACAGTTTTTAAGGAATCTTAATCTGTGGAGATAGTCAAAGCTCAGCTGGACTGTCAATGAGAAGGAAGTTGAACTACATGATCTCTGGAGGTTCCTTCCAACCTACATGATTCCGTGATAGACTGCTGTTGTGTGCCAAATGATCCAGATAACACTGCATGTAGCAATGTTTCCTTCAGTTTTTGTGGATTATGTTAAAAATTAGATGCTAACTACATGACCAGAATGAAAGTCCTCTATCTGGTAAGTTTTCCAGTTAAAATTGAAAAATATTTTAAGGAACAGCCAAGGGAATGCTGAAAATGTGCTGAGAGGTGGAGCAGTAGTTCATCTGTCAATTATCCATGAAGACAAGGACTTGCAGAGATACAGTTTTGTTTAAGGAGAATGCAATTTAAAGCTACCTAACAATTCAGGGGGGAAAAAAAGTGTATTTATTAAATGTGTTTTTACTTTCCTTGCAACTAATATTTTAGCTAACATTTTAGCGCTTTTTTTTTTCCCAGGGTTTGTCAAAATTGAACCTGAAAGATCGCATGGCACAGCACTGCTGCCTAAAATCTGGCATACAAGATCTCATTGTGAAGTTCAACAATAACAAATATGAGCTATAGTTACTTAATATAATTAAGGCTTCCTGACTGAGTCATCTTAAACACAAAATTTAATTACATAGGTACTTCCAGCTTTGGAAGGAATTTAGCACAGTATTCAGGAAAAAATTAATAAGATTGATAAGTATGAAATTATATGCTAACTTGTGATTAATAATGCTTGCTTAAGGCTCTTGGGTTTAGTACTTTCTACTTAACATTAAATATTCAAGAAGTTAATAACAGAGTATTAGAGAAGAATATATTTTTCCTATACTGTAATTATTACCTTTTGGAGTATTCTTGTCAAAATCTATGGTTAGTTGATACATAGAGTTTTCACAGTTAGAACATTGGGATTAGGATTGTAGTAGAGCTTGGCAAGAAACTGAAAATGTCTTGACATTTGCTAGGTTATAGGATAGCCTTTATGAATAAGCAAATTTTATAAATTTTTTTCCTCATGTTAAGTTGCCCATTTTCTTTAAAGCTTTCATCAGGTGAGCAGGCAGGAAACCTCTCTACAGTGACCAAACCACAGTTTATATCAGATTAATTATTTATTGGCTGACACCAGTTTAATGTCTGTTGAAGTCAATAAACACATATGTGCTGGAGAAAGGTACTGTTGGTAAGAGAAGGATAAGGATATACCTAAGGCAAGAACTTAATCAACTATCATACCTTAGAAGATATACATGTTGGCATCTTTTTCTTTTGCTTTATAGCTATATCATTTTCTCTTCACCTTTAAATTTTTTTTGGGGGCGTCTGTTGTTGGTTTCATTTTTGGTATACATAGAGTTACAAACACTGGGAAGACTTGGCTTTGGTTCAGAATATTACATATTGGCAGAATACAAACATATAACTAGTAATAGACCTCATCTTCTCCATGCTTTACAAACCCGCAACTTTGACAGCTTAAAAATATTCACTCTAAATATCTTTAGTATTCATTCGAATGAATACTAAGTCTCAACAGAGACTTCCACAGAGCAACAGGCTAGATATCTTGTTGTCTTCTCCATAGCAGTGTCTGGAGCACTTCTCACTCGCAAGTCATGTTTGAGAGACAGCCAAGTAAAGCCTGAATGTGCAGAGGAGAAAACTGCATATAGAAGTGTGTTGACATGTTGGGATTGAGGAAAATTTATGGAATACTGGAGACCTGCCACAAAAGGATGGCTTTCTTCCTACCACCATTAAAATATCCCTTATAGGCATTTGCATTTCATAGCAAGAGCCTGAGGATAGCTGGTGGAAGAACATATTCTTCACATTGATGGACGCTCCAGTACAGAAACAAAAGTTGGTTTTCATCCTCAAGGTATGCTGGATGTTTTGGGGTTTTTCGTTTTGTTTTGTTTTCAATTAAGAATAACGTGAACTGCTGGGTTTTTCTTGCAACCCTATTTAAGCTCTGAATGAAAATAAAAAAAAAAAAAGAAAAAAATTTAATAAATTGAATAAAAAACCCGCAATACTTTTCAAAGTTGTTTTTTATTTTTCTCTTCTCTAATGTAGAGTCTTTGTCTGCTAATATATTCTCTTTAACACTTGAAAAATCCCCAGTATTGACATTTCTGAATGTTTCCAGGTATATTATGAGGAAAGGTTCTAAAATTTGAGGGATTTCAACATATGTGCTTTTTCAAATGATTTCTTGAGCAGGCTTGTCAGTTACAGTATTCTCCAGGCAGGTTAAATTATGGATTTCTTGAAGTGCGTAACTGCTGCATAGCAATTACCATAGACGTTATTGACAGTATAGACCATCCTATTCCCCAGTATATCAATTTCACAATCAGCTAAATAATGTTTAATCCAGATTGTTAGGGTGATTTTTTTTTTTTTTTCAATCATTGCTCAAGGTTGTAGAAAATATATCAATTTCAGGTTAAAAATCCTATGTTTTTAATGTTTCACTCTTGAAAATACCTTGATTTCATGGAGTTTGAAAAAAGCGTTATCAGATTTAACACACTGTAAATCATCAGGAGGCTCTAACAAAATAAGCAATAAATTGTACTAGTGGGTTTCCCAAGCACCTCTAGGTAAAAACTGATTTTAGGCTTCATGTCCTGAAAAACATGATCATTAATAGCAGATCTTGTCAATGTGCAACGCCATGAGATTAAGAAAAATACATTTAAAAGCAGTTGGCAATTTCCTCACAAAACACATTTTTATTATTTGTGCTGGACACCTCTGGCAAAGGATATTTCAAAAGCTTGTATTAGTTTATCTGAGCTTGAAGATTAGACATTTGCCTTCATATGTTATTTAAATATGCCTTCCTGAAAATCTTTTGCAGTGAATAAGTAATCATAGTCCTTTAAGAAAAATTTAATTACTAGAAGATTCTTCCTTCTTATCTACATCTTTTTTACTTTCCTTTTTTCTAAGTGAAACAAACCAGACTCCGGTGTTTTTTTTTACAAGCTGAGTGCCTGTCTCTTTTGGCATTTAAACCATCATGCTGAATAGCATCTGAGGCTTCATTAGAACTAAATTGAGAGGGATACTTTTCCTGTACCTCTTACACATGACATCCTTGATAATATATAAAAGAACTACTTTGTTGGTTTTTGTAGCTTTTGGTTGTGATCCACAATCCTCCCAGATCCTTTTCTGACAAATTTCTGTGTTTCTGCATAGCCAATTATTTCCTACTTGTACAATTCATTTTCCCTTCTGTAATACAGTCTTATGGTCTCCACTTGGATTTTCTTATTGCTGCTTCTTAATTTTTTTTTTTCATTTGTCATGATAATTTTGAATCTGCATCCTCTCTTCCAAAATATTCACAGTCTTGCCTAGACTGTTACTGTCTATATTTTTTGTGAGCGCGTTTTCCATTTTCTCATAAAATTGTTCCATTATTCAAGGGCAACTGAGTAGAATAGATTCCAGAGTAGATCTCTATTGGAAACCACCTGCAGTGCCCTGTAGGTGTAACGATGCATAAGCTTATCTGCATTGCTTTGAGATTTTTTCATTTGTTTCTTGTTTGTTTATTTATCTAGACAGAGTATACTTAATTTATGAGGTGTTTGTGTGTAGAAGGTATCAAAATCTTTGCAAAGATGTATCCTGTTAACTTGGCCATATATTTAGATAAAGAAGATCTGTCCTTGACAAATCTATGCAATCATCTCATTTTCTAGGTACTAATAAATTGTTTAATAATTTCAGCTGTCATCTTTTCATTTATTGAAATTAGACTGATTAGTTTTTCTTTACTCATCTCTGTCTTTTCTGTTCTAGTAAAAGACAATGTTCTTTAAACTCCCTTGTCTTCTGATGCATTTTTTAAGATAGCTATTAATTGTCTAGAAAGAAAAGGGGGATAGATTATACAGTGTTTAGATACTTAAAAATGTCTCAAAAATCCACTGGACTTCTCATGAGAATCGTTAAAAACACAGCCAAAATAATTTTGGAACAATGTTCCAAATCTCAGTTAAATTGGCTTCTCTCTGAAAAGTGGCAGGAATAACAAAAGAGAAAATATCAGCTTCTAGTGTAACTTCTCTTGCTTGTTACTTTTTGTTGATATTTAAACAGCAGATCTTCATCTTCTGTTTTCTTCTAGCTTAGTCGTAAAATAATTTCTTGTTGCTTTATATCCCTTGACAGTTATAACTGGTTTCACGTTTGCCTCAGTCATTTTATTCAGTGTTTCTGCCATCTCTTTAAACTCATATCTTTATTCCTGATTTTCCCGTTTATGATCTTTTAAATTATTTAACACATTTCTTGCAATCCTACTGTTCTCTTATTGTTTCTTACTTTCTCTTTTAGGGCTATGTTTTCCAGTAAACACCAATTCTTCTATATTTTTTCCTCTCTCAGGTTTTCTGCTCAAGGCTCTCTAACTGCCACTTACCTTAGTATATTGAGGTTTGGGGTTTTTAGAAGTCCATTATTCTTAAGTCATGCATAAGATTTGGAATAGTCCTTTTCATAGGAATACTTTTATTTTGAGATTGTGGTATTACTACTATGACATTTTTACAGACTAGATTTTTTTTTTTTTTGTTCTGAGAAAAGCATGCTACAGCAAAGAAATATTAGAATTTGAGTCTGAAAATTGAAGGCATTCCTGCAAAAAAAAATGAGATGTCATAAAACAACATATCGTGGGTCTAACCATTACTTTCTTTCCTCCTATGAATATTTCTATGTAATAATAAATGCTGTGAAAGGCAGAAAAAGGCTCATTGTACACCCCTTTATCACTATGGAAAAATGTCCCTACAGAAATGTATTGCTTTTATTTAAACTTTTAAGCTTTCTGTCTATTCCTAGGCATAGGGTAGCTACTTTGAAGTTTTATCAAAAGTACATTTCAAAGAGTATTTGCAAGTGTGCATGATAAAATGACTGACCGAAGAAAGGAAGTATGGCTTTGGTTCATAGTGACTCCTGCTGGGAGGCAGGAAGCTGTCGGTAGAACTGACAGCATTTAAAAAAATACTCCAGTTGTGTGAGGTGAAGAGAGTCCCTTGACAGGTGAATCATCTTGTCTGTCACTGAAGTCAAAATGTCTAATAGTTGTCTTCAGCTGAAAGTGAAGTTAATGTTTTATATCATTATGGAACAATAAAAAATCCATAGTAAATTATTAAGACTGAAATGGTGCTATTTCAATACATTATAAAGCAAGGGGGGTTTTTTATTCTTAGTGTCAAACCAAAATTTGAGTTTCCTGATTAGCTCTGGTCATGCAAAGTATAGAGCTGATATTTTAAGGATCTAAAGTAGCACCATTTAGCATCCTCTCCACTACTCCATATTGCAGAGAAGTTCTTAAGTCGTCGTACAAGCCAATACTAACTGCAAATGTAGTTTGTTTTCTGGCATCAAAACTTTTATTTTCAACTTTCATTACTAAAAGAAATGTAAAGATCTACTCAAAAATATTACCTGAATGTTGTATTCATGTTTAGTTAAATTGTGAAACTTGTTCCCAAGAACATCTCTGAGAATGGGATTTCAACTTCTCAAATATCTTTCAGAAATTGATAGTTTTGTGGAAAGACAGTATTCAGTTTATTAATAAGGATAACAAATTTAATAGGAGATACAATCCTAGTGCTTCAGGTTTAGCCTGATATTGAAATCTAGATGGTTAAAGGTGCTTTTAAATGGGACAGAAGATGCTGTTTTTTTTCATAAATAGAGTTTCTTGCACATTTCTCTATGATATCAATTGTTACCAAGTGGATAGTATTATGGACAGACTATAGATGTGAGATGAGTATGTTCCTGATTCACAAGGAGTTAGAAACTTTGTGAGATTTTAAGTTATGTGATTTGCGTAAAATAATCCTTAGTACAGTTGAAATCCATACTATTACGTGGTGTAAGTCTATCAAACTCAGTAGGAGTTTTGCTATTTTTTAAAATTGGTCCAAATGACACAATCAAAATTTGATATTAAGAAATAAGACTTGCATGGTCTTAGGTCCCCTTTTGTGAACAATTTTTTATTAAACTGCTTCTTAGCACCTGCTGAGCTGCGTTACTGTGGTACTTTTTGATCGGTCACGTAACAACCGAATATACACATTGCAGTGAGAGAAGACAGGTGAACTGGCACTTTTGAGATGAGGAGATTCACTGTCATAGAAGATATGTGGAATGTAGTCTTAAGAAAATTTCAGTTTTACTCATACATTACAACTTTTTTTTTTTTAAGTACAGTTAATCTATTTTCATGGAAACAGCTGTCCACAAGCAATGAGAAAAGAGAGCTTTGTGAAACTGTAATTATAATATCAGTATAAAACTTGATACAAGCATCTCTTTTCTCTGCTAGATAATTTAATGTTATCATACTATGTAACAATGCCTCTGAATAGTCACAGTTTTCTTAGTAGTATGGAAAGACCTTTACCTAAATAAAAAAATTGCTAAATTATTTTAGGCTTCTATAGAGATTTGGGATTTTTATCTTTTCAAATAATGTATCCTTTTCTATACTTCAGTTTTCAAAAACAGTGTGGTTTCATTTTTTTTTTTTTTTTTTTTAACAGGAGTATCTTGACTCTTCGTTATAGCATTCACTGAACAATTTGCATATACTGCTTTGGACTTCTGTATTTTCCTCTAATTACCATTTGGGCTAGACAATCCCCTATGCTCTCTCTACCTTATCCTATTTTTTTTATTTGGACAGAAACATTGCCTCTTGTGTTAAATTTTATTCCTTTCTTTTTCTTCTTCTTCTATCATCTTCTTTAAAATGTAATTCCTGCAAATACATAATGTTATATTTATATTTACAGTGGCAGGCTCCTTTTTAAAATAAAGGAATACCTATGAGATTTTTCACACTGAAAGAACTAATTTTAAAAGCTAATTTTCCTCTGTAATTTTTTTAAACACTGCTGATCAATGACAACCTTAACAGAAGTTATAATTGGAAAAAAATAGAAGGAAAAAGTAATTACTAGCATGACGGTTCAGTTTTTCATGGAAAGACTGAGCCAAATGACAAATATTCCAAGTAACTCATTGATTTTTATGACCATTTTTTATACAATTTCCACTTTTAAAAATAATAGTTATTTAGAAGGCAACCTCAAGGAACAGAATGTGTTGAGTGGAGTGCTTGCACAATGATATCCATCAGCTGGCTTTAAAAAAATCTGTGTTATGGTTTTTTGAATGATGAAGGACATGTTTGTTTCATGTTGATGTTTCTGCCTATAAGTCATCAAAAGTACCAGTGAATTCAAGGCTTGGAGGCAAGGCTTCACCTTGCTGAAGTCAATGACAAACATCAAATGACTTTAATGGGACCTAGTACAGTCTGAATCTGTACAGCATTATTAATACAGTAAATGTGTTATTATTTAACTAAGTTAAGCATCAATGACAAAATCAGTTTTTATTCTTGATTTGTTTGCTTCAATGTGTTGCTAAATTCTATGCATTTGCCTCCCTCTAGACAATTCATCACAGCTCTCCAAAGACAAAGATGCCATTTCTAACCTTAAAAACCTCTGTTGATTATGCAGGCTCCACAGAATATTAATATTTAGTGACTCTTTAAGTCTTGAATTTCTGAGTTAAATCACTTGTGACTTTGACACCACATTTTCTTTTGTCAGTATCTGACAACACCTGAAGGAGTCTAGTCAATGTAAGACTGAAAGCTAACAGCATGTATAGTCAGTATAGCTGGAGACAATAGACCTGCTATGGTTGTATACTGTAATTACATGTTCTGCTTGATTTCTAGAGTATTACTCTTGAAACTCAGAACATAATTTAGTATTATTACTTTTATTTATTGCCTTATTTTATTCACTAAGTACGAATACTTAATAAAGTGCCATACGTATTATTGAAAAAAAACCTTGTACTTTTATTTGAAAAGATGCTGGATTACTTGATCTGAAACCCTTTTTTTGGGAGGGGGCGTGATTCAATAATATAGTTAAGCAAAGAAATGAAGTATGTAAAGGGTACCTTGTTGAAGTGAGACTATAGCTGAGATTAGCAAAATAGAAAATTTTTATCTCGTGAGAAATTCTGATATTTTTTCATACTGATTCAGGATGAAAATAACTATTTTTGATACAATTACAGAGTCACATATTTTGATTGTTGAAACGAGCTAAAACAGCCAGCTTATTTTTGGCTCCCACTTATCATTACTGTTTGTTTAGTTGTGCCTGCTACTCTTGTATGATTCTGTAGGCCAAGTTAGTCAGACAACATTAACAAAGATGACTTGGGCTCACAGTATACTCTGTTGTCTGAAGAGTTTACTGTTGGAGAATAAGGAATAATTTTAAAATTTGAAAAAATTGAACGAACCGCTCTGTAAAAATCAAATCCTCGGTACATCAAAACTTGTTCAATCAGAACAGGATTCTTTTGATTTGGGTCCTCAGATAAGGAAGAGGAGAAAGAGAGTGTCAGACGAGAATTAGATGATTATAAACAGCATCCTAAAAAGTAGCTTATCTTTTTCAGAGCTGGCACTATTTTGTAATCACCATGACACAGAATCATTTTAAGGAAGGCTCAAGTATGGTTTTGTTTAGAGGGAATGTCTTTCATGCAGATAGTTCTGAAGAGTAAAATTAAAAAGCAAACAAACCCAAAACAATAAAAACCTCAGCCTTTCTCAAATGGCCCTCTTTTGGTAATAACTGTCAAGAGAGGAATTCAAAGAAAATGTTGGAATAAGTTCCATGCATACAGCTGGACTGTGGCAGGGGAGGAAGCAATTGCTCCCCAGGTCCCAGCTTCTTCTCTTTCTTGTCTCTTGGAAGGAATAGCATTGGTATGTCATTGTATGTCATTGCTTGTTGCTCTGCATGTTAAGCCAGAAAATTAAATAGAAGTTTTACCTGTCAGCATTAAAGTTATTTGATTGTCATGCCCTTTCCTTGTTTCTCAAGACTGTGATGCTTTCATCTTGGGCAAGTTATTATTTGTTTAGATGCAAGAATGTGTTATCTAGTGAAGAAGAATCCTATTGCATGAGGAGAAAAATGAGCGAAGATGATCAGATGCTCAGGTCTTGCCTGTGGACTTTCATTATGATAAAGCAAGCAGCTTATCCAGTTTGTTTCTTTCTTTTTTTTTTTTTTTCCCCTGGATGTGCACTTATAGGCACCTTAAGGTAAACAAAGGGGAGAGTGTATTAACTTACTGAAGTTATGGATATCTTTGGGTGAAACCTTCAATGACTTAAATAAGAGAGTGATTTTTTTTTTTTTTTCCCCCTCCTGTGTCTTGTTCCATTTCAACCTTTCTAAAGTCAAGGAAATTTTCTTTCTTTGTGCCCATCTGCTTTCTTCATGTCAATGTTATTCTATTCTTTCCTTTCTCCCTGATTTTGATGTCACTGCTAGCCTTCCTTATATCACCGATCCAAAGCTCACAGGGGTCAGTAGTGCTCAATCTCTATATATAGAAGTTTGTTCTGTGGAAGCTTTGAGGTTTTCAAAATGCTTTTCCTTTCTATCCAGTTAAAGTGAAGAAAAAATAAATGGGAAGGTGAAGAACAACGTTCATCACCTTTCCCCACTCCCAGAATATCCAGTAGCTTTTTTATCAGGGCACTCAGTGCTGACATCAGGGACCCATGTTCCAGCTATAAATCTGTAGGCTGCTTCAATTTTATGTTCTACCTAATCCATAACAGGAGGTTTGAACTACTGTTCCTCCTCAGGTTCTGCATTTACACCCTAAATAAATAGCCCTTCTGTAATTAATGTCTCTGCCTTTTACTGGAGCTGTTCTGTTTTGTTAAAGGTAATCATTCAGTGAATGAAAAGAGAAAAAAATGCTAAGTTCAGCATTTGGATTTGGATGTGTAAAGTATATTTAAGTTCTTACTCTCAATTTATGAGTACCCTTTTTGTAGGGGAAAATCTCAGAGTGCCTCTCACAAATACTTGGGTACAGACTTATTAGCATGGAGGGGACATCACCAGCATCTGTGTATTGTGAGCTTCCCCACCATGCGACACAAATGTAAGCTTGCCTGTCTTCTGCCCTTGTCCATTTGAATCAGGACTCCTGTAGACACCAATATCTGATTTTAAGAACAATCTATCCCTTTGAAATTAGGTCATACATTTGATAGAAGTATTTCTATGTGAAGAAATTAGTATTTCTAAGAAAAGACTTAATCAGAACAGTTTATCAGATGTAATTTCTATCACATGGGAAACTTTCTGTTTACTTCAGTGTGATTTTAATAACACTTTATAAATCTATCAGAAGGCATATATCAGCATGCCAGACTTCTAAACTGGGTTAACGTCTAATAATATATCTTGCAATGCTTGGGCTTGCTATACATACATATAATATTGAGTAAAAGAAGTCGGAAACACATTATGGGAAGGTTTTTTTCAGCCAGATTGAGCAACTGTGAGAAACTTACTGAACTAGCCATATTAATAAGGCATAGAAATTAATCCAGCAATATCTCCAAGAAGTCCAAACTCTCATATACTTCACCACATTCCTCTGGTGATTGTTAAGACACAACTCCTTCTCCCCAAAACCTCCCAAGCCCTCAGGATAGAAGTATTGCTTTTCTAGTTTTGTTGTATGAAAGTATCATTCCACGGTGATTTAGAGTATTTAGAATGTACTGTTAAGTCTGAGCAGGTGGAAGAGCAGAAACTGTTATGTCCGAAATTCTCCAAATTTCTTTGAAACATATGATTTGACCAATAAGCATTATTTAATTTGAAAACATTTTGTCAGGAATTTTCTGGGCAGCAGTGGACTTGATTGCATTGTATAAACATGAAAGAACTCGCAATGACCAAGAAAAAACAAAGCTGAATTTATGCAAGTAAGGTATTCATTCAAGGCTTGCATCATCCTCACCAAATTCTCTGCCAATTTGAAAATATCTTATATCAGATGTCAAACTAATGTTAAAGTCTCTTCATGTCTGAGATCATATTCCTGCTAACTTTTGAGTAAATAAGGTTTCTTTGGGCTAGTTTTTTTAATTAGCTGGAGTTTCAGATTTGATACCTAATCAATTACAGGCTGAAATAGAAACAATTCCCTCAGAACTGTAAAACGTCCCTTTGGGTCTCGGGCTGCTATTCTGCACATCATTCCTGGAGTATATGAAATTTCAGAAAACTCAACTGGAATTTTTTGAACCACATGTAACTGTTGCTAAGTTAAAACCCCTCAGTTTTGAGTAGGAATCGGTAACGGCAGTAATGCTGCCAAACTAGAGAAGGATGCCTTGCAGTGAAGTTGCTGCTGTAATCTACCGTAGTTCTTCATGACTGAGCGAGTGAATGTGTTTTGTAATCTATGAAATCCTTTTCCAGGTTGCTACCTCTCTGTTGTTCACAAAGGAGTCAAAAGCATAAAGATATGTAATTCCAAAGAGCATGTTGTATAAAGCCAAAATATTTTGTAAATGTCTCTAGTCACATCTCTTATTACATTAATGGAAAAGTAGATACTTATTCTAAAATACTTACTAAGACAAGTCCAGTATAATATATTGCCCTCTTATGATGTTAACCTGGGTATCTATATCTGCTGCAGTTGCAGCAGAAGATGGCAGTCTTTATTCAGCATAGAATGCCTAGACTAAATATTTTGATTTCAAAGGAGCAGTAAGCACTCTCATCTATTAAGGAAGCCTATATGCAAATAGTAATATAGTAAATCTTTTGTAAGCATGTCATTTCTGCATTAAGAGCTATGTAATAAAGCAGAAACCATGTTTTGCATTATTAAAGCACTAAAAGAATCAGATTATGCAGCCCTAATGCTTCACTGAGCATCATTGAGCTAAGCTGTCTTGTGTTGTGTACAATGTTTATATTTTTTTATTATCAGAAGGGTGTTTAGAGGGTAAAAAGTTTACAGTCCAGTAAAAACGAGTAACTGATTGTCTTCCCAGTTCAGAGATACTGAAAACTCCTGATGGTGTGATATTTTTTGTATTTGTAAAGTTAGGTGATCAAAACCTCAAATTAGGAGATCTCCTTCTTAAAAAGAAGACAAATGAACTAAAACAGCCCCAGGTTTTTATTCTCTTACTTCAGATACATCTACAAGTGGCAGACCTAACTCATTTTTAAAAAGCTGGACCAAAAACTTGAAGAATGTTCTTTGGGTTCTTTTTCATCCTCACTTTTCTTGGAGATAATGGTAGGCATTCATCAAACACAAATTCTTCTCTATATACCTTAAATCTGACTTATAAATTTTTGAACAATATTAATCACAACTCTTACTGAAGTGTTTTTCTATCACTAATCCAGACACTACATTCATGTTAACAGGAACAGGAATCTTTCAACAGATAATGCCTTTTACCTTGTGAGATGAGAGTTCCAGTTCCCTGATCTGTTGCTGATAGTTCTGTAACGTGATGAGTAAGAGCTTCCTGTATTTGCTTCCTTTGCCATCAGCATAAACTATGGTAGATAAGGGTTGGAATGAATACATACATGATCTCCAACTTACCTGAAGTGCTTCTGTCTCTTACTCTTCCATGAAAAATTTGCTTTATATTTTTTGTGTCAGTTTCTAACAGTCATAAATGATTACACACTTTTTTCAAGTGCTGAAGTCACTAAGGCTCCCTGCAGTCACTGAAGTTTTAGAAGTTTTTCAGTTCCTGAATACCCACTGAGGTAATTTGACTTTCTTTTTTTGAAATAGAATATGCATCATCCCTCAATCTTCTGTGATTTTTTTTGATGAAAAATGTTATCACATGTCTGTTGTCAGATCTTTGTCATTTGTTTTTTTACTTATAGAAGAAGGTATAATATGATAACCCTCCAGAAAGTGTTGTATTTATTCTCTTTAAGAACTGTCAGTTTCCACTAAAACCTGTTGCAAATTCTCCACCTATATGGAATAGAGGTTCACAGTTGAACAGAGCCAACTAGTTTTATTGAGGCAAAGAGAGATTCATCACTAACAGAAGTCACAAGTGTGATAGAGATACCACCCAGTGTGCTACAACAGAACTGGATGGAAAACTACTTTTCGTCTCATAGAATTTTAAGACTTTCACATATTTCCCATTTCATCTCAGGTAAAAGCCATACCCTTCCATGCAGAGTTGGAGAGACCAGCCTTTCAAAATAACTAACACTGAAGTAATTTTATCCATCTGAGAATGGTGTTTTCAAAATTTTCCTTTGTTTCAGTTATTGTCCAGACTTGCTAGTACATTCCCAAGGAGAACTACATTTTTGTCTAATCAAAGTTTTCTTCTAGAAACTCTTTTTTTTTTTTTTTTGTAATTGTGATATGTAAAAGACTGATCCTGCAAGGTTTAGTGCAGGTTGAAGCACTGAAAAAATGTCTTTATGCTATTTATGACAAAAATTCTAACTAACAGAAAAGAGTCTTGCTATAGTATGCTAAATATGTATATTTTAGTTCTTCCAAGTCTTAAAACAGGTCAGATTACAAGTTATTTCTTCCTGTAGTTCTGCAAAATAGACTGTTAGATTTTATTCATTCGTACACTGAAACATTATCCTACTTTGAATTTCTTGCTTAATGTATTTTTCTTTTTTTTCCTTCTGTTTACTTCTTCCTTTTCTTTACTTTTTTTTTTTGAATCATTCTGTTGCAAAACCTTTTGTGATACTTGCTTGGAAAATTATTGACTTACCAATTTCGTGTGGAAGAATGAAGCTTATGTTGATAGATTTCTAAAATTTCACAAACTTCAGGGTGTTTTGCAGATGTTACTAAGGTCCAAGGTAGAATCACAGAATTACAGAATCACAGAGCGGTAGGGGTTGGAAGGGACCAACTTCCAGATGAAGGGAGACCATTTAGTCTAACCCCCTGCCAAAGCAGGTTCACTGAAAGCAGATTGGACAGGAACGCATCCAGGTGTTTTGGATATCTCCAGAGATGGAGACTCCACAACCTTTCTGGGCAGCCTCTTCCAGTGCTCTGTCACCCTCAAATTAAACAAGTGTTTCTTTGTGTTCAAATGGAATTTCCTGTGTTACAGTTTGTGCCCATTTCCCCTTCTCATGTTGCTGGGCGCCACTGAAGAGAGTCTGGCCCCATCCTCTTGACACCCGCCCTTTAGATATTTATAAGCATTGAGATCCCCTCTGAGTCTTCTCTTCTCCAGGCTAAACAGACCCAGGTCTCTCAGCCTTTCCTCATAAGAGAGGTGCTCCATTCCTTTGATCACCTTTGTACTCTTCCACTGGACTCTCTCCAGTAGTTCCTTGTCTTTCTCGAACCAGGGGGCCCAGAACTGGACACAATACTCCAGATGTGGCCTCACCAGAGCAGAGTAGAGGGGGAGGAGAACCTCCCTTGGCCTGCTGACCGTGGTTTTTTTAATGCACCCCAGGATACCATTAGCCTTCTTGGCCACAAGGGCGCATTGCTGGCTCATGGTCAACTTGCTGTCCACCAGGCCCACCTCTTGCAGAGCTGCTTTCCAGCAGGTCAACCCCTAAACTGTACTGGTGCACGGGGTTATTCCTCCCTAGGTGCAAACCCTACACTTGCCCTTGTTGAACTTCATTAGGTTCCTCTCTGCCCAATTATTTAGCCTGTCCAGGTCTTGCTGAATGGCAGCACAGCCTTCTGGTGTGTCATCCACTCCTCCTAGTTTTGTGTCATCAGCAAACTTGCTGTCCCCTCATCCAGGTCATTGATGAATATGTTGAATAAGACTGGACTCAGTACTGACCCCTGAGGAACCCCGCTAATTACAGGCCTCCAATTGGACTCTGCGCCACTGATCACAACCCTCTGAGCTCTGCCATTCAGCCAGTTCTCAATCCACCTCACTGTCCACTCATCTAACCCACACCTCCTAAGCTTACCTATGAGGATGTTATGGGACACAGTGTTAAAAGCCTTGCTGAAGTCGAGGTAGGCCACATCCACTGCTCTCCCCTCACCTACCCAGCCAGTCACACCATTGTAGAATGCTATCAGATTGGTCAAACATGATTTCCCCTTGATGAATCCATGTTGACCACTCCCAATAACTTTCTTTTCCTTCACATGCTTAGAAATGACATCCAAAATGAGCTGTTCCATCACCTTTCCAGGGATGGAGATAAGGCTGACTGGCCTGTAGTTTACTGTAGTTTCCTGGATCCTCCTTCTTGCCCTTTTTGAAGACTGGAGTGACATTGGCTTTCCTCAATCCTCAAGCACCTCTCCTGTTTTTCATGACCTTTCAAAGATGATGGACAGTGGCTTCGCAATAACATCTGCCAGCTCCCTCAGCACCTGTGGGTGCTTCCCATCAGGGCCCATGGATTTGTGGGTGCCAGGTTTGCCTAAATGATCTCTAACTTGATCTTCCTTGACCAAGGGAAAGTGTTCCTTTCTCCAGACTCTCTTCCTTACGTCCAGGGTCTGGGACTCCTGAGAGCCAGCCTTAGCAGTAAAGACTGGATCAAAGAAGGCATCCAGTAACTCCGCCTTCTCTGCATCCTCTGTCAACAGGGCACCCACCTCATTCGGCAGCAGGCCCACACTTTCCCTAGTCTCCCTTAAGCTACTGATGTACTTGAAGAAGCCCTTCTTATTGTCCTTGACATCCCTTGCCAGATTTAATTCCAAGTGGGCCTTAGCCTTCCTCATTGCATCCCTGCATACTCTGACAATGCTCCTGTACTTCTCCCAAGTGGCCAGTCCCTTTTTCTGCATTCTGTAAACTTCCTTCTTCCATTTGAGTTTTTCCAGAACCTCTTTGCTTATCCATGTAGGTCTCCTTCCTCCTTTGATTGATTTCATACTCATAGGGATGTACGGATCTTGAGCTTAGAGGAAGTGGTGCTTGAATATTAACCAGCTCTCTTGGACTCCCCTACCTTCTAGAGCCTTAACCCATGGGATTCCTACAAGTAGGTCTTTGAAGAGGCCAAAGTCAGCTTTCCTGAAGCCCAGGTTTGTAATTCTACTTTTTGTCCTGCTTCTTCCATGCAGGATCCTGAAATTCACCATGTCATGGTCACTGCAGCCAAGGCTACCCCCAACCTTCACATCCCCAACTAGTCCTTCTTTGTTAGCACAAGGTCCAGCAGCCACCTCTCTTTGTTGGCTTTTCCACCACCTGTGTCAAAAAGTTATCAATACTCTGCAGAAACCTGCTGGACTGTGCATGCTTGGCTGTGTTGCTTTTCCAGCAAATGGGTTGTTGAAGTCCCCCATGAGAACCAGGGTCTGTGATCGTGAAGTTATTTCCAGCTGTCTGTAGAAGACCTCATCAACTTCCTTTTCCTGATCCAGTGATCTGTAGTAAACACCCACAACAGTGTCACCCATATTAGCATGCCCCTTAATTCTTACCCATAAGTTCTCAACACTTTCTTCATCCACCCCTATGCAGATCTTGATACATTCCAGCTGCTCTTTTGCATAGAGAGCAACTCCACCACCTTGTCCCGCTGGCTGGTCCTTCCTAAAATGTACATAGCCATCCATGACAGCATTCCAGTCATGCGAGCTATCCCACCGTGTCTCTGTAATTGCAATGAGATCATGGCCCTGCGTCCGCACACAGATCTCTAGTTCTTCATGCTTATTCCCCATGCTGCGTGCAATTCAGAGAGGTAATTGAGTATGCAGGTTTCCCTGGAGGGGAGCAAGAGGATCCACCATAGCCATACACACCCTTGAGGTGGCTGACCTTCTGTTTCTCCTCTTGTGAGTTGGTTAAGGAACATTTGTCGCTGCTCTGGTTGGCTTGGCTTATTCCCCAGCAGAATGCAATGGCATGAGCATTGCCATTTTGGACCCCACCCCGTGAGTCCAGTTTAAAGCCTGCTTCACCAAGTTGGCCAGCCTGCTGCCAAAGATTTTCTTACCTCTTCTAGACAGGTGGATTGTATCCCTCTCTAACAGGTTACATTAATCGAAGAATGTCCTGTTGTCATAAAAGTCAAAATCCTCATGATGGCACCAGCCACGTAGCCAGGAGTTGATATGCATTATCCGTCCATTTCTGGCTGCTCCCTTTCCTCTAACTGGTAAAATGGAGGAAAAGATAACTTGGGCATCAATGTTTTTCACTTGCACCCCCAGGGCTTTATAGCTTTCCTTGATTCTTCACAGGTTCCGGCTTGTGTTATCATTCATGCCCACATGAAAGAATAACAGTGGACAATAGTCTGTGCTCTTGTCAAGTTGTGGCACTCTCTGGGCAGCATCTTGGACCTTAGCTCCAGAAGGCAGTGTATCCTACATGACTCCCTGTCAGGATGGCAGATGGGTGCCTCAGTGCCCTTTAACAGAGACTCACCCCCTATAAGCACTTGTTGTTTTTTACAGTATACACTGTGTGCTGCTGGTACAGTTTCTCCTGGCAGACCTTGCTTGTGGGTGTCTATAGCTGTTAAAGCTTCATACCTAGCTTTGGTTGTGATGCTGCAGGGTGGGGACTGTGGCAGAGTCCTGCTTTTGTGGGCCACCAGGGTCCAAGGTGCCTCATTCTCAGTGGTATCTGCTACAGGAACATGGTTGTGAAACCACCTATCTCTCTCCATCTCATCTCCTCTGATACTGCACAGCCTTTTACCTCTTTCGTGCAACTCAGCCACCTGATCTAACAGATCAACCTGTGCACACTGCGTGCAAGTACTTACCCTTTCACCAGGAGAAGGAGAAAGGTCTGGGCACTCGCTGCAACCTACTGCCTGTACTGAATTCTCCCTCCTTACCAGTTCCACCTGGGTGGATGCATCAGACATCTGAGGAGCTTTATCAGTAGGAGCACTGGCTTTAACTCTGAGGCGAGTGCCTACCATTTTGGCTGAGACCTTGAGCACTTCCCTAGGCTGTGGATCAACAAGCAGGTTGCAGGCCCTTCCTGCACGCCCTTCCGCACTAACAGCCATGCCCTGGCTGATATGCCACGCTCTGTTTGCAGCGCTTGTGGTCGCTCGCGCTCCCTAGGGCCATTTAAATCTCCCACTGTTGCTCTTGGCAATGCCTAAGCCGCATCAACCTCGCTTGTGAGAGCTGCTGGCTCCTCACAGGGCTCTCTGCTCTTCCTTAGGTTTCCCTGGCTCCGGAACCCCCCCTGTCTGCCTCAGTCTAGCGCCCAGCCACAGAACTTGCTGTTGCTGAGGCTGCATTCCTTGCCGACTGAGTAGGTAGAATTTGATGATGCTATAATGGCATATTGATATAATTCAAAATATCCTGGGGGATGAACTTTTCATTTCTTACAGTCAGATTTTGGCCAGTATGGTTTGATGTTTTTAAAGAGTAACTAGTTTTTAATGGTGCTTGGGCTCTGGGTTTTCTTTTTCTTTTGGTCTGTTTTCCTTATTATCAAAAGATTTCCTCTTTTATTCCATTAGAAAAGGAGAGAACAGACTCAGTAACACATGAGAGTTTGGGAAATCTCTTATTCTATGTAGACAATGAGTGTTTTCTCACCAGCTTTCTCTGTTTTCTTTCTTTCCTTGGTTTGTTCAGGAGTGTTTCTTAAAAGAGGCCAGTAGGATTAAAAATATTTTTAGAGTTGGACAGGTAAAAACAATCCTGCATTCTTCACGAGGAATGTTGTTTCTTTTGATTTCTTTGGTCTGTTGATTCTTTGGTTTGGTTTTTTTTCCCCCAATTTACAGTGTAACTTCTTCAGGTGTGGCAATTTCTTCCCATCTGAACTTGTGGAGAGGAGCTCTGGTTGAAGCCGAATCGGTTGACGTGATTGTACTCAGCACATTGGATAATGATTTTAAAATTCCCATCAATCAGAGGTGATTATATGGGATCCAGGAAATGAAAGGTCAGCTTCAAATCTGGTACAGAGAGCTCCTCTGGAAAAAAAAAAATGTTAATGAAAACAATTTTTCTTAGAACTACACTGTGGCTTTTGACTGTCAACTTGGGTTTTAGAAAAGGACCAGGCTGAATCAGGTCTCCAGCTTCCCAGCTGGGGTGCCACTACTTTTGGGCTTCAGCCACCTGCTGAAGGGGTTGGAAGTCCCACTGCTTCCTCGCTCCTGTATGAGACTTCAGGGTAAAGACTCTTGTAGTTTGGCAAGTAAGACTACTGAGACTTTGGGAAGGTCAAAATACCAGAAAGTTAGAAATGTATTGAAATTATCATTTCCCCACCTACCAAAACCCACTAAATCTCTTTCATTTCATACTGAGCCTTGCATTTTTGCCTGATGTCCTTTACTATAACCTTGCACTGCAGATGCCAGTACTCTAAAGGTGCCATGGAACTGAAAGTGATTTGCAAGGAAACTCAAGCTGACTCAGGCAAAGATAGCATGAACTTGGAAGTAAAATAGCCACATTTGCATTGTGCCAGGCTAAAAAGCCCTGTACTGCCTAGAATTAACCAGTGAAGCAGCACTAGCTTGGCAATCTCTGCACCTCAGTACGTGCTATACACACATCATTTCAAAACTAATTGGCTGTGCCGTGAGAAAACTATACAGGTAGAGTGTGTTCAGACAAGCAAGAGGTATGCTTGATTGATCATTCATGAATGCTGTAATTTTATTTTGAAAGACATGTCATTTTCTCTGGGATATCGGATGAACTACATTTGCCAAGTTCATAATCAGCGTTATGATGGACACTGAGTAACATGAAGCAGGAGCTGAACAGTAAAAGGAACTGTAGTGTTTGACAACCTTGTTTGAGCTGAACAGAAATCACAGTTAGGGTCATTTATATGTCTAAATTCCCTGAATGCAGGTACAATTAGCGGTTTTCATCACCAATTGAGTGGTTCCCAACCTCTTCTGTTCTGCTGTCCTCCCTGAAAAATACAGAAAGTGAATGACATACTAGAAATCCTCCAACAGTATAAATGTAAACAACATAGCGATGCTATTGTAGCTGGGTTACTAGAGTATGATGAAACAATAAAACAATAAACTAAATGTATAATCTTCTGCTTGTCGTGGCTCAACATATCAGGCTTTTACTCATGGGCAGTTTTTATTCTTGACGTGAGGTATTGCAAGATCAGATCATCTACTACAAATCAGAATGTGTTAGCAGCATACTTACACTGTCTCTTATTTATGTCTATAAGCTGCAGTAGTAATTATTATATATTTCCTATTGCCTGATAAAGGGGTGTGCTATATCTTCAATTTTACAGTTCTTAAGATTCCAGTAAACCATGGTTTGGGTTTTGGAAACTGAGAAGATTTAATCAAACTTATTTTCTGTTATAAATGTGGACCTTACTTTCCCTAATTAAATTTGCTTAGGTCCTATATTTTTTATTTTTAGGTATATGTGCAGTTTGGATGGCCACAGGAGCAGAGAAAAAAAGGTAGTGTTAAGGACTTTTATTTCTCTAGTAAATAGGTAATTAGTAATTCTGCTGATACTGGTTCCATGCTGGCAGGAGATAAATAACACTACTTTACTTCCATCACTGGTTCACCAGCTATATCTGAGGGTTAAAGGACACCACTGTGCCATCCGCTCAGAACACAGCACAGACTATTTCCCATTTATGAATTTGACCGTGTAAGCGTTGTTCTGTCTTTCAGCTCTCCCATACCACATCTCAGTTACTTGCCTTTGTTTTCAAGACATAATTTATTCACTTTTTTTTGGTCTCTGGACTGACTTGACTTATTATCTAGAAAGTCTACCATCCCTTTTTTAATTTTCAGGCAAATGTTTCTGTATTATCCTCCTGCCTGTCCCTATTGTTTGAAAAGAGCTTTCCAAAACTGCATAAAACCACAACAGTAGTTGTCTTTGAGCGTAGCTTTTAAGTTTTTTATTTCTGTGATTCATTACACACAAATCCTTTCTAACTGCATGACCAATACTGTATCACTGTTCACTTTTATTGCTTTCCATCTTCTCTCTTTATCAGTCTGTCTCTTATTCTTGATTAAAAATGCTTTGGAAAAACAGACTGCCTTCTTATCCTCTTTTTGTATGTTCTCTGAACAGGAGATTTTCTCCTGGGAAAAGCTCTTATACACTATAGTACTATCTCCATTCCTATTACTGTATATTGCTTCCACTTTAAAGTAGTGAGATTGTTTCAACACCTTCAGATAAAATGGTGGGGGAGAATGTTCATTTCACAAATTAATTTTCTTATAAATGTACACAGAGGCCAATATGAAATGGAGGTCAGGGTTCTGTTTGTTTAGAATATTACAGCTTTGCAAAATTTTATTTTCTTCTTGTGCTTTAGGAGGTTATTAGTAATTTGCAAAACAAAATATCTGTGATATTTTATTTGGAAAACAATAGAATATCTAGACGATACCAAAATTACAATTTAGTTAAATAGGAAATAGATAAAAAGAAAGAAAACACTAAACCACAAAATTAACATTGCAACTGACAAAAAAAAATAGTTTAAAATAGTTTAAATCGTTTCTGTTGAAAATTTTGTTCAGGTCAGTTCAGTCCTAAAAAACTGCAGATTTTGACGAAAGATGTTTTTTTCTGTGAGAGAGCTGTATCTTTTTAATAAATTCTGCAAACTACGTAGCCTTTGTTGTGTCACAATTAATTAACAGAAATTAATGACAACATACCTGATTTATCCTATACCTTTTATATTCACTGTGGCAAAAGTTTTATTACATTCTTTTCACACACCGGGTTTGTTTTTCTACCTTGTATTGACAAGTATCAGTGATGTTTAGGCGTTCTTGACATTTGTGAGGCTCCCCTGAATGACTGTTGACAAAAATCCTTTGCAATACATGTTAAAAGAATACTCAGGGGAACTATCAGAATACAGTAAATCCTACTTCAAGCCTACCCAATATGTTTTGTATATTTGTAGCTTTAGACATTGACATTATCCAGTGGGCTATGGCAATTCCTGTTCAGTTTAGCATCCTGTTTCCTGCTAGTATCACTGTACAAAAAAATGACCTAATTTTTCTTCTTAACTTTTATTCTTTTCATTTTGTCACTAATGCAAACATTTAAGATACCACTGTCTATGCATTTGAGTACAGAGTGAAGTGTTGTGAACAAATGCCATTCTACAGACTTCAAAGCCTCTTAGCTTTTCTAATTAGGTCCCTGATTAAATTGATGGATGCCATCAGACTGATTTATTGCCTTGTCCAAATTTCTGTTGATGGGCATTGAAGTTGCAAGAAAATCCTTAGCACTATGTGTTCCTTTACAAGCTATATATCTTGTTGGAACAACTATGCTCCACTTCATGGCAATTGGCATTTAAGAGTCCATCCCTTATTTACATCTGAAAATTTGGCACAGATTTCTGCACGGGCAGACAATTTTGTCATAAATTGATGAAAAGCTTTAATTCTAAGCTTTAGAGAAATCATATGTGACTAGAACTTTATTGTGACAGGAAAAACATCTTTAAAAACATCTTGGCATAAAATAGGGTTTTGACAGATTTTATCCCAAGTGTATCTTCTTTAGTGTGAGGTGTAGGGCACAGCCATAATTCCCTCTAACACTGACTGACCACTTTTTGCAGGGGTGGTTAGAAGTCCTTTCTGCAGCAAGAGGAATCCCCAGGAGGGGCAACATGTCAAATGACAATATCAGTATCAGGCCCAGCGTTATAGGTGCTGGGAGGAGCATGATCAGCACCTGTTGCCATGGTGTAGTAAAAATGTATTAAATGGTAAGATATTTTTCAACCATCCTCAAGGCAGGGAAGTCTCATTTAACTTTTGAGTAGTTTCTTTGTCTCTGCTGTGTTCCTGGAAGTTAGTAGCATTGGTGAAGTCATTTTCCACCACAGAAAAGCAAGTGCAAAGCTGAGGGTGTGAAAAACGAGAAAAAAGCAAGGACCATCCTCTGACTGAAATGACCAGGAATGTATTCATTATTTCAATAAAAGATGACATTTACAGAATGAAACCCAACTTCAAGAAGAGGCCTCTTATGACATTAAGCTGTGTCCTAAAAACTTCCTTACATAGCAAAGCTGTGAATTAAATGCTGATGTTACACTTGTACTGTTGGGTTGTTGAAAGACGGCATTATTGATAAACTACCCACACTGCAAAATTTTGTATGTGGTGGAAGGAATTAAAAGTCCCTTACATGCTTATTTACTTCTGATGAAAGGCAGTGAAGGGCCAAGTTAGCTATTACACCCATTATTTCTTTTTTAGTGTGCAATTCAGCCCTTGTAACTTTGAAAGCTCTGTTATCAAGAAAAGTTTCTGATTGAAAAAAAACCTTTGACCATATCTTCAGTGGTCGTATGGATGGCGTACAAAACTTAAATACTTAGATATCTGACTATTCTGGTTTACAGAATAAGAAAGATATCAGCTGCTTTTGAACTCTTACGGTTTATCATCTCTTACTGTCTATGATGGATTTTTAAATCTCTCATGAAAAGTTAAAATTAATATTCAGCTGTTACTTTTCTAATCTACTTTACTGCTTCATTTCTTATGTTGGTTTAAGAACAATCTGAAATGCCTGTTCGATATTAAGACAGCCCCACGTGTTCAGCACCAATGAAATTCTTCTGCTATAGCAAATACAGTCCTAGTAACATTAAAGTCCTTGTGAGTCTTTTGGTACTGATGAGCACAGTCTTTTGTAACCAGATGTTCTCCACGAGAAGAATGTTAGTTGGGCAATCGGAATATGATTAATAGTGTATGGCACTTGGTGATCACTAACTTCTCTGAAAAAAAGGCAAAATGACTCAAACAATCTTCCTACTTTCAATGCATGTTGTTTCCATGGAATCTATTAGTAACACAATAGCTCTGAAATGTAATGTGAAGCAGAAATAATGGGGAAATATAGTTATTGTAATGGAAATACAGCTACAGTAAATATATTTTGGAAATTTTGTTGTGATTTTTTCTACTTTTTTTATTCTTGACAACTTCAACTTATGAACTCTCTCTGGATGGACTAATATTAAAAAACATGGACTAAAGTGCTCCATGTTTACCCCTGTATTCCAAGAACTTGAGTTTTAGTTTCCATCACACATATCTCAGTTTTGAAGACCTTCTTGATTGTTTCTACAGGATTGTATTTTTCAGGTATTATGAAGTCAAATACTGAACTTATGCCCACCTTTCAGAGGAATGCCTGAAAGGCAATGAAAATGACTCAATAACACCATGGTAATCAAGACCACAAGTTGATCCAAAAAGAATAAACTGTCTGTCAGAGGTGCAGTCATACTGAGCAGTTAAACATAATTTCAAAATCTAAGTCATGTACTGGTAACTTAAAGTATGTTTTGGATTGTTGTTCTCAGTGTCAGTCAATATATGTAACTATGAATGATATTCTCTTAACAATTTTCCCCATGTGTAAACTGGGACTAGGTCAAAACATATCATTGGGAAAAGACAAAAGGTGTAGCTCTCCAGGGTTGAGTATATCCTTTATTTAGTTCTCTTAAAAAATGAATGATTACATTCCTAGACAGTAATGAGAAGTGAAGGTGCAATATTTAGTCATTTGGAACAGGTACCATTTCTTTGTCTTACAGCACACTGCAGTCTTGATCCAGGCCTGAAACAGCTAGATATTTTCAGAGCACAAAAATAATGAATCAATATTCATTTAGCACTCAATTTACTGTCTCAGGCTTAGACATGTTAGATTAAACCACAAATTAAAACATCTGCCTCTATTTAATATTCAAAACGTATTGCAAATAAGGCTACACAATACTTCCCAGACCGTTTTTTTAAAAATTCAGAGGTTTGCTAAAAGGTATATCTTTTAAATCATGTGGTATCAGCTATAGCCATTTCTTCTTATGCCCCAGATATTATTTTTAAATCTGTGAATTTGCAGCTGGGAGTGGTTGGATGAAAGTGGATCATCTGGACAATCATATGGGTCCTTCTATTTTGGGACTTTGAGTCCTTTAAAGATATACAAAAACACTTTAGCGTTTATGCTTTCCATCTAAAGTTAATAATGGCAGCAGGTTTATATAGTTAAAGCTCATTAGGTATGGATTATTACCCACTATTGCAATTAAAGGTATTTTATTGTAATGTCTTGCCTTGTTGCATTAATTGTTTAAAAACAATAAGTGTTTTTTATATTGTAGCTGTCAGTGTGTTGTTCTTGACCATTAAGCTTTATATTGTTGTTCTCAAAAAATTAACTTCTTAAAAGAGAAAAGCATGTGTCAAATTACTCAGTGTATCATAAGAGAATCATTATCCTCTCTAGTTTTATCACTTGTCTAAATTTACATGCACAAATACACTTTCTTTAGAATTTATTATAGCTTATTAGGAAATTCACTGAAAATTAAACCTGGACTCCCATTCAGCTTTTAAAATCTCAATTCAACACATTATTTAAGCACATACTTAAAAGCATCCCTCTTCAGAAAAGCTAAACCACTAAAGCACATGCTTAAATTCACTTTTGGAAATCAATGGACAGCTGGAACAGAGCCTAAGGATTTAAGCCAAAACAAACTGAAGTCAATGGAACAAATGCCATTGATTTCAATCGGCTTTGTGTTAGGTCCCAAATACATCTGACTTATTTGATTAAATAAGCCCCATTTCTGATGACAGGCAGCTTCTTGGAATCATGAAGTTTTCAAGAACTGAGTGCATTTAACTTGTCAAAAGAAACTGGCTGGAATAGTTTTATTGTAATATAATTTCTACCATGGTAGGGTTGTTTTCAATTAGACAAACTCTGTGCGTTACTCACTGATCCATAATCCCCAGGCCCATGGTATAGGTGCAGTTATACCGTTAAGATTGCTAAACCTAATGTGTACAGGTTTACATGTGCTATAAGTCTGAAAAAAAGGTTTTAATTTGGGAAATGAGCAAACACTCTGAAAATATTTTCTGGAATTTCTTTAACTGATTAAACTGCACACTAGGCAACCTTGTAGAAGAGAAATTTCTAGGAAGTTACTTACCAGTTAGAAATCATATTCCACTAAGGCAGCCCCAGAACTCAAATCTTTGAGGCAGGAAGAGCGCTAAAAGGAAATGCCATCTGTGACTCTTCCCGCCCTTACCTTTCTGTAGCCATCTGTGGTGTTTCCCAAAAGCAGTCTGGTGTTGGAAAGAGAACGTGGGGCTGGATGGACCTTTGGTGGCACACATGATAGCTGTTCTTATGTTCCTAAGTCACACCAAGAATTAATGTGTCTGCTGCTGCTTTTTCTGTTAAATTATTACCATGTTTTTAAATACAGGGATATAACAGCACTGTCTTCTCAATAATTAAATTAAAAGCTGTCAGAAGACCTTATAATATTTTCCTTTGAGACAAGTTAAGACTCAGATAAAACAATAAGCTCTTTGATAACTTAATAAAGAGCAGATGGTTTTCAACAAAGCTGGATTTGAAACCGAGTAGCAATAACCAATGTTGAATACTAAACTGTACTTCTCTATTACAGTATAAGAGTTTAGATAAGCAATGGCACAGATCGTCTTGACCCTTTACCTCCAGTGGTAACAGTTGACACTGAAACAGGTTAT
Source organism: Pluvialis apricaria (assembly GCA_017639485.1). Classification (NCBI taxonomy): domain Eukaryota; kingdom Metazoa; phylum Chordata; class Aves; order Charadriiformes; family Charadriidae; genus Pluvialis; species Pluvialis apricaria. Next base: position 108,248,297 of record CM030007.1, read on the forward strand.
TTTACAAGCCTTTTTGTTTTATTTTAATTGTTCTTAGAACGGATTCTGAGCTGGACAGATTTGATTTCCCAAATGTAATGCTCTGTTTAACATTACCACAGGTGTTATGGCTTATAGGAAAGGCTGTGAAAGCCTACATGAAAGTGGTTTCCCAGTGGAACTGTGCCTTTTTCTGAAATCCGAACACTGATGATGTGCTGATTGTGACAGATTTTTAGCAGCGAAAATTCAAAGCAATTAGACCAACACTGGTGCTGTTAATTTCAATTTTATCACTTTATTCTTGAATGGAGACAGTATTTCATACCTCTTCTGATATTATAAAACATGAAATATTTCAGTAAAATTATTTTTATGTTTCTAAATGGTCTTTTTAATTTCTGTTCAACTTGGTGTCCTACCAAATTTCAAATTGTCAAAATTTCTAAGGGAAGGAATGTTATTTTATGATCTGTCTTAATGGTCTTTTTTTCTCAATGGATTACTTATTAAACAATCCATTATATATAAAAGCTACATTCCATGCAGTCTTACTGTAGTTGGCAGTACTGTGAGAGATGTTGTCCTCTCAGAATGGTTATACTATTAACAGTGTGAACTCTTTTGATTGACATAACTCCATGTGTTGAGGCCAGAAAGGAAGAACCTGTTCCTCTAGTAGTTGCTTAACAAGCCAATTAATTAATCCAGGAATTCCTACTAAACTTCCAATGTTTTAGATAGGGATGTCCGTAGATATTTGCTTAAAGGGACTTGAAAACTATGAAAATGAGATGCTAAAAGCAGTTATAAATTACGTAGTATATCTTTATACACCTCTGAAATTTAGTAGAATTGGATGTTGATATGCTTTCTGTGAATTCAAGGAGTAAGGTAATTCAATTAAGAAAAAGTATTCCGCAACTTGTTCCATAATGGCACTCTGAAAATATAACTACAACTGAGTAAATTAGTGCTATTAGATCACTTTGGTTTAAATGTATAGAACAAGCCTTTCACTTGCAGCCAGTCATTCCTGTGCTAAGCCCAATAGTCCGTGTTTGATTAGGAATCTCTTAAAGAAGTATCTTTCATTTTGCTGGGAAAACTTGTGGATATTAAGATTACTTCACTTTCTAAATTGTTTGTCCTTACAAATCCACCTTTTGCAAATAGAAATGTCTGCTTCAGGGGGTTGAATCATTTTAGCTTAAAATTTCTTTTTGTCTTTTTGTGAATAATTTTCTTTTTCTTTGAAGAAAAGTCTGCAAAAAGGAACAAAATGCACTGGTAATTCTCTAATTACTAAATGTGTTATAAAGCTGTACTCTAAAGCCTAGCAGATCTGTTTGACACATGACTACACGCACAGGCAGACAAAATCTGGAGTAAATCATACAAGACACTGAAATTTTGCTTTATTTAATTTTCCCACACACACCTCTCATGAAAACTGCCTCTATTCTTCACAGTTTATATGTTGACTCATGAACTCACCTATCATGTTTATCTTAATTATGAACATGGTAGTTGTTAAAAACCTTCTGTTTGAATTTGAGAGGTATCTACAGACCATGCTTTCCAGGACATGTATTTATTTTACCTGTCTTTAGCCAACCATATTTTAACACGTGATATTTGTCCAGGCTGTCTTTCAATAGTTATTGGAGGGGTACAGGAAATTCCAGAGGATAGTTTTTTAAGACATTCTCTGAACTCATGAGGATTGCAAAAGCAATCATTTCAGTTGTTAATACCATACTTATGTGCATGGAGTCATACATATAAATAATTTAGTATATCAACAGACCTTTAATTTACTGCTAGAAGTGAGCATTTCTTATTTGCTTTAATCTTGTTAGTGTGGGTAACAATTATAGAGAAGCTAAAATGGTTGTGACTTCAGTCGGAGCACTGCAAGTCCATAAGCCAATATTTGGATTATAAAAGCATACATCCATTTAAAAGAATTTTATTTCTATTCATTCAAGAGGAAATTACCTTATAAGCACAATTGCTCTCTGTAACTCTGGATTCAGCTTTTGGCCTTGACAAAAATGATTGTGAATGTGAACGTTTATTAACCATGACAGTATTTCTTTTCTAACATGGAAAAAAGAAAAATAGTATCTTAAATATTTTCTCCCTGTAATTTGCTGAAACATACATACTCAGGAGTTTATTGAGTTTTTCAAAGTTTTATGAATTTCTCTGGAAGAAAAAAATTGACTATTTGTACCACATCTCATTTACATAATGCCTGTAAGATACCAATTTTAAGTGCAGAAAAAAACAAAACAGAAGTGTTTCAAAATCTAATATATGTAATACATGCAGATGCAGTAGTTCTGCACAGTTAGACTCGTTCAGCAAGATACTTACTTTGGAATATCAACATCTGAAATCAACAATTCCCAACACTTAAAAAGAAAGCTTGTGGATCTGTAATATTCATTATCACAGTTTAGATGTTTCTTTTCTACCAGTGTTCACTGTTAGCTTACACAATACCTTTTTCTTAGGGTGTTCATGAAAGATGAATGACATTTTAAATAAAAACAGACCAATGTGCTATGAGATTATTATTATCCAAGTTTAACTGGAATGGAAAAAAAATATTTTTCTTTCATTATATGACATTGTAAACCACTATTGCTATCAGTTTATAATAGAGCTGGACCTAAAGGGAAAGTTTCTCTCCTTTTACCTGTTCTTGTCCAACAGGTAAGAAAGCCTGAGCAAGAATCAGCAGTGGGGTTTGACAGCTGCACAAGGAGGTGCTAGGCATCTCTTTAAGAGATGGGCTTTCACATCTTTGAAGAAAAAAGAAAGACTTACCCAGCGTGGGAAACTTTACTGCCTAATCACTTTCACAGTGCTGTCTATCCCATGCACCACAAAGACATTAATAAGTATGGGAAAAAGCTTCAGCTTTTTCAATCTGTTAAGGAAAAGAATAAATCCTTCCTGCTGCTGTTTTTTGGATTCAAAATTCAGAAAAAACAAAGTGGAACTATAAATAGTCACCTGCTTTCCAGGACAGAGAGCGTGGTTTCTAGCATATGGGTCATTCTGTAAGACAGTGCCATATTTTGATGCGTGTCTACACCCATGTCAATGCACAGGTGCCACTATGCATGCTTTTGCTCCTCCGGCTATAAAAAGTCTTTCATTTATATTTTATGAAGTTACGTGTGAGGAAAAAAATAATTAGTCAGTTCACAAAGTTATCTATTGTATCTGAAAACATTGTGATGAAATAATTTTTTTTAATTATATGACCATTACTTGAATATGCAGTTGAAGTACAGCATTTCTGAAAGAAAAATTTGGAATTATTAATTTTGACACCTTAAAATAAAAAATAACATCAGTATTCATAAAATCCCCTACATTTTATCTAGGTGGAAAAAACCTTTTCTGATAGAAAAGTGGACAAAGATACTGACTAGCCCTTCCGTGCCTCATGGCCTGTTTAACAATCCTGTCAGAAATCACGTGACACAGTTTCAGTTTAGCGCTACAGAAAGCTGCTACTGTGGATTTAACTATTAAGGACCATTTTTAGCTGTATCACCTAACTGGGTTTTCTGGGTGTTATGATGACTTCATAATTTTAGAACTAAACCCAGAAATTATAAGTTCATGAAATTACCTTTTTTATGACAAGTTTTTTGGGAATGTTAGCATAGTAAAGAACGAGAATGCAGCTTATGTAAAGCACAGATACTCTGCATACAGACCATATATATGGACATAAAGATAGTGTGTTTTTTTCCAGTCTGACTGTATAGGTTGCAGATGCATGCTTCTCCTCCTTCATGTATTCAGGAGGAAAGATCCTCTTTGATGATCTGATTTTAATCAGATTTAAAAGGCAGTTATTGTTAAACATGCAAGCAGATTTTCACATCCTAGGGAGATTTTATGCATTGTGGCAAATTCCCAGAAGATATAGTTTCCTCAGGTGCTGCTAAGCCTAACGTCTAGTTTATATGTTAGGTGCATGTCTGGTGGTTTAATTTAAAGCTTCTTGCAACAAATCTATGATTAAAGTTGTCTTTGTCTTAATGAGTTCATGCTGGAACTGGAATATCCATGTTACAACTAGCTGATCATCCTGCCTATGATAACTCTTTTTGCTGATCCTTTCCACTAAATTTATATAGGGTTTTGTGTGGAGATATAGGGACAGGTGGTATCAATATGTCCCTCTTCAGGCTACTTAGAATCATAGAATCATAGAATAGAATAGAATCATAGAATTGCTGAGGTTGGAAGGGACCTTTAAGATCATCAAGTCCAACCATTAACCTACCCTGACAAAACCCACTTCTAAACCAGGTCCCTAAGTACCACATCTATCCTTTTTTTAAACACCTCCAGAGACGGTGAATCCACCACCTCCCTGGGCAGCCTATTCCAATGTTTAATAACCCTTTCAGTGAACAATGTTTCCTAATATCCAGTCTAAACCTCCTCTGACATAACTTAAACCCATTTCCTCTTGTCCTTTCACTTGTCACCCGGGAGAAGAGGTCAGCCCTCACCTCTCTACAACCTCCTTTCAGGTAGTTGTAGAGGGTGATAAGGTCTCCCCTCAGCCTCCTCTTCTCCAGGCTAAACAACCCCTCCAGACCCCTCACCAGCCTTGTAGCCCTTCTCTGGGCACTCTCCAACACCTCAATGTCCTTCTTGTAGTGAGGGGCCCAAAACTGAACACAGTACTCGAGGTGGGGCCTCACCAGTGCCGAGTACAGGGGGATGGTACTTCATCGAGTACTTAAGCATCTGCATTTCCCTACCATACTATAAATTCTATTTAAATGTAGTTCTGTAGGTCCATCACTTCTCACAAATCACTGCCCTTCATGGAGCCTTAAGAAAGGAATGGGAAATGGTTTTTGGAATTTGAATCTCTTTGCCATATGTTGATTAGTGATTTGTCCTTCCATGGTTATTTTGCTTCTGCAACCTTCAGGCATTCAAACATAGCTATAGACCAGTGAAGACCTAACATTGGAACTAAAATGTCAGTTTGAGCTTTCAGACATTTGTTGAGAACAAAAACAAAATTCAAATGGATAAGAAAGCTGATTCAGGCTGCTGATTCTAAAAGTCTGTCTTGGAAAACAATATTGCTATGGGAAAATGGCACTGGCTTATTTTTAAGAATTTGGACAGCGTCAGCAGCCAGAGTAGCAGGATGTCTTGTATTAATGAGATGATAATTTAGATGCTTCTCAGTCCTCTAGTGTTTGTCTTGTTTTCTACTTGAAGTGCTGCGAAAGTTTTGGTACAACCCCATTCTCTCTACTAAGACAATAACATGCTTTGCAGCCTATGCAGTCAAAGCACCAGGGACCTATGACACTGTGATGGCAGATAAGTAAACATATTGTTATTCAGTGACTGCTGATTCTTCAGACCACCAGATGCACTGAAGTTATTCTTGATAACTTGGTTAAAGTATGCTGAGAGACCTTCTATTTTGAGTATATGATTATATGAAAAGAAGGAAAATTTTGCATTACTGTTGGTCCTGGAATAGATTTTTGCTCCTGTACTGATGCTTGAATCAGTGGTGTCCTCCTCCTACTTCATAACTTATAACAGAACAAACACTGTGATTTAAAACCTGTTTATTCTGAAATCAATCACATATTTTTGCCTTGAGGCATTTCTTTGAGAAAACAGTTTCATTTAATAAGCTGCTTGCAGTACTCCCTAAGATCTTTGATCCATTAAAACAAGCAAGAGGGACATTGCATGGTTAAAATAATACCATTCTAATATTGAAGTCTCAAAATTGTAGATATGTAATTCGCTTAGAGATACTAGAGGTGCAATATCATCTTTGCATGTCTTACAGAGTCCCTTTTTTATTATCTTAGTGTGTCAGAACTAATTTAGAAAGAACTGAAGTATATAATTGTTTACATACCTTCACGTTTCAGGAATTCCATGAGGAAAAGAAAATGTGCACATCACTCCTAATTATTATAAATCAAATAGTTGTGTTCAAATAAATACAGGCAGAATCTTTGCAAAAGCTGACAACAGAGTTTTTTGAAAATTCTTGTACTTGTTAATTGTTTCTTAATAAGTGTAAGTAAGTCTTTTCACAGAGAATGTATCTGAATTCAGAACTGATGCATTAGAATCATTGCATCAGCAATATCATTCGTTAATTCAAAATTTCACCAGGTTTTAAACTGAAATCCAGGACCTGGATAAGTTTTTTTTAGATTTAATTTTGATTTGATATTTTTCAAGCAATGAAGACAGCTTTAAATAAAACACTGCATACCTAGCCAATGACAGGTTACTCAGTATGCAAACTTAACAATCAAAATCGGTTTTATTAATGGTACAGCACTATCCTAATTTCCATTTCTCATCCTGCAGAGTTTCAGATTAAACGAAACTATGGATTTTGGACTATTTTCTCTGCCAGATAATATTTTATCTACATCAGATAAGTTAACAAAGGGCAGAATGATACCTTCTGAAACTGACAACTGATTTTGAAGCTCCAGTTGCATATAGATAAGCAGTCATTAGCAACCCTGTAAAATCAGTTAATTGGCAGTTTCATATATAACAGGTTATCTAGAAAAAAGGCCAGACTTAACCCCGCAGTTCTGTCTTCAGTGGTGATTCACCCTCAGTACATGATGGTACTTAATTACATTTCATGAGAAATTTTGTGGAAGGGAGGTGTGTGGGTTGGTTAGATGAGTTATTTTTTCTGCTAGAAGTAGAATAGCTCAGTATAGTGGCAAATAAGCAAAACTTGTATGGGTTTGAGACTTTTTTATAGTAGATTAAATATATGTAGGCTATGATGAAAAACTACATTAGCTGAACTCAAATAACTTCATGAAAGATAAATTTTCATCTAAAGGAAAGAATGGATTGGTAAGGACTGAAAAGGGAAAGGTGTCTGTGGAATTTACTTTTACACTTTACTGTAGATATGAGAATTTCCAGCTCGAATATCTAATGTCAGTCTCCTTAACAAAAATGATGTGTTTGGTGAGCTTAAGTCAGCGCACACATACACAGTCAGATGGTCTACCAGGTGATGATGTTTTTCTATATCAATGCAGTTTACACTATTGGTTGCTTACTGGAGTATTACTGCATGTGTTGTGTTAATGAGCAAATACAGTAACACAAGACAGAGGGAAAGAATTTTCTATTTGATTTCATGGTGATTTACCACTGAGTAATCTTCTTTTTCCACATGATTCCATCCCCTCCATTGTCGCAACTGGGAGACATTTTTTCATTGAAATTGATGCTACTTAAAAAGTGTTATTTTGGGAGAGGTTTTCTTAAAAGTAGAATATCACATTGACTAAGGTCAAAGTAAAATATTTGACCTTTTTTCTCTAAGTCATTTGTTTTTAAAAGCTGTTTTATATTGCAATACAAAAACTAAAAGGAAAAAAGAGTCAAGATTTTAGATTTACCTGACTTTTGTTGTTGTTGTATTAAAAGGGATGTTTGTATGTGGTTTCTAAATTTTAAGCTTTAATCAAATCAGTGTATCACTTGTAACAAAAAACTTTTTCTCTTCTTTACAAAATAGTTTTGTTTATTTGAGATGCTGAATACTATTTACTGTCATTTGGAAGAATTAAATATCATGCTTCAACAGAAATTTTGTTGTGCCAAATGTCACAAAGTTACCTGTTAGCTGTTGTTTCCTTATCTAAGATTCAATCTTCTCTTGAACAGTAAGTCTCTTGTGGTGTTGGTTATGAATAAGGTAAGCTTTGTTGCAAGGGAGGCTTTAGGAAACTATTCAGGCTGTAAGAGATTTTGTTCTCTACTTTGCTATCAATGGAAAGTCAATTTGTGCTACAGATTTTGGGTTTTTTCCTAATGGGCATCTTTCAGACTATCATTTCTAGAAGCAGGGATTACACATAAATTATATTTTTAGGGTTTATATGGGCAAATAAAATAATTAACTGTAGTCTGCCATTGTTTTCCAGATACAGAGGGTTGGCTTGGGGTCAATTTAGCAAGCTACAGATTTCCATTATGAGAGTCAGTGCTATTTTCAGTAAAAGACAGTAACACTGGCAAAAAAATACATGTAGGTTTTTTTTTAACCTCTAGTTACACCATTGAGGCAGTCATAGAATGACAGTATCTGTGAGCTTGCAATCAGATTGAATCAGACATATATTCTGACATGCTGTATAGGCATATGCAAAATGTCAATACCAAAGATGGAACAATAGGAATGAAATGAGAGTTTTAAGGAGGCTGTGGCTGCACAAGGAATGATGGCCAACACTCAGTCAGAGACGGAGTTCTGCTATACTTGAGGGGTTTTGCTCATCTGCCCGTTATTGGAGGAAAGAAGGGTGTTTTGTTTTATTTTTAAAATACTGTGGACCACATAAAAGGGAACTCTGAATATGTCCTGACTGCAGACAGACTGGGCGTGTGCCTAAACCTGGGCATGGGCTAAGTGTTCAGGGTGATACTGAGATCTGCTCTAACCAGTACAGGGGAGCATTGAAGAGAGAGGGGTGATATAAAGAAGAGGGGTGATATAAAGAAGAGGGGTGATATAAAGAGAGGGGCGATATAAAGTAGAAAGAAAAGTATTTGGGGTGTCAGCCAGGGTTACTTTATGTCAAGACAAAGGTGTTGATTGACTTCCACATGTCTTGGTGTTCACTTCCGGTATTTCTTCTTTATATGAAGGGTAGCACAGAGAGAAAGTGATTATGAAAGTGGAGAAACTGTTGAAAACATTTTCTATTTATTTATTCGTTTTACAATGAATAAGTGCAAACAGAATATTGTTTTTGAAGGCTTTTTTTTTTTTTTTCATTTGGTTACTTTAAAATGTTGTAATGGATTGATATGGGAAAGATTAGTTTGCATACTGAGACTTCCAGGGTATGTGTTCCTGCATTCACATAAGGCTTCTGTTTTCATTACTGTTTTTAGCGGTAGGAGTCTGATGCAAAATAAAAATAGTTTGTCACAGTTCTCCATCTCGCACTGAGATTTTGTTCTGCTTCATGAATTTTAAACCTGTCAAAAGCTTTAAAGCATTTCAACAAAAAATGCTATCTGCTATATAAAAATGTTATCTTTATGAGGTGGGAACAAAACATAGCTTTAATTCGACTATTTCTCAGCTGTGTTCTGCTTCTTCTCTACTCTATTTTCTATGTGTTGAGGTAGAAAATTCTTATATAACTTAATTGATAATAATTGCTATTGTATAGGTGTTTTCCTATATTGCAGTGGTTTCACATTTTGTATATTTGTTTCTGTGTTATGTAAAATACAGGGATTTTATAAATATGGTTAGGAGTTTTATCAAATTTGAAAGAAAATATTTAAAAAAACAGCTTCCCTGTAGGATCTATGAATATTTACAAAGATGAAAGTGATGTAATAAAACAAAAAGTATTGGTGTTTTTTTTTTGTTTGCTTTTTTGTTTTAATTTTTAAGGAATGCACTCTCACTGGAATTAACATATCTAAAATTCTAGGTCTATGTTCAGTTTCTTATGCAAATACTTAAATAAATTTGTACATATCTATCTATATTTACACACTCTTTTTACTGGAGTTGTTCCAATGTGCTGGGAATACTTCATAGGCCCTACAGCATTGTAGATGATTTGAAAATGTTGTAAGTCTGGGCAATCAATATATTCTTGGTTTATGAAATTGACATCCAGTAACAAGAAGAAAGGCCTTGCTGCAGAAATCAATAAATATGTACTGAATGGCTTTCCTGTGAAAATTTTGTGCTGAGCTTATGGCATAGATGAAACCTTCTTGTTCACAGGTTCACTTTAAAGTTTGTTCTTAGGCAAATGCAGTGGGATGCCTCTCCTGTGAGTCTCAGTCTGAGTTAGTTTTGTTAGAATCACAGCCTTTCTGATAAAATGGCTGGAGCAGAGAACATCATGGGAATTCAGCATTTGTAAGCTGTCAGATGCATGAGGTTATGGAGAACTACATTTGTTGTATGGCTTACATAAAGCAGAGGTCGCATAAGACAAATTCTAGTTGCTTTCTATTTTCACTGACAAGCCTTTTGTTAGGTTTCTGAGTTACAATGAAGTAGAAAGATGTCCCCTTGGCTGTGAAACACGGAAGAGACTTAACCATTGCAGGGTCCACCTCCAGGCATGGTAAAGTTTGGCAGGGCTGGCCTGCAAATGTTGTTGGTGGAGACACCCCTGTACTCCTGCTCTCAGATGAGGAAGATGTCAGTCTCTGCTGAAAAGGCTGAGTAGGTAGCACTGAGACAGGATGAATCCTCATTGCTCAGCAGAGCTCTGTTGTGTGGGACACGTCACCTGTCCAGGAAAAAGCTGCTATTGCAGAACATTGCTGAACACAGACTCAAAAGGGAAAGGACAAATGACTGGGCTCCATAGGAAAAGAGTTTTGGGATTCTTCAAATGAAGAAAAACTGCAAAAAGCTCCTGAACTGGAAAGAAAGGGCCAGCCCAAGTCTAACGGGGTCATCAGAAAATGCTTGTCTTTGGGGACTAAGTTGTATATGTAGAAGGGGAATTATGAGATACATCTTGTATTCCCTCTAATGTTTTCCATGTTTCCTTCCAAAGTTCACTGCACAGGAGACATTTAAAGTTAGCTATTTCATTATTTCAGTTTGTCTTTGAAATGTATTCTGTTGTGTTACAGGGTGCATAGACTGGCATGGGGATGTGGTTTGTTAATTGAAGACAAAATCTTGATGGGCCTTTGATCACTTTGAAAAGTGATATGCATGTGCATGTGAAGCAAATTTAACTTTTGTCTACATAAATGGGCCACACAGTTGGTATGATATGGGGTACAAAGGCTGTCTATGCTAGCTCTTCCTCTTGTGTGTAGGCTCAACAGAAGACTAACTAGTTCATTCTCTAATTCTGGATAAAGCTGTGTTGCAGATTTTCTTCTCAAAATTCGAAAAATATTTAGTTGAGATGTGACTCCTCTTAAGAGTGCTGGGTCCCAGTAATACAAGGATTGAATTTGCCTTTTAAAACCTTCTTACATATGACTTCTGTAAATGGAAATAGGCTGGAGAAATTAATTGTCGCATCAGAATTACAGTGAGATTTTTTTATGAGCCTGGCAGAATATGCAAGGCTGCAAAAGGCTTGCATCTCTGATACATTTTTTGTCTTTAATTTTAATATGGATTTTGTTTCTCATTTCTCTATGTGATAATGAAAGAAACAGAAATGTCCTAGCTCTTGAAATGACAGGAATGATATCAGTATGTTAGCTGAATGGCAAATTCTCAATAATTGGGAATATTTTCTTTGTGAAAGTGCTTTATGAGATGGTTTTCACTGAAAAAAAAATTTTCCAGAGTAAATAGGAGTTTGTTCTGCAATAATTTTAGGAGAGCTCATGTAAAAAAAGATACATGCTCATTGTGTGCATACACCTTTTAATTATGTTTAGAAGAGCTTATTCCAAGGGACAATTGCACAACACAAATATTGTTTTGTTGTTTGATATTTTCTCACAAGAATAATTTAAGTCTCAAGCTGTTGTCTGTAAGTTATACCTATGTGAGAAAATCACAGTGATGTTAAGAATGTTCTGTTGGCCATATCTTGTCACTGAGGCTAATATTTATAGGTCAGTGTCAAGGGAGGAAAAGGCCTATTGTTTACTGACCTTCAAGCAACATATTTCTTCTAAAGCCAAAATAGAGTGAAAACTTAAGATTTGACAAAAACATGCACCATTCAGTTTGTCTGTAGAGTGGAATTTATGTTTTGTTTTTAAGACTGAACATTTTTGTTTGGGCCCTGAAAATTATATATTTATAGTTTTGAAACTGTTCAAGGCACTTACCATAAAATAGTAAGACTTTGTGGAAACAACTATTCCTATTATCGTGAAGAACATTTGTGTGCTTTGTTTTCTAAATTTTTGCCATCTGTAGCAGTGATTCTGCACATTATTGCTTCCATTATCATTTTGAAGCATGAGTAAATGTCACTTTCCTCTTCTAGATCAAGGACAAGTTATGCCCTTAAGATCGAACATGTGTTCTTGTTCATGCTTTGCAATTTGTCACTTATACATCTGATTATCCCAGTTCTAGAGAAAAGGGTTGAGCTATTGCTGCCATCTATATTATATTTAAGAATTAGACTTGCACAGCTTCTTTTATTTTTCTTTTAATGTTATTTTATCTCCAGTCACATACAAATAAATCATGAATTATCTTTTCCCAGCATAAGGTCACTGAAACTGATTTTTATCTTGTTTTTTTAAAATATTAAACAGCAATAGTCTTCATCTTTTTATACAGCTTCTTTTCTGATTTCTTGACACAGCATAGTGAAACATCTGTTGTTTAATGCTTTGGAGAGAAGTGCTGGTTTGTTGAAATACATTATTTACCAACCAAGGACTTTTCCCACTTGGGAAATGCTCTGACCCAAAGCTTATGAAAATGCCATAAACTTCAGACCTGTACATTAAGTCACCTCATAAGGTACCTGATTACATTGGGACTGATGTTACAGATATGTTTAATTACCTATTCATTCACCCTTTCCATAATCCACACACATCTTTTCTGCTCCTTGGTAGACTCAGCTGGTCCTAGATAGGGTGAGCAGCTAAGTGAGAGGAAGTCATGATGGGAGAGAGGCCACAACTCTTCAGCCAGGGGACGTTTTCCACAGGTGCCTCTGCTTCAAAGATCCAAACTAGCCCACTCTCACAAAGTGAGCTGGCACATCCCCTCCATGTCTGGTCAGCTGGAAAATCTGCACAGTTTATGTGGATGGTGCTGGAGACTTGGGATGTCTGAGGCTCAGGGCTGAGTCTTTCTTTTTCTTGCTTGTGTGAATAACTCTTCATTTTCTAAGTATAATGAGTACAGCTGCACAGCATGCTCAGGGGTATGTGATATGTGTAGGAGTTGTTTTTGTTTGGCTGGTGGTTTTTGCTGTTGGTGAGATGCTTTTTCTTTATTTTTAATATGATTGCTCTGTCTTAGGTATTTCAAAGCAAAAGCAGAAAGTATGACCTATGATGATGCCTTTGTAAAAATGTAGAGCTTTTTCATCACTTCCCGTGTGACAGTTTGCCATTCAGTTCAAGAATGAAGAAATCCCAATACTGTCAACTGCTTAGGCAATGTAAAGGAAAAGAGATGCTCAAAACAACAAAACAAAGATGCTCAGCAGAAATAAGTGACCTGACACTACTACTAAAATTGCCAATGTGCTGCTTTTAAGTGCTAGCTGACTTCATGCACCATTAAACAAGGGCTTCTTTAATGCTTTTGCAAAAGACTTTTCCCCTTCTACGTTGTAGATATTTTAGTTAAATTCCACTTTTACACTTAATTATAGCTATTGCAACATAAGGTTCTATTTCATTCACGTATTTCACTTGTGCTAATCTTATGTCTAAATTTACATTAGATGTGATACCTGTTCCCATCCAGCTTTTACATGTTCATGTCCAGAAGCATCCCTTTTGCATTTCTCCCCACCATATCCTTGCACGTCTCTTCACTCAAAGTCCACCTAAAAGCATTTTTTCTTGCATTCTGCTCTATCAGCCTTATGTATCTTGCATCACTTGGAATTCCATATAATCATCTGTACTCAGTGGAGGTAAATGATAAATCCTTGAGAAAAATAAATTTAGCCCTTTCTTTTTTATGGTTCTAGACACAATATCAACCTTGAGGTAATATTTTCCATGGAAACATCCTTAAGAATATTAAAGTTGGCCTATTTACTGGTGATTGCTTAAAAGTATTCTTTTTGATGGAGATTTCTATTACCTTTTGGACACTCACTGAATACATTTTTTACAGCAGCTAATTAAGATTTTCCTTCCCAAAATGTATTCCTTGGGAGTGGGGACATAATATTAGCATGCCAAAGGATCATTAGAAAACAATGAATATGCAAATCTAATTTCTTTTCGTAGTGCAAACAACTGACCTGAGGCAAGGAGGGAAGGATAGCACTTTGATACATTCTAAAATAATGAAAAAACCACATTTCCTTACATGAGTGAGGTATGCACAAAACACGGTTTTTTTAGTGCTCGATTGTACCTAGCAATTAACATGATCTGAAACCATATTTTCCTTACTCCTCTCAGAGCTTCATATTTCCAAGTACCTGGCAGTCACAATAGGCTAAGGCAGTCCCATTCCCCATCCTTCATTTCCATTTATCCACTGTTATTTTGTTACTTTTTATTCCTTGTCTAAGACCATTTGAACCACCTCTACACCTGAGGTTCTTCCTTTTCTGTTTGGAGCACTCTGTCTCTGAATGACTGTTTTTGCTTCCCTCTCTACTGTAGAATAAAGATCTAAGCATAAACTGCACTGAAGGGTCTCATTTGCCTACAATATTTGAAAGGTCTTCTAAAAAACTATTAAGGGCTACCAACACCTTTTTTCATAGGACTGGGAAACAGCTGCTGCATCCTTTAATTACTTGTTAACATAGGGCACTTACAAAGGGTGAAATTATTTCCATATAAATTAAAATAGAAAGTATTCTCATGAGAGAAGTAATTGTAAAACAATTTTATAAATTCAAGGGAAATAAGGGCTGGTAGCATGAATTCCGTAGCCTTGGGCTTGTAGACATCCTTTGCATTGTAAGCAATTATTGATTTCTTTCAGCCATCAGTGGAAGCACAGCAATAGACAACAGTTTTGATTCACTTGTGATCTGTGTCACTGATAATTGTTAAACCATGCTTCTGTCATGTTACTGAGTTCTGTGTTTGAAAGATACTGAGTTTGAAGATTAGAGGGAATGCCTGTTTGCATAACCACATCTTTGACAGGAAGGGAATCAAGCCCTAGGTTCTGTTACAGAATAGGAATAAGAGCATTTTCATGAAACTATTTTGAAGTAATAGAGAAGCTTCCCCGAAGTGCATTTTTGTTAGCCAGTGATAAAGTAAAATGTTAATGAACAAAATGTTAATTTGTTATCCTGATTTTCTTGTTTAGGAACACCTTCATTAGGGGTGCTTTACTACAGTTAATTTACTGCATTACTTTATAAAAAGCAGAAATACAAAAGAATAGAAATTGCAAGTAATAGATTTATAAGTAAAGAGTTGATAATTGTTTATCTCATGGTTACAGCAGAACACCTGTTAAGTTAATTTGACATAGCACTAGGCTGGTAAAAAATGATCCTCTTGCCTCATTCTGGATAAAGTTTATATGATGACAATGGTCCAGTCTAGCCAGACACTAGGGTTTTTTTCAGTTCATGATAGTTTGCAGAGTTTGGGAATTTTTAATATCTTTGAATACTTTTGTTTGCAAATAATATATTCAAAATATTTTTGCATCAGTTTTAGGAAACTTGTTTTATGTGCCATTCTTAAAAATTATGAAGGATAAACCTGGTTTGTAGTTGGAATTATAATAGATATTCTGTGTGTTATTGGCAATACCAGTTGTGAGTAGTTTTGGTTGTGAAAAACTACTGCATAGATTGGACTTGTTCAACATTAGTTTGTTTTACACAAAAATTGAAGTTGCACTTCTTTATGTCTTTATGTGAAGGAGGAAATATACATGAATATTTAGACCATTGTTTGTGTAGTCCCTGTAGGAGACCGATAAGATGTCTCAAAATTTTCTTAACAAGCAATAGGAAACCAGTAGCCCAAACGGCTCTTATCACAAGCAGACTAGGCATATCCTGTTTGTCACAGAGGCCAGAGGCACACGAAACTTGCTGAACTAAGCTACAAGATGTGCTAAAGTTGTCCACCACCGTGGTGTACGTGACCACCAAGGGGTACATCAGGGGCAACCGTCTTCCAAGATACTTGTTACACAAAGATAGGCCAAGCAAAAGTGGCCTCTATACTGATACATTACTGATACATTAGTACCGTGTCCCTCCACAAATTGGGAACCCTGGGACCCCCGCCATCATTGTGATCAGAGGATCGTGAGTCAATGGGACGCCACTGATGCCAAGAGGCCCGTTGAGATGCCAAAAAGGGCTTATGGTGGTGACTGTACTCTTGCTTGGCTCCATAAAACTGCTTCTCTCTTCTGCCTTTCCTCTACTTCCTCCTTTGCTCTAGTGCTCGTTTCAGTAATCAAGGCTGGGAGACAACAATAAAGCTTTAGCAGATGACATCTGACCTCGTTTGTGTCTTAATCTCACGCATGGAATTGTTACAGGTCCTCCCGGACAACCTCCTGCCCCCCTGCCCCATGCCCTGGATCGAGACATGACATTTTATTGGCGTCACAGACAGGATCAGGACGTGCTGGTCCCTAAACCAGCCAGATTATGAATCCATTGAAATGAAGGAGGACACTCCCCATGGGCTTCTCAGAGTCCTATCAGATATGAAATGACACACAGAATTTAGCTTAATTGCAACATATTGCTGCTTCTAGATCAGAGCAAAAAATTGTGAAACAAAATATTAAGTCATGAGAGTCTGAGTTTATGTCAGCCTGCTATGTTTTTGGGAAGCAGATTTGAATCACTTCATGTTCAGATCCAAACAAAAACTCATCACAGTGTGGGTTTTAAGTGGAGTACCTCCTTGTACCTCTACTGTCTGCAGTCACATAACGTTAATTAACTGTACATAAAGTTGTTGATCATTTAAATTTGGTAAATCTCAAGAAGGCTATAGATGCAAATAACTATGCAAATCTTTGGTCTTAAGAGGAGCAAGTTTTGTTCTTATGGGAAAATGCAGAGGAAATTCCCATAGCAGATACCTATTGTATTTCTCTTCATGCCTTTCACATAGCATAAATTATGTGGTATGGAATACGTACGCCTCAAAGAATGAAGACCTGATTCCCAGTTGAGGTTTTTGAAAAGGTTGTACAGGACTGTAAGGGGATTTAAGAGAAATGAAGTTTCAGAATATTGTGTCATGCCGGCACCTTTCAACTTACCCATGCTAGGAAACCTGGTCATAGGCTGAAACTAGTATTTTCTAGAGAAAAAGCAGAGTTAAAAGACTGACTATGCTTTTGAAGTGCTTAAAGATTTGTCTAAGTTATTCTGTAAATTTAAAAAAGAACCCCCATGGGATAAGCAAGTCTTCATTCTTTTTAATAATTACACTAATCATTGTGCAATTGGCATTGGGGATTGATCTCTACTTATGGAAGAAGAATGGCCAAGTACCTAATTGGATACAGCTGTACACTGTTTAGGCTTATTTTTAGAATTCAAGAGAATAATGAGACATTTCAGATACTGTGGAATCCTTAGCAGGATTACATGAACTCACTAAATCCATCTCGAAAATTGTGAATTACATGGTACATTGATTTGCAAATTATCTCTATAACTCGTCCCTCATGTAACTTCACTGATGTCAGTGAAATTGCAGTGCTCACAAAAAATGGCACACTTTAATCCCTTTGCAATAACACTTTCAACACATGGCTTTTTGCTTTGTTTCTTGATTATTCTTAAGCATGCTACCGATCCTCAACATCAGGTAATGGGGTGGTTGACCTTGAAGTTTGTTGAGGCATGGGACTGAAAAGCAAGAGATATATCTTTAAATCATCACTATTTCTTTTTTTTTCTCTTTGTGGTCTTACCCCTTACACAATCTAAACATTTGCTCTAACCTGTGTCTTTCTATAGGATTGCAGGATCACTCTGAGGAGCGATCAGGATTGCACCATCACTCTGCTCCTCCCTTCTCCAGGCTCCTTTGTGATTTGGTCTCTTTCACATACTCTCTATTGCTTAGTGAAATCTTATCTTGCCACTATCAGCATTTTGCTTTTTATTGATCTTCAGAACAGTGCAGATCAGCTGAAGTGGGGTCAAGAATGTAGTCTGGTTTGGTTTGTTGGGGTTTTTCTGAGCTGTCAGAAATGAGAAGTGTAGAAGATACAGTATGCAGAGAGTTAGCTCTGACATTTCCCCACAAATAAGATGATGAGCTGTTTACAGCAGTGTGATTGGTCTGTCAATATTTCAATAAAGTCTTTCCTATAAAAATGCTGACTGATGATACAAGCTCTCACTGGGCTTGTCTTTAAACTGCAGAATGAGCTGACACCGTTATATTAGAGCTGTGTGAAACAGGGTTAAAGTAGAAGGATATAATAACAATTGTTAATTCAGGATCGTAATTAAAAAATGCATTCAGGTGATTAATGAGACATCCAAAACTGAGCCATCACTAGAAAACACTCCTGTGCCTGGTCAGCAGTCTAAGAACTAGCCGAACGACAGGAAACTGTGTTTCATTTGATAACACATTATGTGTGTGGTAGACAAACAGAAACAGACAGATAATGGGAAAAGGCAACAGAAAAATCGTTCATCTTGTCCTAGTTTTATTGGCCAACACAGCCTGAGGCAGCCTCCTGGCTGTGGTAGTGCCTGGAAATATCTTCTCGCAGCCTTGGTGGGCTGCGCTAGGTTTTCAGCAGGCTCCTGAGAAAGCAGGCTGTTTTACAGTTCACCTAGGCCTCTTAGAGTATTGTCTGGATGTTTTCAATCACAACAACAAAATTGTTTCTGCTTTTGTTCTGAAAAAAAATCATGGAAATGAGACTTCCGTATTTCTTGTCAAGTAGGCAAAATGACATTGACAACATGTTTGGTCCAGTAGGGAAATTTGCTGTTCAACCGCAGTGCTTGTCTTACTGTTCAGGTAAGAAGACGGATCGAAACAAAGCAAACTGATCTCAAACTCTCCAGAGGTGATGCCTGCTGGTTCTCAAACCAGCAGCATCAGGTGCCACTACAGGACTCAAAGAAAGGCAGGCTGCTAGATGGCATGAGGGATCAGAGAGTTAGTGCAACTCCTTACTCAGCAAGTGACTGTTCCTGTTTTGGTATGCGACGTGCCTTTGAAGACCTGCCAACCCACAGGTAAAGGGAACATTATGAACTACATTCATATTAAGACTTTAAGCAGCAGCTCTCTAAAATGCAAGGTGCAAATAGCCAAAAGCCTGTTTCCACTGCTCTGTGAGTATAAACAGTAGCTGACCTCTGTTATGACATTTACCTATGCTGGAGAGGAACAGAGAAATAACTCTTGTGTCAACAATACTCATGAGTTATTCTATCTTTCATCAGGAGTGAAGATAAATGTCATCAAAGAGATCAGCAGCCACATAATGTACAAAGGATAGCAAATGGGTTGGATGTGGGTAGATGTTATTTATCTTCCTGAATTATTGATGACCTTTAAGCAGGGACCCTAATACTGTGGGAAACATTTTCTTCACCAGCAGTTCTATTTACTTAGTATTTTTCTAGCCTTCAGAATTTCTGCAAATTACTATTTTATCACTTACTTTAAAGGATAATTTTCTCAGTGAGCCTAAAAAAAAATAAATCAAATATTCACAGAGAATTGAACTAAATTATATCAGGATTTTCAGCATTCACTGTGATTTCAGTTAAGGAAAGTGTTTCCGTTTAAGAAAGGGCATTTAAGCACATGCATGTTGAAGGCCATTGTACATGACTGAAGTGCTCTTGTGGGGCTGGACTTATATAAGAACAAAGAAACATAAGAAATGGTTCAAAAGCAAGGATAAAATGAAACCTGCCTTTGGAGGTAGTATTCTAAATCTGCAGCAACAGTAAATTCAGTTTTTTCAAAATTATTTGTTCTTGATGACCATAATACTTGAATATTAAAAGTAACCTGCAAGCCATGTCCTTTCCTCTGTACTGTTTCTGTAAATAAACAAGAATAAAGTTTTAATTTCCTTGCTATTATTCTTGAGTGACAGAAAAACTTAATTAATTTCCAGTAACTTTCATAAAATGCATCTAAGGGAAGTAAACCACATTTTAAATTCAAGCTGCAAAACTATTCTAAAGTTGTGAGTGAATAGAAATTGGTTCAGCTGTCAGTGACACTTAACTAACGAGGTTCCCTTCAAATCAGTTGATGTTTATTTGGCTTAAAATTACATCAGTCACAGTTTTTTTCTTTCCTGGTTAGGCATAAAGAAAGAAAGTCGATCTGAATGGGAAGTGTTTTCCCTTAAGTCACAAAAATTACTGGTAATAAAAGAATGAAGCTTTCCAGAACAAAGAATATTTATCAAATGTTGAAGTACTCTAAATTGAATCTAAGAAAATACATTCTGTGTTGTGAAAGGAAGGAAATAGGAACTGTGCTTCATAATAGAGCATCTATCCTGTGACAAAATACTGCAGAATTTAAAGAGCTCATCATATGATTGTGAAAGGCACTGTGATAATGGAAAATGAGCTTATTTTTGAAATGTGGGAGATGCTGACTCTGTGAGTTGACTCTGAGTTTAATCATGATCAAGCAAGTTTTTCTGGTGTGGTAAGAATATAGATTTTGGTCATTGGTTAGTTTATAACTGTGAAAAGAATTAAGAGCTATATCATCCTAGTAAACTCAAAGAAGGAAGGAAAAGAAGTTCATCTAAGGAGAAGAGTAATTGTACAGATCTGAGAGTTCCTCAAAGAAATGATAGCGAGAACAACATCACAAATTATTTTAATGAAGAGGAAAGCGAGAATGTGCATTAAGAAACCAATTTAAGGAAACCAAGAGCTCTGTATCAAGCTCTGATGTAAGAAGATAATGTCAGCAAACAGAAATCAGGTCACGTTACAAAGGATAAATATAAAGAAGTAAAGAAAAAAAAAGTGGAAACAAAATATAAAATCTCACCCTGAAACAGGAGAAGATCAGGTGAGAGGTTTAAGGAAATTAAATGTTTCAGATTGGCTTGGTCTGGAAAACTTAATCCTTAAGTACTTAAAGAACTGATTGAAGCAATCTGTAACTGCTAGTAATTTGACACTGTAGTACAATGAGAGAGAGCAGAAAAATAGAAAAGGGAGACCGTAATGTGGATCTTTAAGAAGGGGGTGGGCAATGTGGGCAATTAGACATCTTAGCTTGCCTTTCAATTATTGGAAAAATTCTGTCTATCCCCTGCTCAAAATTCTTGGAACTGAATAATTGTAGGCACTTGAAAGGTGATGAGGTGATTTTTAACAAACATATAGAAGGCTCGATATAAATCCAAGTTTCCTTTCTGACAGGATAAGGACTGGTCTATTTAGGAGAGAAACAGGAGCTGCCATGTATCTTTGCACTAGTAAGGATTTTTTTAATTATTATAATTTATTTACTGTTTGAAATGATACCTTCATAACTAAGGAATGGAAATAGATGAAACTACCATGACAAAACTAATAAGAAAATAATACTTTAGAAAGCAGTTATCAATGGCTCATTCTAGAAGAGACTATTAAGTGGAGTTTCTCAGAGGTCCATCCTGGGGCTCATTCTGCTCAGTCTTTTCAGTAACCACTTAGATGATGGAATATGTTTATTAAGTCTGTAAATGACTCAAAGTCAGGAGGAATTGCAAATACACTAGGGGACACAGAATTAGAAATAACCATGGCACGTAATGGAAAGGACAGGGAAAAATATAAATATGGACAAACGCAGTATGATAGAGGTTCATAAACTGAATTTGAGTTAACTGTTTGATGATGTTCGAAAAAGGCAGATCTTCTGGGATATATGTAAAGGAGTGTAGTCAGCGCACGTAAAAAGCATTCCTTCATTTGGAGTCCCAGAATACCGTTTGGCCTTGCGCTCATCACTTGAAGGAAGATATATGGAAAAATTAAAGAACATCCAGAGAAGACAAGCAAGAATGATCAAAGTTACAGAAAATATGGCAAATGAAGTTGGAGAGGAAGTTTCAAAGAGAAAGGAGCTGTCTGTTCTGTCACAGTCATCTTCAAATACCCAAAAATACTGCTGTAAAAGCAAAATAGTTTGTTTTCTATGCCAGCAGAGGATAAGACAAGAAGCAGTGGCTTTGAAAATCAGCAAGAAAATTTGGAGAGGACTTGATGAAAACCCTTCTGATGATAATTAAATGCTGGAACAGAAAGAAGTGGTAAAGTCAACCTCACTCTCAGACTTTAAAAACACACCAGATAAGCATTTCGGGATTAACAAAATATAGTTGTGACCTCTCCACAGCACGGGGATGGCTGAGATGCCACTTGTGGGTCCATTCCAACCTTATTTTTTATTAATTTCCATAGCTTGAAATGAGGGGAGGGAGAGAATCAGCAACCTGTATCAAGTGTGTTTAGTAAGGAAAGGGGAGCAAAGGAACACCTCTCAACTATCATCTAGTTTGTGGTTATATTTCAGTGCTAGATGATGTTGAATTAGATACTGTTGTATGGCAGGTTTTTTGTGGAATTGCGTAGATCAGGTGAAGATGAATCAAAAATTTATTTTGTAGACTGTTATTTACTACTGTTATTTCTATTGCAATGTATATGTGTACAACAAAAGTCTTTATCACCTAGTTAATAGTTCTGAAATGTGATAAGCGTAGAGGATATTTCCTCATCCGAATCTCAGATAAACCTCAGTGGTAAAACTGAGGTCCCTGATCTTTCAGCCAAAGCATAGGCGATTAATCATCTTCTCACACAACAGACAATCTAGTTCTGTTCTTCATTTGTCTTTTCTGACCTCTGCTTGTACTGAAATAATGAAGAACAATTTTATGTTTAGAAAGCCTTGTTAAACTTGTTCACCTGACAGGTATTACCAACATTGAGCCTGCATCAGCATTATTTCTCTGATTTATTAGGATTACCAATTTACAACAGTGGGAGTGGTATAAAAATCAGGCCTTGTAGTGCTGAATATAGTTTATCATTTGCACATGCAAATGACCACTTTTCTGAGACATTAAGAAATGTTAGTCAAGATATACATTATAGTAATTGAAAGAGTGATTAAGCATATTTGTTTACCATTTGAAAGTTGGCAAATAGTTTTAATGATGTTTTGCAGCTGAAGGTTTAGCAATATCAGCATGTTCACTTCACTTATTTATGTTGGGGTTTGACTTCGTAAATTTGCACTTCTAGTGTTAATTGTGGAACAACATTAAGGCCCTGAAAATTTTCTTGTAATGTTCAGTAAGCTTTATCTGTATGTAAATCCTGTATTTAATTCATATGTAAATCATATGCAAATATATTATTATCATGCTAGTCATATGGAAAATGTCAAAAGGATTTCTAGTATTAAAGTTCAGAATAGTGAAAGAGGATTAAAACATTTGATTGTTAATTGCACATCCTTAAATAACTCTGTAATCTCCTTATTTTTAATACTTACATTTTAGATATAGAAAATAAATGAAGATGTATTTTCCTTTTCCTGTTTACTTTGAAAGTAGTATAGCATTATTTTTCATGACACTGTTCACAATCTGGGAAACACAGTGAGAAGCCAATAAGCATTTTAAAATGAAAAGTCAATAAAAAAATGAAATTTGGAAGCAAAGCAAATGCTGCAGGGATGTGGAAACTTTTGACAATTGTATCCAACCATCAAAATCAAAGGAAGAGTTACGAATAAGGTGATAGATATGAAATTATGTATATTTTTTCTCTGCATTTAAAAAAATAACGGAGAATACTTGGTGACAGGAAATCTAGAAAGAAGTCTGTTGAGTATCATCCTTCAGGGGCAGAGGAAACTTTACTGTAATCATTTTATGACATAAGTACTGACCTGTGATTCACCATCTGTATGCTCATATCCTTCATTTGCCAGCAGTTTTCTTCTCATTGGCTATCAAAGTACTGAGAATATTAGCTATGATCAACAATGAGTCTGTGGGGTACAACTAATTGTATTGAGTAGGAATAGCACCCAACTTTTTTCTGTACAAATTTAAGTGTTTGACGTTAACTAACCAGTGCCAGTAGCTGATTGGCATGTTTCTAACCACAACTGATTTAGTAATTTTTGTTTTTATGTAATACGACAGAGTGACCACTGAGCAGCTTCAAAAAACGTTAGATCCAAAACTTAGCTACAGTTCTTGGAAATCTTCCATATTTCAGAAAGCAGAAGGCTAGACATATGTTAAAAACAAACAAACAAAAAAACCCAGTCCTGTATTTCTGAAAGTACATCTGTCCCTTAATTGATTTGGAACAGAGTGGGTGCAATTTGATAGCTTTAGTGGAATAAAGTACAGGAGTTTCTCCAAAGGCTTTTGGACATCAGCTGAAGGAATTTATGTGCACACCAATTGACAATGCAGTAGATGAATCTACTGGTAACGTCAACTAATCATGACATGATTCCCTGATGTCATGTTGCTTCCATTGCCACACTATACCAAGGACTGGGGCTGTTGATGAGATTCTCATGCACCTGTTTGCTGCAGACGTCACTGTGCAACACTCGGGCCATTGCACATAACAGTTATGCCAAGGAAGGAGCAAAACAAGTCTCCACTTTTTAAAAATTAGTCTGCAAAAGAATGTATGGTGAGCTGTATGTGTTTTATGCTTGTTTGTGAATGCCCAATGACTTACAGGAAATGTTTAGAGGTAAGGAACAAGAATATTTTTAACATTCAAATATCCTTTTTATCTTTGAAATGACACTTCATATCAGATCTCACTATGGCTCTTTGTATATCCCTATGAAAGAAATTTGGAGATAACACATTAGAAAACTTCCGTTTGTTTTTTTTTTTTTAAATCTTGCTCTCTTGATAACTCCATTGTTTTCCAGGGGACAGCTGAACAAGAAGGGAGATAAATTGTTTCCTACTGTATATTCATGAGTTAATCTGAACAATAGCCACATATCTGGATATACCACATCATTGGGGATATTAAAGAAATAAAAGTAAATATACTACACATCTTATGAATTTACTGCATATTTTATTAATATACTGTACTGCTTTCAGTACGGTAAGTACTTCTGAGTCTACCACTTACCTGCATTCCATCTGTTGTTTGTTTTTATAACAGCATTATTGGAAAAGTAGTCCTTCCATGAATGATTCTCAAGAGGCTCTAATTTCTCTTTTTAACATGGTGTATTTACAGAAACTGCTACCTATATGTTTGTATCCTAAATAGCACTATTTATATATTTGTACATTTTGTTTTCGTGGCAGTTGGTAAGTGCATGTGACTGCATCAGCATGATGGCCCTTTCTTCTATTTAAGGCTTATAATATATTCCAGAAATCCTGTTCATTGAATCACATCATCCGGATAGATGTGTGGATGTGTGATTGTAAATATTGATGAAGTCACTCTAGAGTTAGGAATTTGAAAACAAATGAGGCAACACAAATAATTATGCCCTTATAAACCATTTTTTTTAAATTATTTGAAGACTTTTCTTCCTTGATCCAATATTTCAGTGCAAATCACAAACTCAAAAAAAAAATCCAGAATTTGCTTGTTGAAAAAGCACAACTGTTACTGCCCTATTTAGGAAACACTTGTTTCTACCTGCTTACAGTTGTGGGATGCTACTGAAACTGTTCCCTCACCTGCTGAAACATCTCTTTATGAATATAATTTCCTTTTTGCATGAGTTACAATAGCTATACAGAAGTAGTTCTCCCAATGCACAAGCACATTCTTGAGACTTCTGGAATATGCTTTGGGGTGCGATCAATATCAGGCCCTCCATAGCAAGAGAAAGAAGCTAGAAGCCAAGATGAACACTTCTTCCCCTTTACAGAAATCAGCCATTTGCACAGTGGAGGAGTCCCCCCATATCTGGTAGGGTATGCATGCTTAATCTGCTTTTCTAACCTGGGAAATACAGAGACTTGAAGCCAGCTCTTTATTTTTTAATCATCTGTTTAGTGGTTATTTTTAAGAACTCTTCTTTTCTTCTTAGTTGGAAAAAGGGCATCAGAGACCAAATAAAGCCTCTGTTCTCTTTGAAGTCAGCATATGGCTGAGAGAGATTTTTGATTCTGAAAAGTCAACATTTACTAATGAAAAGACTGTGGTAAAATCATTGTTAACCAGCCTATGCTTACACTTCAACAAAAGTTCTGTCACCTGCTGCTATTTGTAAGTCTTTTTTTTTCCAGATGCTGAAGGGAACTATATCTGCTCTAGGCATAGCATGAACCTTATCCTGTATTTCAAAGGCCATGGAACAAATCTTAATGAAGAAAGCACTTTTTGATTTTAAAAGATACCAGAAGGTAACAAAGTTAATTAAGGAATTTTTTGTTTATGAAGATTTTCTTCAATGCATACTTTCAATAAATGTGCTTGAAATTATAGCATACATTTTAAACTTCAAAAATTGCAGAAGGCAGAAAAAATGTTGGGTGTAACTTTATGAGACAAACACACAGTGGACAACCAGTATTTATAGAAGCAACACTGTGAAGAGAGCAGTTCTTCAAAAAAGACAGACTAAACTGATTCTGAAAACAACCTCTGAGGGGTAATACAGCAGTCTTCACTCATGTGTCTAGGTTTTCTAGTGCAACTGCGAAAGGGAAGGGTGGTTTTACTGTTTGCATGACTTAAATCATCCTGTCCTCTGATTTAAATCACTGGGTTCCTGAGTCATGCTGGCCTCAGCATGACTCTCTTGGGTGTTTCCACAGCTTGTTGAACTATTTCTACTTGGCTACTATTTCTATTTCTATATTTTATCTGTTATAGGAGGGGAGAGGGAAGAAGGGTCTTCTAAAAGGACGTTGAAAGGTAAAGACAGATATTCGGGGAGCTTGATGGAACATGTATGACCTAAGCATGTTCTGAAAAGCTGCTTATGTCATGTTTAAAACTGCAGGTGCCCAGTTTAAAGCTGTAGGGACAATATTAAGCAATATGTAAGAGCTTTTAATATTAACTTCTTGAGCCTTTTACAAGTTTTAATATCCAATCAATTGTCACTTGATCTGCTTCTTATGCTATAAGTTGCTTTGTATTTGTTTCTTTCCTTGGTGCAAGAGTACATTGTAAATTACAGGCAACGTTAAATAGCTGATAAAAGAGTGTCATATTGAAGCTCATTACGTGAAATTGTAACCTAAATTATATTAACATTAAGAGAATGAACTGCAGGTTCTGTATTTTTCTCATATACAAGTTAAGTATACCCTCCCCAAAAAACCCCAAACCAACACCCAACAGTCCTTCACAAATTATAAACATAGGTATTTAATTCCTTGAAATACTGATTTTTTAGGTGATTATGTGTAAAAGAAAGAAATGAATGCTAACAATGTGATAACCAAGGCATCAGCAGAACAACAGAGAAGAAATTTTGCAATATAAATAAGATCAAAAGCATGCCTGTTTTTCTTGTTTCAGTGAATTATGAATCTTTTATTTTAGCATGAATTAATAGTATCTCAAAAAATTGCAAATGAAAATCATCAACACTGGAAAGGAATTAAAAAGAAAAAAAGAAAAGAAGAAAAATATAAAGTGTAAATAGAAGAATTATGATGTTTAATGAAGCATCATAAAGTTACAGAGGGCTTTTACTATATAAAGACCCTCATAATTGTTTGCTGTTGCATCTCAAACATTACATTTCAAACAGGAGACAAAGTCATTGAAATTTTATATTCAAATCATTAAAATGCAAAGAAACAAATTTCATGTGAGATTATACTTCTTCAATGCTTTTAGAAATCTGCTGATGTTATGTGCAAGCAGCTGAACGTACAATGAATGCACATGGGATCTAATCTGTTATTTTTAGACTTTGACACAAATACTGGTTTAAAATACTAGCTCAGATTTTATACTAATGCTACTATGGAACTGGAGGCATACGCTATACACTACATGGGGCTCTTTTCAATTCTTTTCAGCCTAGGTCTTAAAATATTTGATGACATTTGTTTGCAAAGCCATATGTTTTTCTGAGAGTTAATTTACTTCACTTTGCTTGAGTCAGAAGCATTCACTGTTTTGCAATTTCCAGGTAGGAAAAGAGGGAACAAAAGCTGTTCAAACATTTTCTGGTGCACAGGTTTTTTTTAATTTAAAAATGCACAAGCAAATGCTTTGCACAGAAGTTATTGCTTCAACTGGGAGGCAGTATTAACCCTGCCAGGGAAGCTTAAAAACCCTCCCTCTTTCCCACCGGTTTTCTGCTTGACTGCCTTTCCTAAGTCAAGCCTTGTGTATCTGTACTTAGGAGCTTCAAGTAGAAACCTTGTCATACAAAATGTGCCAGGGATTATTATCCAAGAACTGATTCCATTTAAGTTCTATGAGCAACATAATACTTTTAATCAAAATTACTCTTTTTGTGTGTATTGCCATCGTCTGTTATGAGAAACCCCATGTCTCAAAAAATGAGAAATTTTCACTAGTCTTTATTGGCCAATGGTTTGACAACTATCAAACGAAAGTTTATTGTAACCTCACAGTGAGATTAGTACCAAAAAAGACCTTTGTTTCTTTAGGACTACAGGGAAAGTCAAAAGTTTGTAATGCCAAGTTTATATGTCATTAGGACCATATGCATGATTTCCTTCTTTTGTAATTGCTTTCTTTGAAATGTGAAGAAGGAATTTTGAGGAGTTTGTGAAAATGACAACTTTCCACTCAAAGAGCAATGTGTTACTTCTAAGTTCTTTAAAACAGAGGAAAAAAGACATTATTGGGAGTTAGGACAGTTTAGTTCGATTCCATAGCATTTCACAGAATCACAGAATCATAGAATCAAAACATGGTTGAAGGGACCTCTGGAGGTCCTCTGATCCAAGCACCCTACTCAAGCAGGGCCACCTAGTGTCTAGATCTGCCCAAGACCATGTCCAGATCGCTTTTGAATATCTCCAAGGGTGGAGATTCCACAATCTCCCTGGGCAACCTGTGTTACTGCTCAGACACTCTCACAATTTAAAAAATGTTTCCTTATGTTCAGACGGAGCCTCCTGTGTTTCAGTTTGTGCTGTGTCTCATGTCCTGTCACTGGCCACCACTGAGAAGAGCCTGGTTCAGTTTTCTTTACACCTTCCTTACAGATATTTATACATATTGGTGAGTTCCCCCCGCAAGCCTTCTCTTCTCCAGGCTGAGCAGTCCCAGCTGTCTCAGCCTTTCCTCACAGGAGAGATACTCCAGTTCCTCAGCCATCTTTGTAGACCTTCGTTGTACTCTCTCCAGTACGCCCATGACTCTCTTCTACTAGGGGGCCCAGAACTGGAAACAGTACTTTCTGTTAACACAGACTTTTTGCTTACATAGAAAATGCTTAATATTTCTTTACTGTGTGTTGTTTTTAAAATGGATTTCAGACAAGGATAAAACAAAATAAGCTGAGGTGATAAAATGTGGCCTTAAAATTTTCTTTCCCAAGACAGCTTGGCTGCTTGTCATTGAAATCTGCTTTATGTTCACAATCAGTTTACCCTTTCTTAACATATTGTTGTACATCCACAGTGGGATCACCTCTAAGCCCCTCTAGACTGAGTTCCTGAAACTAAATTAGCTTTGGCTAAGCTTTGTGCTAACCTGCCTAGAAGGAAAGCTGCAGCAGTAAGTAAAATACATTTCATCCTAATATTTGGAAAAGACTTGTAAAATACTGCCTGGTTCTGTTAGCTGTAAATCAACTACTGCCAAAATATCCCCAAAGAAGTGGTTTAGCTGCAGCAACAGTGTAAATGCACTGGAGGGGTGTGCATTTTGGAAATGTGTACAGAAGGTATTGTCACAGAGCCTAAAACCAAATGACTTTATTTGTTCTTTCATTTTTCCCTCCCCCTAGGCTGTCTGTAAAAAGTGAAACTTTAGACAATGTCTAAAGAGTCTAAAGAGTCTTTCAAGGCTCTAAAATACTGTAAATGTGAAAAAGTATGCTCATTGAACACCGAGTGCCATTACTCACTTCAGGAGAAGTCTCACAACATGTAAACATATAAAAAACAGCAATTCAGCTTCACAGTTTTAAAAAGGTCTCCTACATAAACATAATGATGGAAGATCATAATGTTTGTCATCTGTAGCATCAAAACATGCTACGTTCACCAATTGACCAGAAATGTTCATCACCCATCTCAGGCCATGGACCGTTTCAGTAAGGGTGGCACACTACTGAGAACAGGCAGAGTGCTGGCACTAAAGCTGTAGGTGTGATAGCATCTGGAGATTTCCATATTTGCATGGAAAATTCTTAAATAGGTGATCAAGCTTCATTCTGGACATTTTGTGTTGCAAGAGCATTAAAGAGCCTCAAAAGAAGTAAAGGTTTTATCCTCTTCAGGCAGACTTTAAAATACAGTCCTGGGTAAATCAAGCCAGTGCATAACTATGTCATAAAACAAAGAAGGGAGATGAGATATATTATGTGTGTTATCACTCAATGATTTCAAGAATTTCTATAGCTGTGAAAAGAGCATTCCTGTGTGTAAAGCTTAGTGAGGAACTTTCAACTGGTTCTAACCTTCTTTCTTTTTCTTTTCCTTTTTTTTATTTCAGTTTTTTTCTTAGGTTGATGAGGGAAGAAGGATATCCTCCAACTTTATGAGTGCTGTCCTGCTCACTAATTTCCACAAGCTCCTTCCATTGTCAATGGAGAAAAGAGAGAGACTCTTGCTAGAGGGCTTTATGTCTGAAGCACGTCTCCTGGGCTGTTCAGTTCTTTGTTCAAGAGTGTGTAGGAGAAAAAAAAAAGAAACATATATGTTTTCTTCTGGCAAATATCTCATTGTACTTGAAGAATATTTCAAAGTCCCCAGCCTGCTTCCTTTATGGTTAAAGTACAATTATCACTGTTTTCATCAGGAACAGATTTTCTGTCCTTCCTGCTTCAGTGATGTATCCCGCCCATCCAAAAAATCAAGCAATTTTACTATCTATGCAATTAAGAACATGTCTTCTGAAAAATGGAAAGGCTTGACTGTTTAAGATTAAATAAAATGTCACTGAGCTTCAGAAATATTCTACTTTTTGGCCATAGAGTGCCAAATCAAAATGTCAAGTTCACAAATCAGTAATTTTTTCTGCCTTCATATCTGGATTGTTAGGTATCACAATGGAGTAGAAAAATGACAATGTCATTCACAGTAATCACCACCATCTTACAACTACTCTAATAATAGCATGAAATAGTGTAGAGTTGAGATTTATGAGAATACCATACAGAAAAATTCACTAGATATCACAAACACTACAGACTACCTCTCTTATTCTATATTTATTCTGTCATCTGCCAATGGTGCAAAATAAACTATTGCAAGGTATGAAGACATCTGAAGTAAAATAAGACAATGATACATACTATATGAAAGTTTTTAATGAGATCACTATTCACTCATGCTTCGTATTGTACACCTGATTTTTCAGCAGAAGTCCACACAGAAATTGAGCTAAAAGCTGGAAATACAATCTTTGATATTCAAATTACAATAGCAAGTGAATATGTCTGAGAGTTTTAGAAAAATCTTTTCAACATAATTTTCACCTGAAGCTCTGCAGAATAAAGGAAGGGAATAAAGATCAAACTAGGGGTAGTTACATTAAGCAAAAATTAGCAATTTACTATCTTAAGAAGGAATAAGAATGATAGTTCAATATTATCTTTAAGAAGTCTACCAAAAATTGTAAATTTGGCATAATATGGACCTAAAACCGTAATACTTGCAGATGTTGCTGGCTTTAGCTTCTGATGAACACTGACATTTCTTCAGTCCTATGTATTTCTCTCACAATTAGTAATAATAAAAAAATGCTGGAAGGTAAAAGGGATTTTTGTTAAAACCTTTGTGCCTACTGGTATTTGAATTTCTGTGTTGATATGAAGACCTTAATTGAATACCATGCATGTATTTAACAGCATTTGAATACTGATGGTGCTGAGGTACAGTTTTAATTACCTAAATTTTAGCCTGTTTGTCCATCTGAAATACACTGCAGCTGGATGAGGAAAGTCAGGAGCCTGAGTAAGCAGTTCACTGCACCGAAGTTAGACTCCCTGAGTATTAATTTGAAGATGTAGTCAAAATTGTTCTATAAAAATGAGAGGAGTGCTGGAAGGCCAAAATCCTATGTCTTTATCATGATATAACCAAAAGGTTATAAAAATGCCAGGTCCCAACAAGAGAGGTAACAGATGCAGGTAGAAAGGAATTGAGCAGATGTACAGAGCTAAAAGATGCACAATTTATGATGGCTGACACTGGGAAAGTGAGAAGGTATCTGAATTGCTGCAGGGACTCCTGAAAGTAGAGCAGGGCATTTAAGAATGTCACTGTACAGACACAAACAGTTTCAGTAGACTTGTCTACATGATTCATTCCAATTTTTATTCTAGAATAGACTTTATACGTGTATGTACCTATGTGTACACGCTGTTCATCTTCTACATTTTCTACAGTTTCTTCTTAGGAATTACTATGTATTGGAGTATAAATTCATCTCCTTAGCATGTTTAAAGCAGAAAGGAGGGAATCTGAGAGAAAAGAAATTATAAAATGTTGTTTTGCTTGCACAACTCAGGTTTTCAGCTAATATTTACTGATGTTTTCCTACTTCCACACTGTTTTTTAATGGAGTGAATAAATCTTGCTCATATACAGACTTTAAAGACAAACATTAGTGTAGCCAGCTCACTGGAGAACTCTGACAGCCATTGCGACTTTAGAATCATAGAATCATTTTGGTTGGAAAAGACCTTTAAGGTCATCAAGTCCAATTGCAAACCTTACACTGCCAAGTCCACCACTAAACCAATATCTAATCTAAACCTCCCCTGGCACAGCTGGAGGCCGTTTCCTCTTGTCCTATCACTTGCAACCTGGGAGAAGAGACCAACCCCCACCTCACTGCAACCTCCTTTCAGGTAGTTGTAGAAAGCGATAAGGTCTCCCCTCAGCCTCCTTTTCTCATGAATGAAGCATCAATAATAACCTGTTTACATCAACACAGGCAAATGAAAAAGTGTTCAAATATTCTTGAATTACATTATTTTTTATTTTTGACCAATTATGGACTTGGTAAATCTTTTCTAAACCTCTGTGTGTGTGTGGTTTTTTGTGTATGTAAGAGTTACCTTTGTAAGGGAAAATTCAGTCTGTTGACAAGATTTTTATTTGCCTTTTTTTTCATTAATAAACATGTGGTATACATAAACATATATTTATACAGATGTCAAGAGAAATGTTAGATTTTGAGTTATATGATAGGAAGAAATCCAATGAAAAAATAATTTCATCTAGATTGTGACTTTGTTTCGATGTTTATTGAAGTTCTCAATAAAAATAATTTCTGGGTTGTAAGTAGCTTTACATGGAAAAAAGAGTTTGTTGCTCTTAGAAACGATATCTAAACACACAAGAAAGTTGAAACTCTGATGTCAGGTTGGATCAGGTTTCGATGTGAAAAACAAGATGTTCTGTTAATTATATAATTCAGTTTGAGGTTTGTAGAGCTACAATTACATTATAAAACACAAATTTGAGATTTGTTTTTCATTTAACTTTTCTAAAATACAAATAAGGATTTTCAAATAACTTTCATACCTTGTACAGCTATAAAAGCTTTTTTCAACATTTATAAATAAGCTAGACAGTTGAGTAATTACTCAAATTATTCAGAGCTTTAGGTCAGATAAACCTCATGACAAGTTTGGAGATTTTTTGTAATGCTTATCTGAAACTGTCGATGCAGTTTTGGTTGGCAAATTTAGCTAGGAATCTTTCCAAACGAAAGTACCTATTTTAGTTCTTGCAATACTTCTATAAGTCAGGTTGAAAATTCTACAGAAAGAGATTTTTTTTGTTATTTAATTGCAGATTGATAATTTTTTTCCCCAGAACAAAATTAATCCTTTAAATGAAAAAAATTGCTTTAACCTCTGGTAGTTTAGGTTTTTTCTCCCTAGTCTGATGTCAACCTGTTTCATTATTTCTTTGCTCTTAAAGTCTCTGGATGTGTCTTGCCCCAGTACTTCCCTTCCTACTCCTGCCCTTCTTTGACAGTCTGTGCTCAGCTGGAATTCTGGAGAGTGGTGTTCCCTCACCACAGAACATGATTGTGGAATGAATCTGAGTTTGGATCAGCATAAATGACCATGACATGGCCAAATGTCATCCACATTTGCTTATCTTGTAAAGATATTCAATCTGACTTTGTATTTTTTTCCTGTTAGGGGAAAGAACAGTTAGGAGAAAATGAAGGCTGAGGAAAAATGCCCACATATTTTGTCGTTTAGTCTAGAATAGTATAGTCTACCATCAGAAAGAATTAATATTATTTCTATCTGTCTACTGAGTTATAAAAGGACATACAAGACTGTGCAGTTGGAATAGAGAGGGAAATAAAAATATTTGGGTTTTTTTTAGAAAGAATGCTATATGAACTTTTTTTTTTTTCAGTGGATTGTAAGGGAGTATGTTTAACTCTGCCTTTAAGAATTAAAATGTTACCATATTTCAGGAAATCTTTCTACTTACTGACATGAAGATTATGCTGCCTGAATGTGGGGACAGATTTTTTACTTCACCTGATGTCTGATGGGTGCAGCAGAGCAGGACTGTGGAGGAGTTAGTTATGGCTCACAGACTACAGGGCCAGTGTTATGGTGACCTTGGGCCTTGGCAGAGTTTAAAGCAGCATATGAAGTATATGAGCTAGAGCCATCTCCTAGAAAACAAATAGCAGTACTTTGCCAATACACTTTGCTGTCCCCAGCACAGCCCCATGTAAGTGCCTGGAGAGCTCCTGTATTCCAACAGCTGGCTTTTATATCTGTATTTACCGGGTGGTGAGCCCTTGGGCCATGAGAGGTCACCATGTGGAAAGAGGGAGCAGCTTTCCATCTCTGTGCTGTCAGATCAATGCAAAGTCTCTGACTTCCAGGAGACCTCACACGTGCTGTCTAATGCCAGTCTGCAGCATCCAGCAGTGAGGTGTGTGGGACGGGAAATTATTATCAGTAACAGACTTTCTTTTAATTTTTGAGGAAGGAAGAGAAAGGTAGTCGGAGTAGAAATAGGCTTGGGTCAACAGCAAAAATTACCAGTAACATACTTCATCCAGTTTTATATTTCCTGTCATTCTTTCTAATTTTTTTTCCAGTGCTTTCTCTGCAGATTTTCCATCCCACTGGATTGTGATATAGTTATATATGTGTTTCTGATTTTACATTATATCACACTGACAGTTCATAAAGTGCAAAATACCAGTGAGGCATTTTGGTAGGACATTTTAGCTTTGTTCTGACTTTGAGTGGAATGAAATATGTTCTGTTAAAAAGGGAATTTATGGAGGTAATCACCTGGAGTGATCTCTTTCAACAGAACTCTTCATTTCACACCTTGTTCATATACGAAATAAACCTTTAGTAAAAGGCATGTGTTTGACAAGGAACTAAAACTTTTTCTGCCAAGGCACCTAAACTGTTGTGTACAAATAAGTAGGATACAGAATCAGACTATAAAAACATAAAACCTTGTCAGTTTGGCTCACAGATGTCACTGATCAGGCTATGACATGGAGCAAGTTCAATGACTATGCATCTATCTTTTTTCACGATTAAGTTTCCAAGTTGTAAATTACTCTGTGTATGTGTTTCTGTAGGATAAGAAGTCTCCTCGTGTGTGCATTTTGTGCCGATTTCTTTCCCTTCTCTTCCTGTCTTGCATACATTTATATGACAAACAGGCTCCATCTGTTTATCTGTGTATGCAAAGGAGAGTGGAAAGTCATATATACTGCTTTCATACTTATATACCGGGTGGGGGTGCCCAGGACGGGCTGTCAGGAGGGGCTGCCCCGAGCCGGACACAGCCGGTTCCAGCCGGCTCCAACCAACCCACCGCAGGGTACGGCTGAGCCCCGCAGCCACCATGGCGGCGCCGCGGGGAAAGCCAAAGCCTGTGTCAGAAAGGGCAAAATGGTGGGTGGAGAGAGAAGCAACAGAGGGAACAGCGAGGAGGAGGACACACCCCATTTTACTCTCTATAGAGTTATTTATGCATGTGCATAAATAAGCACGCAGTTTTTCTAATTTTGACTTTTCTGGAATGTCTTCTCAAAAATTGAGTATAATCACATTCTCAGTGAAAACGATAATTTCTGACAATACAGACGGTTTATTCATCTTCTTTCCATTGTCTTCTAATGTGGTCTATGTAATTGTTTAGTGCTTTGCACTACCAGTTCTTTGGGACAGCAATCACATCCCAGTGCTACTGCATTTTCATTATTCAACAAAATATCAACAACCATTGTGGTGGGTTGACCTTGGCTGGCTGTCAGGTGCCCACCAAACTGCTCTCTCACTCCCCTTCCTCGGCAAGACGGGGGGAGAAAATACAATGAAAAGCATTTGGCTCGAGATAAGTGCAGGGAGGTCAGCTACCATCATGGGCAAAACAGAGTCAACTTGGGGAAATTAGTTTAATTTATTGTCAATTAATAACAGAGTAGGATAGTGAGAAATAAAAAACAAAACTAAAACCACCTTCCTCCCATCCCTGCCTTCTTCCCAGGCTCACCTTAACTCGACTCTTCTACCTCCTCACACCCCTCTGCCTCAAGCGGTGCAGGGGGATGGGCAATGGGGGTTGCAGTCAGTTCATAACACTTCATCTCTGCCACTCTTTCCTCCTCACACTCCTCCCCTGCCCCAGCGTGGGGACCCTCTGGTGGGACACAGTCCTTCACAAACTTCTCCAGCATGCATCCTTCCCTTGGGCTGCACTTCTTCAAGAACTGCTCCTGCATGGGTCCTTTCCATGGAATGTAGTCCTTCAGGAATGGACTGCTCCAGCATGGGTCCCCCATAGCGTCACAGGTCCTAGCAGAAAACCTGCTCCTGTGTGGGTTCCTTTCCACAGGCTGTAGGTCCTGCCAGGAGCCTGCTCCAGCACAGACTTTGCAAAGGCTGCAGCTTCCTTCAGGGCACAGCCACTTTGGTTCAGCACAGGGTCCTGCATGGGCTCCAGCATGGATATCTGCTCCACCGTGGTCTTTCATGGGCTGCAGGGGAACAACTTGTGTCACAATGGTCTTTGCCATGGGCGGCAGGGTAATCTCAGTTCCAGTGCCTGGAGTACCTCTTCCCACTCTTTTTTCACCGACCTTGGTGTCTGCAGAATTATTTCTCTCACATATTATCACTCCTCTCTCCCATCTGCTGCTGCACAGTGTTTTTTACCCTTTCTTAAATATGTTATCACAGGAACGCTACCAATGTCACTGGCTGGAACCAGCTCTGTCCAACATTGGGGCAGGTCCTGGTGTCTTCTGACAGAAGCCACACCTGCAGCCCCTTCCCCACTACCAAAACTTTAGCACATAAACCCAATACAAAATTTCTGCAGGCAGAAATACCATCACCAGACCCAGAAGGACACAGGTGTTTGCCATACAGTAAACTGACTTATCCTGGGATTATGCTGTCAAGGCAGAGGTTGTGCTGCAAATAGATTCTGTTCTCAGAGTTCTGGTTGAACTGGCAGGGAAGAAATGGTTGTAAATAAGTGCTGTTTTCTGATGGAACACCGAATAACCTCATCCAAACCTTTTTCTATCTTGTCGGAATTTGGTGAAGAGCACTGACAATACAGAAAGACTTAAAAAAATCAGTGAAGACAAGAAATAGGTATTTTTGGCCCATTACAAGAAATAAGTATTCCTGAAAAGAATGTGCCAGTATGTTTTCCACAGCAAAGTGGAAAATCCTTTAGAAACTATCTGGTAATGAAACAGCCAATACCTTTGGGAAAATATACTGGTATGTTAAATCTGGAAAATGCTCAGTTATGAGAAATTGATCTAAACTTTCCTGCCGAAACCCTACAAAACTAAATGCTGGAAAAAATTTGAAATTAATTGTGGAATTAAAATATACTTGTCATGTATAAATGGAATTAGAAGGCTTAGAAAGCGTCAAACGGGCATTTCTAAACTACCAGGAAAATAAGTGTCCTAGAATATTAAAACTGATGCCTTTTTAGCAAAGTTAACAAACAACTACCAGTGGCACAATTTCCTTACTTTTATAAATCATGATATTATGTCTAAATGATTTTATTAGCTAAGTGGAGAGCTTAAATGATAGAACAGTCTTAAGAGAGTGAGATTACCATTATTTCTTTCAAAATGTAGACTAGCAGCTAAACCCCTAAGGTGAGGTTTTGAACAGTCATATCTGCTATGTTTTAATTGTCTCATAGTCCAGCTCTGCTGTTAGGAACTACTGAGGCAGTTGTTTTAAGGGACACGTCTATGTAGGCTGCCTGTCTGCAAGCAGGGGGATGTTTCTAGGGGATGTTTATATCACAAAAGAAAAGCTTTTAAAAACAAACCAAAAAGAAGAAAGACTATCAAATGCTTCAGGTGTTTTGTATTTTTTTTTTAATGTAAAAGACAGTTTGTCCCTTTTCCATACTTCACTCCTTTGATTTTTTGTGGGGCAAGAGTTGCATATGTGTGTGTGCATGTGTGTAGAGTTTTCTATTTTTTCCTACTGCCTCTTGTGCCACTTTTTTTATCTCTATTAAGCACAAATAGTTCCCTTTCTTCACAGAAATGTCAGAAATGTCACTACTGCATTTGTAACTTTCTTCCAGTGTGTCAGCTTCTGCAAGTAACTGTGGTCCTCTGCTCTTCACAGAGGAGTCAGCCCTACTAGCAGTAGTACAAGATGACAACTGCGATCCTTTCCCATCTCTTCTCCATTAGTAACGTTATTATTATTTTACAGTGAAAAAAAATTTGCATATAGCTTTATTATTTTTATTAAAAAAAGCAGGGAAGAGCCTGGCTACTGAAAGGGAATACATTTTTTTTTTTTTTTTAAATAGCAAAAATAAAGCCTCTCCAGAAGATTGCATTAAGTGGACAAGACATATGACAGGTGAACATTTAGCTTCTGAAACACTGCCCTTCCACTGTATTTGGGGAATTAAATATAGGTGCCTCAAATGTCTGTTCTTCTTGTAAGTGAATCTACTGGTTAGAATGTTTCTCACACCTTTCAGAAGGACAGTATGTTGTGTTTGTTTCCTGGCTGTATTGCAGTAGGTGAAATGTAATTTGGAGGAAGACTCTAGACCAGAGAAGGAGATGGGGACTAGACATAATGGAAAAGTAGCTTGTTCATTTGTCATTTAAATGGATTTTGTTTTTTTTTAATTTGCGAGTGTTCGGCAAAAATATATTTTTCCTATGAAATTTAGTTTAAGAAAAAAATATATTCAGTATAAACTTACTTTCCTTTCAACTTGGTTACATAAAATACTTCTGATGATTGTTACAGATGGGACTATTGTCCCTGCTTTCCCGGCAGAGCCCTACTTTGGATGAAGCAGTGCTGGCCCACCTTTTTAATTACAGGTCCAAACATACACCACACAGATTGCAGAGTATCCGCCAATTCTTTGGGAGCCACTTTATTTGTCTATTCACCGAGGACTTTATTCCTTTCCTCAGTGAACAGTGGGTTCCCTTCCTGAGTAATCTGTCACAAAGACTGAAATCTGATTTACCTTGTTTTGTTTATATGTGAAGAAGAACAGTGTGAGGGATTGCTGTAGGAACTTATTAGCTAAGTGCATGTTTCTGCTCTTTGCAACACATTCTGCTGTAGTTTGCTTACCATTGTTTCCTTGCCGCTTGATTTTTCTCTGAAATGTCCACATTTGTAAAAGCAAAGGAAACAGTGTAATATGAATCCTTTTGGAACTTTGTTAGTTTGTGCAAGATTAAAGAAAATACGTTTCTGTTCCAAAGGTAAAATATATTTTGTCCACACAGCTTTGTCTTCAGTAAAACTTTTGCAATTAATACATGAAGATATTTTTTAAGAAGTGGTGCAGAACCTGTTGCTTATAATTTGGGTTGGATTTATAACTTCACTGCATACAGGTTATGACTGTATGATTTTTTTTTTCCATGGCATCGCAGGCTATTAATATGCAGCCTACCATTGTCGTTGAAAAATCTAATTAGCTGTCAAAAATAAAAAAGTTCCTGAAGTGTGGTGTAGGAAATTCAGCACAAACACATGTCTGCACAGACTGAAACCAAGCAGCAAAGTCTCATTTAAGCCTTCAGAAAAGGATAAATCCTAAATGGCCATATGTGTTGATCCAGTCTACTCTGGAGACATGCAATACATTCCATGTGAAAGTTAAAATGAATTTAAGATATATAAAGCTCTCTAAAAACATAAAATCTTTTAAAGACTTGTAGATCATCACCTTCATAGGTAACCATCATTATAACTTCTCCTTTGGATGAAACTGGTAACAAACGATCTCTGGGGCTGGGTATACTGCAGTTCAATTCTTCAATGCTCATGTGGTACCCTTAAGGATTCCTATGACATGTTCCAACTGATCAAAATCAATTAATGTCATTATTCGTTGGTAGGAAAGTTAATACTGTAAATATGAATGTACTAACAGAAGTCTCAGCATTATGCCTGTGTCCATGTATGAAGAGTGGAGAGTTAAAAAGGTGATAAAAAAGAAATTTTATTTACAGTATTTCAGAAAATTCAGCTAAAAAATCTTGTCACAAAAACATGAGAGACAGGAATTTTCTCACTTGCTCTCCT
The DNA here is from genome assembly GCA_017639485.1 of Pluvialis apricaria. NCBI lineage: Eukaryota > Metazoa > Chordata > Aves > Charadriiformes > Charadriidae > Pluvialis > Pluvialis apricaria. The sequence continues at coordinate 108,288,704 of CM030007.1, forward strand.
CAAGATTTAGGTGTATCGAGCCTTACAGGCTTCAAACACCTAACTGTTCACCTGAACCACTTAGAAAACTAATGATGCATTTCGAGTCATTTTGCCTAATTACTGCCCATGAAAATAAAGATTTTTCTGGACATATTTCCTTAAACAACTGAAAAAAAAAAAGGTGTTATTTCTTTTCTAATATTTCTCTATACTCTACAACACAAAACTGTGACTGGTCTCTTCGGAGGTGTATTCAGTGCAACTTGACCCAAACTAACATTTCTGCCTTAGACCACAAGAGAAATTACCAAGAACAGTTTGAAAAAGCCAAATACACTGTGATATTGAGAAACAAAGATTAGGAGCTTGCTATTCACATAGTTTTGTTAAAAACTAAAAGAGAGCAAAAACAACTTTTAATACTTGATGCTGATCAACATGCATTACACTTGCCTACCTTTCATAGAACAGTAATGCTCATCATGGTGTGGTAAAGTGGTTGTTGAAAGGACAGCTCAAAAACACTTTTATGATAATGCAGTGACCCTAACCACTTCATATTAGGATTCAAATGACTCATAGCAATCAACAAAAAAAACAAGGACAATTTTAGAATGGTATTTTTTTCCCTTTAAATTACTTGGGAGCTTATATCCTCAGCATAAAACATTCCAGTCATCATTAAAAAACTTACAGAAGAACAAATCTCTATATTAACGATATGAGTTTAGAAACAGTACTAACTCATTTCAGTTACACATTGACATGTTCTGTTAGCTGAGGTACTAATTCAAAAGAATATAACATGAAAGCTTTCTTTTTGAACCTGGAATCCAATAAGTAACACTTTTAGAATAAATGTAATTTAAGAAACTATTTAGTCTTTCAATATAACTTTTTTAAGTGTGTTTTCTTATTTCATCTTTTTAATGGCCCTTGATTTTCTGGTTTGTTAAAAGGCAATTTTTTTTTCTGTTACTTTTTCCAATTAAAATTAACTATCATCCTTTAAATAAAATAAAATAGTGATTGGTAAAATAATTTAAATCAACATAAAATGTTCCTTTACCAAGAATACTCAAATTTCTCATATAATTTGTTCAGAACTGAACAAAACTAGGTCAGGCTATGGTTATTACCTTCTGATGAGTGCACAGCAATGCTGAGGAACAGAAATTAGTTTTTAATGAAAAAGAGATAATTCCAGCAAAAGATTTCAATCTTTACATGTTTAGATAGTACTATAGTGATAAATCTTCTTTTATCTCAAAAAATATGCAGAACAGTCAGAAAAAATGAAATCTGTAGTTCACCAAAATAATTGATGCTAGAAGTTGTCAGTGAAGAGGTGGCTGACCCTCTCTGTGCCTTGCCTTGCTTAGCAACATCCCTTAGCAACGACAGACTATTAGCACATATCATCAGATAGGAGAGAATTATGGACAACAAAATGCTAATCAGTTTTTCATCAAATGGGATGTGTATCAACCTTCAAGACTGTTTTTTTTTTAATTTGGATCAAGTTGTAAGTCCCCAGATTGTCTTTTTCATTAAATATTTCACTCACTATTTTTTAAAATGTTCATTTTAATTGGTTATCTTTATTTAATTTTTTTTTTATCGTTGCTTATGTGAACAGGTTGTATCAACAAAGTCTACCTAAATTCTCCTAAGATTTTGTATTTGTTTTCTGTGGCCATGCAACTCTTCTCTGTGGACCTCTACCATCATTATGTCATGTATGGAGTTAAGTCATATTGATTTTATTTGAGACCGTTGAATATGTGAATCCAGAAATTCAGTTATATACTTCAATTTCTACCTGTTCTTGCAAAGTTTTTCAGGCATCTCCTCCTTGTGTGCAGGAGGTGCAGAGGTTGTACCAGACTCCCTGACTGCATGTGCAGAGCTGCCTTGGTGCGTTTCCAACCTTGGACCCCTGTGGAAACCATTGATCAAAAGGGAAGTCCCACTGATACATTAAAAACAGTTTGCTATTGTGAAAAAAAAAATTAAAAAATGCTTGTTTTAATACTGTTTGAAGTCATGAGATTCACAGCATGTGAGGTAAGAACTGCAGGAAATAAGTCTGATGGGATCTTCCTGAATAGACTTGGGCTGCTGCTGTGAATGAGTGCCCCTGACTGAGAGTGGAGGTGTGTGAGTCAGCTCCGGCAAAGGAAAAAACATCAGGGTCCGTGGCAGGTGAGGATGTACTCAGTCCAGAGAGGATATCAGAAGTGCAGCTAGCCCTGTCATTCTGAAATGAAAGCGTTACTTCTGGATATAAGGGGGTTGGTCCAAGACTGGGCACTGTAATTCCTCTTGTACAGTCTAGTAGGATTTCCCCTCTACCACATTTGGCTTTTCTGAAGAGTAGTGACTCTTTCTCTAACCAAATTGGAAATATGGGATCTACCTGCCACCCTGTGTGTGAGGTGCCTCAGTTTTCTTTGTTTCTGTGATAAAATAACTTTTTAGATATTGAGGACAGTTAATTAATTGCTACAGGTGATCACAAACAGTTGATTTTCTCATTAACTTGAAGAAAATCCTCTGCTTTCTTTGAAAATATGTAACAGTGAAGACTAATTTTTATGCTTAATTCTCAAGGCTTTCTTTTCTGTACAGTAATTACAGAAATTGGAAAAACAAATCATACTAAGATAGTCTACAGTGTATTTTAATAATTCAAAAATACCTTATTTAATTTTTGGAGCAATTGTAGGACTTGAATGATCTAATGTGCTTCTCTAGTATGTACAAAAAAAATCTTTATTAGTTTTCATAACTACATTTTATTGTCAAGAACAACATTTGTGTTGTATCTGTATTCAAATGTGATGAATACATTTGAATATAGATATGACACACACCAAATGATTTGTTGTACTGCAAGCAAGAGAAAAAGAATTATTGGTACCTCAGGGCTTTAATATCAGACAATGGTACAAGTAATAAGCAGCATTATCAGGTGGAGAACCCAGTCTGTCTGTCACAGAGCCACAAGTTGGTATGTTGCATCTAGCGTATGCAGTTGTGTTTCTCTCCAACATGTGAAATACAGGTACATTTGACTTTCCCTGGGCCTGACTGGGCTTACCTTGGCAGACCTTCAGTGTTCAGGAGTTGAATGCTGCTGCTTAACTGAAACAGGACCTTTCTGCTTTAAGAACCAAGGACTAATTCTCAGCTCATTAACTTACACATGTAAATTAGGCTGTCCAGTCTCACTTTGTGGACACCCTGGCTTTCTATCACTAGTCAGAGATGTTTGATAGCCGTAGCAAATGACTGAACAGACCTTGTAGAATAAAACTACAAAAGCATCATTCAATTCTTCAGGTGGAACAAGATAGATAGAGGTTAAAAAAAAAAAAATAAAGAGAGAGAGAGAGAAAAAAGAAACCTTTAGCTATATCCTTGCCTGAATGTTTTCATACCTCCCAAGTACTTAAGTGATTTCAGATCAACATCGTGGCAAACTGGACGTCCCCATGAAGCTTTCCGCAGCAGAGATTGTTACAGCGACTTTAATATTTTAAAATTCCTCGCTCCTCAAAAAAACCAAAACCTGAAAAAAATACACAGTTTGTTTTAAATAATGAGATTGTTCATTCTACATGGAGTCAATAATTTTCTAAGATAGAAAATTATCTTAAAATTACACTTGCAGCAGCTCAAGTGCTGTCACTTTATAATTAGCAGCTTGCTATTTAATTAGCAGGTTCCAATGCATTTTATTAGCGAATTACTGATGAATATACATACGAATGGTTTATATTATTTTGTTGATAGCACACACTTAGTGCATTGTTAACCTGATAAAACGTCTGCAGGGTGCTGACACTGGAATTCTGTTCTTACCCGTTCCAGCCCAAAATGGTTGCAACGGCATTGCACAAAATGGTCTCAGCTGGCGGAGGGTCTGAGCTCTGAGAGCTGTGCTTGGCAGCGGCAGGCATATGTGTGTGCGAGCAAGCGAAGGCCATGGTGTGTTGTGACGGCGGTCTGCCTTTGGAGAAGCAGCAAGTGCAGAGAAGCTTTGTGCTTGTTTACCTTTCTTTTGTGTAACAGTGGCCACAAAATAACTGGAACATGTTGAGATGATGTGTGCTACTACCTTGTTAAGTTTGTCTCTGCAACAGGGTATCTTTGTAACCTGGAAACTTTAAAAGACGGACCAGGTCTAATTGTGGGAACACGGTAGAGACAGGCAGTCTGTTTCCTGCCTGTAATGATGACTGAGTTGGAGTTTGTGCTGTCTTGAACTCCAATACATAACAACACCACCACCGTGTATCTGCAAAATGTCGGTCAGCCTGTGAGAACTGAACCTGTCTGATGAAGCTTCCTCTAGGAAATTCCACTAAGAAATGAGTATTTCATCTCACGAATGAGATTTCATCTTCTTCCAGCAGGAAATTAGTATTTCATACACATGCTTAGAATTGGAGTTTCACTTATGTCTTTTGAACACATGCAGGGTACTTCGGAAAAACTTAAAAATGAGGAGTTAAGTACACCAGAGGCATGGCTGATAATAAGTTGGGCCTAATAACAAAATCCTAGGTAAAATCAACATTCTTTCCTAACTGAGATACAAAGAAGCACTATGAGCTTAATTCTAGGTGATTATAGTCTAAGACTGGTTACAGGTACAAAATTGGTCCTGTTTTACCTCAAACCAGGACAGGTGTTGAGCATTCACAATAAGGTAAAAGTATGTGTTCGTCAGGGATCTTTAGCACACCTCAGGTCAATGAAATGCTTGCACACTTTTTGATCCTATTAACTCTAAGGGTGAAGTCTTGCCAGCTTCAACACTTTCAGGAAAACACTTAAAACACGTTGAACTTGAAGCACCTTATTTTTCTCATTGCTTTCAATGGGCTTTCAGATGTCTTGAAATAGACATGGATGTTCTCACAGCACTTTGTTAAGTTTGCTTTAAAATCAGTAAAGGTAGTCCAGCTTCCTCCCTGATAACAAAATTTAGGATTGGCATGTCAGGTTATAGTGAGTCTGTGCTGATGTTAAGTATAAAGTTTATTTGATTGCTGTTAAGCTTATGCTATGTTCATTTTTCTGGAAGGTTGACAAAATTGCTAAGCTTCTAATAGAAATATTCTTCAAAAGCTTCCTTGAAGCTCTAGTTTGTTCAGGAATATTAAAACAGCGCACTTTAAAAATCAACTGAAGTTACAGGAAGAGCCATATATTCATTTTGCTAAGCAGGTTTCCTCGACATATTTTATACTAGTAATCTCCAATTGAGACGGGAGATCTCAAGTACTCCACAGACTATAGTAGACCCAGTAGACCAAGGATCTAAGCTATATTACAACTTACTCTATACAGTAAAATAACTCAAATTCTAGGGTATGTTATATCCTCAATACTTAAGAACATCCCATACATGCCCTATTTCTCCATGGTGCATCCAAAGAAAACAGGTTTGGGAACTACTGATTTCTGGATCTCTGGAGGTAGTGTTTAGGTTCAGTGTGACAGAAATGAAAATCCAGTGAGAAGGCAGGTGTCCTGGCCCACAAAACTTCTGAGGATGGGATTCTGCCAGGTAGCCATCCTGTCCATGGCCTCCACACAAGTTGGGAATAGACATAAATGTTTTCCTGGATTTGCCTGCCTTGACAAATACTTGGCTAGAGTAAAACATTTAAAATAAGTTGGCTTCTGATTTGCATCCTGAATATCGTAGCGCTTTCCTTAAAGCAACGAGAAATACCTCTTTCTGAGGACATTTTTTTAGCACCTGCTAAAACAGGTGCTTAACATCGAAAGTTAAGTCTTTCTGGGTCATACGCTTGTGTAACATTCATTCTTATTTAAAACTGAGTTTAATTTAAACAAGTCACTTTCTGTTGTCAGACTAGATATTCACCTCCCACTTGGTAAACAATAACCTTACTTGTCTTCCATAAACTCCTTGGTCTGATCCAACATTTATGTTATAAGAGGGAGGCCATTATCATGTCACACTGTGCTACCCCATTGGAGTTATTTCTTTATAAGAGCAAATATCTGTGTAACCACTTGTGCAGAAAGACATTTTGGCGGTATATACATGTTATCTCTGAGAACTATACTTAAGTCAGCACAACTGACATATCCCACTTCTGCTCTCACTGAACTTGAATGGCAGCAGAAAAAGTGAGTGGCTACTTTTATACTTTGTCCTTCAGCTCCAGCATCCTTGCAGCAAAATGAGTTTCTGGAACATTCCATATCTGTCAAAACATGTGCAAAGTACTGAAACAGTGGTAAATATAAATTAACCATCTAGATAAATATAGCCTTTGCTGCAGAATGATGAAAAGAGGCAGACAATAGGGGGGAGCACTAGTGAAATAACTGTTTCCATCAAATCCCTTCAGCTCCAAGAATATCACTAAAAGGTACAATTGTTCTTGTCAATCACACCTTTGTCTCAATTTGACTAAAACCTTCCACCTGCATTAGAAATCCATTAGCCATGCTGCTTTTATGACAGGAATGTTACTCAAGGAGGGGGTGGTTTCCTCCTTTTTATCAAATCATTCTTTAAACTCCATCTTTGTGTCTATTTTACATGGCAGCCTAAGATCACTGAGCCGCCTGTGTGCAATGATTTAAGGCAACTCAAACAGGACCAAACAAAATAGATGGTCATTATGAATAATTTATGACATTTCTTCAGTTTACTTCAACAGACCTCTGTGAGGTCTGACTACTGATGGTAGGACAAATTTTTGGTTGTGAGGTCATCATGAAGATCTGTAGTCATAGGCAACAAAAAGAAATCAACTCAGGCCCTGACAGATCAGTTAAAATGATTGTTATTGAAAAAAAAATCTTTCCCTGGGTACAGGATGAGACAGTGTTTCAAACTAATATTAACAATGGTAGTCTCTACTGACAGGTGATTGTAAGCACCTAATCTTAGGGAATTTTAAAACCATATATTTTCAGAGACAATATTTCACTTTTTGAAAATGAGGTTATCATGAGGATAACAAAGTTACTAGAACAGATTTTGCATAAATGATGACCTACTTTTGATAGATTTTAAGTAATATTCAAGAAAGAGAAATTTACATTTACATAAAAAAGCTTAGGTGTGATGATACGAACTCAGAATATAGTAGCATATATTTTCTACAACAAATAGAAAACTTAGCAATATGCTTATGAAGAATAAGTATTATTGAGTAATTTCTAGAAAACTGTGATGTTTCTTGTGCAGAGATGAATCTTGGATTAATAAATGATTAGCCATAAGAATTTCAGAGCCATACTGATAATGCTAAAGACATGACAATGACATCTTAGATCCATACAGATCCCAGTGTCTAGTGCCAGTATACAGAGTAGACATCTAGAAGATTGCTTCAGTGGAAGGACTTACACCAGCTCAGACCCAGCACTGTGCAAAAGTATCTGTAGGGGACTAGTGCTTAGGGTTTTTAGCTGGCCTGTCTGCTTACTATGCTCTGTGGCATATAGGTTTACCAGATTCGCCAAGTTGACTCATTAATTTATGTGATCTACTTTTATTGTCCTTTAGGGATGTGTCCCACATGTTTGCTTGGGATTTGTTAGCTAATGCTTAACAATGAAGCTACAAACCTATCCCTCAAATATATTGATCATTGATCATAAACCACAGTGGTAGTTTGATTATTTGGGGGAGTGGAACAAGGGAAAGAGAACAATTGATTCATCAGAGACAAAATGTTAACAAATTAGAAATTATTTGCAATGCTGGGTTGGATTTGAAAAGTAATTTCAAATAAAAAATATTATCACTGAGGAGAACATACAATGTTGCATTTGTCATTTTCTAGATTATGATTTTTTGAAAGTCAGAACATTTTATTTCAAAGTGATGTTAAGTTTTGAAATTAACCTGTACTTATATAAGCTGGGTGGTAGTGTTGCTTTTTAAAAGAAAAAAAATAGGTAATAAAAATGAATGAAATATTTTGATTTGGTAAGTAAAAAAAGTTTGGTTTGTACTGAAATGAAATGTAGCATTACAAGTTCACCTGCAACAAACCTTTTATTTTTGATGATTGCCACAGTATCTCTGAAAATTCTGTTTGAGCTAACACTTTTGTTTTCTTTATTTCATACCTGCCACTGTGCCTCCTGCAGACCACAGAAAGGTGGAGAAAAGAAAGAATTTTAAGTTTGAAAAAAATATCTAAAATTGAGCTTGCATGTCATCCAAATGTGTTGTCAAAGACGCTGAAAAAACAACCTAGATTTTTTTTCCTGAACACCAGTAGTTCAACAGCAAAAAAGCAGCTTTGGGAAGAGCATTCTTTTCCATAGAAAGGTAACTTTCAGCTTATCATACAGTTAGTAAACTTTATAGCTAGATGTTGACTGGGAGGGAACCATTGAAGTGTTCAAGTGGATTTCTTTCAATACAGCTGAGGTATTACGTGCTGAAGCAATATGAGGAACAGATAATTTTATAGGGTTGTGCTCTCCTTATTGCACTATCTACAGATATGGATTAATATAAATTGGAAAGCTAGCTATTTAGAATGGTAAAATGATCTTCCTTCTTTCCGTTTTGTATCATACTAGTCATCTGTGCACATTTTTTCTCCTATACACTAGAAACTTTTGTCTTTTTTTTTTTAAACATATGCTTTTCAAGGTCTTCTATGGTCCCCTTTTTACATACTTGTGTTTCTTGTTCTCTAGGACATTGAAAATGCTTTGTAAAATCTTTTCTTGCACATCAGTACTTTAAAGGAATAAGGTGCTTAGGAGGAGCTATTTGCAAGAGCTATTTTGAACCTGAGTCAGTTTTGAAATCCATTTCTGAAGTGCTTTTTGTGTGTATATGTTTTGGGAGGAAGGGGATAAAAGTTGCTGCTTAATGGCTTGGTACACAAGTCCACCCTCAGCTGTCCAAGATCCTTCCTTTTTCCTGCCTGACATAAACATAAAAAAATTCCATATTTTCATTATCAAGTGGTTTTTCTTGTTGTCCAAAACAAAAAGCATTTCAAACCAATAACCAGGTTCTATATTCTTTTTTTCTGAATGTGGCCTTTTATTTTTGTGTCTCTGTTAGCTCCCATGATTGGAAAAATATACTGGTTTTTAACTCAGGCTCTATACTTTTGCCTGACTGTAATATCTTTCTTCTTTGTTACTTGCACTGTTTTTTGAATGTGAGGATTTTACTGTACTGATTTTAGTGCAGTTACCCCTGATTTGCATATGAGAAACAGAAAACTGAGTTCATTTCTTGAAGCCTGGAAAAAGCAAAGACTTTCCTACTGTGTTCACAATTCAGTTGCAACCTCAAACCAATTAGCTTATTGATAAGACAGCTTTAAACATGTGAGAAATATTGCTAAACCAAAAGATGTTCTCTTGTGCAGAATTTGGCTTTGGTTTCTTCTATGAGCACATTAGACAGATTCTTTGTATTTAATGAAAAAGCTACTTTTGCCTTGTTTAGCCAAAAAGAAAATCTATTTTATAAAGCCAAGTCAAACTGACTCCCTAAATCCTCATAGAATTGCTATTCATTTCCTGCTATTTCATTTCTTATTGACAAACGTGATCATGTTTTGGAGGTAGCAGCGTGAGATTTTTTCATTTTCCTCTGGAGCAATGATCGTGATTAAGTTTAAATAGGAATTTCCTAGGATATGTACCCCCGTCCCCAGCATGGATTTACAGTGGGAATGATTTCAATCATCTTTCAAACATGAACTGAGTTCCCTCCTCATCTAAACCTTACAATCTCAAGTAACTTAAAAACATAATTAAAGCTGCTAGACCATATCAGAATTCTTTTCAGTGCTTGTATCTTCTCGTCAGTACAGATGCTTACCAGCATCTTACAGTCCAGTCCAACAAGTCTGTTTTATACGATCATTTGCACACACGCACTCAAACATTAGTGTGTAAGGCATATCAGCTTTGTCTCTTTTAAAATCTGTCAGTATAAAATATTCTGCTTGGGATAATGCAGAAAATACTCATCTCATAACATGTTACCTCAATGTTATGCTAAGTATAATTTTTATTATTATTTATTATAATTTAGAATAAAAGAAATCTGACATTGCACATTCTTTTTCTTCTGAAAATAATGGAAGAGTAATAGAATTTTCAACAAGTTGATTCTGCTTCCTCCAAACTTCACTTTGTAATGAAGTTAAAGCTGAAATATCAGTGCCTTTGGCTAAGCACTTTCCCCCCCCAGCACAGTAAAAGTAACATTTTTTTATTATTTCCATTTCAGTGATTCCTAGGGGCCTGCCTCTGTCATTTGAATTTTTCTGCATACTTGGTAAGAAACAGTCTCTATTCTAAAAATTTTTGTGTAAGTTACTGAAGAGACACGATATATGAGTTATATTAAGAAAGAATGATGGACAATACTCTTGCTAAAAGTGGAAATATTTTTTATTTCATGAATTATGCGTATCCAGCTTTTGCATGATAGGAGTTGCATGTTCACCTAAACAATCAGTATGAACTCACTGAAAACTAATTTCTTTTTTTTCCATAGGGATATATATTCCTTTGCCTTTCTTTACGACTGTTTTTTATCTACTGACAGTATGCATGTATCTTACCATTCAGCTCTTTTAAAAGATGGATTTCTTACTGTGATCTTCAGCAGTTAAACATGGATTGACATGATCATTGTTAGATGTTCCTTAGCTTGATTTCTTGAAGAGCTCGAGTACTGTTCTTGAGGTTGTTAATGTGAATATAGGTAAATTGGAAAAAAAAAACTAAAAGAAAACATCTTATAAATTTCTCAGTACTTACAACATGTGGGCTTTTTTTGCTACTTATTTATCAGAAATACCAGAGGGAGAGAATAAACTATCATTTGATCCTTTGTGTGAAAACGATTGTTATTGTTGTCTTCTTGCAATACCAACAGAAGTGCTTATACTGAAAACAATGGCAAAATCAACCCTTTTCAGGAACTCTGGAAATTTCAGACTTCAGACTTCTCAGTACTCATAGGGCTTGGCTTATTTCACTTGACATTCTAAGAGTTTAAAACTCAAAACGAAACTGAAGCTTCTCTCAGCTGTACAAAATGAACATTAAAATTCAGTCTTCTGGGATATGATGGCTTCACACTGTCTAATTGGAAGTTCCATCTATCACTAAAACTATGTTTAACAATACCATTATAAATATAAAGCGTTCCTCATACATGTGGAAAAATGCTTTGTGCATTAAAGGTCATTCAATGAAGATTTCTTTTCTCTTTTAAGAAGGTGCTTAGAACGGTGTGGTTCCATAAATTCTTTAGAACTTTATGACTTCATTGGCAAAAGCTGTAGTAAGGAGAGAAAAGTGAACAAGCACCTTAATTTTGATATCGTACTCCATTGCAGAATATTAGGAAACTAATGAATTTTGCAATAGTCTATAAACGGAAATTACTATTTTAAGGTAGTGAAAATTTATATTCTTCCTCCCTAATCTTTTAATGCTTTCCTTGTTTTGCTATTGCATATTTGACAGAACTCCATGTTTATGGGAGAATGAAGAGTTGTTCATTAGCTGTATGCTTTACAAGAGTTTTTAGTGTTTCAGCTGGGCAGTTTTATATATAAATATTTTGTGTAAGTAAATAACTGAAAAGGTGCTTGCAAAAAATGGGATTTTTAATGACATATATAAAGCAAAAGCGATATACGTTGAAGTGAAAGTATAAACAGAATAAGATTTCTGATGCTTAAAGACCAAGTACCATTTTTATTCATAATGGATTGAAATTAGTGAGATACTTGCAGAGTAAGATAAGATATGGTTGTTTAAAAAATAGCACACCTGGAATAGTTGATATTCGTAAGAAGTAATGGTTAGGTTAAGTGATGAGATATTCCAGAGCAGCCCCTTTTAATATCTAATTGCTACCATTGATCCACAACAGTAAGAGTATATGAACTCTATTTAAACAAAGTAGGTGAAAACTTTATCTAACTTTTTTTCTCTATAATTGCTCAAACTTGTCTGATCTTATTTCTTGGCCAGTCATAACAGAACAAGTAAAATTTTAATTCCTTCTCCCTCCTCTTCCCTATGAAAATTTTCCTTGATTCTGTACATTGTCAGCCATTTTCTAAAAACTAACCTAATACCTTATTTTATTAGTTGCCTTACAAAAAGAACTGCAAAAGTCTAGGTTTCTTCAGTCATCCACCTGTATCACTCCAGATCTTTGCAACTTTGTAAAAAACTTGTGCTGCAAAATATTTGTGGTGTTGTTTCACACAATATGTTTAAACTTATTAATTAAGCTAAAAAATATCAAGAAAATATATCCTCAGAGTTGAGCTGTGATTAATATTTAACTAAATGAAGAATGAGTCAGTAGTATCAGAACATCAACAAGCTCGTTAAAAATGCCGGCCAATCATTAAATCATCAAATTCCTCATAAATACAACCAAACTTCATAGTGCCTAAAGAGGCTTCTAAAATGCCATCTGTCTATTTGATTATAAATTCTAGCTCAATAATGTTCCTAAAGTTAATTAATTTAATAGCTTGGGGCCTGCTACATATTTTAACAATGAAATTTAATTATTCTCTGATGTATGAACCTCAACCCTGAGGCCAATTATAAAAATTCCTTTCAACATGTCTATTCTGTGATGGTTAAAGACCTCCCTCCTTCTTTCCTACCCTAGAATTAATAAATGTATGTTTTAGTCTGCAGTCTCAACAGGTAGATTTTAGTGACCCCTGTTTACCAAAAAAGTACAAACAACCGGTTTATGTCCCGTCTCAGGTTTTTTAAACATGGAACACAGCAATAAATCTTTTGTTAGCAATAATTTTCTGGAAAAACAGCTAAACAGTTGTTATTTAATCATAGTATGTTTTTGTTCTGCAGCTTCCCGAGAGTGAACTTGTCTCTTTGTTACCCCATGTATGTCTCCACAAAAAATCAGTGCTTCCCAGAATCCAGGAATGTGAGAAAGCTGCAGTGCCCACCAAGGCAGTAAGAGTAAAATGTGAACATTTGAAAAAAAGTGTAAGTGAAATTCTGAAGGTAATGAGAGAAGGGGTGTTGATGTAAGGTGGAGGTAACAAATTTTTTAACATGGTTCTTGCAACCTGGTGACTGAAATTGCAGGCAGTCTTCTATGAAAGGTCAACAGCTGCGACTATATGGGTAAGTTCAAATAAAGAAACTAGGAGTTGTGATAGTTTAGAACTGGGAGTAGATAAAGGGTCAAGCAAGTGCAAAAAAATAATATAGTGTAGAATACTTTTGTGCTTGTGAGTTAGCTGAACTTCTATCTTGAAAGAAGTTTAAAAAAAACAATTGAGGGAGCAGAGTATTCTGTTAACTGGGACAGGCTTGAAGGATCTGATCACTTGTGGATGTAACCTTGCCTACTATTTAAAGATGTGATTATGCCAAATCCCTGTAGAAGTTCTGTGTACTTTCAACATAATTTCTAGTTCAGTGGGACTTCTTGTTTAATATGTAATTTATACAATGTAGAAGCAGTTTTTAAGAAAAATGGTGATCCCCTTTATTTTTCGGTACAAATGGGCCTTTAATAACTAGTGTAGGATATCATTGTAATGATACACATCTGCATTTAGATGTGTGATTTCTGCCTGCTACAAAACATATCTCAGTCACAGTACTTTATTATTATGGTATTTATACTACTCAGTTGGCTTTTGAGAAGCTATTGGGAAAAAAAAAATTACTAACTAAATGCAACAGCACAGTGTGGTCAAATAACAAAATAATCTAGTAGTAACATAAAAATCCAACAGACTATCAGTGCAGCAGTACTAAATTCTACCAGAAAACAAAATATTGTACTTTACTTGAGAGGAAAACAATGATGTACTTTGTATATACACAAAGCAGCAAAATTTTTGGGTCCCTACCTGGAAGGACAAAGATTATGCAGTGTTGTTTTGGGTTTGTTTCTTTTTTAAATTATAGGCCCAAATCTTAGAAGTTAGTGGATGTATGGTAAAACTTATGCAATTGAGGAGACTGGCCTTTGCATCAGAAAGACAGCAATCTCAGCATTTTCTTTGCATGCAAAATGACCGGTATCATACTGAAGAACTCGCTATGCTTTTAGCATGAGTTCAGAGGTGACATATGACTTACAATGATGAAACCTGATAAATGTTCTTTCACACATATATATATTTTTGCAAGGCAAAAAGAATTGCAAATAATTAATATATAGTCTTTTATTATTTCTACATTCCCAGTCCCATCTTGCTGACAATTTCCTGTTGAGATTGTGCCTGCTAACAATCACTGTCCTGAGTCTCTGTCCTTACTGCTGCTCTTTCACATTTTAACAGGTTTTGGCAGTAGAGTTCATTTCCATATGTAAGCTTGGCTTATGGCATGAAGTGTATGATTGGATGATATACTTGTTTAGTATACTCTGTCATTGTAAGATATTCCACAGGAAAAATAAAAATCCATATTGTCCTGTGCAAGGGAAAAATATATTTGCACTCACTGTAAAAATCCACTTTTAATCTATTTGCATTTTATTATTATCTATGTGCTTCTACGCTTTATATCCTTCTGATATTTAAAGCTGTTGTATCTGATTCAGGAAATCCCACAGTTATGTGCTTGACTTTTTTATGTACACCTTGTCACTGAAGTCAACAGGACCAGTTACATCCTTAAAGATGTTTGTTTCTACTTATGGTTAGAAAGCATTTATGTGGGTTCACTTAATGCACAACTCATCTTTGAAGACTCCAACAAAGTAAACCCTATTACTCTACCTAATACAGTGATGTGTCCAGAAGTAGAAGCTATTAAGTATTGAATTTGCTTGGCAACAAGCTGATTATCCCACAAACTAAAATCTCAGTGCTGCAGAGAATTTAACATATAAGCTTCAGTGAAACTATCCTCATAATTAAAACAAAGGGTAGTGCCTTGCTGGGTAGGGGACTAGACTGACAAATGGCTATGCAAGTGTTTCCTGTTGACAGACAATATACAAAAGTACAGGTCTTTGAGTGCCCGTAAAGGATATTGACCCCGAGTACTAGACATTTGACTTTGGCTTAATTCTCTTCTTCTTTCTACAATTTAATGGAGAAGAAAGCATATTATATTTGTGAGCATATGATATTTGAAGTTTTCTAGAAAAAAATATGCTTTGTCTCTCCTTCTATGCCTTCCAGCCAACAACACATACACAGGGTTACTTTCTGCCTAATTACATGCAAATGGAATTATAATAATGCAAAGCTGTGTGTCAATGAAGGCTAGGTACAAGTTGTTCCCAGAGCTATGTGAAAAATAGCTTGAAACAGTTAATGTGTCACTCTGGAGAAATTAGGTAACTTTATAAAAAATAATTTTATTTGAATACTATTTAAGACATTTTTCTTCTTTTTTTTCTATCATCTGATCAAACATTAAGAGTAGTTTTATGGCTACCATTCCTCCCTTCACTGCACTTTTATTAGCTGCAATATTTTTTAACTGAATTTCCTGTTACTGTGATAGACAAACAGAAAATCTGTAAATATGTCTTTATTCTGTACTGATGAAACACCAATCTCTAGAGAGCAACTTCTACAGAAAATATATATACTGGAGATGTTTATAAATGTAATACTTCCAGCTTTTGTAGGATTTCATTTGTCTCTCCAATAAAAAAGCAGATATAAATGAATACTTCTGAGGTTTTTGCTTTGAGAAAAAATATTAGGCTAAATTTTGCCCTCACTGAAGATTATTCAGATCATGCTTTTAGCTATGCCAAAGATGGAAACAGACCTAATAAAGATATAACAGCTGTAGGTGTTTTCAGTAATTAGACACTATCAACAATTATAATAACACTGACTCTTTGCACCTACAACTGCCAGTGCTGACATTCTTCCTGGTCCTTTTGTCTTCTGTGAGTTGCAGTGGCACAGGCTGCACTAATTTTTCCTCAGTAGAAGGAAAATGTTGATATTTTGAACCCTAAACCAGCCATTGACTGAACGTAATGCATCCTTGACAGCCAAGGACATGTTGTGCTACAATGACGGAATAAGAATCAGAACCTGAATGATTATTTGAGATTGTATTTCCTTGTTGCTAGGTTTGTAGGGGAGATCTGGTGCATAAAGAACCTGCTAATATGCCAAGCCTCTTACTGAAGTTGGCATACTCAGCACTCTGTAGTGCTTTGGATTCACACAATCCAAACTGGGGTGTTTTAAAGATTAACTCAGATGATGCTGAATATCAAGAATATCATGACTTGAACCCTGCTTACAAATTCTCAGCACTGTTGTAAGGCCCCCGCCATGTTCTGTGAGAAGCTGGTATGTGAGATTTTAACACATTTCCTCTCTGCAAGGAAATGTCTAAGTCCTCATTGGTCAGTTTTTTGGGGAAAGGATTAATCAGTGACCGTGAATCCCCACATACTCTTACTGAACACTAGTCCTGGAACAAAAGTGGTGACCAAGACCTTACAAAGTAATGGCAAGGTTATTCCAGTCACCTGTCCCTCAGGGGCAAATCTGCTTCTGTTTGCTGACCAAAACAAAGTGAAAACTCCCTTGCTTGCTGTCTTGTCTATTCAGAATGCTGCAGAGCCAAAAATCAGTATCCACTGAGCATTCACATCCTTGGGATGTGTCTGTGATCTTATGCTACAGGAAATACGGCAGAGTCTGGGTAATGAGGTGACCCAGTGACTGTCAGGCCAAATGCTGTTATAAAATTTCCAAGAGAGAAGCTGTTGCATCATCGTCACTTTCTTCACTATGATTCTCTCAGATGTTTGATGGATGGTTGCTTAGAAAACAGTATCAGGCAGGTGCTGAGAATTAGATTTAGAGGGAGGTGAACATGTTCAATGTCCTCCCGGGTCAGACCATCGAAAATTAGTGTGCACACTGACAAATGATCAACAGTAAGAGTTTACGTGAGATCATCACATTGCAGTGTCTGAGATAATGCATTTAATTCCTCCATGTAAAAAAAAATATATATATATATATAAAACATAAGATCACAGCAATCTCACAGGCATATGGAAGCATTTTAAAACTGGAACATTTGCTACTGAACCTCCTATTCATTCTCCACTCCAATGGACATGGGAGTTGGTTTATTTCTTTCTGCCAATATGAGAAGTTTGGCAATTCAAGAGGGTAATTGAGAGCTCATCACATCTCCCTGTTTTGTGGCAGGAACATCCATCATAAGAACAGGATGGACATCAAGGGGCACAGTAACAGTCTTAGCTGCCTGACAGCTGCCACATGTCATCAAACAATGGCAATTATGGTTTTTAGTAAATATTAACGAATACAGATGGATATCAGTGATAATTGGTAACATTTATGTCACCTTCAATATGATAGGGAGGCACACACAGCATTTACATGTTAAGTTTTTATACCATTTTCCACGGAAGTCACAGAATAAATTAATTTATCATGCACCTTTGAACACTGTACCTCATGACTCAGTTCTTCAGAAACTATATATTCCAGGAACCTGAGAAACCTCACACTGTGAGGCTCACACATAGTGTGTGTTTCTGTATGAGAGACAGGAAATAGTTTCTCTTGAACACCTTAAGTTAGCTGCTTGTCTATGCATATATCTATCTATGTATTTGATGAGTATGCAGTATTAGAACCTAAAAGAAATTCCATGAAAGAAACAAAATAGCAGGAGAACAACATGCCTTAAAATGTGAAGACTGAATGAACTACTGAAATATTTACCTCATACGTTCATTTTTTAGTTATCTTCTTTCAGAAAGTTGTGATCTGTAGTGCCTCATCTTTAGAGATTGATATGTTTATGAAGTATTATCGAACAGCTTTGTAAATGGCATAAATAAATTGTGCAGTAGGGAAGACAATATAGACTGACATCTCAGTGTTCCTCAAAAAGTACACTTCTCAACCATCACCAAACAATGAAAACTATGGGGTTTTTTGAGATGGAACATGTGGTCATTGCGATGACAAACCACTGATGTAGTGCCATTTCGGTGCATTGAAATTGCAGCAGTTTGATAGTATAGATGATAAACGCATGAACATAGAGAATGTGAGGCTGGGGAACAAAGAACACATAAGTATTCACTGGAATCATGTTAATAATCTGTTTTAAAACTTATACATTTTAATTGCATCAACTACATCAATCAAGTGTTTCAGCTGCAGAGTTTGTCTTTATATGCTCTACTTTTACATTTTTATAAAACAGAATGAGCCATTGTAATATATAATGACCTTCAGCATACGTGTATTACGGAGGCAAGTATCTAATATTCAAAAGATAGATTTTTAAAATAGTTTTTAGCCGAACTGCACCAAGTGATGTGTGCTGGGAAGGACATTGTAGCGTATGTGTGAGATGTATTGTATGTGCGATATCTCTCTGGTGTGGGTTCAACTTGGCTGGCTGCCTGGTGCCCACCCAGTGGCGCTCACTCCCCCTCCTCAATGGGACAGGGGAGAAAATAAGATGAAAGAGCTCATGGGTCGAGACAAAGGCGGGGACATCACTTAGCAATTGCTATTGCTGGCAAAACAGACTTGATTTGGGGAAGATTAATTTAATTTATTGCCAATTGAAAACAGAGTTGGATGGTGAGAAAGAAAAATAAAAACTGAAACACTTTCTCCCCACCCTTTCTTCTTCCCAGGCTCAACTTCTCTCCCTCATTCCTGACTCCTCTGCTTCCCCCCACCCCAAGCAGCATGGAGGGATATGGAATGGGGGGTTATAGCCAGTCCATGACAGTTCCTCTCTGCCGCTACTTCCTCTTCACACCTTTGCCCTGCTCCACTGTAGGCTCTCCCCATGGGCCACAGTTCCCTCACAGAATATGCACGTGCTCTGGCATAGGGTCCTCCATGGGCTGCAGTGTGGATATCTGCTCTGACGTTGTCCTTTCCACGGGCTGCAAGGAAATACCTGCTCCACCATAGTATCCATAGGGACTGCAGGGAATTGTCTGCTCCAGCATGTGGAGTACCTCTTCCCCTCCTCATTCTCTCACCTTTGTGCTCACAGGGCTGTTTCTGGCACTTTTTCCTCACTCCTTTACTGCTGGGCAACATTTTGCCCTTTCTTACACTTTCCCAGAGGTGCCATCACCCACACCCAATACAATCTCTTTAGGAAGAAAGATCAGAACATCTTGCTTTTCTTAACTGCATGAAGCATTTGCAGGGCCCTGTTGACAAGGAAAATCTGTAGGAGAACTAGTTTTAATTACAGAAGACTGGCAAGGTTCCTGTGTCACTTACACCAGTCTAGCTGATGGCAAACTGCCACTGGGATAGCTGGACCCCAGCTGAATGTATGTGACTGTTGCCTGTGGCAAAACACCTAGGATGAAACAGAGAAGTGCCAAGGATGGAAATGAAAGAAAAGTCATGCTTGGGTTTTCACACAGAAAATTTTTAAAAGTTCTTGTGAGTAGATCAAATATTGTAAAGGGTGATTTTTGGATTAGGTTTAATCAGCTGACAGGAACAATAATTTTCGGTTTAACTAAGGATATGTGTGTCTAAGACTGTGAGGATAAAAAAAGAGAAGAAGGAAGTGCTTTGTAAATGTATTCATTTAATAAATAAATTTAATTAAATTAGTAATTCAATTAATAATTCAATTACTATTTTATTAATAATTCAAAGATTTGCAGTACAGGTTAAATTTCCTGCCTGAAAAAGGCTGATAATACCTAATGATGCTGCTGTATTTCTCTAGAGCTTTCCTAAAGACTACTTTGTACATAAAACTGGTAGCATATAGTTACGGCCAACAACTCACACATGTTGTTTGACTTCTACATATTTCATTTTAGTTCCAAGCTTTTGTCTGTGCCCTGCCATTTTGTACCAGTGATACCCCATTGATAAGCAGTTAGTATTTGATACTAGCAGATAAGCAGATAGATAATTGATAATAACAAAAGTCAGACACAAGCATATGCTTAGGTAAATAAATAGGTAAAAAAATAGGGAAATTATTAGTGTCTTCCTCACATCTGCCTTTTTTCCCCTTTTAGAAGGATCACAGATTATAATTCTTGAGGTCCTGTCTCTGTGTTCTCGTGTCATACAACAATATCCCATGTTGCTTCTACCCTTACATTTTTCTTGGCATAGCTGGGAGTTCTCATGAATAAAGGATGAAGTCAGACACGAGAGAGAAATTTGTTTCTCAGCTAACAGTTGAGCCCAGTACCAATTTTCTTACATTATTGTTCTACTCCTATAAATTCAATCAATTGTTTAGATCAATTACATCAGATTTGTGAATTGTATAAAGTTAAATAGACTTTAGTCAAAATCTGAATGGGCATTTGAGAGCAGTTTGCCCTTGAATTCTGAGGCTTTATTTCAGCTAGATAAAGAAAAGAATCAAGTAAGTTTGTAAGAAAAAAAGTCATGGGTTAAACACCAAAACAGTTTCAATGAATTTTCTTTCTTTCTTAAACCCCATAAAATTAGTGAGAAAGCCAAAGCAGTTGCCTTGTTTGTTTTTTGTTTGTTTGGTTGGTTGTTTTTTTTTAATTTGGAGAGAAGAAAATGTTAATGTTCTTGCTGTCCTGCCCCCACCATTCCTGCCAAGGTGAACTAAGTGACTAGCTGACTAAATAACGAACTAAACTTGAGAAGATTGAAGTCTTAAAAATTTTCACTATATAAGCAATATTATTTTTAACAAATCTGTTCTATGACTCTGGTTAAATGTTCTAATCAACTGAAAAAAGCACCAATTGATTAATATGTGTGCTCTGTGTTCCAGTTTGCACATGGGAGAAATGGATTTCTGTATTTTTCATGTTTGTATTTTCAATCTGGTGTACTTTTTAGTTTCTTGATGGAATGCATAGACCATATAGAAAGTGTTGGTTTTTTTTTTCCCCTCATGAATATATTAAAGCATATGGAGGTGTTTGACTTCAATAAACATACAAAAAGCACATATTAATTGTAGAATGACAACACACATCAAGAATGTTTTGAATTATTTGCCAACACATGAGGCTGAATTTGGATTAAGATAAAGACCAAATATAAAATACAGTAGTTTTGTGATGACTCAAGGAATGAACACTCTTATTCTGGATAAAGAGTGATTTATGCCTCTTTCATGATAATACACTGAAATGCACAGTAGGCAAGTTTTAGTATAAATCATTCAATTACTGTGAACAAGTCAATAACCTGATGACCAGCAATATGAACATCCCAGTAAAGAATTAATTGAATACTGCTATTACTCTGAACAAAACAAAAGTGATACCAAGGGCAAAACTACTTTGACAAAATAAACACTCACATATTCATAACACATCTTTCCAACTAAATGTCTTGAACTGGCTAGACAAGTAATCTAGGTTATAAGAGATCTTAAGTCTTATTCTGAAGTGATTAAAAGTACCTGTCTGCTTCTTAACTTTGGCAATTATTTTTTATCTAGGCTTTTTCTCCCAGAATAGAAATACTTAAACCTGAGTTTAGGTCTATGCTCTTTAAACATTAAAAACAAAACAAAACAAAAAACCCTGTAAACCAGAAATCAGTCTTCTATACTCATGAAGGCGTTCCTTGACCAGAGTAGCTAACTAGTTGTGATGCTTGCACACATTATGTAGCTGATATCTAGAAAAAAACCCACAGTAGTATTAGTGTCATGGTTTAACCCCAGCCTTCAACCAAACACCACAGAGTTACATCTGCTTAGGTCTCACACTATCCAGTACATCTTCATTAACCACCCCACCCCCTTCCCATCCTTTGATATAATACAAAGATATCATTCCCTTAGTCTATGGACCACCCCTGTGAAACATCTGTAAAATGACCACAAATGTCCACAGAATGTCCACTGAGTTAATTTATTCCATGACTTTGGGCTCCATCTGTTATAGCGGTCACTCAGGACAGGAGAGGTGCTGTGTTGCTTGGAGTTACATCAAAGCCAGCTCAGGTCAAGTCACTGCCATACTTCCACTGCTTCTTGTAAAGCTTGTCCTCCGTTGGTTCAGGTGCTTCTGCTATAATAATCCCTATAATAGGCAACTCAAATCATGGGTTACAACAATTTAAAGGTATATCCATTACAGTGTCCACCCATGGTCCCTTTGGGCCAGATTATAAGGTTTAACACTGCAATGAACTCCTCCCCTTGCTCCTAGCCTGGCTAGCAACAAGGGATCCATGCTATAGTGATTCCCATAACCTGCAATTTAAATCATAGATTATTTTCATCCAGGATTAAATCACCTTGAGGTAGACATTGGGCTCACCCATCCTTCTGCATTACCTACCAAGTGCACCCAAGTTCTTGAGCAAAAACAATCCCATGAATAGGTTTACTGTTTCCTCAGGAAGGAATAATCTGGACTGTTTTACCCAACAAGTTCCTTATACATACTACGGGGACCTTATCTCCTTCCATGTGTGCAGGGGCTTTGATTGGGCAGGGCCAGGCTGACCAGCAGATCCTCTAGTGTTAACTAGCCAAGTGACTTCTGCTAAATGTGTATACCAATGCTTGAATGTCCCAGCACCCACTGCTCTCAGTGTAGTTTTTAACAGTCCATTGTACCATTCAATTTTCCCTGACACTGGTGCATGGTAAGGGATGTGATACACCCAGTCAACATTATGCTCCTCGGCACAGGTATTAGTGAGGTTGTTTTGGAAATGAATCCTGTTGTCTGATTCAATTCTTTCAGGGGTGCCATGTCACCATAAAACTTGCTTTTCAAGGCCCAGGATAGTGTTCCGGGCAGTGGCATGGGTCACAGGGTTTCCAACCATCTGGTAGTCATATCCACCATTGTAAACACAAGGTTTGACATTCATGGATAACCTGTGCAATGGCATCAATAGTCAAGTCCACCCCTCGAGCATGAGCACATTTGTATGTTGCATCCTTTCCTTAATGTCCTAATATGTCATGGGCTCATCAAGCTATAAATAGCTCTCCCTTATGTTCCCAATCCAGAACCACCTGAACAACTTAAATTCCAGCAGCCTGGTCCACCTGCTCATTGTTTCAATATTCTTCAGTGGCACAACTCCTGGGTATGTGAGCATCTACAAGACGTACTGTTGCAACTAGATTCTCTACCCAAGCAGCAATATCTTGCTATAATTCAACAGGCCAGATGGGTTTACCTCTGTGCTGCTATATGGTCTCTTTCTATTGCTGTAGCCACCCCCACAGAGCATTTGCCACCATCCATGAGTCAGTATAGAGATAAAATGCTGGCCATTTTTCTCATTCAGCAATATCTAAAGCCAGCTGGATGGCTTTAACCTCTGCAAACTGGCTTGATTCACTTTGTCCTTCAGTGGCTTCTGCGACTTTTCATAGAGAACTCCACACAGCAGCTTTCCACCTTTGATGTTTTCCCACAATAAGACAGGATCCATCTGTAAACAGGGCATATTGCTTTCATTTTCTGGTAATTTGTTATACAGAGAGGCCCTTCAGCATGAGTCGCCTCCGCTGGTGACACTTCGAAGTTTCAGCCCTCTGGCCAGTCCATGATCACTTCCAGAATTCCTGGGCGCTCAGCGTTTCCCATTTGAACCTTAGACAAAACCGAAGCAATATTCCTAAGAAATACCAATAGAAGTATTTTAACTATTAAGACATTCAAGATACTGAGAAATCATTGTAATGAGGGAGAAAACATCACAGAAGAAGGTAGCAAAGGTGCCATTCTATATTTCCTCCGCAAAAAAAAACTCTTAGGGGAAGAAGTATGACTGTTAATTGTCTCTATGAGATGGTACCCAAAGTACAATAACAGTTTCAGTACAGAGCCCAAATACCAGATTAAGCTCAAGGTCAGCATTTTAATACAAATCTCCCAGACAAAACATCACTAATCACTACAGAGCACAGCAAACTGCAAAAGCCAACACCAATCTTTAACATGTACAGCAAAAAAAAAAAAGCATGGCACAGATCGGATAAACTAATACTGAGAAGAGATGAATCAATATCATGACCCTCAACTGTTAACAGATATAAATCCGTTCCAATACACTCTGGTCAATCTATTATTATCTCAAACTATTTGAGCCCCACATTGGGTGCCAAAAGACCTATCGTGGTTTAACCCCAGCCAGCAACTAAGCACCACACAGTCACTCGCTCACTCCCCCCTCAGCAAGATGGGGGAAGAGAATCAGATGGGTAAAAGTGAGAAAACTCATAGGTTGAGATAAAAACAGTTTAATAATTGAAATAAAATAAAATAATAATGAAAATAACAACAACAACAATAATAATAGTGTAAGGGAAAATAAAAAAGAAAGAGAAAGAAAACCCAAGAAAGACAAGTGATGCAAATGAAAACAGCTGCTCACCACCAAACAAATGATGCCCAGCCAGTCCCTGAGCAGTGCTCCTCCTCCACCAACCTTCGCCCTAGTTTTATTGCTAGGCACGACATCATATGGTAAGGAATATCCCTTTGGTCAGTTGGGGTCAGCTGTCCCGGCTGTGTCTCCTCCCAACTTCTTGTGCATCCCCAGCCTAGTCACTGGTGGGGTGGTATGAGGAGCAGAAAAGACCTTGACTCTGTGTAAGCACTGCTCAGCAGCAGCTAAATCATCTCTCTATTGTCGACACTCTTTCCAGCAGAAATCCAAAACATAGCCCCATACCAGCTACTATGAAAAAAAAAATAAAATTAACTCTAGCCCAGCCAAAACCAGCACAATTAGAAACATAAGGAAAAAATAAAAACCAGCTCCACCCATGTATTCAAAACTGGCACTTATGCTTTAAATTTGCAAGTGACCATTATTTACCTCACGACTATTCATTCTTGAATTAGAAATAGAAACATTCATGAGTGTGTTCAGCCCAAATTTGTCATATGATGTCAGCAGATGCTGCTTGTCAGTGGTAATGCAGATAAGATCACTTAAGCTTCCTAGTGAATTAAAGCTTGTGATATTAGATTTTTGTCCCTAATTTGCCTTGCCTTTTCAATTCTGGAAATCCATCTGCCATAGTGACTCTCTCCATCATACCGTGCTTTTTTCCCCAGTGGTCAAACTCAATTGGATTATTGCTTACTATTATAATTTTTTTCACTGATCTGTTGAGAAATTTTAACTCCTCCCTACTAGGTTTGATATTAATAAGTCATTAAGTTTGATATTGATGATTAAATGGACAATTATTTTTTGATGTGTGACTTACTACGGATTTTACAAATCTATTTGCCAAAACAGGGTACTACAAGTTAGATAGTCTGGTCCTCATAAAGTTACCAGAATAAACATCCTCATTCACAAAAGTCAGATTTTACTGACTTGTCACTTCTGAAAGTCAAGTCACATATTCTGGAGGCCCATTCTTAGACACTCAATTCTAAAATATCAAATACCTTTTCCAAGTCATCAAAAGTTGGAACTAACTGCTCATATAACACTGACAGTAAAGACATTAATATGTTTTAAAGGTGCCTTGAGGAAAAGAACTACAGAAGCCTAGCCTAAGGTTAAGAACTCACCTTAATCCTTCAAGTACTCCAACTGTGTAATGCTGACATGTACTTTTGTTTATTGCTTAGTGATTTTTTTTGCCCTCTTCTTGACATAAAATTCAGGGTTGTCCTTTTGGTCCCTGAGTTGCATAGTGATACGTGAGAACAAGACATAGCCATTTTGTTACAGAGGCAAAATATACCCCAGAAATAGGAAAGAAAATTTTCCTTTCCCAGACCTCATGTTTAATTCTTATCCTCTTGCAATTTGGGTGTATCTATCTGACTCAATACGTTAGCTGAAATCAGGGTTATTCTTTATAAAACTTCCCCAATCACACCTCCTTACTGTGCTTTGGTTTACTCTGCACTACATCTGGATGTAATTAAACCAGAAGATGGATCTTTAGGCTGTAAATTCAGTTTACAGCTAGTGCAAAGTAACATGCCTTTCATCCCCAAAGCGTCTATGGTACAGATGTTAGGTCCTCAGCACCGATTTGTATCTATCAGGCCATATTATGCAGACGTACACTGGAACAACTTTCAGTCTGCTTCAGACTGTGTATAATTATGCAGCCACAAATGTCTGGCAAGCACTAAAACAAAAAGTAACGAAAGCAACAAATAATAAACCAAACTGACAGTAGTGAAGTAAGCCAATATGTCATTATCATGGCAGTTTTTTCCTCACCAGGGTGCATCCCAAAACCAACCACCATCCCAACAGAAGGAGAAAAATGTTTTATTGTTTTACCCACAGTTGTTTGAGGCATGCTGACATGAACCTAAAGTTTAAGTCTTTTCAGAATTCAAATCTTTCCTGCTTAATGAGGAACAGTCTTCTGAGAAGGTTTAATGGAGGTGGGTTTGAGAATGGAAATAATCTTTTAGTAATTACAAGTTTGCATAATAGCAGTGAAATCAAGAAATCAAAACTATTTTAAATTACTGTTTTTCTAGAAGTATAAGTAGTCTCCCTGCGTAATAAACTCTTATGAGAACTTGTCAAGAAATATTTTCAGCAATATTTTAGGACTGCAGCAGTAGACCTATAGATGAATTCTTGAGAGGGCAGAGGGAACCTTTTCGTCTGCAGCAAGCCTTGAGGCAAGCTCTTGACTTTGGTGGACCACAGCCAGGTTAGACAGCCCTGTTTGGATTGTACATAGTAGTGGGAATAAGAAGAAGATGAGGGAATAGACACTAAGAGTGATATTTCTAAGGTCAGATGTAATGCATTGTTCTTTTCACTCTCCTTGCTAAGTGAAAATCAGGAAAGTTACAGCAACGGGAGAATTTATTTAAGCCTTCAACAGTGAAGAAGGAGAGCTCATCATGTTCTAAAATGTCCTTTGGTAGCCACAGATCAAGTATAGCAAACTTCATTTACAAAAACAAAAAAAAATGTCTGCTCTTTCAGGTGGTTTCCAGGTCACTAATTTTATTTAGTCTGTATCTAGTTGGAGGATAAATATTGAGTGAGTCCTGAACAGAAATCGTTGCAGGAAATGCAAATTACATACTCAGTATTTTATTTTTCTTTTAAAGGTAATTTTTCAAAATCAGATTTGAATGAAGTCTGATACATTCTCCTTAAAAAGCTGAATTGAAAGATATGTACAGAACTGACAAGAGTTGTTGATTTGAAAACTCTTATGTTGAAATCTTATGAGAAAAAGCCGTCAGAGTGTATCAGCACTAGACATCATTACAGAATGCAGTAGCACTTCTCAGGACTCAGCAGAGAGCTTCATTCCTTTCTAAAAATGTATATTAATTTATAGCAATGGATAACTCAGAAAAAATCATCTACGCTGGATCAGACTAGCATTCAGTCCAGCCCCATGCTAACACTAATATTACCAGAAAATCAAACTGTAGAGATAGAAAATAAGAGGTGTGTTTACCTAAATTAAGATGGAAGTCCTTGGCAGTTCTTATTTATGTAAAAAAACAGTGTTTTCTTTATTCCATTGCAAATTTCAAGTTCAGTTGAACACCTTTTACTAATCCCAACAAACACTTTGACACAGTCTATTTTTGAGAAGGCATATATATCAGTCTGAAAACTGTCATGAAATTTATTCTTGCTAATAGATATTTTTAGTATTAAAGGTTTTGTAAAATATGAGCATTACTTTTCCCATATACTATTTACATAGAGTCTAGCTTAAAGTGCTTAAAGGCCTGCTAAGGAAATAAGGTAAAAATATAGCTAGCAGGTGGAAGTTTTTACTTGACAACAAATTTCTTTGTTTAACCAGTATCACCCACTCAGGATGCATAGGATAACACCTGCCAAATAAGATCAAAGCTGAAGAAATATGGATGTCATAAAACCTGAAAGCAAGAGAAAAAGTGATACATTCTAAGCCCCTGGTGAATCAATCCGTTTTACTTAACTGATGGGATTTTATGTAATTAATGCATGTACCAGTTATGAAGTATTAAAAGTTTCATTACAAGGGGAGATAGAAAAAGCAAGTAATGTACATTTATGTATATATGTGTTTAAAATGTCAACAAAATGTCAAATTAATCTTTCATCTTTTGAGCAATCTGATACTTCACTAATAACAAAATATACAGTATTTGAATGAGTAGAAGATGTAAAGTGGTGGTCATATATGTGTATTATAAAATTTCTCGTTGTGAAAGTGCAAAAAACTACTTCCATATTTAGAACTACAGTTAGATAATCCCAAATAAAAGGAAAATTAAATACAGTCTACCTTTCAATGTTTGTTTTTAATAGAAGAGAATTTTTGGAAGCAAGAACCGAGGCAAGGATTTTTCTCTGTGTGCCTGGCTGTAAGAAAACTACCATAGCAGCCCAGCACCATTATAGCCATTGATCTCCTGTTCACACCTTTGAACTAGACTTTTCCAGTGGAGCAGTGGTGCGGAAAATGATCATGACTACAGTCACGAAATAAAATGGAGGTTTAGGGACCAAGAGTGCTATCCAATGTTTTTGCACGTCTTCAAATTTGTATGAACTCCACAGTCCTTCTTCTGTAACACCACTCTTTTCCTGACATGATTCCTATAACTAAAGAATCCCTACTTGTCATTGCAGTCATTGCCCAGCCTTGCCTTGAAACTTATGGGTTGTGCCTGTCATCTACTTCTATTTGTTGACTGGTAGTCTTAATTTCTCTACTCTTCTTCCACATAAATCTGGGAAAATTTCTCTAAATGTATTTTAAGAGGATAGTCAAAGGAAGTCAAGGAACCTGAATAAATGCAGCTAATCCAACTTAAAATATCAAAATATTGAAAAAATACAACCAGTAACACAATAACATTTGCTTCTGTAGTGAGATAATAACTGTAAATCTAACACCTGAATTTAGCAAATTATTTAAGCATATGAGATAAGTGAATTCACGTCTATACTTCTGTATTGCTGTTATGCATGACTGCATGAATGTTATACTGGAGAAGTGAATGTTATACTGGAGAAGCTGAACCAGACAGACTAGTGGACCCGGCCATCTTTCAAACCTAAAATTCCATAAGCAGGTCTACGATTCCCTGCTGGAGGTCTTAGTAGAAAGTAGTCCTTGAAGAATTGCCCACTTTTAACTTTCTAGGGTTAACAGGAAGAACTGTGAGCAATTTTGCATCAAGAATGTCTAGTTTTTACAGATTACTTTTTTTAACCTTTTTTTTTACTCTTGGGAGTCAGTGCATCTGGCAACTCATTTAGGTAAAGGACAATTATTAATCACCTTCCTTTATTTCTGTTATGATGTATGAAGTCTTTCACACTTGTGAGATTTTGAAAGTATTTAAAGCTTACATCTCCCTCCTGCTAATTTAAAGTCTATTACAAATAGCTTTCTTGTGGAAACAGCCACCTGTGTTCATTTAGCAGCTCATGGTCACTCTAAAATTCATTACTCTGCCGCTGAATTTTTGTTTGCTTTCTTCTGGAAAAAGCCACCATTAGATGCTTTTCAATTACTGTGCCCTTCAACTCAATAAGGTTGGTTTGTTATAAATCTCTCCTTTTAGAAGTTAATCATGTGCTTAATAGGAGAACATCAGCCATTTCTCACTGTGTTGAAATTGAGAGAAGTCAAGAAATAAGTTATAAATTCAGAGCTCAAAAGTGCTCTATTTACAGGAATATAAAAAGATGTGAAGGTGGAGGGTTTCATAATGACCCAGCTTATGATCTTTTACCCTCCTTCTAATCTATCTATGTTCTCCTGTCCTACAGTTTTAAAGTCTTGGATTCTTTGAAGTCAATATTACTTTTTCACCCAGCTACAGTGGTGTGAGGGTTTCACCTATATTGTTTACATTTCTCTGCATTATGGGAGCAAGTGACACTGGCATTCAGCGTTCCAGGTAAAAACTCTGGTGTTTACCACAGCGAAGGAGTGGAATAGCAAGTGATCTGATATATGTAATGTTTTTTGCCGTGGCAGAATCTCGTACAATATATTACAGCTCTTTCCTTGTCAAATTCCCTGTTTTTTATGGCAGCATAAAGATTTTTCTTTAAAATTAAAGTTACATGGAAAGCAGCCCAGATATACTCTGACACAGAATATTGCATGAGAAAAATATGTAAAAGCACTGAGTATAAGCAATCAGATCATGGTTACTGAATTTTCTCAGAAATCTTGAAAAGAAAGATAAGACTATCTAGGATAAGTCTTTTCACAGGGAATATCATCAGCAGAGTACTGAGAAGGTCTTTGTTTCCCTTCTCTTTCAGAAGCAATCTGACACACCTTAAGCAAATATTTATCTTTTTTTCCATCCTAGGAAATAGGATGAAAACGGGTGTTGTGTTTATAAAACATGATGCGTTCTTCAATTGGATAAGTAAAAATCAGGATTCTTGTCTTATAGTATTGGAGTTCCATACTTTAATAAAGGACTTGAACAATAATATGGGTTTTAGACTTTTACAGATTTCAACATGAATCAGTTATCTAACCAGGATTTGTAAGGTTAGACCTTAATTATTTCCTTAAAGAAACAGAATAATTTTATCATGGTCATAACAAAAGGTATTGTAGAGTATACTTAATACCATCATTTTCTTTGTATTTAAACTCTGTCCCCAGAAAAATTCCTTAATGTCAAAGTTCTATAGTGTGGTATCACAGTTTGTTTTGCAGTCTGGAAAAAGCAAACCGCATCTTCTTAACATATATTCTTGCTCTGTTTTGCTCCTCTTTCACAGTTATTCTATTCTAAGTAAATGTTGAAAAAGTGGCAATCAAAATCTTCACGCATTTTCCCCATGATATTCTACATAAAAGATGAAGTAAATAAAGATGAAGGAGACTAGAAAAAAAATTTAATAATACCTTAAAAATGGAAATCTTTCACTTATTTTGAAACCACAGAGCAACTGTTTTGTAACTACACAAAATGTGGCCAATGAATAGTTACTCTTTCTACAACTCCAGTAAAGCTAATCAGATCATGATTACATCTATTTATTTATTTCTAGAAATATTTTCTCATGCTAATTCGTATGATTTCCTGAACTGATCTTTGCCTACCCCATAATTAAAATATGCAAGAAATAATGAATAAATAAATAAATAAATATATTTCTCAATTAAATGCATCCTGAAGATATATGTGTAGGACTTCCACAGAAATAATAATAAATAATTAACATTTCAGTTGGGTGACTGATTTTGTAGGATAACTTTATCTGTCAGCTTTATTTGCTATAATCTAGACCAAGTACTAGTTGCGACAAATTTTCGAAGAAATTAATCCCAAAGACAAGATGTTGTCGTACTGTAGTGTAGCTAGCAATGGGATTCTGGCCCATTTTCAAATCAAAGTGAAGATAAGAAGATACAGAATTTATGATGTCTAAATATTTCATTCCTACTCACGCAAGAATGAATTTCATGCTCTTCTCAGTTGGTCAGGATACAGATTGACTTTTTCCATAGGCACCAAAGAGTTTTAATGAGAAACATTCACCTAGGTAACCTTTTATACTCATATTCTGGGGAAAGAGAAGGAAATTTATGCATAGAAGGAATATGTCTGTGCAGAACAATATAATGTAAATTTTCCTCTATATGAAGTCCCTTAGAAACTAGTATAAGCTAAGGCAAACTCCAGCTACTTAATCTTTTACCTTGCCTAGAAAGAATACTTGAGTTTTATTCAAGCAAAGCTAAAAATTCAGACCATGTATTTGACATAAATTTAGTTACCTGATGCTCCCAGGTTTCCCAGAGTTGAGATTAATTTCCAAGTAGTCATGCATTCAGGTGTCAAAAGGGCAAGGGAACGTGCTCTACCTCAAATCACTGTCCTCAGCCAACTGTCTAACTGAGCAGGAATCATGTATCAGGTATACGAATGCAGTCAGAAGTAGACCTTTCTCCAGCTTTCCAATGAGGTGGGCAGGAGACTGCATATCACCTGCTCAGAAAAAGGAGTTCCACCATGTCACTGATTCTTTTTCTGCTATTTTGAAGTCACATATATGCTATTTGTGCTAAAGTTGTGCATTTAGTTACTCCAGTTAATAATTTTAAGTCTAGGTCAAACCCATGGTATGCAATTAAATCAGTATTCATTGTGTTCCTTGCAACCTAACAGTCAACAGAATTTGAAAAATATGTCTCTTTAACAATACATATTTAATAACATGGTCCGCTAACCATAATAAAGCTCAGCTTAAACGTTGCATACCTCGTTCTGTGGTTGATATTAAATTATTTCAGGTTCAGCTGTAAGTAAAATGCTGAAGCATTAACCACACAGATACTAGGTGCTATTTTAAAAAAGAATTATTATCTTAGCTGCTAAACATACTAAAATGATATGAGTTTTCTCATGAATTTCTACTGAGAAAACACAAGCTGGGAAGAACAAAGGTGAGCCTGAAAGGGAAATGAGTTACCATAGGAAACAAGATTGGGCCAACAAGTTGCTGAGTTAAACAACACAATGTCAAACTCACCCATAAATCATGAGATCTACGTTTCAATGGGTACGAATGCAACACACTATTTTTGGTATAATTAGGATGTATCTTTTTTTCTTTCTTAAAAATACTTGAATGCACCTTTTGACTGAGTAAACTATATACAAGTGTCTCTTTTATGTAGCTTAGTAGCTTATAATTTTACTGTTCATATGCTTGAAATGAAGCATATATATCACTACCTCCAGGACGAAAGCTTGTATGTCATAGTGAAGGTTAGTATCAGCAGTGTTAATCTGAAGAATTTATGATCAAAAATATTGAGTATGCAGTCTACAATAATATTCAGTTTTCATTTAAGAAATAGACGAGTCTGAAACAGACACAGCAAGTGAAACATAATGGTAGCTCTTATTTCTGTCTATGTTTGCCTGAAATCACACTCTAAATATTGATTTAAGCATGAGGCTAAGAAAATATGTACTCTAATGAGCATAAAGGTGCTCTGTTAAACTGGGTATCACATCCAAAACACTTGATTGTTCTTAAATTATATAGATTCTGTGTGAAAATCATACTGTTCTTATGTGGAACTTTCTGTCCTTTGCAAAACAGGTAAAACATTGTGGTACATATTTATCTTTTCCCTATGGAGGAAATAGTAGGATGAAAATCTAAGCAGCTGATCAGCACAACCATACAGACTCCAGTCTAACAGTCCTGCTCTGCTGCACAATGCATTCAATGCCGCTTCCTTATCAACAGACCTTTTTTAGAAAGAGAACCAAATTTCTTCATTAAGCTATGTGATTTCTGTCCTGATCTTCACCTCAGTAAGTTAATAGGGTCAGTTTGATAAGACAATAAAGTGTTCTTAGATGTCAGCAATGTTAAAACAAACCAGAAAATGTACTGCTTTTTTTTTAAGAAAGTAGGTGGTTAGGCTTAACTTACCTTGGAGTCTTACTACCTATTTACTTTAAGGCAAATAATTTTGTTTTCATCAATTATTTATTGAAACTTTAAAGTTTTCAGACACTGCTCTGCTTCTGACTTTTTGTCTTTTTTGCTCCTTCAACTGCATCTTTATGTTGATTTCCACTTAATATTAGCATCAGCTGAAGAGGGGCAGACTAAGGTTAAAACTATTTTTAGGCTAAAGTCCTGCTGCAATATTTTCAGAACTATCCTGAAATGTCCATAGACCCAGAATTCTCAT
The DNA here is from genome assembly GCA_017639485.1 of Pluvialis apricaria. Taxonomy (NCBI): domain Eukaryota; kingdom Metazoa; phylum Chordata; class Aves; order Charadriiformes; family Charadriidae; genus Pluvialis; species Pluvialis apricaria. The sequence goes on from CM030007.1 coordinate 108,322,367, forward strand.
CATTACAATCAGCAAAAATTATAATTTTTACTCCATTACAATTAGGACAGCTTGCAGTCATGCAATTTTTTTCTGTGATTCCTTAGCCACTGCTTACTTACCAAGTCACATTGTAGTTGGGGGGGTTATTCGACCTCCTTACCCCTAATGCCATGTTGATTAATCTAGTAGGTGCTGATATTTGATTGAAATACATCTTTGCAAGGAGCTGGAAAGTCACATTTATTGACATGGAGGACCAAACTTAAAATTTAGGGAAATTCGAGATTTCTGGTTATCAAGGCAAATTATAAGTACATGAAAAGTACAACCTGATTTTATAGCATAATTGTCCCTTTGGTTATAAAATTTTTTACTATAATCATCAGTAAACTGCTTTAGTTTCCCTTAAATTCTAGTGCAATACATGTATGAACTGCACCATCACTACTGAAGGAGACAAAAATAAATGAGTTCACTTTTATTTTTCAAAAGTATCATTTTCTAATGCATTGCTATTTACAAAAGTACACACAAACAGTCCTATTATTAGAACTAGTGAAGTATTTTTAGATATGATATGCATGCATACTTTTGGAGACCTGTATTGTATTCAGAGGTGTAGGCAGTGGTGACTGATGTCCAGCTCTGACCATGTCACAGGACAAAGGAGACACAGCTAACAGCGTGGGATGGATGAGTCTCTTTTTCAATAAACACGTGCCTTGAGTATCATGATGGCATGTATAATTTTAATCTAAATTCATCAAGGTTACTTAAACTGGAGCGTAGCGTTTTGGTATGTTTTTGAGCCAACAAAACATTTACATGTTAAATCTTTAAGAGAGAGATGGATGGCAGTTTTGGCACATGAGGGAGAGTTGATACGCAAAAAAAGGTGGTGGTGGTGAGATTCACAAGAATCATATGTTCAAAAGTAACATTTCAGCTACACCATAACTCACAAACCCCATAGGTCAAATGTTAATTAATCTTACATTTTTGACATGATAAGTTAGCAGTAATGTTAAATGCCATCTCCAGTTTAGGAGATTATCAATGTTTTGAAAGCCTGGAAAAGCTGCCCTTCTCTAATAATTAGAGAGAAATTGTGCGTTATAGTGAACAATTGAGGGTGATAAAGACCATTAATTTGTCTTTTATTTTTTCACAGTGAAGCTTGTTATATCCCACTCGTCATGAAAATAGGACTTGAAATGGTTTAACTGAGCCATGATGAGTAGTCCTTAGAGTAACTGGAAATTAAGGTTCATGGCTTTTCTAAAGAAATACGTTTGGTATTTTTTTTCTCATCATAGCTGTGAAAAAATAGCCTTTCACATCTGTTGTGGTTTAATCCCAGACAGCAACTAAGCACCATACAACCGCTCACTCACTCCCCCCAGATGGGAGGAGGAACAGAATAGGAAGAGTAAAAGTGAGAAAACTCGTGGGTTGAGATAAAGACAGTTTAATGAGTAAAACAAGAGCTGCAAATGCAAACAAAGCAAAACAGGGAAATCATTCACTGCTTCCCATGGGCATGCAGGTGTTCAGCCATCTCCAGGAAAGCAGAGCTCCATCACGCATAATGTTTACTTGGGAAGACAAACACCATAACTCGGAACTTCCCCCCCTTCTTTCTTCCCCCAGCGTTATATACTGAGCGTGACATCATAGAGCATGGAATATTCCTTTGGCCAGTTGGGGTCAGTGGTCCCAGCTGTGTCTCCTCCCAACTTTTTGTGCACTCCTGGCATACCTGCTGCTGGGGCCGTGTGAGGAGCAGAAAAAGCCTTGACTGCTTAATAACAGCCAAAAATTTCAGTGTTTTACCAAAACTGTTTTCATCCCAAATCCAACACATAGCACTACACAAGTTGCTAGTAAGAAAGACAACTCTATCCCAGCTGAAACCATGACAACATCTCCATTAGCTTTGCTAAACAGTAGGAATTCTCCAGGTGACATTAATATTACAAAGTCAAATTTAAAGTTCAGGCACTGTGTGGGTTTTACTGTTAGAGGTTCACAAACCAAATCTTCTGGTAATTTCCATCTGAGTATAAAACCATAACATCAATAACTCGTATGCATACCTTAAATGATAGGCTATGAAAATGCATTCCTATCATAAACATCTTTCAAGAACCCTTATGCTATTTTTTTTGTACTTCATGCTGTAAAAGCTACCGTAATTACTGCTTTGTTAAACATAGGGTAACTGATCTGTACTAGAACAGCAAAATTGTCTTGACCTTCTGACATCACTGAGATTTTACTATGCTTTTCAGCAGCTTTAAAACAGCTGTATGCATGATGCGCACTGTGTACACACTGACTGATGCTGAGTTTCTGAAGATGGCAAGTATTTCAGATTTCTACTTTTAAAGATACATAGGTCACATAATTGCAAGTCATTAGAATAGTACCTTCACTGCTTGTTCTTACCTCAAGTACAGTCTGCAAAACAACAAAATGGGTCCCTTGTTTTTGTCCCCTCTCCTGCCTCTACATTCCTTTAGCAGTTTCTGTCCAAAGAATCTTCATTCATTCACTTCTTCAGTCATCCACTGGATGCACTTCTCCACTATTGGAGGTGGGTTCCTGTGTGAATTTACTCATTTTTGATCACAGAAAAAATCTTTGGATCTGAGAACTGCTAATTTACTCTTTCATTCAGTAATTGCCCTGAAATATTTTGTTGACCTTTCCGTAACTAGGGATGTCATATCCATTTCCTTCATATACGTCTATATTCATATGGATATTTATATACAATATACTCCAAGAAAATTAGTACACAGTCCCAAGGCTGTTCCATGAGTAAGAACACTACTTAAACACTGAAATTTCTGAAGAGATTTCAGTGTTTTGGTTTTTTTTCAGTTTTAATATTTTCCTAATTTTTACTATATTTCAGTCATCTTTTAATTCCATGTTGAGATAAGAAATCATTAATGAGTAATGTTTTCATCAGAAAAAATCCTCCTGAAAAATCTAAATAATTTGTACTTTTTATTTTATGGAATACATCTTTTGATTCAAAGTGGCATTTAATTTAAGTTTTGTTAAAGTGGTTTTTATAGGTTTTTATTTTTTAAAGATTTTCCTATGTAAAAATTCATTACATTCTAAAGCAACTTGTAAGTTACAATTCAAAAATATATTAAATGGTTGACTGAGAAGTAAAATCAGTGCATTGAGAACTATTGCACAAATCAAATTATCTGTAAGTCTGGTTACACTAACAAATACCTCTTGTTGTTGTTGCTGCTGCTATATTGTATTGGAGCTCAGAAGCTTCAGTCATTGGTCATGTATTTTTCCATCATAACTCTCTTATACTGTAAAGACTTGTGCTTTTGCTGTGCTCACCGATAGCAAGGGGTCTTGCTGAAATCCTTAGAACTACTGATCATGCATTAAGTTAAGCAGATGGCACTGCTTTGTTTTGTTATTGCAATGTCTTATGGACCACACAAACTGTATTGTATTGACTGTACTAGATGGTGGGTTTGAGATACAAGAATGAAGGATTACGTAATGTCATATTGACAAAAACTCTGGAAAACAAACAGTTTTATCAAGGCAACATGACTCCTGTGAGGATTATATCTAGCTCATTTCTTACACTGTGCTGCAGACAGCAATAACCAAGTTATAGGCCCAGTCAGAACGCTCTCTGTCACAGCAGCCTCATCAGACAGATATTCAGAGATGTTTGATTTCTGTTGAAATGTTCAAGTAAGGAAGATGTGTGACACAGCTGTGGGTTCTTTTTTTCCAGGTGACTGATTTCCAGGTGTGTGATGTGTTGATTTTACCTATGTGAATGGAAAATGTTATGTGGAAAGGGAAGGTTCAGCAAGGTAAAGTAGAAAAGGATTGTGAGTGAGTCTGTTGCTCATGGACTTGTCTTCATCACTTGATCTAAGTGATGTCAAGAGATGCAGAAGTCTCAACTCTGAGATACTGATCTTCTATAACTATTTATTCAGGCCCTGAATCCGAGCTGGTTGAAAATTATTTCTTCTTCTCAGGTTTTCTAGGAGTCATAAATTATTTGTGATCTCTCTGGAATATTCTCAGACTGATATATTGCAGGGAATTTCATGTCTGGGCTTGCCACTGGCCATTATCCAAAAATGACTATAGTGATCTTCACATACGTATGAGCTTTATCCAGAAACTTATGTTGTCAAAATATTTACACCAGCATGAACAAATGCATGATCATCATTGTCATGCCACTTTCATCTAAAAACATTCCTCTTCTCAATGCAAAATCATTACGAGAAGTAGCTAAGGAAAGTCCAATAAAATTCATATTCAGAGGCATTTATATAATAAAAATGATAATGTTTAATCAATGGTGATTGTCCCATACAAGGGGCTATATTAAACTTAATAGTCCAAATCCTCAGATCATAGCTTGGCTGAGATCCACTCAAGTTAATGCATACAGGATGTTTTATATCAGATGACCTACCCCTGAGTTTTACGTAGTTCAACAAAATAATTCTTTTTTGGCTCTTAAATTTCTTTTCAGGGAAAGAGCCTGATGGGGCCCTATTTACCACAAAGTACTGTATTCCAAGTCAAGTGCTACAATTTCACTGAAAACCAAAATAGTAAAATAAGAATAAGGTAATTTATTTTATTAGAATAAAGACTTTTCCTCTGTTTTAGAACATCTTTGTACTGAGGTGGCTCTTGACTTTGCTATTCAGATAAACAGTCACAGGGCATTAAGGGTAGATGAAGGGAAGTCTTGCAAGACAAACTTGATTGCTTCTGTTCTGAGATACGGGCTGAGTGTCAGGGAAAGATTCTCAGCAGTTTGTAAGGGAGTGGATTACAAACTCAAGAAAATAGATGAAGTATCTGTCTCTCCAGACATTTAAAATTAAACTGAACTAAACACTTGAAATTGTGCTTTGAAGAACAATTGTTATTAGCAGGAAAAATGAATGCAGATTTATTTCACCTTACCTTCTTTGATTCTCATTCTATGTTCTGTAGTCATTTTGCTGTAATAATGCACATTATTATTGTGCAGTTGGAAATTTTGGCCCATTGAATTAGCTCTGAATACATTTCCAATAAATGAAGAAGTGGCAGGAGTCTCCTTTGCTGCTAAATGTCCTCCTAAACATAAAAAGGCCTCACTCTTTCAATTTATTTTAAGGTTTTAATACTAAAAGCATCAGCATGGTGGGTTGTAGCCAGGAAGATTTGGTCTTTATCACTTGATTAAAATTGAATTTTGTTTAGCAGCTCTGTTCTTTAGTACTCTGCTGCTCTAAAATTGGCCTGCCATGCTTCATTGTTTTAAAGTACAGGGCATGCTTTCTTGTTTTACAGTATGAAGAAACATATGTATAGATTACTTTTTCTATTAAATTTCTTCACTTAACAGGATTGTATTTTATTGCTTTATTGCTCCTGGTTTGTTCATGTTGACCTTTTCTACATTTGAGATGAACTGATTTTAGAACTGAACTTTTTAAGAGCTCAAGCCTTTCTGTGCTAGATAATTATACTTAAAATTGATCACAGGCTCTGTAGTAGCAGAACTTCAGCTGACTGCTGTAAGAAACCGGCAATGATAGGTTGACTGCTCGGTCCATCTATTGCTCTATACTCCCTCTACCAGGACTATGTACTTGAATTTGGAGTAAACAGGAACTCGACCATTGCTAGTAATTTAAGGCTATCAGAGAAAGCAGGGCATCTCGCCCCTTTCCTGTAACCAGCCCATGTAATAATGTGCTATAGTGCTAGTATTGTGTTACGATAATATATTGATTTGTACAGCCAGAGCATGGTGCTCCAAGTTTTGTTTTCTAAGATAACTTTGTATCTGGGGGTGGAGGCACCGCTGGTTTGCGCCAGGGAGGAGACATGAGCACCCATCATGCCATGGCTATGGCCAGGGTGAAGCGTGCCCCGAGATGAATGGCACGGGCATGGGGATACATGCCTCCTCCGTTTCTCTCCTGGGGAGAGGACTGCCATGGCTACAACCAGCACACCAGTCACACCACCTGCACGTCTGAGCTCCAGCCCCAGGCGAGGCATTGCTGAGCTGCTGGCTGCACGTCTTCCCTCTTCATCGATGTCCTTGCTGTAAGCTCATAGCATTTTTGTTATTGTCCTCATCCTAAACAATTAAAACTAATTTACTTGAAAGCTGGGTAACTGCAGGTGTATTTTGAAGTAATGTATACCAAAGCCACTTTTCTCTTTCCTTGGTACATTTTTTATTACTATTTTTAGGGGAAGAAGGAATTGGATCTTGCAGGAAGTCCTGACCTTTGCCCGCAAGATCTTCCAGCTGAATTTTGAGATGATGCAACAGAGGCAGCGTCTAAAAGTAAAACACAAGGAGAGGCAGAAATGAGGGTGAGAGGGATAGTGATTTATTAATCCATTTCAGCCTACTTGCAACACGTCTTAGGATACTGAAAAGGAATTTTGAATGAGCCAAATAAAGGGTCAATACTGCACCCTGCAACACTTTAAACTAGAAGTTAAGGAATTTCCACAACCACTGTCTGCTGCTGGATAGGTTAAAACACACAGATAAAAGTGTCAGCCATGCAATTAAAATGCTGAAACAAAAAGACTTAGTGAATCTCATTTGTAAACCTGCATTAATGCATATACTTACCAGATAACTGTTCCCCACAAGAATCATAAAAAGCACTGGATAAGTTTTATCCTCATAAGATTTAGAGCACAATGTAAGTCCTCTGTTAAAAGTGTTAAGTGGTTTGTTTAACTAGAAAAGCTATTGTGGGAATTATATAATGCAGACTTACAGGGAGTGTTTCTTTGATAAGAGCACTGGATAGCAGGGCTCATATTGTTTGGATTATATGCATGATATACAGACGCATTTTGTTGAACGTGTATTGTGTCTCTCCAACTTCTTAATGTTTCTGAGTATTCGCTAGCAGTCAATGCTCCTGAGATGTTTTTTGTAGTACACACTTTGCAGGATACCTAAAACCTGTGTGATAACATAAAGAGCATGTGTCTTTGCAGGTGCCTGATCCTTGTCATGGGGACTGCTGAATGTTGTTGTTAACCTGGTTTTGCTAAAACATATTTGATGAAATAGAAGAGAACAAAAACAGGGAAAAAGGAACCAAATCAACTTTTTAACCAAAATTATTTTGGGCAGTCTTTGTGAAATAGTGAAGAGAGAGACCTTGGGGGTTTCAGACATAATGAACGCATACATCTGAGAGAGAAACAGCATATACTTTAAGAAGTGACATTGAAAACAGTACATCGACACGAATGCTGAGTATACCCCTCTGTATGATTTTGTTCTGAACTAACATGTATCAATTAAAAAATGACCACTGAATCCTATTCAAAAGGGGCTTTTGATAATAGTAAGCCTTGTGGTATGAAAGAGTGGACATATTTCGTCCACTTGTCCAATGAGCTCCATGAATCCAGCAAGATTAATGGAGTTACAAGAAATGGAAGAAAAATTCTCTAGACTTCTAGTCTTCTTATGGAGATGTGGTTTGAGCGTCAAACTGTTTCTCATTCTCCCAAGAATGGACTTTGTTTTCTTTAGGTGAATGATCATTGTAGTAATCTGTTGAGGTAAGGATTGTCCAGCAAATACAGTCTTGCTAGACAGGATAATCTATACTGTGTTATTTCTTTACATAGGGCTTATTCATGAAATGGCACATAAATATGAGGGAAAATATTTGAAACCTAAAATCAGAGTAAAGGTTCCTTGAAACAGGTGTGCAACTATTCAGCTTGAATGAGCTATATTGGGACTTTATCACTCTTGTAAAATATTTCCTTTCATTTGGATAGTAAGAGCAAACAGACGCTTCAACTTCTATTGTTCAGCAAAATAAATGAAATTATTTAAACTTGATGAAAAAATCCAAGGACCTGGAATAAGAAATACCCATTCAAATTTTTAAAGCTCGATAAAATTACAAGAATCAGCACCTAATACTAGAATAATTTGGGTGAATTTAGCAATAAGCAGTCTCTCTGGTCCTCTGACTCTGAGATACACATTAACTCCACAAATACGTGAAGGATTCATGCATTGCAGAGCCATAAGATAATGGAATATAAGTTCCCTGCAACAGTAGTTTACCATTAAAACTAATCCTCAAAAATAAGGAACATTTCTGATGTATAGCATTACCTTCATACAGGTTATACATAGAAAATAAATCCATGTTAGAACAACACCCATACATTGTAAATTAAATTACTTATTACTTAGGTAATGCTAGAATCAAAGTAGAGGTTGTCTTCATTTATGTCCGTTCTGCTTGTGCATTCTAATCCCATTTTATTTTTGTTGTTTTCCCCCTTGTATGTAGCACAGGGTTTAGGCAGAATGCACAATGCTGCTCTAATGAGCACGGCTATGTAGCATTTGGCTCAACACCCTCTACCTCCACAGAGGCCAAACTGATTTTCCTCATGGATTTTTCTTTGGGGTTTATCATATTCACAGATGAGTGGTTCATAAACAGTAATGTCTGTGTTCTGACAACATTGTGATAAAAGGCTTTATTTTTATCTTTTCTAAACAGATAGGGACTGATAGGCACAGAGGTTATTGTCTAAAGAACTATTACTTTTAAGTTGTTTAGCTTGAAGCACTTGGGATTTATCTTGTCTGTCTCTAATATTGCATAGCATTCACATATTTCAGCACAGTTCACGCTGACTTCATGTGCATCCATGAGTTCACAGCAGCTCTGAAACTTAGGCCACAGATGTCTTAAGTAAGATACTCAGAAAATAAGGAATGTACAATTAGGGTGATCTTCACCAGCAGCCCTCAGTACGTGTTTACTGCTTCCTGTTGCAGATGAACTAGGGCACCAGCTGCAAGACCCTCTTTCATTGCCCAGTCATTCCTACATCAGGTTTCATCCTTCAAATGGATTTCTTCTGCATGATCATCTTTTTTTCCTGGGACTAAGTGGAAAAAATCCCCCAAATACATAGTTTTAATGTACAAAAGTAGATGAATTAAGTTTGCAAACATAGTTATGATTCTGTCTCTTCCCACATGTGATGAATTTAATTTTACTAGTTTAAGAATATTCTTTCAGTACAATTTTTATGTGCGTATGCACACATGTGTGAAATTTCCTCAGTTTTGTTTTCTGTTTGTTTATTTTTAAATAAATTGAATTATGCTGACAGCCATGAGAAACATCACCACTGTTGAGGCTTTTGATCCACCACATCATAAATTTCTGTCACCTGAGCTAATAAAGTAGCTGATAAAGCAGTAGGCTGTAATTCTCTCTGGTCCTTAATGAAAGGGAGAAAGATCCAGAAAATAAAATAGAAACAAGCAAGACTAATTCTGTTCCTGGTTGTAGAGCGAACATGTACTGGGTACTGAATGTGAAACCCAACTCTTTCTTTCTTCTCCATGATCTTTTGTCTCTCCCCCGAGTTTTCCTGGTCTCAGTCTCCTCACTTCACCGGTTTCTATCCTCTCCTTAAATGCTTCGTGATAGGTCCAGTTTCCTTAACCAGACTTCTGGTTACTCATTGCTGCCACCTTTTCACCTTTCCTCTTTTCTAACTGGTTATCCAGTACACCCCATAGTACCTCTCAGCTTCTCCCTGTCTCTTGAACAACTTTGGATGCTAGCAAATGCCCCTGACTTTAACCTCTCCTTTCAGTCCCAGCAGCTCATGGCTTCTCCATTCCCCTTTACCCACCCACAGGTCTAACACTTATCTTTTCCATGGTCAGGCCAATCAGCTCCTTGTCCCACTCCTGTGGCTCCTACCAACAATGTCACTGGGATCACAGGGGTGATGGCCTCTTCTCTAGGGTTAAGTACACCTGCTAAACGGTAATGCTGAGAGGTAGATTTAAAGGGATAGTTTCCCCAAAAAACAACTAATAGAGGGCAGGGGTGCCAAACATTCAGAGGGGTCTCCTCATTCCTAGGGAAGCATAAAGCAGGTGACAGATAAAGCCTTCCTTTCTTACTGAAATCTGCAGTGTTAAGCAGTTGGTGGTGGTCCTAGTTACAGATGCTCGAGATGCAACTGAAGGGAATGAAAGGCTCTCAACTAGCTCATGTTCACGTTTGAGCTTCAAGGGATTTAACATGAATTGTAAGTAGTTTCTACTGAATGTGTGCAAACTGCCCTTATCAAAGGCAAATCTGGAGCAGATTTTACCCCAAAGCATATGAAGGAATGTCTGTGACAGAGAGGGTCCCTTATGCAATTTTAAGGCTTATCAGTGTGTAATAGTGGGAATCACAATAAAAAAAATATCCCTAACATTTCAGTAAGGAACTAACAGTATATTTTCCCTTGGTCTCATTCTCTAAAATTACTAAAAATCTTCACAAAAGATAATAAAAACAAGCCTAATAGATATAACCCACATGGGAAAACTTATCTTGACACTTTAAATTTAATGAAGTTGCAAATGATGGGGAGATGGGTCTAAGAATGAAAAATATTGGTCTGCTTTAATAATGAGAAATGTTTTCACTTCCATTGGATAACTGTAGTAATTTTTAATTAGATAAAATGGACTATCAAGCTAATACATTTCTATGTGGGTCTCTTCCATTAAAAAATAGTATAAATATAGAAAACAGTCCAGTCAGCTAATTCTTTCTAGCAGGAGACTATCTCAGCTCACCCTTGTGATAAGCAAATATGGCATTTGGTCATGAGGTCTCCTAGAGCAACTGTATGGGGAATAACTGTAATGCAGCATTCAGAAATTGTCCCAAGATTTTTAATAAAGAAAGCAGACTTTGGAAATAACGACATCGAAAACTTTAATGGAAGGTTCATTCTAGGAGAAAACTGACAAATATTCACACCATGTTGCTTACTTTTGGCAAGCAAAGTGGTTTTTATTGTCAGTGTGTATTAAAAAATGGATGATGATTCTTACTCTTCTTCAAAAAGTTTATCTGAAAAAGGGAAAAGCTTGAGAATGTGTTAATAGTAGACAGCTATGCACTGAATAGACACAACAATGTTAAATAAGAAGGTGTCAGTCTAGCTAACTACATTTTAGGAAAAAAAAGGACTTTATTAATTAAATTTCCAAGTGTAAAATTTTTCAAGGCCAGTATAACAATAACAAAAGTTATGTCCTGTTTACATAGTAACAGTAAGACCCAGAATATGATATGCTTCAGTCAATCATTTCTCTTTCTCACATTTCAAAATGATAATATATTGTTGATGAGGCAATAATTTGATCTTATAAAAACATATTTATTAGTTATAGCAGGTCAATTGGGACACAATTTTTTTTCTGTATAACAATAATAAAGCACCCCAGTCTGCCTTTCAACCCGGGAGTATACTTGAGGTTCTATCAAAACTGATGTTTTAAAGGCTTATAAGATTGCATTGCTAAAAATTGCTCCATTCAAGTTACCAGATAAAAAGCTACAAAAGTATAACGAAAAAAAGATTATCCACTCTGCCATCATTAGAGGAAGTCAATTTTCAGTCGGACCAAAGGAGTTTTGAATTTAAGTAATTAAATTTGAGGTTGTGTGACATTGCTGTCACTTCAGTGAGATCCTCCTACACTTCCCTGTGACTGATTTATTCAGACAGTAGAAGTTGGATGAGTGTAGATTTTCTGTTAATATACTAAATTATTTTCTATCTGAGCTGCTCTCAAATAATTTTACAGTGCTTTCTTGGTAACAGATCATATTTTCAACCTTTCCATTAGAAATGTCTATTGAAATTTACTTCAAACACGTAAGAATAGCTAGCAGCACAACTTTTGCTGTTTTTCCTCTCCTCTGAAAAGTTTAATAACTGAAGCATGAGCTCTTGAGGAAGCAAATAATAACAAAAAGAATGAGAAAAGATTTTACTAAGTTTCTGTTTCATTGTATTTTTATTGAAAACAATACTGTTTGCCTGAAATTCACAGGAGAGTGTTATGAAGAGAGGAAAAAAAAGGGTGTGCTGCTTATTACACCTTCTCCAAACCAATCTCTAACAGATTAAAAAAAGTAGAAGACATCACTAACACCTTAAAAAGATATTTCAGAGTCACATTGTCCATTGAACATCCTATTTAGTGACCCATTGAGAAATCCACTGGGCACCCTTGGGTGACAGTGGCCAGGCTGGCTCTCTGGCCTCTCTGTGAAAAGGCAAGTTGGGGTTCCAGGTGCCTCAGTTCCCAACAATTCCATGCCTGGAAGCAAGCTGAAGTTACAGATGAAACAGTCATTGATCTTTGTCATCCACTTACAGATCTCTGTGAAATCAAAACTGTCAACTCCTACTGTTCACAGGTGCATAATACAGTAAAATCACCACAAAGTGTTTCCCTGAGTGCGCAGCATATGCCTAAAAATTCTTGCTGTTTGCTTGAAACAAGAGGTAGTAGCAAAAAACAGCCAGAAAGGCATGTTTGTAGAAAAGGTACTGGTGGACTCAAGAAAGATGAACATCCATTTGGAAAAAAAGAAGAAAAGAGTATGGGGGCTTATGGTCATTTTAGGCCAGTTTCTGCTTTCAGGTTCATTAATATAAAACCAGGTGACTCAGATGACTTCAATGGACTTAATTCAGGTTTGCAGTTCACTCCAATTAGTATGATCACAGAAATCACAGATCATAGGTGTGGTAAGTACCTCAAGATATCACGATGACCATTTCCCATGCAAAATCAGGATCTGTTACATCAAATCAGGGTTTTGCTTTGTTTTGTTTTGTTTTTAAAGCTGCAATAATTGAAATTGATTATTTTTCCTTGGTGTTCATTTCCAGTCATTGTGTGCCTTGTTGAATCTAATCTCAACCTCGCTCCCTCCATTTTAGCTGGATATTCTCTATTCTTCCCACACATGGAAAGAAAAATGATTTATTCTCTTTTTCTTTATAGTTTATAGACATTTGCAAATTGACGTCTCCTGCCTCAATGCTTTTGGTGTGTCTTCATCAATCAGATTTTCCAGACCTCTGCTGTTTCTCAGTACTCATCTTTGGAGTCTCTACAGTTGATCCATATCTTCCTGAAATGCAACATCCAAACAAAGAATGCTTTGGGAAGCAGCAGATACCAAGGAAGTCTGAAGAACAGTGAATGGAGTTAAATCTGGTTGGCAGCTGGTCATAAGTGGTGTTCCCCAGGACTCGGTGCTGGGGCTGGTTCTCTTTAATATCTTTATCAATGACCTGGACAAGGGGCTCGAGTGCACCCTCAGTAAGTTAGTTTGCAGGTGACACCAAGTTAGGCAGGAGTGTCGATTTGCTTGAGGGTAGGATGGCCCTATAGAGAGATCTGGATAGGCTGGATTGATGAGCCGAGGCCAATGGTATGAAGTTCAACAAGGCCAAGCGCTGGATCCTGCACTTGGGTCGCAACAACCCCATGCAACGCTACAGGCTTGGGGAAGAGTGGCTGGAAAGATGCCCAGCTGAAAAGGACCTGGAGCTGTTGGTCAACAGCCACTTGAATACGAGCCAGCAATGTGCCCAGGTGGCCAAGAAGGCCAACAGCATCCTGGCCTGTATCAGGAATGGTGTGGTGAGCAGGACTAGGGAAGTGATTGTCCCCCTATACTCGGCACTGGTGAGGCCCCACCTCAAGTACTGTGTTCAGTTTTGAGCCCTTCACTACAGGTGGGGCATTGAGGTTCTGGAGTGTGTCCAGAGAAGGGCAGCAAAGCTGGTGAAGGGTCTGGAGAACAAGTCTTATGAGGAGCGGCTGAGGGAACTAGGGTTGTTTAGTCTGGAGAAGAGGAAGCTGAGGGGAGACCTTATCACCCTCTACAGCTACCTGAAACGAGGTTGTAGAGAGGTGGGGGGTCGACCTCTTCTCCCAAGTAACAAGCAATAGGACAAGAGGAAACAGCCTCTAGTTGTACCAGGGGAGGTTTAGGATGGATATTAGAAAAAATTTCTTCACTGAAAGGGTTATCAAATATTGGAACAGGCTGCCCAGGGAAGTGATTGAATCATCCCCGCAAGTATTTAAAAGATGGGTAAACGTGGTGCTTAGGGATGTGGTTTAGTGGTGGTTTTGGTAGTGTTAGGTTGATGGTTGGACCTGATCTTAAAGGTCCCTTCCAACCTAGACAATTCTATGGTTCTATGATTCTAATTACTTAATGTCTTGCAAACAAGACTGCTTTTATTACATTTTGCAAGTTTTCGTCTTCTCTTCTGTGACAGCGTGACACAGCTGACATGCTTTTTTCTTTGAACAGTTATTTGAATAGTCATGCTCCATCCTCAGTTTGAATCCTTATACGTTCGAGGTATTTTGAATTACATTACCCATTTTCTAGGCTGTAGCTCCAATTAAAACATTTTGAATTATTATCCTGAGCTCCTGTGTACATGCAGCCCCTACATCTTGGAGTAATTGGTAAATTTAATAAGCTTATTCTCACTTTTTCATTCAGAAATGAAAATCTGAATCTTATCAGGCACTGGATAGATCATTGTGAAATCCTATACAATATATTTCTTCTGCTTAACCCTATATTTTATGATAATTTTAACATTAAAATAAACATATTTCTAAATAGTTCCAATAAGTAATTTACAATTTATTGGTCAAAGTAGTATTTGAGAGAAAATTTGCTCTTTCTTTATTATGTAACTCTTTAATCATATTTTAGGTATTGGGTCGAGTTCCTCCCTTACCATGTTGTTCCACTGTTGTGGTTACATCCATAAGCCTGCTGCATGTGAATCATAAAAAACAACAAGTTATCTTGTGCCAATTATATTTTCACAACTTACACATATTTTTTGTACTTTTATAAGAACTCTTTGTCTTCATTTTTTGCTTTTCATCACTGGCTCAGCCACCACATAAAACAATTTAATCACGTCTATTTGCAGACGAGAAAGCTGAAGCACCCAAGAGATTTGCTCCAGCTCATAGGTGGAGCTCAAGGATATAAACCGTGTTTCCTGAAATGAAGTCTCAGCCAGTGTCTGTGCATAATGAATATAGTAAGAATTTCTGGGTGTGCTTTTCTGTAGTAATGTAATTTCTGATGATGAAAAAGATTTAAAGATTCATTAACTTACCATTCAAAGTTTTCCCATTTCGTCATTAGCATTAAAAAAAGCAAACTAAAATAATTCCCTAAACACTGCCCCTATTTTTTCCCCTTATTTTGGCTGAAATATTGTTAGCAAGCAGTTTTCAGAGTCCTTGGGAACCTCAAATATCCTGGTTAGTTTTTGGTACTTCTCTGATTTGTGTAATTTGTACATATACTTTTTTATTTTGCACATTCATCTCTAACTATACACTTTGGTCATTAACCCAAGCCACACATTCTAAGTAAGATTCTGTTATTTCTGTCTTCATCTCCTCTTCTCGCTTGTGCTAGAGACATATATTTATGCTCTACTAGTGCTTCTGCTAACTTTTTTACCTTCAGTATGAATATTCTGATGAGTCACGTAACTCTGCTCATGCATTCAGTATTGTCTTTCCTTACTGTTTTATGATTTGAAAAGTTTGCATGATACATATGTCAGTGAGGTTATTTAGACTGGAAAAAAAAAGTGAAGAAAATATTCAGTAGCATATTATGTTGCACTGGCTGGACTGAATATGTTTTCTTGGTCTGGCATATAGTGATGTTGGCTGAAAAAAAAGTGTTTTCATACTATCCTAAATGGAAGGCAAGTCAGAATGGAAAGAACAGTTTTTTTCCCCCTCAAGAGAGTTCCAGCATAGCTTGCTTCTCACTTCCTTGTGTACTTGAGCTGTTTCCCTAGAGGCCTGTCTTTATTGGAACATGATGCTAACATAATAGTTTTCTTCTTTGGGCCTTTGCATGAAAAAAAAACTCTGCACTCTTCAACCATATTCTTGTTAACAGCACACTGACATTTTTGTCTTTGGTTTTGCTTATATCAGCCACATTGCTCTGGGTGCTATCGCAGCTTTTTTGCCCTTGAAAATTATACTGGAGAACATTTCTTTCACATGTAATCTGCAGTTGTAACAGTGAGGTTAGCAGAGGAAAGAATACAGCTTTTGTTCAAAATCAAACTAACAAGACAAAACAACAACTGAATGGATCATCATAGTTTTTCAAATAACAGATTTTTCCTGGCTTTACTTATGTGGAAGACTTGTGTAGGTACTGAGATGTCATAGACATCAATGAGTCTGCTGAAGGAGAAAGGAAATACGTATGACATGACTCATAAAACACAAGTTGGGCATGTTTAAAAGGACAAATAAACTGGTCTTTCTGTTGAAATTATGTGGATGATATATAAACTATGTATCCCGCTCTACTTCTCAGATTAAATATAGATTTGATAAATTGGAATTTGATAAATAATTGGAACTAAGGATATTCTTATGTCACCAAAATTAAAAACATTCAGAAATAAATTTCCCTGATTCTCGCACAAATATGAACCAGATGCACTTTATCTTTTCTCCTGCTTACCCAGTTTCTGAGCAACCTGTTTGCAGAGTTGAACATCCTTTGGAAGCCCTAGATAAAGAGATCAGCCCCCAGAACTGCAAAACACTTAAGGCTTAAAATTTAGTGTTATTTTACATATAATCATTGAGTTTTAAAGGGGTAATTTTGATGAGGGAAATTACACCTCAGAAGCTTATGGTGTAGCCATCCTAAACTTCACCTGCACTCCAAGGTATTTCATTGAGGGTAGTTTTCTCTCAATGAATTTATTTTTATAAGCAGAAAAAGGAGTGAAATACTCGCAGAAAAAAAAAGATGGAGGAGGACCTGTCTTGGGTTCTGGAAGACACTTTGAAAACTTAATTGATATACTTTAAAGTAATACCCTTATTCCAGTGTGGGTTTCACTCTCTCCCTTCCATGCTCCTAAGCTCTCTGCTTCTCATAAAAAAAAAAAAATGAAGACAGACCAGGATTAATTTTCTTTATTTAATTACAATAGTAATTTCCAAGAGATTTTGAGCATTACCCACAACTCCCTTTGAAGGCGCTTAAGAAAAGAGGTGCTCACTATTTCTCAGAACAGGATGCTTTGATAAAATACAAAACAAACCCAAATTATCCGACAACTATTAATACAGGGCAAAAATTGGACACATTTGGTTTTGTCTCCTTTTTACATCCTTTGTTGCTGACAATACTTCTAGTGTCCTGTGCATGGAGAAAGGAATTTAAGTTTAGTTTATATATGAAGAGATTTTAAAGTATAGTAACTGCTCTTTGCCTTTGGCATACCCTAGGCAACTCCATATTCGTTTTCTTTATCATGTTTCTCCTTACTTGTTTTTGTTGGTCCCTGGGGCTGGAAGGTCTAGATGCTAGCCAGACTTCTGGGCAAAACTCACTGCTTCCCAAACAGGAGTCTGCCTCAGCAGACACCAACTTTTTCCCAGTTCCTGCTTTCACACGGTGAATAGGTACCAAACATTTGTGAGCCTTTTATGTTCCTCAGTGCCAAGGTCCTTGATATACTGTGGCTGGAATATGCCAGAGCTGAGCTGCAGTGTATTGCAGGGCTGCCCAGCTGGTGTGTGATAAGCCTGAACCAACCCCAGCGTAGCTCTGCCTGCTGCCTAAGCTGTTTTCTGCCATCCCATAATATAAAGCATATTTGCTGTCTGGTTCTGGTATAAATGACTATCAAGGAGTTGAGATCTTGTCAAGAAGTTGGGCAGATATGGTATATTATGCTTAATGCAAGTTTTCATTAAGCCCATATGACTTCTCTCTTGATTATTTTTAATACTACCCACTGTATTGTTTTGTGGTTTACAGGTGTGTACTATTCTGTAAAGTGTAATTCTCAGGTTTTCATATGCATGCCCCTGAAACTTTTTAAGAATCTTTGCACCGTCTGTAAAGTGAAGAAAAGAACTATTTTTTTCAGCTGCCAAAGTATTTCATTTGCTGGTGACAAATCTTTGTTAGGACGCTGAAATACCTTGTGAATAAAGTACTGAACTAAAACTCCAAAAAACATATTCCATTGCCTGGCTCAGTCACAGGCTTCCTCTGTGACCCTGGGCTTCACCTTTACTGTTTGCTGTCTCTACAAAATTGAAACAGTGCTTCATTTTGCCAAACTGGTGTTGAGAGGATATAGAGGGTATATGTTTATATTTACATGGACTGAGAAAGCATGGCAAAAGGGAAGAGAAGGAAGAAGAGAAAGGAAAAAAGGAGACTTATTCAAAGCTCCATAGAACGCTGTTATGGCATGTTTCCTTATATGCAGAATAGAAGTAATTTCTGAACAAATCTGTTTCTTGCTCCTTGCAGTGTACAGTGTATCTTTTCTATATAATACAGGACAAAGGATTAATAAGACTCCTTCTTTTTCCTAATAAGTGTTGAAAGATTGTCAAAATAATCACATTTTTTGTGCAGCTTAAATACGTAATCTGCACAGTAACTCAAGTAATTAAAAAAATGGTTGCATGTGAGACAAGCGGTTCTTTAGTAAGCCTCAGCTTTACATATCAATAGTCTTGATTAGGTTCTATTTTCCCATAAACAAGGTAATGATGTCTTAGTTTATTACACTTACACTGTAAAAAAAGTTGAGTGAGAGCAGATATTCTTCTGCAGGGAAAAACCTTCAAGTGTATGTACATAAGAAAGGAGGAGCTCCAAATTCGAATGATTAATGTCAAATCATTGGGTATGCTCATAGTCTGCAAATTTCATATTTGTAGTCTCAGGGATACGATGTGCTCTGTTGTGCAGCACATAATTGGAGCATTCATGGGCTTTCTTCCAGGAGCATGTCCTGGTACCTGCAGCTGGTGAAAAGGGTGAACAAAAGGTCAAGATTTAGCTCTGCAAGTGTCCTCTAAATCTTGTAAAGGTTCATGCTTATTCCAGTGAGAAATGTGGGTGAATAAAATACATCAAGCCATAAATATTCTAATAGATTTTATCCATCCTGACAGAATGCATTTTTCAGACATTCCCCTAAGTACCTACAGTTGGATCAGGCTGGTTTATCTTTGTGTGAATCTGTAAGTCCTTCATGGAATAAGATTGAGCATTCATGCAAGGGCTGTAATATCCCATTCTCTCTCTGTACTTCTCAAACAGCAAGAAGTGGCAAGTCTACACCTTCTGGCAAAGCTCCAACCCAATGCTGAGCTATGTGCTATTCCCAGTGTATTCCCTCAAGCATTTGTGGTGCAGACAATGCAGACAAGGACAGCTGGGGCACTCAAGGGAGCCCAAGAACATGAATACAGATAGAAATCTTCCCCTGTGTAATGGTTATGTACTTCGGAAATGTTAAAAGTCACCACCTTTGCAACGTGAATACTTCTGGAAAGCATTTTCTTTCATGAAGGAAATAGAATGAAAGTTATTTTATTGCCTGCCTTATTAACTGGAGCTTCCACAAATCAGAAGAAGATAGCAGTATGTAAGGGCAGAGAAAGAAAGATGGGAAATGCAGAACTCTGTTTTGGATTGCTACTTCTCTTTTTCTTTTTATTATAGTGTTTACAACTCATTGGGATGGGATAAATGGGCATTAAATCTGTGGGTGAACACATAGATTTCTACTTACAGTCAGGAGACATTAAAAGAAAAGGTAGTTTGGTTCTGCTGCTGTTTGCCTCTTGCACGCTCAAGTGAATGGTTGCTGCTAGAATCAATACCAATTACCCATCTTAAACGTTTTTGCTGCTACTGTGAGCGGCTTGGGAGGGATTTTAGCAGTAAAATCAAAGGTCTTCTATGGACAGGGTAACTTGTAACAGACCAGAAGACTCTGTTTGGGGTTTGTTATTTGAATCACCGTGATTTTGGGCACTGGAACTTTGCACATTGATAGTAGTGATGGTTCAAGGGTGGAACTTGTCTTTGTCTAGAAGGATTGTAGAAGTTGATGGGTATCCCTGCTAGATTGCAACTGCCAATTTATATTTCTGTTTATCCCTTCTAAATTACAATGTTTTAAATTACAAATACTATAAGCTGCAGAGGAAATAATTGCAACCTATTCCAGGCTTCCTAGAGAGGTGCTCGATGCCCCAAGCCTGACAGTGTTTAAGGTTCAAAAGGATGCTTCCGGATATTTGAGGTGACTGGATTAGGTTGGCACCTGGCACCTGGTGACTCCTGGACACTCTGTCCCTGGTGAGATTCCCCATGGTGGGGACAGATACTTCATGCCTAATATGTGGTTGCAAATTCCATCAGGTAACAGGTTGATTACAAGTTGTCCAGTGCAATGCAGTTCTTGTGGATCAAGCCTAATGTTACCAGCAGCTTGCTAAGGCAATGAACAGCTGTTGTTCCTGTTCCTTTTGGGGGGTTTTTTTGGTGCTTTTTTCCAATGTACAGAAAATACATAGGATAGTTTGAGCCTCTACTGTTTGGTGCACTGAAAAATTCTTTTTCATGTGTTTTCCTTTTCTACAATATAACTTAAGCAGCTTCATTTACTTGCTATGGAGGTATGCAGCAAAATTATGTGCTGGGGTCTGTAAGGTGTGTGTGAGAGAAACCCCTCGTGTCTCTTGTTTCTTTCTGGACTACAAATCAGGCAGCAACAAATATAACAATTGGACAATGCGCTTAATAATATGCTTTAACTTTTGGTCAGCCCTGAAGTGGGCAGGCAGTTGGACTAGATGATTGTTGCAGGTCCCTTCCAACTGAAATTCTCCTCTCCTCTCCTCTCCTCTCCTCTCCTCTCCTCTCCTCTCCTCTCCTCTCCTCTCCTCTCCTCTCCTCTCCTCTCCTCTCCTCTCCTCTCCTCTCCTCTCCTCTCCTCTCCTCTCCTCTCCTCTCCTCTCCTCTCCTCTCCTCTCCTCTCCTCTCCTCTCCTCTCCTCTCCTCTCCTCTCCTCTCCTCTCCTCTCCTCTCCTCTGTCTGGACATAGGATACATGGCTTAATGACCATCACAACAGCCATTTCTGACAGAGTACCTTTGCTAGGAAGAAAACAGACTTCAACTATATGGATATGAGCTGTGCCATGCCACATGGCCCCAGATCCAGAGAAAGGTCCCTCAGCCATTCTACCAAGTAGTATAGATATAGCCATGAGGTTGACATAACAGGGAAAGGAAAATCATGGCTCTACAAATCTGCATTGTGCAAGTTAGCAGTTAATAAATTGAAAGAAGGCAAAAATTAAACTATAAGGAGCCAGACAGAAAAGAACAGATATGAAGGGCACATAAAAATCTCCGACTAGAAAGAATAGTAAACATGAAGTATAGATCCAAATAATATTAAACTGACCTGCCGTGTAAACAGTGTAAAAATGAATTTCAGCAGCTGTTGGTCCCATGTGTTCACTACACAACTAAGCCAAAATTTAATTGAGTATTGGTTTATTGTCTAAGTATTAATCAAGTAACTAAGGATAGCACATAAGTTTCAATAATACACGAGGAAGAAAAATATACTTTTCATCTCCTGAACATTTGTTAAAAGGTACATTATTTTCCCTCCTAAAAATAGTGTGAAAAGTGAAAAATGATTAAAAAATTACAAAGAAATAAACTGGGGGAGGGGAGTAAGTTAATAAAATTATTTCACTTAGATAATCACAAAATATTTTATATTTTATGTCAGTAATGTCTTGCTTTAATATTTTTTACTAAACATACCTTCAAAATGAAAAGTCATTGTCCATAAGAAAGCTGATTTGTATGTTGATTTTCAGTTTAAATTTTTCTTCCATTTAATTTGAAGCCAAGAAATTAAAACATCTCCGTAATTTCCTACGAAAATATGCATTTCCATGACATGTCATTTTTTAAAGAGAAAGTGTTTGGCCTAAAACTTCCTAGCCAACTCTGTTGAAGCTCCTTGACTCAGTGGTATTGAAAGCTGAGTTTCAGCCAGAGTCAAGACCAAATTAAGTCTCTTGACAAGAGGCTTTGTCAGAATACTACAGCTTTTCACCACTGGCTGGACTTACAGCTATTTGAAGTTTTGGACCCTTTTCTTATGATATCTGAGTGTCTCTGCTTTTAATCTCAGTCAGACACAGAGGGAAGGTACTGCAATATTTCAGAAATTTCAAAATTTTCAAGGATTGTTTTAAATTATTTTTCGTTAGTCAACTTCTTTCATCTTTGGATAATATGAATCTCCTGTACACTGTTTTATAGTTAATTTATTCAATCCTATAAAAGCATCTGCCTCAAGGAGCTAATGAGTCATTTTGGTGCCACATACTGTAACTTAAGACATGCTTTTTTCCCCAAGGAGCTCTGAGAAGTTGTACAATATGTGGAGGGGCCACCAAGATTCTGAGCTGGAACAGGAGGGGGTGCTGTTTTTTTTCACCAGGAGCCTTAAAGGGGTTAAAATATAAATCTGGCAGAAGGAAAATAACATGGAAGACAAGTCTCCTAAACAGTGACAGTACCCGATGAATTGACTTTTGAAAACAGTTGTGGTAAACCACTGCTTTGAATTCCAATATATAATCTTTCAGTGATACAACTTTTGTCACTTAATTTAAATCGCTTCTCAGACTTTCAGAATCTCTCTTAAATAGAGTTGGCTCTTATTCCCTGTGCATGCCTAAGCATGTTAAAAACTTCAAATGGAAAGAAGTGATTCTACTGAGCAAGGAAAAATCGTAGACAATAAATTACCTAGAGATCTCCAGGGTCTTGTAAAGGTAGAAGCAATATGTGCTGCCAGTAGAGCTTCCTTGCCTCTTCCAACTTCTGAGAAGATATATTAGCATCTTAGATGACACGGGCATATTGTTCACCCAAGGTCTCAGCTGTTTTTAGTAATTTGTATCAGGAGACAAAGTAACAATTTGTGGAATACATTTCCAGTGAGGTACGTGCAAGCATTTAGTCTTACAATTTTCATTAATAGTTACAGAAGATGTGTGCTGTGTTCCCCAAACACCCAACTGAATATATTTTCGTTATATCAATAGAAAAAATGTTTACCATAGAACTGTTTAGCAGCTAAGAATTGATTATAAAGACTTTTAGGTAGCTCCAGATTATGAAAAAAATTAACTATTTTCTGACTGCACATTTATTCATAAGGTGAGAATAAAAATTATCAGCTCCGACTTCAGTGATAGCATAGTGCTTTTATAGTAGCTATTTGTGTCTCAATATGTAAAAGAACAGATACTAAAATTAAGTGCTTGCACTGATTTTATGTTTTAAGCCAGCATTGGAATTTATGTTACAGATGCTGTAGAGATTTTCCAGTAATTTCATTTGAGTTGCTTTGAAGGGCATTCTGGTATTCTGTAATTCTAAGACAGACGCAATCTGCAGCTCGGTGGTAGAGCACCAGTGAAAGCAGATCTTTGACTCCTTTAGACAAATACCTCTTGTCAGTCCTCTTGGATTTGTATGTCCTTAAATTCCTGCAGAAGAGGTGTATTCTTCCAATTCTTCATAACACAAATTTAAATTACTGACACTAGATATGCTTTTCTTTGCCAGCTTCTAGGGACCACATGAAGTAAGTAGTCACAGTTGTTCCAGGGACTTGTGGACATCCAGTTAAAAAGCACTTTTGCAGAGAGAAAACAGTGATGAGAGAGGTCATATAGTTGTTATTCCTCTGTACCAGCTCTGTCACACTGGCTTTCAGTTATGTCCAACTTCTGTCCCCAGAAACTCTACTTGCTATTATGTGTAAACAAAATAAAAGATGAAAAAAACATCTTTGGACATGAACCTTTGGATGTTACAGAAGTTTGCATCTGCTGAGAATCTGGCTGTGATAACATTGTCTAATGACATTCAGAAGATTCAGAGAAAACTTTCTCCACATAAAATCAATTAGTAGTTCTACAGTACCCAACAGGTATGGCTACCTACTCTTTGGCAAGGCAAGGAGGTTTGAATACTGACTTCTTTTTTCCATTTGCAATTGTAAATTTAATAGATTACAGCATTTTTGTACATAGTGATAGCAAACTTTTTACATCAAAGCAGAAGTACATAGCCACATTTTTGATGTCTGTATGATAGATAATGTAACTCTTCTTTGTTTTCAGTTTGTTATGTGGTTAGTCAATGTTTGGTAAAGTGATTGTGGCTGGACAGCAGGAAAGAGAAGTGCTGGAAGGCTCTGGAGATGTAATCCATGCACATGTGGCATGTTTTCTGGCCTCCTACACTCAGGGTAAAGTAGCATCCTTTGAAGGGGGGATGAGATTGCTCACGTACCCTCAGGGAAGCTGTGTGCTGAGCTAGGAGAAATATTTGAAGAAGGCCAAGCAGAGAAAAGCAATTGGGGAGCCCAGAGCATGAGCAAAGAGGATGCTGAGAGGAGCAAGGGGCAGGCAATCAGGGCTCTGAGAGGGTGGAAAGAAGGAGCATTTCCTAGGGGCACCAAAAAAAGGGCATTATGCTTGCTGCAACTATGGAAACAACTGCTTTGGATGGACTGAATGTAGGACCAGGGGAAAGGACATGGCCTTCACTGACATAGTCAATATAAGGGAGTTTTCTTTTCAACCTGTCTAATCCAGCAGATCTGAGTTGCTCCTGTCATAAAGGTGAGTTGTTCTAGTTTCTGTTGAAAAAACATGGATTAAATCATGTGGTTGGTTTGTTCTGGACCTTCCCTATCCACCTGAAATCTAACTTAGAATCTAATCATAATTAGGAAGAGCTGACATTTTAGGTCATTGCAATGAAACAGATTTTTCCTCAGCCAGGGTTTTTCTTTGCTTTGAGCATTTGTTAGAAAGAAATTAACTTTAAACATATGTAAATCTTTTCCTCTGTTTTTAATCCAAGCCTATGAACCACATGGGAGAATCTTGCCTTTGTTCTCTCTTGTTCTGGCAATAGAAAACATATAAGCAAAGGGAGTAAACCCAGCTGAAACTGTTTGCTAGTGCATCTATGCCACATGGCTCATCACAAGTCCTTTAAAATTCAAGTAGTCATATTTATGTGCAATTAATTTTTACACAAGTAGTCCTATATTGCACAAAAGAAAAAATGGTCAAAACAACTCTGCATAGAATCATAGAATTATAGAATCATAGAGTGATTAGAGTTGGAAGGGACCTTAAAGATCATCTAGTCCCAACGCCCCTGCCCTGGTCAGGGACACCTTCCACTAGACCAGATTGCTCCATATGCACGAGCTCAATATGCTCATATGCATGTTTTCCATCATGCATATTTGAAATTTACCATAGCTTGAACGCAGCGCTCTGCTTCTGTTTTTGTTAGTAAATTGGATGCAGAATTGTATATAGTAACATAAAATACCACAGAGAAATCTATTTACTTGGAGTAAACAACACATTCTCATGTCTCCTTGTTTATTGCTCTGCTAGGTCATTTGATGTAAATAATCACTTCTGCAATTTCTCCTTGCTGAGACAGCTAGTAGCTAATAGATTTGAAGCTGTGGGCAGGAAGAATGGATAAAGCATCTGGTCCCTTTTCTCTCATAAGAATCTGCAAATCAAAGAATTCTTTCTATATTTAAAAGGCTTCATGGATTTCCCCTGTGCTTTTGGATCAAAATGAATACGTGTATTTCAGGAGCATTTTTTCTATTAAAATAGTTGGGTTGCCACTTTAGAAAATCTGTTACTGAGGTACATTTATGCCATCTCAAGTTTTCACGTTTTTCTATGCTCTTGCTCCCTCTGTGAGGCATTTGCACTGCAGATGTAGACTCTTCTGGGTACATTGCCCTATATTTACACTCCTTTTTTGTTGAGGACTTTCAGAAGTGCCTCCATGTAATTTTGAAACTTATAAACATCAAGCAAAGGTAGAAAGTAAAGCAGCATCAACACTTTGGACCTGTACATCACTGTTTTCTAAATGTCCAACCTGGTGGCCTTGGGTCAATCTAGTAGTAAATGCTACTTTTAATCTAGAAAAGGGGAACATCTTTGATAGCTGATTTGAGAAGAAATATGAAATATTTTCCAGCATATCAAAAAGTTTGAGAATGTCATGGAGGACAGATTTTTTTGTTGAAAGAGGATAATAGATTAACCTAAGTGCGTCCCTGGGGCTTATTTAAGATACTGTGAATGTAAAAATTGAGATTACATGCACAAAGGAACTTTATTTAGTTTTGCATGCTATACATATAATTTTAAAGTTCAGTATGTACAAAAATTTTTGATAAGCAGTTTTTCTAATATTGCAGAAGGGGGACATTGTGGAATATTTCACGGAATCACAGAATCACAGAATTTTCACAGTTGGAAGGGACCTCTAGAGATCATCTAGTCCAACTCCCCTGCCAAAGCAGGATTGCCTAGAGCACATTACTCAGGACTGCATCCAGGCGGGTCTTGAAAATCTCCAGAGGAGACTCCACAACCTCCCCGGGCAGCCTGTTCCAGTGCTCTCTCACTTGAACTGTAAAGAAGTTTTTCCTTGTGTTAGAAGGGAACTTCCTATGTTCCAGCTTATGCCCGTTGCCCCTCGTTCTGTCACTGGGAACCGCTGAAAAGAGTCTGGCTCCATCCCCCTTCAACCCACCCTTTAGATACTTATAAGCAATAATAAGGTCTCCCCCTCAGCCTTCTCTTCTCCAGGCTAAAGAGTCCCAGCTCTCTCAGTCTTTCCTCATAAGGGAGATGCTCCAATCCCTCAATCATCTTTGTTGCCCTACGCTGGACTCTCTCCAGTAGTTCCCTGTCTCTCTTGAACGGGGGAGCCCAGAACTGGACACAGTATTCCAGTTGTGGCCTCACCAGTGCAGAGTAGAGGGGGAGAATGACCTCCCTCGACCTACTGGCCACACTCTTCCCTATGCAGTCCAAGATTCCGTTGGCCT
Organism: Pluvialis apricaria; assembly: GCA_017639485.1. Lineage (NCBI taxonomy): Eukaryota > Metazoa > Chordata > Aves > Charadriiformes > Charadriidae > Pluvialis > Pluvialis apricaria. Next base: position 108,349,126 of record CM030007.1, read on the forward strand.
TCCTGGCGACAAGGGCACATTGCTGGGTCATGGATAATTTACTATCTACCAGAACCCCCAGATCCTTCTCCTCAAAACTACTTCCCAGCAGGTCCACCCCTAACCTATACTGGTGCCTAGCATTCTTCCTCCCCAGATGCAGGACCTTGCACTTGCTCTTGTTGAACCTCATTAGGTTCTTCTCTGCCCAGCTCTCCAGCCTGTCCAGGTCATGCTGGATGGCAGCGCGGCCCTCTGGAGTGTCAGCCACCCCTCCCAGTTTGGTATCATCAGCAAACTTGCTGAGGATACACTCTGTCCTCTCGTCCAGATCATTGATGAATATATTGAGCAAGATTGGACCGAGTATTGACCCCTGGGGGACACCGCTGGTTACGGACCTCCAACTAGACTCTGTGCTGCTGATCACAACCCTCTGAGTTCTGTCACACAGCCAGCTCTCAATCCACCTTGCTGTCACCTCATCTAGCCTGCACTTCCTCAGCTTCCTAATGAGGATGTTATGGGAGACAGTGTCAAAAGCCTTGCTGAAGTCAAGGTAGATGACATCTACGGCTCTCCCCTCATCCAGCCAACAACTTATAACACCACAGAAGGCTATCAGATTGGTAAAGCATGATTTACCCTTGGTAAATCCGTGTTGACCACTTCCAATAACTTCCTGTTCCTTAACGTGTTTGGAGATGACACTCAGAATGAGTCGCTCCAGTACCTTTCCAGGGACAGAGGTGAGACTAACCAGCCTGTAGTCCCCCGGGTCCTCCTTCTTGCCTTTTTTGAAGATTGGAGTGATGTCAGCCTTCCTCCAGTCCTCCGGCACCTCTCCTGTTCCCCATGACCTTTCAAAGACTATGGAGAGTGGTCTAGCAATAACATCTGACATCTCTCTCAACACTCGCGGGTGCATCCCGTCAGGGCCCATGGACTTATGGATGTCCAGCTTGGCCAAGGGGTCTCTGACCCGGTCTTCCTCAAATGAGGGAAAATCTTCCTCTCTCCAGACGTTCCCCCTTGCCTCCAGGGTTTGGGATTCATAGGGACAGCTTTAGCAGTGAAGAACGAAGAAAAGGCGGCATTCAATAACTCTGCCTTCTCTGTCTTCCACCACTAGGGCACCCATCTCATTCATCAGTGGGCCTACATTTTCCCTAGTCTTCCTTTTTCTATTAATATACTGAAAGAATCTGTTCTTATTATCTTTAACTGCAGTGGCCAAGCTGAGTTTCGATTGAGCTTTGGCCCTTCTAATTTTCCCCCTGCATAACTTTGTTACATCTTGGTAATCCTTATAAGTTGCCAACCCCCTTTTCCAGAGAATGTAATCTTTCCTTTTTTTCCTGAGGTCCAGCCAAAGCTCTCTATTTAGCCAGGCTGGTCTTCTTCCCCATCGACTCATTTTCCAGGACATGGGGATGGCCTTCTCCTGTTCTTCTAAGAGTACCTGCTTGAAGTATAACCAGCCTTCCTGGGCACCTTTGCCCTTCAAAACTGCCTCCAAGGGACACTCTCAACCATGCTCCTAAACAGGCTAAAGTCTGCCCTTCGGAAGTCCAAGGTGGCAGTTCTGATGGCTCCCCGCCATCCTTCACCAAAAATGGAAAATTCTACCATTTCGTGATCACTGTGCCTAAGATGACCTCCAACCTTTACATGCCCCACAAGACCTTCTCTGTTAACAAACAGTAGGTCCAGTAGTGCACTTCCCCTAGGTGGTTCCTTCACCAGCTGTGTTAGGAAGTTGTCTTCCACACACTCCAGGAACCTCCGGAGCTGTTCCCTCTCTGAAGCATAGTATTTTCAGCAGACCCTGGGAAGTTGAAGTCCCCCACGAGAACAAGGGCAAGTGATCGCGAGACTTCTGCCAGCTGCTTATAGAATATTTCATCAGTTTTTACATCCTGATTAAGGGGTCTATAACAAACTCCCATTATGATGTCTGCCTTATTGGCCTTCCCCTTGATTCTTACCCGTACACACACACCACTGTCATTCACATGGTTAAGTTCTAGACATTCAAAACTGCCCCTAACATAGAGCGCCACCCCACCGCCTCTCCTTCCTTGCCTATCCCTTCTGAAATGTTGGCAGCCATGAATCACAGCACTCCACTTGTGTGTGTCTTCCCACCATGTTTCTGTTATGGCAACTATGTCATAATTTCCTTGCTATACAATAGCCTCCAGCTCCTCCTGTTTATTCCCCATGCTGCGTACATTAGTGTAGATGCACTTCAGCTGGGCTAATTGTCCTGCCACTTTTTGGGGGGGACAAGCCCTAATTCCCACCTGATCCTGCTCAGACACTTCTGTAGTTACCAAATAAATTATCACTACCACTCATGTCTTTGCTGCCACACAAATCACCATTCTCCACCATCACTGTGACAGACTGCAAGACCTTGCTAACACTTACCCAGAAGCACTGGAGTGCTACTCCCAGCATTCTTTCCAAGCACTAGCAACATAATGATATGTTTAGTGTTATATATAATATTTTTTCAGAGTTCATTGCTTGTAAAACTACTGAAGTATAAACATATGGATTAAATACTCATTCAAAACAAGAATTATTAGAGTTATTATCATCAATAAGCATTTTTAAATAAAATTATTGTTTGTTTAAATATCATTGAAAAGAAATAGCAATATCATGTTTTGATATCAAGTCCCCCCCAAACTAACAGGAATGTGATTTGATGGATATGTACTTCGGAGGTAAAGAGACACCAGTTGAATTTTCAATACTGCCATTGACTTGTTCAGTAATACATGGTAATTCACTTAACTTTTTAAGGCTGTTTCCTTATATTGTAGTTGTCCTAAGGATCTTTGTTTCTACTAGGCTCCCCTTTATGTAAAATAAATGCACTGTAAGATTTTCTCAAAGCTCCATGAGCTGAGTCTTTCTAAAGTTATCTTTAAACCTCAGAGAAAATTCATCAAGGATAAAATAACAAATGTACCAAACTTATCACCCATATTCCACTCTGTCAAATATGACACTCTACTACCCATATTCATATCTTAAAGCTAGGTGTAAGAAGATTTCTCATTGTTTTTGAATTTGTGGATGTTTCTGTCATCTGTTTCCCAAAGTAATTGATTTGCTATCAGTCAGCTTGGTAGGCTACTAAAATGGACTGTCTGTCCTGAAAACTTTGTGAGTTGCACGTGGATGTTGCAAAACTTGAAGCTCCACTTTTCAGGAAACGATATCATACACTTATACCTGTTTGGTGGACCTATCTTAACACCACCACACTTTTGAAAATTCTGTTTTAGGAGAGACAAGGCGTCAGTGGACTTGACACAAAGACAAATTTTCATTTTTTAAATGTACCCTATAATTTCAGAAATAAAATGCTCAACAATTTTACCTGAATAATGCATTCAGGAGCAACACTATGAGTCTTCTCAAAAACTGAAAGTTGTTAGTTAAAGGCACAAAAAATATCTGTAAAACTCAATCCACCGTTTTCACTCTGCAACTTTTAAAAATGACCAAGATTAAATAAGAATTTTATTTGTAGTGTTGGAATCACTGAAGCTATTTGTTGAAATCCACAATTTTCAGATATTCCAGAGTAAAGACCACAGCTCCACAAACACAAGAATTCCACATTTACATCTCAACTTCTCAACTTATGAAGTGACATTCTTAGACTAGAGTTTCTAGCTTTCCATCAGAAGCTCAATGGACAGGAATTATACCCTAAAAAATCAACAACTTAAGTGGAGGCTTATTAGGAAGTGAAAGGAAACAAACAAGCAAACAAATAAGCAAATGTCAGTGAGAAATGTGCAGAAAGAAAAATGTAATTGAACTTGGCTTGAAAAAGCAATGTGCTGCTAAGACCATTAAATAATGGAAGAGATTAAAAATTCCTTTCTTTTGTAGCTGTCTGTTGCTTCTCTTTGCTTCATGATTAGAATCTATTAGAATCTATTTGGATGCATTCCTCAAAGCATACTGAGGGACTAAAATTTATTTCAAACATGTCTGTAGATTTGGGGACTTGCTAAAAAAGCTATGAAAGTATAACTACTAAAATTATTTTGTATTGCATAGAGACGTGGGTCTTTTCTGAAAACAGTTTATCTTTGATATTTAAACTAAGTCCATTGAACTTCTCAGTCTGTTGAACCAGTGGTATTGGAAATAGGAACCCACAACAGCGTTAGTATGCCTACCTCCGAGAATTCCATGTTCACCCCTAAGAAATTCAGTACAGGTTTTGAAATAATTAATGAATACAAGGTTAAGTGGATATGTTCATTGTGTCTTTCCATCTCAATAAAAGACATATTTTCTTTCATATACTGTATTTTTCTGAGCATATTGAGCAAATATTGAATTTAACAATACCTATTATCCTTACTCTAAAAGCAAGAAAAACTAAAATGTTCTCATATGTAAAAGAACAGTATATTTGGCAAGGTATTTAAAATGTGCTGTGGCATTATAGTCTGCTGTTACAAAGGGTTAAAATGCCTACAAAGAGTTACAAAAGACATATTTTTTTATCTTTCTTTAATATGCATTGAATAAGTGTTAAAAATTGCAGTTGTAAAGGTTTCCAAAGTGTTTAATTTGAGAATAACTTTTTTTTTTTTAAATCATACTAGGAAAGTATATTCTCTCTCTATATATCTCCCTATATTCTAAGGGAGAAAAATTAATTTTTATGCTATTAAAGAAGTAGAACTCAGGCTAATGTGAATAATCACAAGTAACCTTCAGCAATGCTTATAGATCACTTTTTAAAAGAGGTTAAGTTTCACTGGGTAAACATGAGACCTAGAAATTTTGTGATGAGGCCTCAATCTCTTCTCTAAGTCATGGCTGCACTCTCAGTTCCTGATAAATTTGATAGCTGTGTTTGCCATTTTTTTTCAGACTTTACTTCTCCAGCCTCTGCTTTCTGTTCAGTAAGGAAGATGTTTGCTAAATATTTCATAAGAATAGCTCAAACAACATCCTTTGCCCATTTTAATGTTGAAATTACATCTAATCTGCATATAAATTAAAAAATAACAAATAATTAAATGTAAAAAAATGGCCAACTTTTGCTTTCATCTTTATTTTGATTCAACCTCTGTTTTGGTTCTTATTTGTACTGCATCCCAAGGGTATCATTGACGATTATAATTTCTGCCTGTTTTCACACTCTAATTTTCAATACTACAGCAGAGAATGAAGTAAACATTGTATTTAGTTTTTGGAAACAGAAAATAATTACAGGACATGTCATAAGTGTAGAAAAATATGGTAGGTAGTGGTGCCACAAAAATAAGGTTGTTGGTTTGTTGGTTTTTAGAGTTGGTTACTTTTTTCCACAAAAATGACTGACATACAGGATAGAGATAGCTAAGCAAACTTTCAACTAGCTTGTTTGCTGGTTGCAGTCTAACCATGACTGTATGAAATTTAGTCAAAAACCAGTCTGATTCATGAATCAGATGAGATCATTTGTGCCACTGCCAGTTTCATATAGACAGGCAAACAAGGCAAAAATAAGCTAAAGTAAGCTCTCCTCCACCTTTTCTGCATTGCAAGCCCTAACAGGACTGTTGACTGTAGACACCCTTCAGATCATAAATTAAAATGAAGAGGGTTTTGACCGTGTGATCTGCATCATCCCACAGATACCAGAAATGCACCACTCTTTTGGGAGATGCCACATTTTACTCAGGTTGTACACAGTTATTTCCATGGTCCTTCTGCAGCTGTTAAAACTTGAACCTAAATCATCCAACATGTGTCAGGAGATTAATTTGATATCTTGGAAATTACTTAAAAAGAAGAACTTACAGACAGTCTAAAATATCTGTAAGGCTAGCCACCAACAGCACAATTTGAAAGTCCCATGATTTTGTTTTTCTTTTTGAGCCCTGTGAGAAGAAACTACTTATGAGAAATAAGCCTATATATTTTTTAAAGATATATTTCAGTGACCTGAAAGACCATTTCATATCTCTGGTACCCAAAAGGACAGTCTGATATGGAAATAGCAGTCTTCATTCTTTATCCAGAGAAATTAAAAATACAAGAGGGAGGCAGCAATCTTAATGAAATGGAAAATTCAGAACATATATTCCGCAATGTTTGATTTCTGTTTGGTATGACATTGAAATGTGCTGGTCCAAAGTGCTGCGGTGCCTGACAGATGTTGCAGAACACTTGCCGTGGGGCTGCGTTGTCCTTTTCAAGCTGAATCCCTCTTGTTAGTAAGTAGAGATAACAACTAGGAACACAAGTGGTTCAGGCAGAAGACAAAATACAAGGCATCACGTGAGATATATATAATTTAAGAAGTCTATTATAAAAATAATATAATTCCTAAGTGAACATACTATAAAAATACTATAATAAATAATAAAAATGAATATAATAAATAATATAACAAAATTCCTAAATGACACCTTCTTTAATTTATCATAATGTGATCTGTTTAATCCCTGTAACTTTGTGTTCAGATCTCAACTACTCCCAAACAAAGCTCAAACTCTTCTAAAGATACACACAAATGTCGTATGGCGAACATTTTTCTTCACCACAGGAAAGCCAGGATCAGCTATTTGCAGGAACAGACTCTGTAAAATCAGTTATGGGAGCGTAGCTGAACATTTGCCAGATGTTCATGTCTGACTTGGGCAATTTGGCTCCAGATCTGGATGGGAGCACAGCCCGGACCATTAGCTGCAAACTGCAACTAGCAGAAAACAAGGAGGGCACCCAAGAGGCAACTGCAGCCCCAGAGGCAACAGGACTGATGCTTCTGTGTTCGTGTCTTGCAAGTGTAGATCATCTCAGTGTCACAGTGACACGTCCTTTGATGACACCCCATTCCTGAGCAAAGACACGCTGCAGCTTCCACAAATACTCCAGTCAACAGCGTGGTATGGACAGGTTCATGTCAAACTATCTATCTAACACAAAGCAATGTTACTTAGAATGACATGCAATTTAATTTTCTACAGTGTTAAACACAGGTTGTTTACACCCTGTTTAAACATGGCTTTGAGAAGAATCTGGAGTAGTAGTTCTTCCCCCTTCTCCAGCCGAGAAGCACATAAGCATTTTGGTAAAAAAATCCAAGGACCAGGTGTGTTACTTTGCCACAGTGTGTGTTTTTTGTTTACAACTCCGGCAAAAGTTATATATTTTTTGTTGTTCCGAGTGCATGCCAGTAAAAGGGTTGTGACTAGGCAGCAGGGACAAGGGCTGCCTTTTTGTTTTGTCTTGGTGTGGATGCTGCACAGCAGCTCACATGAAACTCTCTGGGAGGAAAAGGAGACTACATGCTCCGTGCTTTGTCTTATTACAGTGATAACATTAAACTAAAGTTTCAATGTTCCCTTTTTTCAAGCTCTATTTTGCCTTTTTTTTTCCTTATTTGGAATGTGTAAGCAATGGCAGGTGTACTCTTTTTAGCTTGATTTTGTGGATTTCCTGCCAATGTCTTGTAGGTTACGAGTAGTTCATGAAGCAGTGAATGAGAAACACTGGTATAGCAGCAAACCGAATGTAAAGAAAATTGATTTTCACTGCTGCTTAGATGCTATGCGGCTGGGGTCATCTCTCCATCTCCCTGTGCATCTATTTCCTTTAATTTTGTCCTCTCTCCTTCTTGTTTATACAGTTAGTAAGCTACTTACGGCTCCCATTGTGATCCCATGATGCTGAACAGGATTCACTTCTGATCTCAATTAGGGCACCTGGGCACTACTCTAATACACACAGCAGTGTGTGTCACTTGCAAGATGAAGTGTGCAGTTTTGCAGTCTAGCCTGGTAGTAGCTGGCATAATAAAGAAAAATGGCCATACTCTGTACAGCAAATGGTTTTTAGCACTAGCACGTAAGATGACAGGTAATCCAGACAGGCATTAGTATGGGCAGTCTGTAAGTGATGGACAGTAGTGAAGTTTCAGTAGTGCCATAACAATTTTATGGAAGCCATTACAATGCATTATGGTATTGATCTGCATTGAAAAACTCAGCAAGATTCTTTAAAGGAGTGACATCGCTGTATTTTTATTCACATTGCTAACAAATAGTTCTACAATACTTCCTGAATTTATCCTTTATCTTTTTACTAGTGACTATGGGTAGAGACTGATGATTTTTATGCATCTTTAGCAATGATTTTGCTCTGGATAAGGAAACAGATGCAGAAATATTTTTAAAGGACTGAGCGCCAACAAATATCTGAAATGAAATCACAGTCCTTTGAAACTTCCCCTGTTTTCTTGTATGTGGTAAAGATTTTGTCTTGTGCTAGGAATACAAGTGGGAAATCTCTGGCAATTCACCTAGGTTCGTCACTCAGGGGTAGATCCACAGAAAATATAGAGTACGTAGAACGACTGAGAGTTGATTACATCCAGTATGTAGAAAATCAAAGCCTTTCTTCAGCTGTTGAGTCCTGTTTCAGTATTTTGAAAAATTACAGTTCACTACATGTCTAATCTATTTTTTGGTCATTACGCTTCTTGGGAGAGGAAATTAATGGCTTCAGGCCAAATCCATGCAGCATAAAGCAGTACTCTGCACAGGTACTCACACTTTGCTTAAACCACTTAGGCTGAAGAGGCTGAAGCATAGTAGTAGCAAAGCCCAACAATGTCCAACAAAATCTAAAAGTTAAAGAAAAATTGATGTTCCTCTGACCATGTGTAACAGATCAAAGCTCACCTGTTTGAAAAGATACTTCAGAGATAAATATATGTTCAGGGTGATTAGTTCTGCTTTGTAAATGAATAGGTATGGAGTTCAATGCAACATCTTGAGTCTAGCATTAGGAGAACAAATAAAGAAAAAAGATTCATAGCTACTTGAAATTAAAATTGCACTTCAATATTTTATATAAATTTTCCTTAAATTCTCAGCAGGGAGATGAGGATTGCATTCAGTAAGGCTTATATCTTCATGGATATGATGTTCAAGAAGAGAGAGAATACAGGATATAATAAGTTGTATATTTTTAGGGTCTGTTCTTCTATGGAGTTTAGGTGAATTGGAAGGATATTCTACCTTCTAATGTTCATAACAACGTTTATTTATTTGTCTGATTTAATATAAAATGGAATTTGTGTGTTTCCTTTTCCCTTTCAGCCTCACCCTACCCAAACTCAGGAAATTTTCCTTAGCTATTGAGACACGTACATTTAGACTTAGTGAGAGATTTCAGAGTATGTCATTAGTCAGGGGCAGCACATTACTCTACTGCCTAGAAGCAAACCAGTGAAAAACATAGCAATGGAAGTCACAGTACATTTACTTAGTGTCTGTTTACTCCAGGAAAAACATTTCTTCGAGTAGCAGATGACTTCTCCCTTCAAGTTTACTCATTTCTGATATCTGACACAATACAAGGAAACTATTTTTTTGCATATTTCTCATTGCCATTTCTTTATTCCCCTCCAGTGCAAATGGGAAGAACAAGAGTATCTCCAAAGAGACTTCACTACATCTCTTCTGTCCTATATTATGCCTTGCAGATAACCAAAACAGCAAGGAATTAAAAGCCTTCTATATTTCTTCAATCCCCAGAGTATGTGGAAGACAAGAGACAATCTTGCCTTTAAAAGATAACAACGTTGTATACATTTTCTAAACCACCTAGAGGATTCCACAACAGGCATGTACTAGAGATTAATGCGGAATTAAAAGCTCCAGAATGTCTTAAATTCTTTACATTAAGAAGTTATAACTTTAATCTAATCCTAAGGATCTTGCTCCTTGTCCTGGCTATAGAATTTTTAAAGGAAGAGTTACACTGCAAAAAGTAGATGGTACACCTTTTATTATTTAAAGCTTGGTTTACTGCAGTTTTAACACAGTACCTGTCATGTATTTTCATTTTACAGTACAAGAGCTGCAACACAACTGAATATCACTAAATCCCAGGGCTTTTATGGGCATATATTATTTTTACAATATTGTGCTTTTAATGTATGATACCTTTTTTTTTTTCTAATCTTTTTCTCACAGAGGACTATATACCATTACACACACTAAGTAATTGTGCAGTGCTTAAAAATGAGACAGTAGGCATTCAGTTAATTGTTACCTCTTGAATACTTTAGAACCCATTAATTGTAAACAGTCCTGTGCAGCAAAGTTAGAAGAAACACTTTATTGACCGATGTACAGCATACAGCACTGAAGAATTACTTCTATGCATAAAGGCAACACAAAATGATGTCTCAGTTTGAGAGTAATATATTATTATTTTTGATATCACAGGAAAAACAGTCCTTCCCTCCTCACCCACTGCACCAAATTTTTTTATGCATTCAAGCGATTTGGAAAGTCTTGAGCTAGTTTTTCTTCCTGCTGATATTGTACAAGTTACTGTCTCTAGCTGACACTTCCTTTCTTTATTGGTAAACCATGAAAGAGAGTCATAAAATCTAACAGGAGTAGGACACCATCTGATCTCCTTGATGACTTTTAGTACCCTGCAATGAAGTTGTATAACACTTTCTTCCCTATTATGTGGGAATATGATATCTCTGTTGCACCAAAGGATGGTCTGGACTCAAACGGGCAGACCGTGAACAGAACTGTCTGCTGCCTTTCCCTAAATTTGGTGGGTTCTTGTAGGGAAAGAGCTGGAGGGAACTAAGAAATATTTTTAATGGGTTTTTGCAGATAAAAACCCTACAACTCTCTGGCAGTTACAAATAACAAATACAAACATTCTACCTCACCATATTAATATTACCTTTTGCACATTAAATGAGAAATGATCTATCACTCTGCATCCTTAAAGCTGGATACCAGCAGTGCTCCAAGAAGGAAAAGATCATAAAAATGTATCTCCCATAGGTAACATTAAACTTTTTTTCCCCTTATTTTAGGGCAAGACTCCTTATTTTAAGGAATGCTCCCTTGATCTTCCAATGCTCTTTCTAAAGGAGTAGCCTTTGGCTAAAATCATGATTCTAGTATATCAAACTCTGTCCTTAGGACAGTCACAATAATCACATGTCCAATGTTCTTGATGGCAAATCGTTTCTAGAGTCATTAGATTTTTATTTTAGTTTAACTTTAAGAAATACAATAAACCAAAGTAAAGATGGGTTTGACTGGGGCAGCAGATGTAGAGGATGAAGGAGTCACCGTGTCATCAGGTCAAATGGTGTGGTGATACTTGGAGTAGAAGCTGAAGGTACTCGTTTGTACATGCTACCCATACTGATCTGTACTAAATTTGTATCTGTTCTCATTTAGAAGATTTGTTACACTTTGCCTAGGATGATTGCTAATAATGTGTTTAACTCTTCTGTCTGATGCTGACTGAAGAGTATGTAGGAAAATAAAGACACATACTTTTGTGAGAATAAGGCTACGTGGGTGTAGACTGTAATTCCAGCACTCTTCCACAGTGTGGAAGGTAACAGTTCAAAGCACTGTATGTTTTTCTCACTTCATAACAGTGACCTATAATGTAAAGAGAAGCTACATTTCAGTTTTCTTGTGGGGAGAAAATATACTTAGCAAGGGTATTGAGAATTAACAATAATAAATGCAAGCAAAAAACACCCAAGCAAAGATTTTTGGAAGACCTGCAAGTACTTACCTCTGTAGGTCAACCTTGCCACTCTATTTGGCACAGTTAGAATAATGCTTTTAAGTGTAGGCTTAAGAGTTCTTGTCTTTCTGTGGTTGCATTTCTTGGCAATTCCACTGGGGAATCTAGTAATCCCTAACACTAGAGACAGAGAACTAGATCAGCTGAACTGTTGACCCAATCCAGTATGGCATACATATCTGTACAGTCTCTGGGGACTTGTGCCTTTGTAGAAATAACTTCACATCTTTTTTATGGGTGCAGATATGCTTACTTGAAGTTTATATGATATAAATTCTTTGAAAATTTAGAGTAGACAAGGATATAGTTGATACGGAGAAGACTTTTTAAGAAAAGTCAGAGTAAACATGACTAAGCTTCCTATGCATTTGCATATTTGTATTAAAAAACAGACAAAAATTGCTGAGTTGTTTATTTGACTTTTGCCTCTGTAATTTGGATTAAAATAAGGCAACCCCCCCCCTCCCCCCCGCCTCTGTGAAATTGTGCTAGTTAGTGCTTTTTTCCATTTTTATGTGCACTAATGCAAAAAAAATAAATTGTATAACAAGGTCAAATGAAAGGATTCTCTCAGTTTTTTGTCCTCTCAAATCCATTTTTTTTGCTACATTTTATCAACAATTTCCACCAGAATCCATGACCCCATTTTTCTTTCCAGCGGAACCTTTATTTCACGCACGGATTGTTTTTTCTTCTATGACACTACCATACCTTATTTAGCGGATATACAGCCTTACTCTGGTTATCTGTAACACCGTTAAGATGATTTTATATGGTTCTGATCACCATGCAACTGCATGCACTTCCTTATCAAGTTCAAGTTGCTTTGATGTTTGTACTGGGGCTGGTATTTGATGCATCACACATGTGACTTAGAACTCAGTCCTGCAAATCCCCCTGAGAAGACAGGATACCAGGAGTGGGATTCAACTCTTCAGCCATTACTTCTCTCTCTATCTAATGCAGAAATAACAGTATTCGCAATAAAAGTAACTACTATGTAGAGAAATTCTCTTTGCAGTTAAATCTTCCAAATTTTAGCAGGGCTTACAGTCATTGGAAAGTGAGTTGGTTTTGATTGGATTTTTTTTCTGTTTGTTTGCTTGGGTTTTGTTTGTGGTTGTTGGTTGGTTTTTTTTTTGTTTGTTTGCTTGGTTTTTGTTTGTGTTTACTGGTTGGTTTTTTTGTTTGTTTATTTGTTTGTTATTTTAAGTAACTAATGCCCGTAGCCTCTAAATCCTTGTATTCTAAGAAACAACTTTTTGCTTCCTTTCTCCCTCTCCCCCCAGTGGAAGAATTACTAGTCACCAAGACAGCTTACACAAGGGCTTTTTTCAATGACTTTGATTTCCTTCAAAAAGCAGATTCTTTTTAGGCTCAGTAATTCAGACCCTCGGTATTCAAGCTGTTCTCTCTCATTCTTCCCCTGTCTTTTTTCCCCTTGCTTTTCTCTTGATTTAAACCTGTGGACAAAGATCTCACAGGTTTCTTTGTCACCTCCTGAGTCTAATTATGGGAGTGAAGGTATTTCTTTTCATCTGCCAGAGTAGACAGCTATTTTCCAAAATTTCCTCTAGAGGCCAATGATAACCCTTTCCTTTACTGAACTGAAAATCAAAGACTGTTATGCAACTAGCTAGCCTGGTCTTTTTATTATGTGAACTATCCACTTATCACTATTCAAAATTTTGTGTTGCACAATGTGACATGCAATGTCATAATGCAGAGAGGTTCATCTTTTTACCTAAATAATCTCGTAAAATGCTTACCCCGATTCTTTTGCAGGAAATTATATATGTCAAAGATGACATAGAAAAATAAGGTAACTGATTTTCTTTTAAAGACACATCTCTGATTTCTCTGCTATATATCTTAAACTTTCTATATGGTTTTAATTATGCTTGGTGATGCAGTATTCTGTAGTCCAAAAATGCTGTAATCTACATTTCTACAGTTATGCTGGCTCACTGAGTGAATATGATCCATTTAAGAAAAAGAAAACAAATTAAAAAAAAAAAAAACAAAACAAAACCAAAAACATTTTGAGCAAATCTTTCCAGTGAAACATTTTGTAGCACTTTTACTTCATGCTTAATGTCAAGTTCAGGAGTGGTTATATTAGCATACCCTAAATGAAACTCCAAAAATATCTCTAGATTATATGTATAAATGGCTTCTAGCACAGCTCTTCAGGTAGAGTAATTTAGATATCACTTAGTTCACATATTCAGACTGAAGCGAGAATTTGAAAATATTTTCCTGAAGCTTTTTTGGTTTCCACACCACTTTCTGTATTCTGGTTCTGCTTTTGGTGGCCTGGATAATGTAGGTTGATTTATTAATTTGGTGTGTAAAAGCCGAGGACAAAGGTTTTTATTGTACATCTGTCCAGTAGCTTGGACTTAAAGTCTCACAGAAGGACATTTATGCCTCTATGCTATCACATAAAACCAAAACCTGTTATAGAGGCTCTGATTTCAGCTTTAAGGAAAAACCTCACAAAGGGCTCAACCAAAAACATACTTCCATTTATTACATAAATATATGCCTGTATATGTGATCGTATGTGCACACGTACAACTCTTCATATTTGTCTTCTATGCGGCAATGAAAGAAGAGGATGCAGATCCCCTCTGTATTGACAAAGGGCTGCTGAAATGTTACTGTATGACACCTGTGTGGTTGGTGTCAGGCGAAACAGACACACTTAGTATAGACAGATCATGGACCATGCCTGTCACTGCATGGCAAAGGGAGCTGGAAAGTCACTTAATCTACAATTCTCGACACCAGTTTGTAGATCAGTGACCTAAAAGATTGTAGTACTGAGAGAACTGTTACAGTCTGTTGTGCACTAAATCTAGCTGAAAAATTCATGGCATTCTCAATTACATAAATAAGCGTGTTCTTACATTAGGTGCCTTTTAACAAGATAAAATCATTCTTAAGTTTTTCAAAGTGGAAAGATCGATTCTTCTATATTAAGACAAAAATTTTAAAAGTTATAACATATTTTAGTATTAGATGAGCTGAAGAATTTTTTTGCAATGGGGCATTTTTTCTTCTTGTCTTCTTGTTGCCTTGATAAAAGGCTTCTTTTTAGTTTAAGTATATTAACCTTTTCCATTATCAAATGACATTTTAATAAATAACATTTTCTAAGTTGGAGTTGTTTTCAGTTGATAATCTGAAAGGGCTTTACAATTTTAATTCGGCTTCTAAGTTGCACTTGTGATCTCAAGAAACATTTGGTGGACTTGGCAGTGTTAGGTTTATGGCTGGACTCGATGATCTTAAGGGTCTTTTCCAACCTACATGATTCTAGGATTCTAATAAATCCATTTTTTAATTAATAAGTCAAATATTTGCTTAGTTGGAAAATGGGTTTAGTTTTCTATGAATTTTTTTTAACTGAAAAATCAAAATCCCCAAACCTTTTTTTAAGTTGATCATGAAACATAGAAAACAATGAAACAAAAAAGGGAATATTGGCTTGTTGCTTTGAGTATTTGAAATACAGATAGTGCAGATCTCCATTTTCTCCTACTGAAGTGTCAGAGGGCAAGTAGCAGTCTTACAAAGCTTAATTTTGAAAGAGATTTCACAGCGCTACCACACTCATAAAATAAATGTACTACAGAGCATGAAAAGTTCACGATCAGCAGTAGCCAGGTTCCCCAAATGGACTGATTTTTGCATGACATGATACCTCTTGCTGAACAAAGACTGCAGAGATTGAGTGACTTATGTATACATGGAGGCTGAATGCTGTTTGATCAGTTAACAGAAGTTAGCTTTTTCTGCTTCTGATTCCTTTTATAAGGAATGATGATCCATTATAATAAAAAGGTTTTCTGATGTATCTGAAGTCAAGTTCAATCACTTTGGTATTGCACTGTCTGTGAATGGTTAGTCTTTTCCATTTGCAGGCACACACAGCAAGTACATGCACAGATATGTAAAAGAGACTTTTCCTTTCTAAATACATGCTTGTACAGCAAAATAAAAGAAAACGACATGGGAGGCAGGCCTAAGCATTCAAAGCAAAAATCTTCTGTACTGCAATGAGCTGGGATTTCACAAGATACCAGCATAAGAGAATTTGCTGTAATACGATATGTACCTGATTACCACATTGCAGTCATATATTTTCCATCATGAAGCAAAGGAGCAACTTGCTGAGAGGCTCCTAGGGGAACCTATGGGCTTCTTTATTTCTTGCCGTATATTGTTGAAATGTCTGAGCACCAGTTAGTGTGTTTTTACAGCATTGGACAGACACACCAGCTCAAGTCCTGAACTATTATAGTTATGTAAGCACAGTCCTGCAAAACGTGGGCTCAGTAGCCCTGGCCTAGCTCCTCATAGACAATCACGTTGATACAGCTTATTTTGCATTTGCACCAGAGCTGCTGCCAGGCAGACTGCCCTACATATCTGTACCATGCTTCTAAGCATTTCTGGTTTCATTTGTAGTGATGTGGTGATATATAGTGGTACGTAGGATTGAAATAGCTATTCACATATTGAAAATATTTTACTTAAGCTAATATTATTTGTATCTGCAGTGCAAATGGAAAATAATTCATATATACTTTTGGAGCAAGCCTCTGATTCTAGATTTGTTCACATAGACTGGCTGAGTATCTCTGCACATGCAGAGTCAGCACACCCTAGGGTGCAACATAACACTTGCCTTCTGTGTTTTCCACTCTTTTGTGGCTGAGGTGCAGCTATTGCAGCAGTCTCAGTGAAAAAAAGATTGAAAAAAATGCAATTTCATTCTGTCCTCTTCTGGGAGGAAAGCTGTGCTTTCCAGTCCCTTCCACACACAGAGCAATGAAGGATGATATTGACAAACAGGAACTCTGCTTGAGATTGAAAGTACTATCCAGAAGGCAGAAATAGCTTCACATAGGCAGAAAAATGGTAAGTCTCCCAGCACTAAAGGAAACATTGATCATAAGTGACTTCTATTGATTCCCTTCTGATGCCAAGAAGTCCACAAGCTCACAGAGTTGAAATAAATATGTACCTTACCGCAAGTGATTCCTTCTTCACGTGGCTTAAATGGTGATTTGCATTCAGGCAAGCTTTGAATGCTTCTAACAGCCATCCCTCTTCACAGTGCTTGTGCATTGCAGGTCTTTCTGCCCTCTGCCTGGGTGAATTCAGCCTTTTCTGGGCTCCCTTGATATGCAGGATCCTAGCAGATCTGAACTGCAGAGGAAGGCAGGGAATAACCCACTGAGTTCACAAATAAAATTGGCTTCAATAGTCACAACTTACATGACGTCTTATGTCTTTCTGGGTCTTCAGCTACTTGCACCTAGTGAAAGGTGATGTAACTAGGCACCAAGGGAAATACGGATGGCAGAACTCCTCAATCTGATCTTTGATAGAGAAGGACAGCTGATGCACAGCTTAGAGTCTGCGACAGGAGAGAGTTCTAGTTGAGAGAAAAGTAATTTCTGTTTTGCTGTGGAATCCGACAGCAGATGTCAGACCCACCTTTGCCTTGCTGAAGATATGGCCCTTCAACTACCCACGCGAGGGAAAGTTCCTTCCTGCAGTTGGTGTTCAAATCTCAGTGATTCTCTCATCTGAGGTCACTGGGATAAAGATGTAAAGAAGGAGAAGTGCAGAATCAGAACAGGATCCCACTGTGAATAAGGGTCCAGTATGTGAAGAAAGACCTTGCTCTACCCTCCTGGGAATAACAGAGTAGCAGCAATGTGTCTGTGTGTCTGTGTCTCTGATATTACCTTATGAGTTATTCCTATGGGCACTAAGAATAGTTCAACGCTGTTATTTCAAAGCAGAGTCATAGGTATTTATCTGTGACTACAGGAATGACCCTGAGTAAGAAGCAGCATTTTCATTACATGTCCACCCCTAAGAAGTTTTCCAACCTCCCTCAATTGTTAAAAATAAACCAGAACTCTGCTGGGTCTCAAAAGATCTTTCTAGAAACAGGGAAGTGTGGTCTGGGCATGGACCCCTTTGGTAAAGGAAGACGGAGAAGTGACACTGTGTGATGAAAAGTACTAGGATAAGATTTTATTTCTGTTCTTAACCTGAATAACTAATACAATCAAACTTTCAAGAAGTAGCTGTGCTTATCTGAAAAACAGAACACCACACGTACACATGAACCAAAGGTAGTTAGGCTTTGTTCTTTTTTTTGTGTAAAAATAAGCAATGCCTTTGAAGATGGTAGAGTGATACAGATTTACCCCTGCTGACAATGTGCCCTCATGTGAATAGACTCTATTTGGCACGCCATGGGTATGTGTAAATTGAAGGACCCAGGAGCACTTTCCTGTTCTCAGAATGTATACACACGCTTGCTGTTTCTGGCTTGCACGTCAGGATCAGACTTGTGTGTGTACGCATACCCTTTCCTTCAGGAGAAAGGCAGGCAGGGAGCATGGGTCAGACTGAAAGATTCAATTTTTTTCGCGTTCAGAAGGGTGTCTAGTCTGAGATAGTAAGAGTCCAGGATATTGGACAATAGGGTGAAACATACCTTGTTATAACTGGTATGATCTCCACCTGCTCTTTGTTTGGAGCTCAGACGTCATTTGAGAATAAATCTACAATATAATATGGTAGTGAAGCACCCTCTCGCACCATCTCCCCCCAAAAAAACCCCAAACCCCAACTGTGTTTTTTTGCAGAGACTGGTTGATTAAGGGAATATGAAAAGTTAACCTTGCTGAGTTCCTGAGACAGATGTCATAATAGATAAGTATGTATCTTCAAGTTAAAACTCTGTATTCTTGATTAAAGATGTCCTATCCAGCATATGGCTCAGTGGCTACACAACATCATAATCCTAGAAAGTCAGTAAGCCATTCATGCTAGAAATGCTCTCACAACAGGGGAAACAGCAAGGGTATGTTATTTCAGAGCAACTGGCACAGCACAGCCTTCAGCAATAAGGAGAGCCCAGGCGTTGCTGCTCTAGGTCACTCCTTTCAATGTGTCACAACAGATGTTTTGTTACTCAGCAGCTTAAAAAAATGGACAATTGTTGTAAGAATTGCCTTCTCTGGCTTTGAAAGCAAGCCAGTTTTAGAAAAGGGAGCCTGAAATCTTGCAACAAGGCAAAACAGCTGCCACGTCAAAGAACTAACAGCAAATCAAGTCAAATGTGCTCTACATCCTTACTGGTATTAATATGAATGCTGAGGAAACACATGTACAACAGCCATGGGACTAAATTTTGCTAATTCATTCCGCAGAAATGCTTTATTCTTTGTCAGGGTGGGGGATTTGGGGCTGGTAGCATGACAAAGAGGCTGATGGAAGACAGATGTGTTGACAGAAGGGGTCTGTATTAGCCGTTTTGAAATGCTATTTCTGCATTTTGGAGGACAGAATCCTCATACAGCTTCGGTGTTTATGGATAATTTACACAGAAATGAAGCTTAGATCATCAAGCCAGAGAACAGAACTAATACCGAGAGTCTTCGAAGAAGTCATACAGTATAATTAGGAAAATAAAAGTTTCAGATCCTTTCACACATGAAGCAGGCACTAGCTTTCAGTCACAGAAACTCACTTCTCAAATGGATGCACCAAATAGGTTTAAATAGACCACTCTTTGTGGGTAAATAGTCAACTAAGATATATAAGTATATTAAAAATGTTCATTATTCGTGAAGGTACAATTAGAAATACATCATTAAACTGATTATAATTAATACAATGAAATATTTGGGCCAAATAGAGCTGCTAAAGTTTTTTACTTTTCTACTTATTCTAAATGATGCATATTTGCTGCAATGAGTACAGATGTTTTGACTTTGTAGACATTGGTTTAATTTTCTAATCAGTGTAACTAATCACAGATTTTGGTATGATTCTACACAGGAAAAAATAATTAAGAAATTGCTTATATGGTTTAAGTCTGTTCCAGTTAGTTTATTCAGAAGCATTTTGGGGACCATCAGGAGTAACAAGCTATTTTTTGGAGCTTTATAAGCTTCTACCATAACAGAGAAAGAATTGGATTCTCTCACTTCTTGTGATCTTCATTAACTAAGTTAAATAAATTTTAGTTGCAAGTGGAGTAAGTAGAATCTCTGCAAAGCTTTTCTTGTATGCATATGCACAAAACCAAATAAAGAGAGGGGCTGATCGGCAGAACCTGTTGAAGCTCTTTTTACAGTCTGTGTGCTGTTTAAGCAGGGTGGAGGGGGCTGAATTCAGAGGAAACAGTTGTAATGGTATAGCTTTCTGTGTGGAATTCTGTTTAAAGTAAAAAGAATTATTATCGCATCTAATCTGAATAGCTGCATGAGAAAAGCCCTAGAATTTCATCGTTATTTCTTAAGTCAATAATTTATTAAGGGAGCCTCATTAAAGGCTCATTCACATGAGTAGGTATACGTATAATGAATCCAGGGAAGCTCTTTGTGTATCGAATTATTTGGGGGAAGAAGTTTTGGAACTCTTTCTCCACAAATGCACTGTACCCCACTGAGAGCTGCTCCCCATTCCCAGGGGAGCTGCTGTTGACGCATGCTGAAGACTTGGTAGTTCTATTTTGGCGTCCGGCTCTCTGCAATTCACAAGATATTGTGTTTGCTGAAAACCACTTTGAGCTATTACCAACAGTTTGGAAACCAATTCACATAGTTTTACCTTATTTCTTAAATATAGATGGTGTCTTTTCTACTTGACCAATGGAAATTTTAGAAGTAGGAGTAAAATACTTAGCCAGTAGTAGACAAAATGAAGAAGTGCTCAAAGATAACCGTGTTGTGGATGGTTTCAATGCGTCTTTTCCTTTTCACATTTGTTGCCTAGAAACCATAATGTCAAGTACATTGTTATTGCTTATATAAATAAATCTGCTAAGACTAATTCTTGAGCATCTTCTTCATCCTTGTCATGCTAGAAGCATCCTGAAAATCATGAAATGGTTTGTATAATGTGATGTGACACCTACATGACACAGAACAGCTGTAACGCCTGTTCCAGAACAGATTGGCTGAGGGTTGTTACCCTGTACAGGGTCAGGCTGGAATAGAGTTAACTTTTTCCATAACAGTCTGCAAGATGTTGTGTTCTGGATTTGGATATCAAACAGGGCTGATAACACACCAAAGTTTTGGTTAGTGCTGAGCAGTGCTTGCACAGCATCAAGGCTTTCTCTTCTTCCCACTCCGCCCCCCAACTCCAGCAAGTAGGGCGGGGGTGGGCAAGAGGTTGGGAGGTGACACAGCTGGGACAGCTGACCCAAATTGGCCAAAGGGATATCTTATGCCATACAACATCATGATCAGTAAAAACTGGGGTAGGCAAAGAAGAAGAGTGGGAGAGAGTTGGTTTTGAACATGGTGGCTGATCGAACGCTGACTGAGCTTTGGCCTGTGGGAGGTGGTGACCAATTTTGTTTGGTTCGCTTGGTTTTTTTTGCTTTTGTTGTTGCTTATTTCTCTCTCTTCCTTTCACCTGTTAAACTGTCTTTGTCTCAACCCACGAGTTTTCTTGCTTTTACTCTTCCTACTTTCTCCCCCCATCCTGCTGGGGCTGGGAGTGACGGAGCAGCTGTGTGGGTAGCTGCTGGCAGTGGTAAACCCACCACATGCGCATAACATGAAAAAAAGTGTGCTGGTGGTGTGGAAAGGAAGGAGGAATGGAATCCTGTCTTTCTGATGTAAAAAAATGAAGCAAGATTTCTAGTTCTGGAGGTAGTGAAACGTAGAAAAGGGGCTGAAAAAGCACATTCTGTCTTTTGTTGGCAATAAAAATATATGTTCAGTACATTGCTGATCACTTTGATCCCTATGCCTCTTGAAGGTCTCTTTTGTATTACGGATTTTTTTCCCTAGCATATTATTAGAATTCCCTTGGAATTCAGCAAGGCTAAACAATTGTAGCCCTGAAATAGCCAAAGTATGAATGTGCTCACCTTACTGTATCCTTCTTTCTTCTAGTTAATTCTATTATTAATAGATGCTATATTTTCCTTTTTTTTTTTTTTTTTTAAACTGCTGGGGGGGATGCACATTCCCATATACATCTTGATAAAAACCTGTTGTAGTTCAACCCCAGCTGGCAACTAAGCACCACACAGCTGCTCTCTCACTCCTCCCGGCTGGGATGGCGGAGAGAATCTGAAGGGTAAAAGTGAGAAAGTCATGGGTTGATATAAAGACAGTTTAATAAGTAAAGCAAAAGTCATGCAGACAAGCAAAGTAAAACAAGGAATTCATTCACTGCTTCCCATGGGCAGGCAGGTGTTCAGCCATCTCCAGGGAAGCAGGGCTCCATCACGCATAATGGTTATTTGGGAAGACGAAGCGCCATCACTCTGAATGTCTCCCCCTTTCTTCTTCCCCCAGTTTTATATGCTGAGCATGATGTTATATGGTATGACATATCCCTTTGGTCAGTTGGGGTCAGTTGTCCCAGCTGTGTCTCCTCCCAACTTCTTGTGCCCCCCCCGCCTGCTCGCTGGTGGGGCAGTGTGAGGAGCAGAAAAGGCCCTGACTCTGTGCGAGCGCTGCTCAGCAGTAACTAAACCATCCCTGTGTTATCAATGCTGTTTCCAGCACAAATCCAAAACATAGCCCCATATTAGCTACTGTGAAGAAAATTAACTCTACCCCCACCAAAACCAGCACAAAACCATATAGCCTTAATTTGAAATCCTTAGTATAAGCTTTGTCATTGCATGAAATTCTGTGCATTTGAGCACAATGGTCTCAATGCTTTCATTGTCAAAGAGAAATAATTCATGGACCATTTAAAAGACTCAAAAGCAGAGAAATAACCCGAAGTTAAGTTTCTGGGAGCCAGATTATTGCATATTTACTCACCTTGAGTTGTTTCCTAACTCTAGTATTAAATCTAGTAAATACTAGATTTCCGAAATCTAGTATGTACTCAGTATAGAAAAGGTATTAGAGCATCTAGCATATGGCCATACAATTATTTTTTGTAAAATTGTAATCATAGCACTTGTTCTATTTCAAAATACAGCAAACACTGAACACTGGATTTTAAGGAATAATTTATTTTATTTCTCTCTTGATCTAAATTAGAATTATATTATGCCCTAGGCTACTGTAGAATTGAAATACAGCTTCTCTCCTTCCTTCCCCTCCCTCCCTAAAACCCTCTTATTGCACAGCTTGTTAAAGAATATACTGACAAACCGTAAACTTTACTTTTCCCAGGTCCCCCTAGGCAAATTCATGTCTGTGCAGTGCTTGAAGAAGGACAATATTTGGTCGTACGTGGTGTTACGCCATCCTGCTTCAGGTGGGAAATGGCTGCTTGCAGGATGCCTGCAGGACCTCAGCACAAGATGCTGCCTTGTGCCAACGCAAGATACGGACAGTCAGCTGTCCCTGCTGGGTTTCTCAAAGCATGGCAAAGCAGGCTGCGTCTTGCAAATGCAGAAGACCCCTGGCAGACACAAGCTTAAAAGACACCAGGAGGCCCTGCCTTTCCCAGCAGAAATATCGCAGTCTTGACATTGAACCTCTTTCCCATTATCAATGTGAAATCAGGCTTTGCCCATACTCCTTTTCCCCTACTGATGAACTGTAGCTGCTGTAGCTATGCATGCACTTCTTTTCCCCTTTCCCTCATCCCACCACACACCTTTCACTGTGCAATGAATAAATAACATTTGAAAGACTGATAGCAGGCTAATTAATTGTAAATGTTAGAGCTTGATTCTGAAAATGTATCGCTTTCAGCTTAGTTGCTAAATCTTCTTTCACAAACAAAAATGTTACATAATGAGATTATTAAGTTTATATTTAGCTAGTTCTAGTTATCATCTTTTCTGGCACACAAAAACGTAAAGATTTGGCTTGTCACAACCATCAATGAGAAATGCTTTTATTTTAATTAATCCTGTTGCATCTTGTCTGCATCTGCATATTTATTCTCTGGGATATGTGATCATTAAATACATCTGAGCTGATATTCAATGATGGTTCTCCAAAGCAGACTTTTAAATTTGACTTAATATTATGTTTTCCTGAGGAACAGAAATATCAAAATATATACTTGTGGCAATATGCTGGTATACCAGCATTACTTATATCAATCTTTGCTTGAAGAATATTAAGACTCAAGAAAGAAGAAAGGAATAGTATGCAGTAGCCAAGCTGTTTTGTATTCTGTTTTATTGCACATCTATTAGCATATTTTATAAGCATCAAAAACAAGACCAGTACAGCATAAAGCTACAGATCTACTAAAGTGCAAAGTACAGCATAAAACTGTATTTATCAAAGTGTAAAGTCAGGTGATAGCCATTACCTCATGAGGGAATTATTCATTGGAAAATCAGTTTTGTGCTGGATTTCACATAATCAGACAATGCCTACTGGCTTGCTGCCTCTGACAGCCACTCAAATTCATCTAGACAAAATCATTGTGTTCTCCAATGGTATTTCGCAATGCATCTCCTCTTTGAGTGTGATTTGAAGTCATTGAAGACAATTAAGTAACATAATCACAATAATGTGATGTGAATTAGGTCCTTGACAAGGTAGTAAATGTAATGATGCTAGATATGTCAAGAAGATGAGAATAAAACACAACACAAGTTTACAGAAATTAAAAAAAAAAGTTCATCCCCTATGATCACAATTTGTAATGCAAACATACCTACCTGTTGTCAAAAAACCCCACACGTCTAAACCACTAGTACCTTACAGCTATTTTATTCCAAGTTACTTTGCTCATATTCACAAAGTTATCCTTTTATATTATGGACATGGGTATTTCCACCGAACGCAATGGGATAGTCTCCTGAGCATGATAAATCACACAGCTGTACTTACTCATTACAATTTTTAATTAACCAGTTTTTCATAGTTTATTTCTCATAAATTAATTAAATTAATGACATTTAAAAATTCTGAAGGATGTACACAATCTTAAATTAGACATCAATGGCAATTCAAGATTATATGTATAGAATGGGAAAAATTCATGCAAACATTTCTAACAAAAGATATGAAACTCAAGTAGTAACAAATTAAACAGATAAATCAAATGAGTATTATCTCACAGTGAAATATTTTATCTATACTAATCTCCTCTTCTCTGGAAGGTGATTTTATTATCACCACAGAACATTAACTCTTAATAAAGACCTTATCAATCTGCTGATCAGGATTTATTTTGATCACAATATGGTACAATATACAGTACAGTCACAGGTATTTCTAAACGAAGAAATTTTGACAGATTCATTACTGAAATAGAAAGTCAAAGTTTCCATCTAGGTCATGATAACGCGTAGAAAATTTTTTTTTTTTTTTTCCAAAAGGAGAGTCAGCATGAAACACTGCCCTGAGAAAGACAACAAAACTGGCTGAGTTCAGGTTTTCAGCTATGCTTTAAAAATGGTATGAGAACAGTCATAGACAACTGCATTGTGTGTTTTCTCCTGTATTTGTCATATTATTATCTTTTTCCTACCCCTGGACTTTCTTTCTCAGTTTTAATGTGAATTCCACCTACTTTCCCTTCCTCTCCTCATATATAAAGGGGGGAAAAACCCACAAATTCTGCTATTTTTTTCCTTAGTACTTAGTAATGACTCATCTGGACAAACAGACATAAGTGTTTCAGAGCAAAATCTGTCCAGGATCAGTCAAGGTACTAGGGAACTAAAACAAGCAAGCTATCAAAGACAGAATAAGCCAGAAGAACATTGTTGTTCTGGATTCTCCTCATGCTGTCAGAAGTAAAAGTCAACTATGAAGTCTCTTACAAACTTGAGTTTTCCCACCGTAACTTTACATTTTTAAGGCCTTGCATGGTATACGTGTTGAAGAGAAAGATGTTACCTGGCTGATGAGCTTTGTCATCCAGGGCTCACTTGGATGTCCCACTTACTAAGTGGAACATCTGTGGGGAAAAAAAGAGTTTGGGAAACCCTGCTTCAGAAGAAAGAGTTAGGAAAGGTGAAGAAATTGTTCAAAATAAATATGATGTAATTCAGAAAAGGAAATACGCAAAATGTTATGCTTGACTTAGTTAAGTTAAAGGATGGAGTGACTAGGCAACAGTTCTGCTGAAAAGTGTCTCAAGTACTGTGGATGTGAGCCACTGTGGGAGTCTGAAAGCAGTGGGATGCATCTTTTTCATTGGTGATGCCTTAGCAGCAGTATTAGGTCCAGTTTTGTGTACTTTTACGTAAGAAATATAAGGAACATTATGGGAGATGTAATCAGCAGAATACTTGTGAGAAAAAGTGAAAAATCTGTTTTTTAAAATGAAGATTAGTAAAGACTAATATTCTTCATAAAAGAACAGGAGAATAGTCTGTTATCTGGGTTCATTGGAAATGAGAGGAGGTCAGGAATGCAATGCAGAGCAGAAGATATTCACATTTCTTCTGTAAAGCACTGAAATAGATTGTTTACAAGGGTTTTCAACTAAGGGTTTTCAACTTTAGAGGGTTATTTAAGAACAGTTACACAAACAGTGGTTAGAAATGGATTAGGCATAGTTTGCCTTGCCTGGGGATAGGTGCAGGGATTAGATCAAGTCTCGCCATTGCTATCGGCTCTGTTCTTTATGATCTTTAGGAAGAGAAGCCCAAGGCCAAATGAATTAATGAAGAAACTAAATTTAGGTCAGATGCTGGTTTTTTTTCTGCAGTCTGGAAGTTTAAGTACCTGGATGTTTTGGAAATAAAATCCTCAAAGACCTTTTGGAATACCTGGAGAGAAATAGTAGAAGAAACCATTAATGTAGTTGTACTTAGGAGATGCAGTAACTGTGCAAGAAAGAAATAAGAAAAGCCCACCCGTAGGAAGCTCAGTTATCAGTAAAATGCTCCTCTGCAAGAGAAGTTTGAGGCTTTTATGGAGATAATCAACTGAAGATATGAATGTAGCTCATGTACGTGAAAATGTATTAGTCTCTAGTATGGACATGGTCATTCATTAGTAAAATGAATCTAAATTTGGTTTAGTTAATTTCTGAGGGAGAAAAGAAAAGCATATTAACATCCAGCCTTAGCTGATTTGTTGCAGCTTTCCTGGGCCTTTCTGCTTAACAAGTCTTGCACATAAAAGCAATGTTCAGCGGAGAACAGAAAGAGGATGCTGGCAACTCTGCCTGAGATAGTAGGGAAAGACTGATGTGAGGTATCTGCATTTGTTGGTTTCCATGTAGGACCATTTGGAAAGAAAGGGGGAGAAGAGACAAAAGAGACAGAGAAATCTCTTATTGAAGATTTTTCTGACAAGAGAAATATGATAACAATATTAACTGTAATTCTTGAGAAGTTGCATGAATTTCACAGGTTTTGAAATGCAAAAGGTTGCATTTTTTTTTTTTTTTAAATTATAATAATGTACCTCTTCTTTTATTTTTTTCCCTTCTCAACACCTCAGTGCAATAAGACTGATGCTTGAGGTTTTCAAAATCTTTTTTGTCTCTTCTTGTGTTTTAACTTTATACAAAATATATAATTTGAAAGACCTCATTGTTCAGTTCCAGTGGAGTTCTGACACGTTAAAACTGCTTAGGGTCTTTCCCCTAGTATCTATTTCATTTAGTGAGATCAGTTACAATAAAGAAGGTGGAAATAAGAAAAGTAATCAAATTTTAACAGATCTGTATGTTTTATAGTGGAGGTTTGGCAACTTCAGAAAATTAAAATCCAAGCCCAGAGCAAAAGAAAAAACTTTTTTTGCCATGATTTCTGTTGGGAATATATGATTTTTATTTTCCAGAAAAAAGCCTTTTGTGAAAATTCATCTTTGCAGAACATTTCTAGCCATTCATAAAGCTCTAAAGGCTCAGTAACAATATATCTGACTGCAAACACAAGAAATGTTTTCCCTCAGATGTCATTTTCTATAATGCTTATTTACAGATTTCCAGAATGGGTGACTCTATTCTATGCTTAAGCAAACCATGCTGAAAATTACCCAATTAAAGGCAAAGATACAGAACAGGGGTCTCTGGTTCCAGCTTTGGCTTTGCAAGCATCACTGAGGAAAAGGCAACACACAGTTGCAAAGACCCCGCAGCAAACCAGGTATCCATCCAAGAGTCAGATTAGCCATCTGTTTCCTCCACCACTCTCCTCTTCGTTGGCTGAGGGAAAGGGAGCTGCGCCAGTCTTGCCTGTGCTGGGCTTAGTGTCAACTGAGATGTCCCAGCCACAGGATGGGACAGAAAAACGTTAAAAGCGTCCTTTGTCCACCAATCCCCTTGTGTACTATAAAGGATGGAATTTCTAATGAAGACTCTGTATAGCACAAAAAAAGCTCAAGTAGGCACTGATGTGATTCCACCCAACCATTCCTGCAACAGGGTTAGACAGCTTCTTTAACATACTTCAAAAACACTCTTCCATGTCCCTGGCTTTTGATGCCTGCTTACCAGCAAGTTTTGGTGGTTGTTTTTCTGCCATTCTTAGTTTCTTCTGCATAGGCTAATGTTTGTGTAGTGGCTTTTGTTTCATTCATTTTGCTGTAGAACAAAGCCTGTGTTTGCATTTCTGCAAACATATGCATGTACACATGAAAATAAAAATCCATAGAAAAATGAAATCACAAGAACTTAAATAAGGAAAAAGCAATCACTTTCTAGATAAAATGTCTACCTACACAATGAGATCAGCTTTTCAAGGAGAAATAGCAGATTTATTTTTCTGTTAATCATAAATGATTAAGAACAAGTATTTTGTAGGTTCATTGCTGAGAGAGACAAAGACAAAATGTGTATGCAATCAACTCCGAATTCTTCAAACTGCTGTGGCAAATATTATTGATGTGGGAAGATTTGGCTCACATTTTTGCAATGCTGGAGAAATGTTGACATGTATACTAATACTTATTTCCATTGCTAAAGATGATATCATAGGGTAGAAATTATGCATTTCAATTTTTATTCTTTATTGCAATGACAAAGAAACACAGAAAACTGCAAAAAGATTTAAAAAAGAATTGTGTCCAAATTGTCATGGTTGCTTTTCATATAAGTTGAAACCTTATTCACACCACAGTTCCTGTCAAAGCTTGTATCTCTCTGTATAGTGGTTGACTATTGGTGAACATATTCATTATTTTGAGACTTAATGTTTTTTCCAGAGTATTTCAACCAGCACTGCTAAAATGATTAGCTTTCTATTAAAAGATGACATTAGAAAATACGCATGCAAACCAGCAACACATTCTGAACACTTTGTAAGCAGTTAAAATCAAATATATTCTTAAAATATTGCCCACGTAGTAGCTTAAAGTTTTCTTGTAGTAGCTTAAAGTATTCTTCCAAGGAAAGAAAAAAGCTAAAATATGCTCCCAAGAAAGAGCAAACATGAATTATTGGTACAAAAGTAGCCTCACTTAAATTGCAAATATTGTACAATCTCTTCAGAACAGAAGCATTTATGGTAGGCTTGCCTACTACTAACCATAATTGATCTTGGACAAAAGTTGCTTCTAAGTGCTTTTGTGACATAAATATTAAAGAAATGATAACACTATAGCTATAGAGACTAAAAAAATAATTTTCCAAGTGAAAGTTTTGATTCTAGAAGTCATTAGTAGGTGGGATAAATAAATATAAAAAAATAGAAAATAAAAAAAAAATTGAAAATTAGGATATTGCAGTAAGTTATACTGATTTATATTATGTGCATGTCAAGCCCCTTCCAAACATATAGAAAATTAATTTTGCACAGAAAGCAAACTACTTTTTCTTTGTGTTGTCATTTGCATTTCATTTAATCTTGAACAACTACATGTTAGCTCATTCAGAATTCCATTTTGTTGAACTTGACTATAAACCACCCAAGAGACCTGAGATGGATTCACAGCCAGCCCTTGCCTTGTCACTGAGGGAGACAGCTACAATGCTTCCTCTTCCTCTTCCTCTTCCTCTTCCTCTTCCTCTTCCTCTTCCTCTTCCTCTTCCTCTTCCTCGCCCCCAGCCTGATTCTCTTCTTGACTGCAGCTTTTTATTCTACCTCCAAGCACCCTCCTTGGTACCCACTTCCTGTTTGTGGGCACATTAAGGATATTTGTTCTGAAGAAAGGTATATAGGGAAAAAACAGACCCTTAAGAGAGCTAGTTAATTAGGAACTCCTCTTTTCACTATACGTAAGTGAATTCAGCTATAACCATTCTTTTTTACCTTGAAGAGTGTATTGCTAATTGGGGAATAGAGTATAAAAATAAAATAGCATGTTATGCTTAAGTGTGTAGATAGGATTTCAACATTGTTTTGTAACCAGGCATTTTTATAATCCACCTGGAAGGTTAAGCTGTAATAATAATTAACTGTGGTCACAGGGTTATAACTATTGAGACAGATGTGATGTAAATGTAAATTAGTTATTCTTCCATTCATGAAAGATGCTTATGTGCTGACCAAGTATCGGTAATAATGATTGGAGACTGAATATATGTATAAGGTAGATAAAATCAAGGTAGAAGGCAATTTAAGGTTTTTGTGTGCCATTTTCTCTGGCTCTTATTTATTGTATTGGCTAAAATGTTAAGTTAAAAAAACAAAAAAGTGCTTCATAACAAAGTAAAGCAATTATGACTCATCACTGTTTTCTGCATTGATAAAAGCTTTTTTGAGTTTAACAAGTAATGATGACTTATAACTCATGACTATTTCTTTTTTTCTGGATTAACTGTGACTCTCTATAAAAAGATTGTACAGTGACTAATCAGAGAAAAAACAACAACCAAACCGAAATGAATTCAAAATAATAAATGTAATTTATCCAAGCTGAATTAACCCAACCCATGTCCCAATTTCTGGCTCCATGTTTCACTGTAAGATTTTGTTCATGTTGACTGAATGCAGAGAGAGGGGATGATAGGGGGACAGGAAAGTTGGGATCACTGCTTCTGGGCCTGATATTTAGCTTAATAATCGTTGGGTTGAAGGACCAAGTTGCAGGAAAAGTCCTGCTCTGTTTCTTCAGTTGTATAATGGAAAGTGGAAATGATTCATGCATGGATTGACTGTTTGTAGGTACTGTAATGGCAAGGATCACAATCAGTGCTGATAGTCACACCAGAGAGTTCATTACAAGATTCTAACCAACCCATCACGGCCGTAGCCAACCTAAATTTTTGTAAACACACTGAAATTTTCTGATAGTGGCAGAATCACTTTGCGGTAACTACCAAAATACAGACAAACATATTAAAGTAACCTTTAGGCAAAGATTGATTTCAGCAAGAGAAATGCATGCATAATAAAGTTATAAACTGATAAGCACATATTCTAACACAAAATCTTAGATTTCACTGTTTTCACCAACTTTAATGACAATTGCAAGTAACAAATAGAAATAGGATAATTACCTTAAAAATCTGTTAATAGTGGTGGTAGAAGAAGGTTTTACCTCTCAGTTTTTCCCAAAACAGAGTTTGTCTTGGTCTTGTGTATGCAATAGATTTTACTGCAATGTCTATCATTATATACCAGCAAATAGTTAGTTCTGTGCTACTAATGACCTAGACACACCACACACACACTCATCTAGCTGCATTTCTTCTTGTTCTAGTTTTGCAAAGGTGAAGAATTAGCCTAACAATTAATGTAGCCATGTTTATTATAGTGGGATTATTCATGTCATTTCAGTTATTCACTTGTCTAAGTATTTGAAAATCTGGTACTCAAAACTGCAAGAAAAGTGTCTTCATGCTTGAAATGAGACTGTACAACCTTTTTGTTCAAAGCCCACCAAGAACGATGTTGTGCCAATGGTACTGTTATGAAGGCACTGCCACTAATCTTAACTTTTTCCTTGCATCTACATGTCATTTTTCATCTTCCACATAGGTTATATGCATTTGTGTACAAGAACT
This sequence comes from Pluvialis apricaria, assembly GCA_017639485.1. NCBI lineage: Eukaryota > Metazoa > Chordata > Aves > Charadriiformes > Charadriidae > Pluvialis > Pluvialis apricaria. The sequence continues at coordinate 108,380,569 of CM030007.1, forward strand.
GTCCTTTCTGTAGTCAACACAATGGAAGCCTGGTTCATACCTAGGGATTCTATATGCTGTGCTTTGTTCTATATAGCAGAAATAATGAATGAAATAAAATGGAATGCTAGACACTGCTTACCTAAAAACTTGGAGGTTCACGCAGGCAGAACTTTTTTAAGTAAAGCATAGAAATTCTTCTTTCAGATGCTATCACTGATGTCTGAGGGAGAAGCAAGAATTGACCCTTGCTATGTGTTTGTTTTACAGATACAGGTAAGCTGACTGCTTTAATCTTGTTGGTATCTGTCCCTGTCACACAAAACTATTTGTGTGCCTTGCACGCAACATATTGGCCATACACAGGCATAGCTTTATACACAGTCTATCTGACAACATTTAAACTTATAGACAGTTGGATAAGTGACATTATTTTTGATCACAAAAAATACTGAGTCAATTCCTTAGATATTGTACATAATCCCACAGTTTTCAGCAGCAGTATGCTGATATACACCAAAGAACCTGGTCCATAGCTTACGCTAAACGCTACATGCTTGTGCCATGTAACTGGCTATTTCACAGCAAGGTAGTGATTCATGTTACTACCTAATTATCGAGGAAGGACATTTCAAGCTCATGGCACTTTTGTGAAATACCCACATTAAACTACACGTCAGATGAAACCACTCAGATTAATAGTTTATACGGGAGTCGACAGGACTTCTTGCCCTGGCTGGCACTCTCACAGTGCATCATATGACCTCTCCTTCTGGGGAAAACTCGCTGTCAAAACTCTCTCATCGAGATGGTAGGTGCAATTCAGCCATCCATAAAGCAGTTGTAGAGGGACTATCAGTGGTCAAGTCTCCTGTGCTCTGTCCCCTTGCTTAGCTAGATGCTTACCTGCAAATAAGGTCTCAGAGCAATTAGTGATAGTTTGTCTTTTCCCTCGCTTTGAATATTCCTTAGGACAAAATCTGATCCACAAAATGAATATTGTAGAGCTCAGTTATCAGCACTTTTCCCCCTCAAGGCTGTTTTAATTGCTGTTTGTATTTTGAGTTGGTCACTTTCAGGTTTCATTTCAAGAAGTCTAGACAATATGTGTAATCTCTTATTAATGCACTGGGAAAATGTGATTCTTGATTATGGTTTTCTTCATGTCTGTTTTACAGATAACTGAAAAATCCTTTTCTTTGCTGATATGTTTATATAGTTCAGGAATATACCTTTCATCCCAAGAAAGGCACCCGTAAGACTTTGTTCTAGAAAGAATGCATGAGTTTAAAAATTAACAAAGGTTTCAGATGCCAAGAATGTGTTCTGCCTCAGTGCGTTAGTCTGTAAGATATCTTTTACAGGAAAGCCTGAAAACTGAAGAAAAACATACATGCAAAGAACTTTGTTCCTTAGATATTAGCTGTAGAGAGACGTGAACTTGTTCAGAATAACTCAGCAAGATTGCACATGTACAGCATCGGAGACAATAGATGGCAGTCTTAATACGTTGTGTTGAATGTACTGCAGAAACATCAGTATCTCTTGCCCCTCACCCACCAAGTCACAGCTATCTTTCAGCAGTTTGTAGGTCAATGTACAAACATATTTGAAAAGTTCATTTTGAAGATCTTTTCCTTCTACAAGCCTGGCTTGATTTACATCCACCCTGCTATACATATAAATGGACATCAAGGTGAGGACTGACGGTCAGGAAGTGGATGGTTTCCTTGCATTTAGCTCAGGAGGACACTGCAGGATTGTTGCAGGAGGAATACAGAGTATTTGGCACTGTGGGTATTCGGCCTCATGAGCAAATCCTTGGTCTTTACACAGATAAGCACACTGCAAACCTTTCTGGATAGATTTGCCCTGGACAATTCACAGAACGAGAGAGAAGCTGTGCATCTTGTCTCCCTTGCCCCTTGCCTGGACAGCACTGCCTGTTGAGGAGGTCATACAGGAGGGCATATCTGCCTTCCTTCCCTCAAGCCAAAGCACTTATGTAAACTGACCAAAATTAATTTTATTATAGATTTTGACTACTTTCTCTGCTTTCTCTCGTGAAATGCTGACTAAAGGATGGGTCCCCAAGGCATCTGTGGCTGAACAGTGATTTTCTTTTCCTGTTCATATGCAGATAAAGGCTAGGGTTTTCTTCACTCCTGTGAAATTATACTAAGGTATAAAGTCCTGAGGGAAATGTCTTCCTTCCCCTGTACTTTTACAGGGGATAACATGGTTAGAAATCTTACACAGGATTGCTAAGGGGCTTAATTGGTTAATAAATCAAATAAATCACTGCTACTACAAGCAGCTGCAAGCTTAATCTCCCACTGGTAGTTTGTTCTGCTGTCCTCTGTGAGTAAAGCTGTAGAGCCACGGGTACAACTTCCTTGTGCCTTCTGCAGTATGCCCTGCAATTTAATCCCAGGGCATTTTTGTCTCTACTCAAGAATACCTGGAAACACCGCATGCCTCATTATCATAACCAAAGTCCAGAGCATGGTATAAGTCTACATGATTCTTGCCAGAGATATCTCACTATCCTCATATATTGATGTATCTTAAACTAGAGTCTGTGTTGTCAAGTGTTGTCATAGATGCTGGATGGATGAAGAAAATGCTTCTAAACCACTGAGAGAGAATACAATTTTATATCCAAAATTCCAATATTTTTGGTTATTACTTACAGGAGCTCCCTCTAAAATACAGCCAAGGGACTTCTGATGACAGAATTGCCACAGAATAATATGATCTAGGTCGCTGTTAGAAAATAGGGATGTTCTAGGAGAATTATTAGAGGAAAAAAGACACATACAAGATTGTTAATGGTAGTTTCCCTTGTCAACCAAACCTGACGTAAGCTGCATAAGAAAAGGGGACAGAAAAAAAGTGATTTGGTGCATTTCAGGGTTTAATTTAATTTTCCCGTGGCACTGCAGATCAGCTTCAATTGTTCGGCCCAATTTTCAGTTTCCTCTGTTTTGTTACAGCAATTAGTAAATTGGTATTTGTAGACAAAACTTCAGTAGGTCATTCATAAAATGAACAGAAACAAATGTCTAGCAAACTAGATTTTTGTTTGGTTTTCCGAATACAGAGTTTGGTCTTTCCTGTATCTAAGTTTGTAAGGGATCCTGCACAAGGTCCACATGCAAGATTTCAGACTCACTATAACTTAAAGAACATATTCTCTGACTTTAGTGTGATCACTGAAAGGATTGCATAGCACTGTGACAAATTTTTATCTCCAGGAAACAGGTGGAAAGCCATTGAGAATGCCAAGTTCAAGCAAGCAATGATGAATGCGTCAAAAAATAATGTTTTACTTTTCCTTTTGACAGGCCTTATAGAGTACTTGCTATGTCAAATACCTGAGCACTTTAAATACTCTAGCACCTGAATGCTTCAAAGTCAGTGAAGGATCATTTTGTGATGAGATTTGAGAACACACAAGATTTGAGTGCTGGGTATGAGATTATGCTCACAAAAGTGTGTGGAAAAATTACTTTGCTTCTCTGGTTACTGGAACAATTCTGAAATGTGACATGCATAACACGTGCTGTGCAGATGACTGTACAGCAGTCTTGTAACCTGTTGCCTAAACATTTTTCTCAATGTTTTCTGCAGAACACATTATTTTTGCTGATTTCTGTTTGTGAAAAACATTTTTTTCATTACTTGGTCATGATTTATGTTTTATATATGTAAACCAACAGCAATTTGTACTTGTACTTGTATGTGTTGGTTTGCAGATACTTCAGGTTTCATTAAACTGCACACAGGAGGAGCAACTTATTTCAGAAATACTACTGGGGAGAGAATACCTGGTTTCAAGACTATGACAAATCAGTCATTAACATGTATCTCTCTAGATGGTGATACCCACTGTGTCATGTAGAAAACCCTGTTTGTCACAGTGTTGGCATTATATTAGGAATGTATTTCCACACACTGCAGTTTTTCAGTCAGTAGATTTTAAAAAAATCTCCTGACTTTCTTCCTTCTACAGTTGGATGGTATGACACAAGCTGGAAGCAATTTATTTCCATTGAAATATGTCTTTAGCTTTTAGTAGACAAACTTTGATTTTCATAAATGAATCAGCTTGTAACTAAGTCTTATGGATAGCACTGCAGAACAGATACCAAAAGACAACAACAACAAACCCAAACAAAACCTCCAACATACAGAAAAAGGAAAGAAAGGCAGCAAGGAGAAGCATGAACCAAGAGCCAACAGAGGGAGAATGATCCCCAGACCATGAGAAGGATGTATGCTCAGCTGTGTTGTTCTATAAAGTGCAGAATCTCCCTGCTCCCCAGAAATCATATTTCTTTATTTTTATGCCCTTTTTGCATCTATTTAATTCCTAGGAAAATAAAGAGATAACGGGATCTCGGTAGAGCATAGAACTACTTCTGACCATGATGGACAATACTAATATTTTGCGAGAAAACTACATGATAGACTGTTACCTCTAATGACTGAACTGCTGCATAGTTCTGAATAATGAAAAAAATCCAACTCTAAAATCAACACTACTTTGTGAATAATTTACTAACAATTAAGATCTAAATTAATTGACTCGTTGTGTGTGCCCTGAATTGTTCACCCAGCTCTCCCAGTTCATCTGCACGTTTGTTATTAAGGTCTGATTAGTTTCATAAGCATAATTCTTAATCAGGGAGTTTGGTTAACTGAAATCCAGTAATAGAGCTGCTTGGAATTTTTCAGCAAAACATTGTTATTACAGTAAATACCAGTTATTGAAATAAAATGCCGGTTTTATGTGGAAAGATATCATATTGATGAAACATTCATATGTAAAGTCTTCTCAGGTTCAGGACAAAATTTTTATTCAGCAAAAATGGAGATAGATAGTTAGATAGATAGAGGAAAATGAGAATGAGCAGGGACTTTGCCTATGAATCTCCCACATGTCAAAACCAGCAGTTGATTTACTACTCTGAATGAACTATTTACATTTTAAACAGAAAGTAACAATTTGATTAACTTGGTTGCATCCATCATTAACCGGTGATGATACACTGCCTGATCATAAACTGTAAATGACCAAAAATAAGTATCTAGGTGATTGGCCAGTTTGAGGGGAAGGGGAGAACGATTAGTAGTTAAAACAACCAAACCCATTATACCACCTCTGAATGTATTGCTAAAATCATCTTATCAATACCACATTACTAATTAAATTGAAAGGCAAAAAGGTCATTATTACAAATTAAAGACTTAGTTGATTCGACCCATGGCTAATAAATAGTAAAGACTAGCTACATTTATATTTTTTTCAGACATGTTGAAAAATGTAACGTCCTGCTTTTTCAGGAGTAACAAGTTGCTGTAGCTGCTGAATATCTCCCAAGGTTGTGTGGGTTTTATAACTTCACTGGACTTCCCTATGCCCTAGTCTCACCAGAAAATATTCTGTATTATGAGTTACACCTACCCTGATATGTGGAAAAAATTATGAGTGGGATGATAACATGGTCTACAGCACTTTGTTTATGAGAATGTCCTTCTAACAAGCTCCTGTATGTCAGCATGAAAATGGAAATAACATTTCTTTTCTGTCCTTGAGACATAGATCAAACAATATTGTCAGAAGAGAGGTTTCTCTGTCAAACATTCCTTTGATCCCGCTGGAGACTGTGCTGCTGAATCTGTGTATCCTTCGGATCAGAGAATGTGCCTCACTATGTTTTGTTAAACTGCTCTGTCTATAGGTTTTGGTGCTGCAGCTATCACATTTATTAATAACTGTGTAGAAGGAGAAGGTGGGGTTGTTACTGCACTGTTCCAGCAGGTTTCTTGTTCTTTCCCTGGAGTTTTTTTGGTGTATACTTTTGTTTGTTTTTCTCAACAATGAAATCTAATTATTGGATAATTTTCAGGACCTAGTTCTATTTGCAGCTAGTAAAACACCTTTTTTTTTTCTCCCCTTGAATGAGGAGAAGACTTGTTCTATTATTGAGAAATTAATAATCAGAACAGGGGAAATATTTCTATTCCTTTCAGTACCAGGAACTACATAAATATGTCTTGCAGCAGCTTAAGATAGTACAGCGGGTTATTCACAAATACGAGCACACATTTTTGTATTGGTTTGACCATAGTCACATAATTTCTATTTACTTTTTGCCACATCACAAGTAACGTAAACAAATAAGTGTGACAAGCAAATAGTACACATCGGTGCTACTGATGTGATCATACAGTGAGAACAAATGCAGTATTGTCTGTTAAGCAAAGTAAAATAGCAATTTTAGTGATAGACTAAACTGCTTGAGCTTCAAGACCTCAGTTAGCATATGGCAGACGTTTGCTGATAAGGAATGTTTTCAGTAATTACATAATACCGCTGTGTGTGCATTTATGTTTCTTTTCTGACTATCGTAGATGAGTGGTGTTGGTAAGTGGTTACATCTGGGTGGTACGTAGGCTGTGTTGTGTCCTGGGATCCTGATGATCCCAATCGGGAAACTGGGCAAAGGGTGTGCGCCTCCCTCCCAGGACTCTGGCTGACATCTTGCAGATACCTGTGCTGGTGGGTGGGAGCTGGGGAGGAGGCCTGCAGGGAAGGAAGGAGGTAGGGACCATTGGCAGATTTTGCCTTGATGTGGAAATAGGGTGCAGCCATATGATGAGCCTGAGCCATGAGAGCTCAGTGGTCCAGTATCTAGGCACCACCTTTGGCCAATGCCCCTGTAGGGTGTACAAGGCACACTTTTCCTACTTGAGGCTGCTGAAATATTTCCAGTAGCCTTATGGCTTCCAAAGATTCTTGATACATATTACAACTGGATATGACTGCATTTCCCCAGTGTAACAAGCAGCTGAAATACCTTTTGAGATATTTCCCACTTTCAGGATTGTAGATTCCTAAGAGAGAATTTTTAAAGTCTAGAAAGCACAGATAATGCAATTACCTGAATCATAACAGTCTCTTCAATGACATCTGCCCAATTCTAGCTGTCAGATGTTTTAATGAAATAACAAAGGACAAGGAGCATTTCTTTTTCTTGTAACAGTGACAAAACAAAAATCTGCTTTCATTTGTAACTCAGACTGTCTTTTTTGTCTTGGAACAGAGCTGACAACCGATATTAGATTCAGCTGTAATGCAGATGTATCTGTAGAGTAACTCCAAGGAAGTCTGTAGATTTTCTTTAGTGTGCAAGGATTTCTCTAGTTACAAAATTTTCTGGCTGTGTAACTAGGACTGGGTAGCCTTGTATATGGCTGGAGTCTTGTTCTTCACTGCAAGAACATTGGCTGATAATATTGTACTCATAGTATGCTTTTGTGTATTAGGCTTTGCAATATGACAGTTCTCTTTTTTTGCAGAGAAAAATATATTCTTGGGGATTATTTTTCTTCTCAAGGAAGGAGAAGGAATCCACTGTGGTCTCAGCTGTCCTGCTCTTTTAAAATTTTTGTTTAGAAGGAAAATGGATGAAAAGAGGAGGATGGGATATAGTCTGCCTTGTTTCGCAGACATAGAAAACTTCTGTTTTCCTTAAGCAGTTCATGTTGAGTCTGTTCCCATTGAAACTGTGTAACTGTATTAATGTGAACTTGTAAGTTACTTATTTTTTAAATCAAAAAAGATTCAACTTAGATAAGTTGTGTCTTTTTTTAACCTTCTTGTCACATTTTTCTGCCAGTGGTTCTGGCATTGGGCTTGTGAAACCAAATAAGCTATTTCAAACTGCTTTCCAAAACGAGATAACTTCATTTTTGCTTTTCAGTTATTAGTGCGAGACATTATTTGCTGTGGCATGGCTCACCAATTTATTGAGTATTTACTTTTTCAATTGATCTATTTCAAATTTGGACAAAACCATGTTAACTATTATTGCTGGAAGGGTCTGTAGATCTGATCTAGCATATTACATACTACTCTTTGAAACTATTTGTAGTCCTTTTGAAGAAAATTACCTACTAGAATGCTTGGATTTATTTGCAGTAATACTTTCCTTGAAACTGGATTTGCTCAGTGTTTCTAGCTATTGCTTTTGTCCACCCTATATAAGCAATTGTGGAGAATGTTATTTTCTGTGTCTAATGTCACTAAAAGGTTGCTGACAGAGACTCTGAGCTCTTTTTGGAGATCAGCAGGGAAGCCTGTTGGACTTCTTATGGTATACCATCCTGGAAGGTATATCTTTAACCATCTTTGCTATCAGAATTAACTGCTACTGCCAACATGCATCTGAACCCCTCAACTCAAACCAGCTCAAACCATTGCCGGAACAGATAACAGTCTTTGTGTAGGAAGAAGTCTGTGTCCTTTGCATGTGCCAGACAAGAATGAGCAGCACTGTGGCCCTGCACAGAGAGTCCTGTGCCTGCTGCCTGCATAGGCAGCCCCCACGAGGTGGCTCGCAGTGGAGGGGTGCAGTGTCAGCACCAGGGATGCAAGCGGACACAGGCAGGCATTATGGATAGGCAATGACAAGGAAGGACTTCAGAAACTGGGGCTGCCAGGAAAAGATATCAACTGAAAAGTGGGAATTATGGGGGAAGAAAGAAAAGGAGGTCTTCAGAGGGAGGAGTGATGTGTAGGGGGGAAAAGAGTAAATTTTCATTCAAAGCCTCCAAGAAACATTCGTTTCTCTCCAAAATTTTCTGTTCTCCCAAACTAGCTGCTGTCCCAGCTACAATAGCCCCCCCAGATCCAGTAGAAAACATATGTGGTGGGTTGACCCTGGTTGGACCCTAGGAGCCCACCAAAGCCATTCTACCACTCCCCTCCTCAGCTGGACAGGGGAGAGAAAATATAACAAAATGCTTGTGGATCGAGATAAGGACAGGGAGAGATCACTCAGCAGTTACTGTCACTGGCAAAACAGTCTTGACTTGGTGAAAAAATCAAATCAGAGTAGGGTAATGAGAAACAAAATCAAATCTTAAAAAACACATTCCCCCCCACCCCTCTCTTCTTTCTGAGCTCAGCTTTGCTCTCTATTTCTTTACCTACCCAGTAGCATGGGAGGACAGGGAATGTGGGTTGCGGTCAGTTCATCACACACTGTTTCTGCTGCTCCTTCCTCCTCAGCTGGAGGGCTCCTCTTCCCCTCCTCTTCCCCTGCTCCAGCATTGGGTCCCTCCCACTGGACACAGTCCTCCATAAACTTCAACATCAGTCCTTCCCACAAGCTGCAGTTCTTCACGAACTGCTCCAGTGTGGGTCCCTTCCATGTAGTACAGTCCTTCAGGAACATATTGCTCCAGTGTGGGACCCCACAGTGTCACAAGTCCTGCCAGCAAACCTACTCCAGCATGGGCTCTCCATGGGGTTACAGCCTCTTTCAGGCACCCACCTGCTCTGCATGGGGTCCTTCACAGGCTGCAGGTGGATATCTGCTCCACCGTTAACCCCCATGGGCTGCAGGGGGACAGCCTGCCTCACCATGGTCTTCACCACGGGCTGCAGGTGAATCTCTCCTCCAGCGCCTGGAGCACCTCCTTACCCTCTTTCTTCACAGACCTTTGTGTCTGCAGAGTTGTTGCTCTCACATATTCTCACTCCTCTCTCCCACTGCAATTGCTATTGCACTGGGGTTTTTCCCCCCTACTTAAAGATGTTATCACAGAGGCACTACCACCTTTGCTGATGGGCTCAGCCTTGGCCAGTGGTGAGTCCACCTTGGAGCTGGTTGCCATTGGCTCTATTGGACACGGGGGAAGCTTCTGGCATCTTCTCACAGAAGCCACCCCTGTAGCCCCCCTGCTACCAAAACCTTACCATGCAAACTTAATACACCTCAGTTCAGTCTTAACTGTCTTATTCTGCCTCACCACCAGAGCTGAATTTTGTCCACACAGTTCACAAACCTTGAACTGACACTGAATATGACTTTCAAGCAATTGTATCAGCAAACCTTGTTCAGTTCTGGTATTGCCATCAGTACATTCAATTTGTTTAAAACTAATCTTTTAAAGTAATATTTAAGTTAGATTTGCTGATTGTTTAGACTGTTACTGAAGTCATCATATCTATATTTGTGCATATTCATATTTGTACAAACAAAGAGCTTTATCTTCAAACAGGGATGCCCATAGTCCCTGTTGTAGCATTTTGTAGGTCATTGGAAATCTTCTCATTGAGTTTCTGCAAACACAGTCAGTATCTATGGAGTTTTCATATCAAGTAACAAACTGGATAGCATATCTTTTATAAATGTAAGTATATTTTGTTTCCTATATATCTGTTGAAATATGGAAGACACGAAGCCCTTCTTTGGAAACAGCATTATCTACAGAAGGTGATATGTTAGTCTTTCAGCTCAGATTCAGTTTCATGACACTGGTTGTCTTCACTCTTATTAATAAACTTAATCCAGGCACCTGTTCTTTATTTGATTCTCTCCTGGTTCCAGCAGGAATAAGGTTAATTTTCACAAGGAGCTGTGATAGGACACAGCCAGGACGGCTGACCCAAAGTAGCCAAAGGGGTATTCCATACCATGTGGTGCCATGCTCAGTATATACCTGAGGGAACTGCCCAGGGGGATCAGTAATCGCTGCTGGGGAGCAGGCTGGGGGCTTTCCAGGTTCCGGTTGGTGAACGGTTGTATATTAATTGTGTGTGTATAGTCCTTTATCAGTATTATTGTTGTTATTTTCCTCTTTCCTTTGCTGTTCTGTTAAACTGCCTTTATCTCAACCCACAAGTTTTGCCTTTTTCTTCCAATTCTGCCCCAGTCCTGCTGCGGGGAGTGGGCGTGTGAACGAACGGCTGAGTGGTTTTTTATTGCTGGCTGGGACTAAATCACAACAGAGTCTAAATATGATAACTCATTATTTGAAATTGTTAGTTAAAAAAACCCTTATTTGTAATATTTTGTAACAGTAATTATTGTTTTAACAAGTTGTTTCTCTCATTATAAAAAAGTTCTAATTTGATGTGTAATAATGGACAGATAATACTTTGGAATCACATGAAACTGGAAAATATGTCATATGTCCTCCATCAATTATTCAAACAACTTCAGATAGTCTCTAGTTACAAAGATAGACTTTCTCATTTTCATGTAAAAAGAGCACATAATCCACTTAGCAACTTGATTGCTTTCTTAAATACTGTGGCATTTTAGTCTATTTGATGCTGTATTAACCCCTTCAGAAATAAGTTTACCATATGGAAATAATCACTTTAAAGGTTTTAGCCACTGAGATTTTAATTTCCCTTGCTTTAATTACTTATTTAGTTTGTCTTAGAGTGCTTATCATGCTCACATATAGGCCTCTCAACTAGTAAATGTGACAGTAATCCAACTGTCTATGTAGTGGCTATTGGATGTTAGAATTTGAACACTAGCTTATATTTAACCATCCGTCTTATGATCTTAGTCAATATTGATATTACTATGATTTACTAAATCAGAAATGCATTAATGACGGTACTATCAAAAGACAACATAATCAAAATACGCAATCTATTTGGATGACTTTTTGTACTTAAATACAAGTGAGTTATTCTTATAGGACTAAGGGGACAGTATTTGGCTGCAAGGAGTTACAAGATTTTTATCTTTTTTGAATCTATATTTGGCACCTCGAATACCATGACCAATTTTGCAGTTAGCTGTTTTGTGCCGCCTACGGGTTTCCTCACTATTCTGTGCAGTAATGGTATACAATAGCTTATTTCTCATAGTGAATCTACTTCGTTGCTTTTAAGATGCCTACCATAAATTTGGGCAGCATTTATTACTTAATTTTTAAATTAGGGTTACATATATATCAATGCCATTAGACTCTCATTCATGGGACACTGAAAAGCAAGAGGGAGCGGCACAGAGCAAAGAATGCAACTTTTAGTCAACTATGTATATTCTCTGACCGTAAAGAAAGTTTTGTAGTCTTTATGTCTTGATAATGTCTTTTGGGGGTGATTGCTTTATTGGGTATGCTATAGGCTAGTTGGAGGAAGGACTTTTTATTGTAGTTAATTCATGTGTGTTTGTACAGTGACAAGAGCACGGAAATGGTGGTCCTTGATACCGGTTCAGACATTACTGCTGTCATAGAACCATTTAGTGGTGATTTATTTTCCTTATAATTCAGATATTTATGAAATTATTGGTTCCCAGTTTGGATATTGAAACTGCAGGCCAGCCATTCTCAGGTATGCTGGAACATGCTTATTTGCTAAGTATAAAGTGACATAATTGCCTTCATACTTTGGGGTTTGAACCTTGAAGTAGTTGTTGTGAAATTTTTTTTTTAAAAGAAGTGCAAGCCACAACTTTTTTCTACTGTGTTTTACTCTCTAATGGGGCATGGGAAATTGGTTGTTGGTGATGTTATTTTGAGAAACTCCATTAGTCAATTTTCTTTTTATTAATTCTATGGCTTCAACCTGTTAAAAAATGTTACTGAGATTGGGATACACACATGCACACAACTTAAAGACTAATTCCTACCAATTGCAAACTCACTTTTGTTACTTAAAATTCTGGCTTATCTCTGCAGATAATTCAGCTTCTTTAGCTGCTCTCTTTATGTAGAAAAGTTTTGAAATTCCTACGTTGTCCTGCCTCAAACCATCCTATTGGAATTTCAGATGCTTTCTGCCAGTTACCTTAAGCTGACAATGCACTACAAGTCAGTTTTACTGATTACTTGTTTTCCACAACAGTAGACAGAAAATTTATTTTAGAATACTTTTCTGTATATAAGAATTTTAAATACTTAGTAACCTCTGATTTAACTCCCTCCCTAATTTTCTGATTGCAGGTAAATCCTTCTTATTGTTAAACATGGCCTTCTCTTTGCCTTGTGCTCTTTAGTTTGCTTTTTTTGGATACAGAGGAATCCTTTGAAGGAAGTTAGGAAACACAAGCTTAACCTTTATCTCTTTTGTCTGTAGGAAGAGATCTCACACATTTGTTGCAGTTTTTCAGACTAGAATCAAGATTAATTGTTGTGTCTTCCCTCTCTGAAGAAGACAAGGTGTCTTGTTTTATACTAGAAAAACTAAGTGGATGAGATTCCTAAGCATATATTTCTGACCCTTTTCCTTATCAGCACCCTGTTTTTTCTTTTTTCTTCTTTTTTTTTAATTATTTTTTTTTTTATTATGATTTTTTCCTGCTGTGGATTTCCATAATTTCTGTCAGGACTTTTTATTTTTCCTTCCTCTTAAGATGAGAAATTTTGGCTCCTCAGTGTCGCTTAACAGTGTTCATGACTCAACATATTGCTCAAAAATTCCATATTAATGTCAAGCTGTGTTCTCTTTCATCAAAATGAAAGTCTTCTACAACACCAAAACCCCCACAGCCATATCAAACCATTAAGACTTGCCAATCTTTCTCATGAGGACTTTATCCATAGATTTTCTTGGGAAAGCTGACTGGAATTCTTTGAACTGATCCAAGCTCAGTGTCATTTACATTGCTAATTATTCTGTTTTATAATGTGCTCCTCAGTAAATCCTAAACTGGTACTTTGATAACATCTTTAAAATTCCAAGACTTGGAAAACCAGTTCTGAATCTAACCAGTTCAGAAAATACATAGCTTACAAGTAGAAAGGTTCCATTTACACTTTTTTTTTTTTTTAACCCAATATGAAGGATTATTTCTCATTTGTATCTCCATTTTTAACATATTATCAATATACTCTCAAATGAAATTTGGACACTGGACTTAAACACAATAGATGGATTTATAATCTGGCTTGATTCTTAGCAAATCACTTCATTCTTCTGTGCTTCAGTTCCTGATCTGTAAAGGGACTCTTAATGCTCCTGTCCTTAGAATTATACTGTGAGGATAAATTAATGAACACTAAGAAGTGTTCATAAAAAAGGAGATGAAGAATGCAAAAATGGATAGTGCAGAGGATGAAGATGACAGGAAAAACTTCATAAGTGGTGAAATTAGTACCTGATTTATAACAGCAACTTCTTACAGAATGACCAGAACATACTTTCCAAACTGAAAGATAAGCAGAGCAGGCAAGAGTTTATATACAGTTATGACGATTTTAATTCTTTATTTTAAGTTGAGGGCATATCAGACATTTTTATCCCACAGGTAAGACAACTTTTAAATGTTAAGTGCCTGTAGCATTAAAGCTTTAATAGGATTTGACTTGATGCATAACAGGAAGGTTACACAAGCTCAGCCATCCTCTTATATGACTATTGTTATTAAAAAGAACACAGAATTTATGTTAGAGTATTTTTTAGATCTACCAGTTACCAGAGCAGAACAAACCATTTTCTGTGGGTTACAAATGAAAACTATTTATCTTCTCCCTTGTATCTAAACCATATTTCACAGCTCATGAGACACAAATGAGGAGATGTTTTTGATAAAATGTTCCTGGGATTTTCTCTGTCTAAAAATAAATAAATAAAGGAACTAAAGAACATAGAAAGAAAGAAGAAGAAGAGGAGGTTATAAAAACAATTCATCTTGTAAAAGAGATAAAAATTAACAATCCTGAGTTTTACAACTGGCAAAAATTATATACAGTGACAGTTAACTGGCAAAACACCAATATGTTACCCTGACTACAATAAAAATGAATTCTAGGAGATCAGAATCCGTGTTTTTAGAATGAGGTCCTTTTTCTTCTCCTATATTTATTGGTATATATTTGCTGGTAAAATATTATTTCATTTAAAGATAAGTCTGCAATAGATTTGAAGCAAGTGGTAAATATAAACCAGAAAGTGAGAAGATCTGGGAGAAATATATGGGACTAGAAAATTGAGAGCCTTTTAGAAGCTTCATAGCTCTGCAAAAGGGAGAAGGTCAAATGCTTCTAGTGAGTAAAACAAAGAAAAGATGCAAGTACTGTAGAAAAAAGAGAATAGTATAGGAGGATAGAGAGGGAAGGAGGCAGTAGAAGTGCTTGAAGAGCCCGAGCTACTTTGGCAACCAGAAAAACAGTAAAATTTCCCAAGTTATATCCTGTCATCCCATGGAATGTAAATGAACAGCTGGCTTTTACCACCTCCAATGCTAGTTGTATAAACAGCATACCAAAGCTGGCTAGGCAAAGGGGGGTTGCTACCCCTACTGTTTCACACTGTGGCTGCTGCTATTATCAGGCTTGGAATATGGCTTCAAGGTCCAACAGGGTAGATTTAGACTGAACATTAGGAAAGAATTTTTCACAGAAAGAGTGGTCGGGCATTGGAATAGGCTGCCCAGGGAGGCGGTTGTGTCACCATCCCTGGATGTGTTTAAAAGCCGTTTAGATGTGGTGTTGGGGGATATGGTGTAGGGGAGAACTTTGTAGAGTAGGGTAGATGGTTGAACTCGATGATCCCAAGGGTATCTTCCATCCTAGACAAATCTATGATTCTATGATTTTGTGTGGGTTGTGGACCTGCAGTTGCTTTTAGATTTACTAGTGGCCTCACATGTATCTGGAGGTTTCTGAATGGCACAGTCTCACTTTCCCCATTATTCCCTCAAATTCTATTCCAAATGCAGAGATGAGGCTCTCATTTTTTAAATACAAGTGCCAAACTGCTCCTCTCAAAAGCTAATAGACACAATGATTGACCTACTAGGCAAAGTTCAGGTGCTCATTTTTGTACATTTAAGTCAAAGCCATGGAGTGAAAAACAATACAAGTTAATTGCACAGAGTTTGTATTGCCTCAGAGGGCCTGGAGAAGGAATTACAGCAATAACAGTGCTGGTACGGTTTATTTTTAACTTATGCAGCAGAGGGCTGAATCTCTGAAACAGCCCATAGTGGATGTTTTTCTTATTCTGTCCGAGTTCAGCTGTATTGCGATGCAGATAGGATTCCTTTCATGTTGTTTGGTGCAAAGAATTTAAACAAATTCAGGGGATTAGGGAGAGGGAGAGCATAGTTGTTAAACACAGAATTTGAAGTCAGGAGAGCTGACTTGTGTTCCTAACTCATAATTGACTTTCTGTGCATGACTTCCCTTGGCTTCTGCTATCCTTTTATATAAAAATTAAAAGTGCTTTGAAATCCATTGCATGATACATACCTGTTTCATCAACAGCCTAAGTTACTTCTTATTACATGTACACTCCTAAGCATGAACAGTAACTTAATACTTTTAGAAAGTTAGGTATCCATAGCTGCATTTTTAAAACTATTGAGATACAAATTTTTGGGCTGATTTTTAAGCCTAAGAATAGCCATATAAAAATCTACAGATAAAGTTCAATACGGGGAATTCTCTCATTTACTTTATTACAACTGACTGTCTTTTGGGTACATGTAAGTTAATGACAATCACATTTATTCAGATACAAGCTTTTAAATGAATTCCATTCACCAACTGTACTAATACTTCCGATACTTACAGCTTCAATGCTCTCCAACAGGATGTAAATGGTTCATATAGGCAGTTGATACAGACAAAAAACCAGCTTTCTTCAGACTCCCTGCATTAATTCAATGTAGTTTTCATTAGTGAAAACAAACAGAAGCTATAGTTTGAGATGACAGGCTTTTTGGTACTCATGGGCATTGCCAGTGCTCTAAAGGAGGAGGAAAAATTTCAGAGAAAAGCAATAAAACAGTTGCCTGCAATCTGTGTAGGACTAGTCCCTTGATTATCTAACTAGGGTAAAATACAAGAAGTCCATACTTCTCAGGAGCTTCATTGCAATTGTCTGTATTCTAATGTCTGATTAAAGAGAAAACCACCATTTTGTTGCATTCTTATTTGCTCTTTATTTTTCTCTAAATCTGTTGCCTACAGGGCTATGCCTGTAAGCCTGCTGATCTGATTTTAATTCCTAATGGATCACACTCCATATTAAAAAAAGCTTATTTATATTACACGCTTAGTATAGTTACCAGAACAGTGCAGGTTGTAGTTTCAACGCTGGGTATCCCTACAGTTATATCTTTTACTTTGGGTCTTCCCTGGTAGGGTGTCCCTTGTCCCTTTGTCTGCATTTAGTTCTGGTTCATCTGTGAAACTTCAGCTCGGGCTCAACATTTCTTGCAAATTAAGCCTTTATGGTGCAGCGTAATGAAAGTTGCATCTGTGGAGAGAAGTGAGTATCCTGGGAGTTATGGATCTCATCTTGGAGCAGCTAATTGTGCTTCTGTTCTCTTCAAGCTTGTCTACATGAAGAAATTTTACCAATTTACAAAATGCTGCAAGTACAGCTTCCTTGGAAGACACTCCACGTTACCCATTAAAATGGCTTTACTCAGTTTAATTGAAACACCTTCTCATACGACATAAATCAACTGATAAATGCACTTTTGAAATAATCTGTACAAGAGATGCAGTCCCCTTCTGAGCAAATTCTGTTAGATGTGTCAGTTAAGTGTGTCAGTTCACATTCCCACTTTGGGATTTATTTAGCATCATCCTACTGTACAGAAGGCTTGTGTTATCTTTATTAATGAATCTTAGCAATAACACTCAAGACAAATGCAGCTTCCTGATTTTATCTCATATTTTAGTGTTTGTATATTCTGCAATCCCTGGTTTACCACTTATAATAACAAATCTTTAGCTCATTGTTAAAACTCTCAAATACAGTATTAAAAATCTTCCCCACTCAACCCCCCCCTTCATGTTCAGTGCTAAATATAGGTAATATTTTTCAAGAAAATATATATGTAGGTACAGCATATAGCAGCATCATGAGGGTTATTAAGGACCATGTCTCTCCATTAATAATGATTTCAAATTTAACAGGATGACTAAGACCTTGCTTAGTCCCTTAAGTCTTCAGTGTTCCAGAGAGAATTAGCCATAAATCTTTTTCCTTTGGAGTGCAGTGTTTTTGTCTTAATCTGATGAAAAATACTATTGCTATCTAGTCTGACACAAGCCAAAAACCACACTATTCTCAAGACAGATGTTACTTAAGTAATCAAATAGTTTGAAAATAAGGATTACACCCTAGAGCTAGGTATATCAGTGAATTCCACAAAGAGCAAGTATTTGTAAGAAATTTAACAATTATTCTGATAAAATCTATATCTTGCATTTAATCATGTAACTATGCTATATTTCCCTGTCAAAGTCACTAAAAATTAATCTTCAATACAAAGGATAATTGGACAAAGCAATTACTTAAGATGAAATAAAATAGCTAACTAAAAAGTCCTCTGGAAACCAGGGAAAACTCCTTATGTAAAACAAATTTATATTCAATTGTCTTCTCTGCGTTTTTGCTGGTTTTTTTTCTTAAATTGGTACCACAGAAACTCAGAAGTTCAGTACAGAGTATGTCAGCACCTAGTTTTTTGATGTTCACATTCAAGCAATTGTTATGGGGAACCTTGTGCATCTGGATAGCCTTATTATCTCAAATAAACATGACAATTTTAGGCAAATAAGGCTTGTAGAGGTGATGATCAGCTGGTGCAAAAACACTGGTTTCCTCAGAGCTCTTAGTGTCTACCAGAAGATAGGGGGGCAATGCCACAAGAAAAGAAAGAGGCAAACTTCATTGCTTTTAGTAGCCTAGGACTGTTCAAAACCAGATTTGTTTTCCTAGTGCTAACTGACCATTGATAAAATGTCAGTTGTATTTTCTGTCTGTTATCCGTATATCTCGATATATATTACTGTTCAAAAATACTCATGCACTGGTGATACATGTGGTTAGTTTTCTTGTTATGCTTTACCGTCCTCAAAGTTTATTCAGACAGGAAGAAATTTGCATTGACTAATTATTCACAGGCTTCACATTTAAATGGACTCTTATTTTATCATCACTTATTTACCCATCATTTTCATACCTCTTCAGCACTGGGGTTTTTTTTTGTTTTGTTTTTGGTTTGTTTGTTTTTTTTGTATTCACAACACTTCAGCTGTGACTGGCTAAACTGTTATTAATACATTCTTTAGTCCCATTTCCAAATTATTGAAATTGTTTAACCTGTGATACCTCATGACCCTGTTGCATTCCCATCACGTGTTTTACCACAGTCTGAAGTGGTTACATATTACTATTGTTGCCTGCAGCAAAAAATCTGATTAGTTGTAGCACTTGCATTCACAGCCCTTTCTACACCGTGTATAACTTCATTATTAACATAATAGAGTATTATTCACTTGGTGCAAGGTTTTGGTAGTGGGGAGGGAGTTCATTCATTCAAATCAGTCATTTGATGTTTAAATGAAAAATTATTTGGTTCATTCAATTAAGCAATGAGCAGCATAATGTTACACAGCCACTTTGGTTCTGGCAGTTCCCGGTTTTGAAGGGAACTTCCTTCCTACCTTTCTCTTCTTTTTTTATGGAGGTACTGTGTGTATAAAATATCAAATGTTTCATTATTAGCATGTTTATTCACCTATGTTTTCCTTCTACATTTCTCTGTTTCTTAATTTTTTTCCCTCAAGAAAAATGATTGCTGCGATTGAGTGATACAAGAAGCTATTATTGTGGGAGGCAATTTTGCTTCAACTCATTTGAAAATAGAAGGAGTTCATGCTATGTAATCATCGGAAAGTTGTATGTGGTAAGCTCAAGCATCAAACACAAATCAATAAATTCTAATCAGTTCTACTGGCCCCCTTTGAAAAGCTATTCACGATGTCTGTAAATACTGAGTGGCTGAAAATAAATTACAGCTATGCTATCTCACCAAGATAATACACAGAACAAAGAGCCTCTTAAATGCAAAAGCAAAATTGAGATTGCTATATGTGGGTTGTTTACAGTGTATTTTTATCTTAAAGATCTTACAGAAGTTTAAGATCAGAGAAAAAATTCCTTCGCTTCCAAGTACCTTCATGAAATGGTTTGTGTATCACACATTCACAGATGTACAGATTTTCTGTTCATGTTGACAAACAATTAATCTTTTTTTCTTTAGGTTAAAGAAATTATTTGTCACTTACCCTCAGAAAGCAGCTATGAAAAATTACTGTTAAATATGGAATGCTGAGGAATATATGTATATTTTGCGATCTTCTTTAAATATCTGAAGCTCAAGTAACTTTTGAATATCACTATGAGAATCAGAAAGATGTTCCTCTCAATTTCTAATCAACTCAAGGAATTATGAATCCATGCACGAAACTTAAAATATATATTCATATTCTTCATACCTATTCATAACTGTAGCAGGAGCTACAGTGGAACTTCTAGACCTAGATTAAAATTAGTAATGAACAGCTTCCATTCTGCATAAGAAAAGTAAAATTCTCAAAAAAAAATCGGTTAGTTTGCTTTAGAGGAGGGAAATTTCTTCCTGAATTAAGACTGGGAAATCAGGTTAGTCCTCAGGTACATAAAGAAACAAGATTGAGGGAGGGGAGTGGGGGATGAGGCATGGGGGTGCAGAATCTGAAACAACATTTGTTATAGTGCAGTAGTCCAACAAAACTACTTGTCTTTTTCACTCTCTGGACATTTGCTGATAGCAAAGTGGGCAAAGAAGCCAAAAATAAAAACCTTAAAAAATCTCAAATATACTTTATTTTGAAAATTATAAAATAAGATTTTTTTTTTCCAATATACAAACATTCCTAGCATTTTCTATACACATTTCACATTCATGAAAGCAAGGGCTTTTATTTCCTTTTCAAGATCAATTGACAGGAAATGGCATTAGGGTGTTCCTTTCTTGATATAAAAGTCTGATAGAACATAAGTTAATTACTGTAAAAATGATTCATAACTTCCTGGTAAATTGTGGATGTGCATTATGGATTGAGAATTGTCCTTTGGTGTTCCCAGAAGTTCTGTCCCTAAATCTTGAATGCCTCAGGTGGGATTGGTCTTTTAAGTGTGTTCTTGTACTTGACAATGAGATTATACAAATTCTGTTGTGGCTTTTCTATTTAAAGTGTCCTTAAGTATTCTTTCTAGAAGAAAAATAAACCTCAAATTTGTAGTAGTCGTCAAAATGCTGACTGAGTTCTATCTATCTTACCTATTTTTAATCACCCTGATAAAGCTTTGGCATTTTTTTGTGTTATTTTGAAGAACTCACAAACCAAGGAAAACACTCTCAAAATTATCTGAAGAAGCCGAAGTATATGGCAAAATTCTCAATAGGACTATTGGAAAACAATTTTATATCATATGCTAATTTTCCCAGAAAAAAATTGAAGAAGTAAAACTAATCTCAGAAAAAGCTTTTGTTAGAAAGCCTTTACTGTTAAGATAGACTTTTATATATTACACAGGCCAGAAAACAATGTGTTATATAAATAAAAATATACAACAATTAACTCAGAAAATGAATGATGAAAATAATGTAATTCATCAAGATGCTAGGAAGTGCTTCAAAAAGAAGGCCCATTTATTTTGTTATTTATATTATTATGTACGTTATACCAAGTTTCTTTATAACTCTGACTATGTGGCCAATCAAACTCAGTCTACTATATATTAATATACTGTTCATATAACCCCAAGAAAGAAAAAGGAACACAATCTAATTTCTACCTGGAATTAAAAGTCTCAATAACTATCACGTTCTGATCAGTTCTTCAGCTATATTTGTTCTTTCTGTATTTTACTTATTCTGGCAAGGATACACACATAAATTTTAAGCTTTCCTTAAATCTAAAGTTTCAGGTATAGGCTGTGATGATGTAACATAGCTTCTTAACTCCAAAATTCTTGCATTCAGTAAAGTCTGTATTCAATAATAAAAATGAATTTCTAGTAAATTCTTAATAAGCTACCACAATTCTTTTCTGAATCTTGTCAGAGATGTTTTTATGCACAAAAAAAATCCCAAAACATTATAAAGACACTTCTTAACTTGCATGTTATTTCGTTGACCTAAAGGAAGGAAAATAGACAAAGTTGAGGGGATGACTTATCTTTCAGAAGCTTGGATGATTTTTTTTTTTTTTCAGATTAACTATAGGATGATCAATAGCCTTTATTTTGTATCAATATGTAAGCAATTGCTTATATTTTGGATAAAAAAAAGCAGTCGAATCAATTTTTCAGTTTTACACCTTCAAGAAGTTAAACAAATATGGGCACATGTGCTTAGCAAATAAGGGGTGTGAAGTCGTTTACACGGTTATGACTGTCTCTTCAGTATGCTTTGACTTGAGTTGTTATTCCCTGTAAGGCACACTTCCTTTCAGAAGCGTAGAAATACTGCATAACATAACAGCAAGGTTGTCTTAAACACATTTAAACAACTGAAACGTATAATGAAATTGAAAGCAAAGTTATTTTTTTTAGTTATTTCACTACAACTGAAAAGAAAAAAAAAAGATTCAGATTAAACCTAGTGTTTTTAGGATATATTTCTACTTCTACTATATTATTTAGTTGTTAAGTAGATAATGCTGGGCAGAAAATCTAAAGAATGCAAACCCTCTCAAAGCCAAACCTGGAATATCTCTTTTGTGGAATTACTGATGACAATAATGACAGAACCAGAAAGAGTAGAATAGAAAGGTGCAAAGACTTTTTAACTGCCTTTTTGTCCTACCTGTGACTTTGTGCTAAAGAGTTATTATATTTGCATAAAGAAACACTAGGGCTTTTACTGTGACTATTGCACAAAAAACAAATGGAAAGCTCTATAGCCTTGTTTGAGTTTTGTTTCCTTACTGTGAACATGAGGAATGGGATTTCTGAACATTTCCAGTCACAGAGAAGATGCAGAATAGATTTTGTTAAAATGTTGCATTTAATCTCTTGAATTGCACAAATAAGCTCATTAGCTCTGCAAAAACAATTTTTAAATCTTTACTTTTATAAGCATTAACCAATTAAATCTTACAGCAGGCATACCAGAGAGGTATTTAAAAAAAGAAGAATAGTGGGGTTAATTAATTTAAGGATATGTGGGTAATCAAAGGCCTTGACAAACTTGAGGATTCTCCATTCTGTTTGTGTTCTCATGGTTTCTTTATAGATATGTTGGAAATATATTCAGGTTTCAAAAAAATCTATTTTCACTGAAGTCAGCAATCCAAATTAGTGTAAATATATCTTCAAAAATACTTTTTGCTTCAGTTGTATGTCACATTTGTTATGAATCATTAATAGCCTCTAAGAATAAAATTATGCATCTGAAAATATGGGTATAATTTTATATTAGTTATGTTTTATTTCTTTATAATTCAGAAGGCAGCAGAAGGTGAGATTGCTCTTCTTAAGAAAGTGAATGATGAAGAAAGATTTGGAATAAAATGTCCTGTTTAGAGAACAAAATTGTTCCTTATGAGGCTATGCTATTCAGAATAAATGGAACAAAATATACATACCCATGTAATAAAATATACAAATATATTACTTTATTTTTCCATCTTGGAGAACATCTGTGACCAGCTGGTATTAAATTATAGTGTACATGAAGGTATATAGTTTTATATAATACATGCTATTTTATTCCAAAGAAGTGTTCTATAAACGTTCATTAATAATTCATTTCTGTCAAAGCTGGAACGGGAAGATTTCATACCATATTGTTGCTACTATTTGCTGACTGGTGGAGTCTGCAAATTCTATTGGAGATACTACAATATGAAGGAAAGTTTGGTTACCGTAGTTACTTAGAAATGTTTCTTCAAATTTCACTTCCTTCACGCGCTTGTGTCAGTAAAGCCCAAGCAGTCATGGGTGGGTGAAGAGTGGGTTCAGGAAGAAAGTGGTCAAATCTTCTGTGACCAGTGCTATAAAGATCATTAAAAAATATAATTTTTTCCCAAATATTTTTATTATATGTGACATCAGTGAAATATGGTACCAAATATTCTATAGGTCTAATTATTTTACTTCATATATGACACTAAAACTATAAAGCATAAAGGAAGACGTAAGAATTAGGCTCAGAGCTGCTGGTCATTCTTATGGAATGCAAAAATATTGCCTTGACACTTTCAGGTGAAAGACAACAAGATAATATATATATTTAATATTTTTTTCCCCTATTTTTATATAACATATTCAGCAATTCAATGAATTAATGTATTAATACAGTTGTATAAAACAGGACATTTTGCAGAAGTAGGTGTGGATTCAAACTCTGATTTTAGTCTTTTATTGAGTAACTATTATGAAAGATAAGTTACCTACCAAAATATGATTTAATTTCAAATAATATAATTGTTTTTTCGGTCCTCGTATAAGATTCCCCTCTTGATTGCTCCTTGATGTCATTTTTCTCTTCTATAATATTTCCAAAGGACACTTTGACAGGTTTGGATAAGAGTGAGCAACATCTGACAGGTAAAATTGTTTAGAATATTTCAAGATACACAGCTTGCTCTAGGCAATAAAAGCCTATCATCTTCCATATACCTATCTTTCTTATATAGAAGTATATAAAACACACACATGTGGGTGTTTATAATCCTTATATAAATATATACATGTACACATATAAGTGTAGCTTTTGATCTATCAAATAGTAGACCTGGACAGTTTTCCTCTTTCTTGTGGTGGACAGAAGGTAAACAAAGAATGGACACCCCTGCATGAAATTGAGATGAAAAGTGAGTGTGACCTTTGAGAAACCAACCCAAAATGCATATCACTCAGTTCTAGTTGTGATGTTATTTGTATATGCATTTTGGCATTTTAACCACGCTTGACCCTTTCTGTCCCTTTTATGAAGCTTTAAGACAGACACTTAGGAACTGAAATTAAGATAAAATTTCTCCATTCTGAACAACTTCCTTTCCCTAACATGCACTTCTGTTTCAGGTTTCTTAAGGTTCAGTAAAGCAGCTTACTGAAGAAAACAGAAATTCTGAAACTTTCATAAGTCCTGTTTATGATGATAGAGAGTGGCACTACATGACCATTTGCCCACGAGTAGAACAGTGCCACTGATTGGATTAGAGCAGGAGAGACTAATGCAGTTATGTCCTTAAGGGTTAGAAGAAAAATGAATCTTTCACCTCCGTGAGTGAGTACAACCAGCAATTCAAAAGCATTATATCTGTGAGGTAGTTTGCAGGATCTGTTCTATTTGTCACTGGAATTGGCTGTAGAGCATTTGGCAAAATCTGAGTTGTTTCAACCCTGGATCATTATCCCAAAGTCCCCTTCTGTGCTTAAACTTTAAAAGTAGTTTGGGGGCATCTGAAAAGAAAGGGAAAATCATAACACATTTCTGCAGTTTACAGCAATACCGTTACTTAATACTTCTGAAAACAACTGCTACTTGCAGTTGCATAGGACTTCAGTACTATGAGATTCACAGAAGCATATCTGAAAAATATCCTGAGATTAAGTAGAATATTTTCCAAGACACCTAAATGAACAAGCTTCCCAAGCCTCAGTTATATGCACCAGACCTCAGGGGGGCAACCAATTTTCTTGTACAACTTGGTAATTAATGGGTTTACTACTGTATGGATGAGCATTTTCTACAGAATGTTGCTACATGTCCAGAGAATCATTTGGAAGATTTCATTCTGGATATTTTTAAACACAACCTTAAATGATAAAAAGGAAATTCACCCCTCTAAGCCCATAATCTCCTGACAGAAATATTATTATGAGATAGTACAGATGATTTAACTATTTCTTTTGATGAATGATAACCAATACTTTTTTCTGCTTGTAAGTTGTTTGCTAATGAAAGTAAATTTAAAAAAAAAAAAGCTTTTTAATAGTATTGTTTTTCATTTGCAAGAATGTTTTTTTTGAATCTATACCTCAGTTGTTTTGCCAACAGTGGTGGTTTTCTTTCTCATCAGAAGTACATTGGCTATCACTAGTCACCTGTGGTAATAGAACAAACTGACTGTTTCTGTGAAGTTCTAAGTTCTTCTTCCTATTTTTTTAACAGATTATTTTCAAACACAGATTAATGAATGCATAACAGACAAAAAATTTCATATAAAATTCTTTTTCAGTGCAGTATAGGGGCTTTCACAGATGGTCTGTCTTCATCAAGGGTACATTTTCACATTAACACACAGCTAAGGCAACTCACTAAATTCAGGAGAACAATCACAGTATCCTGTGACCTACTCCACTGGATATTTCCACTCAGAAATGTGCACATATATTAAGTCTCATTAATTTTGTCTATTATTACACAAATAACAATTATCTAGTGCCATTATTAACTACAAAAATAAAAATTTCCCTTGATTTTCTCCTGCTCTTAGAGAACAGTCAATCAGGGCTCAAACCTCAGTAGAATCTTTCATCATGAGAATGATTAACAAACTGTAAAAACTGGAAATAGCTTCACAAATTGACATGTACAATGGAATTTGGAGCAGTTGTTGTATTCACGTAGAGAAATGAAAGGTTCTCCTCTTTCCTAATCCCCCCAAACCACTCAGAATGTGGATATCAGGAGTAATTCATTCCTAAGATGGGTCGTATCATAGAATCAAGGAATCATAGAGTGGTTAGAGTTGGAAGGAATCTTAAAGATCACCTAGTTCCAACCCCCCTGCCATGGCCAGGGACACCTTCCAATACACAAGGTTGCTCAAAGTCCCATCCACCCTGGTCTTGAACACTTCCAGGGATGAGACATCCACAACTTCTCTGGACCACCTGTTCCAGTGCCTCACCACCCTCACAGTAAAGAATTACTGCCTAACATCTAATCTAAATCTACCTTCTTTCAGTTTAAAACTGTTACCCCTTGTCCTATTGCTAAGCTCCCTGACAGTCACTCTCCGCCTTTTCTGTAGGCTCTCTTTAAGTACTGAAACATTGCTATAAGGGTTCCCTGCAGCTTTCTCTTCTCCACGCTGAACAACCCCAACTCTCTCAGCTTGTCCTCATAGGAGAAGTGCTCCAGCCCTCTGATCATCTTTGTGGCCCTCCTCTGGACTCCCTCCAACAGGTCTGTGTCCTTCTTATGTTGTGGGCTCCAGAGCTGGACGCAGTACTCCAGGTGGAGTCTCACCAAAGTGGAGTAGAGGGGCAGAATCACCTCCCTTCACCTGCTGGCCATGCTTCTTTTGATGCAGCCCAGGATGCAGTTGGCTTTCTGGGCTGTGACCGCACATTACTGGCTCATGTTGAGCTTCTCATCAACCAACAACCCCAAGTCCTTCTCCTCAGGTCTGCTCTCAATCCATTCTCCTCTCAGCCTGTATTCGTGCTTGGGATTGCCCCAACCAACATGCACAACATTGCACTTGGCCTTGTTGAACTTCTTGAGGTTCACACAGGCCCACTTCTCAAGCCTGTCAATGTCCCTCTGGAGGGGATCCCTTCCCTCCAGTATGTCAACCACTCCACACACCTTGGTGTTGTCGGCAAACTTGCTTAGGGTGTACTCAATCCCACTGTCCATGTCACTAACAAAGATATTAAATAGTACTGGTCCCAGTACTGACCCATGAGGAACACTACTCATCACTGCTCGCCACTTGGACATGGGGCCGTTAACCATGACTCTGAGTGTGGCCACAAAGACAGTTCCTTATCCACCCAGTGGTCCATCTGTCAAATCCATATCTCTCCAATTTCAAGACAAGGGTTCTGTGCGGGACAGTGTCAGATGTCTTGCACAAATCCAGGTAGGTGATGTCAGTTGCTCTTCCCTTATCCACCAACACTGTAGCACCATCATAGAAAGCCACCAAATTTGTCAGGCACAATTTGCCCTTAGTGAAGCCCTGTTGGCTGTCACTGATAACCTCCTTCTTTTCCATGTACCTTAGTATAGTTTCCAGTAGGATCTGCTCCATGATCTTGCCAGGCACAGAGGTGAGACTGACCAGCTTGCAGTTTCCCAGGTCTTCCTTTTTACCCATTTTAAAAATAGGGGTTATATTTGCCCTTGTCAGGTCAGCGGGAACTTCACCAGACTGCCACGACTTCTCAAATATGGTGGATAGTGGCTTAACAACTTCATTCGCTAGTTCCCTCAGGACCCACAGGTGTATCTCATCGGGTCCCATGGACTTGTGCATCCTTCAAGTTCTTCATCTGGTCTCAGACCTGGTCTTCTCCTACAGTGGGCAGTTCCTCATTCTCCCAGTCCCTGCTTTTGCTTTCTGCTTGGGCGGTGCAGTTAGACCCCTTTCCAGCGGAGAACGAGGCAAAAAAGTCATTGAGTACCTCAGCCTTGTCTGTATCCCAGGTGACCAGGTCTCCGTTTCCTTCTGGAGAGGGCCCACATTTTCCCTAGTCTTCCTTTTGTCACTGACATACCTATAGAAGCTTTTCTTGTTGCCCTTGATGTCCCTGGCTAGATTTACCTCTGTCTGGGCTTTAGCTTTCCTAAACTGATCCCTGGCTGCTCAGAAAATTTCTCTGTATTCCTCCCAGGCTACTTATCCTTGCTTCCACACTCTCTAAGCTTCATTTTTGCTTTTGAGTGTGTCCAGGAGCTCCTTGTTCATCCATGCAGGACTCCTGGCATTTTTGCCTGACTTCCTCTTCATTGGAACGCATTGCACTTGAACTTGGAGGAGGTGATCCTTGAATATTAGCCAGCTTTCTTGGGCCCCTCTTCCTTCCAGGGCTTTATCCCACTGTACTCTGCCAAGAGGTCAAAGTCTGCCCCCCTGAAGTCCAGGGTAGCAAGCTTACTTTGCACCCTCCTCGCTGCCCTAAGGATCTTGGGCTCCACCATTTCATGGTCACTGCAGCCAAGGCTGCCCTTGAGCTTCACACCCCCCACCAGCCCCTCCTTGTTGGTGAGAACAAGGTCTAGTACAGTACCTCTCATTGTCGGCTCCTCTACCACTTGGAGAAGGAAGCTATGGTCCATGCATTCCAGGAACCTCCTGGGTTGCTTATGCCCTGCTGTGTTGTTCCTCCAACAGGTATCGGGGTGGTTGAAGTCCCCTGTGAGGATGAGGGTTGCTCCTATCTGTGTCTAGAGGGCCTCATCCATGCGGTTTTCCTGATCAGGTGGCCTGTAGCAGATCCCTACTGTAATGTCAGCTGTCCCTGGCCTCCCTATATTCCTGACTCATAAGGTCTTGGGTCGGCTTCTTGTCTGTCCCCAGGTGGAGCTCCATGCACTACAGCTGGTCCTTGACATTGAGGGTGACACCCCCTCTTCATCTTCCCCACCTGTCCTTCCTGAAAAGCCTGTATCTTTCCATTCCAACACTCCAGTTACAGCAGCTATCCCACCACATCTCCACGATGCCGATAAGGTCATAGCTCTGCAGGCATGCGCACATCTCCAACTCCTGTTTGTTCTCCATGCTACATGCATTTGCATGAAGACATTTAAGCTGCGCCCCCGATGAAGCTGACTTTCTGGTCAGAGTGGCTAGTTTTCCTTTATGCTGCACTCTAGGTGCTCTCCTGCTGACCTGGAACCCTTCTGCAGGCTTTGGACATCTATAACTGTGTCCAGTTTTGGGCCCCCCAGTTCAAGAAGGATAGGGAACTACTGGAGAGAGTCCAGTGGAGGGGTACAAAGATGATCAAGGGAATGGAGCACCTCTCTTATGAGGAAAGGCTGAGAGACCTGGGTCTGTTTAGCCTGGAGAAGAGACCACTGAGAGGGGATCTTATCAATTCTTATAAATATCTAAAGGGCGGGCGTCGAGAGGATGGGGCCAGACTGTTTTCAGTGGTGCCCAGGGACAGGACAAGGGGCAACGAGCACAAACTGGAATATAGGAAATTCCATCTGAACACAAGGAAAAACTTGTTTACTTTGAGGGTAACAGAGCACTGGAAGAGGCTGCGCAGAGAGGTTGTGGAGTCTCCTTCTCTGGAGATATTAAAAACCTGACTGGATGTGTTCCTGTCCAACCTGCTTTCAGTGAACCTGCTTTGGCAGGGACATTGGACTAGATGATCTCTGAAGGTCTCTTCCAACACCTACCATTCTGTGATTCTATGATTCTGTGTTTACTGGTATTTGTATCATATTGATAGGAGTGGGATGGATTGCAGTTCCTCTCCCCTGGCAACTCCATTTTAAAGCCCTCTTTACGAGCTTGGCAACCCTCTGACCAAAGATGATCTTCCCGTTCTCAGGGAAAGGGGTATCAGTTTTCCCAATACCTTTTCAATAATTATACTGTGTTTTGGTTGTGGTGCAGGTTTTTAAATCTTCCCGCTATCTGGTTTCCTAGATGCTATGAAGGTTTATGAACAATACAGTTGAAGACATGGGACAGGTTCTCATGATTTCTTCCCAAGTTTGTCTAAACAGAGACTATTCCCATGTAAATACACTCTCTGACCTACTGTAGTCTTGATTAAATTTATGTGCTTGATTACCACATTTTTTTCTTATTAAATAGCAACAGGATAAGATGATTAAATACATCAGTATTCTCATAAAAAATGTAGTTTAATTTCAATTCTTATCTAGTCATCAGTCTTATTGCGCCCTTTGTTATGCAGAGTATACTTTGTACTTTTTTAGCTACTTTGACTGTTGCCTTATTTAATGGATTCCTTGTATTTTGGTGTTTCCTTTTATTTTTTTACCAAATACACTAAGCCAGATATTAGGACAGCAAACTCCAGAGTTTTACGGAATAAATAACATCTCCTGTCTTTGTGGAAGTATGAAAAATATCCATCAACATCAAAAGTCAATTTCCAGCTCTCTCCTCCCAGAACCTGACTCTAAGAAATGTGTTTAATTTGTAACTTACATTTTATTTCTCAGTATCAATTTTCCTAGTTTGAAGAAATTAAATTAAAATAATTAGTTTCATATGGTGTTAAAAGACTAACATAAGCAGTGTTTTTGTGGGTATCAATTTCTTGAAACATGCCTGTTTATTTGAATAGCAGAAATTCTACGTGAATACAAATAAATAACGTAACATGAAAATCTAGAATTTGAAGGACTACAAAGTATAAACCAAAGTAGATGAATTTTTACAATTTTCCCAGTAACTTCCTTGAAGCCTAAGAACAGATCCTAATTCATTTAATTTTTGTAATCCATTCTTTAACAGTGCCATGCATTCTTTGACTTTTTCTAGAGGGACTGGTAGATGCTGAGCACTTCAGAAATCCAGTTTATTAAGAAAATCCTTTCCTATTGGAGCCTGTTAGGCAACTTCTACCATGTACAAAGTGTCTCTGCAAGCTGGACATAGGTAGTTTCAGATTACAAAGCAATTATTTTTTGGTAATACACACAGTAGATAGCTAGGACTAATAAACTATTAGCCTAATATCCTTACCATCCCCAATGAGACATTTAATGAGTCCCTGCTAACCTGGCAGGCAACAACTGGGTGAGGATGGGTTGGCCTCCAGTGTCCCCAGGCACCGGGACACCCTCCGTGTCGCTGAGCTGCCATCTTTCAAGTCCCTTTTTTCTTTAGGGCTTATACCTGTTCATGTTGGCATTTTTTCCTTGAGCAGTTAAATTTCACTGTCTTGACAAGGGTGCTATTGTCTGGGCCTTTATACATCTCAGGTTGCCCGGCTTTAGCTTACGTATGTCCAGGTCACATAGGTCGCAGGCTGCAAGCACCTGAAACCCTCAGCCAAGGGTTATAGTATTTTTGTTCAAACAGAAGATGCTATGGGTGAGGTGGATTATGTGTTTGTACAGATTTAAAGTCTCAAATCCATGCCAAAAGCTGTAAAATGTGTTTTGGCCAATAATTGCATTTAAAATATTCTGAGTTCCCCAGTATTTTTTCTCGTGCAAAGACGGCATATGCAGCAAAGGGCTTAGATGTTGCCTGCCTACAAACAAATGAATTATCAATGATCTGCTGGATGGGACATTTACTCATCTTTGTCCTTACACTATAGTTTTAGAAAGACAGTTATTACTGCTTGCTTAGTCTGTATCTATACCAGTAAAACACGCGTTTGGGTCCACTCTCTGGAACTACAACCAAGTGGTATGGAGTGGTCTGTGGCCATGCTGCTAAATTCTTTAACCCTCCAAAATAGTGTGATCATACCCAAACTCCTTAATGGAAGAGCCTATGGTGCAAAGCTCACACTACCTCCAGGGCTGGAAAGGTGTTAGTGAGCTCAGGCCAAAACTGCCTGGAACAAATCTAACCACTTCCAGAGAAGACGACCACCTACCAGCACCCTTCAGTGTTCCCCAGCATTGCTTGTGCACTTAATATCCAACTAACCTGCGTTATGACTTTGTGATAGAAAGGACTTGATTTCAGTTATTACAATGCAAATATCTGACCTCTTATTTTTGCAAGGGTTAAAGATTCAACAGTAGAAAATACACCGTCCAGACAAATTTTTGTTTTAATTTATCTTATAATCTACTGTTGAATTATTTATCGTACTCCTCGGTATTATGAACAGTTTTATAATAAAAGTTCGAAAACCAAAAGGGAATTCTGGCCAAGGTCAGCCTGACTTTCTGTAGCGTATGTTAAAAATTGGTAAACATATTTCTCACCATTAGTTCCCAGATCTAAATTATTGCTATTATTAAATGCTATTGCTATTAAATTCTATTAATAATGCTATTATTAAATGTTGTTTATTGTTTTTATGTGTCCCCCCAAAATTAAAACAGCAATACGCTCACTTAATATTGGAGAAGTGTATTTATACACGCTTCATCCACACAAAACCTTAAAATTACTGTGCAAAGGAAATGAGAAAGAGCTTGAGTGTAATTTGTAATAGATAGATTGTGGGTTAACTGTATAGCAAGTCTACCTCTACCAAGAAGAGGTGTTAAGGCTGTGTGACAAAAGTCCTTCAGCAGGGTTTTTTCTTCCTTTGAAAAGGACTCTGGGCAAAAAGAACACTGCTGGGTCCGCTGCAAGGTACTCATAGAAAATTTTCCTCTGTATCTTTCCATTCTAGGGAAGGATTGTGCTGTTCTGTGAAACAGGAATACTTTTTATTTGAAAGAACAAATCCTCTAGATTCCAAGAAACCTGATCAGTCCTGATTGCAGTAATCCCAAAGAAAAATACCGTGTATTTTTTTCCTTATCTAAAACATTTTCTTCCCCCCCCACCCCGGATAAATAACGTTTCTGACTAGATATACTTAGGGATAGGGGAAGAGAGGGACATGACATTGTGCCCCACAAACTTGTGCACCACCTATGAAAATTCAAAAAAGGGGATTAAGTTTGCTTAATGTTTTTTTTAACACGAAATAATTATTTTGTAGTATAACTGTGTGTATTAATAAAATAGGTTATTGCTAGCTTTCTAGTACTTTCTGCAATTTTTTAGCTTCCTTTGGGCATCATCACATAAATGACCTATAACACTGTTTCAGGGAAGCAGACTGAAGTCACAGTAATGACTTAGCCCCTTTTTTGTCAGTTCCTAGGTCATCTTTGCAAATGAGTAACAAAAAGATGACAGGAACCTTTGAATGCCTTTTGGGCTCTAATTATAGAATCATAGAATCATAGAATAAGTGAGGTTGGAAAGGACCATTAAGATCATCAAGTCCAACCGTTAACCTACCCTGATTTAAAAACACCCACTTCTAAACCATGTCCCTAAGCACCTCATCTACCCTTTTCTTAAACACCTCCAGGGATGGTGAATCCACCACCTCTCTGGGCAGCCCATTCCAATGTTTAATAACCCTCTGAGTGAAAAAATGCTTCCTAATATCCAATCTAAACCTGCCCTGACATAACTTGAACCCGTTTCCTCTTGTCCTATCACTTGCCACGTGGGAGAAGAGGTCAGCCCCCATCTCTCTAAAACCTCCCTTCAGGTAGTTGTAGAGGGTGATAAGGTCACCCCTCAGCCTCCTCCTCCCCAGGCTAAACAACCCCAGCTCCCTCAGTCGTTCCTCATAAGGCTTGTCCTCCAGACCCCTCACCAGCCTGGTAGCCCTTCTCTGGACACGCTCCAGCACCTCAATGTCCTTCTTGTAGTGAGGGGCCCAAAACTGAACACAGTACTCGAGGTGAGGCCTCACCAGTGCCGAGTACAGGGGGATGATTACTTCCCTACTCCGGCTCACTACACTATTCCTGATGCAGGCCAGGATGGTGTTGGCCTTCTTGGCTGCCTGGGCACACTGCTGGCTCATACTCAGCCGGCTGTCCACCAACACCCCCAGATCCTTCTCTGCCAGGCAGCTTTCAAGCCACTCCGCCCCCAGTCTGTAACACTGCATGAGGTTGTTGTGACCCAAGTGCAGGACCCGACACTTGGCCTTGTTGAACCTCATACCATTGGCCTTTATATTGGCCATACCATTATAGCTTAATGTTCTTCTTCAGTCTTCTCAGATTTGCTTAAAATGTTGTTCTTGTTGGAAATAAAACCTTTAACAGCTGAAATCTTCTCTTCCTTTAAAAGAGATTGGGTAACATGTATGGCTCAAGTGATTAGGAGTAACATTAGTCACACTTGTACTATAAATCACACATCATTTTTCCAAGAAAGGAAAGAGGATGAAGAAAAAGCAAAGCTTGCTTTATATTATTACTGTGCCTAGAAATGACTGTGCAGCTGCAACAGAGAAATAAATGAGAAGCAGATAATTAATGTTTTCTGCTTAGTTTTTTTATATTCAGTACGTATTGGATCTTTTACCTAATCACTTTAATATGTGCTAATCAGACTTTGTCGTTGGAGGCTCACCAGTGCCAGCTGTTCATGCACAAGACTGAGAACAAAGCAGTCACTTAACTCCAGTCTAGTTCTTTTTCTCTTCCATGCACATCTATCTTCCTGCTGCTTTTGGACTATCTAGGATCTGGCTGCATGTCAAAACAATGTTGTGAGACCTGATTATCTCAGCATTAAAAATGAATTTGCTATATAAATTGTAGGATGTCTGTTTGCACAGAAATCCAGTGCTACATTTTCTGCTACAGATGACTACCTTTCTTTAAAGGAGAATGAGGCAGCTCACCAGGGACCCTTCACAACACGGACCTAGGGGTACCTTGTGTGCCAGCTCCACTCTTACATCTCCAAGTACAGGAGATGCAATCCCTACCATGTAACAATGTCCCCTACCAGTGTTTGCTGGGTCAAATTCCTTTCTGATCATTCCCTTTCTTCAAGTACACTTTTGAAATCTCATTTGGAAATACCAGAGAGCTGGGGAGAGCTCCCCAACCCAGATTTACTCCACTTGAAAGATTCTCCTGGTTTTGCCTTTTAGAATAATAATTCTGTCATCTGCAGCAGGAGAGAGAAGGCAAACTGAGCTATAGAGCACCATCTGGTCCAGTGGGTAACTGAAGATCTTTTAAAAAAAGCCCTTCTGTTATTTTGTGCGTATGTTGGTTCAGCTCTGTCTAAAATGACACGTAAGGCACTAATTAGCTGGTTTCTTCTCACTTGCCCAAACCATCATTAAATTAGTTTTGTCTCTATTGTGATAAGTGTAAATAAGGACTAATATATATTTTGAATGTAAGAGATTCATTTACAAAGGAAATTATACTGAAATGTAAATATTCCTGGGCATGAAATATTCTTTTGTTTGCATGCGAACTTTCTAATGAAGCATCATTGACATCTTACTGACTATGTGACAAGTCAAAAATTCTGTTCACAGATAGCATATGCTGCTGATATTAGACTTTAGTACCTCCAGCAATAGCCCCTGTTCCGTGGGCAGGCAGTTTCACCAGAGGAGATGCAAGCAGCTATGAGAGCGTGGGTCTGCATTACCAAAGTGAACAGCTCCTCACTACCATTTTAGCAAGCAAGCACACAATGAAGCTGGAGAACTACTGCAATCTAAAATAACTCTCTGTGTCTTTCACAATTTATTTATTTGTTTGTTTGTTTAATCTGAACCCATTTCCCAAGCAGGTCTGTCATGTGCTCCAGTAGCCAGTTGAGCTGGAGCAACTGACTGGAACTCTCTCTGAGATTGTTTCCTCTGAATTGCAGCCTGTACCCTGCTGAGATCAACCATGAAGAAATGCCGCAGTGAATCCCAGCCAATTCTCTGCCTTTATCAAGCCATGCTCATCAGTTAAAATCGAAGCAAGCCTAGTGGGGCATGCACTTTCCTTAACTGAACAAGTCCTCATGCAATTCTAGAGAAAGGAGTATTATATAGAGAGGGTTTGCTTGTTTATTAATGATAATTATCTAGTGGTATATTTGCTACAGATCCTGAAGGAATTTTTTTTTGTCTCTAACATGCTGCACTGGTTGATCTAGAAGCTTAACTGTAAGCTATGAGATCACTTGGGCTGGGCAAAGTCTCAGAAGTGGAGAGTGATTGAGAAGAGTGATTGAGAAGAAAGGATATTGAGAGAGTCAGTGTTTTAGCAGCTATAGAAAAACTGGGAACCAGGTCGGCCTCAGTGTCAGCTGAGGATACCAAAACCAGGAATCACCCTGATAAGCTAAGGGCATGCAGAGTGTTTGGTTTCTTTGGTGAGCCACCAGGTTGTCTCAAGTTTTATTGTTATGAATACAAGTTCTGGTTTTTGTCCTTGCTCATGTGTGAAGAGACTGGAAAATTTCTTCCCAAAGACTGCCAGCCTTTAGATACTTCTTATTATCTGGTAATGCAGATAGCTGATACTAAATAAAGTAATTGTATTTATTTATTTAACCACAACACATGAAATTTTACACGGCAGATAATAGATTGTCCTTAAACTTTTTTTAAATACAATAATAAAAAAAGACAGTAAAGTTGCTTTAACGTCTGCAACAACATTACTGGTTCTACACCCTCCTAGATGATTACTGATGGCATGATTAGAGAGTCCAGTGGTTGTTTTTAGGGTCCTTCAGTGGTTCTTAACAAATCTTAAAGCTTTGCCTGTTTAGTACACAAGAGTAAAGTCTTTCTAAGGCACAAAGACCTTATTGGTCTAGAAAAGTAAAAATTGAAGAATTGGACCAACATAATGGTCCATTTCTACATCTTCTATGGATATGTGTGTGTGCATGTGTAGGAAGAGAGAGTGAGAGAAAAGAGAGAGAGACTTATGTTTATATTTCCTAAAATGATTTAGAAACCATATTTCAATTTGTGGTGATCCCACAGACTGTTCTGGCAAAAGTCTCTCAGATTTAATTTGAAGATTTTTTTGATGTAAAGATTATCTCTACATCTCCTCTGTTTTCATTTTTTGTATTTATATCTTACAAAAAATGTAATTTAGAAATTCTAGCAAACTCCTCCTGCTTAACCTAAGCGGAGCCTTGATTCCTACTATACTAAACCGAACTGTACTAAACTAAACCATTTTACTGGGTTTGTATGGCAAGGTTTTGGTGGCGGGAGGGCTATAGGGGTGGCTTCTGTAAGAAGATGCCAGAAGCTTCCCCCATGTCCGATAGAGCCAATGCCAGCCAGCTCCAAGATGGACCAGCTGCTGGCCAAGGCCAAACCCATCAGCGATGGTCGTAACACCTCTGTGGTAACATCTCTAAGTAGGGGGGGCAAAACCCTAGCGCAACAGGAATTACAATGAGAGAGGGGAGTGACAATATGTGAGAGCAACAACTCTGCAGACACAAAGGTCAGTGAAGAAAGAGGGGAATGAGGTGCTCCAGGGACTGGAGCAGAGATTCCCCTGCAGCCCATGGTCAAGACCATGGTGAGGCAGGCTGTCCCCCTGCAGCCCATAGAGGTTAATGGTGGAGTGGATATCCACCTGCAGCTCATGGAGGATCCAACGCCAGAGCAGGTGGATGCTCAAAAGAGGCTGTGACCCTGTAGAAAGCCCACAGTGGAGTAGGTTTGCTGGCAGGACTTGTGACCCTGTGGGGACCCACACTGGAGCAGTCTGTTCCTGAAGGACTGTACTACATGGAAAGGATAATTTTTTTGCTGGAGCAAAGTTTGTGAAGAACTGCAGCCCAAGGGAAGGCCTTGTGATGAAGAATTTTGTGAAGGACTGTGTCCTGTGGGAGGGGTCCCACGCTGGAGCAGGGGAAGAGTGTTGGGATTCCTCCCCCTGAGGAGGAAGAAGCGGCAGAGACAACATGTGTTGAACTGACTGCAACCCACATTCCCCATTCCCCCATGCTACTGGGAAGGAGGAAATAAAGAAAAATCAGGATTGAAGTTAAACCCAAAAAGAAGGGGGGGGTGGGGAAAGGTGTTTTTTTAAAATTTGGTTTTATTCTCATATTCCTACTCTGATTTGATTGGTAATAAATTAAATTATATTTTTCACCAAGTATAGTCTGTTTGCGTGTGACAGTAATTGGTGAATGATCTCACCCTGTCTTTATCTTGACCCACAAGCCTTTCACTATATTTTCTTTCCCCTGTCCAGCTGAGGAAAGGGAGTGATAGAGTTGCTTTGGTGGGCACCTGGTATCCAGCCAGGATCAACCCACCACACTGGCTAACTAGAAAAAAAAAAATAATTCTGCAACAAAACTTAGAAAAACCTGGGTAATTAAATAAATAAGTAAAACCTAGACTAATGTGATTTTCTTGTGTCATTAATTCTCTTGGGCCCCACATTTCAGTTATTTGAAATGCATTTGGGAACTTCGACTTTTCATGTTGTAGCAAGAAGACACAAAAACTTGGAGAGCTGTATTAAAAAATGTATCTTTTTATATCTGTATATTTGGTCAAATAAGCAGATCATCTTTCTGTCCTAGTGGAGATAATGAGACTTGAGTCTTCTGGAATCATAATACATTGCATTGAAGAAATAACATCTGTTATTCTGAAGGCTTAGTTTGACTGCCAGTTTTCTATTACTATGAGGTTTTTTTTTTTTTTTCAAATGTCCTCAGATGATTTTGCCTTCTTTCATTCAGAAGGCAGATGCCAAGAGAGTTTGATGGCCACTTCTGCCTAACGCATTGATGACAAGAGCCATATTGCAATAACTACGATATAGTATATTTGTTGGTTGAAGCCTAACTTGCCAATTGCCCATATCAGCTTTTGTTACCAGTCTTTATATGAAATGGAAGCACTCAACTTTAAGTGAGAAGAGCCTTTTTCTCTTTAATGGAGAGGGCAAACAAATTCATTTACAGGCAGCCCTTCTTTTGTAACTTTTAAATAATTTACTCATTGCACATCAAAACTGAATACATCTGGGGTGAATCATTTACAGCGACAAGGTATATAAGGTAGTGTCAGTTCCCATATAAACTTTCAGTAGCTAACATCCTATCCATTATGAGAATGAGACGTAAGAGAATGAGAGATAAGGGAGGAAAAAAAGAATGAATGAAACCTTGAAATCTTTGGAAAAGGGCTATAAGATGAATCAGTCTCCATCTGAAATGTTTATTGGATTAACAGCTTCATACTGACTTTAGTTCTCTTTTGTTATTCCTAGAACTCAACTCTATGATGTCATGCTGCTTTTTATAACAAAATGTAAGCATACACATCACTGTGTGCCATTTAAACAATACTGAAATAACCTTATGTTTATATGACTTTCTAGAGTATTTCACATAAACTGAAAATAATTTAATCTTACTATTCAGAGCTGTGACCACAGAAAAGTATTACCAGTTGATCTTATGTTTTTATTCTCAAAATAGGTGAGATGAGCTAAGTTACTGCCTTTCAAATAAATGCAAAACAAAGTAATTCACTGAAGATGTCTACACAATTACTAATAACTTATTTGTTATAGATGACATGAAGCTCATGGAAAGACTTGCTAATGAAAAACTGAAAAAATGCTTCTAGTTGCTTTACTATCACAGCGCTAACTATTTAAATTACGATGTCATGAAACAGAACTGATGAATTGTTAGGAAAAAGTACATTAACTCCTCTCTTTAAGGGAAAGATAAAATTGTATTTACTACAAAGAGTAGAAAGGCATTGGAATATTTTCCTGGATTGTGTTCTCTGATTATTAAACTTTCTTAAAATGTGTGTTCTGTTTCCCATTAACCCATTTATTTAGTAGATTTTTTATTCATGGAGTACATTCTGAATGTAGTCCATAAAGATAAAAGAGGTTTAGGATTAAAAACTCTGGCACGAAAATGACATTATCTGTTGGTAGGGAATTCAGATATTCAGTACTTATTGTTTTCTGGATCTGATCTAACGCACACAGAAGCTTATGGAATTACTACCTCTAATATCAGTGATGTTTTAGATGATATTCTGACTTTAAAGTTCAGAGATGCTCCCATCTTAATGACTGTCACATGTGGGAATAATTCAAACTTAAAAGAAACAAGTTTTTGCATAGAGGAAGGTTAGGATTTCCTTTTACAAAGTTTTGTAGACTGTTGAGATACAAAGAAGTATCATAGCAGGTTTATGTAAGTACTGGCAATTTTGAGTAAGTTAATACTCAGCCATTGGCTTCCCATTTAGAAAGGAATTTCTCCATGTTTATAATGTTTTTAACTTTGAAAGTGTAATTAATTTATTTTAAATTAATACTTCACGGAAAACATCAAACCAAAAATATGCATTTTCCTAAAGCTTGTACTGTCTTAATAAATTGTCTATTTAACAATGCAATTTTCAGCATAAGACTTGTAAGTCCATAGAGAATGTTAAGAAAGTTCATCTCTTCTGGAAGTATGAGATTTTCTTCTGTTTTAGAGAAGAAGACAAAAAGAGAAGAAAAAAATTTGCTATTTATAAGAAAGAAACCACAGAAAGAGTGTGAGTTCTGAATGACTGCAGATCAAATTTTCCTTTTTCATTGCATCTAAAGCCTTTCAGAATATTTCCATTCTAAATTATTTAGTCTGTCTGGGGAATGTAAAGAGAAAATGAAATGCTGGATGGATTTAGTGACACACTTACCGCTACGTGCTTAGCTGTTTTCAGGTTGCATTGAAGTTAAAGGAAAAGCAAATGTGGTACAATAATGGGTTGAGCATTTACCGCCTTGTCAGTCAGGCTTGTAGATGATTAATTATGTCTGTATGTAGAAACTTTTAAAATATTTGACTGATGCACGTTGTTAAAAGATTATACAACCATTTAGTAGAAGATTTGGCATATGTATAGGCATAACACCAGTTCAAAATCTAGTCAAATTGTCTCAGAAGGATCTAGACAATCCTCAAAAAATGCTGTATGTTTAAATGCATCAGTTTTAATGGAAGTGAGATTCAGACACACTAGTGTGTGTGCCAGTGTACTCTGTATGAATCACTGAGGGTGTTGTCTATGGATACTGCTAGCCTTTTATTTAGGGTTTTGTTTCATGGGCGGAAATTACTTGAGCTTGGCTTGCCAAAATGGAATTTTGCACATTAAAAAAAAAAAAAAGTACTGAACACTTTGCTTAGAAATACATTACAGACTTTTGAAGTAGGCTATAGAAAGTACTAGAGTAAAACAAGAAACATTTATGAACTCCGATTTAAATACATACATGAAATTAACAGGGAAGGAAATACATGCAAAAGTATGCATTTGATTTCAACTTCCTAGCAATAATTGGTCACATAACATGTGTAACTCACAAAGCTTTAAAGTGCTGTACAATGAACGAATTCACACTGTTAGCTTTACAGCAGAGAAGAACAGGGAGATTAATTGTCAGCAATTCTCTCTAAATTACACATGCAATTGAAAGCACAGCACTCTATGAATACAGCTAAGATATTCTGAGGAGTAATCCCCTGGCCAAACTAACATTAACAGACTTTATTATCTACCTGGAGCCATCAGCTGATAAATCTTTCCAATGACAGTGTAGTAAGTGGGAGCACAGATGGGAGTAGTCTTTATCACTTTTATCACTTCTACTGCTTTTATCACTTTAAGGCTGCTTTCCTCTAGGGTGAGATTCATCAGAATCCAAAGTCCTGAGAACCTGAGAAATCTGAGAAAAACAGAGGCATTACAATACCACTACTACACTGTTTTGTGGTTGTGATGGAGGCACTTGCAATGTCAACAGTGTAGTGATGGTGGCTGGCTGCTTTTCTTTTTTTTTTCTATGGCCACAGGCTTCACATTCAGGAACTTCTGTTAGTTTTCGTCCGCTTCCTTCAATTTGCAAATCTCTTGCACACTCTCCCTCAAAGAAAGGGAACAAACTAAAGTTTGAACTGTTTGGAGCAGATAGAATACAGTGATAAAACCAACTATGGGAAAAAAGAGGAACAGTTACAATAAGACGAACCCTTCACTTAGAGTACTGTGCTTTCCTCCACATTTTAACTATTAATGACATTGCATAAGGTTTTTTAAAACCTGAAAAAGCACACTAAGCTCCTCATATGGAAAAAAAAGTAAGATATTTGGTACAAAACACTGTTACTATTACTTTCTGTTTTAAAACTTTCAGACTGTTTTTTAATCTACTGGGTGAAATATAACATAGATTTCTGATTCTGTCATGCAAGATCCTGGCTCATTATTTGGGGCTGCAAATGCTTTGAATTTAGTTTCTTAAGCCTGGAGATAGTAGTCATAGACAGAAAATGTTTGGTTGAAATAAATATCCTTGATGTGCAAGGAATAAGCATTAAATAAGCATTTAGATTCTTCCAGGAAGGTACTGAGATGTCTAATCAACTAGTGCTACTTAACTTTTAATTTGTTATAGTTTCTACCATATTAAAATAATTTTTAACCTCTCTAACTGCTACTGAATATATGTCTCTTTTGGTAAAAGACAGATAGTGATAATTAACAGAGTTTATTGAATAAAACAAAAAGACAAATATAGAGACTTCTGCCAGCTCTAAGTTAAAATAGAAATGGATAACAATAGCAAAAAAATCTAATGATCCAAAAATAAACCAAATTAATGATCTTATTTAAGAATGTATAGAATTAAATGTCCCTGCTCAGCTTATTCCCTTTCTAATAAAGAAAATCTATTAAACAAACAGAAGACAACTACAAAAACCAAAGAAACAAACAAAAAAAAGTTCACTTGGCTTTTCTAGCTTCTCTTAATAGGATAAAACTGCACCTTAAATTAAGCATATGAAGAGAAATCTAAATTGATGAAATTACTGGAAATGTCCATTTGATAAACATCAATATGGTTATTTAAGTCAGAGATTTGTCTGTTTTGTTACTTAAAACCAAATAATGCTTTCTTTCTCCAAACTGTTTGAAGTAAAAAAAAAATAAATGCTTAAGTTATCTTATTTTTCAATGACTGCCTATCTCAGTGCTTGCTAATAATATAAAAATGTGCAAAAAATTAGAATTAGTTTGTGATCCATTATTGTTTAATGGATTAGCTCATGGAACATAAAGTAAAAAGGATGAGTCACACTCTCTGAGTTATTTAGATTCCTATATATGATTAAGTTACAGTAACAGGTCTGTGGATCTGTGT
Organism: Pluvialis apricaria; assembly: GCA_017639485.1. NCBI lineage: Eukaryota > Metazoa > Chordata > Aves > Charadriiformes > Charadriidae > Pluvialis > Pluvialis apricaria. The sequence continues at coordinate 108,423,579 of CM030007.1, forward strand.
TTAAACTCACAGGATTAGAAATTATAATATCCCTGCCAGTGCTAACTAATGCATTACTTCTCAGAATGCATTACTGAGTTCCAGATCACATTATTTTTATTCAGTTTGCTTTCAAGGGAGTCTACTAGGAAACATTGGAAATTACTCTTAAAGAAACATTTTTGTTCAGTGTAACAATGTTGAATGCTTTTGGTCAATTTTTTGCTTTGTTTCTGCCCTTTCTCTTTGTTTCTTCTAATTTTCTTCTGCAAATTGTAGACCTAATGAGTGTGAAACCAAATGAACCTTGGATCATGTTGTTCCGTCTTATGACAAACCCGTTAAAGTTGTTTTGTAACTTGCGGTAAACAAAAAGTTCAATGCTGTGCGGTTATTGAAAGATTAAGATTTAGACCATTAAAACAAACCCTGAAGACTTAGCATCTCCCATTGGGCACATTAAATATCACTTTGTTATTGCATTAATCGTGTCCCTAGCTGCTGGCATGATTAAATTCTTCCCCATTGTCCCCTAGAACTCATAATGCTTTTCAGTGGGAAAGAATGCATTCCAAAATTTACACCCTGAATGGAAAGACAGGTCATCTGCATTTATGCCCCTCTATGTGTAGTCTGAGATATTGGCAGACTGAGATAATGTCAGCAACTAAGCATGAAGGATAAGAGTGCTTGTATGTTTCAGTGAGAGAGAGAGAAATAATTTGTGTTTAACTGTTTTTTTAAGAGAGCGCATCCACGGAATCTAAGGCTTATAGGAAGTACCAGTAGAGCGGAAACCCTCATTTACACAAACAACAGATATATAGCATCTTCTTTAAGCTTCTTAGTGTCTTCCTGAAGATATTGAGGAGTAAGTGGCTGGTAGTCATTTAATCAAGAATCAGTGTCAGTGAGTTGTCAGAGACCTGGAATATATGTTTTTTCTGTCTAGGACTGAGTATGCCCAAAGTTTATTCAACAGCATAGCTAAAATCTATCAATATTTGACCTTTCAAAATGTTAAGGTTTCAGTTTAACTTCTTACTTTTTTCTGTAAGTATTTTAAATTCGACAGTCTTCTGGAAATGTTTTCAAAGGTGTGTGGACTGATGTCTAGGAGATGGAAAGTAGGTGATGTTCCCACAATGATATGCAGGACTAGTCAGTGACTTGGGTGGACATTTTTATTCTCTGCATTTAAAGAAATAAATATAATGACATACATCTCAATTCCATTTCTATAGCTAGAAATCATTTCTCCATCAACCTACAGAACAACACAGATATTTGGGAGTCCAATTAAAAAATTCTGGGTTTGGTAACTAGCACACTGATGGTAACAGATGATAACGTGTTATGTTCTGTAACATTACATTTTAAGTGTGGAAGAGATTTCTAGAGTTTTCTTCGAATCCCAGTACCTCTGAAAAGTTCGATATTCTACTTTGTATTCCAATAAAGTAAAGAGAAATTGCTAGGACTTGCCCTTTTTTGAACACTTTACTTTCATGCACCACTGCTTTTCCCATTGCGCGCATAAAATGTCTTCAAATGTACATGGAGGTATAATACCAAGCACTGAAGGCATGTGCTGATTGAGTTAAAATTTAACTAGTTAAAATTATGATATTTGGAATATACTTTTTTCTGAAGAGAGTCAAAATTCAAATGCATTTGCTTTTATGGTAATTTAACGTACTGAGCAACCAAAAGCCTGGTAAGCAGCTTAATAATCTCTGTAGAGATATTAAAAGTTTTAAAAGACAAAGTAGTCAGAATAGCTCTTGTCTGTCTTTCAGGTTTACCAAAAAAATTCTTAACATCAAGTAAAGATGCACCTTTAAAAGAATAAAGAACCTCATGCTTTCTTCAGAAAATCCTCAGTAGCAGATAATCAGGACTTTCTTAGTTAAAGACATTTATATTTCATCATAGTAAATTTGACTGTACTGGTAGGTCTTTTAAGAACACTGAAACGCAAAATTTGTAACAGGAATTAGTGAGTTAATGGCAAAATACTGTGGTTCTCAGCTTTGAGCCATTCTGCAAAGGCACCTCTCACACTCCATCTGTCTACTCAGTTCCTTCTCAAAAAGGATCCCTCCAAGTTGCACACAGATAAGGGAATTTGAATAACCTCTGTGCCTTTAATATTTTTTTCTAGGCTGCATAGATCTCTTTCTGAAACCTGATTTGGTGAAGTGGAATGTCTGAAGGAAGTGAATGCTTTTCAGAAACAGAGTAACATGTGAAGTGGATGCTCTGTTAGGTAATCTTCAAAATTAAAATGTAAAATTTTATGATATTAGCTAGACAGTTCTATTATTTGGTTTAATGGCTTAAAAAGATTAGGTAGTAATTCAATGCAGTCTTGGGAAATACAATGTTTTGGTGTTCTAGACAGATGACAGTAAGATAGGTAGATAGTTCACCTTTATAGTACAATAAAGCATAGCTCTATAAGACATACCAATAAATGCCTTATTTACTTACTGTGACTCCATATGACCATGAGTAATATCATCTTAGTATGCAATAAATTAAATGTTTGGCAGTTTCTCTGCGTATTGCTTTTGACTGAGAAAAGATAATGCATTTGTCTGAATGAACTAAAAAGTAGCTTTTTTCCTTTTTGCTGTTGCATACTTATTTGAAAGGGAGGTTGAATGCCACTCCCCTATTTGTGAGATTAAAATATTTCTAACTTTACTCACAGAAACAGATCTTACTAGGACAAGATATGGTTTTACAATTGGGAAGTTTCATAGTCAGCAGTAAACCCACCAATTAGTAAAACTGCTAATTAGAATAGAATAGTAATTAGTAAAACCACTTTACCACTTTACCATTAGTAAAACCACTAATAATTTTATCGAACATTATAGCTTCTTAAACTTAACTGTGGTAGCTGGGATACTGTTAGGGGCAAGAAGTGGTGACAATTCTGGTGACACTTCACAAAACACTTTAGTGTATAGATTATCCAAAAGATATTTAATTTGAGAGAAAGAAATATTAAAAATTAAACAACTAGTCTGTGAAATTGTACTCTGTTTTAGTGTCAAAGAAGAGAGGAAGTTATGAATAATTGTGGTAGAAAATAACATTTTTCCCGTTACACTCAAAAAGTTCTAATTTTTTGGCAAATAGGATACCAGCACTGCATAAACATGCAGCTATTGGGTTTAGTTAAAAATAAAACAACCCAAAACAACAACATTGCTTCGTAAATACAATCTCTGCTTCTATCATTCACTCTGATCTTTCTTTCTGGAGGAAAGCTTCTCAGAAAGCTGTGGTTAAGCAGCTGTACAGTCCTTTCATTTTGCTTTAGATCTGGGTATGAAATAAAAATTAGTTTACTCATGCTGATTGAAGATTTCTCATATTATAGTGGGATGCCAGATAACCATGCTGATTCTCTTACACCTGTCAACAGCTTTTTGGAATTCATTAACCAGGAGCTTTTGTCGAGATAACTTTCATCTTTAAAAGGGTGAACTGACACTGGCTTGCATGTCCCTGCTTTTTCTTCTCTGTGGAGCTGCAGTTGGCAATGTTATTCGATTGCTCTCTCGCACTCGGGGATTTTACAGTTCCTTTCCTTTGGTGCCTTCTATGAGAGAGGACAGGGTTTAGGCCAGCCAAAGGCCACTCTCCAGCCCACAAATTGTGAATCAGTAATGGCTGGAGACTGCACTAAGAGGACATGTGTATCCAGAGGCCTGTGGATTCCTCAAAATGAAGATTGTTTCCAGGCCTCTCAGGCAGAGCGTTTGCAGTCTGTCCACATGTTGGAGACATGTCAGGGAGACAGAGCATGGCATCAAGGATCACTTTTTCAGGGCAGGATAGATGGTGACTTTGAATTTGCTGTAGCCATCTTGCTGAGAACTGCTGAGGGAAATGTTGAAAGTGACAACTCCTTCCAAATGATCCATGATATAATCATCTTGTTCAGTCCTTGTACGATCATGCATTTCCAAGTGCAACATTTGTTTCTGTTCTTGTCTGTGGTCTTTATCACCTCAATTCATCTTATCTTTTATGACTGTTTGTAAGTCTTCACCAGAGGTTTCCAAATTTGCCATTGGCTTTATAAAATTCACTTTGTCTCTAGGCACTTTTGAAAGCTGGTTTGAAATGCCCTTTTTCTACAGGTGCTTTCTTTTTCTTCTAATATTTTTATTAAAAAAATACATTGCTGAAACTTAAAATAATTTTATGCTGGAACAAAGCACCAAATCACAAATAGGTTCTGTTATGCATTGCCCCCAAATGCACTAGGATAACTAGCTAACCTTGCTGGAAATTTGTCCTTATTGGTTTTAGCCATAAAGTTTTTAAAAATCTTCCTGTACATGTAGATTCTTTGGGAATATTATTACCTATTTATTCATTTGTAAAATATGGACACATTCCCATGCAATTATTTCTTTGTTTTTAATTTTAATCCCACATTCATTGACTGGCGATGAATGCCATGAGACATTTTAGAGAATTCAAAGCTAGAGTGACATTTTTTTAAACTGTGAGTCTGAAAAGTGTTGATAATCACAAACCACCATATAAAGTGAGTCATCCTTGGTTTATATCAACAAGACCTGGCAGATACAGTATGTAAACTGGCTTATGAAAATGTATTAGTGTGATGCAGGGTGCTTCCTTGGGAATATTATTGGTTAATATTTTTCACTAATAGCATTCTGCTGGAAGATATAATGGATGTTGATGCAATATCTCCTGTTTCTTCCATTCCAACAGGTATTGAGGGAATCTAAAGACCAGAGGCAAAATGTTTCACGTCCTCTTTTTCCTCCTGTCAGAACTGTTTTCCTCTAAACCTTATAAATACAAAGAAAATCAATGCAGAAACTTCATGTGAAACTCTGCAGAAGCCTTTGCTCATTTGAACAGAGAGAGAGGAATGCAGGGAGCCTGATTTAATTTTTTTCATAGGCAGTGGGATAAATGTGCTGTGACCATAAAATGTGAATCTTTCCATGGAAAAGCAATTTTGCATGAATGATATTTACCAGGCAGATCTGCTTCAAATATTGCATAGTCTGAAGATATTGTTTCCTTTTGGTTTTGGTCAAATGCAGGACAGCTGCAAGCATTCATTTTACATTTCTGAGGATAGATTTAGTGGTTATTTTCTAGCCAACTAAGTGTAAGGCAAGTTCATCTTCCTTGTGAATGTAGTGCCTCCCCTCTCATGTGCACATAGTCACTGCATGCAGTCAGCAAAACATACCTACACAAAACACGTTAGGTAAATTATTGCTGTTCAGGAATCTCTCTCCATTTAACATGAAAATAGTCCATTTTGATGTGTTTTCTGTCTGTATTATAATAAAGAAGAAACTTTTCTTCCTTCATGCTGCATCAAATGAGCAAATGCCTTAAAATAGAAAAAAGTTTAAATGGTTACTAAAATTAGCGTCATCTTATATAGTGCAGAGAGATCTTCAAAAGGCTGTAAGAAAATAACAAGTAGTCATTCTGAAGCACTGCATTAGTACATCATTGTAGTTTTGGATAGCTTTGTTGTTTTTTCTTCCATGGGAAATAAATATATTTTAGAAATAGAAAGAAAACCTACATTAATGTAAGCGAGCACTCCTGCTTTTCTCATTCACATTTAAAGGATAATAAAATCCAAGAGGAACGTTTTTGAAAATATAAATATTTATTACCCATTGCAGTACTGGTATGTCTATTACAGGTAGGAGTGTATTACTAACCTTATGTAAAGCAGTGATTCATTCCCATTCAGAATATCATAAATGATTTGTTATCGATCACAAGAAAAATAAATTGAAGCTGAAATACTAGAACCACTTTAGTTTCCAAAATGTCATTATAATGATTGGCAGGAATGGAAAGGAGACAAAATAAGCTAACTTGCTTTGTCTAACTAAAAAAGGTTGAATGGAATATCACAGATCTGTATGGATATACCATTACGGCAAATGTTTCAAGCAAAGAAAATATGTAGACGCAACAACAGATGAGCATAAATTTTCAGTGAATAGATTTAGGTTGGAAATTAAAGGAAGTTTCTAGCAATTGGTGGAATGAGGATCTGGAACTGCCTGGGGAAATTCACAGGAGCTACAGGAGCTAGAAACCTAGCTGATTTTAAGATAAAGCACCATATATTCTGTAGGTGACTACATGAGCTATTTATGTATAATAAGCAGTGTGCTCAATTCAGTGACCCAAGACATTTTTTCTCATATTAAGGTTATTAGTCATGTAACAGCTGACCTGTTTTTTCGAAGAACCCCTACAAATACATTACCTAAGTCAACACATTACTGTGGTAAGCAAGGATGCTGTAAGACTGAAATGAAGCAGTGAAACTGGATAGAAATTTAAATTACTTTTATGCAAGGTACCATCTTTAATGCATGTTTTATTTTGAAGAACATTTTTCCGGTTTTACAGAACATGTATTTTTAAGTCAGAGAGGTCACTTTCAAAATCTGTTTAGGATTGTTTATTAATTTGCATTTCAAATCTACTGCATTTTTTTACCAACAAATGACACTTTCAGTTTCAAACGTTTGTAAAAAAGTCCTGGGTACTATACTATCTTAAAATAAAAATGGCATTTAATTCTAGAATAGAAAAGTACCTATTTTTTAAAACATATTTCCTATAACATGATACGTAATAATGTTGACATCAATTTCATCTCATTTTTTGTACTGGCAGAGTTTTCAAAATGTAATTTCTTAACGGCCTTTTACTTTCATGAAGAAAGTTAATCTGAATCACAGAGACAAGCTAATTGCAATGAAACTTGCAGATACCTTTGATCTGAAATGTAGTGTATTATTAATAATCCTTTTCCCCTCATTAGTAGGATAAAAATGAGCATATTGCATATAATTTACCATTCTTTTTAAGGACCAATATTATATAATGCCTCTTTGATTCAAACTTGCCTGCTTTCTTTTTGACTCCTTGACCAGGAAAAAAAAAGATGGAAATGAAGAAGCTAAAAAGATAATTTTCTTTAAATTAAAAGACAAGATGTTAATGGTCTCAACTAAGTGTTCTCAGCAGGGAGCTTTGTAACTAGAATTTTCATTATTGAAGAAGCATTTTAAATATTCAGGCTACTAGGGTAAGTGAATAAGCCAAGACTGCAGGAACTGTTTTAGAGTCATGGTTTATGGTCAATAATGTGCATCCTAGCAGTTATTTACTGCCATGAATACCTAAGAGGCACTCTTCCTTTTTTCATTTTCTTATAATCTTGAGCACAAACTAAATATATTTATCAAGAATGTCTTAATGTTAGAACTTAAATTTTCTGTTTACCATTATTTCTGTAAAAATCTAGATTTTGGAATGAAAAATAAATACTTTATTTTAAATTTTCACTCCAAATTTTAAAATCCATCAGGTGGAGATTGAGAGATGTTATGCTGAAGCTGCAGTACAGTCTCCCCTGTTACAAGGAAACTAGAAATGTCAATGATGTCATGAAAAAGTCAGGAAATGGAAGGATGAACATACATTGATATTCTGTATTATCATTAGGCAATTAGTTCCATGAAATGCTATGATGTAGTGTATAAAAATGTAAATCTTTTTTTCACATTTAAATTCTTCTTTTATATTTCACTATCTTGATGCAGTAAATTAATAATTTGTTGTGTAAAAATCTTTATTTTTAATCACATTTAGTTTGTTCTCTGTTATTTTTACTGAGTATCACCTCTTTCTTCTTTATTAAAAAACTCAAGTCCAGCAAACTTTGTTCCTGCCATTCCTATGCTATTATATGTCACCTTCTATTCAGGCAAAATTTCGACTAAGATTTTTTTTACGCATCAGAAAATATACTATTTATTTTTACTAAATGACATTGGGATGCATGGTATTACATAACAGATTTTGGGCAATGTGCTATTGTGCCATAGAACTTTGGGATTTGAATTGAAAATTCAAGTGTGGATCATCTTTTTTTTAGCAGTCCAGAAAACAGCATTTTTATTCATTTTAAACCAATATTACAGACTACAAAACTTGAATTTGTCCTTTCTTGTCTTGGAAGCACTATTCTGCCCTGTTAATGTTAAAGCAACAAGCTTAGAAGGCTTTACATATGTGCTCTTTTGTTACTTTCAATAAGTGTCCAGTACGATGCAGTGATTCTGTGTCCATGTTCTAAACTGGTCAATCGAATTTTATTGCTGTAGCACAACCTGCTCAAACAAAAGCTAGCAGAACTTTCCACTCCTAATTTTTCCCATTTGTTTCTCTCTCCAGACTTACTAGATTCAGTATTTTTACAGGTCAGATTTTGTCAGTGAAGTGAATAATTATGAACCTTTTTTCGTGCTCCACTGAAGTAATAGATTAATTCTGTAGCTACTGTAGGATATGTTTCTGCAGACTTGTTTGTCTTTTGGCCCGTTGCATGTGTTTGATCATCTCTTGAAATTAGTCATAGAAAGGAGACCCTGCTGTATAGGGAGGATAGGCAGCTTTTGATCTTGAAAATGAACTTTCTGGTCTCTTCTCTCTTATGGCTTGCACAGTTGTATGCCTCCAGAGGAATCAAAATAAATGGATTTCAGAAAAAAACCTCTAAATCAGGACCATTGATACAAGACTACAAGGTTCCTAAAAGAAAACTTTAATAAATCAAAGACTTACAATCCAGGAGTGCAATTCAGTACAGGTCTATTTCTTCCAGAGCTCTATATATGTGAAGATTTCTTTTGGACCCAACATGCTTTGTTGGGTGTAACAGCTCATAAGTCCTAAGTACAATATAGGCCTTTGGTAAACACTTCTTCATAGACAAATTCTCCTTGCCTCCCAAATTCTGAAATTAAACAAGGTATGCCTGTTTGAAAGGTTGTAAACACATGTGTTTCTCTGAAGGTAAAACTGAAGTGGCACACAGGGTAGATAGCACTTGGCTTTGACATAGTGGTAATTTGCTTGAATTCTTGCCATGCTCTTCTCACTTTATTTCCTCTTCGTGGTATTTCTGTTAGGGAAGTACTTTTTTTTTTTTGTTTTGCTTTTTTTTCTTTATTAAAGACATAACACAGGTTCTAAAAATACTCACTCATAGTCAGTGTTAATACAACACATTGCTATGCTTGAAATACACAAATAATATTAAATCAGTATTTGAAATCTAAATCTTTGCCATCTTCATTGGTATGTCCCTAGTACTTTTTGTTACCCTTGAGAAACTCAAAGCAGCTACAGCAACAACCTAAGTTATTTCAATAGAAGTATATACTTACAGAACAACACAGAATGTTTAAAAATTTGAATCCTTGATAACTTCAATTCATGACACTGAGATTGAGTAAATTGACACAGCAGATTATTTTCAAAAATCAGTGTTTGGTATCCTAAGGTGTTTTTTTTTTCTCCCTCTAGTTTTTGTAATCATCTGTTGCTGGAGGCTGATGCAGCTTCATTTTTGTCTGGCTGCTCTCTCCTGCTGCTCTTAATGGTTGCATCAATCTGACCTGTAGATGAATGCTGTGCTAGTCCACTTCTTCCAGAGTTTAAATTAAGAAACTGTGCATCTTTTAGCTAGACTTTAATGGTTCATGTCTCCAGGATTCCTTTCCATGCAAGCAGGATGCATAGGAAAGTCGGAAGGAATCATGATACAGATGAGGCACATGTAAATACGTAAGTCTTCCAGGCCCTCTGCCCCAACCTACTCTGAGATTACGCTATTGAGAACAATGGGAGGCAAACCTTCCAGAGCATGGTTACCTAACTCAAGGAATGTAACATCTTTGAACAAATATTTTGCAAATAAATTTTTGTTGGGTTTGTTTAATGTGGATTATAACGGGATTTATGAGCTATGTTTTACACGTAAGACATGAGCATGGCAACTGTTCTCTTACAGGGGGTGCTGTACTCAACTGAGGAGAGGAAGTACAACCTAGATTTTCTACTTGGGCTGTACAGTGACATGAAGCAATTATTTGCATAATTAGATTTACAGTGTTTTGTAAGTGTGTGTTCATTCTGAGTCAAAGATATTTGCTTTATTTGTGTCATTGCAAGGCAAAGTTTAAGTCTCACCCTGAAATTTTTGTATTCAGGAGAATTCCTTTAGGTTAGTGCGCATATTACTGTTACAGAATGTTCATACGACAGAAGGTGGGTGTGTGGCAAAGATGTCTCTGTCTCTAGCTTCCTTGAAACATACCAAGGACAGGGGAAAGAAAATATAGTGAAAGGCTCGTGGGTCAAGATAAAGACAGGGTGAGATCATTCACCAATTACTGTCACAGGCAAAACAGACTCTACTTGGTGAAAAATATAATTTAATTTATTACCAGTCAAATCAGAGCAGGATAATGAGAATAAACCTAAATTTTAAAAAAGAGTTTTACCCATAACATGGATTGTTTCTATAAAAAGTCTTTAGAGTTATGCCTGTAGTGAAAAAAACAAACAAATCAAAAAGGAATTCTATTGATTTAAACTGCAGCTTGTTATGATTAGAAAAGTACATGACAGTCAAGATCATGTTTTGAAACAATGTGTTCTACCCTCTAAACGCAGTTATCTGATTTAGCAGTTAGGTCAGCTGGCTGCTAGGCTCTGCTTGTTTCCCAAACCAGACCTTAGCAGTCAAAGATGGTTAAAAAGTCTGTTTAAAATTTAATCATCTATCACAAATCAATCACATGCAAAATGAGAAATCAATGAATATGAAAAGAAAATTATGCAAAGTTGGAAAGTAATGATGAGAGCAGTTCTAATGTAGATAAGTTTTGAATAGTCTTTAGAACAGTAAAAGATGGTATAATTTCAGAATTATCTGAGGATCACTATGATACTCTTCTGGACAGTGATTAGTTTGTAGACCACGGTCTGGGAACCACTGGTCTAACAGATTAAATTACTTTTAAATAAGCATTTACCTATGCAAAAGGCAACTGTTTTCTTAAGAACAGTAATGTTATCACTAAAAGTGTAAAGAACTTGCAGGCACTTTGCAGTAGGGTGAAGACTGCTTAAAAAATTTTGAGATCTTTTGTTACATCTATGGAAAGTCGACATATTCTTCATTAAGCTGCAATTTAATAAGGCTAAATACAAGTATATTTGTATATATCTGTAGCTTATAAAATATAATTTTGATGGTATCCCTGAGGTTTTATGAAACATATTCTGTGGTCATAGAGTACCATATTTCTGGCTGTTGTGCCATTTACTTATGTGAACATAAGCAAAAAGTATAGCAATCTTTGCCCACTTATCTTTGAATGTCTTTCCAGCCATTCTACATTAATATCATATGAACTAGAAAAGATATTACTTGTCACTAAAGAATAAAAATACTACATTTTGGGATTTTTGTTTCAGAGAATGACCGAAAAAGAGCCAAATTCCCTTGGAGTATTCCTGCCACTTAAAGTAGATGTCGTTGATAAAGTCTGTAGGCATTTTACTTATACGTAGAAATCTCACAGATAACTTCTACTTCCTTTTTAAAAAATGAATTTGAAAACAGTCTTTGTATTTTAAAACTTAAATAAGTTTTACTTATTTAACAGTTGTCCAAAAATTCTGCATACCAGTGATTTTCCTTAGTGATATTTAAAAAATGTTAAGGATTTTGAATATTATGTTGCTCTTTTAATACACAGATTAAGAAGTCCAATATTTAGTGGATCATTTTCAACAACCATGACATGGCAACCACCTGACATGATAAATACATTATATTGAACCTCTGACCAGACCACGACAAATGATCAAGTTAAATTGGTTTAAGTATTGATGCTTGAAGCTTACCTATTTTACTTAATATTGTAAAGATATGACATAATAAAAAAGATTGGGCAGATGTGTAGTACGAGTTAGAAATGCCCTGAGAACATTTTGTGTCTATGTAGATATTATTGCAACTTTTCTCAGAAATTTTTTGTTTTCTTGTTAAGTAATACCTGCATTTTTTAACATTATTTTGAATTTAACAATTTTCAACAAGAATAGTTATTTTTGTTTAGATTCTCTGAAGGAAAGTTGTACTTCTGACACAAATTGAAAACTGAAATGCTTTAGCTACAAACACATTGATTGAGAATTGTAACTGTTTCCTAGGATGTGTGTCTTTTATAGAATGTTTTGTGGTATGCTTTCAAATACAGAATGAGCCTAAATTTCAGAGAAACACTCTTGAGGAATGCATGGCTCCATTTGCTGCCTGCCTGTTGACTAACGGATAGTTTGCGTTCATTCTCCAGATGGTTCTCAAAAGAGTTGGGAAAGAATGTCTGTAGAGTGAAGACAGTTATCCCAGCACACTACATTACATAAAAATGCAAACAGACTGACATGTTACGTCACCTATGGTGTGACTTCCTCATCAGCGGCTACAGGCTACATCAAATTAACTGTATATCTACTGCAAATAAAGAAAGATACTGCTGAGTGAGATTTTTTCATATTTCATGCATCACAAAAGGAAAGCTCAGGTTCTGCTGCTGCTTCTGGTGTGCTGGTGCTAGCCCTTCATAATGTTAGATCAGGACATTCTTTTCTGTTGTTTTCACCTCTCAACTTTCCTATACCACCAGTCACTTTTTATAAGCTCCTAAGTAATATACAAAACTAATTTCTTCTGTCCATTCAGGAATTCATAACATTCACCACAGACATTTGACCCTCACTTCATAAGTCTTGCAGTAATCTTCAGAGCTGCTTCAATCTAGTTTGTGTTATCATTAAAATAGGTTCAAGAAAAACAATACATTCTTGGTCACAAGGTCAGTTATTCACTGATTCCTCCCTAACAACTTATCTGGCTAGGTATTTCAGGAGGGAATTTGCAGTTTCTGATATGATGTAGCAGCTTTCAGGAAACTTTCACAGAAGATGCCCTTTTTCCCCAACTTAATTTCCCATTTAGTACTACATGACAGTCAAACACAACTCTCTGCTAAAAGCTGCAGAGTATGGATATGCATTTTCAACTGTCATGGGTTCTATGAAATGTAATTTCATGGTCTCATATCTGCATCTACCTCTGTGAGGCCATGTCTGTTTAGGCTGTATCTTCTATGATGCAGCTGCTAGCCCTTGAACCAAAGTTTCCTGAAAGTTGTGTGTCTAATGGTGGTACTCCCCTGTATCTTTTAGAGTAGAATGGAATAGAGTAGAACAGAATAGTTTTTAGTTGGAAGGGACCTACAATGATCATCTCGTCCAACTGCCAATTTAGCTTCCATTTAATCTTATGCTTCTCTTTATTTAATAGCAAGTTTGTTCTTCATACACACATATATGTATATGTGAAATTATTTAATATATGTCTATTTCTATGTATACATTGTGGAATGGTGTCCTGGTTCATTTAAGCATCTAGGTTTGTACTCAAATTCTGTTGACTTAACATTACGAATATGGGATAAAAATGTAGAAAAGGACCTCAAATCCTTATTTTTCATGCATGGATGAATGAAATATATATGTCCATTACAGCTACAATAGCTCTAATGAGCTATTAGTAGAGGAGTGATAGATGTGAACAGACAGCAGTGTTTATAACTTTAATGAGTAAACTCTGGTAAGCAAACTCATATCCAGACTCTCAGGACTATATGAAGCCCTGAGACATCCCGTGTACCCATGCAAGTTGTGGTTTCCTATACAGAATGTGGAGAACAGGTGGTACCTACAGGAAAACTGATTTGGGTCCTACATGTTTTATCTGCATATATGTTAATGTTATTAAATTTCTATTTCATTATCTCTAAATGGATTATGACATACCTTATAAGTGTATTTGTATTATTCCGTAAATTCCTTGTATAAAAATCAATTCTCAATAAAAATTTGAACAATCTTTTCCCCTCAACACTGAGCTTCGAAAGTAAACATTGTAAACCTGCAGGTCATCGATCTTCTTAATAGAGACTGTTCTTTGGAGTGATACAAGTGTCTTAATAAATTGCAAATGCATATAGTTAAGTTAAATAAAATATTTCCAGTGTGCAGTAATCTGGCTGTAAACAGTACCCTATTCTTATAAATCAGCCCTAATATTCATGGCATTTTCATTAATGTGCTTGTAATAAATATGGTAAGGGAGACATAAACACATTAATAATACACGTTACACGTAATAGCTTTTGCCCTTGGAAGTTCTTATCTAGTTCCTACAAAAGTCAATGGAAAACCTGCAGTTGAATGCATTTGAAGAAAACTTGAGCCAATGTATCAACACATACATTCAACATAAAAGAGTTAAACTGCTGAACTCTTGCTTTTCCTACTCTTCACTGTCTTTTGTTTCAATACTGTGACAGATCAGTTCTTGTTGCAGGTGCTCAGTAAAAATAACAGGAGAAGTACAGTCTGTAATTCAGATGTGCTACCTAATGAAGAATCTTTTTTAAAAATACATAAATAGTAAGATTTTATTTCTTCAGTATGCTTCAGATATATACACTAAAAACCAATGGAAAATGTCTATATCAGATTACTCTGACCAACGTAAAGCAGCTATATTTGGTGTCTATCTAGTTAAAAAAAAATTAATCATGTTTATTTTAGCACAAGCTCTGAATTAATTTTTGCTTAGTTTGCTATGAAATCTTAAGTTTCTTTTTGCAAACTATGATCTCTACATGTGCACACGCACACATGCACACAGATATGGTTTAGCAGAATGTACTCAGTTTTCATAAGGATATTGCATAGCCTCCAGCTTTTATTTCTATAGCATTCAACTTTTTGGAAGAACTATTAAGAACATTTCTTAATAGGAATGTGTACAATTAGACAAGGTGGATTAAAAGTTATAGTAGTTAAGTGCTACTTAAATGTTCAGTAAGTGCTGAGGTATTTTACAAAAATTGCATGGAAATTGCTGCCATTACTATGTCTTCATCAAGAGCACTAAGGGACATTTTAATCATATCTGCTTTTCTCGTCATAGAGGGTTATTGCGACCAGCAGCGATGTGACAAGGAGAAATTTCAAAAAGGAAATGTGTTACTTCTGAATAGAAAATGAGAGCTGGAAACCTGAATAAAAGGCAACCTGATTTTTTTCCCTGGAGGAGACCAGAGGAGCAAATAAGAACTCAAGACCTAGCTTTAAACTCTTGTCAACTCTAGACTAATTTTTTTTTTTGAACCACATTTATGTTTATCTTGCCCTCTGGAAGCAGACAGAAAGATAGTCTTAGTCTCAGTGATAACTGCTTGAAGTAAGGAAACAGACGGTATAATATGATTCATTTCATACCTCAGTGACCTTGAATAAGATGATCGACTATATAAATATAATGTAAATTTATTCCACTGTCTGACACCTACTAAGTCAAGTTTACTGGAGGAAGGGGGAATCATGTAAAAGAATGCCCTTTGCTATTACAAGGTAAGAAAGAGAAACGTTGAAGGAAGTACACCTGAGGAGTTTGGGTGTCAAGTATCAAATGACACCACCAGCAACAGAGCTGGAAGCTAATACAAAGAACATGGACATCATAATAGGCTAACAGAAATGTAAATAGCTTACACTGATTGTTTGCGTATGATTTCAAAGCATGTTAGAGAGCTTTTCCAACAGAAAGTAATATATTTGCTTATTTTCACAATGTGTAATTGTTTTAGTAAGCACAAGCTCTGTCAGAAATGAATTTTGCAGCAAAATCATTCTAAATATATGCTAGAACGTACTCGTAAGTCTATCTTGCCTGATTATGTAAACAACAACCAAAAAAGGTACATTTGAGAGGGAAAACATGGTCATTTTTAGTAAGAGAGGACATGGGGCTAAAGCACCTATAAGCATTGGCAAAAACAAGAAGAAAATAAAAGAAGCCATTTAAAAATAAGTTACCTATTCACTTGCAATGGATATGCCTTTAAGTTGTAACCCATGATCTGAACCATATCTTACAGGAAGTACTATAGCAGGAGGATGAGCCTTGCAAGAAACCAGGCAAGTGAAGCAGTAACCCAACTTGGACTGACTTTGCTGACCAATAACTCAACACAACACACCACCTCTCCTCTCCCTCGCGCCCATCATAACAGACGGAACCTAAGTCTGGGGTCAACCAAGGGCTGAATGGACTCTGAAAATTTTATGGACATTTTACAGGGGTGGCCCATAGGCCCAGGGACTCTGTGTGTGCCAAAGGATGACGAGGGGGAAGGTGGTTAATAAGGGTGTATTGGATAGTGTGGGACCCACTAGTGAGCACAACATAAATACTATGGAATAAAGGGTGGAGACTGTACCGGGTTTGTCTGTGATGGGGTTAATTTTCTTTATAGCAGCCCATATGGGGCTGTGCCTTGGATTTGTGACTGCAACACACCAATGGTTAACAACACACTGATGTTTTATTTATTGCTGAACAGTGCTTGCACAGCATCAAGGCTTTCTCCATTTCTCATGTTGCCCTCCCCAGCAAGTAGGGTGGGGGTGTGAAAGATGTTGGGAGGGGACACAGGCAGGACAGCTGACCCAAAATGACCAAGGGGATGTTCCATGCCATATGACCTTGTGATCAGAATAAAAATTTCCTCAGCGAAATAAGGAGGAAGGGGGGGGGGGGGGGGGGGGGGGCATTTGGGGTTATGGCATTTGTCTTCCCAAGTAACCATCATGCATGCTGAGGCCCTGCACTCCAGGTAGCACTAAATATCTACCTGCCAATGGGAAGTAGCAAATGAATGCCTTATTTTGCTTTGCTTGTTTGCGCAGCTTTTCTTCACTCATTAAACTGTCTTTATCTTGACTGACAAGTTTTTCTCCCTTTGCCATTCTGATTCTCTCCCCTGTCCTGCTGGGGGAGGATCGAGGGGTGAGCAAGCAACTGCGTGGGGCTTAGCTGCTAGCCAGGGTTGACAAACAACATCACTGCCTATACATTGTTAACTCAGTTTTGAAGTATGGAGAATTGTTTTCACAAATATACCATAAACCCAGAAGTTTTGCTACTTAAGTGTAGTATTTATTTCCAGGAAATCTGTGCAGTATTGTTGGGTGGGGTTTTGGAGGGGGAGGTTGTATGTGTAAAGGTGTGAAGTCTCTTCCAGATGTGCTACCTGCTGTGGAAAGAAAATGTTCTTCCATTACTTTAACCTTATTTGTTAATTAGCATTATTTTTTTCCTCACTTTCTGCAGTTGTTAAACTGATACTGAGAATAATTTTCCAATCTCTTTACAGGTGACCTAGGGTTATGATAGAAAATACATTCAATTATCACTTTTTATATGGACTGTACAACGAGACAGATGAATTTGAATGCTGACACAGAAAACATGCTGCTGCAGGGATAAACAAGCTCCAGTTTAAATGAAGTTAAGTGTCATATACGAATATTGACACTGTTTCTGAGAGACCTTTTTGACTCTAAAATTATCAGACGAGACAAATAATAACAATCTGCGTTATTAAAGACATAAGAGAAAATGGAAGAAAGCGGGTGAAGATATAGTGGAGTTTGCAGAGAAAATGAAAACAATACATGTGACATTAATGTGAGATTTTAATGTTAGATCTCTGTGGCTACTATGCACACAGTGTGCATTTACCTGCTACAGGTTTTACCATTCTATTAGTTTCTATGGGGCATCATTGTATATTGAACAGAATCCAGAGGTGAAAATTTGATACTTTTGAGTGATGTTGAAATAATTGAGAAAGCAATAAAAATATTACATTGCCATTTCTGATGTAATTTTAAATTGGTTTATTCTTTAAGAAGATATGGAAAAAAAAGTATTTGTTGAAAGACAATAGATTATGTGAAAGTGTATGTCAAAAGCATTAAACCAATACAGGAAATGTACTTTCTTTAGAAAATTTCTTCTATCCTGCAAAAATATCCAGCTGTGTAAATAGACTGTTAATCTACGCAGCTATATCATTTGTTTTTACCTCAATATGATGAATTACTATACTTATCATCTCTCTATACAATGGTTAAATTAAAAAGGAAAACAATTCTGTCATAACATCTGAATTTGTGTAAAATGTGATTTTGTTTGTTTGTTTTAATTCAGAAAATAGCTTATTGATGTTGGTCTAGATTTAAATCTTATTAACAGGAAGAAACAAATACAGCAAAGTCAAACCTAAAGATTGAATTACCTTGCTTAAGTGCATCTCCCCCTCTACTGATATATCTATAACAGAGTACACAATTTTAATGCAATATACTCATACTGTGAAAATGCTGTTTACAGAAAATGGAAATGTACAGCATTAGTGGTTTTGTTCATAAAATATCAGTGAACTTGTTTGTAATGTTACTGCAGATTATTGGAGACTGAAAGATAGGGAAAAATATCACGTAACAAGGAAAAGCTGTTCCAAATTTAATTGAGTGTTTTTACATTTTTAAAACTGCACACATTTCCCTCGTGGTGAAAATTTTAAGATGAACACAGCAGTCTAACCAAGTATCTGTTAGACAGCAATGAAAAATATAGGAATAGAAGTTTATATTAATACTTCCCCAGAAGTGTCTGTCTTTAATCCCAAATGGATTATTCTGTACAAATTTGTCCAGCCAAATAAAAACTTCTAATTTCTGAGCCAAATAAAAACTTCTAATTTCTATATCCCCTTGAGGATAGAAGTTTCAAAACTCTGTTGAAATATTGCTATTTTTGTTTCGAACTTCTTGCCTGTTAGTTTCATTTGTGTCTTCTGTGATTCTGCATAAGAAAAAAATCTTTCTTCGTGCAATCCAAGATTTAGTAGACCTTTCTTAGCAAAGCAGAGCTATACTCTGCTAAAGTTTGCCCTTCTCTGTGAGAAAATATTATTATTCTAATCCTTTGTTTTGTACTTTTTACCTACTACTTTTCCATATTAAGACTTTGCTTCTTTTCCTATGGCAACTTCCTTTTGATAGGCCC
This sequence comes from Pluvialis apricaria, assembly GCA_017639485.1. Classification (NCBI taxonomy): domain Eukaryota; kingdom Metazoa; phylum Chordata; class Aves; order Charadriiformes; family Charadriidae; genus Pluvialis; species Pluvialis apricaria. The sequence continues at coordinate 108,442,468 of CM030007.1, forward strand.
CATTGGTGAGGGATGCTGCTGAGTGTTAGCAGGAACCTGCCACAGGAGCCACCACGCAGAGCCCCCCGCTCGCATCCTTGCTGACAGATGAACACCTCCAGAGAGCATGTGTCCCTGGATTTTGTGGCATCCCTACTCTTTGCTAAGCCTGATTTTACTTTTCACAAGTCATATTTATTCAGGTGATTGATTGTTGCTTCTATTGTTTATAACATTTGCCACTAATTTACCAGTACTGGCATCTAACTTAGATCTAACTAATTCCCTAGATGTTTTCTTGAACCCTTTTTAAACACTGATGTCATTATGGGGAAATAGTACTGGAATTTTCCTCATTAAGCTTGGTAATTCTGTCTAGAGGGCATCTAAGTTACTTGCTGACATGATTACTATGTTATTAGAATATATAATGTTTATATTATAATAAAATTGCAATGTAAATTATAGGCAGCATATGCAATACGTAACTGCAAGACTGCTTTAATATGTATCATCTCTTCTCTAATAGCATGATCTATTCTAATGTCCGTAGTAAGTTTGTACCCTGTTATTTCTGTTTCACACTCAGTGCAAAATCTTGGTGGGTAATTATTCCTCCCATTTATTTCTTAGATTTTAGTTTTTAGATAAATACAGCTAGCACTCTATTTTTAAGCAACTCTTGCCATATCTTTTCTGCTTGAACCAGAGACACGCTTGTCTGACCCAAGAAGGTGGAACGAGCGTGTTGCAGCCTGAACTGTGTCTATGTAAGCAAATCCTTTCAATGCAATTCAGACAACAGTCAAGCAAAACTCTTTAATGTATGTAACTTTCAATAGGTGGGTAATGCCAAGCCTTTTTGAAGTGTCTTATGTATTTGATTAGACAAGGACACTTGTGGTTTGTTCCCTACTTTAAAATGACAGATATAATATTTCCAATCTCACCAGGCTTTTATGTTACAGTAGATGAATGAATGTTTAATGTAGTCAGATGCTATAGTAAAACCATCTCACCTTCTGGCTGCAAATAACCTGACTCGGAAAATATCATTTGCTAATTAATTAAAATTATACTTCCCTCAGGAAATTTGTACAATAAATCTACCTTGATGCCATTATGTGGCAAAAAGTGCCAATTTCTTGCTTATAATTTTTCACTTCATTAAAGGAAAGAATCATAAAATACATGGTCAGACTGAGTAGTCTGGAAGGCATTTCTGATGTAAATATGTCTTAAATCTCTGGACGGGTTTTGCCTGCAATAGAGTTAATTTTCTTCAGAATAGCTCATATGGTACTATGTTTTGGCTTTCTGACCAAAACAGCATTGATAATACAGGCATGTTTTAGCTATTGCTGAGCAGTGCTCACACAGAGTCAAGGCCACCCGTGTTTCTCACACTACCCCACCAGTAGCAGGGGTGTACAAGAAGTTGGGAGGGGACACAGCCGGGACAGCTGACCCCAACTGACCAAAGGGGTATTCCATACCATGTGATGTCATGCTCAGCAATAAAAAGCTGGGGGAAGAAGGAGGGGATGTTGAGAGTTATGGCATTTGTCTTCCCAAGTAACTGTTTCATGATGCAGCCTCGCTTTCCTGGAGATGGATGAACATCTGCCTGACGATGGGAAGTGGTGAATGAATTCCTTATTTTTCCATTGCTTGCATGCACTGCTTTTGCTTTACCTATTAAACTTTGTACCAATCCACAAGTTTTTGCACTCTTGTCCTTCCACTTCTCTTCCCCATCCCACCAGCAGGGAGTGAGAGAGCAGTTCTGTGGGGCTGAGATGTCTACCAGGGTTAAACCATGACAATCTGTTTAGAAGAAAGCAAGGAACAGAGATACAAATCTTTAGCAGTCCTTTGACAACATGGTGCGCCTATAGGATGTACAAAACTCAGCAAGCAATCATTTATAGTGTTTTGCCAGCTGTTATCCTGCTGAAGTATCAAGAAAACAGGCTGTGATATTTTTTAAAGACTTATTTTATTTGTCATCCACAACTATATGGCTTATAGGATTTACGCAGGATTGTGATAGTTTAGCTTTCCAGCAAAGCCATGAACATTCTTACAACCTTGCTTATGAGAAAGGTAGCAAATACTGATGGAATCAAATGTCAGAGGTTAGTTCCAAGTCTTTTTTTTTTTTTTTTTTTTAATCTGTACTCACTCAGAGCTAATCAAAAGCTCAGATCTATCCTGGTGACACATAAAATGAAAATAAAATTGGGAATAAAAAAGGAATTTGAAATGGAATTTAAACTTGTTCAGATTCTATAGTTTACAATAAAGCCTCTTCAGATGCTCAGTATTTTAGATGCTGAAGTCTTCTTTTTTAATGCTAGAGCTCTGAAGTTTAGACAAAATATTCCCTCCTAAGGAACAGGCTTTCTTCTCTTAATGAACTATGAAGCACTGGACGTTTTACAAAGTGCAGATTCTTTATAAATAACAGCAATGAAAGCTAAAGTCCTTTTCTTGCAGAAAAATAGTAATTCACATACATGATAAAAGCATATGTGATCATAAATTTCATCATTTGAGGCTTATTCAGCAGAGAGAGGGAATTGTTTAATTCTATTTTATTAAGCACTGAGTGGCCTAATTTTGAACACTGCAGAGTTTTGATCAACTGTTTTCAAGAACAATTAACTCCTACTGAAACAAGAAATTGCTTCAAGGATCACCAAGAGAAAGAAAAGTATACATAATAAAAGAAGAGTAGGTGGGCATGCTTTAATTAGTCCAGTATGTTGCAGAGGGACTTGATTATTGTGCGCATACAATGGGGCATGGTAAAAATGTGAGGCAAACCCCAGCGAGGAAGAAGACAAAGTCATGTTGGCACAAAAAGAGGTGGATAGAAACTGATAATAAATAACCTCTGTTTGGACATTAGAAGGAAACCCCTAGAAAGTATACCAGCATGTTTCTGCAGATTTAATCAAATCAGAAAGTCATGGAGAAGAATAACAGAAAAATTCAAAATTTTTCAAAGTACAGCCCATAACACTTATAAAAGCAATTTTATAATACAATACCAACCACAGAGACCTGAAGGCCTCCGAGTCCTGTATTTTCTTAGTTTTGTACCACAATTCTGCCTTGCATTCTTTGTTCTTGCACAATTCACACAAACACACACAAAAATAATATTTATCTGTAAAGTGACTTGTATGTCAAATGTTATTCTTATTTTACTAAAACAATGTTTGCTTAGACTAGTGAAATAGTTAACTCCTCTGTAGAAGATGACAGATTTAGGAAAGTGTCGAAATATAGGCATTACCTAAAGCTTACAAATAAGTTTTACATTTCAGTGTTACTTCTTGTCAATAAAGAAGTGTGCATTTTCAATTTATTCTGTGCGATCAGCATAGTACAGAAATAAAATGAGTGAATAAGATAAACTTATTGCAACAGAAAGGGAAAGAGAGTAAACGGTTTCTGTCTTTTTACCTGTATCTTTCCATTTCTTTTTGTATATATGGGCTTTAGATGATATTTTTATTTTTGTATGCTTCTAATGATTAGGATTGTTTCCTTGTTAATTGCACATCCTTAGAAATATTGTTTTCTTAAATTACTGGAATTTATTCTGCTATATTTAACTGCAGGTAAATAAATATTTTTTGTTGTTGTTTTGGGACAAAAACTTTTCTTTTTTTAATCTGGAAACATTTTTTAGGGTCTTATTTGGTTTTACTGGTTACAATATAGTGGAAGCAATGCAGATGTAAACATTACAGAACTCTATAGGCTCCCAGGCTTGGAATAGCTTCCATCTTTTCAGGCAATGAGTCAACTGTCAAAAAAATATTTATTAAGTCTGGTTTCAATTTTGCTGTTACAGAAAACTGTTGATTCATTTTTTAAGCAGTTTTCTCTATAGAATAAATGAATGATATATAAATATAGGCTAAGCTCATGAGAAGAAATGACCCCTTTTTCAGCTACTGTAAGAATAGAACCTTCAAGAAGATTCAAAAGTCTTGTGTAAAAAGATTTGAATGTCTTCTCTGTTAAAATTTTCATCATTCTGATATCATTTTGGTATCAACAAGGAACTAGGATAAGCTAAGAAAATAACAAAGGTGAGCACTTACAGTCTGAAGTACTATGACTCTAAACCCAAATGATGCTCAAGGAGGCAGAGGCTCCTAAATCCTTTCTAAAAAGAGAACATAGGCTCCTTAATCATCTTACAGCATTTGAAACATACTTTTGAAATCCAAACATAGACAAATTCTGATCGACAGTAATCCTGGCATGAACTTGTGCCTACTTAGAACAACTTAACTTGACTTAAAAGGCTAAATAAATTTTAAGGGAAAAGATCTTTGTAAGTATTGGTGCTGCTGAAATGTGGTGGGTTAGCCTTGGCCAGCTGCCAGATGTCCACCCAGCTGCTCACTCACTCTCCCTCCTCAATAAGACAGAAGGAAGAAAATAAGGTAAAAAAGCTCCTGTGTCGAGATAAAGACAGGGAGATCACTTACCAGTTGCCATCATGGGCAAAGTTGGATGGTGAGAAACAAAGACAAAGGCTAAAAACACCTTGTCCCCCTGCAACATACTTCTCAGGCTGAACTTCCCTCCTTCACCCTCAATTCCTCTACCTCCTTAAGAAATGCAGGGGAATGGGAAACAGGGTGTTGTGGTTAGTCAACAACAGTTGCTCTCTGCTGCTCCTGTCTCCTTACACTTTTCTGCAGCTCAAACATGGGCTGCTCCATTGTGAAGTCCTTCATGGACTGCAATGTGCATATATGCTCCGTCGTGGTTCTCTCCACGGGCTGCAAGGAAATCTGTTCCTGTGTCTGGAGCACCTCCTCCCCCTCCTTCTTCTATTACCTTGGTGTCCACAGGGCTGTTTCTCACACTTTTTTTTCCTCGCTCCTCACTTCTGCGCAGTGTTTTGCTCTTTCTTAAATATGTTTTCTCAGAGGTCCCACCATACTGGCTGACAGGCTCAGCTGTGTCCTGCAGTGTTGTAGCTGGCTGGCATGGGGGAGCCTTTGGCCTCTTCTCACAGAAGTCAGCTCTGCTACTGTCTGCTGCCAACTATTTGACACCTACACCCAACATACAAGTATATATTATTTTTTTCTAAATAATCTTGTAGGTTTACTCTTAAAATATGTGGGGTTTACTGATAAATTCATATCACAGTACAGATAAAGGTAAAGTACTTCTGTGTGAGAGCTTCTTGTCTTGAAGCGTGGATGAAGGTGCCTGTTATATATGGCCCCACTACTGATGTTCAGAAAATATCTTTTTGGTTCAAACAATGTAGAAGTTTTGCTGAGAAAGTGAGCCTGGGATGTAACTTGGAGACAGAACTAGATCGAAATTCTGTCAAGCTGAATAGTATTAGTACCTGTCTGGGCAAATTTGTCTTTGGATAAAGATTATTATCAAATAAGACAGCTCTGATGGATTTGTGGATGAATTTGCTAATGTGTCTGTGAATTTGAAAAGAAATCAACTTTCATTTAAAAAGTAAATCTTATCACTAAGGAAGATTTGTTTTGAACAAAATGAAATGGAAAAAAAATTAAAATGCATTTTATATGAGACAATTTCAATATGAATTAGTTTTGATTTTTTAAAATTTTTGGAATCCAGTCTGGAGTGTTCTTTACTTTGTAAACAGTATGTATTTATCATTTCCTGTTGATGGCATACTCTCAGCTATTGCAGAAGTAGACCCTGCGTTACTACACAGGCAACAATAATGATCAAATGAAATTGCCACTACAAAGCTCCTACTAAGGATATAACTTAGTTTGCAGGTTCAGTCCTGCCACCTTTCTTTCACGAGATCACATTGTGACCAGTCTTTCAGTAGAGTAAAGAGGTATTGAGAACTAACTTAAATCAGCGGCTCTCCTCGAAGGCCATCAATATCACTGAGCCACAGTGACTGCTTATTTACATGTTAACAAGCTCTTCTTCTAAAGCTAAGTAGCTAGTGTCAAACACATAATTTAGGTCTTCTGACTCCTGTCTTTACCCTAGCCATTGAATCCAAATGTTTCCTTTACATGAGCAGAAAGAACAGGCTGCTGCTTTTCAAGTCAGATTCCTTTATTCAGACAAATGCAAAGTGAACCTTATTCCTAGGAAATCAGTTCATAGTTATAGGTCAACAATTCCACAGCATTACTGTAGTCTGAACAGCTAAAATTATTCCACTCCATTCTAATATTTAATGGTATAAGAAAGTAAAAAGGCCTATTATCTCCCACTGGAGAATAGCTTGCTCTCAGAAAATGGACAAATGCTGAGAAAAATCTGTTTAACAATTCAAATACTTCTACTAGGTTGTATTGTTGAAGGAGTAATACGCTTCATGTACAGGCTGCATTTCTACAGTCTCTTTTCTTAACTACGATCTAAAGCACTTTGATGTAGTGAGTGCAGCAGAAAAATGTGATTGTTTCATAAATGCAATATGTAGAGCATGATGGTTAAACTTTTAAGGCTTTTTCTTTGTGCTGAGACTAATTATTGCACATCTCAGACAATTCACCTTTTCTCTTTTTAAACACTAGTTTAAGAAATTCAGTATCCTGAAATGAATGATAATGTTTATGAAATATGATTAAAATATTATATCAGGCATTCATATGGTCTGTGTTGACACAGCTACACTGAGGACTAGATAGTACATTAATTTAAAATATGCCAGACACTGGAGTTAAAGTCTATAAAAGAAAAAGTATTGACTCATATCCTTTTTGTCTACAAATTAGTCCTTTCCTGGAATGAGGATATAACCCATCCAGACCATTTGATTCTTTTCACATCTGGATCACATCCAGATTTCATTCTGTAGATCATTGATTTAGCACCTCTGCTCTTGTAGTGTACAATTGACAATGTAAAAGTTAAAAAAAAATATTTTTTTAATGGAAGTCCTTCATAAAACATGACATGAAGTATTAGTGGAAATGACAAATTTTTCAATTTAGCTCCACACAACCATGACCATACAAACTCTCTTTGGCCAGTGATTATTACCTTTTTACAACTGCACAGGCATATCTCAACCATGTTAAGTACAGGTTTGAAGTGAAGTCATGAAGTCCCAATATTTGTTTGTCTCTTTTACATATAGCTGTCTTAAGCTGTCAGGGCCTTGAGGGCACAAGCAGACCTTAACTGCCCCAACCATCCTTACTTGGGGCCCCCACCCAGGCTCCATTTCAGCTCAGACTTGAGCACCTGGCCCTTTCAAGAGCTTCCTTGTCAGTATACCTATCCTCATCCCCGTCACCAGTCTTGCTTTCTGGGTTGGCATTGGACCTATGCTGTTGGTGGCCTGGTCTCAAAAGGTCTCTTTTGCCCTGTTCCCTTTGCGGTAGTCTTGTCCTCACACCGCTCTCTGGACTTGCTTTTGCTGTCCCTAATGTAAGGATCAGAGGCAAACCAACTGCAGACCTGCATATTGGTTATGCTGTAATGAATGAATTTGAGCTAGGGATTGATATTAAGAGGCAGACATATTGACTGTGTTATAATGAAAGATTTTTTATTTTTGCTGTGCTTTTTTCTCCATTTTTTTTTTCTACCTGTGTTTCTTATCCATAATTGTCTTGTCATTTTAATGCACCTCTAAGCAGTGTTTTGTCCATGTAAAGCAACTGCATCTGTGTAAGATTTTTGACCTTGTGGTCTTGCGTGCCTTCATTTTGTGAGCTCTTATTTGTTTTTCTCTTGTTATCTTCAAAAGGATATATTAAAAAGAAGAAACTGGCATATATTATTTGATTCTGCAACTATTATCTGAAAATTAAATTTATCTGTATGGACATAAAACACACAAAAGACAACAGACTTTTCCTTGGCTGAAAAAAGCTGAAGTATCCAATACAGTGTCCTCCAAATATTTTTAACTGGAGAACCAGGATGAAAAAGATAAAGATAGTCTGATACTCCTTTCAATTTTTATGAAGTTTAAATGTGCTGGGATAATATTCTTAAAATTTGGATTGGCTGATCAAAAGAGGCAGTTTGGTTTAACGAATTTTTGCCTAAAAGCAATACTTTCTGAAAGTATCACTGAAGTTTTATGCTAATACAAAACAAGATTATATTTTCTAGGGTAAAAGACGCAAACAGTGGTTAACAACCTTCACTTTTAAAATTTATGGTAGACATTTTTCAAGAGTGAAAGTCACAAGATGATATTATTTTCTAGATTAGACTTACAAGTTTGTGCTGAATGTGCACATGGCTAAAACTGGTTGCGTGGACCTGCAGCTAACAGAAATATGTAAATCCAAAGGGATTTTTTAATTCCTTATGAAGTCTAATATTGTACCATAATTAAAACCCCCAGTACACTCCGAGCAGTTTTTGTGTCATAAAAGTATTCCAGCTAAGCTTTAAATGTTATACTTTGAGGTCATAAACAGTCCGTAACATGAATCATCACCCCCTTTTGTTTTTTTTTTTTCAAAATAAGGATTTGAAGAAAGTCAGGGAAGGTAAAAAAGTACAGTATGAATCAAAAGTGCAAAATAGTCTATAAAACAGAATAGCCTCTGTTCTAAATATTGGATGTGAAGTAGTGTAAGTAGCACATAGTCAGAAGCCATGATAAAGTTAAGAAAATCTAATGTTCTTTCATAGTCAAAATACACTATATAAGTATCAACATTGAAGATTTGTACCAACTTGTTTTTATTGGCATCAGAATAAATTTAATTTCTATTGTTTAAAGAAGAAGTGCACACTATTTTAGAAGTTCTTCATAAGATCTCTTAGGAATTTTTAAAATTGAAATGGTTACATTTAACCATGTAAATATGCTAGTTATTTATAACTAACACAATTAATTTAAATGTGTAAATAACAAGTTCTGAAAATCTCTTAAGAAACAAGTTTGCCATACCAACTTTCCATTTGTTGTAACAAATTGTCCTAAGCTAAAAAGAGCTTCTTGTTGATTGCTTCTTGTGCACGATGTTGTATTGGTGTTCAATCAGTGGATCAGTAGCCCTCATTTCAAAGAAAGCATTGTCATCAGATTTGCTTTGTTCTTCTTCCAGCCACTGAAACTTCATGTATAGACAGATTTTCTTTCTATGTTCCCCCTATTACAGAAGGTGCTAACGCTCATAGTTGCTAAGGGCTGAGCCAAAATACTTGATAAACTGTTTCAGCAAATAAATGTATTTAGATGTTATATTCTAGGATAACCTAACAACCTTACCTCTAATGCTAAGGAGATCTGAGAAACACGAGATTAAGAAGAAAAGCAGTCTGCCTATAACAACCATATAGATTATTTATTGATGTGTTTTTCACAGAAAAAAAACCAACCCTATTTATAAACTTCCAAGAGCTGTTCCCTCATACTAATGTTTTAAAAATTATGATTGTGACTGTCTAGTTAATTATAAATTTGTGATTATCCTTGCTGGTGATTACCTTGTAGGAGTGATTATCGTTATAGGTGAAAAGAGAGATGTTTATTCACAATTAGAAGCATTTAAAAATACTTTATAAACAAACATATACTAAGTGTCCAAAATTTTTCATGTTAAAAATGTAAATGAGGAAAATTAAAGCAGAATCATTCTACTGATATGGTAGTGTTCAAGAATTTCATTCATCCATACCCTTTTAGTGTAAAGTTTGTGTTAAAATCCTTTGATAAAACACAACACCGTAAAATGCTAAAGGCTCATCTTGCAATTATTTAACAACATTAAAAAGCATTTCACTATGGCAAAATCAAAGTAATAGAAAGGAACGATCATACTGTGTAACATTTCAGTTTGCATAGGCAAACTCAACCCATGCTGGGGTTATTTAAAAGGCTAGGGTACTGTGAAACCATTCGTCCTTCAGAAATCACCAACAAAGCTATAGCTGTTCTTTCAAACAGCTTTCATTCTCGCCAAAATTCTTTTCCCATACTGCAGGTTTTTTTAGGCATACTGTGGAAACAAAGAAAGTTCTGTTTTTTATGTCTGCAGTCACATACAATACTGTTGTAAAATGACAAAGCATTCCGCATTCATATCATAAGCTTTGCCATATCTTTATTTGACTATCAGAAGAATTTTATTGATGATCTCATGAAATATCAGTTTACATTCCTTCCAAGCATTGAAACTTGATCAAAGTCACCTAAATGAAAGATTTTTACAAAGTTAGTTTTGTCAGTAGTGTAAATCTGAACAGATAATCCATAAAAAAACCTTAAATACTGGGGGAAATGGAAAGGAGTTTTGTAATTCAATCTGGGAATTCACATTTTGCATTTCTGCATGGCCCAACAAAGTCACAAGTGTTACTTTTCTAATCCGGTGTTGTTCTTGGCAGACACAAAAGACAGCTTAGTACACAAGAATCTGACAACACCTTTCTTGCACAATTTGTTTTCACAGTATCCTAAAAGCACTGCCTGGCACTGTCACCACTATACTCCACTGCCTTCAAATTATTAATATTAAGAAGAAGACAAATTATTAAGAACATTGACAAGTTTTTAAACCTGTACATTCACATACATTGATGCATTCTGCTGTGGTAGTGTGCACTAGATAAAGGTCTTCATAGGTAGAGAAAAATTTAATTTGAAGTAATTAAATTTTAACTTCATCACAGATTTTTTGTGTGCCATTCGTGCATTTTTTCCACAGCATTACCTTATATATTTTTAAGAAATGAATTGATAAACTAGAGGTATAATAGTTTATTTATGTACACATGTTCAGATAGCAGATCAATAAGCAAGAGTTCCTAAATATGTATATTGTTATTATCTATTTAACAGACTATTATTATCTATTTGATGGATTAATGCGTGTGTGAGAGAGAGCAAGAGAAGGAGGCAGAGGAAAGAAGCAGCTCATGTTTCATGCACATGACAATCCTAGCACTTTTAATACACACTTCTATCACTAGCTAACAAATGTAGATAAATCTTTAAGAACTGTTAAACTGACAGAATATGTCTGTGAAAGGTAAGACATCATAAGACAAAAAAGGAGACCACCACCACTTGCTGCTGGTAAGTGAGAGTGCATGAATCTTTCATACCAGGCTTTCACTGTGAGACAATGATGAACTCCTTGTTAAGATGTCAAAGTCCTTTGTAGTCTCCTGGCATAGGGAGAGAACAACAACCTATCTCCAGCAGACTGGGCAGATTCAGTCCCAAAATTTTAGTGAGAGAAAGATTGAAAACTTTTTACAGAGCAGGTTGGAGCAATGTGTGGGTTCTATGCTAGGTGTGGGGAGCAAGGTGAAGGTGTGGAAATATTTGCATGATAGCATTGCAAACAAAGAAGGGGAGTTGTGCAGCTGAGATGTACACATATATAGAGCAGATGATGGGGTAAGATTTTCATCTCTACAGAGATCAGTGTTCCTCAATTATGCCTAGAGGTAATGCAAGTGTAGGGCAGGGAAGCCAGGCTAGGCTCTGCACAGAAACCCTCTATACTGCATGATATCTCTATAGCACTGATATGCTAATTTTCAGCCCCCTCAAGTCTCAGAGGTCTTCTTTAAAGGGTAGGTGGGTCCATCAGGTATCACTGAAGGCATATATTGTAACGAATCTATGATGGCTTGCAAATGTTCAAGACTAATGAAACTGCGTGGAGGTCAAAAGTAGAGGTGCTTTTCTCTGTTCCTTTCCCCCTGCTTTCTTTGATGGCATGCCTTTCCCTTGTGACATGCATTCAGACAGACTGTTGGTGTAAAACAGCAGAAAGGTGTCCTCCAGACATTGCATATTCTTGGTTATTTTCCCCCCTTTTTTCAGTCTATGGATAATGCTGTTGGAAGGAAAAGCATGGATTTTATCTTTTATTTCCAAAAGAGAGGACTGTTGAGATTAGGGATGAGAAAACAGCCAAATACGTATGTACTAATTATGCTGGAGGGGGCTGAATGTCATCTTCATTGGTCATTTATTGGCTGCACTTCATGCAATTGGAACAATAGTGTATTCCTCTGTAAGCATATTCAGAGATGCCTCTTTCGACTTCTGATAGAGAATATAGAATATGAGATAATTTTAACAGTTTGGAGCCTCTCAGCAGTTCCCAGAGATTCTCAGGTCCACCTAAAACTCCAGTTTCATTTGAACTGAGGTCCAGTTCAAGGAGTTATTCCTATACAAAGGTGGGGGAGGGGGGGGAGAAGAAAAAGTTTGAAGAGTCATAGATTTCCAGAACATGTCACCAAAATAATGACTAAGAAATAAAATATCTCTGTGTCCCCTCTTGGGTTGGGAATTCATTTGGGATTACTTGGAAGGTTAGGTTAATATGGCAAATTTGCCTTGGTGCTAAGAGTCCTTGATACAATTCTTTAAAAAAAAATGAAACCCCCTAAAATGTAAGTACTGCTCATACTGAATACTGGCAATGGGATGAGAAAAACTCAAGCAGATGATTAGTTTATTGCTGAAGATCTAAAACAAATTTCCAGGAAAAAGATCCACCAAGGGGTTTTAAAGACTACCCTGCTTAGAAGGGAGATGCTTGAACCAACATTTGCTTAACACTGAAGAGGAAGCACAATCCAGTGGGAAGGGCTTTCGGGAGGTCTCAAGTCCAGCCTCCTGCCCAAAACAAAGCCAGCTTTGGGACGAGCCCAGGCTGCTCAGGGCTTTTTTTATAGCTCTTGAAAACTCCAAAGAAAAAACCTTCACAGCCTTACTGGGCAACCTGCTTCACTGCTTGACAGTCCTCACCATTAAAAAGCTTTTCCTGCATCCAGTCTGAACCTCTCCTCTTTCACCATATTGCCAATCATCCTCCTGCCATGCACCACTGTGAATAATCTGGCTCCATGGTCTTATTGACCTACCTGTATGTGCAGCCAAGAAGCTGTTAAATTCCCCCCAAAGCTGTCTCTTTTCCAGGCTGAAAAAGCCCTGGTGCCCCAGGCTCTCCTCACAAGGCTCCAGCCCCCAGATAGCTTAGTCGTATGACCATGTGCCTGCCCTATTATTGTTTTAGGCATCCCATACTGACCACTATCAAAACACAATATTGGGTTTGGAGGACCTTTGGCTTGATTTATTATAAACATTTTCATACCTTGAAACTGTTGATGGGGTCTTGCTATTTAATGTGTGTGTGTTATACTGTGTGTACTGTACTTCAGGATAGTTGTTTGTAACAACATGTTCATCCGCAGGTAATATATATTCTCCTCAAGATGTATGATCTACCTAAGATACTAGGTAATAACCATGCTCAAAATAAATGTTGAGAGGCTCTTAAATCAAAAGATACTTTTTCTTTCTCTATTTTTTTCCCCAATATCCAATTTCTAAGCTATAATACATTACATATTTCCATATTTTAGTCATTCAATAGTGTCACATGAGAAAAATATAAATAGAAAAATATCAAAGCTGAATACAGGTTCCTAAAAATTGTCTGTGATACACTTTTCTCGTAATTAGTTATCTTCACATAACCAATTACCTACACAAATGAATTTTTTGTGGACTTGTTATATAAACTATATTTTATTAGGCCATTAATATTCATCAGAAGTGGACACACACTTTTCTCATTTCATTATCTTTTTTATTCTTGTAAAATCAGAAATATGCTAAAGCATCGATTAATCTTCTATTTGTGTTAGTAACTTCCAAGTTCTCTCAAATACAATGCATTTGTATGAAATATACAAAAACTATTAAAAAAAATTATATGAGTGTTTTGGGTAAAGCAATCCCATATACTGGTATAAAAGTGGTCAGCTAACATGACTTGTTCATGGAGTATGGACAACGTGGAAGTGTTTGAGACAAATTCAACATTTTGACATCCATTATATATCATGGACTGATTTGTCACAAAATACTTATAATCATGTAGCTGTCCAGTTTACATAATATTAATAACCATTAGACACAAAGCGTGGAATGAAAAACTATTACAATAAATTTTCCAGTTGAAGTTTTAAATTAAGAAGACAGTAGTACATTTTAACATAGTACATTCACACCATTTCATTGTAAATGTGGGACTTACACACACAGTGTGTTGTAGATGCCCGAAATCTAAATTATTGAAGAAGTAAGAGAAATTCTAGAAGAAAGTTCATGAAAAGCTTTTATATACAGAAATGTTGGCATAATCCCTTGTACAGGAAGTGCCCATTCTGAAATTGCTGGAAACACAGAAGAATAAGCAGAAAAATATTGTTGCATATTCCCTATACTCTGATACACTTCTAGTTCCTGACTGCGCCAGAGGCAGACTACAGGGCTAGTCAGACCTTCAGCCTGACTCACTGTAGCTATTTGTGTGTTCTGGTTCACTTTGAAAATGTTGCATTTCTATTTTCCACAAGTCACACCCTCATGTGTAGAACAGTGTAGGTCAAACATTTATGTACCAGGGAAAGAAAATAAGATCGAGGAATTAGTTTGACCTGATGTTCTCAGCGTCATGTAAATCACAAGCAACTCTGTTAAAATCAGTAATGCTACAACAAAATAGAGTGATAAAGAGGGCATAATGACACTGAATTGTTACTTTGCATTTGCTGTTTTTTGGGTTTGGACATTTTTTTTGTGGGCTTTTTTGGTGGGGTGTTTTGGGTGGGTCATTTTTGTTTTATTTCTATTGTGAGCCATATAAAAGAAATGGAAATTCCTATGCATTTTTTCCATCTCTACCTTCTTCCTGATTTGCATACAAAACCTGTTAGTTTACCATATCTAAAACTTACTTTCAGACTAAGAGACCTGCTTATTATTTCTCCATACTTACCACTGAAATGCACATTTGATTTGTTATGCTCAATTTGAGAATGATGTCTTCTAACACAAGATTTCTTTCAAATTGCCAGGCATACTACATGAAGTATCACATTTGAACTTTGAAGCCCTGATGCACTTGCCTTCTTCAGGTTGTCATAGTCTAAAAATTCCATCCACAGTGAAATTTATTTCTAGAATATTAGATGAATGTGCTGGTGCTGGAAGGTGGGCTGGATACTTTTCATTAGAAAGGGTTTTTGCCAAAGGAAATAAAGAACAGAATATCTGATTGGAAAGTCCCCATTACTTTAAGCTTGATTGTATAAATTGATCTCTCACTTGCGGGCCTCAAGCCTCTCTGACTGTAATTCTCTGGATGAATAATTAAATGTTGTATTTATGCTATGGTATGTATCCTTTAAATAGCATAATTTAGAACTATATCTTATATAGTTTTGCCAAAACTGTTGTCCCAAAGTGGGGTCATTTACCCGGTGTGCAAGATGCCAATGTATACATAGAGCAGAGGTATTTATTTAAATCATTTCTGCACAAAGATGGGTGCTAGATGGTAATCCACCACCTTTCCATCACAAGTCTATGATTTATCTCAGAAAATATATTCATTATAAATGTGTCATTCCAAATACAGACCTTAGCATTTATTTCAGCATATAAGGTCTTCCATTAATCAAGATTGAAACAAAAATTAGAGATATTATTTTGTCCTGAAATTATTATTCATACCGAGAAGCATTTTAAATGCTGTTTTTCCTATTACAGATATTTTCCATTTTTTTTATTTGCTTGATATCCGATAGGAAACATTTCTACTGACTTCTAGATGTGGTTGAAAAATCAGTAATTTATCTCATGAAATATAAAGAAGTGTAATGAGAATTTTCTGAGATGGGTGCTAGGTGGTAATCCACAAAGCTAGCACCCATCTCTGCACAGAAATGATTTAAATGAATACCTCTGCTCTACGTGTACATTGGCGTCTTGCACACCAGGTGAATGACCCCACTTTGGGACAACAGTTTTATATATGT
Organism: Pluvialis apricaria; assembly: GCA_017639485.1. Taxonomy (NCBI): domain Eukaryota; kingdom Metazoa; phylum Chordata; class Aves; order Charadriiformes; family Charadriidae; genus Pluvialis; species Pluvialis apricaria. The sequence goes on from CM030007.1 coordinate 108,458,272, forward strand.
ATATATACACACATATATAAGTCCAACTGGTCTGCTGTTCTTCTTCAAATCTCAGATATGTTCATAGTCTGAAACACTATTCACACATGATGTTAGCCAGAAACATACAACAGCTGGCTTGGAGCACTAGCTTGGAGGAACCTCCATAATTCCTTTTTTTGGCCCTTCCTTATCTCATTGCTGTGGAGATCAGATAACTGTACAGTGCTTGCTAGTATCTTTATCCTCAGATGTGGGCTCTTATAACTGAACAATAATATGAATGAGGCTCTTATTTTTTTCCTCTTATTCTCTAGTGTAGAAGTCACACAACAGTTTAGTCTCTTCTGGTTCACTAGTTGGATAGCTAAATAAACATAGAAAAGATACAATTTGGCATCTTCAAAATGTTATATCACTGATTTTTAACTTAACAACAGAAGACTTTTCCTTATGAAGTGCAAAGTTAATTCAGTTTTTGGCCTCAGTATTGTGTCTGTATTGTACTGTTAAATGGATTACATGCGAAAAGCTTTTGACTGACTCCCCTAGTTGCTTTCACACCTATTTTCTGCTTAGCTACTAGCAGGAAATAGTATTTGGTGTAAATAGATCAGGCAGCCTGGCAGCTAAGGGATTTTTTATTATAACATAGTCTTTTGAGCCATACTGTTCTCTTATCTTCATTACATATCTCACACATCAGATACCACATGACATTTGATGACTTTGACTAGAAATAAATAGCTGTATGCAGCTATGAGGTTAAATCCTGAAAATTTGAAAGACACACTCAGATTAAAACGTGCACAAATTTATATGAAATATGGTTGATGCAATAGAAAAAAAGTCTGTTGTTAAATAATTCTAATTCAGAGCTTGGCAGTTGCTTTGGTAAATAATAACAGCACCAAGTCACTCTGAAAGCATTAGGAAAGATCCGTGCCTCCCGTTCTTGTGACAATTACTCAATGCAAATTGAAACCAGAATTTTAAGGTCCAACTCTATGGGTATTTTCCACGGAATACTGGTCATAAACACTCTTGCCAATAGCTCTTTGTGTAATCATATTGAAAGCCTTTAAAACACTGAAGCGCTGGTATTGCTGCAGCATGCCACTGTACTACTTAGCTCTTCAGCTCTGAATTTAGAACATGTAAATAAATAAAAAATAAACACACACTGTAGCATACAATAACCTGTGGCAACCAGGGCACTGAATGAGTCTGTTATGTTCAAACTAAAAGCACAAGCACATTAGATATTGCACTTCATACACACACTAAGATAAAACCCCTATCTCAGAAACTGGCATTATTTTTAGAGCTTGTTAAACTGGTGGCTTAAATGGGCGGTGAAATCTTTTCAGATAACTCTTTTCTCAGATACCTCTTCCAAATTTCTTTGAAAAGTGTTCTGAGAAAACAGCACTGAGTGAAAAACTGTATTTTAGAAGACAGTTTTTGCTGGAATAAACTTTTATCCCATCAGAAATATGTGACATTCCATTTCCTCTTTTGTTCTTGCAGTGTGATTGAGAAAATAATAAAAGAGGAGAGAAAAGGAGAATGAGTGTCTGTGATCATACTGCAAGATAATTCTAGGTCAAAACCCAGCTAAAGAACTGTGAACAGGATTTGGCGGTTGGTGAAAGTCTTTTACTTCATACTACTGATTGCCAGAACTGTGCAGGCACAAAGTACTGGAATATCTGCCCTCAGTATTATTTTGATAAAGTAAGAAAAAGGCAGAAAAGCTCATATAGTGTTTGGACAATAGCTAACATAGAACTACCTGAAGCAGTTCCTTTGAATGAAAACTGCAGTCAATTCATCTTGCAAAGAACTTTCTGATGTTTTAACACTACAGAAGAGATCATTTGGGCATGGTATTAATCAAAATGGAGTAGGCGCTACCAGTTAGATATAGAACTATGAGGTTTCTTGTGCACTTACACTGAAGTGCTAATGGAGTTTTATTTGACCCTGCAAACCATTCAACCTGTGTGTGCCCTCATACAGCTCATAACAAAGGACATTTCATGTGATTTATTTAAACCGTTGCCTATTTAAGAACATCTCCTACTATATTATTATAGGCCATGTTTAAGAGAAAGGTACTCTATTCCTAGGGAGGGCAAACTGGGTAGATAAGATTTACCCGAGATGCCCTTGATATTATCCAAGCCCTGCAACTTTTATATTCCATCAATCTTAACTGATCACCCATTTTTAACTAGCAATATCAGCTAACAGAATTGTTTAAAACTTGTGTTGTTATTTGTACCAGTGTAAAGGAGAGAGAAGGATGCAATGTATCCATGAAAAGGCAGACAAGAACTGTCTCTGGCTAAGCCACTTATGCAACTGCTAGGTTTCATCAGAAACAGAAGGGAAAAAAGAATAAATTTCTTTTGTTCTGAGGTATAGGGTATTTATTTTCTCTCTGAAAATTAATAAGCAGAAGAAACAGTCACTTCAGGTATGTATTTTGAGGTGTTTATTTTGCTGATTCCCCCCGGCTTTCTAGGTGAGAATGATCAGCAGGAATGGATGAGTACTTTGTTAGCTTTGAGGGCTCCAGTAACTGCTTTTTCTTTTCTTTCTGTTATCAGCACGCCTTTTTATTTCAACATATCCCAACTGCTTCTTCCTTCCTCTCTATTCTGACCCCTGCCTCTTCTTTCTTCCCTCCAATTAATCTTGAATAAATCAAGCCTGTGAAATTCTTCTTATGAAGAAGCTTGAATCCATTAGAATCCGTTAAAAGTAAAAACTCCAGAGATCTCTCGTCAGGATATAATACCGTCCCACTTGAACCAAGAGATAAGCCTAGTTAGAGCATGCGCTTTCCTCAGGAAGGCACACAATTAATTTACTAAAGTTGAATATTTCATATAGATAGTTTTCAAATGAGTTTATCAGAGATTTTCATTTAATATTTGTTAACCCTTTCGCTTGAAGTCGTATTGCACCTAACTTTTTTTTTCCCTATGATAGCAGGAATAACTACTAAAACTGAAAGGAGAAACTTTGTGGAGAGCTAAGGTAAATAGATCTTTTGCAACTTACACTGTCTAAATCAATACATAAAATTATAGTAGACATTCATTTTATTAATAGTTCTAATATTTTTCTAGTACCAATCCAAAATGAGAAGAAAGGAAATGATCTAATTAATCTTCACAGCTTGCTGCAAAACAGAGAGTCTTTTTCACCTCTTCTTTGTCGTTATTATTTTATTTTTTTTGGTAAATGGTCAATTAAAATCTCCACTTGTTACTTTACAAAGCTGTGATTGTCCCTGTACCAACATATGCAGATGCTAATTGCTGTTTCATTCACTGGCTGTACATCAATAAAAGTTAAGACTGTTCCACTGAGGTAGCAAAAAGCTTTTTAATAAGTCAGCAGTTTTGAGCCTACAAAAAAAAATACAATCTAAATGTAGGTCAATGTATTTTATTGTTTGCCCAGAGAAAAGTAACTGCAAAATTTGTTAAAAGTTTCTGGTACATAACAGTTTTAATATCCAAATAAGTCCCCTCGTTAAAAAACAGCTATTTTATGCACAATATAGAACACATGAAAATTTAAATATAAACACGATATATAAATAACTAGTAATATCAATAATTCAAATTGAGATGTAGCTTCTATTTTTTGTACTAAACTGTTGAATTATTATTGAAAATGATGGATATTTTATTCAAAATAATGAGGAGAGGCTATTTCATAAAGTCAGATTATATCGCCTCTGGACATTGTTCAAGGCAAAAGTATAACTGGATTCGAAAAGGAAAATTCGTGGAAGATACATGGGTAGCTGTTAAAATCAAGGATCTAAATGCTATTTAATGAATGATTGACAGAAGCTAGAAGGATATTCTGAAGAGCTACTCTATAATTGAGCTCTTTCCTGAACATCTGCTAGTGCCAACTGTCAGAGCAAGGTTGGAGGGCTAGATAGATATCATGGCTATTGCCCACATTGCTTCATAGTGTGGTGCAGTAGAAGTGGATCAGCAAACTAAAGCAGCTGGTGCTGTGTTGCCTAAATGTAACCTGTGAGCATTATCGGGGATTTATGTCTGACTAGATTTAGTCTACTCCCATGTATGGAATACTCTTTGAAACTTGAGGTACAAAGTGTCTGAAGGAAAAGTATCCCACAGACCTCTGTTTTCATGATGGTGGGTCCTGTGAAGGCCACCTGCAGAAATCCCAGATCGACCTTTCACCACCCATGTAGCACAAATATCTTTAGCACTGCCACAAGGACTCACAAACTTGGTTTTAGTTCCTGCTCATGTTTCTCCTTCATTTCTCTTCCTCCTTACTCTGTTCCTGCTCATTTCCAAGTGATGCCATAATACCTGGTGCCTAAACTGCCTCTGAGTTGGTCATTGGTGTAAACAAAGACACTGCAAGGGGAAATGGTGGGCTTAATCCTGCAGCTGCAGCAGACACTCTGTGGGGATATTCCAAAGGCTGCTCTGGCCCTCTTAGATTTCTTTTACACCTTTTTTGTAGTCTTTGTCACTGTAACCGATTAGCTCCAGCTCAACTTGAAGGTCTAGGCCTGATAAACAAATATGGATTGATGGCCCAGCATTGCCTTTGTGATGCTGCACAACCAACAGTGTCTCCAAAAGTTTTTGATGTGGATGGATAAGATCGAGATCATGTGTTGTTGGTTGATGTCCTAATGTTGTCATGTTTATGTCAAAATTTGGGAGTGTAAATCCATGTTGAAGAGACTAACCATTGCATAATGTAACCTCATACCTCTTGATTCTAACCAGGAGTATCTTATGGTGTGGTGTGGGCAAGTCCACCAAGGGAAAAGCTGTGACTAAGGTTACCAAGGTAACCTCCAAATTCTCTTCCTTGGAGGATGAAGTGTGTGCAAGTGGGAGACATAGATTAAAAATATCCAGACTTTGTGCTCTGAATACCTGAACAATATACAGGTGGCTGATGGGTACCCCATTCCCTTCTGGTGCCTTCACCTGGCCACCACTACAGCTGTTTAAACCATGAGTACCACTCACACGACAAACATGCCTCAATATACCAAGGACATAATCATCTTATCAGGCTGCTCCAAAGGATTCATCTACCCATGTCCTTACTCCACTGGGTCATGATGCAGCACCCTGACAATTAATCAAACCTGGTTTAACTGTGTCTAATATAAAAAGTATCTTGATTCTACAAGGATATTTTAGTAGACAGTAAATGGACCTCTGCACACACTTAACATTTAGCATTTCCTCAAAATAAGGTTTTGATACAGTGACCTCTGCCAATGTCTCTAAAGTAAAATGAAATGCTGTACAGAGACAGATAAGCTAATTCTGACACAGTTTACAGAGACAGTATCACATTTACAGATTTCTCTGCTTGAAATAATATATATCTTATGTCTATTAGGAGCCACTAGTAATCTGGCAAATCAAGTTCTCTCTTACATTTTGGATCATACAACTTAGATAAGATCTAACTTGTCACCAATACTTTGAACAATCTTGGATGAAACTGTAACTCCATGAAAAACAATTGGAATTTTGCTATTCCTTGCTTATAGATGGAATCATTATCTCCTAACCAATTCTTTTTAAACAGCTTTCTATAAGCAATGGCTTCCCAGACTTTTTTTCTGATATCCCCTGGTTTGTAATTAAATTGCTCATGAAAAAAAAAAAATATTCCTGAGTTCATATTTTAATTCTCGTCTATGCTGATCTCCACTTGGACTCTAGAACAAAACATTTTGGGTTTTTTTGCCTCATGAAAAATTTGAGGTTTTAAGAACAGATAAAAACCTGTAGATTTTTCAGAATAAATATGTATTCACTTAAGTTTAATGTAAAATCCAAGAATGACCTAGAGAATTTAGAGAAACTGTTTAAATACCATCTTTCAGTCCCTCAAAAACAGACAATGAAAAATATGCTTTGTTCACACAGAGGTGGCAGGTTGTTTGGATTTGTTTTGTTTTGTTTTTTTTTCTCTTTAGACAAGAACATTTTCATCTTATCTAGGATCTAAAATAGTTTTAGCATCTTCTCAAGATTTTAGGACTCTCATCCTGTGTTATTGAAATCAATGTCAAAACATTCATTGACTTCCATGGAAATAAGAGTTGGTTTCACATCTGTATTAATTCCTCTATGATTTCAGTTTTCATCTCCCTTCTCCTTTTATCTCCTATGTCAAGCATATTTCAAGTCAGCAAGACAATTATTATTTTTTAATTATTTATTTAAAGGTATTCTGATTAGAAATGGAAGTTAATTTAAAATTATTTCCTTTTGGATATCTAGAGGGAAATTAATTCTTGTGCAGACCATCAGCACAAGACATGCACTACTTTGCATAAAGTTTGAGCAGTATGTGAGTGATACAGACATCTTGAGCTATACCTTAACATGGAGAAGAATTGCATTCTTATGGAATTACTATTTCAATATTAAATGTCTTTTAAAATGCTATGGAAACAAATCATTTGTATAGGTCATAAGATGGACATGACTGGTCTCCTTTGAAAGTATGATAAAAATATTTAAAATACACTTAACATGATTTTTACTTTCCTGTGTCATTCTGATAATAGAATTCTTACCCAAATTCTTGACAATTGATTAGTGTGAAATAAAACAGATTAGCCATTACATTTTTTTCTCTGCACATATATACACAGTCTTAGCATACTTTTCTATGGAAGCAAACTTTACACAGTCTTGGTTTCTGTCAGTTAACAGCCTGACTCCATCACACCAGCCTGAAATGGATTTAACATAAGAACAGAAGTCTCAAAGACAATTACATTCCTGGAAGCATGATGAAGAAAATGGATGGGTAGGGGGAAAAGACCCAGCAAGGGCTGCATGTGAACTTTCACCATATTAGACATGAAATGATCCAAATGGAAGAAAATATTCCAAATACTCAGCCACAAGTGAAGCTCTGTAAAGCTCTGAGACCCTCTTAGTTATCAAAATAATCAACCTGAGATATAAAAATCTAAGAATAATTACCTCTAATGGGCATTTTTGTTTTTCCATTTGCAACAATATGGTGAAGGGCGACACATGACAGTTTCATAACTCAGCAGGTAACTCCAGCAAGTTTTAGCAAATTTGCATTTGAAAGACTCAGTCAGACTAAGTAATTGAAATATAAACTGAGGGTACACCATCTCTTTCTGGGCTAAGTATATAAAATCTTATTTTTATGTTGACTTCAGTCTTTCATAACATATTCTGAGGAAAAGTCATTGTTGGTTCTTTAGTTCCATTCCCGCCCCACCTCTTTTTTTTTCTTTCTTATTAATGAATACTCAGAGATTAACTGTCAAAGCTTAAAAACAAAAGACCCCCGAACAGCTGATTATTTTATAAACAATGACTAGGCCTGGGAGAATGCAAGTGCGGGAGAATGCAAGTGCTAGAGAATGCAAGTGCTACTAGTGATTTTACTAAGCGAGTTTATTTCCTATTGACATAATTTCTCACTCAAAAAAAATTACAGTATATTCCATTCTTTCTACACCATGAGGTACTGATTTTGGCCAGACACAGCTATTAATACTTGACAGTGCAGTGCTATGATATCATGGGATGTGATATGACTGAAGCTATTCAAATTTATGCTCTCTAGTATAGATATAGAGGTTTGTAGATCCTCATTATCGTTTGGATTCTCTGCAAATGGACCTTTCTTGACATGAAAGTCCAGGCATGACCTTAACATTTTTGGATAGAGCAGAACTATGACTCACTATGAGCTTACATATTAAGATAGATTTATAGTTCTGCAACCATGTAACACTTTGTGTGTTTGTTCAATTTGTCAATTCACGTCTTTTCTATACAAATACTATATAACTAGGTGTTCTCATGTATTTTTTCAATTAATATATTTTTTTACGTGACTATTTTTTCTTCAATTTACAAAGGTCATTTTGAACTCTAGTCCTGTCTTCTAACATAATAAAAATCTTCCCCAGTTTGTTATCTTTTGAAAATATAAAAAACAGCTATACCATCTTCCAGATCATTAAAGGGGAAACGTGAAGTGGCAATGCACCTAGGAAAAACCGCACCAGAACCCTATTTCAGAGCATCTTCCATTTTCATAGTGAACTACCGATAACTATTCTCTGAATACACTTTATCAATGAATTTAACATCTACTGGGTAGTAAATTCATTTACAGTGGTCTAACCAGACACATTTCTAACTAATCTGTGCTAACTATTTTCTTCTATCCTTGCAAACAAAATTCTGATTATTTTTACCAAAATATTTCTGGGAATTGAAATTAATTCCCAAAAGATGATTCCCCTCGTTTCAGCTAATTACAAGCTTCCATTATGTGTTTCTGTTCCTTGTCTTTTCATATCTTTCTGTCTTGTCCTCAGTGGTTCCAAGATTTCATCAGCCACTTCTGTCACTGCTGGGTCCAGCCATATGTATGAAACATCTAACTTGTCTGCATACTGTCTAACCTTTCCCTTTCTCACTCAGTGCTTTGCTGATGCTAACTGTGTTAGCTGTATGTCAGCAGCTGACCTTTCTAGCGAAGACTGATTCAGAAGGAATCAGCACTTTGGCTTTTTTGGGTTATCTGTTATTTTCCATTGAAATGATGGATGTATGGACCTTTTCCTTGGTCTTTCTAGTACTTTCAGTGCTTTGACAGTGTTTTGTTGTTCTTAATCCCTGATTGTTGCATACCATTGTGAGCCTTGGATTTTATTATTTTACCTTTAGGCACATATTGCTATACTTTTTTGTTTGGCTTTTGATTATCCAGTCAAAAATAGTGAATAATTAATTCTGCTAAATTGCTCTGTAGAATGTTATGCTGTCTGCTTTTCCTAATAGATGGCAAGACAGTTAAAATTCTCCATTATCACCAAGTCCTTTTCTCCATACAAATCACATAATTATGAAAAGCCTCATCTGCCTGACCTTTGTTGGTATACAGTAGATCATAGATCACCACAATAATAACAGGTATATTTTTTTTCTCTCAGTCATAATCCACAAACAACGTTGGTAGTTGGACCAAGGGAAGGCATTATCTACAAGGTAACTTTTACTACACAGCCCCGTCATCATTTCAAGATAATGTATATGTCACTATAAATATTCTAGTTGGAATGATTCCATCAGTTTTTAATTATAACAGTTAACTTATGGTACTGGTCTCCTGTTAGTACTTCTAGGGTGGTCTATTAATACTTCTAGGTCTCCATTTTATTTTCAGTAATAAGCATTAATAGATCAACTTTGAAATATTCTGAGGTGTTCTTACTTCTTTTTCATCTCTCTTTAAATTTTGACTCCGGGTCTTTGTTGAGGATATTGTTGTTTGCATCTACCCGAGAACTGTTTTTATTTTAAAGGACAACTTTAAAGGCCAAATTTTATTTTAAAGGTCAACTTTAACACATCATCCAATATGGCCATCCATTTGTCTTTATGATGTTTCTGCACTGTCTCTGAGTAGGAGGACAGGGACAGCACTGAGCCTTCTTTCAGCTTCTCCAGAGTCCATTGTGGCTACAAGGCCTGAGTACTCACAGGTAGGAATAATCAGTTGGTAAGTAGCTGTGTTTGTACGTTTGTTTACAAATAAGAATAAAACCTAGAGAAGGAAGAAGGAGAGAATTCATGCTTGAAGAACACTTTCAGTGTTACCCTGTTACTTATGAAAAAATAACATGACTGGGTTTAGAATACGGTAGAAAGAGGATTTTCAGCTGTTTGAGAACTGATAATACCAGAATTCTTCTGCTCCCTGTGACAAAATGAAAAGGAAAGAAAAAGCTGTTGAAATGTGAATTACAGCTTTTTAAAACATTAACAATTCAGGAGTTGAAATACAAAACGTTGAAAGAGGGTGCATTGACATTTCTAAAGTGCTCCCATTTAAAAATCCTTTTTGTAACTAGAATCCTATCCAAATTCATTTTTGAAGTAAAAGATGATTTTTTCTGTTGAAAAATCTGTATGTAAATACTTCTATATATCCTGTGTTGCCATTAAAGGAGTACACACATCTAAAATATGAGGAAATATTGAAGTAATTGTCTATTTAATATTAGATTCATATCTAATGGCTGAAATCCAAGGAAGTTGAAAAAAAAAAAGAAAATAAGAACTTCAGCCTGCAGAACTTGAATGCTTTGCCAAGCATCCTTGACAGGCTTTCTTTGGTAAGACTCTATGTTGGACACAATCTGTCTGCTGGCAAACATTTATTACCTTGGGAGGGAGACAAGAAAGGACATACGGACACTGTCAAAGTAGAGAAGAGAGAAAAGACTGAGCGTACTAAGGTAGCATTTTATCTATGTGGCACTGAACAAGCCCTGCTGCAGCTCTTGTATTCAGAGCATGAGATGCCAAGCCTGGCGTACCTGTGTGATCAGAGCTCCTGACATGCAAAGGAGTGCAGAGATACCTCCTCCACTCTGCCTGGGCTTTTTGAGAATGTCAGAAGCCTTGAATTAGCCCAACATATTGGTGATATTGTGATGATATTCTACTCATCTTTTAAAGCCTGTTATTCTTTTCAGTGAAATACCTAATGTAAGTATTCATAAATCATAACCAGTATGCAGGAGCTCATAAGCTAGTTGAACAAAATATGGAGTCTAATTTTGGCCAAGTATAAGCACAGGATGCAAAGTCTCAGGGGCGATAGTGAGTTTGTGCAGTGTGAAGGTAAAAGGAGAGTTCTGGACACAGCACAAAGAGGTTTTGATTTCTCAAAAAGCAGATGCCAGGCACACATGTGATATAACAGATATGGGTGGCAATGAAAGAGCTTACACAGCTGGATAAGTCCAGACTTAGCTCTTGAACTATTCATAAACAACCTAATACCATCTGATCTTTTTTGCAGTATAACAGGCCCTAAGAGCAGGCAATGGCTTACAGTATGAAAGCTAATTTTGCTTCCAGGCAATTGGGAAGCTACACTGGGGGGGTGGGGGCGGGGAAAGGATGTCATCAGTAGCTCTGAGAGAGGTAGTGTGATGTCACCAGTGATGAAGCACCACCCTGTGAAAGGTAGAGACAGCAGGATTATAGCCATGAGCCCAGCTACCATGAGCTGTAATTTTTCTCCCCACATAGTAAGGATAGTGCCTGTAAATTTTCTCTGTACACTCCATACAAGTGTTAAGAGCAAAGTAGGAGCCACTGTCTAGCATGTGTAGCATCAGCACAGACGTTGTGAAGGGTGACTTCTGTTCCCTATTGCTAGTCAACAAGACTTGCCAATAGCACAAGTAGCCATCACGCTGTTCATTTTGGCATAAACTCAGTGAAACCTGTCAGTTAGCCGTCTTGCAGAAGGCAGACTGGAAATTTGTACCAGAGCATTGTTGAGGCAAAATGGTAAAAGGTCCTACATGGCTGAGGGCAAAGCATGTGAGTAACTACATCCCAAGACAAAAAAGGCAGGATGGATTCAGTGAATTACAGAAGAAAATGCCCTAACGTGTAGCTAGCTGGTTGAAGCTGCTTGGTTCAGTGAGCCTGAGACTGAAATCAGGGATGCCCATGACATACAATTTAAAATCAGACCATATGTCTATCCATATGTCTGTCTCCATGTTTCTCACCAAATTATATATTTTGGTTTTTCCTCTTCTAAGTTGTTTTCATCCACTGTCCCTTTATTTTAGGCATGTTTTTCAAGTTAATCCATTTTAGTGTTGAACTGGTATGCTGAAAGACACCTTAAATGAGAAATCCTATTCAGTAGGTAATTTAAGTAGTTGCTTGTTTTAAATGTATTTCCACAAACTTCAATGGGAAACAATAACTAACCTGCAGGAGTATTTACGCTTTCTTTGATGCTTATTCTACTGAGTCACAGAAAACATCTTTTTCCTAATATTCCATCTTTTTCTTTTTTCTTCATGCATTTTCCTGCTCCTTGCTCTTACTGCTTTTCTCTTTCCTTTCCCTTGAAATTAAGCATATGTCTCTGTCTTTTATATTTTGATTTCCTTATTTACATCCACACATTTTTGTTTTCCCTGTATCTTCTTTTATGGTGCTATGATGCAAAAGTAATTTATTGAATTTTTATAAAAAATCTATTCAAAGAAAGAAAGGTAAAATGGAAGAAGCCATCAAACACCTTTGAGACACATCTTTCTCTGACATGATGAGATTTTAAAACCTTTCTTTCCTTACTTTTAAATTGTCTATGAAATGGTATGTTTGATGTTATTTACCCCCTCACCCCCCTGTGATATATAGGGTAACTGAAATAAATGTAAATTAATTACTGGCAAACATAGCCGTTGCTGAGGCACAGTATAATCTTTCATGGCCTATAATACTCTGTTAAATGAGAACTTAGTGTATTATCAGTATTCTTGTCTGCGCTGGCAAGAGGGGCTTGGAGTGAAGGAGTGGAGTAGAGGCTGGCGAAGGAGGAGAGGTGTGTTTTCCCTAAATGTGTGTTTGCTTCTTTTGTTGTTGTTTTTGTTTCCCAGTACCCCAAAGAATAATTAGATATTTATATTAAAAAACATGAAATTAATTTTCCCAAGTTATGTCTGTTTTGCCTGCGACAGTAACCATTAAAAGATCTTCCTGTCTTTATTTCAGCTCATGAGTTTTCTCACTGTCGTTCTTCCTTATGTTCTTCCTCATGTTCTTCCTTGTCCTGGGAAGGAGGGTGTGCAAGCGAGTGGCTGTGTGGGTGCATGGCTGCCAGCTGGGGCCAACCAATCATATTATGCAATGAAATTTGTAACACTTCAGAAATGTCACACAAAATTATGACATAACTGATTACTGGGCACTTGTATTTTCATTTCCTATGCCATGAAAAGATGGGGTTTTTTCCCTTTCTTTATATGTTTCTTAATTGCACATAAGTACTATTACCTAGAAAATTAAAATCTGCTTTGAATTTTTCAGTTAATGTTTTCTGCTTCTATAGTTATGTTGTGTACATTTTTGATAAGTTGCTGCCTAGGTTCACAGTAGCATTTGGAGGAAATAGAGAATGATCTTATACTGATGAAATATTCATTGCCACTGAATACCTTTGCTTTGCTCGTGTCTGTATCTCAATTAGCACATTATGTGGGAGATGATTTAAGATACACTTCTGTGCAGTAAGTAATTATAAATGATTAAAGTAGATGAGAGCACAATTCATAAGGGTCACACAGTGCTGGCAGAAACAATTGCCAACTTCTTGTGAGATACTCTTTTTTCAAGCTGTCTCATTAAGGTTTTTCTGCCTTCTCATTCTTCTCTCCCTTAGTTTATAATAAACAGTGGTGAACCTATGAATCCAAGTTCTCTGGGCCTGGATATTGTAGGAGACCGATAAGATGTCTCAAAATTCGCTTACCACAAGCAAAATTGGCAATAGGAAACCAGTCATCCAGATGGCTCTTATCACAAGCAGACCAGCCACTCCTCTTGGCGACAGGGGCCAGAAGCACCCAGAACTTGCCGAACTAAGCGGGCACCTGAAATTTGCTACAACTTGGCACTTGAACTAAGCTACAAGATGTGCTAAAGTTGTCCACTGACATGGTGTACGTGACCACCAAGGGGTACATCAGGGGCAACCATCTTCAAAGATACTTGTTATGAAAAGATTGGCCAAGCAAAAGTGGCCTTTATACTGATTGGTCGAGTATCGAGCAGACTTTGACTATAAATTAATACTGTGTTCCTCCACAAATTGGGAACCCTGGGACCCCCGCCATCATTGTGATCCGAGGATCGTGAGTCAACAGGATGCCGCTGATGCCAAGAGGACCGTCAAGATGCCAAAAAGGGCCTATGGTGGTGTCTATACTCTTGCTTTGCTCCGTAATACTGTTTCTCTCTTCTGCTTTTCCTCTACTTCCTCCTTTGGTCTAGTGCTCATCCCAGTAATCAAGGGTGGGAGATAACAATAAAGCTCTAGCAGATGGCATCTGACCTTGTTTGTGTCTTAATCTCACACACAGAATCATTACCGGTCCCCCTGGACTGGATTGGGATGTGACAGATATGCCTTCAGTTATTGAAAGAAGGCACTAAAGGTCAAAACTGGCAATTTTCAAGCATTTTATAAAATTATGTGTCCAAACTTTCTTTGAAGTGAACTGGGAATTGTGGCTGGGAGCATATTTTATCAAATTACAATGAATACATGGCCCTAGATTGCTTCAGAAGCTTTGAAATTCCAGGACATAAGGGACATTGCTCTTTTATGGAACACTGATGTTAATTATTGTATGTGGTCAACAGTTACTGCATTGTCTCAGGAACCACTCGGAGTTTTTGGGTATTACACTTTTCTAGAATATATTTACAAACAGTTTTCAAATATTTCTTAAACTTGACCTTTAGAATTTATGGGTGTTGCTGCAGAGGTTAAGGCCAGGGGTGGCCTTCAAGGGGAAGCACAGCCAAGACATAAGCTTATGAACTAAATTTCAACAGGCTCTTTTCTTCCCAAACACCCTTATATTTACTTGATTTTTCACACAAAGAAAGAAGTGATGCCTATTGTGATCATATAAAAGAAGAAGTGATCCCTATATAGTGACAAGAAGTGGAGTGATCCAGGAAATGGACAACCGCCCCAAGTTTTTCCGTTGTATCTGTGATACCCATTAAGACTTTTTCTTATAACAATATCTTAATTCTTTTTTAAAATAAGAAAAAAATGTTTTCCATGGTCAATGATAATAAGGAAAAAAAAAGTGTCTTTTTCTTCCCGGGATGATTGTCTAGATTAGGGGGAAGAATAAAATAAAGCGCCCATTGTTTATCAGACTTCCCTTCAGGTTCAAAGCAGGAATCAGAAATGTAGTATATCTCATTAAAATATAAATGTCAAGCCTAAGATGAGTTCTGAAGGACAGCAAAAGGTAAAGATCCCTATTAAATACCATGGCACTGCTAGTTCATTAAGTAGGGACTAGAATTGTTAACTAAGTTGTCAACTGGTACTGAGAAGGAATTAAACTAAAACAGCACTTTGATATACTCAGTGGGTGCAAAGATTTAAAGACCATCTTTTTGTACCTAGCGAGAATTAGGTATTGAACAAAATGTCTTAAAATGTCAGTCAGCAGAGCATGTGCTGTTGAGAAAATTTTCAGGAGGCGAGCAGAGAGATGGATTCATTGTTCTTACAGTACAGAAAAGACCCCTTTAGATGGCTTTTAAGGACCTACAATAAGAAAATATGGTGAAATAATCATTAAGGAATCACCAACCTCCTCTCTTATAATAAGGGATGATCCAAATTATAGGATTATATTCTGAGAATTAGGAACCCATTCTCTGTCATTGTACTCCTCTGCAATCAGTCTTCCTATGTTTTAGCTTCTTACATATATTTAATGACAACAATAGCAGAACTGATTAGAAAAGGTATTTCTTTGCTACTCTTTGCGATTTCAGCACAGTTTTCCATTGTTAATTGCAATGAGAAACTAAATATTTTTTTCTAAAAGAAAATTGCTGGATGACAACTGAATTGAGCTAACTAAAATTTTGCATTTTAGTATATTCTACCTGTTTTGGTTTTATTTTATTATTTTGTAGACAGGATTAATAACAACCCATTGATCCATTAATCATCAAAGTTAAAAGTAACAAAAACCCTAATGTTTTGAAACCATTTTTCCTGCAAATTAAATTACATCAAACCCCATACAATTTTAACACAAAAAAACCACACGTTCAACAATATTTGCTACTTTTTTAACAAAACAGTTTCAGGCTCACTGACAACACTTCCTTCTTTAATAATACCAAAAATACAAGTGCAGATTGAGATTTGTTCAGATCTTAGGCTAACAGAGTCATAAAAACACTTAAGCCTGATACACAATTAAAAAAAAAGGAATAAAATGGCATGTGAACCTGAAAAAAAGTGTAGGAGGAATTGAAAAGAGAAAGAAAAAATGTATCTGGAAAAAGAAGCAAGTTACAGAAAGAAAGAGTCAAGAGAAAGTAACTGAAAAATACAAAGGGAGGAAGAAAACACCTGATGTCTTCTTTTTCTTTTTAACACGGAGGCTGGGAGTTTGAGGAACTGTGTTCTCCCTCAGTACATGGACAGAGTAGCCAGCTGGCCATAGACATGGGAGTAAAATGTTCAGTGAAATGAGGCAAGTTACTCTCCTGAAGCAAGCAGGAACAGATTGGAAACTTACAATCACTAGGAAGGAAGGTACCTCTGGAGACCATGTAATCAACGCCCCCTGCTCAGAGCGGGGTCAGCCACAACAGATTGCTTAGGGCTGTGCCCAGCTGGGTTTTGAATATTTCCAAGGTTGGAGACTCCACAATTGTGGGGAACATGTTTCAGGGTTTAGGTTTAAATGGGATCTCCTGTACTTCAATTTGTGCCCATTGTCTTCTGTGTCACTGGATACCACTGAGAAGTGTCTGATGCCTTCTTTTTTACTCTGTGCCATCACATATTTATACACCTTAGTAAGATTCCCCTGAACAGAGAAATCTGCTCCAGGCTGAAGAGTTCCAGCTCTTAGCTTCTTCTTACAAGACATATTTCAAACTCTTAATCATCTTTGTGGCCCTTTGTTGGACTTGCTATAGTACGTTCCTGTCTTTCTTGTACTTTGTAGCCTGGCACTTAACCCCCCACACTAGGTGTGCTTGCAGGTGTAGAGCAGAGGGGAAGTGTCACCTCTGTTGACCTGATGGCTACACTGTCTAATGCAGTCCGGTATGCTGCTGGCCTTGTTGCCACAAGGGTACACTGCTGGATCATGGGCAACTTGGGGTACACCAAAACCACTAGATATTTCTCTGAAAAACTGCTTTCCAGACAGTCAGTTCCCAGCAGGCACTGGTGCATAGAGTTATTCCCCCAGCAGGTGCAGGACTTTGCCTTCCCCTTTGTTGAACTTTATCAGATTTCTGTCGACCCATTTCTCCAGCCTGTCAAGGTCTCTCTAAAGGGCAGAATGGCCATCTGGGCTGTAAAACACTCCTCTCAGTTCTATATTGTCTGCAGGCTTCCTGAAGGTGCACTCTGTCTCATCATCCAGGCCATTAGTAAAGACGTTGAACAGTAATGGAACCAGTGTTGACCCGTGGGACACATCACTGTGGATGGGACTCCAGCTGGACTTCACACCACTGATCGCAATGCTTTAATCCCAAGACTTCAGCCAGTTTTCGGTTCACCTCACTGTCCACTTATCTAGTCCATACTTTATCAGTTTATCTATGAGGATATTATGGGAGACAATGTCAAAAGCCTTATTAAAGTCAAGACTAACAACATCCACTTCCTTCCCTTTGTCTGCTGAGCTAGTTGTTTCATTGTATGTTATCAGGTTGGCTAGCATGATTTCCTCTTCATAAATCTACACTGACTACACCTAGTCACCTTCTTGTCCTTCCTATATTTGGAAGTGTTTTCTAGGACTATTTCCTCTAGGGATCAAGGTGAGGTTGACTGGCCTGTAGTTCCCTGGATCCTCCTTCTTGCCATTATTGAAGACAGAGATGACATTTTCCAATTGCCAAGAGCTTTCAAATATGATTGACAGTGGCCTCGCAGTGATAACAGCCAGCTCCCTCAGCACTTGTAGGAGCATCCTGTCAGATTCCAGGGTCTATGTACATCCAGATTGTTTAAGTGTTCCTTAACCTGATCCTCCTCTAAGGATAAGTGCTCCTTGCTTCAGACTTTCCCATGGGTCTAAGGTGCCTAGGATTCCTGAAGGCTAATCTTACTAGTAAAGATTGAGACAAATAAAGCACCGAGTACCTTTACTGTGTTCTTTGTCACCAGCTCCCCTGCCCCATTCAGCTGTGGGCCCACACTTTCCCAAGTCTTTGTTTTGCTACTGATAAACCTGTAGGAACACTTCTTGTTGACCTTCATATATCTCTTACCAGATTCAACTCCAGGTGTTCAGACAGCATCCTTGTTCACACAAGCAGGCCTCCTACCACCTTAGGCTTCTTCCACTTGGGGATGGACCATCCTTAGGCTTGGAGGAGGAGATTCTGGACCCCTCTTCTCTCCAGGACAATATTCTATGGGATCTTTCCAAATGTATCCCTGAACAAGCCAAAATCCAGTCTTCTGAAGTCCAGGGTTGCGATCATGCTTTTTGCTTTTTTCCCTCCTTCCAGGATCCTGAACTCTACCGTCCCACGGTCACTGAAGCCTAGGCTGCCAACTCTAATGCTCAGTCCCCAGCCAGTTCTTTCTCATTCCTAATTATAAGCTCTAGAAGAGCATCTCTTCTCAAGAGCTCCTTAATGACCAGTGTCCAGAAGCTGTTATCAATACACTCCTGAAACCTCCTGGTTCGCTTGTGCCCTGCTGTGTTGCCCCTCCAGCAAATACCAGGGTGGTTCAAGTCCCCTATAAGGACCAGGGCCTGCAAATGTAAGACTTCGTCCAGTTATGTGAAGAAGGTTGTATCTGCATCTTCTTCCTGATTAGGCAGTCTGTAGCAGACACCCACCAGTCTTGTTTACATTGGCTTGTCCTCTAACCCTGATGCCTCGGCTCTCTCATCACCCCTAGGGTGCATTCCCACTGCTCTCTCACATAAAGGACAACTTCCTGTCATTCCTAAAACACCTGTACCCATCCACTGGCAGCACTCTAGTCATGGGAGCTACTTGTGATGGCAATGAGGTGGCATATATAACATACAAAAAATCACACTGACTTTCTAATTAACAATGAATTATCTTTACAGAGTAAAACAAGACAGCCACATGCAATCTGTCACGAAGGACTACAATAATGATAATATTAGGAGTGTTATTAAATATTTTTTTATACCACAAAATGTAGTCTTAGTTAAAGGACAGAAGAAGGCACCCATTTCAAATGGACAAATGGGGCACACTGAATGTGGCATGTGCAGTATTTGTTTTGGGGTGTTTTACAACATGATAACTCTGAATGAGCATACTTTATGTCTGCTTATGCAAATGAGAGTAAAGTCAGGCCCAGCACCTGGAAAAAACTTCTGGGAAACAAGATGAAACCAGATCTAGTGACTTTTGCAATAAGTTACAGTGCCGATTCAACACATGCACAGTACCTAGGGCAATCATCATTTCACACTTCCTCTTGGCTAAACAGATTCTAATGCTAAAGCATTTTGTATCATAGTGGTTTTTTATTAATCACCTCTGTTTCACTCTTCCTTCTGACAAGGGGTGTAAATGATTTCCTCAACACTTGTTTGCTGTGATGAATAATTATATCTAGTTAACAAAAAGTGAATGTTTTCTCTTAGTTCACCTCTCTCTATCACTCTGTCTTACTCCCATACCTGATTTCTGCTATAACTGATAAGTGCGAAGGACTAATGTGTAAGTAGTACATAATCATAGAGGGTTATTATTCTGGATGAATAATGCATAAGTCTAACAGCAATGTTTTGCTATTATCTGGGAGTGATTAAAAGTGAATAGCTGTTAGGAAGCTTTGCAGTTGCCCAATTAGATGTCTATAGGTTTTTATTGTGCTTGATTTCAACTCTAATTGTTTTTGTTGCTTTTCATTGTCATATATTTGAATATACCAATATTAAACACAAAAGAGGAATAATGAAGGATTTTATTTCAACAAAACAATAGAAATTAACAGTAGCTTTCAACATTTTAAAATCAAACAAATGATTGAATGCCCAGTCCCCAAGCTTCAAACAATGATTAAACCCATTTTGCAAATTCTGACTTGTAACAGTAGAAAAAACACAGTGTATTTCATTTCCTCATTCTTCTCCACTTTATGTTTTTCATTAGTGAAAATATACTTACTGATTTAGCAGTGGAATTCAGATGGGCTTTTTTGATTAAATAGAGAGACCAGAAGCAAGATACTTGACTGGTGTAATTAATGGAACTTTATGAGCTGATGGGTCCAGAAGAACCTGAAGCTCTCTCATACAGGAAAATGCTACTTGACTCCTTTCTTCACTCTTTTCCAAAATCCTGAGTGACTGCTGTACCAGCTCTCTTTTTACTCTCAAAATATTGTTATGGATGAAAAGGAGACACAATGTGTAAAGCTAAGCATTTATTGTTAGTATAGCTGAAATCTTAATAGTTTAATCAGAGAATTATAAGTGGTCTAGATTTAAGTAGAAGAAAGAAAAAAGAAATTAATACTGAAAAAAGTCTCAATAATAATAATAATAATAATAATAACACATTTAAAATTATTTGCAACCCTTTTCCTGATGTTATTCTAACCCTCCAGTGCTCCTCTGAGTCCTCATCTCTGTAACTTCAGTCTGGTAATGACAATGGCAGGTGGGGTCTACGGTCATTTGTCAGTGTCTGGAGTCCTCTTTCAAGTCCTTCACCATGAGAAATATGAGGTTGATGTTGGTGCTTTCTTCTTTGCTCCTTCTTCCTTCCTTCTTTCTTACTTTCACACACCTTTGATTCATCTGGGGTTATTTTTGTATGTCTTCTAACATGCTTTTACACCTTGCTCTTTCTCCAGTGGTCTGCAACTCCCTATTATATTCAAATTTTTTGCGTGTTAGATTCTACATTTTTGTGCTCCTTGTTTCCTCTACAAACACATTTTCCCAGCTCCAGGTCTGCATTTTTTTTAACTGACCATGGGTGAGTTGTTTATAGGAAGGGGAAAAGGGAGGAGCACAGGCTGTGCCCCATCTTTTATGACGCCATACCTGTACTCTCTACACATATCCTCTGTACTACTGGGTTACAAAGTTACACACAACATTGTTCTACATTTTACAATTATATATTCACTGGAGTAGGGAACTGAATTTTGACACAGTTCAGAAAATATTTGTAATTCCTTTAATTCCCATTGGCTATATTGCAATAGCACAATGTCTCTGATTTGAATGCACACCTTTGTCCTTAAGCTATGAAATGTTTATTGATGAAAATTTCCTACAAACTTCTGTATTGCTCTGAAATCTTTTGGCTACAACGAGCCTACTTGTCAATACTGTGTCGCGTACGTACCAAGTTTCTGATTTTGCTTTTCACCAACTCTTTTGCAGAATGTTCCATTCAAGTTACAGGTGGGAAATATTCTACTTGTTGTCATTTGGAATACAACATATAACAATATCAGACACCAAAGAGAAATAGTAAATGCTTTTGTTTAAATAAAAGAAAGGAAATGAACTTGGCAGTAATTACAGACACAGTCTGATTACTGATAGATTATTTAGAAAACTTCTATTAAAGATAAGACTTTATATTCTAGGAGCAATAAAAAGGTCTGTCTTAACTACCTTTGATCTGGCCATAATATTTAGAAAGACAAAAATTCTGAGTTGATCAAATGAGTACCCATTCTGTGAAAAATTCATATAATTTAAAACTTGTTTTGCTTTGAGCAAGGACAAGAAGTCTTAATGTCAGCTATAACAAAATGAAATTTTTAAAGCACTTCATTAAGAAGCCATCACAGTATTTTGAGATTTTTGAAATATTTCTCTTTGTTTTAATGAGCTTGAAACACTTTACTTCACTGAAGAGAGAACATTTCCTTTTATATACCATATAATACATGACATTAGAAGTTCTATATTTTCATTAAAACATGCATGTCTTGGTTTATTAATGCAGTTTATATTTGTTTGCCTGGATTGAAAAGACTTTTTTTTTTGTCTGTGGTGCCACAAACTGGAATAAGTTTGCTTATTTATGGCTTAAAGAAATATTTGCATAAGAGTAAAGATGCCTCACCATGATGTGAAGAAATCCATTATCAGTCAGAAACGCGGTCATTAGGAAGGTAGCAAATATGGAATGATTGCAATAACTAGAAGGGAAGGTTTGGGGCTTCTGGAGGCTTTGTGAAGAACTGGCTGCCTGTATAGACTTTTAGGAGGGGATTTTTTAGCCCTCTAGCTATGGATATTAAACACAGTTCTAGTTGGCTAATACATGCTGACTTGTTTCAGAAACTTGTCTAGTTGCTGCAAAGATCTTCTGGCTCAATACGCACTAGAGAACTGAAGTTTCCACAGGTGTTCAAATTTTTGGGGATTTGGTGCCAGTGGTTTACATGAGCAGTAGTGATGCAACCAGAAACCCAGTCTCATGATAGTGCGAACCTACTCTGGTCAACCTGTGAAACAAGGGACACGAAGGCCTAAGCCTAGTGACAAGTTACTTCCAGTGAATCTATGGAAAGGTTAAATTTATGACAATACTCTGGGAAATTTTAACACCACCATTTATATCATGAGTAGCCATTTTTGGGTCATCTAGTGGGCTAAGAGAAACCAGTGGGTATTAGTTAATAGTAGGAATATATTGATAGGTTTTGTCTTTTTTTTAGACTTAGAGATACACAGCAATTTTTAATCTTGAGAAGGACATCTCCTGTAATTACCCATTAATATCTCCACAGGAAGAAAGACTCCACTCTGATTCAAACTGAGGACATGGAGAGACTGTTACAGATTTTGCGTATGTGTCCACAGGAATGTGATCCTGCCTGGAAGATTCAATGGTACAGACTTGAGCCCTAGATAAGTAGACAGACTTCTAAGCTGCATTGCATAGAGCCTTCCTCATCCTGTGCCTGAACAGGCTCCTATATCTTTTAAGTTTTCTCATGTGATAGATTTATTTAGGTCATAAATTTCATGACCTTATCACAATTCATAATTCATGTTTCATAATTCATTGTAGAAATAAAGTTTCCACTACTGCTGAACACTTTGAAGTGTTGTCACTTAAAGGTCACCTTTACAAATAAGTACTCTTTTACTTGAGGAAAGACTTTTAACAAAACAGGGTTTTTTTCATGTTGATAATTCTCATCACAATACTTCAGACTCCAAAGAATTCTTAAAAGGAAAAGCAGCTTAGCTAGAGCAAATAAGATATATTTGAAATCACTATTGGTCTGCATCTAAGGTCTTCTCTGGATATTTATGAAAGGTTATGAATGCAAAGTGTAAAGAGTGTTGATCTCCAGGAGTATGTTTTTGTATCACCAGATAAGACAGATATATATTTTATCTCCGTTTACGAGATTTATGCCTTTCAGAACATATGCCACTTTGAGATACACTTTCATATTCTCTTCCTCTCACCAAGTCTAGAAGAACATACAAAATGATAGTAAGCAGATTAAATTATTTTCTTCGATACTGAAAAAACCCAAGCTGTTAAAATTTGAACAGAAATGTGGATTTCTATCATAGAAGATGAAAAAGTGTTTCTTTCAAGGCTGAAGAATATAGCACTAAACCTGAACTCTTGACTGTGTGATAGGGAGAGCTTGAGTGATGCTTCCCAAGAAATACGTTCATGAGAAATCCTCTCAGCAAGAACATCACAGTTCAAGTAGAAGAACAGAAAGTGCACTCCTTTAGTGCTTACATTACTGTTACCTGTGCAAAAAGCAGCAGTAGTGTGTTCCGGTATCCCACAGCTGCAAGTCTCTGCCCTTACAGTTCATGTCTGCCACTGAGGTAGGTTTAGTTCTGTAGCTCTCAGCTGGTGAAACATTAGAGCTGCTGCATGGAGTTCACAGAGGGGATCTGTGCCGCTGCTTACCAGCTTGGGCTGTAGCACAGCACTGCTGCAGTGAGTAGGGGAAGAGTGGGAAGCTGGTGGGAACCTTGAAGGGAGGATGGGACAGCGGTCAGAGACGGAGTGAAGGGACAGACAACGAAATGAAGAAAATAGGCCAGTGACTACTAAAAGCCTGGAAATCCCTGAGGAAGGTAGAATACTGTGGTATTCAGGGTCTGTCAGCATACTGATTACTGTAATAAGAATTATTTAGAGGCCAAGAAACTCCATGTAACTTTTCATGCAACACAGGTAAAATTAATCCACAAAAAAATAAAATAAAATAAAATAAAATAAAATAAAAAGAAGAAAAAAAAGAGAAGAAAAGAGAAGAAAAGAGAAAAGAAAAGAAAAAAGAAAAGAAAAAAGAGTTTCGTTTGGCTCTGTGTGTTGAAACCAACAAGCATTATATAAAAAAAAAAAAAACAAAACACTGCAATATAATTACAGTAAGAACTTGCACTTTTACTATTAGATACTTCTTAGGTGAGTCAGATACTACCCAAAAGTCTGATGGCAGTTGCTCTGAGGTTCTTGTCAATGCAAACCAAATGAGTCATCAAATAATTTCATCTGAAAATAAATTCATTAGGACCTATTTTTTCTGAAGTCACATTGAGATTCTTTTATTTTACGTATTGTCTCTGTTTATGGCAGTCACACTCAAAGTTTTTCAAGTCCTAATTCAAAACCGTTTCCTTTTGAAGTCATATGAATCTACATTTTTTTCTCCACCTAGGTGAATGTCTGAACACCCATCAATTGGTTATCTGTCCTCCTCATTTTTTTATTTTTTTTTATTCTGCATGGATTCTGCAGAGACAAAAATGAGAAAATCTCATTGTCTCTGATGGTATTGTGGGATGCCAAATTCCATCCATGATTTCAGGGTTTGATTAATAATTTGAGTTGCTACAGCATCAAAAGTATTGATAAGTAGTGTTGCACTTAAGCGCATCCTTAATCATGGCCTTTAGGCCACTATTCTTTGCAGTGCAGAATGTGAATTCTCATCTCCCAGGAAATGAAATAGCTCCCAAGATAGAAGCATTTACTTCAAATCCTTTGGATAAAAGGAAACAGCAACACTGTCTTTTACTATTGAGCTAATTCTTCATTTCCTGTTACTTTCACACAGATACATGTGCAAACCCCAAAACACATTCTGGTTGACTTGAAATTAGTGATTTTTATCTTTCCTTTTTGTCTGAAAGTATGTACAATTTTGTTGGCTCGATCTGAGCTGAAGTTTTGTCATTGTTCGGATAAGGGGAAAAATGCATTATTTGCACAATAGTATTCCTAGCTCCAGAAAGCTGAATATATCAGTGTCCTTCGAAGTAGATTTTCAACAGTGAGATCCAACACTTACCAATATCATAATTCGATTGTTTTCTCAACATGTTTTTTAATGACTGTGCCTCAAGGTTTTTTTTCCAGTGCCTTATAAGGTACTAGAAGCAACTGGTTCGTCTTTGTTCAGTCATCTCCTATCTGCTTACAGCAAAGAACATAATGTTGCAATATGCTAGCAATAATACTGTTGAAAATTGTGGAAATGCATTTTTAGATGCTATAAGCTATATATGGACCAATTTGCCTTAGCTGTAATTTGCTGACTGACAAATATATGTTAGGACCTACATGCCCTACAACTTTTTTTTCTGTTTAATGGAGAGAGAAAGTGCTCCAGACCTTGTGAGGTATCAAAACAGTCGATATGGTTAAATTCTTATCTTTGCTGTTTATTTAATAGATGAATCTAGAATGAAGATACTTAAGCGTTAGATGGACTCCTGTACCCAGTTAAAGACCCACAAAATTCAGTAGCTGTGCATAAAGTTTCAGCAGTAAACTAAGCAGCATTTAGTTCTGTAAAACAGGAGTCTTGGACTTTTCCTTGGTATTGTAATTACTGCTCTACCCCTAAAATGCAAGGTACTAATATCTTGAATAGATTTTTACAGCTTTCAAAATGGAAATAATATTTTGATCAAGCAGCAAAACCCAAGTAGGACAAGGGTAAGGCATATTTCTCGGGGGTTTTTTTCCCTCTGAGTTTTTGGATTGCTAGCAAAACAAGAAAACAATACATTTCACTGTCAATCACTTGAGAAAGAAATTACTTTTCCTTGCATCTTTTCAAGACCTTTCAGTATGTATGCCCAGCTGCTTTTTTTTATTATGTGTTTGTTCAAAATATGCTGAACTATTTGAAACAGCTTTTGGTAGGAGTACAAAGGGCAAAAAAGCAACATCTTGTTGAATTTTTATTTTGAAATGTGTCCTATACATGTAGAACAATAGTAAAACAGCACGGATACGTTTTGAAATGTATGGATGGTAAAGAAACTTTTTAAAAATGCCTTTTCAGGTCCTTTTGATTTATGAGCCTTGGTTTCTGGTATGTGCCAAGAACAGTAGCTAGAATAGATGTTCTAAGAACTTAATCCCTGACTGTTGATTATGGCTGTAGTACTACAAGGCTGAGTAGCCTTTGATACCAGTAAGGTCTGCCCGTAAGACAGTGGCTGACTCTCTTAACTCTCCAGCGAATTTAAGCTCTGGAACAGTATAACGTGATACCAGAAGATGTCAGAACACAGGTCTTACACGAACCTTATGAAGATCAGGCAGATACTACTTGCAGTGCACATGTTGTTCATTTTCTAGTGCCAAGAAAAACTGCCAAATTTTATTTATCTTTTCACTTTGTAGAACTTTATTATATGTCAACATATAAGAACCAATAAAAATTATTGTGGACAGAATATGTTAAAATTTAAAAAGAAAAGAAAAGTCACCCTGGAGGAATTGAATATCCATTACTATTTTTGGTCATCTGGAACATAATAATTGATTCTGAGAAGGAATCTACTTGTACTCTTAAAACTTATTAGTCCACACCCATTTGAATTAATGCAAAACAAAACAAGTTGAAAAAGTGGCTTTTAGAATTCTGAACTATATTTTCCAGTAGGTTTTTCTCTTTATAAAGTACACTTTAAAGAGTTTTAAAAAGTCTTCTAATTTAATGCTTTTAATTAATTTAGATTAATCTTGAAGACAAAATCCATTCTAGTATGTTAGAAACAGAAAGAACATATACTATTTTGTAAATTGGTAGAAAAAATCTAATCCAAATTCTTGAACCAGAAAACGAAATATGTTAGAAAACCTGAATAGGAAAACTCAAGATTTAGTTTACTGAAATGGTTTTTATCCTGCATCAGGACAGCCTTATTGAATGATGGAAGGTTGGAACAATGTTGTGAAACGTTTGAGATAATAGATTAACATTCCTATTCCCATTAAACCTCATCTGATGATCCTTTTGATCATTTTTCCCAAAATACTGTTAGTTTTGGCACAGCAGTGCTAAATGTTCAAAGCAATGTTTCTACAAACATCCTTAAAAGAGTAAAACTTCTGTTTTAACAATGTCTCGCTGAATTTCTATGACTGTGCCTTACACTGATCTTTCAATTTATATTCCTGAAGGTTGGGAAAAAAATACAACTTGATTTTATAAAAGGTAGAGCTGTCCAGAGAAACTTGCTGCCTAAAAAATATGACTCTCTTTCTGAACAAAAGGACACAGAGTAGCTTAAATTTATCTGATCTTAATTTCCCATAAGGCCTCAGATGAAATTATTAAATCAAAATGGAGGAGAATATGATATAGTTGAAGAAGAGTGAGATAGATAAGGCAGGTATATAAGCTGACTAAAGTGGTTTCACCACAAGACAGAGGACATCAGTTGTACTGAAAGATGAACAAAGACGGAGATTTTTATAAGTGGAGTATCACAGACTGTTCTTCAACCGTATTTAATATTTTCATTAACAAATTTGGCACACAAGTTGAAAGGAGACATTTACAAATGACAAAAAATTATTAAAGTAATTCAGGAAGAAGAGAATAAAATTCATCAAGTAGAAGTCATAAAGACCAATAATGAAAATTTTTCCCGTACAGCAGTGTACTCTAAAAGCTGGAAGTGAGAGGAAGGAAGAAATGTGGTTATATAAGTCACAGAGTATGGGACTCATCTGCACCTTTTCTAATTAATTGTTGATGAGCAAGACTGATCATACTGAGATGTATTGGCTTTATCTTTCTATATAAAGTTGTATAAAAATTTCAGATCACTCAGAGCTGATTTGGGCACGTTTATGTCATTCTCACACAAAATAACTTTATGTGAGGAGGGATGTGATTGCAGCTTACATATAGGTTTGCAGTTCATCTAGCAGATAAGAACAAAATTACATTATTGGCATAAGAGGAAATGGTTCAATTTTACTGCTAAAAAAATTAGACTGAAAATTGGAAGACAAACAAGACTTTTTTAATAAGCATATTAAAGACAAGAAATTGAATAGTTTGAAGATGGATCCTGACATTTATGAGCAGACACTGAGCTCAGTGAAATAAAAGAAAACTTCTAGTCCTCTATTTTTCTATTACATTGGATTGGGAATATCCATGAGACAATACGATATCATTTGAATCAGATTACATTGAGTACTGTAGAAACACTGAATAACTGAGGTCAGAAGGGACTTCAGGAAGTCATCTAGTCCAGCCTCTTGCTCAAAGCAGGGCTAATTTCCAAGTCAGACTGCATTGGTCAGGGTCTTGACTGATCTAGTTCTGAGAATTGCCAAAGGTGGAGATCCTATGGCCTTTCTAGGCAACTTGCACCCATGCTTAACCTCTCTCAGTGTGAGTTTAAAAAAAAAAAATTAATTTTAATGTCCAAGGTATTTCTTTTGCTGCAATTTGTGACAGCACTTCTTCCACTTTTGGTGGGCACCACTGAGTGAGGTATGTCTTCACCTTCTGTATAACTCCCCTTTACTTAGTAGAAGATGGAAATTAGATTTCTGCCTTTAGCCTGCTTTTCTCAAAGCTAAACAAGCCAACTCTTTTGATGTATTTTACAGTTATACTATGTGCTCCTGCCACACCCTAGTCGTCTTGGTGATCTCCCACTGGACTCACTGCAGCTTGTCAATGTCTGTCTTTTACTGATGGGATGAGACATAGGTATAGCCTCCTGAGTGCAAACAGAAGATGAAGAACAACTCCTATGATGTGCTAACTATTTTCTCCCATCAACACCCCCCCCCCCCCCCAAAAAAAAAAGCCGCAATAATGTTGTTTTTCATTTCAGCTACTGACTGAATTTCAGTTTTGTCATCATTTCTGAGAGTTTGACTTTATGGCAAGACCTATTATTCATCTACTTGTAAATGAAGTATTTTAATAATCTTATGATAAAATATATGATAAAAATTAATAACTACTCTAAGAAAGTAATCTAATGTAGAAATATTCCATAAAGCTTTAAAAAGTTTAGAAGAAATAAATATAGCAACAGGTGGATTCTGAAAGGAAAATTCACACTTACTTTTTTGTAAAACTAATTACTCAGAGAGAAAAAAATAATCATGTATTTGGTTTGAGGAATTGCTGGCAACACCAGCAGCCAAAGATAGACGGTAATACAGCAGAAAACAGTATCATAATTGTAAATAGCTGCAAAATATATCTGATGTATAACCAGAGAAAATAAGATACTTAAGTGCAAGATATTGAATCTAGGTGGGAATAATCATCACGGGCTATATCTAAAGATGTCATGGATCAGAAGCAGAATGTGTGTTAAGAGAGGTGATGAATACTAGTGACGATTATTTTGATGACATTTGCAGGAGAAGGTTTGGGTTCTCCTTTGTTTAATAAAAAAAAAAAAAAGGCTTATTTTTCACCTTAGTGTAATCACAACACTTACCACAACACTCTTACAGAGTTCTGCTCCTGCCATATACTTGCAAATGTGGTTAATGCTATATAATGGCAGCAGTAACTGTAATGATGTGCAGACAAGATGATGGCCTGTGAATGCATATGTTGGTCTGAAAGTTTGACATCTAAGACGGGTATATTCAGGAGACAATGCCAAACACATCTTACAAATTGCCGTTTGTAGGTGTTCAAGGTAAATCAATGTTGCAGTCCAAACATGTCATTAGTAGTACATCACAACCATTCTGGGAAAATGTCGCTTATGTGATAGAACTATTTTAAAGTCACCAGTTTTACCAGTCTTCTCTTTTTCACCTACTCTATTGCCTTCTATCTAACTGTACATATTTTGTAATAAATTAGGTCTAAAGATTTTCAACAGTCACTAGAATGATTGCATTGGCTGAAATAGATTAGAAATACCCATTAAGATTCATTATCTTATCTATAAAACATTAGCAATCAATTTGGGAACAAAGGCTAATAATATTTTGTCTTCAGATTGAAAGAAATGTGTTAGTTCAATTTCATTTACAAGTTAAATAATTTCATTTGTAGGATTCACAGACATTTCATCTCGCTATTAATTATGCCCTGATACAAAGAGAGCAGAAATGCTTCAGCAAAATAAAAAAATCATTAGTTACAGCACAAAGACTGGGCCTGAATTTGAATTTTGTTGTAGGTAAGGAAACTTGGATCTAGATTTCTGAATCTGGACAGAAGAATGCAAGAAACTGTAATCCTTGCATCCAGGTTAGGCTCATCTGTGCTAATAAACATATTTTGAAAATTTTGAGCAAATTAACCTTTTACAGGGGATCACAACATATTAGTAAATTAAGAGGATAGAAATACTTCATCATGATATTACAGGTTGAAGCAGCACAGCAGCCCCAAAACTACTTTGATGAACAAATCACTGTCTGTGCCTTCATTATTTAAATGATAAAAGGGTCACACTCTTCCTTCTTTTCTCCGTGGATTAGGCCTTTAAAAAAAACAAGACATTGTTCTGGTACTGTCCTGTACTTCCAGGTAGAATAGAATTTCAAATAGCTTTTAGCTGTCTTCACTAATGTGAATTTGATGACAAAACAAAACACCATGAATTTAGAAATCAAAGACTTCAGTCTATTCAGTTCCTCAGATAAATGCCCAGAGTCAACTGAAATGAAGAGAACTCTTTGGAAGTATACGACTAGAAATGACCAGACAACACACTAAATAAATACACTTTAAACAGACAGGGTCCCTCAAAGAAGTTTTGTGTTTTCTTAGATATGTAAATAGTTAACTATTCCTTTGATTTGTAAAATATTTCTTTGGCTTGTGGAAGGCAGAAAAAGAAAACAGTTATAGTCATCTAGAAAGAAATTGTTACAGTGAGGCCATAGAAATTCACCACACTAAGGAAACAATTCAGTTTCAATGCCATAAATCCCACTACAAAATAATTAATTGTTCCTAATTTTAAATCCATTTAAATAAAAAAATGTATTGACTTAATGTAAATGTAAAAAAAAGTATATCCCTGGAAATTCCGTTACACCTTCAAATAGAAAATCTGTACATGTACTTGTAGTCTAACCTCTACAGCCATAGATAAAAGATAAAATAAAAATTTTTAAAATTCTTTCCCAAAATAAGCTACCACAGATAACAGCAATGGAAACCAATAAAAGAATCAAGATGGAAACTTATAATTCAGATGCAGTCGTACAACCCTGGTTTGTGTGCAGGCACTTCCAGGTACAGATGAGGATTGCTGTTACAGTTGGGTCCATCTGCATCCATTTATGTTGTTGGGTTCTGTTTTAATAATAACAGTCTTTTTTGCTCTTTTGCCCCTGTTGAATACATGAGCTTTCATTTAATTTAGACTGGTACTCAGGTCTTGCTCAGCTATTACCAAACAAGTGTGTTCCCAAGGCTTTTACAACTGTATTTTTTTCACCTATGGTTCATTTTGAAGATGTAGTGTATATTAGCATATAAACTACAGAAGAGTTTTATTAATTTATTTACAATGTAAGTATAAGAAGTATTTAACATCCTCTTTAAAATTGCTCACTTAAGCTGTGTTTTCATTTCATTGAGGAGATAAGGTTGCCCTTAAGAAGACTTGATGACTCTGAAAATGGAAGCATCACACCATTAATTTAGGAACCAACTTGAAACAGATGGTGACTGTAGTAATAAACATAAGATACAGTGTCTCCCTTAAAAGGAAGCAACATAAAAAAGGCAAAGAAAATGATTCTCCAATCATTTGCTGAAGCTATTCATAGTAAGAACCAATTCTTTTCTCTCACTTTCTTTTAATATGGAAGATATGAATATTTAGGAAAAAAAAATTTCCCTGATCACAGTACTTTTCCAGTCTGGATTCAAAACCAATTCATTGTTACAATCCTTCAATTCAGTGAAGGTACATAAAATGTAATTTTTAATTTTCCAGACAACAAAGGTGATGGATATCTGTATGGGGTGGGGGTGCCCAGGCTGGGCTGCCAAGGGGGGCTGCCCCGAGCCGGACGCAGCCGGTTCCAGCCAGCTCCAACCGACCCACCGCAGGGCACGGCTGAGCCCCGCAGCCACCATGGCGGCGTCGTGGCGAAAGCCTGTGTCAGAAAGGGTAAAACACTGCCCAGCAGCTGGGCCTGAGGGGAAAACTGTGAAAAACAGCCCTGCCAGCCCCCACGGGAGAGGGGGAGGAAGATCATGGGGAGCAGGTGTTTCCTCGCAGCCCATGGAGAGACCTCAGTGGAGCAAATGTCCACACTGCAGATCATGGAGGACACCATGCTGGAGCAGGAGCAGGATATGCCCTGAAGAAACTGCGGTCCATGGAGACTCCATGCTGGAGCAGGCTTATTCTGAAGGACTGCAGTCCATGGTGAGGACCTACACTGGAGCACGGGAAAAGGGTGAGGAGGAAGGAGCAGCAGAGAGGAGCTGTTATGGACTGACCATAACTTCCATTGCCCATCTCCCTGCTACACTCAGGAGGAGGTAGGGGATGGAGGAATGAAGGAGTGAAATTGAGTCTGGGGAGAGGGGGAAGGTGTTTGTTTTGTTTTTTTTTATTGGCAATAAATTCAATTTTTTTTTCCAAAGTTGAGTCTGTTTTGCCCATGACAGTAACTGGCAAATGATCTTGCTCTTTGTCTCAGCCCACAAGCTTTTTCATCTTATTTTCTCCTCCTGTCCTGTTGAGGAGGTGGAAGGAGTGAGCAGCTGCATGGGCATATGGGTGTTGGCCAAGGTTAACCCAGCACATTACCTCTTACTGCTCTTCAGCTGCAGTCAGAAATCATAGCAATATAGGTTTTATGTTCCTTCCTACCTAAAAATAATCAAGTCTGTGTTCCAAAATAGCCATTGTATCACATACCACGGGCTTGTATGACACCTTATATGTGGGGATGCTTGCCACGCAGAATGGTCTTTTCAGTTATTAGCTAAAGCTCTTGCAGGATTTCCAGCCTTTTAGTATTTGCATATTTTTATCCAAATAATGTTTTGTGGAAAACAGACATAGTTCCTGAAGTAGAGTTCAGAATCTACAACCTCCTTACTTTTAGTTGTGTACAATGTCCAGAGTCATATCTTTTCTGGTCCTTTCTTTCTAGATCAATGAATCTTCAATTTTGGTCCTTCAGTCCAAAACAGGAGGTGAGAGAGACCAATGTCATCACCAGTAGATTAAGGAGAACACTAAAACCAGGTTTCTCATCACAGAATCACAGAATGGTCAGGGTTGGAAGGGACCTCTTGAGATCATCTAAGTCCAACCCTCCTGCCACAGCAGGGACACCTACAGCACGTTGCACAGGACGGCGTCCAGGCGGGTTTTGAATGTCTCCAGTGTGGGAGATTCCACCACCGCTCTGGGCAGCCTGTTCCAGTGCTCTGCCACCCTCAAAGGAAAGAAGTTCCTCCTCATGTTAAGATGGAACTTCCTGTGCTCCAGTTTGTGCCCATTACCTCTTGTCCTATCACTGGGCACAACTGAAAAAAGACTCTTCTCATCTACCTGGCACCCTTCCCTTAAGTACTTATAAGTATTGATAAGATCCCCCCTCAGTCGTCTTTTTTCTAGATTAAAAAGACCCAAGTCCCTGAGCCTTTCCTCATAAGAAAGATGTTCCAATTCCCTAATCATCTTGGTAGCTCTTTGCTGGACCCTCTCCAGCACTTCCCTGTCCTTCTTGA
Organism: Pluvialis apricaria; assembly: GCA_017639485.1. Taxonomy (NCBI): domain Eukaryota; kingdom Metazoa; phylum Chordata; class Aves; order Charadriiformes; family Charadriidae; genus Pluvialis; species Pluvialis apricaria. Next base: position 108,491,884 of record CM030007.1, read on the forward strand.
ACCAGGGAGACCAGAACTGGACAGAATACTCCAGATGTGGCCTCACCAGGGCAGAGTAGAGAGGGAAGATGACCTCCCTCGACCTGCTGGCCACACTCTTCTTGATACACCCCAGGATGCCATTGGCCTTCTTGGCCACCAGGGCACATTGCTGGCTCATGGTCATCCTGTTGTCCACCAGGACTCCCAGGTCCCTTTCCACAGAGCTGTTCTCCAGGAGGTCAGCCCTCAACCTGTACTGATGCATGGGGTTATTCCTCCCCAGATGCAGTACCCTACACTTGCCTTTATTGAACCTGATAAGTTTTTTTTCTGCCCAACTCTCCAGCCTGTCCAGGTCATGCTGTATGGCAGCACAGCCTTCCTGTGTGTCAGCCACCCCTCCCAGTTACACTCTATCCCTTCATCCAGGTCATTGATGAATATATTGAACAGGATTGGACCCAGTACTGACCCCTGAGGAACACCATTTGTTACTGACCTCCAACTAGACTCTACGCCACTAACCACAACCCTCTGAGCTCTATCGTTCAGCCACTGTTAAATCCACCCCACTGCCCATTCATCCAACCCACACTTCCTAAGCTTGTGTGTGAGGTTGATGTGGGAGACAGTGTCGAAAGCCTTGCTGAAGTCAAGGTAGACAACATCCACTGCCTTCCCCTCATCCACCCATCCAGTCACGCCATTATAGAAGGCTATCAGATTAGTCATACATGACTTCCCCTTGGTGAATCCATGTTGACTACTTCTGAGAACCTTCTTTTCCTCCAGATGCTTGGAGATGACGCCCAGAACAAGCTGTTCCATCATCATTCCAGGGATGGAGGTGAGGCTGACTGGCCTGTAGTTTCCTGGGTCATCCTTCTTGCCCTTTTTGAAGACTGGAGTGACAGTGACTTTCCTCCAGTCCTCAGGCACCTCACCTGTTCTCCAGGACCTTTCAAAGATGATGGAGAGCTGCCCAGCAATGACTTCCACTAGCTCCCTCAGCACTCGCGGGTGCATCGCATCAGGCCCCATGGACTCATGTTGTGGATGAATTCACTTCTCACTGGACTCAGTCCTGAGTACTTTTAAAATTAGTACAACATCTGCGGCCTGTTACCAGCAACATTATTACTGCATTTACTGGGTTACAGGGCTATAGTAGTTAGTGGAATATTTCATATTACGATCCCAGCTCTTCTTGAGTGTACATCAAGCTGCTACAAAGCTACAAGCTGACAAAGTGACAGCAATTTTGGTCATTTGCAGAAGCAGAATTTTGGGTCCTTGGAGCTATAACTGGTTAAGTTTTCAATACCTATGCATTTATAGGAGCCAAGGATTTTAAGAATTACTCTCTCTGACTGAGATGTTGCCTAAATTTAACTTGACCGCCACTTTAGCCGGTAAATTTTAGTGCCCCCAAATAAATTTACCTATGTAAATGTATCCATGTATGCATGCATACTACCCATGTACCCAAATATTAGCAAATGTTTGCAGAAGCCTGATACAGTTTTTTCAGAACTAAGTCACTTTACTTGTATCCACCTGCTGTAACCAAGAAGTTGCACTTTACTATAAATTAAGATTTCACTTTGATCCTGGTAGAGCAAGAGTAGTTCAACTGCCTCTGGCATACTAATTTTTGCAAGTGGTTGTTAAAACACACAGTTAACTAAGCCTGTAATCAAGATTGTCTTTTATTGTTAAATGAGTAATTTATAATGTGTTAGCTAAGGTGCCTTTTACTTTAACATAGACTTGAAAGGTGGCATATAATAGCAGTTCTAATGATATTCTTTACAAATCATGACTGTCCTATATTGAGGTAGCCTCTGGAATGAGCTCTCTTCCACGTACAGCAGGATTAGAATATAAGAATATGTACAAAAAAAGTACATGAGCTAGTTGATATGCTGTAAACTCCCACTTAATTTGATCTCTTGCTAACTTGCTAACTCTTATCACACTACTGTTTGCCATATATTATGTCCTTCTACAAGTTAAAAAAAATTCCATCAGAATGAGACATTTATTTGGAAATTATTAATTCAGATGTATTTTTCTGCTGTCTCTGTTAATATTGTTGAAGCATTAGAAGTTTATATAGAATGAGGAGCAATGCATTTACATGAGGGAACTTTCAGATATCAGCCTTTTACTTTGTAATCAGGTCTTATTGAAAGACGTTACTCATAGAATCATAGAACAATAGAATGATTTGGGTTGGAAGGGACCTTAAAGATCATTTAATTCCAACTTCCCTGCCATGGGCAGAGACTTTTTTCACTAGATCAAGTTGCTCAAAGCTCCATCCAACCTGACCTTGAACACTTCCAGGGATGGAGTATTCAAAACTTCCCTGGAAACCTGTTCCAGTGTCTCACCACCTTAATTGTAAAGAATTTCTTCCTAATGTCCAACCTAAATTTACCCTCTTTCACTTTAAAACCATTTCCCCTTGTCTTGCCACTACAAGACCTGGTAAATAGTCTCTCCCCATCTTTCTTATAAGCATCCTTAAAGTATTGAAAGACCACAATAAGGTCTCCACAGAGCCTTTTATTCTCCAGGCTGAACAATCCCAACTCTCTCAATCTCTCTTCATAGGAGATGTTTTCCAGCCCTTTGTCTATTTTGTGGGTGTCCTCTGGGCCTGCTCCAACAGGTCCCTATCTTTCTTGCGCTAGGGACCCCAGAGCTGGACTCAGTGCTCCAGGTGGGAAGTCAAAAAAGCAGAGTAGAGGGGAAGAAACACCTCCCTCAACCTGCTGGCCACACTTTTTTTGATGCAGGCCAGGACACGATTAACTCTCTGCCTGTAAGTGCACATTACTGGCTCATGTCTAATTTTTTGTTCACCAATATGCCCAAGTCCTTCCCCACAGGCCTGCTTTTAATTCATTCATCCCCTGGTCTGTATTGATACTGAGGATTACCTCAACCCGGGTGCAAAACCTTACATTTGGCCTTGTTGGACTTCATGAGGTTTGCACAGGCCCACTCCTCAGGCCTGTCAAGATCCCTGTGGATGGCATCCCTTCCCTCACGTGAATCAGCTGCACCACTCAGGTTGGTGTCACCTGGGAACTTGCTGAGGGTATACTCATTCCCATTGCTTATGTCATTGATGAAGATATTAAATAGTATTGGCCCCCAGTATGGACCCTTGAAGGACACCACTCCTTACTGTTTTCCACTTAGACATTGAGCCATTAACTATCACTCTTCAGATGCAGCCATTCGGACAATTCCTTATCTATCAAACAGTCTATCCTTCAAATCCATACCTTTCCAATTTAGAGACAAGAATATTGTGTGGGATCATGTCAGAGTTTTCACAGAAGTCAACGAGATGGTATCTGCAGCTTTTCCCTTATCCAGTGATGCAGTTACTGCATTGCAGAAGGCCACCAGGTTAATCAGTAATGATTTCCCCTTGGTGAAGCCATGTTGGCCGTCTCTAATCACCTCCTTGTCTTCCGTATATTTGGACATGTCTTCCAGGAGGATCTGCTCTGTGATCTTACTGGGAACAGACGTGAGGCTGACTGAATGAGGCTGATCAAATATAAATAAAACTTAATAAATACACAGTATGGAATATAGCACACCACACTGCCCTGAGACTTTTTTTTCTTTTTTCGTAAGCTAAGTGCAGACTTAGGCTAGTTGCATGATTGTATGTTTGATTTGGGTATACATCCTTCTTCCCTGCCTTCTTGATGTGAAAATAGAGATTCTGAAGCACAGTCATATGATTCAAATGGGGTGTATGGAAAATATATCAGGAATAGATAATGGAGTATGCGATATGAAACATGATATTAATCTGAATGACTTCACCAAGAATTCCTTAGGAAAACACTGAAACCACTATTTTACTGTATTTGAAAAATTGATTTATGTATAAGAGTTTTCCAATTTATTCATGGGCAACATCTCTAGTGTCAGTAAAATTAGGTTAAGATTAAAGATGCCTTTATTATGTAATTTTATCTCTAAATGTTATTGTTCATACCGTAGGTAAGAAATAGCAAGAACTATTGCAAGAGAAATTAAGAATTAGGTATTTTTCAGGTGGATAGATTGCAAAGCTGTTATCGGTTGCTGTCAAGAGTACAGGCAATCAATTCAACTTCATGTCAATTCTTCATATATAAGAAGAATCCAATAAAATGTGCCCTTATGAACCTTACCTCTTGGTAGCTGTTTCATGTTAATGAGTTTATTAGCTCAAGTGCCTTTAGCATTTTGGAGTAGTACTGCAATTACAACAAACTCAGAGCTGTAAGTGCCAGAGATTTTACCAGTGGGAAAGGCTTTTGAAAAGTTATCATCTTAATAATTTTAGTCATTTTGTGGGAGTGAAGAGAAGGGTGAAAATATGAATAGCAATTGTTAATTATATGGTTATTTTATAAACTAGATAGGAAAAAGCTTAGTTACAAAGAAATAAGAAATATTTGGCATCTAATAAAAACGTTCTCATTCAAACCCTTTGCTTCATTATAGAATCATAGAATGGTTTAGGTTGGAAGGGACCTTGAAGATCATCGAGTTCCAACCCCCCTGCCACAGGCAGGGACACCTCTCACTAGACCAGGTTGCCCAAGGCCACGTCCAGCCTGGCCTTGAACACCTCCAGGGATGGGGCTTCAACAACCTCTCTGGGCAACCTGTTCCAGTGCCTCACCACCCTTAAAGTGAAAAACTTCTTCCTAATGTTTAATCTAAACCTGCCCTCTTCCAGCTTAAAGCCGTTCCCCCTCGTCCTATCACTACATGCCCTAGTAAAAAGTCCTTCCCCAGCTCTCCTGTAGGCCCCCTTTAGGTACTGGAAGGCCGCAATAAGATCTCCCCGGAGCCTTCTCTTCTCCAGGCTGAACAGCCCCAACTCTCTCAGCCTCTCCTCATAGGAGAGGTGCTCCATCCCTCTGATCATCCTCGTGGCTCTCCTCTGGACGCGCTCCAGCAGGTCCATGTCCTTCTTGTGTTGGGGACTCCACAGCTGGATGCAGTACTCCAGGTGGGGTCTCACGAGAGCAGAGTAGAGAGGCAGAATCACCTCCCTTGACCTGCTGGCCACACTTCTTTTGATGCAGCCCAGGATACGGTTGGCCTTCTGGGCTGCAATCGCACACTGCTTGCTCATGTCGAGCTTCTCATCAATCATCACCCCCAGGTCCTTCTCCACAGGGCTGCTCTCCAGCCATTCTCCGCCGAGCCTGTATTTGTGCTTGGGATTGCCCCGACCCAGATGTAGGACCTTGCACTTGGCCTTGTTGAACTGCATGAGGTTGGCTTGGGCCCACCTCTCCAGCCTGTCCAGGTCCCTCTGCATGGCATCCCTCCCCTCCAGCGTGTCTGCCTCGCCAAACACCTTGGTATCATCAGCAAACTTGCTGAGGGTGCACTCTACCCCACTGTCCATGTCGCTAACAAAGATGTTGAACAGTACGGGTCCCAGTACCGACCCCTGAGGAACGCCACTCGTCACTGCTTTCCACTTGGACACCGAGCCGTTGACCGCAACCCTTTGAGTGCGACCATCCAGCCAGTTCTTTATCCACCGAGTGGTCCATTTATCGAATCCATGTCTCTTCAATTTAGAGACCAGGATATCGTGTGGGACAGTGTCAAACGCTTTGCACAAGTCCAGGTAGATGACATCAGCAGATCTTCCCTTGTCCACTGGCGTTGTAACCCCTTCATAGAAGGCCACCAAATTTGTCAGGCATGACTTGCCCTTGGTGAAGCCATGTTGGCTCTCGCCAATCACCTCCTTGTTTTCTGTGTGGCTCAGCAGAGTTTCCAGGAGGATCTGCTCCATGATCTTGCCAGGCACAGAGGTGAGACTGACTGGCCTGTAGTTCCCCGGGTCTTCCTTGTTTCCCTTTTTGAAAATAGGGGTTATGTTTCCCCTTTTCCAGTCGGCAGGAACCTCGCCAGACTGCCACGACTTCTCAAATATGATGGCTAGTGGCTTCGCGACTTGATCTGCCAGTTCCCTCAGGACCCGCGGATGTATCTCATCAGGTCCCATGGACTTGTGCACCTTCAGGTTCCTCAGGTGGTCTCTCACTTTATCTTCATCTACAGTGGGCGGTGCTCCATTTTCCCAATCCTCTCCTTTGCAATCTGCGTCTTGGGCAGTGCGGCTGCTGTCCTTGTCTGTGAAGACTGAGGCAAAAAAGTCATTGAGTACCTCAGCTCTGTCGCTGTCCCGGGTGACCAGTTCTTGCGTATCCTTCCGGAGAGGGCCTACATTTTCCCTAGTCTTTCTTTTCTCGCTGATATACCTATAGAAGGATTTTTTGTTTGTCTTAATGTCCCTGGCCAGATTTAGTTCTAGCTGGGCTTTAGCTTGTCTAACCCGCTCTCTAGCTGCTCGAACGATTCCTCTGTAATCCTCCCAGGCTACCCGGCCCTGTCACCACTCCCTGTAGGCCTCCTTTTTTCTTTTGGTCAGTTCCAGGAGCTCCTTGTTCATCCACGCAGGCCTCCTGGCTTTTCTGCCTGCCTTCCTCTTTGTAGGAATGCATTGCTGCTGTGCTTGGAGGAGGTGGTCCTTGAATATTAACCAACTTTCTTGGACCCCTCTTCCTTCCAGCGCTTCATCCCACGGCACCATACCAAGCAGATTCTTCAAGAGGCCAAAGTCGGCTCTCCTGAAGTCCAGGGTCATCAGCCTGCTGCGCACCTTCTTCGTTGCCTTGAGGATTTCAAACTCAACCATTTCGTGGTCACTGCAGCCCAGGCTACCCTTGAGTTTGACCCTGTCAACCAGCCCCTCCTTGTTGGTAAGAACAAGGTCCAGCATGGCTCCTCTCCTCGTCGGCTCCTCAACCACTTGGAGAAGGAAGTTGTCCTCAATGCAATCCAGGAACCTCCTGGATTGCCTGTGCCTGGCTGTGTTATCCTTCCAACTGATGTCAGGGTGGTTGAAGTCACCCATGAGAACCAAGGTCTGTGAACGTGATGCTGCCCTTATCTGTCTGTAGAGGGCTTCATCCACTTGGTCTTCCTGGTCGGGTGGCCTGTAGCATACCCCCACTGTAACGTCCCCTGCTCCCGATTTCCCTGTAATCTTGACCCAGAGGCTCTCAGTTGGCTCTGTATCCTCCCCCAGGTTGAGCTCCATACATTCCAGCTGCTCATCAACATATAAGGCAACACCGCCTCCTCGTTTCCCTTGCCTGTCTCTCCTGAAGAGCCTGTACCCTTTCATGCCGACGCTCCAGTCATAGGAGTCGTCCCACCAAGTTTCTACGATGCCGATGAGATCGTAGCCTTGGAGGCGTGTACACGTCTCTAATTCCTCCTGCTTGTTCCCCATGCTCCGCGCATTTGTGAAGAGGCACTTCAGCCGTGTCTTCGTTGCGGCCGATTTGGTTGGAGCAGCTGTAATTCCTTTGTCCTGTACTAACAGTGCCTCCCGATTGACTCCCGTTGGTCCAGGAGCTCCTAGCTCATCTACGTGAAGGTTTGGGCATACTGCAGCGTAGCTGGCACATCTTGGAGCTAATGGCTGCAGGCCCTCACCAGCGCCCTGTTCCCCTTTCCTTGATGTAACATCCCTTGGCTGTTCATGGGCAACCCTGATAATACCCCCTTCCCCCGTCGAATTTAGTTTAAAGCCCTGTTAATGAGCCCTGCCAATTTTTGGGCAAAACCCCTTCTCCCTCTCTGAGTGAGCCAGCCCCCATCTGATGCCAGCAGGCCTGATGCCGCATAGGTCATTCCGTTGTTAAAAAACCCAAAGTTGTGTCGTTGACACCATCCACGGAGCCACATGTTAACAGATTGAGCTCGTCTGTTCCTTTCAATGTCATTGCCCGCAACAGGAAGTAGGGATGAGAAAATCACCTGTGCTCCAGATCCCTGTAGTGACTGTCCCAAAGCCCTGATATCCCTTTTAATCATCCTTGCACTCCTTTCTGCGCATTCATCGCCCCCCACATGAAACAGGAGCAACGGATAGTAGTCCGAGGGCTGCACCAGGCTAGGGAGTCTCTTAGTGATGTCCCTAACGCGTGCCCCCGGAAGGCAGCAGACTTCCCTGAGAGCAGGGTCTGCCCTACATATTGGGCCCTCAGTCCCCCTCAGTGCTGAGTCGCCCACGACTATAGCCCTCCTTTTCTTCCTTGTAGCAGCGGTCTTAATGTTTTGAGCGGGTCTTCCCAGTCCTGGCGTCTCCTGTGATGTATTAGGACTGTCCACCTTGTTGTCCTCCGGCTGTCCTGCCGTGCCCAGGGCCTCGTACCTGTTGGATAGTGGTACTAGGGGAGGGGGGGCGGGCAAGGAGGGGGCTCGCTTGCTGCGCTTACCACAGACTCGCCTCCATTCATCATTTTTCGGTAGGCCTCTGCCTTCCGTCCCTTCAGCCCTAGAGGGCATAGAGATGATATCCCCGTGGTCTTTTCTTATTTCCGATGCCTGGCCCGGTCTCTCTTTCACGGAGCTCAAGGCCTGGGTCCACCAGTCTATTTCTTTCTCGCTCTCCCTGATACTCCTTAGTCGCTCAACCTCGCTCCTGAGCTCTGCCACCAGGCTCAGCAGATCATCCACTTGCATCATCCACTTGCATTATATTAGAGTGTGGGATCTGCACAAAGTCTGATCACTTTAAACAATGAAAACAAATGTGGCAGGTAAAATATGCTTAATCAACAGTTTATTAAGCCAACTTAAGAGTAGAAACAATTGTAAAGGATAGGGCTAATGGCTGCAGCTTGTTCATAGCAAAAGAATCAACTTCATTGCAACACTTGGAGCAAATAAATTAATTCCATGATTCCAATTTAATTTGTCAATTCTTTGTTGAGAAAGACAAGCTTGGTAGAAATATCAAGAGATGGAGAACATATTAGATAAAAGACTGATTCAAAGAAACATTCCAGATAAATGTGCTGGAAATCATGCAATTCATATATGTGCTCAACTTCTTCAGGTTCCAGAAATATCAAGAGGGGTGGTGTCATGTGTATTTGATAGGCACAGGAGCCCTGGAATAACTAATATGAGAAAAGCATTGCCTGGAAAAAACACAAAGTCTTTGGGTAGGAATACTGAGGCTTCTTAGAACTGCTATTCTAGGGGCAGATGTTTTCACAGCTATACCTACAAGTTCATACCAACAAAAGGCTGGATTTCCACAGGGGCAAGTAACAGTCAGTGCTTCCAAGATGAGAAAAACAGATAACCCAGGAAAAAAAAAACCTAAACAAACCAACCAACACACAAACAAACCACCAAGAGACAAGTTCCTTTCATCCTGGAATCACAGGCTGAAAAATTGTAGGTGTGGAGCAATGCAATCTGCATGGCAAAACTGGGGTAATCATATTCTGTTAGAAGATTTCAGGTAGGTTAATGAACTGTCACTCTTCATCAGTCAAAGGAGTATTCTATAGAAACTCTACAGTTTGAGGATTTGGGTGAGGTGAAGATCAGAGGCCCTGATTTTTAATAGAGAACACCTATGAACACCTGTTCCACTGTGTTCCTAGGCAATTAAGGGTTGAGAAGATAACTTTAAAATGAGATGAGTGTGATAAGAATAAAATTTTCCTAATAAAGGTAAAATTTCAGCAGTAATAACCTGCCTGTTCTAAAAATAGTAATTCAAATTTTGGTAATACCAAGAAGTCCTTGATAGTGAGGGCCCTGTAGTAAGGCTTGAGCCCCTTTTTTCCCAAAGCAGGATTACTTAGAACTAAAGTTTATTCATGAATGAGGCTGAATTGATTAGGCCTATGAGTGGTGCCACCTGCTTGCAGACAAAAACAGGGAGGTAATTCAGAAATTTCTGCAGGAGGAGCTTTTGCTGTTTATTCTCTTGAGAACACAAGAATGGATTATGGGGACTGGGGAGCAGCTGTGCAGGTCTAAATCATACGTTTGCAAATGAGCAACTGATTGTGTTAATAAGGAAAAAGATAGTTGAAGGATGGTATAGTCTCTTCGACTGCTTTGACTGTGTTCTTGCAAGTTTACCTGAGGTATATGAGCTGATCCTGTATAATGAAAATAGTTATCCAAGTTGTTGGTTGTGATTGATAACAATTATACTTAAAGGCATAATTTTATGGCTGTGGTTTTCAAAAATTCTGCAAGTAATAAGACTGTGAAAAGTTAAGTTTGTGACAACATTCATCTAGTGGAACAGGTGTATTGATCAACACTTTTAGCATAGGGTAAAAGCAATTTGGCTATCTCCCTATATTAACATGTAATTATTTCTTCTTCACTTCAAAGTTCTCAGTATGCTCCACCGTGTGGTTGTTCTTGCTCTTCCCTTGAGTCAGTTTGCTTTTGCAAAACTTTGAATGGATTTTTTTTTTCAGGAATGTAAGGAGACAGTACCTTTTAATTCTTTCTTGGCTAAAGGTCTAATTTTTCTAACTCATGATTTCAAACATGCAATCACAATGGAAGGGACCTAGGTAGATGCCTAGTCAAATAGGGTTGGCTCTGGGGTTAGACCAGCTGCTCAGGGCATTGTCCAGTGATGTACTAGAAAATCTGTAAAGGTATGTAGGGCCTCTTTGGGCAGCCTGTTGCACTGCTTGCCTGTCCTCATGGGATTTTTTTCCTTATAATCAGCCTGAACTTTTCTTGTATCAATTTATGCCCACTGTCTCTCATTCCCTTGCCATGCACAATTGTGTAGAGCCTGTTTCTGTCTTCCTGATGATCTTCCCATAGGTACAAACAGATGGCTCAAAGCCACCTCTTCTCCTGGCTGAACAAGCCCAGATTCCTTGGCCTTTCCTTACAGAAGAAGTCCTCCAACTCCCAATTAACTTGTTCCAGTTATCAATACTTTTTCTTGTACTGTGGGACAAAAACTGGATAGAGTATTCTAGATGGGATCAAAGGTGTGTTGAGTAAAGGGAAATAATCACTGTCGTTAATCTACTGGTTACACCTCTGTTGACACAGTCAAATCTAAGAACTAGTCTGCTGGCATGCACTGCAGCTTCTTGTTTAATTTCTTGTCCACCCGGCCCCCTATCTATTTTTCACAGATCTGCTCTCTAGTCAGTGTGTCCCAACTTCGTACCATTGCAGAGGGTTAATCCATTCCAGGTGCAGGACTGTGCATTTGTCCTTGTTGAATTTTATGACCTATTTTCTCCAGCCTGTCTAAGTGCTTTTGAAGGATAACTCTGTCCTTGAGCATATTGACTGTGCTTTCCATTTTGTAACACAAAGCTTGATGAGGTGCATTCAGTCTTGGTCAGGTCACTCATAAAGATATTACACCTGGTAGGTTCCAGAGGAGACCCCTGAGGAACACCACTTATAATTGGCCTTATAAAGTAAAGTATGGCTCATTTACTCCTACCCTTTAAAGCCTGTGATTCAGTGTGTTTTTCTACCCACCCAGACAGTAACATCAATGTTTCTCCCATAGAACCCTTGTATCCATGTTGAAAGCTAAGGTAGGCAATGATCACTACTTTGGCCTAATCTAACAATCCAGTCATTTTGTCGCAGAGGCTAGTGAAGTTGGCCAAGCACAATTTACTTCTGGCAAGCCTGTGATGGCTATTCAAAATTACCTTTTCCTGTAGGAAACCAGAAATGTTTTCCATGAGAACGTGTTCTGTCACTTTTTCTCAGGCTGATCTGGCAAGCCTGACCAGCCTGTATTTCCTTGCATTATTCCTTTTATCCTTTGTGGTGATGGGTGAAACCTATGCCTTTTACCAGTCATCGAGAGGTTTCCAGGTCTCTCCTTTCAAACGTGATAGAAAGTAGCCTTGCATTACCATCAGCCAGCTTTCTCAGCGCTCTCAGAAGCATCCCAATGTGTCTTGGACTTGAGTGGGCTGAGATTTCTTGAGAAATCTCAGCCTTAATCTTCTTCCAGTACTAGTATAAGTAGCACTGGTAAAATGAAAAATTATCTATTTACAATACAGAATTGGTAAAAGCTGTTAAGTTTATTTTATGCTTTAAACCTTTTTAAAACTTATACCATTTGTATAGTCTATAGCTTGTTTTTTGATCTACATTGGAACACAATTGTATTTTACAGCACTGACAAGTCCCGGTCCGATTTTGGGTGCGGGGGAGGTTACTAATGATCCCAAGAGTGAGACTGAGACGCAAACGAGGTCAAATGCCGCCAATCAGGCCGTTTTTATTGAGTAGGTACAGAGGAATGGAGTGACAGGAAAGGCAGGAAATATTAGAAGGAAACTAAGCAAGTGTTCAGAAGGATAAGCAAAGGATAGTCACCACCATGGATCCAGCGACGTCTCGTGGGTCCTCAGTCTTCAATTTCTTCGGTGGTGAGTGCACACCAAAGCTTGTTTCCACAGGCTTTTTATAAGACCAGGAAAAGACCTTGGCGGGCTGCCAGCCCAGCCCAGACAAACGTCGGCTTTCGTGGCGCTTCACAAAGGTCTTCTGCTGCCGGTTTTGGTGGTGCCGCAACAGCAATCGAATGGTCTGCTGTTACCGGTCATTTGCACCTTGCTGGCGCCTGATCTGTTGCCGGTTTTGGTGGTGCCTCATTTGCAAACGAGTGGTCTGCTGTCGCACCTTGCAAGGTACACGTAAGCAAGCTTTGAGGCAAATACTTGACGTTCCAGTCTCTCACAAGCATGAAGGAAGGGGTTTTTTTGGTTTTTTTTTTGTTTTTAATATGAAAACTTTGGATGTTTCTAATCAAAGTCAAGGGTCCTGAAAAAAGGCAGATATCAACTATAGTATGAACTCTAATTCATCGGCGTCGTGCAACGTTTAACATGTGTGTACTGTCTCAGATTGTTGCATGTTCCTGTGGTTTTGTTGAAAGGTGTAAGGTGCCATAGTCAACCTACACAGCAGTCTGAGATACTAGTTTGCTTTCTAGGCATGAGCTAACTCATTCTGAAAGCAGCAGTTCACTCTGGCTCCTCTTTTGGTGGTGTCAAAGGGTACCACTGAGGCGAAAATGAGTTTCCTAATTATTTACTTCTTTAATTCAAGTTTTCACTCAATGGGAAAGTTATTTACTCCTCTTTTTCTACTTCCTTTAACCTTCTAGTACTGCTGTTGGCACAGGATTCTGAACTGGATAGAGATGCATTCAGAAATGTTTCGCTTGCTTTCAAGTTGATAGTTACTTTCACAGGTTGTATGAAAAAAAAAATAATCCAAAACAAAAATAAAACCAACTCAAAACCAACCTTCTAAGAAAAGGTGAAGACTTCCTCTAAAATAATGGTTGTGCAGCTGGCATCTTCCTTGCAAAATGATGCAAATAGTGTAGAGAATTGTGTTTTCTCTCTTCTCACTCTGTCTCCTTCCATATGCAGTGCTGCTCTTGTAGCGTTTATCACAGCATGGGATGGATCATCATGTATTGCCCCTGCTGTCCCCATTTCCCTTGAAGTTAATCTTCAAGACTTTAATTTGAATTCTTTCATGTCCATAGTAGTCGAACTGGTCCCCTTTACATACTACATCTGTGGCTTGATTGAATTCTTATTATTTTGGCAAGATGTTTCTACCATCACCTGCCCAGCCCTAATTTTGTTCTAGCACTCAATTGTAATCTAATCTCGTATCGGAGTCTCAGCCTGGCAAACAACATCGTTAAGTTCATGTTTCTAAGCTTTGAGTGTTCCTTTTAACCTCTTTTTGTTTAAAAACCTATCACTTAGTTATTTCAGCTGTACATGGAATTTAAGATTATATCTGTTTAGTTTCATGTATTACAAGCAGAGATTTTTATTTTTTTTAATTAAATGACAACCAACTGACCCCAAATGCATGAAAAGTAACAGTTGGTGAAAAGCAGAGTAGTGAACCTGTTTTCATGTGGCACGAATAAATTGCTTGTAGGTGCAGAGACAGTGCAGTTTACTAGTGGGGTACCTAACTCCTCTGTGCTAACTTTCACTTTCTCTTGGTGGCTTGTTTAACATGACAGCCACTTTGCACTCAGGAATAGAGGGCTGTGATTGATTAAGTGTTTCTTTCATGATCTATCAATACTGTTTGGTCTGTATCTCTGTGCAAGGCAGTTGACCCCAGCTTTCTCATCTCACCTGCCAAACTGTCACAAAACCAATCAGAACTCTTCTTCCCTTCTCCACAGACTGCCTCTCACTAGTATTTGAGATTATGTTCTAGTGTTATGTTTGTAATGTCTTATATTCTTATGTCTCTTATGTTCAACTTGACTGTTGTGGCAGAGAATCTAAATTGTTCTGGAATTGTGTGCTCTGTCTGCTGTATAAATACATAAAATAGGCATTTTTTCCCAGATTTCCCATAGGATTATTCAATCTGTTGGAGCACCCATATGCTAAAGAGTATGGATGAGAAGGATATGCAACTGCAATTCTTTCATATACTTTGATAACAAACTTAGATGAGATGACGAGTACACTAAAACAAATGCAGATTAAGCAGAGTTCATCTTGAAAATAGTCTAACAAGCTTGCCACAAATACAAAAATGTTGACTGGGAAAATAAAATTTCTCAATGCTAACATTTAATGTGCTTCTACAGACACCATTATCTTAATGAAAAATAATGGAAAGAGCTTTTTGGTTTGGAAAAAAAATTTACAATTGCTCATACATCTCCAAATCCTTCTGATGAGTTTGGTAAGCAGTTGTTTCCAGTAATAAAACCTTTGGCTGGCTTTTAGTAGCCCACTGAGAATACATATACACGTCTATCTTTTTATTGTTGTGATAAAATATCAGCAAGAAAAAAAAGCATGCAACCTTAAACAGTCATTAGAGATGGCTATTCTCAATACACAAAAGGCAGCAGCTTTTGTAAGGTTGACATCAATATTAGCAATCTAAGACCAACTTCTCACTGAAATGTTAACAGCTTCTCGAGGGGAAAAAAGAGATTTGTTGTTTTGTGTTTTTTTTAATGTTCCCAGGGACTGAACATGTTTCTGATGAATCTAAATAGGCATGAGCATAAACCACAATATTTTTGCTTCCTCTGCTCTCATGAAGCATGCAATTACAGTTTGATATCTAAAGATACTTGCAGCTGTATTTATGGAAAGACTAATCAATCTGAGCCAGGTGTGTTTTCCTTTTCCATGACAGTGAAGTTTCTGCATATTTATTTCTCCCAGTAAAACACAATTCCATTAACTCTGTTAGCTGTCAACTGCTTTATCCATTCAGTAGAGGCTTACGTGCAGTAGCTGTAGTTCGGATAATAGCTTGAATGTATAAGTATTGGCAAAGGGGAAAAAAAATCAGCCCAACAACAAAGAGTACGCAAGAGTATGTATGTGTTGACTGATGTTATTCAATAAGCAATCAGCAGTGGTTTGAATTCTTATTTCCTACAGCACCTTTGTTTACTCCAACAGTTCTATTCTAGATCTTCAATAAACTTCCAAACAGTTCTAATATTGTCCGTCACAAGCCTCAAAAGAACTGCTGGAATAAATAAGTAGACAAACTGCGCCTTCACTCACGATTCTGCCATTGTGCTTGTGGCTAAAGAAACTGGAAGTACGGCTGGTACATTACAGAACACACTTCTCTATATAGTTAAATACTCTCTGATGGGTCTGGCTTGAGAGCTGTTTTCCAACCTTGGAGCTTGAAAAGAAAAAAAAAAAAAGTAATAATTAAGAAACCTGATCAGCCTTTAAAGTTGATGCAAATTATTGTTTGCATGCAAAGCATAAATAAGGAAACAATGGCTTCTGTTACAAATAAAAATCTTATGCTGTTCAAAATGTAAAGCTAAACAGAGAAAGAAGACAAACTGCTGACTACTTTTCCGTGGAACTGTAGGAACTGGTTTAGGTTTGGTGATTCTACGAGAAAGAAAATCTTTTCTGGAAAGAGAAGTCAAGACACGTTGACCTTTGTGCAAATCAAAACAGTTCATGGTAGCTTTTCACTGCAATAGTCACAGCCATAGTACTGTTTTATTCGCATTGTAAACTCCATTTCATCATGTTTATTTTATGCACATGTGGTGGAAAGAGGCAAGAATTCTTTAGTAAAACTAACTCTTAAGGCAGAGGGACATATTTGTTGCTCTGTATTCAAGTAATATCTGTTTCAGTACTCCCATAATTGTCTAAACATGAAGATCTCTAAAACAATTATGTGAATTGTTATATTCCCTAACAGTATAAATTTTAATTATGAGTTAAGATAAAAACATTGACTTTCTTCACAGATACAAAAAAGCAGCTGTCTTTTTTTCTTTTTTATCTTTTTAGTGTGTTGTAAAAAAGAGATACTCAAGGTTTTCTATGCATTCCCCTTAAAATATTGTACAAGTGTAACAGATTTGGTTATTCATGAGATAGTTCAGGCAAATAACAAGTAATTAAAAGTAAGGAGTGTCTGGTTGTTTGGTTTGGGATTTTCTTTAATGCGCCATGCATAAGTTTTGTGAAGAAAATGGAATAATCTTACTGTAAGGTCACATAGTCAAAATTTAATGTTCTCACCAAAACAATAGTCAAAAATGGTCTCCTATCTTAGGCCTCAACTTATTATTCTGTTTTACTTTTGTTTTTCTATAAGATATATAGAGAAGTAGCTAACATCCTTACTTCCCATGTTTGCACAAAAATGAAACTGCTACTTAAAATAGAAATTACTTTCTTTCAAGATCTACTGTGGTCTTTGAATATGCATACTAAAAGTTTTGATAAGCAGGAAAGTATTAATCTTTTGAGAGATCTGTGTTAAGTAGTCATAATGGTTTCTCTTGTCATATCTCAAGTACTTTTTGCCCAGAAAACTACTGCTACTACTGAAATATAACTTAGTCACTAAAGAGTCTTCAATCAGTTAAGGTTATTATTAGTCAATTCTAACTACTTAAACATTTTCAAATCTCAGACAATATATGTCACAAAGAAATATTTTTCAGAAGTCTGATGAAAATTCTCATTCAAAGAGTTTTCTCTTTGAGTGAGATATGACATAATGGAAAGAATTAGCAACTCAGAGGCTCCAGTTCTTTTAGTGACTTTCCTTGGATTACCTAGAAATTATCTAATTTTAAAAAGGTTAATATTCTTCTTTCTGAGTATGTAGACTTCATGAGGTGCTGAACTTCCTTTTGACTTCCTAAAAACTTACTTAAAACACTTCTAGCATTTCAAACTTCATAGCGTTAATGCCCGCAGCAATAACTGAAGATAAAATCTGTAAAAGATAATTGTTTGAAAAACTTGATCTAATAAAGTTACATGTATCTGGTGTCAAGTCTTCAATATACTGTTTTGACTGATTGGTGTTTCAGAGTTTGAAGACAACTTTAGAATCTACAATGAAAGCAGAGCTAGATTAACTCTGGGGTTTTTTTAACAGATGAGGAAAAAGCATTTTTCTGTGTATGGAGGATAAACTACCTCAGTTTATGGAAGACTTCTGATGCTTCTTTTTCATAAAGCAGCTTCTTTAGTTTTGTTGTTTGTTTTTTTTTGGTTGGGTTTTTTTTTTCCAAAGAAACATTTTTCTAGCTAAAATTTTAATTTCAAACTACTCTTAGTGAAACTGCATGCTGAGTGTTTGATAAGAAAGTTTTCACAGAATCACAGAATCGTCAGGGCTGGAAGGGACCTCTGGAAATCATCTAGTCCAACCTCCCTGCCAGAGGAGGGTCACCTACAGCAGGTGCTGTAGTTTCCTTCACTGATAGTGAATTGTTAAATTGATTTTTCTAATAACGGAGAAACTAAGATTTTGTGTCTATTGGTGTTAATGGGAAACTCTTTCTAAAGTAAGAAAAAACCCCCTATTATGTATATTTTATTTTCTGGAGAAATCCTTTAATATTTCCATCCTACACGTGGGCTGGGAGTTAGTCAATCCCTCCACGCTCTTACTGCACGTATTTGTTCAAGTAAGTTTTTAATTTTTTTTCCCCTTTAAAAGTTGTAATGAATATCAGAATTCATTGATAGTTGAGATCTTGTAGTTATTACAAGCTGTTCTGAAGATTTCCAGGATCATCGAAACTCTACCTATGCAGTTGTACCAGGTCTGGCCGGGACAGTTAACTTTCCTTATAGAAGACATATTGTGCTGTGTTCTACATTTGTGAATAAAATAGTCTTGATAACACACTGATTTTTTATTTTTTTTTTCCCTGTTGCTAAGCAGTGCTTGCACAGTGCCTAGGCTTTCTTTTTTTTTTCCTTTTCTGACCCTGCAGTGAGTAGGCTGGGGACAGGCAAGAAGTCCAGAAGGAACACAGCCAGGATTGGCGAAAGGGGTATTCCAAACCCCATGATGTCACACTCAGAAATAAAAACTCAGGGATAGAAAGATGACAGAAGGTTGTTCATGGTTATATATATAATATATATATTTGTCTTCTAAAGTAACCTTTAAAGCGTGCTGAGGCCCTGCTTTCCCAGTAGTGGCTGGACAACTGCCTGCCCATGGGAAGTAGCGAATTAATTCCTCTCTTTGCTTGCTTGTGTAGCTTTTGCTTCACTCAGTAGACTGTCTTTATCTTGATCCACAAGACTTTTTGTCATCTTTTTATTTTCTTCCCATCCCACAGCAGAGGAGTGTAAGCAAGTGTCTGTGTCATACTGAGCTGCTGGCTGTAGTCAACCCACTACATTTTTTTTTGGCACCCCAAATGGGACTGTTAAAGAGTGAGTCTTGCTGATTCAATCCTCCGCCCTCAGGTTGACAAACCAGCTGATAGGTGGAAACCAGGGGGTTACAGTTGCTGAGATATTGCTACCAGTGGACTGTCATGGGAACAATCAGTGCTTGCTGTTCTTTGACAAACAGCAACCCGACAACAGAAGGCCCATTTGAGAGGCTGGGGAAGGTACACAGCTGTTTAGTCTTCTCTGTGTCCCCAGTGGCTACACCAGAGGATCACTGCTATCCTCGTGTGTCCTTTAGGTAAGGATACACAATGCGTCCAGGCTGGTCACAATAGGATGCTTCTGCTGCTTGTCTACTCTTAAGCTTACTCCATCGTCCAACTCATACAACAGTTAGGATTCCCTAGTCACTATGGGGCATAAGGGATAAATAAACAATAAATAAACTTAAAACTTTGTTCATACATTGTGGTTATTTTCTTATCCCAGTATCGTCAGGGTTGCAAGGGACCTCTGGAGATCATCTAAGTCCAATCCCACTGCCACAGCAGGGACACCTACAGCACGTTGCACAGGACGGCGTCCAGGCGGGTTTTGAATGTCTCCAGTGTGGGAGACTCCACAACCTCTCTGGGCAGCCTGTGCCAGTGCTCTGCCACCCTCAAAGGAAAGAAGTTCCTCCTCATGTTAAGATGGAACTTCCTATGTTCAAGTTTGTGCCCATTACCTCTTGTCCTATCACTGGGCACAACTGAAAAAAGACTCTTCTCATCTACCTGGCACCCTTCCCTTAAGTACTTATAAGTATTGATAAGATCCCCCCTCAGTCGTCTTTTTTCTAGACTAAAAAGACCCAAGTCCCTCAGCCTTTCCTCATAAGAAAGATGCTCAAGTCCCCTAATCATCTTGGTAGCCCTTTGCTGGACCCTCTCCAGCACTTCCCTGTCCTTCTTGAACCGGGGAGCCCAGAACTGGACACAGTACTCCAGATGTGGCCTCACCAGGGCAGAGTAGAGGGGGAGGATGACCTCCCTCGACCTGCTGGCCACACTCTTCTTGATACACCCCAAGGTGCTATTGGCCTTCTTGGCCACCAGGGCACATTGCTGGCTCACGGTCATCCTGTTGTCCACCAGGACTGACAGGTCGCTTTCCACAGAGCTGCTCTCCAGGAGGTCAGCCCTCAACCTGTACTGATGCATGGGGTTATTCCTCCCCAGATGCAGTACCCTACACTTGCCCTTGTTGAATTTCATAAGGTTCCTCTCCACCCAGCTCTCCAGCCTGTCCAGGTCACACTGTACGGCGGCACAGCCTTCCTGTGTGTCAGCCACCGCTCCCAGTTTTGTATCACCAGCAAACTTGCTGATGGTACACTCTATGCCTTCATCCAGGTCATTGATGAATATATTGAACAGGATTGCACCCAGTACTGACCCCTGAGGGACACCACTAGTTACTGGCCTCCAAATGGACTCTGCACCACTAACCACAACCCTCTGAGCTCTATCGTTCAGCCACTGTTCAATCCACCCTACTGTCCATTTATCTAACCCATACTTCCTAAGCTTGTCTGTGAGGATGATGTGGGAGACGGTGTCGAAAGCCTTGCTGAAGTCAAGGTAGACAACATCCACTGCCTTCCCCTCATCCACCCATCCAGTCATGCCATCGTAGAAGGCTATCAGATTAGTCATACATGACTTCCCCTTGGTGAATCCATGTTGACTACTTCTGAGAACCTTCTTTTCCTCCAGATGCTTGGAGATGACGCCCAGAACAAGCTGTTCCATCATCTTTCCAGGGATGGAGGTGAGGCTGACCGGCCTGTAGTTTCCTGGGTCATCCTTTTTGCCCTTTTTGAAGACTGGAGTGACATTGGCTTTCCTCCAGTCCTCAGGCACCTCACCTGTTCTCCAGGACCTTTCAAAGATGATGGAGAGTGGCCCAGCAATGACTTCCACTAGCTCCCTCAGCACTCATGGGTGCATCCCATCAGGCCCCATGGACTTGTGGGTATCCAGTTTACTTAATTGTTCTTTAATTTGTTCCTCTTCAACCAAGGGAAAGTTTTCCTTCCTCCAGACTTTCTTTGTTACCCGCAAAGTCTAGGACTCCTGAGAGCTGGCCCGAGCAGTGAAGACAGAAGCAAAGAAGGCATTCAGCAACTCTCCCTTCTCTGCATCATCCGTCACCACAGCACCCATCTCGTTCAAGAGCGGGCCCACATTTTCCCTAGTTTTCCTTTTGTCTCCTATATACTTAAAGAAACACTTCTTATTGGTCTTGACATCCCTTGCCAGGTTCAATTCCAAGGCTGCCTTGGCTTTTCTCGTTTCTTCCCTGCATACCCTGACAGCGTTCTTATACTCATCCCAAGACGTCAGCCCCCTTTTCCACATCCTGTAAACCCCCTTCTTCCACCTGAGCTTTTTCTGAAGATCCCTGCTCAGCCATGCAGGTCTCCATCCCTTTCCCGATTTCTTGCTCTTCGGGATGCACCTATCCTGAGCTTGGAGGAGGTGGTGCTTGAATATCAGCCAGCTCTCTTGAGCCCCCTTATCTTCTAGAGTCCTCTCCCATTTGATTTGTCCCATCAATTTCTTGAAGAGATCAAAGTTAGCCCTCCTGAAGTCTAACGTTTCAACCCTATTTGTCATTTTGTGCATAAATGCGTTACGGAGTTCAGCTGTTCAGAGAAGAAGAAAATGACAGGAAAAACGTAGTAAGAAAATGTTTTTATTTTAAAAACAAGAGTGAAATTTAAATCTTAAAAGGCATTGCAAGCTCGTATTGAGGGACTGAAACTGTATCAAGAAGGTCTGGTTTTGAATGGCTTTAAAAATTAAAAAGGTCTTTCTTGTGTCTTAATTTGGAGGAAAAGTATGGACAATTTTTCTCTTTCTTAAGCTGCCATAGAAATGGTTGCTACTTTTATCAGCCCACTTCTAAGCTGCATGTGGGTGTTCTTATAAGTATTTAAGTGCAGGAAAGGAAATTTTATACAATTCTCTCTTTCCCTACAGTCATTTAAATATTTTGAAGCTTGGGAGTTGGATTAGAAAAATATCTAACTGCTCCACTTCTTCAAGTTTTTCTTCTAATTTCTCAGATTTTCAATAATTATTTTTTTTATTCGGGAATGAGATGGTAATTTTGAATATTGTCATAATGTTCATAAAAGGTTCCCGTTCAATTTGTGTGTACTTAAACACTGTAGAGTAGGTATGCTAATAGCTTGGTAAGTTTTATATAGATAAATTGCTGTTAAGGCATATACAAACTTGTTTGTCCTGGTTATATTTAGTGAGCCCAGTAGAAGTCTTACAGAGTTTGCTGGTCACCATTGTACATAGGATATACCGTAGACCTAAAGAAATGCTGGATTTTGCATGGGAAGTTGAAGAGCTGACTCGGCTCCTGTTACTGACGAATTATCTGTTGCAGCCCCTTTTAGGCAGGTTGAACAGACTCAATAAACAATGTTCTTAATCTGTCTGAAAATAATGTAGCTTGAAAATTAGATGGTTTAGGCTCAGATTAGAGGGTCTGGATGTTGTGAATCCCTGTCTCTATTTAAGCAGAGGATCCATACATCTGTCTTTCATCCTTGGTTCCCTAAGCCTGAGCTGATGAGCAAAAGTATAATTTCCATTATGGGTTGTGGGGGGAGGGGGAACTTATAAAAACAGAAAAACCTAAACAAAAACCCACTCCACCTTTTTTTTTTTTCTCTCTCTCTCTTCCCTAGCAGAAAGATTATAATGAATTAGGATCCAACTAGTTATTTGTTTCTAGAAGGATCAAAATTGTTCTGGCAGAAAATTCACTGTAGTGGACTTATGGAGTTCATTAAAAATTGTTTTTCATTGTCTTTGGGATTTATTTTTTGGTTTACATTGAATGTTGTAAAGCACTTCCTCCTCCCCCTCCCCCCCACTTTTAGGGAACATTGCTACCTTATAGGACAGATGCTTATGCACATGTTAGGTTGAAAATGCAACCTGGGAAATATCCATAAATATGTGTAGATCAATGTCAGCTTTTTCTTTGACAAAATATTTTATTATATTGCAAAATAAATAGGTTTTCTGGTCTGATGTTCTAAGCTGATTTTGATAATTTCTGAAGTTCTTTTTCCATTCAAAAACTATTGGTGGATATGTCCATGCACCAAAAAAATATTAAATAACTTTTATTCTGTTTAAATTTTTTTGTTCTAGAAATATTTTTGGATAAAAATTAATATAATAAATATAAAGCACTTCAAGTTTACTCTCTTCAATGTATTTCAAATTATGGCTTCCACCTACTCTAGATGATCCCTGAGGCTCCTTTCTGGTCTTTAAAGAGTGATGTTTTCCTTTTAGTTTCCAGTCTTCGTTTCAAAATCAGATACTTCTGTTACATTCAGTTAATTTTCAGACAGATGAACGTTAAGTACTTTAAAGTATTCATGAATATTCTAATACTAACATGTTCATTCTTGTACAAATGTAGTTGTGATATTTCTTTATTTTTCTGAGTTGAGTGGTATTTTGAATAAGATCTTGAAGGAAAAAAATATCCTCACAAACTTGTTACAGCTGTATGTCCTGGGGATACCTAGTGCTATAGAATGACGTGAGATCAAAGACATTGGATATAATGGATACTTGATAGCTCCTGGAATGACTGTGTTGTTCCGCAAGACTGCCATGCATGTCACTGCTGTTGGGGCTTGGGGACGGTTCTCCCCCAGGGTGCCCAAGACACCAAATTGTCCTTCTGCACTGGTGAAGGAACTGGAGCCTTTACAAGGCTGATGTGGCAGCCAGCCCACCAGCTCTTTATGACCTCTCACATTAAGTACAGTGTATTTATCAAAAGACTTTATAAAATGTGTGTTATAGCTATTGCATGTTCTTTCTCTCATAGAAATAAAATTCTACCACAATTTCATAGAAAATTAAATGTGGCATGTGTTCTTGCTCCACTGAAATCTTAGTAGCTGCCTCATCTGCTCCCTGTTCTTAACAGAAGGGAATAGTTTTCTTATTTCTGCCTAGACTTTCAGGTTTACTTATGATATTGTTACCTTATATATTTCTTCTGGTTTTATTGTTTCCTATTTTAAAAAACTAGTCACAGATCTTTAGGTAATGATCAATACTAGGAGAAAATTTTAAAAAAAGGATGAAACTGTCTAATTGTGTGTACTACATGTATCTTTAGTATTCTCTTTGTATATTTCTTGTGGTTTAACCTGGCAGGCAGCTAAACACCACACAGCTCTTCGCTCACTCCCACACAGTGGGATGGGGGAGAGAATCAGAAAAGTGGTAAAACTCATGGGTTTAGATACAGACAGTTTAATAGGTCAGAAAAGGTGGAGAAAATAATGATAAAAGAAGATACAAAACAAGTGAAGCACAATGCAATTGCTCACCACCCCCTGACCGACGCCCAGCCAGTCCCCGTGCAATGGCTGCAATGCCCCAGCCAACTCCCCCAAGTTTTGTTGCTGATCACAACGCCATATGATATGGAATATCCCTTTGGCCAGTTTGGGTCAGCTGTGCTGGCTGTGCCCCATCCCAGCTGCTTGTGCAACCCAGGCCTCCTTGCTGGTGGGGCAGTATGAGAAGCTGAAAAGTCCTTGACTTAGTGTAAGCGCTGCTCAGCAACAACTAAAACATCAGTGTATTATCAACATTATTATCATCTTAAATCCAAACCATAACACTATACCAGCTACTACGAAGACAATTAACTCCATCCCAGCCAAAACCAAGATAATATGGTAGGTAAGAAAATAAAAATTGATGAAAAGCGCTGAAAAAGTAAAAGGGTACAGAACTTGATTTCTGTTTTACCATGAAACTAGTTACTACTTTATTTCTGACAACTTGAAAGAAAAATTCTGAATTCACGTTCCGAGAGAAAAATGAGATTAGTAGATGGGAAAAGCTGCATTTATGTTCCCTTTCTACAGGTTTAAAATACAGCTTGGTATCTTGATGTGGTTTTGTTTGTTTGGTTGGGTTTTTTTTTAACTTTACTACACCCTGTTTTAAACAATATCTGGTAACAAACTATTCAGCTTTAAACTTGCTGTTGCTACAGTAGCACCAGATGTCTTTCAGATTAATTTATCAAAATACGTGTTTACTTGCAAAGCTATTCAAGGTGATGAAGTTCAATGAATGTAAATAGAATAAAAGAGATCATCAGTTATTTAGATGAATTAAGCTTAAATTATACATCTTTGATTAAATAAAACTTACCATCTTTTGTGGTGTTATCACTTCTCTGGCCACAGAATTGTGGGGTTTTGCAGCCCAGGTTATAGTACCTAAAAAGTATACGCTATCACTCCTTTTGACTTTGTAGCCATAAACTATATGATTTAAATTGGACAAAATTTTATAAACTTTCTAGATATTCTGCATGTACTCTATGATTGTACAAATTGTTTTCTATTGGAGACGTAAAATTATACTGACAAGTACATGATCTGCTTAATAGGTTCTGATTTACTTTCTTTTACTTATTTATAAACTTCATGGGATGAGTACTCTAAAACACATTATTATCTCAAAGGTCAGCTGACAACTAAAAAATTGTATTAAATAAAAGGGTTGAAAAAAGATTACATCATGAAATGGACTCCTGAAAGGTTTTTGTGTCACCATTCTCTGCTGGTGTACTGAGGACCTGGTGCAGAATAAGGGGATGCTGATGTCAATATCTGGCTTTCAGACAGGCAGAGTTGTTGACAATATGAACGTAACTTCCTGAGAGAAAGATAGTATCCTTTAGTTATTTATTGAAACCTGTCTGAGCAAGGAACCTGATGCTACAATCATTAAATACAATCACTGACATTTAGGCCATGAATTTTTGCAGTCTCTTTGATGGTGATGTATAGATATGACATGAATATCAGTGGCTAATCTGTGCATTAAACGAGGAAAGAATGTGATACTTTAGGGGCACAGTAAACATAAAATATATAATTACAAAAGAGTCTATTACTCCGCTCATTAAGGTAAATTCATCATTTTCATCCTTAAAAAAACCTCAAGAGGCTATTGAACTCACCCTCTGCCCTCGCAATTGGGTGTTCAACAACTTGCTGAAGAAGCATTTTTTATTTTATAATTATTAAAAATAAAAAGCCATTTATTATATAGGCAGTTGTTGTTATGTTAATACGTGTTCCTAGCCCGTCCCACCAAATACTACATGGTATTTCTAAGGGGAAACAAGTGATATTAACATTATGTCTTATTTTCTGTTTGTTTTCTGTAGGTCCTGGATGTCATGGCTTTGCTAGCTTTTTATATGCTATGCATCATATGGCTGTGTAACAACGTATTTCGCTTTGCTTCCATAGAGCATTAATCCTAAACAGACAAATGGATTATACGTAGGAACAGAAAACAACATATATGTGTTCCTTTCCAGCTTTTCCACGGTTTCTTTCCAGTCTTACTTTTCACAAACTATTGAAGTCTACGTGATAATCTGTAGTCTGCAGTATACAGACACTACTGCGGAAGAATTTACAAGGAACCGGGTTTTCCTAAACTGATTTTTGCACCTCTATAATTTTGTCAATTTTTATTTTTGCAAACTCAGTTCAGCTATAGAAGTCTGAGTTAAAAACTAAGTTGGTACCAGGTCATAAAAGGATGTTTAATTAAACTTCTTCACTGTCTTGGACTTGGCTACACTGATTTAGCTTTCTATTTTATCAAAGACCTGAGGGCTTGCCTACTCTTTTGCTAGTATGAGAGGAATCTCAAATGTTTCAGGTCTAGGGATCATTCCTGACATTCACAACTAATACATTAGGTAGCAGAAAGGTCACTCATGGAATCCAGTGTGGCAGTTGCAAAAATACCTGTCCTCTACTTGCAGTATCTCTGACCTTGAAATCAAAACTAGACAAAACTGAAAAACAGAGGTCTACTATCTCTAGATTTTTGGAGGGGAGAGAGATTTTTGGAGAGTTGAAGGCTGGCCTTTTAGCCAAAAGTGTCCTTTTCAGTGTTTTCTGTTGTACTCTTTCTTCTTAAATAATAATATTCTTTGGCAAATAATATTCTAGCTAAAGTTTTCCTCTTTTCCTCCAATTCCAGCAAAAACCACTTGCATCTCATATACTACATTGCTCTGTACCTGAACTAAACCATACATTTCCTAAAGCAAACATTACTAAGAAGTAATAGGGCCCAAAAATATTTATTCTCCAGGACTTTTTCAAGATTTGTCTTGAAGAAAAAACTTGCTTTAAAAGTCTTGTAGCCATCCACTTTTACAAGCTTCAACTTTTTTCAGGTATCTATAATTTTTATAAAACTTCATTTTACTGGATTAGTTATGCAAGTATAAGTAGGGAAAAAAGTACTGTTTATATAGTTCTGTTTCGTATAATTTGTAAACATGAGCTAATATGGCTTGTTTTGCATGGGCAGTTTTTCAAGTTCCTGTTGTGCTTGATTTGCCATCTGTACTTGTTCATGCTCCAGTGCGTTCTGCCTCTAATTAGGGCATGGATAACAGAGAGAAACTTGGAGAATGTGAGGGGAGAAAATGAATGGCAGGGTGGAATATGATGCTCAGCTTAAAATTCACACGAATTATTTTAAAAGTAACTGGAATTATCACAAGCATGCACTAAAAATCTGTACTTGTATGTTATCTCAGAAATGCACTTGCCTCCCTTCTGTATTCCTGTCCTAAAATTAGACACCAAACTGGCTAAATTCCACATCTCTTTGCAACTTTGATAGTCGAATTAGCTCTGCATTGCGTAAACCATTTCAAAATTCAGCCTTATAGGGTTTTTTCTGTATATTTTTTGAAGTTATGCTGATTTAAGATTGTAAATAACCAAAGCTGTATTTATTTTGACAGCGCTTGTCTATGTGAATCTGAAGGCTTCTGCTTGCTTTTTTTAAGATGCATAAGTAATTCTTGAAGTGTAAACATATTTTCCCTCTCTGTGTGTATATACATATGCACACATATATATATATGCATACTTTTATATATAGATAGATATATACACAAACCACAAACACGCCGAATGGAACTATTGGCAATAAACAATCATTTCATTATTTAAGCGACCAAGTCTTCAAAATATGTCTTTCAAAACTGATTAATGAGTTGTTAAAAGGTTGTATGTGGTCATGGACGTAACAGTCTTCACCACCCATTCTCCTTTGTATTGTAAGCAGAGCTTATATATGTTTGCTCTTAAGCCCCATATGGATCTGTTTACTCTCTGATCTATGAATCTTACTGCTCTCAAGTACAGTATTGTATAGTTCAGATGGATCTTAGTCTCATTTATTTACTGAGAAAGCTCCTAAAGATTTTATTTTCTTCCATGTGGAGGCATGGTATCTTACAGAAAACGTTACTGTGTCAGTGAAAAGTGTCACTTGCTTACATGAAAATGAGCAAGCTAACTTTGGGTCAAAATAATCTGGAACTTAATCTGAAACTTCAAAGCAAATTTTAAAGATCGAGGGAGCTCATGTTTAGGCAGTATGCTAATGTATTAGTCATCAGTTAGGGCAGCGTTCGTGTTTTTTGTTTGTGGGTTTTTTTTCTCTTTTATACTTAAAAACTATACCAGAACTTTGTTTTCCTGATGTTATATTTTTAATAACATTAAATTCCCAGTATGGCATTAATAAGAATGAATGAAAATAGAAATTAGATTAAGTCAAAAAATCAGTGGAATATATTTCTGGTACGGAACTCTTTTTTTACGTCCCTGCATATTTGGTGTCTGTCTCTTTGGTTCAAAGGAACAAAAAAGCTCTTTCCAACTCTGACTGAAGCTGCTGACAGCTACTTAGAGGATGTGTGTTCAGGCAAAGTATATGCTCTGTTTACAATTAGTGCTACATTTTTGGTTATTGTGATTTATTTTGATGCTGCTTTCTGCAAACAGTGTTTGCTCAGCCTTCTCTTGCTCTACAAGATTTCCTACTGGAAGATAAATTACAGTGCCATAACAGAGACTCCTTTCTTACTTTGAATTCCATGGAGTAACTAAATGACCTGTCTTTCTATTTTTAATGGAACTAGCACACTTTGCTATCTAGAATAAATAAAATCAGAGCCCTGTAGTAGTGACACTGATAAACTAAGGTATTTTTCATCAGATTCTTTGCTGTAAATTAAACTACCATTATTTCTGCAAACTTCCATTTAATGAAGTTGTATAACAGCACAGACAGAGCAGTTAAGCTGTTAATGATCACTAAATTGTATGATAATGAATTTACTCAGAAGGCAAAGACCCATCACCTTTCTGACCTTTTGGAGACCTTCTATTACACTAGCCGAAGTCCTGATGAACTGGCTTTCCCTGATTCTTTCATGTTGCTCCTACTAAATACTTCCTGTGAAAAGTGTAAGTTAATTTGCATTCATGTAAGTATGAAATAAACTCTGATGTTACAATGCCGTTTGTTTTCAAACCTTATCAAGGGCTGCAGTACTTTCTGAGGGTTATGAGTATGCAAAACCGTGTGCATTCTAGTTTGAGCTCAAAGAAGGTTCAGAACAATTCTTCAAAAATAATGTGCATGTTTTGATCATACTCTTCTAGCTGTTGGTGACATACAGCAATTTCTCTACCTTGCTAAGAAAATTACAGTGACCTTGTATCCAGCATGTATAAATTTCATGCCTGATACTTATAGTGAATCCATGAATAAAAAAATGTTTTTAGAATATAAAGCAGTAGTTTCTTCACACAGAATGATTGCTTTCCTTTTCCATAGTGGTATATTGTTTGGGCTTTTTTCCTTCTTACGTTTATCAAGTCCATAGAGTGCTTTATACCAAACCTTGTCAGTTTGCTGCTTGAAGGTTTACACTGGTTATAGCCTGCTGATCATCATTAGTTTTCCTGGCATTTACTTCTGAATGTTGTGGATATACAACTTGGATCAATATGTGTGAACAGTGCTTCAAAAGCTTAATTCTTGCACTTGTTTCATGCAGGTCTCTGAAAGTTCCAAAAGGTGACAGGAGTTATCTACCAAACATCTGAATAGAAAACAGCAGAAGTTTGAAAACTTCTAAAAGACACTAAGCAGTCCACTGATACAGTAAGAATTTACTTTGACAAACATTTAACTTCTTCAGAGTAAAAGATGAAATATATTTAAATATTGAAAGCTATTAATGCTGAAGTCATTCAGTCACCAAAGTCAAGTAATCTTTACAGCTAGTCAACAATATAGCAACATAAAAACTTCAGGAAAGCAAATCAGGAGAAGCTCAGTGATTTGAAAGACAAATACTTCAGACATTCTTCCAAGCAAGACGTCTTAAGTAAAGGAGCTTATAGATAGTGCTATACGATCCCTTCAATGGTAGGCAAAGAAAATTCGTGCATAGTCCTCTCATAATAAGAAGATCAGTGCCTAGCCTTTCAGCTGCTTAGGTGGTGTATAACGCAAGAGTACAATGCTGAGCCAATGTAGCTTCCTGAAAACCAGGTTGTGTTAGATTAGCGTGATACATTAATGCATGCATCTATAAGGTTAAAAGCTGGAGCTAGTTTGTTCTCAACAGCTGAAGACTTCAGTGCCTTAGGTTGGCACCTGCCTGCAAAACTGAATATTTTGGAAAGACTACTTTCAGGGAAGTTAAAGAACACACTAAGGAGAGTTAAGCCAGTAGTAGACTGTGCTTAAGGTAGAAATTCAGATCAATGAGGATGCAAAAAACCACATAATTTTGAAAAAGGAATGCGCTTGGATGTGTGATAGCACTCACTATGAAATACTCCTGGACAGTCTTTAATCACACAATAATTCACTGGTACACGTCAACAATAACATTCATTCAGAAAAAAACTAAAAGAAAAACAGAGCTGACAT
The DNA here is from genome assembly GCA_017639485.1 of Pluvialis apricaria. Lineage (NCBI taxonomy): Eukaryota > Metazoa > Chordata > Aves > Charadriiformes > Charadriidae > Pluvialis > Pluvialis apricaria. Next base: position 108,522,362 of record CM030007.1, read on the forward strand.
AGTTAAAGTAACTTCAGCCTTAAGAGAATGATTTAATAGAAATGTGGAAGCCAAGTGTATGTAACTGTTCAAATCTAAATTCTTTGCTTAAACAAAATTTGAAATCTGTAGATTTGAAATTTGCACTTTTAAATCCAAATTTTAAATTTTCATTTCTGAATATTGAGATTTGTAAAAGGATATCTAGTTGCTAGAAGAGCAAGGAATAAAATATATTTGACATTTATTTGTATTAACTGAAATGTTGTTTGACTTCGTAATAAGATGGAAGTCTCTGGAATGCATGACCCCAGAAGATGCTGGAGGACACAATGACTTGGGCTGTTGGGCAGCTGAAGGGGAAGAGAGATAAGCAAAAGCGTAATGGTCTCAGATATAATTCAGACAGGGAAAACTTGTCGTAAGACAAAACAACCCAGAAGAAAGAGTTGAAGTGTTGTTCATGCCCTAAATTAGAAGCTGAACTGTAGGAAGGGTTCAGTTTTCCCTATGGCAGATGGGACTAGGTGTTTAGTATAGGAAGGAAGATTAAGAGGAGATGAAAACAATTTTGGAGCATTTATTTAAAAAAAAAAAAGGACTTGGAACAAACTCCCATTGGTCGGTAGTGGCAGTCTTATTTCTGATTCTTAAAATTAGACTGCTTGCTAGACTATTGGCTCTAGCAAGCAGTTTTACATTAGTGTGTGAAATGGCAGCACTTGATTGAATAATAATTCATGTAATTCATTGTGATTTCTGTGTGTGTTTTAGGTAACTTTAAATTATTTGTTAAATATTGTTAAAACAGTTAATATATTGTGGTATGTAGCTTTAATGCCACAGGAACTTGTGGTCTTGTGAGTATTACCAAATTTCAGATAGCGAGTATATTTATCTATCTCTGTATGTGATATACATGTGGTATGAATATGTAACTAAAAAAATAAGGATCTCTGGCTAGTTTGCAAACCAGATGAAGAAAGTTAGCGAAGCTTGTTCATTTCTGAATCTGAGTGTCGTCAATAGGTCAGACAGAAAGCTCTAGAAAGATCTCTTTTCCTCTCTAGTGAGGTATTCTTCTTAAAGAAATACAAAATCATGCGTGAGCATATGTGTTCTAAGAGTGAGTTCCCATTGACCACAGATAAATGTCAAAAGTGAATGCAAATGTAAATTAGTTCGTAGTAGGCGTAAACAGGACAGTGGCCTTCCTCTCCCTCTGGATAACTAGTTGTAGCACTGGTGTGACAGTGAGTGCCCTGCTCTGCACAGCTCTGGCTGGCATCTCACCTTGTGGTTGTTTTGTCAGTCTGAGGACTTAGGGGTGTTGTCAGGACTCACCCTTACTGACTGCAAAGATCCCTCTGAGCTACCACAGGCAGCAATGTCCTCAGGGTGCATTCTGCTGAGCTCCCCAGTACCTGTCAAGATCGCGTGATATTTTTCCAAAGGTGGAGGGACAGGCTGAAGTTTGCATACCTGGAGTCTCTAAATCTTTTCATTCTGATGACACCAAAACAGGAGTAAAGACTGCTGAATGGGGAAATGATCATGTCAGTTTTGTCATCAAACATGACTGAATTAATAGTCTACTAATAGTCTTAGCTCTTATCCTGTTGATAGGACCTCACTGAAGGAAGGGAAGATTAGACTAGATTGTCAGGGGAAGTAGACATGAACAATAAACATCCTCCATTATTCAAGAGAAATAAAAATGGTTTACAAATTTTGGGTAATTTCATCAAAATGTAACTTTGAGGGAATCAAAAATGTTCTGACAACTTTGAATAATTTTGTTAATGCTTTTTAAATTAAACTGACATTTTGAAATGGTTTCATTTCACGTTCTTGCAAAACATTTAAAACTACTCTGAAAAGCCTGAAATTATATAATAAAGAGATGCACCCTACTTCGGGATGGATGGAGGGGAGAAATGGAGAGAGTTCTTCTTCTGTGTATAATTTACTAAGGAATTGTTTCATTTGAAACTGATATATGAAAGGAAAAAACAACAGGTTTATAACCTGAAATTTCTGCCCTTCAAAAAATTTGATAAAAAGCCTAAGCTGACCTCTCGTGTGGTCTATATTCTTGCTGAATGTTAATAAAAACACCTTAAAAAAATCATTATATGTATAATAATATTCCCTTTATTACTAAAAAGTAAAATAATTTGCTAGCTCTAATTTTTACACTGTTGCTTCTATTGCAGTATAACTTTGTTTCTACTTTTTGTTTAGTTTATTTCACTAGAGCTGAAATATTTTGAGGTTGTATCTCTAAATAGTAGTATTTGTAGGGCTTTTTGATGCACAGAGGCTTCACTTGCTTGCACAATTAGTGCATCATCTTCTGTATTTTTATTTTATTTAAATTGGCATTAGCATACTATTTTTTTTAAATATTTTTCATAGTATTTCATATAGATTAGTTCACAGGTAGTCTGATGAGCTTTAGGAGATGCACGTCTAAAAATTAAGCACATTTGCTGTCTGGGAGGAGGGGAAAGGAAGAAAGAAAGAAAGAAATGGTCTAGTTCCATTTTCCTGAGGCTACAAAGCAAGTCAATAGCAAAACTGGGATTGATATTGTCCCCAATGCAAGGCTGTCCAGAAGGCCTCTTTAAATTGTATTGCTGTTTAGTAACTTAATTTTAAACATCTATTCAAAATCCTTCACAACCAAATCCAAGACCACTCATGGTTTCCTATCAACTCTGTTGATCCTTTACACATTGAATAAATATACTGTCACTGTAAAACATTCCCTTTTGAGGGAGGAAAATATTGAGTTGCATGTTTTCTTCTGCAGCTTAAAAAAAAAAAAAAAAGAAAAAATGTATCAAAAGAAAATTAAAATACTTTATGAGGATGCTTATATAACATTAATAATTCCATAAGTTGTGGGAGTGATATGTAGGTATTATACCTATAGATACATGTAGGCCACTGGATTTTCTTGCCTACTAACATTGACAATGATTCAGGAATAAAAGTCAAGAGTTTGTTTCCAGGCAATGTGTCATAGAGAAGCAAGTAATTCTGATCTATCTTTTCTGAGAACCTCTTTTGTCTGGTGTCTGTATGTTAAACCTTTTAAAAACCATGTAAGATTTATTTTGCAGGAACAGAGCAGAACAATACAAAATTATTTATAATGCAAAGACAGGAATGTCATGAAAAATTATTTCAAGAGAGGATCAGAAAAAAATTAATGTGATACAGAAAAATGAGAGTGTGTAGACAATAATTAATGTGGTAATTGTTGCATTTTCAATTTTATGAAATTAATACCTGCAGTTACATAAAAAAATCATTATAATACAAATGACAAAGGAGCATAGCAAAGTTAACAAGAGCTGCTCACGTATAAACAGCTTGTCTAGGCATTCATGTTGAACAACTTTGGGATAGGCAAGCTAATTTAATTCTAGTCTTTGGCTTTCAGCAATAATCAGTAAGGGAAGTTACTTATAATACTGATTTCAGGTTTTTATTATTCAGTGTGTCTTCTGTCCTCTTGTTTCAGAAATACAGTACAGTATTTCTTGGTGTAAATGATGTGTAACAATTAGAAATTGTGTTGGAAAACAGGAGCAAAAAGAGCAAGACAATTGTAAGAAAATAAAATGTTAAGTAATGTGGCCTGCCTACACTGAGACCTCTCAAACCACAATACAGCCAACTGCAAATTTGATGTCTGTTTATTGAACTTGTCAGGTTGATACATTTTCTGACATATTTAGCTTTTACTATTCACTGTTTCTTCTTATACGTATGTCACTGTTTTGATATTCTAACAGTCTTTTTTTTCCATTTTCAAAGGGGATTCAAGGAAATGGGTTGACATAATAATCATATTAGTTAATGAGCTGAAAATATTGAAAACCTTTATGTTACTTTTGACAGCTATAGAACAAAAAGAACATCTTTGTCTCCCTTGTTATAGGTTTCCTGCAAGTTGTTTTCTGAAGTGCATGCAGCATTGTTTGTGATCTATCTAGAATTACAGCATGAAATTTTTACACACAGACCTGTTTCATATACAGTAAGATAGATGATAAATTAGTATAAAAATTGGCTCTAGTCCTTTATAATTCTGAAATACAGAGTTTTCTGGATGGATAACATATAGGAATTAATTTAATGAGCAGACTAATGTAAATACCACTGAAATCATAAGCACCTATGGATTTGGGAGAGTATTGAGTTACACCCACTGAAAAAATGATAACAAGCACTTGAGGATAGCTATGTTCATACTCCAAGGTAATAACAGCATAAAATGTCCCACCTTGGACATATTCAAAAGCTGTCTGGACACGGTCCTCGTCAACTGGCTCTAGGTGGAATGAAAATTTATTGGGAGTCACTTGTGTTTTTGTCTGTTAGCACACTTTTTAAAAGGAGGACAGAAGCTGTTGGAAGATTTTGGAGTTTTGTCCTCTACATTTGCTCTACAGTCTTGTGCTCAACAACAACTTTGTCTATCCAATTTTGTTGTTCATACTTTGAAAGGCTTTGTCATCAGCCACCGCTGAGCAGTAGGAACTCCAACCTGGAGTTGGAATGATCAGCTGAGCACTGGGAACATGGTTCTTTTTACAGCATTCAGCACTGAGCACTTCTATGTACTGCAGCTTTAAGGAAAAGCTTGATTTCAGTATACTCATAGAAGGAGGCTAAATTTTCTGCAAAGGATTACATTTGCCAACTCTTTTTTTTTTTTCCCCTCTGTATTCCTTTCTCACATTGTCTGTTTCTCTTGAGGCTCTGATCCATACAAGTTCTTGCATGTCCTGTCAGAATCAGTTTATTGTATTTCAGATTTGAGTTGAGCTTGAAAACTACGATGCATGTGTGTTTACTGTAAGGACAGAAATAAATGTTTAAGGCTGGTATTGCAATCCATTGAGTAAAAACATTTGTGTGGTGAATACTTCAAATCATCATCTTTCAGTCTTACTGAACATCTGAAAACATGTTTGTTTTTTTTTTATTGCTTGATATAGTCAGTGACAGCATCCTTATTTCCTTTAGAAACAAATTGAAAATACAGCCTTTAAACACCTGAGTGTATTTAAAACAAAAATTTTTTGTGCTTTTTAAAATTTTGATTATCCAACAAAGATCTAACGATGTTAATAACTTCAGCAAAAAAAGATATCAAACCTTTGGGTTGTGCTTTATGTAAGAATTTAATGTTTGTTTCTTGCAGTGGACAAAGTAGCCTGTAATATGAGATGACTTCCTATGGGTGCTGGTGTTGTCCCTTGAGAACTTTGTATAGATTACTTTTTCATCATTTTCCATTTGTATTCAGACAGTTGTCACTATGTATGTTTTTCAGATGAGTACTTTCTTGTTGACTTTGGTTGAAGATATAAGCCTCTATGGCATCTGAGTAAAACCATTCAACGATGTGGAATAAATTACATAATAAAAGACTAGCTGTCTGACACATTATCTTCTTCCTGTCTTAAAATGGATGTTTCATTTTTCAAATGCCTAATATGAAGACCTGATCTGTGCAAAAATCTTCAACCACAGAGGTTACTGGGAAAAGGAATCTTGTAAAGGTGCTCTTTTTTGATATGGAGTCACGTTCTCTGAAAATATTGGCAGTGTTGGGGGGGATTATCTCTCTGAGTACACACAGTGCAGTGATAGTTCATTGTCCACACCTTGTCGGTTTTAGTCTTTGGGACGCTAATAAAGGTATCAAATGGTATATTGATAGTTTTCCATATGGTTCTTATGTATAACCATTTCTACAAATCCAGGCATGGACCCTGTGGGAAATTTAATAGTATCAGGACAGGTACCTGAGAGGATAAATCCAGTGAGTTCATTTCTTCTTAGCTTGTAGGCAAGGCCTGTTATTTCTACATAACCCATTTTTTTCCATAGCTCACCATAGTACTCTTCACAATTCATTCCAGTAAATTGCTTTCTTTACAGCTTTTTCCAGTGTAATTTTAACTTTTGAGATTCTTGTGTCGGCCATGCATGGATATCAAAACAATGTAGGAGAAAAACCTGAAAAAAAAATCTTTTCTCTAAGCACTTTTCTATCAAAGCAATAGCATATCTATCACAGTGAAACTGAAACTTCTGTATTTATATAATTCTAAGGTAAGTAATGCTTGAAGAGTATAATTGTACATTGTACTGTAAATATCAGTAAATTACTGCAAGTACTGTAAGTCCCATCATGTCTTTTTTGTATTTTGGAATATAAAAAAATTCTGGAAGCTTTGGAGGAGTAGTTGTGTACTGGGAGAAAATACAGTAGAGGCTGAAAGGGTCAAAAAATGTGTCCATCTGCTCTGTATTCTTTATTCTGTCATTTGACAAAAATTACTCAAATTACATAATAAAATTATGATACAAAATTTTAAGCAGTATATAATCTCTTATGTTACAATGAGGGCGAAGAGATACACTGATAAGAGATACATCAATTATTTATTTCATATTGTTCTTTGAAAAAGAACCTCAAACCTAGATGTGGGATCAAGTAGTGGTAAGATTAGCAAAGCATTTTGTGCTTGTGAGTCCCCTTTAGATAAAAATTAGTCTTTAATCAGAATTCTTGTAATTCCTTTTCAGCAATGCCTGATGTACTAATTTCTGGAAACCCAGAATATTAATTTTATCTGAATTACGAGTCATAAACAAGAGTCAACCTGTTAATGTTTGAGGTAGTTTAGTCAATCAAAACTAAGTCTTTCTCGAAAGCCAAGCAGTCAATCTCCATCAGTCCTGAATTACATCACGTTTAATGCATTAGTGAAGCCACAGTAATATTCAGGGCCTTTACGTTGTAGACTCTCCTTCACAACATCATCTCATTCTTGTCTGTTGCTGCCTCCTACTTCCTTTCCAATACAAGAATAACAACAGAGAAGGCAAGGACTCTTCTCGAAAACATCTAAGCACAAAAATCTTGAGGTGACATCAAATTCTGTAAATATACAATTAAAAAAAAAAAAAACCCAACTTTTGTAACATAGTCTTCCAATCAATGAATTGAATAAAGATTCAAAATTACTCGAAGTCCAACTTGACTTTCTTCTAGGAAATTGTCAGGGAATCACAGAATGGTCAGGGTTGGAAGGGACCTCTGGAGATCATCTAGTCCAACCCCCTTGCCAGAGCAGGGTCACCTACAGCAGGTTATACAGGACGGCGTCCAGGCGGGTTTTGAATGTCTCCAGTGTGGGAAAATCCACCACCTCTCTGGGCAGCCTGTGCCAGTGCTCTGCCACCCTCAAAGGAAAGAAGTTCCTCCTCATGTTAAGATGGAACTTCCTATGCTCAAGTTTGTGCCCTTTACCTCTTATTCTATCACTGGGCACCACTGAAAAAAGACTGTTAGTCTACTACTTAGTTCGTCACATGGGCAAGAGGTACAGAGGACTGACTGTTCTCAAGTCTTGCATGTTTTTATGTTTTTTCTGGTAAACAAGAACTGTCTTATCCAGGGTACTGAAAATAATTCAGCTGTTTCATTTAAGGCCGTATAAGGTTGCTCTAGCCTTATAAAAATGAAAATGCATTATATACTTTGACTTCATTATTGTTTTATGAACAAAAAAAAAAGTTAGTCTTTATACGTGAGAGTAGGTAGTCTAAAAGCATCTCCTTGGAAGTTTCTTCTTTCTCTGCAGAGAAAAAATTGGAACTTAACAGTTTGTCTTGCAATGAGTGCAAACTATCTGGGGTATTAAGCTTGCTTTCACAGATTAAAATTCAAGCTCTCTGCTTTCTGTATCAGTAGAGGTTGAAATATCAATCGCAAATAAATGTAGGTTTGGCTAAACCTACAGTTCAGTGTCTCAGAAGCATTCTGGGTGGCTTTCCAAACACAAAAAACTGTATAAACAATGGAAGCAAAAATTGTATGAACTGCAACATTTTTAGGAAATTATATGTCTGACTGGGGCTGAGAAAAGTGTCAACCAGTTTCAAAGCTTTTTGCCAAGTCAGAAGCATGCGGTATCTGCTTTTCTTAGTACAGCTGAAACCACATTCAGAAGTTAAAACTTGCTTTCAAGTATGCCTTATGAGCATTGGATTGTCCTCTTGTTCCTTGTTGTTCTTGAAAACCTTGTAGAGGTTTGTCAAATTAAACTTTCGAGTCTATTCCATCTGCTGGCAGAATACCTGGAAATGGATGTTAAGCTTATTTGGGTCTATACAGGTCGTTCTCAGTGACTAATTAAACTGTTGAGCCAAAATGATGGTGGGGTGTGGAAGAACTCTGCAAATCCTCCCTCTACATGCAAACGCACATAGCTGCCCTTAAGTTAGAGATAAACATACTGTTTCTTAGAAGATTAAAGGATCTGTCATTTTGATTCTGTGTTTAAAAATTGCAGGCATATGGAATTAATATTGCTCTAAGTGATGCATAATGATTGATTGGTGATAGTCTATTTTAATATATTCCACCCTTAAACATGGTAAACGTCTACCCAAAACATTTTGTTTTCAGTTTTGATAAGTATTGTACAGTGCTATGGCTACAAGCAGAACTCTGTGGCCATTGGCAAAGCCAGCAGGGAGGATGAGGCTGTATTTGTTCTAAAGTCAAAGAAGTTGGTGGCTGTACTGCCAATTACTTGCTACATCCTGAGCTGAAAGCACATTGTCAGTAAGGACAATTTGAAATATTGGGAGAAAGGAACTTGTTTCTTTTGGATGTTTGGGGATACCAGGGTGGGGTCTGTGTAAAGGAACTGATCAACTTCTTGTTTTATTTGAGCCCATAAAAGGATGAAAGCCTAAACGGTGCTTTGAGGGTAGAAATATCCACGTGTATGTTACGTGGGAAACTGAAAAGGATTAAGAAAAACTATGCTTTGCTGACATGGCAACGTTTTAACGAATACAACATGCAGTTCAGATGAGACAGCAACAGATGTAACAAACATCTTTAAGTACTTGAAAGAGCTGGATTCTTTATAGTTGCCCATGAACACATTACACGTTCACAAATTTGGCATCCCTAGATAGTATTAACATGACAGGTGGGTTTCTGAACACAATTTCATCAGCTGCTAGATATATCCCCCCTTTGAAAGTTATAGTGGCATGCAATTTTATCTGTATTTTAATATTATTGAATGTTGAAATCAGGCGAAGCACACAGAGGTCCAAGATTTGTTTTTCATTAAGCAATGATTACATAAGCATACAGCAAGAAAAAATTGTTTCTCGCGATGGTTTAAAACATAAGCTATATGATCAACTTAAGGATGAATTACATGTATGTTGTTCCTCTAAACATCCATGGAAACAAATTCCATATCTGAATAGAAATTCTGATGAAAACACATTAAGGTCATTGAAGGATTCTGTTTCCATATTTTCCTATTTTCACGGAGATGTGAACAATAGTTTAATATCAATAAATGTTAGGAAAAAAGCTAGAAAGGCTCAGAACATGACATATATTGTCTAATTTTACATACACTGCTGAGAAGAGAATTAGTAATATTGGAGTATGTTTACTAGAATCAAAGACTAAAGGGTAAATATAATAAATTCAGAATAGAATTTTCTGTTGTCATACTTAAAAGCTGAAAGCATGTGAATTTTTAAAACAAAACTCTTGAAGGTGATAGTAATAAACATTGTGAACTTCCACAGTTTGGGATTATCTGTGCAATACTTGGTGTATGCTAACTCTTCTATTTCAATTAAAACACAACTGATTATGCATGAAGGTAAGTTACTGCAGTTGTCTAAACAAAACAGAAGAGTATCTTTCAACTTAGATTACTGTCGTTCCAGGAAATATCTCATTTCTCTTGCAGACTGTGAAAACTCTTTCATCATTGGTGTATATGTTTAGCAAGCCGACCCTAACTGGAAAAGAAAAAGCTTACTAGGCCCTTTACACAGTGCATATCTCTTCATAGTAGCATTCTTCTGAGCAATGATCATCATCATACATTGTTTTCTCTGCTCACCTGTTGGCATTTCTGTTCCATCAATGTGGGGACTTCTTCATTGGCTGCTGTTTCCCTAACTTGCTGCTTGGTGACAGAAGGGCAAAGGGACACTGCAGCAGCAGTAAAACAAAATCCATATTTCTCAGCCAGTTGCCATGTTGTGTGAAGCCTGCTAGAAAGCTGGTGATACTAATCAGTAGAGTGCAGAAACAAAGTAGGGAAGACAAGATTTGTTGCTCTGTTGTTTATGTTGCTAGCAGTGACACCACACCACGTATCTCTGGAGAATTTGGTCCATTTGTGGTATTACTGTGTTCCTTACAAATGAAAGATTCTTTGATGATGTAAGTAACAGAGGAACAGAAGAAGTTTTATAGTGAGAGGAACATATTTGTATATCAGCACAGATAAACAAAATTGTTTGGGGAAAGATTTGTGAAGATTGTGATATTTCATAACAGATTTTTTTTTTAATCATTCATTAAAAACTGATTTTATTGAATACTTAAGCCTGACTGGATATTTTTCAGCCTGTTATTGAAGATGACTTACTCTTGAAACACCAGAACAATGCCCTTGAATAACCAGAGCAAGAATAAAATTTCACCATATTAAAATATAATTTCCAATCTCCTTAACTAGCAATGACGATAATTTAGGCATACATCACTGTGCTAAAGACCTTGTCTTTGTTTGCCATATTATCCAAATATCCTAACCATGAGTTTTGTTCTATTTTCATGGGAATGTATTAACCAATGGAGAGCTAAAGTACATTGCAATTAAGTTCCCCTTTATAAAAGCATTTGATGTAATTAGAACACTTCATTGATTGGGAATTGTTTTACAGATCATAGGGTAGCTATGTTTAAAATTTTAATTAGGTAAATCTGCACACAGCATGGTTCTTTCAGTCTGAACTTAGATTAGATTCTGTGTTTCTGTCAAAATAACTGTGCAATGACTGTGAACAGGAGTCAGGGAGAAGATGTGTAATGTTAACTAATCAAGGTGAAGTGTTAAATTACTATTTTACTTTATACTATGATCATTTTCCCATTTCTTAATATCAGAAGCCAGAACTGACACTATTTGCTTCACATGAAGCACTCAATCAAACTAATAATTGCATTTAATAGTTTAGTGCAGTTGTTTATAAATATGCACATTAAATATTTTTTTAATTCTTTGGAAACTCTATTACCTTTTAAAAATTCCAAGCCAACCATATTTACAGTGAATCAATAACTCTTTTTCAGCTGGGAAAAATGAATGCACTGTGTGTGTTTTTATCAGTGTAAGTGTGATCAATATCTTTATTCATGTGGTTTTTGTCTGTGGAAATGTGTTTCGATCTGTGAATATAAATCCACCCTCCAGCATGCTTGTGAAATGTCAATTGATTTTGGAGAAGGAAACGTATGGGTATAAATATCAGTATAATTGATCTGTAATGTAGATATGTATCTCTGGCAGTAAGTAATATGCTTGCACTCATGCCAATGTTTGGTGCATGAATATTCTCTCAGTGCAGCATTGAGCAATCAGCAGTTGATTTAGCTTGGTATGTTTACATTTTAGAAAGCTATACATGGAAGTCAAAGCAAAATAATTAATTTCCAAAATGGTGTTTGAACACTGAATCATCACTAGCTGTTGTAGTAGTACCACAGTTATAAATTATGAACACCAGAAAATGTAAAGGCTAAAGAAAATGCTACATGAGCTATTAAGACCTGTCTTTGTAAGTCACAAATCTACCTCTTTCATATTTCCTTGGTTTCAACATGTACTGGTTGTAACACAGCTTACCTCTTCAGAAATATCTTCATAAATAATAACTGCTAAAGTATTCTCCAGCTAAAATTTTGTGTTCATATACAGTGTGGAAGATTGTTTTGCAACACACTTTCAACATGCATGTATGAAATTATGGAACACATGTTCTTGCAGTCCTAACAAGTTATAAATCAGTTTGTTCAATATAAATGCCTAATTCCTGTAAAACTATAAGAGTATTCCTTAACTTTAACTTGAATCTAGATCTTTAGTAACAGTTGAAGGTAAGTGTGGAAGGAATCATTGCTGTTAGCTGTAGAATAAATAACATCTGGAAGCTTTTGATCATTGCTTACAGTGTCAATTTTATCCACAAATGTAGCAATAAGATAGTGGGTATTTAATCATCTATTAATTCTCTTATAGCTTAAGGACAGTGGTGCTTCACAGAAATGTTATTCTTTTTTTTTTTTAGAATCATAGAATCATTTATGTTAGATAAAATCCTTAAGATCATTGAGTCCAACAGTCAACCTAACACTGCCAAAACCACCACTAAACCATGTCCCCAAGAGGCACGTCCACACGTCTTTTAAAAAACCTCCAGGGATGGTGACTTAACCACTTCTCTATGCAACTTGTACCAATGCTTAACAACCCTTTCTCTGAAGATTTTTTTTTCCTAATATCCAATCTAAACCTCCTCTGGCACAACTTGAGGCCATTTCCTCTTGTCCTATCACTTGCTACTTGGGAAAAGAGATCAACACTCACCTTATTACAACCTCCTTTCAGGTAGTTGTGGAAAGCAATAAGGTCTCCCCTCAACCTCCTTTTCTCCAGGCTAAACAGCCCTAGCTACCTCAGCTGTTCCTCATAAGACTTGTTCTCTAGACCCCTCACTATCTTTGTTGCCCTTCTTTGGACATGCTCCAACACCTCAATGTCTTTCTTGTAGTGAGGGGCCCAAAACTGAACACAGTATTCAAGGTGTGGCCTCACCAGTGTTAGGAACAGGGGGACAACCACTTCCCTAGTCCTGCTTATGACACTATTCCTGATACAAGCCAGGATACTATTGGCCTTCTTGGCCACCTGGGCACACTGCAGGCTCATATTCAGCTGGCTGTCAACCCCCAGGCCTGTAGCATTGTATGGGGTTTTTATGACCCAAGTGCAGGACCTGGCACTTGGCCTCATACCATTGGCCTCAGCCCATCGATCCAGCCTCTCCACATCCCTCTGTAGAGCCATCCTACTCTCAAGCAGGTCAGCACTCCCACCTAAATTGGTGTTGTCTGCAAACTTACTGAGGGTGCACTCCATCCCCTCATCCAGGTCATTGATAAGGACATTAAACAGCACCAGCCCCAGTACCGAGCCCTGGGGAACACCACTTGTGACCAGCCGCCAACTGCATTTAACTCCATTCATCACCACTCTTTGGGCCCAGCCACAAAAATATGAAAATATATAATTTTTCAATTTGTGGAATAAGCAGTTGGTTTTGTCAGGAAAAAACTTATTACTTATTTTTTTCTACCAAGAAAGTACTGAGTTTTGCCTGCCCTTCCCTTTCTTTCTAAATTTTTTTGTTCAGGAGGTGCTGTAGCATAACGTCCTTTACCAACTGGTACCTTAAAGATGCCACCAACTTTAATTCTAACTTTAAACTGCATTAATTTATTACTTATATTTTTCTTCTCCAAAAATACAAATCTTCCCTTCCCCCAACTTTTTCTAGATTTCCCTAGGAATGAAAAGAAAATGCAGAGGAGATCATGGGAGATTAAATCTCATTTCTAGGGTTCTGTGTCTTTTTTTTCAACTCTTTTATAATTAGATATTTATTGGTCAGAAAGCTATAAAAAACACCAGCTGTTCTTCTATTATCAGACATAAAACATACTTCCCAATGCTTACTACAAATATTTTCTTCTCTGTTTCCAAACCCGGAATTTTTCCCATTTCATTCAATCCACGTGAATCTTTAAAACTTATGTCTAGTAGCAAAAGTGCAGGTAAAATCACATCCCACCTCCATACCAGCTTCAATTCTCTAACAAATCTTGTTACAATGTAAGTATTTTTAAGTTCTTTAATAATTTCACCCTTTCAGACATCTTTGAATGTGTGAGTTGACTTTTTCTTCACTGTAGACTCTGAATATATTCACTGGCTCTGAATATATTCACTGTGATTATGTTTCTGCTTGTTTTGCTTAGTGTTAAAAACTGATGCAATTTATCTGTTTATCATTAATATTTTAAAGAGCTCATATTCTCTTATTTCAGAACGATTGTACTTCAGGCAGTGCACGCTTGTTAAAGGCAAGAGTATTTTATTCAATTTGGAACAGTTAACTTCCTAGACTTTCATTCACTCAATTAATAAAAACATCACATAAATTGTAATACAACTTCTGTCTCTTTTTTAGTTAACAATTTGTGTTCATTTTTAGTTTAATGTTTTGTAAATCTCCATTTTTCAAAATTCAGTGGTGTTTTCAAGCTCCATCCCTTCCTGGAAAAAAAAGCTCAAATGTTCAAGGCTCCATCTGTGGAGAAAGACTGGAGGACCCCTCTACCTCTTTTCTGGAAGAATGAAAGACTCCTTCCCCAAACAGGACACATCAAGACATTAAGTAGTTTCAATCTAGAAAGAGCTCAGTGACAAACTTGCTTACTGTTTCTCAAGAATGAGTAGTACTTTCTGATTTTTTTAAAAATAAAGGTCTTCAGAAAGTGCGGAGAGAATTAGAAAACAGTAACACATTTTAAGAGAACCCAGCACCAGCAGTATGTCACTGTGAAAAGGAGGATAGGTAGATCTTACAGCATACAATGAGGTGAATCTGGATGAAAGCAGAAAATGAGATTTACTTTCACTATTCTATATTCACTCTCACAGCTTTGTCAGGTATGTTATGTAAGCTAAAGCTCATATACTGTGTAACAAAACGTGTTAAAATTTTGTAATGAGTAATAAGTAAGTTAAAACTAAGATCTTCTTTTTCCTAGGCTGTTTCTTGGCAGTACAGACAGTAATCATGTGCTTTGTATGCCTCCAAAGAACCCTTCCGTATTTACCACAGGCAGTATGTGGTAAGTAAAGAGTGTGATGAGTTAGGCTGATTTCTTTTTATATATGCAGATTCACTTGTGTGTGTCAATGATTATAATTTTCAGATGTGAAAAGAATTTCTTCTTTAAAGAAATATATGAAAGTATATATTGTTATTGTATATAGTTATTTGATCTGAATTACTTTATAAAAAGATCCAATATTTTGCAGCATCAACGAGTTTGTACATGGTGTTTTTATAGGATGATTCTCTGCAATGTCAGTGTACGTTTACAGGTTTGAATTAGTTGCACCTGAAAAGTCATTAATTTGTGACTACCTATTTTAAGTACTCTCAAGAACCTTCTGCTTTTATTGCTCAAAAAATCAAACTGATCTGTACTGGAAATTCTGGCCATACATCTGAAAGATGAATTCCCATAGTCTGACTAACCTTCCCTTCTCACAATTTTTTCCCTTTCTCTTTCTGGCTTATTATATTTTACATTATCCTTTGCATCATAGCAATGAAGGAATACATGCAGTTCTATAGCAAATTCTCATCAAAGATCTCATTTTTAATGCATTATCTTCTTTCTCACATGTTTTCCAACATGAGTGCTGACGAGTCTCTAATTGTTTCTTTCCATTTTGGAAATTTTTCATTCCTTGGACACAAGCTTAAACTATAGCAGCTTTATCTCTGCACAATACATTTTTTTAAAAGCTCACTTGTTACAGTCTGCATGTGTTCAGGCTTGTGATAAAGAAGCTATCACTAGTTAGACTGGCCATAGGTTTTTTTCCTAATCACTTACATAAATTCTGAAGAAGACAGTTAACTTCAGAGCTCATTGGTTGCCTCATCGGTTCTCAGAATCATTAAATAAATGTCCTTTGGGGCTTACCTGTGAAAGATTTTAGTGTCAAAGTTTCTGTTTAGAAAATAAATCCCCACCTCTGAGTGTGAAATCTGGCCTTATTTGATGATGACAAAGTATCAGCAGAAATTCGTTTAGTTTGTACACTTGACAAGACAAATTCAGGAAATAGTTAGCAGTATGTTCATGTCCGGTGGTTGTTTTAAGGGTTTGGGTATTTGGGAAGAAGGGATGAGGGGACAGCAGGGTGAGGGAAGAATTGGAGCCTTTTTGTGGCGTTTTTTTTTGTTTTTATTTGGGTTGTGTACATCAATAGAATTGTACTGAAATACTTCTTCTACACTGCCTTAAGCAAATTTCTCATTGTCTGACTCAGTATTTCTTACAGCTGAGATTTGCATTATGACATGGTGATCAACAAGTAGTGACTATTGGATGAATAACAAATTTTATTCTATATTTTTACCTATCAGTCTCGTCTTAGCATAGATATGCTAAAGTATAGATTATTTGTGTATACTTCGTTTTGTTCTCCATATTGAACTATTCATTCAAATGTTCATTAATTTTACAACTCTGTCTTTTTAAACAGGCTCAGGTAGAGAGAAAAGGGAAAAGAGGTAAAACAGGAAAAGAGAAGGTTGTTAGGAAGAGTGTGGTGGGTTGACCTTGGCTGGACACTAGGTGGCCACCAAGCTGCTCTATCACTCTCCTCGTCAGCAGGACAGGGCAGGGAGAAAATAAGATGAGAAAAAAACTGGTGGATCAAGATAAAGGCAGATTAATAAAATAAAAGCAAAGGCTGTGTGTGGAGGCAAAGGAAAACAAAAGATTTATTCTCTACTTCCCATCAGCAGGCAATGTCCAACCACTTCCCAAGAATTAGGGCTTCTGGAGCGATTGCTCCAGAAGACAAATGTCATAATAACGAATGCATCCCCTGCCCCTTTCTCTTAGCTTTTATTGCAGAGCAGACATAATATGGTATGGAATATCGCTTTAGTTAGTTTGGGTCAGCTGTTCTGGCTATGTCCCCTCCCAAGATCTTGCCCACCCCCAGCCTACTGAGTGAGGGGGGGAATGTTGGAAGGACAGCGTTGATGCAGTGGGAGCACTGTTGAGCACTGCTGAGCAGTAGCCAAAACAGTGGTGTGTTATCAACAGCTTTCTAGCTACCAATACAAACCCCAGCACTGAGGGCTGCTGTGAGGTAAATGAACTCCATATCAGCCAGACACAATACAAAGAATAATTCCACTTCATGTGGTAGAGCACTAAGGCAGAGTTAATGCTTAGGAGAATACAGAAATCTAAAGAGGAATTTGCATGAAAGTGTTACATTTGTATAGATCTCGCATTGTTCACATTACTGAAGGGGACTGGCAAGTGATGGGGTACACCTATCTCAAAGGGGGAGAAGGCTTTTGGCGCAGGCATTGTCAGGGATCATTCATTGAAAGGGCTTTAAACTAGATTTGAAGGGGGAAGGGGATGAAACCGAGCTCTTTAGGAATCGGGCTGGGGGTGATGTGCCGAAGTCCATGGGATGGGATGCTTGTGAGGTCCCTCAGTCTGCTGACTCAGTGAAATTAGGGGATGGAGATTCATGCAGCAGCAGAGATGTGAGGCACATTGATGGGTTAGACATTTTGCCCATGCCTGGGAATGGTCAGGCAGGAATTGGGGCTTCTCCCAGTAGAAAGGAGGTGGGATCAATAGCCCAACTGAAGTGCTTGTACACTAATGCATGTAGCATGGGCAACAAACAGGAGGAGCTGGAAGCCATTGTGCAGCAGGAAAACTACAATGTAGTTGCCATCACAAAACCATGGTGGGATGACTCACATGACTGGAGTGCTACAATGAATGGCTATAGGCACTTCAGGAAGGATAGGCAAGCGAGGAGAGGTGGTGGGGTGGCCCTGTATGTCAGGAAGTGTTATGAATGTCTAGGACTAAATGAAAACAGGGTTGAGTGTCTATAATAATCAGGGGGAGGGACAACAAGGCTGATATCAAAGTAGGAGTCTGTTATAGACTGCCCAACTGGGATGAAGAGGCAGGTGAAATATTCTATAAACAGCTGGGAGAAGTCTCAAGATCATGAGCACTCATCCTCATGGGGGACTTCAACTTACCAGATGTCTGCTGGGAATACAATACAGCATAGAGAGAACAGTGTAAGAGGTTCCTACAGCGTGTTGAGGATAACTTCCTGACACAACTGGCGAGGGAGCTGACTAGGGAAGGTGCCCTGCTGGATCTGTTGTTTGTAAACAGGGAAGGATTTGTGGGGAATGTGACGGTTGGACGCTGCCTTGGGTATAGTGATCATGAAATGATAGATTTTTTGATTCTTGGAGAAGCAAGGAGGGGGGTCAGCAAAACTGCTACCCTGGACTTCTGGAGGGTGGACTTTGGTCTTATCAGAAGCCTGGTTGACAAAATCCCTTGGAAGGCAGTCCTGAAGGGCAAAGGAGTCCAGGGAGGCTGGACGTTCTTCAAGAAGGAAGCCTTAAAGGCGCAGGAGCAGGCCATCCCCATGCACTGAAAAATGAGCTGTCAGGGAAACAGATCAGCCTGGCTGAACAGAGCGCTAGGGTTGCAACTCAGGAAAAAAAAGAGAATTTACGGCCTTTGGAAGAAAAGACAGACCACTCATGAGAACTACAAAGATGTAGTGAGGCTATGCAAGAAGAAAATTAGAAGGGCCAAAGCCCAGCTAGAACTTAACCTGGTTACTGCTGTTAAGGACAACAAAAAAAGTTTCTATAAATACATTAATAATTAAAGGAAGACTAAGGATAATCTCCATCCTTTATTAGACAGGGGTGAAAACACAGTGACCAGGGATGAGGAAAAGGCTGAGGTACTTAATGCTTTCTTTGCCTCAGTCTTTAACAGTAAGACCAGTTGGTCCCTGAGTACCCAGCCCCTGTGCTAGTAGACAGGGGCAGGGAGCAGAATGAAGCCCCCATAATCCACAGGGAAATAGTGAGTGATCTGCTTCAGCAACTAGACATACACAAGTCTATGAGGACAGATGGGATCCACCGAAGGGTACTGAAGGAGCTGGCGGAAGTGCTCACCGAGCCACTTTCCATCATTTATCAGCAGTCCTGGCTAAACAGAGTCCCAGTTGACTGGAAGCTAGCAAATGTGATGCCTGTCTACAAGAAAGGCCGGAAGGAGGATCTGGGGAACTACAGGCCTGTCAGTCTGACCTCGGTGCCTGGGAAGGTTATAGGGCAGATCATCTTGAGTGTCATTATGTGGCACATGCAGGACAACCAGGTGATCAGGCGCAGTCAGCATGGGTTCATGAAAGGCAGGTCTTGCTTGACAAACCTGATCTACTTCTATGACAAAGTGACCCGCTTAGTGGATGAGGGAAAAACTGTGGATGTTGTTTACCTGGGCTTCAGTGAAACCTTCGACATGGCACAGCATTCTCCAGGAGAAACTAGCAGCTCATGTTTTGGATGCGTTTACTCTTCACTGGGTAAAAAACTGGCTGAATGGCCATGCCCAGAGAGCAGTGGTAAATGGAGTTAAATGCAGTTGGCGACTGGTCACAAGTGGTGTTCCCCAGGGCTCGGTACTGGGGCTGGTGCTGTTTAATGTCTTTATCAATGGCCTGGATGAGGGGATGGAGTGCACCCTCAGTAAGTTTGCAGACAACACCAATTTAGGTGGGAGTGCTGACCTGCTTGAGAGTAGGATGACTCTACAGAGGGATGTGGAGAGGCTGGATCGATGGGCTGAGGCCAATGGTATGAGGTTTAACAAGGCCAAGTGCCAGGTCCTGCACTTGGGTCATAAAAACCCCATACAATGCTACAGGCCTGGGGGTTGACAGCCAGCTGAATATGAGCCTGCAGTGTGTCCAGGTGGCCAAGAAGGCCAATAGTATCCTGGCTTGTATCAGGAATAGTGTCATAAGCAGGACTAGGGAAGTGGTTGTCCCCCTGTTCCTAACACTGGTGAGGCCACACCTTGAATACTGTGTTCAGTTTTGGGCCCCTCACTACAAGAAAGACATTGAGGTGTTGGAGCATGTCCAAAGAAGGGCAACAAAGATAGTGAAGGGTCTAGAGAACAAGTCTTATGAGGAACAGCTGAGGTAGCTAGGGCTGTTTAGCCTGGAGAAAAGGAGGTTGAGGGGAGACCTTATCGCTTTCCAGAACTACCTGAAAGGAGGTTGTAGCAAGGTGGGGGTCGACCTCTTCTCCCAGGTAACAAGCAATAGGGCAAGAGGAAATGGCCTCAAGTTATACCAAGGGAGGTTTAGATTGGATAATAGGGAAAAATTCTTCAGAGAAAGGGTTGTTAAGCATTGGAACAGGCTGCCCAGGGAGGTGGTGGAGTCGCCTTCCTGGAGGTTTTTAAAAGACGTGTAGATGTGGTGCTTAGGGACATGGTTTAGGCAGTGTTACATTGATGGTTGAACTCGATGATCTTCAAGGTCCCTTCCAATCTAGAGAATTTTATGATTCTAAATAATATAGTGCAATTATTCAGGTTTTGTACAATACAATTGCAACGTCTCAATTGTTGTAATGACCATTGAACACTGAAGAAATTTCAGTCCCGGGTGAGAAAACAGTAACATGGAAGTTCACAGCCTCAACCCTTGGGACTGTCTTATGCTATTTTGGCAGGAACTGCTAAACACTAATATTAATATCAAGTTTCAGACAAGTGTTCCTGCACAGGAACAACAGGAGAGTCCCACATCTCTAGAAGCAGTGTTAAACAAAATTTTTATACAGATCATATAGTTACGACCTTGAAGGCTGTCCTGAATATGCAAGCAGAAGTAGTCCATGATCAAAATTAAGTATGGCAGTCTAGTAGACCCATTCTGATTCTTAATGCAGTTCTTTAAAACTCCTTTTATTCATGCTAAGTAAAGAAGCTTCCCATGTCAACCACTCTGTCTGGTACAGACTGCATATTTTTGTTTATAAATATTTTTGCATTGTATTCTGGATGTGGGATTGTAAACTTGAGTTGATAGTGTTTATTGCAATGTTTTTACCCTTTGTATATGCTAGCTCCAGTATTTTTGCTGAGGCTTTGAGGCTGACAGCTTGAGACAAGGTGAAAACCGACTTACTTTTTTTGTTGCTACCCTTCAGAGGATCATATGCAAATGATAAGCCGCCTGCAACCAGGTCTACTACTCCCCACTGAAGCTGGTGTGAAAGTAGTGAATGATGACGAAATCATGTACTGGGTAAGAAACTGACCTAGTGGTGGACATCTCCAGAGTAACAAAGTTACCAGGTTCTCTGAAGAAGACTCATTCAAACCCACCCCCACCCCCCCAAACACCAACAAAGACTAAAATATGTTTAAAACAGTCTCTTACTGATGGTGGAAGCTTGCTGGAATATGGCATTATAGTGGAGTGAGTGCAGTGTACAGTAAGAAGCATATGAGAAGTAAACTGTTGTGCTATGTGTTGTAGGAAACAAAACACAGACCAGAGGTCTTCATCTGTATTCATTGTAAAAGTAAGTATGATTTTCATCTATTTGAAAGAATTCAATTTCAATATAAATTTGAATGCAAAGAGGTCGTGTTCACAAGGATTTGAACTGTATTTTGTGGAGGAGGTGTTTTGGATTGGAGTTGCAATTTAATTGCAGTAAAGTGCACATATTGCCTGAAATAAATCTGAAGTTTTTATTTGTTTGGTGTATCCTCATAATCTAATCTAAAACTACAAATTCTTGTAGTGAGGATCAGGAATGCAAATGATTTGGCCCCTGAACCAAAAAAAAAAAAAACCCTAACAGAAGCAACAACATGGAGTCATGTAAGAATAAAAGTTCATTTTGTGTTTGCCAAATTTTGGGGTTAGGGGGAAGGAAATGGAAGTTAAATACATTTTTTTCTAGACTTTCTGATTAAAAAGGTGTTTTATCAAGGTCAGACAAAAGTAGTTGTGACATTAGTAAAGATTAGCAGGGGATCTTGAGCTATATAGTTTTAGGCATGAAAGATACAGATTCAAACACTTGCTATGAATTGAGAAAAGACAGGAATGGATCCTGGTACGTCCCAGGTATCTTCTCAAAGTCACAGAAGCTTATAGGGGGCTGGGGGTGGGAGGGCGCCACGCTATTTGCTCTGTCACCCCTTTTGTAAAAGTTATGCAGAAGGTGTCAAGCTTCTTTAGAGCAAACAAATATTAAGATAACTATTTTAGAGAAATATGGGAATTGGGGTGAGGGAGTGGTGTACATTTAAAATGATTTATTTTCTTTCAGTTTAATCATACTTCACCATTTTGACACAAATCATTAGATAGTCCATTCCAACCACAGCTACAACTTTTGCAATAAAGAAGCTACTTCAAGAAAAATGTCATCCAATTGCATTCAGATTTTAATTAAAAAAAATAAAGCAGATAGTCCCTGTGCACAGGAACATTCTGTTCTTTTCAGCAATGCAATCAGCACATAGTCTCATGTTATTGCAGCTTCTGTTTCTCAGTCCAAAATTTCTGTAGGACTCCTTTACACACCAGCCTTGCCATGGCTTTTTTTTGCAGAGGGAAGTGGAACAAGTCAAATGGCGGAAAAGAACAGTCTTAGCTTTCACAAACCAGAATTGTCCATTTTTGTACAGTGTGGGGGTGCTCAGGTGCCGGCAGTGGGGGGCCCTCAGGTCAGCCCCTGTGTGGAGTGAGAGGTCAGGGCTGCCCCGAGCCGGACACAGCTGGTTCCAGCCGGCTCAAACCAACCCACCGCAGGGCACGGCTGAGCCCCGCAGCCACCATGGCAGTGGCGCGGGGAAAGCCTGTGTCAGAAAGGGCAAAATGCTGCCCGGCAGCCAGGGCTGAGAGGAGCAGTGTGAGAAACAGCCCTGTGAGAACTTAGGTGGGAGCAGAAGGAGAAGGTGCTCCAGGTGCTGGAGCAGGGATCCCCTGCAGCCCCTGGAGACCATAGTGGAGCAGGTGGATGTGCCCTGAAGGAACTGTAGCCTGTGGTAAACCCACACTGGAGCAGTTTTATCCCGAAGGACTGCAGCCCATGGGAAGGACCCACGCTGGAAAAGGGGAAATGTATAGGAAGGAAGGAGTGGCAGAGAGGAATTGTCATGGACTGACCACATTCCCCATCCCCCTGCGGGGCTTGGAGGGGAGGAGGTAGAAGAGTTGAGAATGAATGACTGAAGTTGAGCCTGGGAAGAGGAAAGGCACTGGTCTTTTTTCTGACCATCTAATTCTATTTTTCATAGAATCATAGAATCATAGAATGGTTTAGGTTGGAAGGGACCTTGAAGATCATCGAGTTCCAATCCCCCTGCCATAGGCAGGGACACCTCTCACTAGACCAGGTTGCCCAAGGCCACGTCCAGCCTGGCCTTGAACACCTCCAGGGATGGGGCTTCAACAACCTCTCTGGGCAACCTGTTCCAGTGCCTTACTACCCTTAAAGTGAAAAACTTCTTCCTAATGTTTAATCTAAACCTGCCCTCTTCCAGCTTAAAGCTATTCCCCCTCGTCCTATCACTACATGCCCTAGTAAAAAGTCCTTCCCCAGCTCTCCTGTAGGCCCCCTTTAGGTACTGGAAGGCCGCAATAAGATCTCCCCGGAGCCTTCTCTTCTCCAGGCTGAACAGCCCCAACTCTCTCAGCCTCTCCTCATAGGAGAGGTGCTCCAGCCCTCTGATCATCCTCGTGGCTCTCCTCTGGACGCGCTCCAGCAGGTCCATGTCCTTCTTATGTTGGGGACTCCAGAGCTGAATGCAATACTCCTGGTGGGGTCTCACGAGAGTGGAGTATAGGGGCAGAATCACCTCCCTTGACCTGCTGGCCACACTTCTTTTGATGCAGCCCAGGATACGGTTGGCCTTCTGGGCTGTGATCGCACACTGCTTGCTCATGTCGAGCTTCTCATCAATCATCACCCCCAGGTCCTTCTCCACAGGGCTGCTCTCCAGCCATTCTCCGCCGAGCCTGTATTTGTGCTTGGGATTGCCCCAACCCAGATGTAGGACCTTGCACTTGGCCTTGTTGAACTGCATGAGGTTGGCTTGGGCCCAGCCTGTCCAGGTCCCTCTGGATGGCATCCCTCCCCTCCAGCGTGTCTGCCTCGCCAAACAGCTTGGTATCATCAGCAAACTTGCTGAGGGTGCACTCTACCCCACTGTCCATGTCGCTAACAAAGATGTCGCTAACAAAGATGTCGCTAACAAAGATTTAATTGCCAATAAATTAAATTTCCCTAAGTCAAGCCTGTTTTGCCTTTAATGGAAACTGTTAAGTGATCTCCCTGTCTTTACCTCAACCCACGAGCTTTTTCATGTTATTTTCTCCCTTTATCCTGTTTGAGGAGGGGGTGTGAGGCAACAGCTGGGTGGGAGTCAGCCAGCCAATGTCAGCTCACCATAGAGGCTGGTTGTTCTCTCAGTTTGGGTGGTGGTTTCTCTGAGGTTTCCTGTCAGAGAAAAAATCAAGTACATTTATGAACAGATTATGTACCAATATGACATTATGAGTATCACTTCTGACCTCATAAAATATAGAGGCTTTTGGTCAAGTGTTGTAACCTATACTGCCCCAAAATCCTTGCAATTGAAGAGTAGGCAAATGCTGGCAGTCTAGGACCCTGGTAGGAAGAAATCAACATAAGCAAAGACATTAGCACTGTAACGTTTGAAGTGTCCTCTGTAATCTTTATGATTAACTGGAGACTAGAAAGACATGTTTTCATTAGCAAAATATCACTGTGTTATTATCAATAAAAGCCGTTTCTATAAAAATTCCCACATAAAATTTGAAGGTAAACAGTGAAAAACTAAAAAAATCTAAATTTTTACGTTTTCAAATGCTAACCTACTTGCATTTAAATTCTCACAAAAATATGGCTTTGAGGACAAATAATTTAAAATTAATAACTTCATTTCTATGTGGAAACAAAATAAACATTTAATATTTTGGATTCAAACAGGACTGAAGTGAAAACATTTTTGGTTAACCTATCAATTTCACTTTTTGCTACAAGATGTTCAAGAAAGAATTGAAATAACTGTTTGAAAAACAATGTTATTGCATTTATTTACACAAATCTGCTTTTGTTCTGATACATTCTCCTGGGAATTTATGTTTAAAACTTATTGGTAAAGGAAATTAATTCCCAGGTTTGACCTGCCTTTATAAGAATGCAACTCTCATTTCCCCCTCCCTCTGCTCCCCTTTTCACTTGCAAATTCTGGACCTAAGTCTCTTTTCTGTTTCTCAATATATGTTTAAAGAGATGCTACTTCTGTCTTACTGTTTTTTAGAAGTATTCTGATAAACCAAAGAAAATACATGGAGCAAGCTAAGTGATTAGAAAGTGACTCTTCTTGAAGCTACTGCTTTCATCATGAATGTCACTCTGTAAAATTGCTGCAATCATACAGAACACTTAAAAACGTAATATGAAAAGTTCTTCATGTTAGCAACTGGAGAGGAAGAAAACTCAAAAAACCCAGAGTCATGAAAAAATTGCAAAGTTCAAAAAATACTATGCAAAGAAGTCAAAAGGTTAAGTTCAACAATTTCATATTGACTTCATTTGATTGCCACTTTCACCTGGAACATGAGTGTAGTATCTCTAAGGACTTAGCTATTACTACCTCTGTTTGCATTGCATGCTTTGAAAAATCCTGACAAAAGGTCATAGCAGTAGTGGCCTAGCAATGACTAGCTTTTTTAAAAAAGTGTGCTATGTATTTATTTGTTAAAAAAAAGTGGAATAATCTCGCATTTCTTGTGGGACTCTAAAAGTATTGAAAGAAAACCACTCAAATAGAGTCTTAAATGCCTTTTGCTCCTATCATGCCATGAACAAGGAGATGGAAGACCTCTCTGTTGCTATTTGAGACCACAGTTTACTAAATCAGATTCTTTTTAAATATCTTGTCTCTTTTCTGATGTTATGCTTTTCTCTCTGGAAACTATGAGGCTGTTTGTGGGAGGATGGAGTTCTTGCTGTGTTTACAAGGACCATCCAACAAGTCTTCTGGCTTTGAAGGAGTTTTTGCTACATGCCAGAGCTTACATCTGATTGCAGCTACTTTGGATCTGTGGAACAGTTTTTTGAGGAAAGAACTGACAAGCTGATTACACTCTCTATTTCTACAAGTTTATGGGCCCTCAGTCTATTTTTTCCTCTCACTTTGTTTCAGAGTAGAAATGACATACAAAATCATGAAGGGTTTTTTTTGTGTTTTGCTGGCAGAGGAAACAGAGAGAGGAAAAAGAGTATTAAAGTATGCCCAAAGAACAGCATTCTGTTCTTTTTTTGAACAGAAAATTTCAATTGTCTAGATTTTACCTCTACATCCTTTCATTACACTCCATTTAACTATTTCTTCTAATATGTAAATATACAAATAAACACAGATAGGGAAAAATAAAAATTAATTTATTCCCCTTCTCACAAAGCTCCTGATCTAATCAGCAGCTGCTTCACATATAAGTGTGTTTCACACAATTCAAACTTTCCGTACTTGGTAGTCTGTTCTGAACTGATTATTGCTAGTCAGGAAAATCATCTTAGAATTTAACAGTTCCATGAAAAATACAGTTCAGCGCTAAATCACAATAAAAAAAGCCACAAG
The DNA here is from genome assembly GCA_017639485.1 of Pluvialis apricaria. Lineage (NCBI taxonomy): Eukaryota > Metazoa > Chordata > Aves > Charadriiformes > Charadriidae > Pluvialis > Pluvialis apricaria. The sequence continues at coordinate 108,548,652 of CM030007.1, forward strand.
TTTTAGACTTCTGAGGCAAAGACAGGAAACAAAAAACTTACTGTGTTGCCATATTAATTCTCTGTAGGGAAAAACTTAACTAAATTAGGACTACTTAGGCTGGTAAAGTGATGCCTGAGAGGGTGATGTCTTGAAAATCATGAACTGATAGGATGAATGAAGAACAAACACTCACTGTTTCTTCCTATACAAGAAATGAGAAAAAAGAAACTAGCAACTGACATACCCAAGCAGACATTGAGTTACTTTGCTCTCTGTGTAGCAAAGATGAGCAACTCGGAGCCAGAGTATAGTGGGTGTGGACTGAAAAAAGGTGGTAGTCAAATTTATGGAAGAAAAGCCCAAGAGGTCTACCAAACAGGAGTCCAGAAATGTCTGGTGTTTCTCTAAGCTTGTCCAGTTCTCCTTATACCCATGAGGCACCTACTGTTGGTCTCTGACACCATACCAAAGAGAAAGAGCCCTTGCCTGACTCAGTTTGTTTGTTGATGGATCTGTAGCAAGAAACTGCTCCAAGTTCCTGTAGTTTTGTTGTTATTCCAAGGGGAAGGTTATGCCTGCTTTTCTAGCTGCACAAGAACTTCAGTTTTGCCTTTTATTTCTTTAGGCCTATTTTACATGTGTACTTAGGACTTTTGTATAGCAGGCAAAAGCTTTGAAATGTGACACTAAAGCATCAGGAAAGTTAAAAATACGTAGAATATTTGAATATTCAGAGCGGGTTTTTTTTGTTTGAAGATCTCAATGTTTTTTACTGCTTATTGGAACTATTAAGAAAGACTAATGTAGTCCTCTAGAGTGGCTGAGCACTGCTCAGGTTTGGAATTTGATTAGTGTACCTGCACTCTCATGAAAACTAATGGTATAAACATCTTAGGAAAGATGTCTGCCTAGAGCAGGTGATGTGAATTGCCCTGTAGAGAGCTCTATGCAGAGCACCCTATAGCATCTCATCAGAATTAATATTCTTCTTTTTCAAAATGGGAGCTCAGGTCTGGGAGCTTCCTTTCCCCGTTTTTGTGAGGGATCTTACAGTTGATGGGTGTAAGACTGTTGCAGGGTGCAGGCTGGTGCTATAGGTGTTTCCTTGTCCTTAGGTCAACGCTGAAAAGAGGATGCATGGATGCAATGGAGACTGTCCTGTGAGACTGTCCTGACCACTACAAAAGCACCAAGACCCCCGGGGTTTGGAGCACAGGTTGCATGAGCCCCATGTTCTCAGAGATCACAGGTACTGCAGATTGAGCAAGTACATCAAGTAAGAGCCATGGGGTATTGCAGAGTTGAAAGGCGGTGATTATTATCTGCCGCAGAGGAGCAGTCAGCAGGATGCCAGTGATAAAGGGGCTGGTGGTAGTGTTATGACAAAGACTTGTGGATGTCGGGGGGTGGTGGGGGGGGTGGTCATACAAGTGCTAGCTGTGTTGATAAGGCTGTGGCTGTTGTTCACAGGATATGAAGCCAACACACACTTACAAACAAAGCCATTAATTAGTACAGCTAAGCAAGATTTTTTTTCCAGGGTGCAAGAGTAAGAAAATGCTTTTATCATTCAAAGACCATGACTGTTTTTGAGGTGTAGCAGGAAGGATGGTGGTGATAAAAGGGCCTATATATTGTATAGATGGTATACATTACGTATCATATAAATGATAAATTATATAAATTATATATTAATATATAAAATTATGTATCTATGTATAAATGAATAAAATCTGTATTTATAGACATTTTTCGTCTCCTTTATACATCTGTGTGTAAATATATAGTATATAAATGTATATATTTTTATATCTGAGCACTTCCTGGTCCAAAGGAAGGGGCAGCCAATCACAACAGGGCTGCCTGAGAACACGTGGGCATGACAGCGTCAAGAAATGGCTGTCAGCCAATCACAACACAGGATGAAAACACGTGGGGAATGACACTTTCAAAAGCGGCATCCTCCCTGCATGTGATGATGGCGGGGGGGTGTGTGTGTGTGTGTGTGTGTGTGTGTGTGTGTGTGTGTGTGTGTGTGTCCCTCTTTCAGAGGTGCTTCTGGGTACACTGGGAGGGGCAGCTTGTCCTGCCAGCCAATCACAGGGCTGCCTGGGAGCACGTGGGTATGATGCGGTCAAGAAATGTCTCTCAGCAAAAGGAATGCTGAGCAGGACAACGTTTAACAAAATGGCAGCTCCCTGCCGTAAAATGGTGGCGCCCTTTCATAAAATGGCCACCAAAACCAAAATGGTGGTCTCTGTGTATGTAGGGGAAGGGTCTGCTTGGTCTGATGTGCTTCCCGGTAAACTGGAGGCAGGGGGAGGGAGGGGGGTGGAGGTGGGGGGAGTGGTCTTGACCGGCAGTCGCATCAGCTCATGTGACCGGAAGAGGGGGAGTCACTCCCAGGGCAAATGGTCCTTAAGGCTGCTGGGAGGGGGGTGCGGTTTTTGCCAGAAGCAGAGGAGTGGGGCACCTGTCACTTCTTACCTGGTAGATCAGCGGTACCTGTACAATTAGCACGTCCCGGGTAAGGGTGTAAAAGAGATGACAGTCTGCCCGGAAGAGCTGCTACAGATAAATCTTACTGGGGGACAGAACTGAGATGGGTGAAGTCATGACAAATCACATCAAAAGCTGTCATCTGAATACCCTTGGCTTCTGTTTAAACAAAATACCTGTTTTCTATATTAACTGATATATCCCATAGTTTTGTAGCTGCCTGGTTTGCAATTATTGTGGGGGGAGAGGGTAATGTGGTCATGACAAGATGTATGCTGCTGTTTGCTTGAATTTTAAAGCTAATATTCAATAGTCTTAATGCATCACTGAGTGAATTTCAACAAAGATATTTGCTGGTTAAGGCGTGTTTTATGAATACATATGCCATTATGGAGATGAGGAAAATTCACTTCCTAGTGGCCAGTGCGAGGACCTTTACAACCTTGAACTTTGATTTTAACCACATAGGCCAGTGTCACTTAGGGGTTTCAGTAACTGCTGCCCTAAAGCAGGAATAAAGGTGAGAAAGAGAAAAAGAACAGGATCAACTTACGTATTTCCTTCAGTAAGAATGCCTCGGCTCTTACCTTGTTTACCATAAAGACAACAAAACAGGAATACTTCCAGGTTCTTTGGAAAGAAGAAGTAGGTGGGTATATGGCAAGAGGTAAAGATGATCAAAAGATCAAAGAGATTGCAATTACAAAGACTGCAGAACAGCAAAGGAGTAAGTCAGAGACGCCCTCCTATAAGCAGTATTTTGATATGTCCAAACACTGATATGTGAGGGTTATTTTTTTCTTTTGTATGATTAAAAGTGTATTTTCTTCCTTTGTAAATAGGCCATGCATATTTGGTGCCCCAAGAAGTAGCATGCAGAAGGGTGTAACTAACAATTTATCCATTGTTAAATGACTGGCAGGCTGATGTGGTAAGATACACACGTTTACCACCTGTTTGTCTGCTGCAGGTACTTAGTGGGTTTGTCTGCTGCAGTAGGTTTAGATTCCTGAGGATCAGGACCAAGATTTTGTCAAGAAAAGATTTACTTCTGAATTTGGTTGTGCCACAGAAATGTAAAGCTTTGTAATAGTACCATGGTGCTAGATTTTGCATAGGAAGAAAGGGGCCGAGGCATTATTTAACTCTGCCCGTTTTTGCTTTTCGAAGGTTATAAACAATGTGGTTTGTAGGGTGAGTCTACTGTAACTAAGGTTTACATCACTGGGAGAAAGACAGCGGTGCATGTATTTGAATGAGGGTGACAAGTTTAAGTACTTGAAATAAAAGGTTGTTATCCAAGGTGCAATAAGGTAGTATTTGCCTTAATTTCTTTTAACATTAATGCCATTGAGTATGGCATTGAGTCTCTAATATGCACTAACAACAATGTTCTATCACCATCATTGTATCATGCAATATGCTGATGATAAGGTATTATGAGTACTTTAAAGCTTATTATGTGTACTGTGCAAAACATCACGGGAGACTTAGGAAAGCCAAGCGGTGAACAAGTGCTCTAATGCTCTAATTGTGTCACAATACCAGTCTTGCAGATCTGTTTGTCTGCATGTCAGGACCTTTATGGAAATGAAAGAAGAGAGCTCAAGATAGAGTCTTTTGCCTTTCACTAGGTCATTCGCACAGCAGAGATACTTCTCTATAATATGAAAATTTTCTGTCAGCATGTTACTTCTGAGGGCGTTAAATATTCTCTCTTGCTGCTAGGAATTCATAAAAAAATTCAATTTTTTTTTTTTAAAAATTGTCATTTCCACTTTGGCAGCTGGTTTCCTATTTTTATAAGCAACTTTTACCCTAAGGTTGTTACACAGCTTGTGGGTTTTTTTGTTTGGTTGGTTAGGGTTTTTTTTTGTGATGTTAATGCTTAGCTCTGCACTTTGTCTTCTGAAGACTTGTCAGTATCTGAGAAGGTGCTATTAACAGCCAGACAGCCCTGAGCTTTTTTCTTCTGTTTAATAAAGTGTTTGAAATCCATTATCAGAAAAATTTTGATGGTTTCAAAGATGCCCAGAAAAACTCTGGCAATGTACTGACCATGAGATAAGGTCAAATAGGTACTAAGGGGAAACTTTAATATTATGTTTTAACTTCCTTTTATCAGAACACATCCTTACTGAAAGAAACTAAATACAGGAAAAATGAAGGGAGGTGAAGCTAGTCTATGAGAAGTAAAATCTTATCAAAAAACCTCTTAGTGCACTGTGGAAGAGGATGTATTCTTAACGTGTATTCACTTCAAACCCCAACTTATTTTCTTTTAAGATGTTATTATTGATGAGACTATATCTTTCCTCTGTGCAGATATTCCTTCTCTTAATACATGGAATGACACTCCTACAGTCCTTCATAAACTGTGTAAGGGAATCCAAATTTTCAGATCTAGACTTGTGATCAGCATTTCCCATTACTCGCTTAAAAAGCTTCATGTGGCTTGTGAGGGTTTTTTGGATTACATTGAGGCAACTAACTCTGTGTACACGTGTGTCCTAGTTTCAGCCGGAATTTTCTTTCTAGTGGCTACTGTGTTTCAGAGTTGGTATGAAAGAATTGTTGATAATGCATATTGTGTTATTTGTTGCCAGGTGATGTCTATATTATTCAAGGGCTTTTTTTCAGCTTCCTGTAGAAGCTGAGAGGGAGCATAGACAGAGCAAGCTGGCCAATGGAATATTCTGTACCATAGATGTCATGCTCAGTATGACAGTAATGGCTGAGGGGCAGAACAATGAAGTCACCGGGTGGTGAGAGTGACTTGTGTTGTATTTCTTTATCTTCTATATTCTTTTACACTTATTATTGTTGTTGTTGTTGTTATTATTATTATTGTTGTTTTCTGTTTTTGTTCTTTTAAACTGTTTTTATCTCACCCCATGAGTTTGTTTTTTTTCCTTTCCACTCCTTTTCTCCCTCTTCTCCCTATGCTTCTGGAGGGGGAAAGGGGAGAACTGAGGGAGAAGCTTCATGGTCCTAGTTGCTGGCTGGGGTTAGACCACAACAATGTGCTATTAGGAGGAATCTACATGCTTAAAATGAGGTTTTGGGGGTTGTCTCCATGGCCTGAAACCAAAATGCTACTAATAATTGGAATGTTACTAATGTGATTGATATTATGAGGCTGCCAATGTCCTTTATGGAATTTTGCCAGTAGCCATGACTTGAAATGCAGCAAGAAAAGACAAGGAGAGAGATATAAAGATATGTAATTTTTAAAAGCATAATTGAAAGTCCCAATATGTTATGATAATTGTCTTTTTTATTTTAAGTCAGCTTCTGACCACTGTCAAATGTTTTTCATTGTTAAGGAAAAATAGGATTAGAATAACATATCTTCTTCCACAGATATGCAAAAATATGTGCAATATAGCAAAATACGTTCAGTTTCTAATGGGATGAGGGGAAACGATGCTGAAATTAGGTGGCAATGCTCTTTTGCTCCAGAACGGCTTAAGCGTGTTTTCACTGTGAAGGTCATGAAACTATACTGACATGTTGTGAAAGCCTACTAATGTAAAACAAGACAAATAGTAGTAACTGTAGCTGATGATAAAACAAAATATATAGGAAAATCCTGCAGTGTATCCTAATAAAGAGTATTTCTTTGTAAAGCAGGCGTATTCTGAGCTTGTGCAAACCATGGTGTATGACTGACTAAACCCCTAGGGGTGGAACGTGGCTTACTGAATAAACCCCAATGATGGAAGAAGACTCAGAGGACACAGGCAAGGGTGTTGTGCCCATGAAGCTCAGACAATAATGCAGGGTGTGACTGACCACAGCTCTTGTGAAGAAACTGACTTTATCTTACCACAAAGGGGACGAGAGGGTGGCCTTTGTTTAAGGTAAATCATAGAATCAGTCATAGAATCATAGAATCATAGAACTGTTAGAGTTGGAAGGGACCTTAAAGATGATCTAGCTCCAACCCCCCTTCTATAGGCAGGTACACCTCCCACCAGACCAGGTTGCTCAAAGCCCCATCCAACTTGGCCTTAAACACCTCCAGGGTTGGAGCTTCCACAGCTTCGCTGGGCAACCTGTTCCAGTGCCTTACTGCCCTCAAAGTGAAAAATTTCTTCCTAATATCTAATCTAAATCTCCCCTCTTCCGGTTTGAAGCCATTCCCCTTCATCCTATCACTACGTGCCCTTGTAAAAAGTCCTTCCCCAGCTCTCCTGTAGGCCCTCTTTAGGTACTGGAAGGTTGCAATACGTCCCCCCATGGCCTTCTCTTCTCCAGGCTGAACGAGTCCAACTCTCTCAGCCTGTCCTCATAGGAGAGGACTCCAGCCCTCTGATCATCTGGACTCGCTCCAATAGGTCCATGTCTTTCCTGTGTTGGGGACTCCAGAGCTGGACACAGTACTCCAGGTCAGATCTCACCAGAGTAGAGTAGAGGGACAGAATCACCTCCCTTGGCCTGCTGGCCACGCTTCTTTTGATGCAGCCCAGGATATGTTTGGCTTTCTGGGCTGTGATTGCACATTGCCAGCTCATGTTGAGCTTCTTGTCAATCAGCACCCCGAGGTCCTTCTCCTCAGGGCTGCTCTCGATCCAGATAAATAGTTGTCAACAATTGAGTTGATCGGTTGGTGGTATACAAGTTTCTCCCTGAGTTCATTAAGAGTGTGAATGTCTCCCAGTGTTAGCCAGACCAGCATGGGATGGGAGACGATACATGGCTCCACCCAACATAGAGTATAAAGACTAGACAACTAGCAAGATAATTTTGAAGAGTGCAATGGGCTTGAGCTGGCTTCAACCCCTGTATTCCTACCTGGAGACTGGAGACACCCAGCACTGTGACAGCATATTATTGGGAATCATGTTGGTATTGTGACTGAATTGTGTGCTGTAATTGCTATATTTTGCTATGCGTAACTTACGTTTGTATTGTGTTGTCAGTATATTTTGTATCTCTCTGCTACATCAGAAATCCCACGTAACATCAAATATCTTAAACTAAGTAAATTTGATATTAAATGTTAACACCCTCCACACACGGAATATCTCAATGAACCTGGTCAGAGAGAACTGGACTCTGACATGATGTAATGAAGGAGTGAAAAGGCAATGTTTTCTCTCACTTCTTCTACCATGTTAAAGACACTTGCATTAAGTCCAATGAAGTACTCGAATACATCTTGGAGCCTATTAAAAAAAAAAAAGCCAAAACATACAGATTTCCACTTTCCATTTTGGAATGGAAATACCAAATGATTGGTTGGTTAGAACATTTGTAGATCATATAGACCTGTGTTTTGTTTCATTTGTCTTTCTCCAATAATTATTCTAGGGCTTTTCTTCCGAGGTAGGGGAACTTCTGTTATGAACGCAAATTTTCAAATCTGCGCTGTAGTAAAGATTTTCAAACAAAGATTTTAGTCTTCACTTGCATTTGCTTGAGGCAGTGGAGGAGGCTGTGGGGAGATGGAAGAGACATCAGAAATGCTGCTGTGCCTCCAACCCCGCTTTTGACTGCACACGCTATGGGGGCTCCCAAAAGAGCTGTTCGTCCAAACACCCAACACGAGAGCAAAGTGCTGTTCTGCCTTGGCCTCCTTTCCTGATGGAAGTACCGCTGAAATAACCACATTGACAAACAGTTTGCTTATCTAGTTTGCATAACCATTCTCAGATATGTGTGTATATGTAGCCTCTTTGATCTTCTGAAAGATGAGGCAAGAGCCAGGGACCTATGATAGAGTAGAAAAAAGTGTCTGGTACAAGGTAACAAGAGTAACACAATTGTTTTTAACTAATTTTTAAAGATTATCTTTTAAAATATCTTTGGCTCATCTTATATTTTCATTCTACTTTCTTGGAGTAAGACAACTGCTTGAATTTTTAGTAATAAAAGAATGATAATTTATGGCTGTTGGTTTTTATTAAGGCAAATCTACATGCTTCCTGTAGTAATATTATCAGAGGGATAACTGACAAAGTACTATTTTACAAGGCCTGTCTCTTCTTCCCACCTGCAATGTGGTTTATATGAATTAAGTTACATCTTTACCTTTTCAGTTATGAATATGCCTAATATTTTGAAATTTAGTAGGTGATTTACATTCAAGATTTGCAGCTCAAGATCATTTCAAAAAGGAAGGATTATAGTCTGTATTTGAAAGTTGTGGTAATTTTGCTGCATGTATTCTTATAAATAATGTTCAGCATTACAATGCTGAGCAAGATGCTTTTGGAGCCTCCTGTTGCTGCAGGGTCCACTATAAGAATATGCCATATGCCTGCCAGCAGATACTGAATTTGTCCAGTATGCTTATGTCAATAGCACTTTTACAAGCAACTGCACACAACACATATGCATTGCCAGTGCCTGTGAAAAGGAAAATTTGTTTGCATGTATATATGTGTCTCATTTACATATTTTTGATCTATGTGAATATATATATCCCTGAAAGTTCATAAGAGCTCCATCTTATGATTTCTGGATTTCTGCAGTCTCACCTAAAAGAAAATAAATATGATGTAGCTAAGGGAAATTATTCTGCTAGTACTAGAGATTTTCCAGTTATAAATGCCTTCCAAAATATTTAATGTTAGCTGTATGAGATTCTCCTCATGGGAGGAGTGATGGGAAGTGATCACACAGGGTTGATGGGCAGAAGTTGTACAGTTTTACCTGTTACATGTTGTTCCTATAAGAAGTGGAATTATGCTCCATCTGGAAGAGTTATAAGTGTTTTTAAGTGGTTTTAACCTGAACAAAGTTCTCCTCTATAGGTCGTCCTATAAAAAGAACTGGACTTGCTATTTTATTGCATAGTTGTTCATTTTGAAGTTTATATAGGCTCCAAAGAGTAGGCAATAGTAGTAAAAACAACCAAATAACACTCCCTAGCATTTCTTGTTAGAAAATTAAGCAGCTGTAATTCTGAACATGAAGTGGGAATAATGTGACCATTTTGCAGATGTTTCATGACCCTAATCACATTAACTGAGTCAGTTCTTTTTCCCTGGTATGAGCTGATGGTAATGGATGGCTTCATAAAACTTTCAGGGAGAGGTACAAAAAGGTGATTTTGAGCAGGAAAAATATTTTCTGTCATCCTAGCAATGTCAAAAGCAAGACATGAATAGCAGAGAAGTGGAAGATAATGGGTAACTATTTTACTGGTCCATAGAATCTTGGTTTCTGTGGCATTTGAAGGATGCTAGAAACTACAGGGGTTTAATGACCTTATGGAACTTTCCATGGCCATTAAATCAGAGAAATCACATGGGGAGGGAATTACTTCAGTGCTGCTGATGGAAATTTTTACAGGCACCTTGCTGATTCCCATGGTGGGGGAAGATGGTATAAACTAATGACAGGCAAAAGGTCAAATGCTTAAGAGTGCACAGGCACCTAACCAATCAGATGTTGGTCTGAAGTTTACCCAAGCTTTTTTGGAATCTTTTTGGGTATGCAAAATTGTTTTACTATCATAAACAGTAGCTTTCTTTTTTTGCTTGCTCTTTTTTTTTTTTTTTTTGAGGGAGGTTTTTATTTGAAGATGTGCCCATTATTTACCTATCAAAAGTATAGTATTTAGTGCTATTGTAATATTTTCAATTCAAATTCCAGCCTGAGTTCAGAAATATACAATTTAGTAGAAATAATGAATTCTCTTTTTACTATAAATATGTTTTTGTGGGATTTTTGTTAGGATACTGCTGATATGCTACAGGATAACAGCACTTCTAATACCTGGGAATAGTTTGTGCTCACTGTTCCTAGAACATCTGAAATCACTGAAGTTTAAACAGAGACGTTGTTTCCTTTGAATTTCATACTTATTCCACATGAGTTGAATTACCTGATGTAAAAAAAAGACAAGCTAACGGTATTGCACCAGAATCAGTTTCTAGCTTGAATAATTGAATAGGTTATAGTATATCCTTGCTTAATGGCCTGATCTTCAGAACTATTTTGTACATTCATAAATCCACTGTAATAAATAAAGCCCATGCAGTCAATGTGTGAAATCTGAGCTTCACTGAGGAAAAAAATTGGTTAACTTTAATAAGGTCAGAATTTCACCCAAAAGGATTATTTGCAAGACCTTAGTATATTTATACTTAATGAACTTACAACATACACGATTTGATGTAGTGCTTTTATACAGAGGTGATCTTGTTGTTTCCTTGCTGAAAAATGTGTTTTAAAACTCTTCCTATAAGGTGGTGGGTTATTTTGCAAATATACATTATTTATACTTATCGAACTTACAGAAAGTGGAGTATTTGGGGCCAAAACTGTTACAAATAATATTTGTAAAAATATAACCTTATTTTAACTTGAGAGATACCTAGAGTGAGAAAGTAGTATTACTTGAGAACAGTTTAGCAATCTAAGATTAATACTTTGGAACAGTTACCATTCAACAGTGGATAAAATCATGAAAGTAGTCATGTAAGCAAGCTAAAACTATACTTCTTTTTTGTCCCTTTGGGGAACAGCCCCCACTAGCAACAAATACTTCGTTTGGCTAAAAAAACATATCTTGCTTTCATTAAGCACCTCTATACGTTCCAGAAGGTCATAGTGGTGGGGAAGCTGAATATGGATAAATGTGAAACTCCAGAGGAAAAAAAGAAAGAAACTCATGGTTTCAAACAATTAAAGCTATGTAAAAACAACACCTAGAATCTGTTGTCTAGTGGCAATAATGGAATAGTAGGTATTAGTTTTACAAACTCTAAAAAGATTTTAAAATTCTAATACATGTCAACCCCCAAAATGTCCAACACACTGAATCTAGTAAGTTATCTTTCCCTGAGAAAATTACACTTCGGATTTCATAGAGGTGTGATTATTATGAGGTTTTCTACTTCTGGCTGTCAAACCTTGCTTATCTTTGTCATCAAGTGTCATTCAGGAAAATTCTGTTACATTTAGAAGGGAGAACTTACCTGGTTTAAGACAATATCTTTAAGAAACTCATATCACTACTTCCATGTATGACAAAAGTCTTAAAATCTTAGTTTACTCTACAGCAAAAGAACTACCCCATGCACCAGTATATGCCGGGGGCCAATTGGCTGAAAAGCAGCTTTGCAGAAAAGGAACTGGAATTCCTGGTGGACACCAGGTTGAAAATGAGCCAGAACTGTGCCCTCGCTGCAAAGAAGGCTAATGGTATCTTTTACTTTATTAGGAGGAGTGTTGCCAGCATGTGAAGGGAGGTGATCCTTCCCTTTTGCTCTGCACTGGTGGGGCCACATCTGGAGTGCTGTGTCCAGTTCTGGGCTCCCCAGTACAAGACAGACATGGACACACTGGAAAGAGTCCAGTGACAAGCCACAAAAATGAGTAAGGGACAGGAGCACCTCACCTCTGAGGAAAGGCTGAGAGAGCCTGAACTGATTAGCCTAGAGAAGGGAACACTTAAGGGTTATATCTTATCAATGTGTACAAATACCTGAAGGGAGAGTGCAAGGAGGATGGAGCCAGGCTCTTTTCAGTGGTGCCCAGTGACAGAAGAAAGGCAATAGGCACAAACTGAAACATGGGAGATCCCTCTGAACATGAGGAAACACTTTTTTACTGTGAGGGACAGGTTGCCCAGGGTGGTTGTGGTCTCCATCCTTAGAGATATTCAAAAGCCATCTGGACGTTGTCTTGGGCAACTCTGGGCACGAGGTGGTCCTGCTTGAGCAGGGTGCTTGGGCAAAAGGACCTCCAGAGGTCCCTTCCAACCTCAACCATTCTATGTCTGTTCTATGTCTAGCCAGAAAGAAAATGTGACGTAGCTGTAGTTTCTATGATGAGCTAACAACCTTTAAAAGGTGGATAGTACAGTGGTGTGTAATAATGGACATGGAGCTTTGTTAAAGTTAATTTATTTCTGCGGTACCTTTGGGGTTAGTAGTGTGGCAGCATTTGGAGAAGAGAATAGTAAAAGCAGAGAAATTTAGAAAAAAAATTGCATCTAAATACTCAAATATGGAAAAAGAATTTATGTCATCATATGAGACAAGGTAGCCATCTACTGAGTTTTACTCAAAATCAAAGTGACCTCTGAAGATAAAATCAAATATTTAAACCTTAGAAAAGCTATATTCATACTCTGAGTGTGAAGTAAGGGACAAATTCTGACAGAATCAAGGACAATAAGATCATCCTAAAGATGATCCTAGCAACTTGCTTCCATGCTCAGTGTTTGTATGCCAAAGTGCTTCTCTTTGTTATTTTGTTGGTCACTTTTAAGTCCCTGCCTCTCCCCTTGTCGTGGTTTGGCCTGAGCCGGCAGCAACAAACCACGCGGCCGCTCGCCCAACCCCCCACAGCTGTGGGGGGGGAAATAGGAAGAAAAAGGCAAAACTCGTGGGTTGAGATAAAGGCAGTTTAACAGAACAGCAAAGGGAAGAGAAAACAGTAACAATAACACGGATAGAGGAATATACAAACGCGATCAGGGCACCGCCGCTCACCGACCGGACCCGGACCCGCACCGCCGCAGCCCGCGCTGAGCAGCGACTTCCGGCCCCCTCCCCCGGCAGCTCCCCCCCACAGCCCGGGCATGGCTCACATGGTGTGGAATACCTGTGCCCTCTCCCATCCTTGGGGAAATTAACCCCAGCCCTGCCGGAACCAGGACATTATCCACCCCTTATTCCATACCATCTGTGCCATGCCCAGATCCTACAGTTCCCAATCTTTTACCACCACTTTCCCCTGTCTTTATATATATATATATACATATGTACATCTATATACATACAGATTTAGTCCCCACCGTCCATGGGCGATCCCTCTAAAATGTTCATTGAGTTAATTTAGTCCATCACTGTGGGCCGCATCTGTGAAAGCAGTCTCTCAGGACAGGCGAGATGGTGTGTGGTGCTGGACTGGTGCATGCTGCCTTTTGGAGCTTGCGGCTGGTGTACCCGGTGTGGCCCATGCCCGCAGTTTGCAGGTTGAAGACGTTGATCTCAAGGAAGTTGCTGGGCGCCAGCTGATGAGGTCAGTTCTTATTACCTCACTGCTGCACTTTACTCCGCTTTATCAAAGTCCATCTGTCATTGGTTTGGGAGATTCTCACTGTAGTACCCTTGATAGCAGTTATAGTAATGATGACACACAGTGACAGGGTTATTTAGCACATACCATCATAAGATTTGATTCATTGACTATTCTCACCTAGAATCAAATCCCCATGAGGTACACATCGGACCTCCCCATCCTCCCGCATCACCCACCACGTGCACCCAGGTCCTTGTGCAAAAGCAATCCCACGGATGGGTTTGCCTTTGCCTGAGGCAGGGCTAACCCAGACTGTCTTCCCTAACATATTCTTCATGTGCACTACAGGGACTTTATCCCCTTCTACTGTATGTGGAAGTTTTGATTGGGCAGGGCCAGCTCGGTTGGCAGATCCCCTGGTGTTGACTAACCAGGTGGCCTTTGCTAAATGCGTATCCCAGTGTTTGAAAGTCCCACCACCCATGGCTCTCAGGGTAGTCTTTAACAGTCCGTTGTATCGTTCTATCTTCCCTGAGGCCGGTGCGTGATAGGGGATGTGATACACCCACTCAATACCATGCTCTTTGGCCCAGGTGTCTATGAGGCTGTTTCGGAAATGAGTCCCGTTGTCTGACTCAATCCTCTCTGGGGTGCCATGTCGCCATAAGACTTGTTTTTCAAGGCCCAGGATAGTGTTCCGGGCGGTGGCATGGGGCACAGGGTATGTTTCCAGCCACCCGGTGGTTGCTTCCACCATTGTGAGCACATGGCGCTTGCCTTGGCGGGTTTGTGGGAGTGTAATATAATCAATCTGCCAGGCCTCCCCATATTTGTATTTTAGCCATCGTCCTCCATACCAAAGGGGCTTTAACCGCTTGGCTTGCTTAATTGCAGCACATGTTTCACATTCGTGGATGACCTGTGCAATAGTGTCCATGGTCAAATCCACCCCTCGGTCTCGAGCCCATCTATATGTCGCATCTCTTCCCTGATGGCCTGAGGCATCATGAGCCCACCGAGCTATGAATAATTCACCCTTATGTTGCCAGTCCAGATCCACCTGAGCCACTTCAACCTTAGCGGCCTGATCTACCTGCTGGTTGTTTTGATGTTCCTCAGTGGCGCGACTCCTGGGTACGTGGGCATCTACATGACGTACTTTCACAACCAGATTCTCTATCCGGGCAGCAATATCTTGCCACAGTTCAGCCGCCCAGATGGGTTTACCTCTGCGCTGCCAGTTGCTCTCTTTCCACTGCTGTAACCACCCCCACAGAGCATTTGCCACCATCCATGAATCAGTATAGAGGTAAAGTACTGGCCATTTCTCTCGTTCAGCAATGTCTAACGCTAGCTGGATGGCTTTCACCTCTGCAAACTGGCTCGATTCACCTTGTCCTTCAGTGGCTTCTGCAACTTGTCGTGTGGGGCTCCACACAGCAGCCTTCCACTTCCGATGCTTCCCCACAATCCAGCAGGATCCATCAGTAAACAAGGCATGTTTCCTCTCATTTTCTGGTAGTTTATTATACGGTGGAGCCTCTTCTGCACGCGTCACCTCCTCCTCTGGTGATATTCCAAAATCTTTGCCTTCGGGCCAGTCCATGATCACTTCAAGTATTCCTGGGCGACTGGGGTTTCCCATTCGAGTCCGCTGTGTGATCAGTGCAATCCACTTACTCCATGTGGCATCAGTCGCATGGTGTGTGGCAGGGACCCTTTCTTTGAACATCCAGCCCAGCACCGGCAGTCGAGGTGCCAAGAGGAGCTGTGCTTCAGTACCAACCACTTCCGAAGCAGCTCGAACCCCCTCGTATGCTGCCAATATCTCTTTTTCGGTTGGGGTATAGCGGGCTTCAGATCCTCTGTATCCCCGACTCCAAAACCCCAGGGGTCGACCTCGAGTCTCCCCTGGTGCTTTCTGCCAGAGGCTCCAGGTAGGGCCATTCTCCCCGGCTGCGGTGTAGAGAACATTTTTGACATCTTGTCCTGCCCGGACTGGCCCCAGGGCTACTGCATGAACTATTTCCTGCTTAATTTGTTCGAAGGCTTGTCGTTGCTCAGGGCCCCATTTAAACTCATTCTTTTTCCGGGTCACTTGATATAGAGGGCTCACAATCAGACTGTAATTTGGAATATGCATCCTCCAAAAACCCACAACACCTAAGAAAGCTTGAGTTTCCTTTTTACTGGTTGGTGGAGACATAGCTGCTATTTTGTTGATCACATCCATCGGGATCTGACGGCGTCCATCTTGCCATTTTATTCCTAAAAACTGGATCTCCTGTGCAGGTCCCTTGACCTTACTTCGTTTTATTGCAAAACCAGCTTTCAGAAGGATTTCAACTATTCTATTCCCTTTCTCAAAAACTTCTTCTGCTGTGTTGCCCCATACAATGATGTCGTCAATGTACTGCAGATGTTCCGGAGCTTCACCCTGTTCCAGTGTGGTCTGGATTAGTCCATGGCAAATGGTGGGGCTGTGTTTCCACCCCTGGGGCAGTCGATTCCAGGTGTACTGGACACCCCTCCAAGTGAAAGCAAACTGTGGTCTGCACTCTGCTGCCAAAGGGATTGAGAAGAATGCATTGGCGATATCAATTGTTGCATACCACTTGGCTGCCTTTGACTCCAGTTCGTATTGAAGTTCTAGCATGTCCGGCACGGCAGCGCTCAGCGGTGGTGTCACTTCATTCAGACCACGATAGTCCACTGTTAACCTCCACTCTCCATTAGATTTTCGCACTGGCCATATGGGACTATTAAAGGGTGAGCGGGTCTTGCTGATCACTCCTTGAGTCTCTAGTTGACGAATCAGCATATGGATGGGGATCAGAGAATCTCGGTTAGTGCGATATTGCCGCCGATGCACTGTTGTGGTAGCAATCGGCACCTGTTGTTCTTTGACCCTCAACAAACCTACCACAGAAGGGTCCTCCGAGAGACCAGGCAATGTAGACAGCTGTTTAATTTCCTCTGTCTCCAAAGCAGCTATGCCAAAAGCCCACCGGTATCCTTTTGGGTCCTTGAAGTATCCTCTCCTGAGATAGTCTATGCCAAGGATGCACGGAGCCTCTGGGCCAGTCACAATGGGATGCTTTTGCCACTCATTTCCAGTTAGGCTCACTTCAGCTTCCAATACAGTCAACTCTTGGGATCCCCCTGTCACTCCAGAAATACAAATGGGTTCTGCCCCTCTGTAACTTGATGGTATTAAGGTACATTGAGCTCCAGTGTCCACTAGAGCCCTATACTCCTGTGGCTCTGATGTGCCAGGCCATCGAATCCACACGTTCCAATAAACCCGGTTATCCCTTTCCCCCACCTGGCTGGAGGCAGGGCCCCTCTAATCCTGATCATAGTATCCATTACTCACCTGTTGCAGAAATGACTTGGAGGTCCCTTCAAGAGGATCAGAGGTAAGATCAGGCCTTCTACTCTGTCTGGGGGGCTGCCTGCTGGCAACGGGAGCAGCACTTTTCCTGGAGGGATCCCCTTTTGTGATTGTTCTTCCCTGCAACTCACGTACCCGTGCCCGTAGGGTCGAGGTAGGTTGTCCATCCCACCTCCTCATGTCCTCACCGTGATCGCGCAAGTAAAACCACAGGGTGCCTCGTGGTGTGTACCCTCTATACTCTCCCTCTTGAGTAGGGAAGCGCTTGCTCCTAATGGCTGAGATGCTGGCCTGTACAGGTGGGGAGTAGGACATATTGTCTTCAAGTTGTTGGACCTTCTGAGACAGTTTCTCCACAGCTGAGACAAGGGGGGAAGAGAGACTTTCTTCATATTGCCAGAGTCGGCCAGCCACCTCATCCACCGTTGGTCCCTCTTCGCCTTTCCATTCCATCACTGCCAAGGAGTTGGCATACGATGATGGTGCACTCCGTACGAACTTCCGCCATATGGGCCTTGTGCATTGGACTTCATCAGGGTCTGTGGGTAACTGCGCGTTATCTGGGTCATAGTAAATCATCTCCCGCACAGCTAATTCCCTGAGGTACTGGATACCTTTTTCCATGGTGGTCCACTTGCTCGGACGGCATACAACGTCTTCACTGAAGGGGTACCTTTCCCTCACACCTGACAGGAGTCGCCTCCAGAGGCTGAGGGCTTGTGTCTTCTTCCCAATCGCCTTGTCAATGCCCCCTTCCCTAGACAGGGATCCCAGCTGCCTGGCTTCCCTGCCCTCTAATTCCAAGCTACTGGCCCCATTATCCCAGCATCGGAGCAGCCAGGTGACAATGTGCTCGCCCGGAAGTCGGCTGAAATCTTTTCGCATATCTCTCAGCTCACTTAGGGATAGAGATCGGGTGATTATCTCTGGTTCCATCTCTTCCTCCCTTTCCTTTGATGGCCCTGGTTCATCATCATCCCTAACTAAGCGAACTGATTTCTTGGTGTATTTTTTCTTCTGTACAGGAGCAACTGATACAGGCACGGGTTGGTTGTCCGGTTCAGCTGCAGTGTCCGCCACTGGGGTTGGAGCGGCTGCATTGTCTGCTACAGGGGTTGGAATAGCTGCAGTGTCAGCCGCAGGGGCTTGAGTGGCCACAGGGCCTGCCACCGGGGTGGGAGTAACTGCATTGTCTGTCGCAAGGGTTGGGACAGCTGCAGTGCCTACCGGTTTGGTTTCCCCCTCTTTCCCCTGAGGGTGCCGCATAATACCGAGCAGTGTTTGGTAGATACTGGCCAGGGCCCAGCACAGTGCAATGAGTTGTGCATCTCTGGAATAGCCACGGCATTTTCCTTTTAAAAATTCTACCACTTTATCAGGGTCCTGTAGTTGTTCGGGGGTGAAGTCCCAAACCATTGGAGGTGAGAAGTTCTCTAGATACCTACCCATATTCTCCCACATGCCATGCCACCCCTGACTATCCAGCCTCGGGGCAGATCTCTGGGTGGTAGTCTTAAACAGTTGTTTAACCCTGAACAAGACCTGAAACACATTCAGGAGACATAGCAATAGGACCAGACTGGTTTGAGCATCCAGAGGATATTCGAAATTCTCAAAACCTGGCCCGAAGGAGAAAAGGGGGGCGAAAGAGCCGGGGAAAATATCCCCCCCTGTTTCCCCCATAGATTGGGTGCGATTATTAATAAATTCTGAGAGACGGCGACCAAGGTATGGGCAGGACAGCAATACCGCATAAACACCCCAACACAGCGACCTGAGCAGTGATGTTATCATATCATACGCTGATATCGCACAGGACAGCAAAATGATAATCCTGATCCCTCTCCCTGAGGTAACAAACACCATCACGGGGAGTACATAGAGCATGTAGGAATTTACATAACACAGCCACGCAAACAAACGAAGGAACATTGTAACCAGCTATTATCTAATATAAGAAATATATATAACAAACTCGTGTTAACAATCTCGGGTCGGATCTGTCGTTATCTCAACCCTCTCGAGCCCCACGTTGGGCGCCAAAAAGGACTGTCGTGGTTTGGCCTGAGCCGGCAGCAACAAACCACGCGGCCGCTCGCTCAGCCCCCCACAGCTGTGGGGGGGGAAATAGGAAGAAAAAGGCAAAACTCGTGGGTTGAGATAAAGGCAGTTTAACAGAACAGCAAAGGGAAGAGAAAACAGTAACAATAACACGGATAGAGGAATATACGAACGCGATCAGGGCACCGCCGCTCACCGACCGGACCCGGACCCGCACCGCCGCAGCCCGCGCTGAGCAGCGACTTCCGGCCCCCTCCCCCGGCAGCTCCCCCCCACCGCCCGGGCATGGCTCACATGGTGTGGGATACCTGTGCCCTCTCCCATCCTTGGGGAAATTAACCCCAGCCCTGCCGGAACCAGGACACCCCTCTTCGCAGAACTTGGTTCACTGAAGTAAGGAGTCAGGACATCAGACTAGCACAGAGCAAAACAGATGTTGCTGTAGTATCTAGAAACTGCCTGTTTGACTGCTATTTCCATATGACCCTCCCTGAAAAGCTAAAAAAACTCTATTCCTAAGAAGAGATTCAGAAAAGTATGAAAAACATATTCTTTAACATTTAAAAAGATAGTCATTTAAATAGGCCTCCAGCTTACTCTGCTTTTAAAAAAAAAAGTTTTATATATTTAATAAACAGTGTCAGGGACCAACCAGGGGCTTGAAGTTAATCATTTGTGGCATCACTTCAGAAAGAATTTATAAGTAAAAATTGTTTGTTAGCAATTTAAAACTAGGATTGCCAGAAATTGATTTTGTATTCCTGGAATGTGTTAATTTTTATCCTTTCTGTGCTTTCTTTTCAGTAAGTACTTTTTCATTTAGCACTGCCATTCAATTTATTCAGATTAGCTCATCTTCGTTACAAATTGAGCGGAAATACCTATTGTCTTTGGTAAGAACAAATATTCTAGATAAGACTGCAGCATTGAATGAATCGGCAACTTTTCAGCACACTGATGAAATAATATCAAAATAGAAAATCTGTTCTTAATAAATGCATTTATACAGTTTCACAGGTTCTCTTGGCTACTCCATTTCACAGTGTGGTTTAATATTTGCTATTAGGCAGTTAGACTTGAAAGTATATTGAGAATTATTTGCATACTTTCTGCTTAAAGCAAGCCTAACCTGAGGGACTTCTCCACAAACTTTTACATTCAACCTATGTTATATGGTGTTGTGCATGCTAATTTGAACTGTGGATATGTGAGAAAAGTGACTTGCCTATGTATAAAAATTGGCAGCCTCCACTGTCAATATATTTCTGCCATATGGGCCGACAGCTCTCCTTGGATACCCTTGCGGAGAGAGCAGTGTGTGCATGCAAAGGAATAACTGGGTCCCCTCTATCAGTTCTGGTATCAATTTTTGCTATGAGTGGTATAGGGTTGTTATGGTAGGATCTCAAAATTTTTTTCTAGCTCATGCATGATTAGCAGTTGTAGACTGTGTGTCAAATGTGCTGAAAGTGCAGTCATTACTCGTGTTGATCGTGTTTTAGACAGAAAGAATCTAATTTGATTTTCAGGTCCCAGTTTGACTTTTCAAGGCTCGTGGCTGAGCCAGAAGGAAGAGGGAATCTTTTGGTTTGTTAGCTTAGAGAATAAACTTAAAAGCGGAGAGGACAAATATCACACTGTATTCTAGGATTTTTATTTTTTTTTTTAATAATATGGTAATAGGAAGACTGCATGTTTGTAAATTAATTTGCAGATGCATTTAACTTTGCCTATAAAATGTCTGGTCTGAATCTCATTGCATAATAAAACCTAATAAATCTTTGAGTCCAGTTCTCTCCTTAGTAATTGTGAAACTCTGTATGGTCTCTTAGACCTATTTGCTATTTTGCGTTAGCTGTTTATTTTTATGAATTACAACAGCAGCATATTACAGCAGGTCCTACTGTGCTAAATACCATACAAACTAAAAGCAACGGACAATGCCCTCACCAAGACCTTACAATTTAAATAGATTAAAAGATTAATAGGAGCACATAGATGTGAAGTGTCTTGCTCATGGTTACCCATCAGACCAATAGCAAAACCAGAGTTAAACTGGTCCCCTTTTCCCAGTCTAGCACCCTGTTGATTGCACCACAGTGCCTCTTGAAGGAATATTTTCAACTTAAGCATACAAATTGCTTTAAAACCTAATTGTGATAATCTAAAAGGCAGCCTGGGGAGAATAAAACCCCCTTGACAAGGGAAATGGAAAGCACATAGTCATACCTAAGGCAAGGCTTTTTTTTTTTTTTTTAACATCATTCATCATCTTTTGACAAGAGGATGCTTTGAATTCAGTATACAGACTTTACAGCCAACTCTTCACAGCACAACAGGAGGAAAGATGCTCTTCTATTCCCAAGCTGCCTGTTTAGTTATGAAGTTGTAGTTCAGGAGGTTTTCTTGCTGCTTGAGTAACACAGTTTTACTGGGTCACCAGGAAAAGCCCACTTCCAGATGGGAGCACCAAGGACCGACGTTGTGCTCTGCTGCTGTGGGCCTATGCCCTGTCAGGAGCTGTGCAAATATTCTGAGAAGGAAAGACCTAATCACCAAAGGCGGGGGCAGTCTTATGAAGAGGTCCTCCAGTAGAAAGTATTTCATAAATGTTGAGTCTGATTGGCCATGAACGTTCAGCTAAGCTCTTGGTCAGGAACATTTCAAATTAAAGTTTATGCCTAACTCAAGTAAATCTCAGTATAGACAATATTCTAATCTCATACAGCACTGGACATATGTTTGTCTAAGATGCTGGAGTAATAAACAAAGCAGATCCCAAGCCCTACCTTTTGTCTCTGTGGAATCTGTTTTTGTTTCTCTCTGTGGAACTATTACAAGAAAACATTGTAAGCAAGAAAACATTGCATGAATCGTGCAGACTGTGGTTTGCTACTGGTAGACTACGTACATTGTAAGATATATTCAGATTTTCTCTGCTGCTAAAAGCCATAAAAATAATCTCAATCTATGAAGTGTACTTGAAGAAAATTGCAATAACTTATTTAAAGCATTCTTATCAGGAACATGCTTTCTTCCTACCTTTCTATCGCAATGGAAGCTTGAAATTAAGATTCGGCATTTGAAAATTTTAGCCAATGTCTATGAGTGATAATTTTTTCTTGTGGAAAAAACTCAGCTATTTTGCATATGTGTTTGCAGTGCATGCACTGCTTATTTTTTGCAATTATTCTAGTTAACTGCTTGTTTCATCACCTTTCCCTGAGGATAAGGATTGTATACCACAGCCTCTCAGCAAACTGTGAGGAAAACAAGAAGAATTATTTTTATTTTGTCTGAGCACAGAATCAAAAAAAGGTACATGCTGCATTCTCTTTAGTGATGCTATTACTACAAAACTAATTTTGAAAGACACAGTGAGGGGAAGAGAGGGTAGTGAAGTAAGACGGCAAAACCAAAGGAAATGCTCTAAAATAAAAACGTGCTCTTTAAAAAGATTCAGTATTATATGACCAATACTGTATAACTAGTTTGTACGGGATATGCAGGGTATTTAGTGATTAATATTTTGATCACATTTGAGGTATTCTATAGAGAGGCTTTCCATTACCTGATTTTTTTTTTCTGAGAAATTATTGATAATTTACACTTTGAAGAGCTATAACTGGAAAATTAAACAGAAGTAACATCTATAACCAGTTGAGTAACGGAGAGACATTGATCAAATCAAGACAAATGGACATTTGAAAATTATTAAATACTTTGTACAACCTTTGGACCAAGAACTGTTTTCATAAATTATTCAACATATTTTTGACTAAGAAATGCCTCACTTTTTGTATTCTAGTTACTCTCAATGGCTAGGAACCTTCCTGAGTAAAATACTGTGCACATTTGCGAAAACGTAGTTCTGGATTAGAAATTGTGATGGAGGAAAACTATATGCAGTCCTATGGCAATCTAGAAAAAGTGTTGTAATTGAATAACATCCATAATTATAAAAGATGATCAGTATCAATATCTTCAATCAAGTTCATAAGAAAACTTACATGAATAGTTGTTAACTTCGTAAGTTGATATTTAATAGGCACCAAAAGGCTGATCTTTGTGATACAGTAATTTTATGAGAATTATTAAAAATAACAACTTCACTTTTGTGTGCTGCCATTGTGCTGTATGGCATGCTATGTAAAGCATAAAGGCATGCTATGTATGCTATGCTATTTATGAGAAAGGGCTGCAATTGTAAATTCTTCCTTGTTACATTGGCTGGTTAATTGCATACCTTACAGTCTCCATGTTTGGTAGAAACAGGTCGCTCTGTTGCCTTAGTCTGACATTTAAGAGTAGGGAAACAACAAAAACTTCAATCATGTCTTAAACCTTATCACACTGGAGAGCAACTTTACTGAAAGTTGTAGGAGGCATTATATTAAATCTGACAAGGGCATGATCTCTTGTGCTGTTGTTTTTATTGTTACTTACCTTTTATGCACGTTTTTCTTTCCTCTTGGCCTTTACCACAATGGATAGGATTTGGTTAGATGATAAGAGTTGGACCCATCCTGGTTTGCTTGCTTCCACAACCTGGAAACATTACACAGTTTTTAAAAAAATATATCTGTTGATAGTCTGTGTGCTGTCTAGCCCCTCAAATGCCTAAATAATTTCTCAGCTTGCAGTCTGAGACTTTTCTGAATTTAAATACAGCTCTCTCTTCTCTCTCACTATTTCAGTATTAGTTTTTCCTATTTCTCTGACCATATACATATTTCTCCTGGCTGTTTCAAATCCATTTCTTTTATTACTTAGTATTAGCATGTATTGCAATTCTGCGATCCTTATGCATAAATGTTTGTCTAAAAAAATTTGCGTTAACAATATATGTAATTTTTCCTTTCCCTGGTATGCTCTCCCAGTCTTTATTTTTTGTTTTTCTCCTTTGGTTTTTCTGGGTTCAAATATATTATTCAAGCTATATGTTGTAAAGAATAGCTTTTCATAAAATTAACATTCTAGACTGTTTTACAGCTTATAACTGCTGAAGTGCACTATGTGAAAGATGGCACTTGTTCCTCAGGAATTTTGATTGGAATACTCGTGATTTTCTACTTCAGAAACCTTGAAACATCACGTGCAATTATTTTCAGCATTAAAATCTGCTTCACACTAGCCTCTTCTTTTTAAAAGCTTTGGACTATTTTGTAGAAGAGTTGAAGGTCTCTTGGCGAGGTTACAGTAGGACCTTGGTGGTTTGCTTTGAACTGTACCTCTGGTGAGGGATAATGGAGGGAGGAGCACTGGCGGTAAAACTGTGAAAACCAGTGACTTGGAAATGGTGGCCAGCCTCTTACCCTATTTGGTTGAGTCATCAGTGTGTTTAAGGTGAAAGTAAGGCTGTGGTTGTGTTTTTGTCTTACTTGCACCTTTCAGAAATAGCTTTCAACAAGCAGTCGCTATGCTGCCCAGTGTGCAAGGTATAGTCATGGATGATAACTGTGTTGCTTTTATCCTTATTCAGGTGTCAGTCATAACTTGTTCACTGGCCGCTAACAGGAAATGTCCTGCTAGAATATCAGGTTAATGAGGCTATTATGTTAATGGACATGATTAATGGGAGACAAATTTTAGAAGAGCTAATACATTATCCTGCCCAGAATTAGTTTCCATGGCCTCATGTAGCCCTGTAACATTATAGTCCTATGATGCAGTGGGAGGGAAGGGGTGTTTAGATCCAGCAATGAATGCCAGTATGAAACTATAAGAGGTAAAATACAGTCCCACTACCTGCTGAGAACAGCGAGAGAAAGACCAGAAAAATAAGACATCTTTTGTCCTATATTTATTCTCTGTAGAGCTCTCTGAAAGTCTGTAATCTGTGATTCACAGGGGGCTTGTGAGCAACCAAAAGATAGAGCTTTGTACGATTATATGGAGAAAAAAATGTAGGAGGAAAATTCTGTCACTTTATTCATATGCTTTAGGTAGGTTGAAAACTTCTGGAAATAAACCCCATACTAAAACCCAAACATGTTTGAAATGGTTTTCCCTGGGTTGATGTTAGACCAGCCTGAAATGACCCACTTAAATGGATACTCGGTTAACCTCATTTGCTTACCTTTGTTTGGAAAAGTGTTCAAATTCATTATTGCAGCATTAATATTGACCTTTATTGAAAACTTGATAGAACATGTTTAGTTTTATTGTGAAATCTTAATTACAGTGCCTTTATATAATTTTTAAATGTGTTTTAGTGCAGAACTTGGTGTTTGTGACAATCTTCTGTTTAAATTTCCAAAATTTGATCCTGAAGTTAGCAAGTGATATTTGTGCACATCTGCAGAAAGGTACAGTCTATGAAAAAAAAACTGTTTTGGAGAAAGTGAGCTGCTTTATTAGAATATCTTGAACCAAAGAGGTATGTCTCAATGATTTTACTAAGTGAAGTTAAATTCAAAGTCTTTGAAGGAATGGGATACAAACTGCATCAAAAATAACTTAATGCAATAATGTGGGGAAAATGCCTTATGGCAAATTTTAAAGTTATATACACTGGAATGGATTTAGCTTTTAGTTTATAAATGATTGTGAACCCTTGTTAGATTTTTTCTTATTGTCTTGGCTTTCCCATATTTGTTAAGAGGCATCTTAGGTACAGATTTTTTATGTGTAAAGCTATTTTTGTTATTTATTTTCCTCAGCAAAAAAAGTGAGGATGTTTTTTCTGCTTGTGTTGACCACTGTGATGATAGTTCTGTCACTGAAATGCACTAATAGGCCCACAGTGTCAGGGTTTTTTGAGGGGTTGTTGGTATTGCTTTGTCTTTCTAAATAAAGACAAAATTGTGACTGGGTAATTCTTCTTCTCACAGGTGTTCTAATAGCGAAGAAAATTCTTACTCTTACAGAGTTAATTTTCTTAACAGTTGCAGAAAGTGACAGTTGCAGACCAAAGATACCCTGAAAACTCAGAAAATTTATGGGTGGTATTTTCGGTTTCTTCTTTCAGAGAACAGAGCAGAGTAGTGAAGAGCTGCTGGCTTTTATATGAGCATGTGGCACTTCCACCAGTAAGAAAAAGACTAGAATGGTAGGTTTTGAAGAGTAAGACTGTCTGATTACATTAACTGTATACACCTTTCTCATATCATGTGTTTGGGATTGGATCTCCAACAACTGGGTCTTCATTTTCTTTTGTTTTTAGAAAAGGTTATTATCACTGTCTTAACAGATAAGTTAGTCTTAAAGAGCAGCACCTAACGATATTAGTGGCACAGTTTAGACAGTGGATATTGAAGGCAGGATGGATGAAAGATAATGACGCAAGTTTTGAAAATGCAATATAGTTTTTTATTGAAAAATTGATATTACTCCCTTTTTGAATGTTGGTGAAGCTATCAGATTTTCACAAGATTTTAAGTACTCTTCTTCCTCTTCACTGAGAAAAATACTAGAAAATGTGGGGAAATGGATAAAGGTGCCAAGAAATAACATGCCTATATTAATCAGAGATCACAATACATAAATCTCCCAAGAAGAAAAAAATAGAACTTGGATTTGTGAAACTGCTGCCATATGTAAAGCTACTCAGACAAGAAAGTAACTAAAAAATTTGATGTGTTTGTTTATTAAACAAAACTGTTGCAATATGTCTCCATGTTTGTAAGTGTCCTGAAGTGTCTCCATGAACTGGGGAAAAGAGAAACTGTATTGATTAAGTAGAAAGAACAAAAAAAAGAAAATTAAAATTTTCGAGTATGCTGTTTGAACATAGCTCAGTCATTTATTTCTAGATAAAATAATATTTTTTTAATCTCTCCTAATCCATGTTGGTTTTCCAATATAAAGCCTGCCTCTATGGAGATTCATTCGGTTTTGACAGAAGAGGGCAGTGTTTCTTTACAATTGTGCATGGAAAATATGCATAGTATTTTAAAGATCTGTCTCTAGAGAGTATTTTGAGCCAATGAATTTAAATATAATAAATGCCCTCTGAATATGCTGCTTAGTAAAAATAACAGGCAATGAAAAAGTAGACATTATGGTTACTTAATTGTTGTCAGCCCTGAATTGTACTGGCCCAAGGAACAACTTGTAACCTTTAACATATGACATAGATGATTGATTTTTGTGTAATGTTCAAATATTAAATCTGTGCAACAGCATCTTAAGTTGAAAATGGTTAAATGGTAAAAAAAATTAAGCCTAACACTACTGCTTTATGGAATGCATTAAGCCTATTAGTATCAATAAAACAGCTTTGCAGGAATTCAATATAAGAATCAGCACTGATAATCTCACACTTCAAGAGTTGTCCATGCTGCTGTAGTGTCACCCTTAATAGAGCAGGCAAACTAAAAAAATACAATCTCAGTTTATGAAGGGAATAAGGGAATTAAGTACATCTTTTACTTTAAAGGCTCTAACTGAGCCTCAGCTGACTTCAAGTTAAGTACTTGTTTTATTGGCCTTTTAAGATAGGGATGTTTGCTGAGTCTGGGCCTATATGATTGACATCTTTCTATATCCTGAGTGGTTTTCTCTATTTCTGACTGAAATAGTATGACGGGGACAAGTTTATCGCTTTCCTTCTCTTTCCTACCAAAACCTCACCTTAAAGTTCTCCCTTCCCTATATTTATACTTTGTCCCTGTTCTCTCAGCAT
This sequence comes from Pluvialis apricaria, assembly GCA_017639485.1. Classification (NCBI taxonomy): domain Eukaryota; kingdom Metazoa; phylum Chordata; class Aves; order Charadriiformes; family Charadriidae; genus Pluvialis; species Pluvialis apricaria. The sequence goes on from CM030007.1 coordinate 108,576,200, forward strand.
TTTAATTGAGCAGGGGATGGATGAAGCTGACAGATCTTCTTTGGGGAGTGCAAAGTTAGAATCATAGAATCATAGAATGGTTTAGGTTGGAACGGACCTTAAAGATCCTATAGTTCCAACCCCCCTGCCATAGGCAGAGACACCTTCCACTAGACCAGGTTGCTGCAGATGAGGTTTGTTCATATGGACATAGGGAACCAAGTTTCTCCAATGCCTAATGCAAGCGACTGTGTGAACAAGTATTGAAATTTGGTCTACTCAAGGCCAATGGTGGAAGCGATGTGTTCTCTTATTTCCACACAGACTCATAGTATTGCTGCCAGCCTCTTTACACTCTTGTTTGAAGTAAATCTTAATCACAGAAGAGTCCTAGAAAGAAAATTACTGTGCAGAGAACAAAGAGCAAGTTTAATTAAATAACTTATTAATGAAAAACAATGGAAAGGCATTGAGGAAGGTATTGAGAAGTTATTTCTTTTTTCTTGCTTTCATTTTATAAGTCTGTTTCTTCTCCTCTGACTATTTCTCCAAACAATTTTGATTAAATTCAGTGCCTGGGGAAAGTGGGTCCTCAATCCAGACACATTTTCATTGAAAAGGAATAGCACAGAAGGTGGTGGCACAAGAGTCTGTCAGTCTGCTCCAACTGTGGGAAAAAATCCTGCCGTAGCTTGTCCGTCCTCTGCTGCTCACAGAAATACCAGGTGTAAGCCATGGCTCACTTCAAACAGGAGACAGTCTATCAAGTCTGTTCATGTGAGCTACCAGAAAAGTCCTCACGATTAGTAGGACATGAATTTTATGTGGCAATGATGTGAATGCATTGGGAAGCAATGAGCTGAAGTGAGAAACTCCACATCTTATTGACAACTGCCTGACCAAGCCTTTTACAAAACCTGGTGTGGTTGTTGTGGCTGTGGCAGCAGCCTACCAGAGGCAGTGAAAAAACAGATTGGCCTCTGTGTTCTTTAAATGGTCCAATATATTCTGTTGCAACTGATGTTATGTTTTAGATGTTCATAGGTGTAAAATGACCCTTCATAGTAAGACAAAAACCTTTTTCCTTAAGCCTATGTATCCTAAAACAAAATTTCGAAGAGATATGAAGAGATGAAGGTTATCAGAAGTAGTCAACATGGATTCACCAAGGGGAAGTCATGTCTGACTAATCTGATAGCCTTCTATGGTGGCGTGACTGCATGGGTGGATGAAGGGAGGGCAGTGGATGTTGTCTACCTCGACTTCAGCAAGGCTTTCGACACTGTCTCCTACATCATCCTCACAGACAAGCTTAGGAAGTATGGGTTAGATGAATGGACAGTGGAGTGGATTGAACAGTGGCTGACAGATAGAGCTCAGAGGGTTGTGGTTAGTGGTGCAGAGTCCTGTTGGAAGCCAGTAACAAGTGGTGTCCCTCAGGGGTCAGTACTGGGTCCAGTCCTGGTCAATATATTCATCAATGACCTGGATGAAGGGATAGAGTGTACCATCAGCAAGTTTGCTGATGACACAAAACTGGGAGGGGTGGCTGACACGCAGGAAGGCTGTGCTGCCATACAGCGTGACCTGGACAGGCTGGAGAGTTGGGCAGAAAAAAACCTGATGAGGTTCAATAAAGGCAAGTGTAGGGTACTGCATCTGGGGAGGAATAACCCCATGCATCAGTACAGGTTGAGGGCTGACCTCCTGGAGAGCAGCTCTGTGGAAAGGGACCTGGGAGTCCTGGTGGACAACAGGATGACCATGAGCCAGCAATGTGCCCTGGTGGCCAAGAAGGCCAATGGCATCCTGGGGTGCATCAAGAAGAGTGTGGCCAGCTGGTCGAGGGAGGTCATCCTCCCCCTCTACTCTGCCCTGGTGAGGCCGCATCTGGAGCATTGTGTCCAGTTCTGGGCTCCCCAGTTCAAGAAGGACAGGGAAGTGCTGGAGAGGGTCCAGCAAAGAGCTACTAAGATGATTAGGGGACTGGAGCATCTTTCTTATGAGGAAAGGCTCAGGGACTTGGGTCTTTTTAGTCTTGAAAAAAAGAAGACTGAGAGGGGATCTTATCAATACTTATAAATACTTAAGGGGAGGGTGCCAGGTAGATAGGAACAGTTTTTTTTTCAGTGGTGCCCAGTGATAGGACAAGAGGTAACGGGCACAAACTGGAGCACAGGAAGTTTCATCTCAACATGAGGAGGAACTTGTTTACTCTGAGGGTGGCAGAGCACTGGAAGAGGCTGCCCAGAGAGGTTGTGGAGTCTCCCACACTGGAGACGTTCAAAACCCGCCTGGATGCCGTCCTGTGCAACGTGCTGTAGGTGTCCCTGCTGTGGCAGGGGGGTTGGACTTAGATGATCTCCAGAAGTCCCTTCCAACCCTGACGATACTGTGATACTGTGATACAGATTGCCCCAAGTTTTTTGATTGATGCTTATCCTGTGAATGTCAATGTTCTTAATTACTGTAGTGCTCATTAAAGAAGTCAGGAAAGGAGATAATGTGGTCTGATAAAGGGAAATATTTTAAAATACAATTAATCATCTTTGGCATAAATTTCTAAGTCACTGGCATGTGATATGTGCCTATGCTAAGGATACATGAGATCAAGTACAATATAAGATATGCTATTCTTGCAATTGGTAAGTTCTGAATGCACTGGCAAATAAAACTAAAGTGTTCTTTTTCCTAGTCATAAGAACTTTAGTTATAGTAATTTACTTCTTTGATTGTACTTACTTCATGGTTGTTGGTTTTTTGTAGTTTCTGTTCATATTACTTGATTTCTTTGCATTTATACACTGCAACTAAAATGGGAAAATACTGTTTTAGCAATCTGCATTTGTTATTTTGAAATGAAGCTACAAAATGGTTACCAATTATTTTCTCCATAAATTCCTCAAGGAAAATTCTGGGCTTTTTAGGACTGATACCCAAACTGGTCTTGACTTTGCTTCTGTATATGAGCCTAACTTGAAGCACTTTAGAATTTTTAAGTTTGCAAATAAAACTGGAAAATAATCTGTCCACAGTGACAAAAAGAGTGAAATGAACCTAAAATTTTGAAGAAGGCTGAATATGGAGGAATTAAAACCATGTCATTAACTACATAACACATTCAGCATTTGTCCTTGCCTATGACAAATTCAGAATTTAAACACTGGTTGAATGCCAAATTATTAAGGATATGTCCATTGAGTTTGTTAAAAGTAGAATGAAGAAAGTTCAGAATTCTACCTTTTCCATTCATTTGCTACACACACAATGATCATTAAATGAACATGGAAGAAACTGCTATGGAGAGACTTGAAGTAAAGACTGAGGCAAAAATACATTATTGATACTGATATGCATATGGAACTATATAAACCCTGTTGATAATAGACAGCAACTGAAAATGCATTGCTTTTGTGTTCTGTTGTGATGTTGTGCAGTTGCTCTATGCCCACCTGATACTCACAATCCTGAAAACCTTTACCTCTGAAAACCATAATGAAGGGCAAACCAAAATGCAATTCCAAATATTTCTGCTGGAGCTGAGAACAGAGATAAATCTAATGTTATTCACTTGATTGCATTACTCAAAAATCACACTTATGTAAAAATCACAAAGCAATTTGAAAATATTTAATGAAGTAACCAGCAGATGCCCCTTGCAAAGCAGAAAATGCAGCTTAATCACAGACAATAAAGCTAATTTTAAACCAAAGCACCACAGAAATGTTAAAACTTCTTTGCTGTGGATATTAAAAATCTTCCCAGTACTCAGATAAATATTTTTATTTTCATAGTTTTTGCCTATGACATAAAGTATGCTTATATATCACAGAACTGACTTCTGCTTTTCATAAGTACATGAGAAAGGTCTTTAACTGGATGTAGTTTTAATAGCAAATTAAAAGTATGTCACCTCAATCCTATGAGATGCTGAAGATGGGTATTTTAAGGAGCCATAGGTTGCCTTCAATGTGCCATTTTTCACTGCCTTCCTCACACACCTCTTTGAAGGTAATCTCTGGCAGGATGTTATGCCCATGAAAAGATAATTAGCCTGATTTAGATTGAGATTTCAGGGCATTTGTGCATGACTTCAAGAGAAAGAGACATTGTCGCTTCCTGGCGATGGGCTGGGGGGTGGTTGTTTGTTTATTTTTTAACAGAGAAGATAAATCTCTTGTGGATTAATAGATTAGTCTGTTTTTCTTGGAACATTTTTGAAATACCATATTTTTATTTTCAAATGTTTAATTTCTTGCTCATTAAGAAATTCAAATTAATTAAATTCATTACACAGGAATGCCTTTTCCTTTGATGCAACGTTTTGTGGTAATTTTTAAACAAGTTTGAAAGCTAGGGTTCTGTGTGCTTTTGACTACTTTAACTTCTTTTTTCTTGGTCTTCTAATTTCACTACTCTTTAAGCAACTTGCTCAAAAAGAAACGATGTGCAAAAATTAATGTTTCTTCCTTGTTCTATAATTAAGTTGAAGATGTTCTTCAACTCCTTCCTGTAATGGAAGCCAAAAAATGTTGTAATGATAATAAACTGAATTATGTTATCAAAAAATATAAGATAGAAGGTCAGACATTTTCTTCTTTCTTTTAAAGTTTATATGATTTCAGTGAAATTCGCTATATTTTTTTAGTACAGATACATTTATAGCTGTATTCTTTTTGCTCTCCATGATTTAAAGGAAATAATTAGTACAGTGACAAGTAGAACTTTAAATAAATTATTTAATCTGGCCAGGATATTAATTTTTGAAATGTTAATACAATAGCTCCTTGAACGACTAAAGATTTCCTAATATTCTTAGAATTATGAAGTTGGTTTTAATGCGAGGAATATTTTAAACAAGTTTTTAATTCTCTCATCAAGAGTTATATAGGGTTTTTTCCCTCTATATATTTTCTGGTGATAGCCTCATCCAGATATTAAATGTGAAGCAGATATGTGCAATTTCAGTTGTAGTAGACAGAAAGCAATTTATAGAAATTTGGCTGACAGAGATCAGTGTGAATATGCCATTTGCAAAACATTTCTTTCCTCCTTGATCTTTGTCCAAGAATATTAGGGATTCACCTCCACCTACCAAAGGCTGAGTCTGGGACACAATATCTGACAGATACAGAATGAGAATAGTAGGGAAATAAAACCGTAAAAGATGGTGTCTTTTACTCCTTCAAATTAGCATTTTTTGGGTCTTATAATTATTTTTCCAAACAAAGTATTGTTTTGTCATTGCTATTCTATACAATTAATTGTTACATAGGTGAAGTCCTCTGTGAAAAATAAGGAAGTCTGCAGGAAATGGTAACCCCAAATGTATATACTTAAAACTAATTTGAAAAGTACAGGTATAATCATAATGACTTAAGCTCCTGCATGCATTTATCTGAATCAATCCAATGTTGAGGTTACCTGCCGTGAATTCCAGAATGAAATCTGGATCCACATGTCAGTCAGTTCTGGTCTGTTACAAGCTGGGTCTGTGCGTAATAAAAATTGTTGCAGTACTACTTTTCTTCCACTTCTAAAAATGTGCGTAACTTGCAAAGGATTCATTAGTTAAAACTTTCAAACAAATTTCAAGATGTCAACTTTTGTACATGCTGTGTTGAATAGTATGTAGCTCAATAAACTAGAATGTAAAGAACTCAAAATTATGACTGGTTTCATCAGCTGAAGATTCTATTATCCTTTGCTTGATGACAAATGAAATAAAAATAGCTTTGATGCTATCAATATTGCATGTTAAACTGCAAAAACATGAAACATGCATATTTTAATTACAACTGTTTATAACTGGGTTGATTTATTAGCAATATTTCAGGGTAGTTGACAATTGAAATGGAAAGTATGTAATACATTGTGCATTTTTGTTCAAGATAATCTTGATATTTTAACACGAGCAAGGTGTGTCTGAAGGATTTTTGTTGTTGTCAATTATGACTTGATGCTGTCCTGTAAAGAGACTGTAAAACAGCTTTTGGAGGTTTGTGGAATAGGGTGTAGTAACTATTTGTAAGGGTTTTGCAGTGTTTTGGGGGTAGGAAAGAATGAACTGATTTTCAAGACATAAAATATTATAAAAATATTAATGCATCCATGCTGATAATCTGAAATACATTACTAGTACTTGCCTCCTTTTGCTTTGGGCACTAGAATAAGATTCTATTGATATTTTCTATTAGAAAAAGGATAATCTTAAATCTACAAATAAGTTGCATCTGCACATTATTTTAGTCCAGCTTTTATTGCTGAGGACAGGTTAACATCCTTCCTTCTTTTGGCTCTGGGGTAATAAACCCTGCTGGCTGCTGCCATGAACCTACTGCTTGTAGTAAAATAGCCATTGAGACATTGCTAAAGAAAACTGTGGCCATCTTTTACTCAGAATTTTTAGTTTCTATTCATGCTGTCATTGTCTGAAATGTCTTTCTCATGCTGTGGTGAGGGTTATTTTGCTGTACCACTGAAAATTCCTACACCAGGAATTTCAATGCTGTGGCAAAAAATATTTTTTCCTTGGAATTCTGCTTTGTTCAGTATTGCTTCCATATAAGTCTCAAACTTCTTTTGGTATCTTGGAGAAATATAGATATACGGATCTATATCTAGATTTAAAAAGAGGATCTAGTCTTGTTTCTTGTCATAGAATAATTTAGGTTGGAAAAGACTCCTAACACCAAACTCTCCAACCGTTAACCTAGCACTGCCAAGTCCACCACTAACCATGTCCCTAAACACTACATCTACACATCTTTTAAATATCTCCAGGGATGGTGACTCCACCACTTCCCTGAGCAGCCTGTTCCAGTGCTTGATAACCCTTTCAGTGAAGAAATTTTTCCTAATATCCATCTTAAACCTCCCGTGGCAAAACTTGAGGCCATTTCTTAGTGTCCTATCGCTTGTTACTAGGGAGAAGAGGTTGACCCCCACCTCTCTACGACCTCCTTTCAGATAGTTGTAGAGAGTGATAAGGTCTCCCCTCAGCCTCCTTTTCTCCAGGCTAAACAACCCCAGTTCCCTCAGCCACTCCTCATAGACATGTTCTCCAGACCCTTCACCAGCTTCATTGCCCTTCTCTGGACACGCTCCAGCACCTCAATGTCTTTCTTGTAGTGAGGGGCCCAAAACTGAACCCAGTATTCAAGGTGTGGCCTCACCAGTGCTGAGTACAGGGGGACAACGACTTCCCTCGTCCTGCTCATGACACTATTCCTGATACAGGCCAGGATGCCATTGGCATTCTTGGCCACCTGGACACACTGCAGTCTCCTATTCCGCCAGCTGTTGACAAACACCTCTAGGTCCTTTTCCTCTGGGCAGCTTTCCAGCCACTCTTCCCCAAGCCTGTAAGATTGTATGGGTTTTTTATGACCCAAGTGCAGGACCCAGCACTTGGCCTTGTTGAAACTTGTATAACTGCCTTTGCCCATCAACCCAGCCTGTCCAGGTCCTTCTGTAGAGTCATCCTACCCTCAAGCAGGTCAACACTCCCACCTAACTTGGTGGTGTCTGCAAACTTACTGAGGGTGCATTCAATCCCCTCATCCAGATCATTAATAAAGATATTAAACAGAACTGGCCTTAATACTGAGCCCTGGGGAACACCACTTGTGACTGGCCACCAACTGGGTTAATTGCATTCATCACCACTCTCTCAGCACGGCCATCCAGCCAGTTTTTTTATCCAGCGAAAAATACATATCCAAGCCATGAACAGTCATGCTCCTGCATCTTTAAGATTTCCTACTTGAAGAATGTCCAGCCTTGCTGGACTCCCTTCCCCTTCAAGACTGCCTCCTAAGGGACTCTGTCAACCAGTCCCCTGAACAAGCCAAAGTCTACCCTCCAGAAGTCTAAAATAGCAGTTCTGCTAACACCTTTCCTTATTTCTCCAAGAATTGAAAGCTACCATTTCATGATCGCTGTGCCCAAAATGGCTTCCAACCATCATGTCACTCACAAGTCCTTCTCTGTTTGGAAGCAGCAAGTCCAGCAGGTGCCTTCCCTACTTGGTTCACTCACCATGTCAGGAATTATCTTCCATGCACTCCAGGAACACTCCTACACTGTATTGTATTTCCAGCAGTCATCTAGTAAGTTGAAGTACCCCATGAGAACAAGGGCTAGCGATTGTGAGACTTCTCCCAGCTGCTTATTGAATATTTCATCTGTCCCTTTGCCCTGGATGGGTGGTCTATAAAAGACTCCAACCATGATATCTGCCTTGTTGGCCTTTCCCCTGATTCTTACCCACAAACACTCAACCTTTTCATTACCATCATCAAGCTCTAGATAGTCAAAACGCTCCCTAACATATGGGGTTACCACACCACCTCTCCTTCCTTGCGTGTTCCTTCCAGAGTTTGTAGCCATCCATTGCAGCACTCTGATTCCGTGAGTCATCCCACCATTTTTCCATGATTGCAAGCATATCATAGTTTTCCAGCTGCACAATGGCTTCCAAGTCCTCCTATTTGTTGCCCATTCTGTGTGCATTGGTGTAGATGTTACTTCAGCTGGGCTATTGATCCTGCCGCCTTTCTTATGAGAGAAACCCTAATGCATATATGACTGTTCTGCAGTGCTCCCGTGGTTTCTAATGCACTGACAATGCTTGTCTTTGCTGTCCGTTGGTGCTCAAACAACATTCTAATTTTTCAAATATGCTTAAAATGCTTCTCTTTTCTTGTACACTGGATTATTTTTTTTTTATGTGTAGTTCATTTTTTCATAAGCCTTCATGTAGTGACTGAATAAGAGAGTTTTTACATTTCAAGGACAATAGATCAAATTACACTCCAAGACACTTAATTCCAGAGAAATTATTTACTGAAATATTTTTTGTAAAATAAGTAGAATAGCATCCTAATCAACACAGAGATTTATTTGAAGTTGTTCCTTATTTGGTCAAATTTTGTGTTCTTTTTTTAATTATTTTTAATTTAATTGCTGTAATTGCTAAGACCTTCCATTTTGCCAGTCTTGATCATAACAAAGATACAGAACAGCTCAGTCTCCTCAAGAGCCATTTTTGAATGACCAGCAATGAAATCCATAGTACTCTCCAAGTCACAACAGGCATTTCTGACATCTTACTGATCTTTGAATATCCTTTATTATTTCAAATGTTGATCATTTTGCTGTGAAGAAGGGTAATATGAGCTTGACAAAATTATTCTAAGTGAAATTTCAGTGCTCTAACTCCTTTACTCAAACCATTTTTTCACCTTATTTTGGTGATTTTCCTGTCCTTCTCTGTTGCCCATTCCCCAAGAATGACCTGTATCCTGTGCTGGAATTTAGAACTTGCATCACCTAATTCCCTTTGCTATATGTAGGAATTTTATTAGATTAATTGGAGGGAGACAAGATTAATCTTAATTTGTAGGTCTCCTTTTTTTTTTCTTTTTTTTTTTTTTATGTCTTGAAGCTTCCTATTCCAGAAACATATCTACCCTGGATGGTTCTTGGCCAAAATCAATGTCCATCGATTTTCCACTGATTATGACTCAGAACTGGGTCTTGACCATAACTGTTAATGACAGTGGTGTCTATGTTACTAATTCAGAGCAGGAGGGTCATCTAACTGAGCTGTTGAGACTCCTTTGGCTTTTTGTATCCATTGTATAGTGCATTGTATCCTGATATTCCAAAGAAATCTAAAATTCCCAGAAAATATCCTTCAGTCATACTAACTGAACAAATTTGACATACTGCCTTTTAGTTCCTGACTATGGTATGTGACAGTTACCTTCAAATGAGTAAAATAATAAAAATTATACACACAGTTTGTAATATTTAATACAAAATTGGCCTATTCTTGCAATCTAAGTGTCATTGTTTATACTTTCAGATATTTATTATTCCGAATACATACAAATATAGCAATTATTCGTACAGAAGCCAGTTTATACTCTGAAAGCCAATTCTCATGTTTCCTTGTAGCAAGAAACCTAGGATATTCTGTCTTCACAATTATAGTGGTCATTACCAACCTTTCAATGCAGGGGAATCAATAGTTTAATATGAAGTGTGAAGATTACTGTTAATGTTTTGAAGGAGAGCTGATAAGGAATGAATAGTTGTTAGTGGAATTTTCTGATTCATTGAAACTCTTAATGAGGAAGAATAAACTTCAACTAATTTCCTATGTCAAAATGATGAAAGAAGTTTCTAAATTATCATTATCCAAATGAAAAAGTTCCTTTTTAAAAAAAAATAAGAAAAAGAAAGAGTAATATATATTAAATAAGTATATGTACCTGGGGACTGTAGGAAAACAGTGAAATGTGTTTTTCAGACTTATTTGACAAACCAATTTCTCCATACATGCAGTGTTGGTGCTTACTAGTACTGTAACAATTGGGCATAATCTTTAGTGGATTTCTGCATAGGTACACACTTGCATTTTGCACTGTTTAAGTGGAAGCTTACCACTGTACTTTTCTTCAGACTAGAACACTGATATTTGAAAAGATGAGAAATGACTTTAAGCGTGAATTCACTCAAAAATTTAGATGAGTATTAATATATTACAACATTCCTGAATTCTACAGAAAGTGAAATAGGACACTCTTTCTCATGTTATTTTATAACATCAGTTTCATGATGGTGTAGAAATAGTATATCCAAGAAATAACTCATAAGCAATTTTATTGGCATTCTGTACTTAGGGTCTGTATTTCCAGTTGAATCCGTAAATCTCCTTCGTCTAAACCTGCAAGTATTTAATATTCAGGTGATCAAGTTTTGTGTCTTCTGCCTCTCACCCCTCCACATGCCCCATCTGGGAACATGAAAAGTTCTGTCTCTCTTAAATTTAATTCTAAGCCCATTTATTCTGAAGTGATTAATTGTAACTGTAGCGGTAGTTCAGTTCCACTTTTGTTTGAGGTGTTTTGTTTGCGTACTGTGTCCAATAGCGCTAGAAATATAAGCCTTTTCAAGTAGATTGGATGTTTCCAGGAACATAATGTGGTTCACAGAAATGAAAATAGTTAATGTTTTCTGGTTGATTTGATTTTTTTTTGTTTGTTTATCTTTTCCCCTGTCCCTCTGTTGATCTCTGCTAACTTCCTCTACTTACAGTTACCATTTCTCCAACCTAGAAAACTAGCTGAGCGTACTGAATAAAGTTCAGATTTTGCTGAATTGAATGTTATTCGTACTTTTCACAGCATCTTCAAACTTCAGTACCTCCCTAAAATTCATTATTTCATTTTTTTCTTTCTTAACCGCAGCAAAAATCTTTTTGGATGTTTGCCTTTATTCCACTTCGATTTCTGACAAATCCTGATTTTCTTAGCCTTCCAAATACAAGTATCTCTTTCTTGCAAGGACTGTTGTTCCCACCCTTTGAGTCCCTACCTAAATTTTACTGTTGTTTACTACTTCTTGTTTTTTCTTCTTCTTCTGCTATTTTTCAGTTCCATCACCAACATTTGCTAAGCTACCATGCTTCTCAGTTTTATTTCCTCTTCTCTCTTCTTCTGTATGTTAATGTACTGAACCTTGCCTGCCTGTTTTCACAGAAATATTTTACCGCCTAAGGATCTCTCTTTTTTTTTTCTTTGAAAAAATAGGTACAAAAAGAAAAGAAAAGAAAACAAAACAAAAACAAACAAACAAACAAACAAACAAACAAAACAACACTTTCAACATACTTACTTCTGGAAAAGTAATGAAAAAGGTCCACTTTTCTTTAGTTTTTAAGTTTATGTTCTGCAACAACATACAATATATGAAGTAATCACTTTGAACTGTGTGCACAGAGTACGCTGTCCTTTTAAAAAACCTTTTAAGTTCCCAGGCTATACTCACAGGAGGTTTATCATCTGCTTCTGTTTGTTTGGGGGTTTTTTTGCTGCCTCTTCACTAGTTTTCTATGCTTTTTGAATGTGGTCCTTACACCAGAGATAGCAGTCTTCCGTGTCTGGAAAGCATCTATCAGATGGTGATATAAATAAGAATACCATTTTATGTTTAGACAGCACTTGCTGTAAGAAGGATCCTGTAAGAAGGTGCTATAATGTAATACTAACACACACAAGTTACAAGTTTTTTGTCATACCAAGGAAAGAGGAATCTTGTGGAAACCAATATGAGATATGGAAAAATGTTTTCTATTCCTGTAGAAATACTTTGTGAATATTATTCCTTCTAAAAAGCAAATCATATAATACAGGTCAGTCATGAAGAAGACCATGGCTTTGTGAGGAAAAATCCAGCTTATCAACTCTTATCCTTAACTTTCTGATTATTTACTTTCAAAAAGCAGAATGGTTGAGTATCTGCCAAACAAACCTGTCCGACTTCTTCTAGAGTGAAAAGAAAAATAACTTTTCTTCAGCAATGAATGTACAGGCAACTTGGAACATTGCTTATTTGGTGAAAGTCTGTGAAATATTGTAACTGTACTATTGGAAACATCAGTGTTTGATTTTTTCCCATATGGTTTTTGCTATGAGTAACTGTTTAAGTTACAAAATACATCAAGAATTACAGTATATAAGAAGGAATAAATGGAGACTTAGAAGCCTAAACAACAGTAAGATGCAGAGCTTTCTTTTCAATGCTAAACATGTTTATAAATCACATTTATTGCACATGTGCATAAGAACCAATGGACAGCACTGTGTTAGGAGCAGGCAAACACATTAGTGAACAGCCTTTGCCCAATATAATTGCAAAATGGGAAAAACAAACAAAAAACAACAAACCCAAACCAACTACACCACGAAGTAATGGGCATACTGTGAGCAACACAGTGGCAGCAACTTTTCTTGTTCTATGAGCTACTGCCTATGATGGGAGGCTTATCTGAGGGTTTAAGTAAATTGAAAACAAAGGAGGTGCTTCTGGGGAAAGGACTGGGGTACATAAGAAGAAGAGCCATAAATTAAAGCTGAGAGGACAAAATCCTGTCTCCTCTGGCCAATGTAGAAACACAAGAGCTAGCTATGGCAGCAGAATGCTGTGATAGCACTGCACAGAGAAATCATTTTGGCTTCTTGAACATTACATTACCACGTTCTGTCAGCATCATTTTAATTATTTCCCTTTTTTTCCTGACACATAGTTTCTTGTTTGGCAGCAGGATCTTTGAAAGAACAGCTCGGCATACTACATGCTGAGTGTAGGTACAGTCAATATAGAAAGAAATAGAGAAAAAAGTCATATGCAAAGAGCAAAGAAAAAAAAAAGGTAGATTCCTGGGTTTACTGCTTCTGTTTCTGAAACGTGAATTGCTGATTGTTGTTTTTTTTTCCCCCCCCAGGTAAAACAATAGTAATTTAACCGCATGTATTTATGTGTGTATGTACTTGTATCAACTCATATGCATTTGTGTTTTATAAACTGTCAGTCAGGTTTGTCAAGGCATGAACAGTGATTGATATTTTATTTCCAAATATATGCAAATTGGTTTTAAACTGAGAAACAAGATAAATGGGCCAGATCTTCTACTGATGTAAATCAAACAGCCTTATTGACTGCAATAACATTATGCCAACTTAAATCATAAGGGTATCAGAACCATTTAAGTTTCAAAAGAGCATCTGAAAATTTTTCATTTTTTAAATATTGACCAAAAGCCTCTGTAATTGTATTGGTTTCAAGGGAAGATACTGTGCTTCTGGAAAAAGCCAGAATCAGTTTGGTTTTATGCTAGTACTGAAGCTTCTTTGATAAGCAATACAGACATCCCATCCCGGGCATCTGCTTTACTTGTCGTGAAGTCAGTTGCTTATCGGCTTCTTACAGGCTACACAGCAAGCTCCCACGGCATTTTCCTCTGGGATTCAGGAGCCCACGAGTCAGACAGAAGACTCTGGACCCCACTTTCTTACTCTCTCCTCTGCCCTCATTTGTGGCACACAACAACAGACAATGCCATGGCAAAAGAATATTTTCTGCAACACACAAGCGATGAAATAGTGCTGCAGGTAAAACTTTACTGCACATTACATTCTTGAGAAGAGCACAATCAATGAGGAAATAAGGAACCACAGGAGAAAGGTCATTAAGTGCTTGCTTTGTAAAAATTAAATGCACAGCTGATGGGGTTTTTTGTTTATAAAAAGAGAGACCTTGTTTAGATGAGAATGTGTAAAATTTGAGAACTTGTGTGAATTTTTTCAGTGGGAAGGACAGTGACAGTAGAATTTTAACAGTGAATTTCCTAACTTTTTTATTTAAACAAATGTCAACAAGATAAAAAAAACTTGTTGTTCTGTCGTATTTGACTACAGAGTGAGCCATCATTTGGATCCTTTCTAATATGAACAATAATTTAAATACGGGGATCATTGTTAATTTTAAATATTTAATATTTAAAAAAACATGCTCTGGCCTCTCAAGTTATTAAGAGAATGGAAGCAAGAAATCATGGCTAAGCATTTCTACCCAACTCTATATTATCTTTAATTACATCAGTCCCATACTACATACAATTTCCTATTTCACCTCTCAATGGTTACCAGAATGAACCCAAGTGAAAGTTGTGAATCCTTTTGGGTAATTAATACATACTCTGGATGTTTTAATTTCAGTTCTATCAGCAAAACAATTGGCTTAATATTTTTTCCCTCTTATTCCTCTTCTAACCCTGTTAAGGGCACAGGTGTGACTTAGAAATGGAATTTTTTTAAATGTTATTGAGGAAAAGATGGAAGAACGTGCTGGTTTTGGCTGGGATAGAGTTAATTTTCTTCAAAGTAGCTAGTATGGGGCTATGCTTTGGATTTCTGCTGGAAACTTTTGATAACACAGTGTCCTGGTTTGAGCGACACAGGACTAATTTCTAATACTTGAGAAGACTGCACTTTTAGAAGACTCTAGTGTCTGAACTTGTGAAAATACTTACTTTGTAGCCTGCTATGATGTGTGGGTTTCAAGGTCTCAGTGTTTTCGAGCTCACCAGGTGCAGGGATGAGGAGGAGCAAGACCTGAGCACTTGACCCAAGCTGGCAAACAGGATTATTTAATACCATGAACATCACATTCAATATAAATCAGAAAGTTTGCTGTGAAGTTTGGTCTCTCCCTTGATGGCTGCCATCCTGAGAACTTCTTGCCCCGTTGCTGGACCACTGAGCTCTTCCCTTCCTCCCGAATCTGTAGTGCTCGCAGTGTCTGGGAGTGCTGCACTGCTGGGAGTGCACAGCTTCCTATTGATAGAATTGGCTGAGTATAATCCTTGTATATTTTATATTGGTATTGGGATCAATATTGGTTCTTTAGTGTTAATAATGTTAATTATCTAATTTTATTCTATTATATCTGTTTATATTCCAGCCCCGGGCTTTCCTTGTTTTTTCCCAGTTCCTCTTCCTGGGTGGGGAGAGGTCATTGGGTGATAGAATGATTGCCTAGATGACAATAAATTGTTATGTGTTTCTCAAACCATAACACACAGGGATGTGAGCAGTGCTTGCACAGTCAAGGCCTTTTCTGCTTCTCACACCACAACGCTGGGACAGCTAACCCCAACTGACCAAAGGGATATTCCATACCATGTGATGTCATGTTCAGCAATAAACAGCTGGGGGAAGAAGGAGGAAGGGGAGAACATTTGGCGTGATGATATTTGTCTTCCCAAGTAACCATTATGCGTGATGGAGCCCCGCTTTCCTGGAGATGACTGAACACCTGCCTGTAACGGGAAGTGGTGAGTGAATTCCTTGTTTTGCTTTGCTTGCATGTGTGGCTTTTGCTTTACCTATTAAACTGTTTTTATCTCACCCCATGAGTTTTCTCACTTTCACCCTTCTGATTCTCTTCCCCATCCCACTGGCAGGGAGAGAGCCAGCAGCTGTGCGGTGCTTAGTTGCTGGCTGGGGTTAAACCACAACAAATAAATGGCATACTTTTTAAAATTGAAATTATACAAAGGAATAAATTTGTTTCAAAATTTTTAGAAGAACCCATTATTTTTATTCTGTTCCAATATACATTCTCTATATTCTCCTAGCTGTTATAAAATCCAACTTTTTCATTATCCATTGATCTCTATCTGGAGTGTGTCTCTATAACCATGACACTGTCTTCTCCCAGTAATTACACTGTCACAAGCTGTTATTTTTCACTCTTTTTCTGTTATTCTTTGTAGGAGGAGGCTTGTCGGAGGAGCAGCAAGCAGGTGACTGATACAGAACACAGTGCAATCATAGCTGAAAGCTAAGAGTGAAATTGGACAGTCCTAATAAATTCATTAATTAGGTTATGAATACAGTTCCCTACTAGTTAATGGAGTATAAATTAAAAGTCAAAATGAAAAACTGAAAATCTGAAAAATTATCTTAGGTTTTTAATGGTCCCCAAAAAGGAACACGATGCAATAAGTTAACTCCATAGTGGGTCATCACTCAGCAGTTGTAGAATGCTCCCATACAAGTCTTCCCCACTGGCAGGATGTGGCTTGCTGAGGGTACAGGATCCAGTCTCGGGCTTGGTTCCTGAGGGTGTGCACTCCAACAAATATAGAGTCTGCCTGTTTCTCCTGGTCTTTATGCTCTCTTTGCCATTCCCATTTGACTAGACCCATCTCTTCCTATCTACCAGCTCCTTGTCCTTGTCTGGTACTTCCTTATCTCACTTTCTGATTATGTCTCTGTTTCCTTCTTCCTCCATTTTGTAATCTGTTTCTGCTCTTGATGATATCAGCTCGATCATTTTTGCTTGTTTCTCTTCCATACTTCAGTGTAACTCCCCTCCCCTGCCTGCCCCTCTTGGCCCAGTCTTTTTGCCAAGCCAGTTGTAGTGCACTCTACGTTGTCCAATCCTTTATGTCTGATAGCTCTACCATCCCCTTCATTCATCTGTTGCTCCTTATGCTGTCTTACTCTCTCCCGCTTTCCAGTTCTTGCTCTTAGTCTTTATTTTTCAGCAGGTATAGGTACTGTCATGTATATCCTTCACTGCAGCCTACTTTCTGTCATAGCCCTCTTCCTTGTCCTTCACAGATGTCTGTGGTGCTAGTTTTTTCTGTCTGTATTTAAGTTGCTTCCTCTATGCTTGCCTGAGACATACCTGGCAGTTCATTTCTAGTGCTTGACTTAAAACAACTGTGGTAGGTTGACACTGGTTGGATGCCAGGTGCCCACCAAAGCCACTCTATCACTCCCCTCCTTAGCTGGACAGGGGAGAGAAGGTACAATGAAAGGCTCATGGATCAAATAAGGACAGGAAAAGATCACTCACCAGTTACCATCACAGGCAAAACAGGCTCGACTTGGGGAAGAAATTGATTTAATTTATTACCAATCAAATCAGAGTAGGATAATGAGAAATAAAAACTAAATCTTAAAACACCTTCCCGCCACCCTTCCCTTCTTCCCAGGCTTACCTTCACTCCCGTTTTCTCTGCCTCCTTTCCCTGGCAGCAGTGCAGGGGGACTTAGGTCAGGTCATCACGTGTTCTCTGCCGCTCCTTCCTTCTCAAGGGGAGGACTCCTCTTGCTCTTCCCCTTCTCCAACGTGGGGTCCCTCCCACCAGAGACAGTTCTCCATGAACTTCTCCAACATGAATCCTTCAACGGGGTGCAATCCTTTATGACCTGTTCCAGTGCAGGTTCTTTCCATGGAGTGTGGTCCTTCAGGAACAGACTGCTCCAACGTGGGCTTCCCATGGGGTCACAGCCTCCTCCGGGCATCCACCTGCGCCAGCGTGGGGCCCTCCATGGGCTACAGGTAGAAATCTGCTCCACCATTAACTTCCATGGGCTGCAGAGGGACAGCTTGCCTCACCATGGTCTTCAGCATAGGCTGCAGGGGAATCTCTGCTCCGGCACCTGGAGCACCTCCTCCCCCTCCTTCTTGCTGACTTTGGTGTCTGCAGAGTTTTTGCTTTCACATATTCTCACTCCTCTCTTCTGACTGCTGTTGGTGTTGCACAGTTTTTTTTCCCTCTTCCTAAATATTTAATCCCAGAGGCACTACTGCTGTCGCTGATGGGCTCAGCCTTGGCCAGCCTTGGCTCAGTCTTGGAGCTGGCTGGCACTGGCTCTATCAGACATGGGGGAAGCTTCTAGCAGCTTCTGTCCCCCCACTACCAAAACCTTGCCATGTAAACGTAATACAACAACTGACTGTGAAGTGTTCCTCTCAATTTCAGCTGATGTATAGCCAGTGTAGGCACCTTGTTTGAAACATTAATGGTGAAGTTTTGCACTGCCTACCTCTACAAATGTGATTTTTTTTTTTTAATTATTTCTTTTAGAAATAGTAAAAATTTAGAGGAAAAGAAATTCAACCCGGCTAAATGTTCATCATATAAAACTGTTAATAGTTTAAGTTTTGCACCATTATTAGCAACTGAAAACAGAATATTCTAATAAAAGTTGGTGGGAAAACTTAAGATGTATGGGTACTTGTCTATTTATATTATGTTGTGTTTAGCCTCTTGGCTTTAGTGTGACTACAGGACAGTAACAAGGACTAAAACAGAGACAACTTTGGGGCTTATGGGTAGGGAGTTCTGAATGCAATGGCCAATCAGAACATAACAAATGGCGTAATCAGTGTTTATAATGATTGTATAATGCTTATATAAATTCATGTATTCTGGCTGATAATAGCCTTCAGCTAGAGCACATGGATTTGCATTCTGAGTAGTTACAGAGAAATTGGCTTATTGGCTGAGACAATTCTATACCCATATAATGAAGAATAATGCATTTTCTTGTAGACTGCACAAAATTAATTTATAATACAGAATAGTTTTAAAATATGAGTATATAAAAATAGTACACTTGGCCTACAGCCAGCATTGCTACTTATATATTTTGACTGAATACAAATCCAGTTATTGAAGATTAGCTTCTGTCAGAATGAAGACTCAGTAGAAATACAGCTGATCCTGCTTTTAAGGAACTTTGCTGAAGTGAAACTTATAGAAGAATGGAAGATCTGGGAATAATTTGTGGATTGAAAACCAAAATAGCATGAGTAGCTAATTTAAGTTTTCTGTACATAATATAGAGCAGAAGATGTTTTCTTTTCTTTTTTAGTTGTGTTCACCTGGTGTTAGTGGTCCTCTTTGAAATTCAGCTTCATATCTATTTTAGTTCATTTGTACAGAAAACTGTTTCCAAACATATTCGATTAGTTGATGGACCCGGTGAATGAAGTGCAGATTTGAAGATTTTAGCATTTGTTCCTTTTAATTTACAGTCTTGTACACCATTTGAGATAGTTCTCTGTTTTCTGAAAAGAAAAAATACATTAATACCTTTAAAATACCCCAATACTTTAAGAGTTAGAATACTGTCATTCCAATATTAGTAACTATTTTTGTATACCTGAAACACAAAACCAGGGTGTTGCTGCAGTTCCATTTTTCTTATGGTTTTAGAGCAGTTGTTATTTGGTCATCCCTTTCTTACATGTCTCAGCATAAACAGAGGAGAACTCTTTTCACTGCAGTGGTTTTGTGTAGTGTACAGCTCTGTTAATGAATGTCTAACATGCCTTAACAAAGTTTCCGAATGCAGTGAAACAGACCCTTTGAAATCATCAAGCTCCACTGAGGTGGATTTTGTTGCCTCAGTGTGGTTTGAATTTGTAAAGATGTGCACCTGTGACTTAGCTGTGGGAGGCTATTAGGCCCATGGAGGAATTGGAGAATGACGCTGTCCCAGTAAGGATTTGATGAGTAGAGAGGTCAGGAGGAGGAATTATATACCTGACTTTTCTTGAAGTGCAGACATTTTCAGGCAGACCTAGACCGGTGAGTGGTGGTGTCACCCAACCATCATGTTCAAAATCACTTTGACCTGGGCAAAGAGGAATGACACTGTGTTTATTCTTTCACTTTTTAATTTCTTATATTATCCATTTTTAAAAACGTCTGGTCTCATTCATTTGGACATTTTCTTACCCAGAAGGGAGATTTATTTTTCCTCTTACTAACTACTTTGTGCATTCTAAGAGAATTAAGAAACTTTTAACTGCATCAGTGGAAATTATTTTAATGTTCTCCAGAGTGCCTTGTATTACACAGTCATGCCAATGTTTTTTCTGGCTATTGATTTACTAACTTTCAATGAATCCTATAAGTTATGAGATGCTCCCAAAGTCAGGAAAAGATATAAAAAAATAAGGAAGTCTGTGATTTAGGCTTGATGATCATATAATGTGGAACCAACTCAGTTCCTAAATGAATACAGTTGGAATGGTCTTCCCAGAACACTCCCGAGAAATGCTGAAAGCAAGAACATAACAACTTGTCACTTTTCATTATAAAAAAGGATTTGAAAAGCATACCTGGTGAAGATAGCCTTATGGTAACCAAAATTGTTCAAAAAAATAATATGGAAAATAGAACAGAAATCTAGCTATAATAGTTGTTTTATAAGTTTATTTTCTTATGTTTTCACCCTCCTTCATATTTCTATATACTAAAGTTCTCATGGGAAATTACATTTAAAAATAGAAAAATAATAATAAGTAATAGATTTTTTTTTAATAAGCTTAAGTTGTCATGCCATGTTAGAGTAAATTCTGGAAAGGACAATTGTTTTATCAGTCTTTTATCCAACAGTGTAATGCTTTCTGAGCACATTTGCTTCAGAAATATATGGTATAATCATACTTTAGCCAATATCAACTAACATGTATTCTACCAGATACCAGGGGTTTCTTACTTTGCTTGTAATTCATATATGATGCCTGCTAATATCTGCATCAACTTATACAGTACAACTTAATGGAGTGTGCTCCTCAGATATCTTGTAAGTATTCTATTTTTAAAATTGTAGGAAAATAGTATATGTGTATGAAATGAATGATTTTACTCTTAACCAATATGGAGTACAGGATCCTAAAAAAAAAAATTTAATTGTTCTGCCAGTAACTTATTCTTTGTTTAAAATGGTGTATGTGATTAAATTCCAACCTAAAGCAATTTTGATTAGACTAATGAAAACTAATTATTATCATTTCCAACCACATCACGAATATCAGTTCATTAATTTGTCTGCTGTGCATTTACCACCTGCCTGTACATGGCAACAGAATTTTTTGGGAAGTTGTCATGTTACAGACATAAATGATATTGTGGTAGTGACAAATTACGTGAGAATTATACAAAGTAAATAACTGAATGACCAGACAAAATGCTATCGATCTTTAGAAATTCATTGTACATCTTGCCAATGTCCCTGTGATAAATATATCAATATATCCCTCTATTGTTGTATAGACTTGGCATTAACATGGCATGATCATGATATATGTAAGACCAAAGAAATGGACCATAAGAAAACAGTAAGATTCATGCTTCTTTCAAGACAAAACTGAAAAGGAGGAATTACTATTATATAACCATAACTGATTTTCTTCTACTTTCAATTGATCAGTTTCTGGATGTAACGAGCCTGAAATGCTTTAATAGCATTGATTCCCTGGTACACTAATTTATCATTTTATTGAGAATTTGTAACAATATTTTTTCTAACGGAAACAGGAATATTATTTTACATTATAAATTGCTACTCATTAAATACCAGATAATTTACTTTTACTTCATTTAATTCTAAAAATAGAACACAAAATATTTGAAGGGCATAAAAAATTCTAAACATATTCAAGAATGATAAATTTATCCCCAAGTAGTCAAAACCCTGGCTTATCAAAACACTCAAATGAGATAAGGAAAATTCTGACAAACCTGTATGTAAATATGCCCCTCTCACTTTTCTGGTATTACTGAATAGTGCTGTTATAGCTGTCTGTCTTCCTTACATTTTAATTCTTATCAAATCTTGTTAAAAAAAAATGTAAAAAATAACCAACCGCCACTAAAACTTTTCTTTGAATGAACTGAAAGTGTTGATCAAATATGATGGACATGTACATGTCAAAAAATTTTACTAATTTTGGAAAAAATTTTGAATGTCAGGATATATGTAAGGGAAGATTTGCTTTTTTTCCCTTGTTTAACTTAATACAAAATATTTGAAATTTATTTTGGCTGTTGATTAATTTACCCATCCTCAACAGGCATGCTGATTAATGAATATGACTCTGAGTTATCCATTGAGCTTCTAAAAGACTAGAGAAATGTGCTGGAGTTTTGTAAAAGTATTAAATATTCAAGTGCCTTCGTTGTTTATCTGTCTGATGCTATTTTTGTGTGAAACTTCATGACATCTTGCTTGTTGTTTTGCCCTTATCTGTAGTAAATAGAATAAGAGAGTCTGATTTTTTGAAGACTTTTTACATTACTAATAGATCACCACATGAATAGCTGCATGGATTCCTCAGAAATAAATGTTAGATTAATTGAAGGGGAAAAAAACATTTGGGGAAAATGTCACTTAGTTAAATGGCTTAACTAAAGATTTTCAGGAAAGTGACATTTATTTTCTACTTTCTTTGACATTGTGACTTCATTTTGAGAGAGAACTAGGTAACTTTTTGTGAGAGGCCAGTGGGCAAGTACTGCAACATACTAGAGAGAATCAAATTCAGAAATGAATAGCTTAATAGTTAAGAGCAATCATTATCTGTCAAAAGTCTATAGCTTTGGAGATAAAATAGACTGTTGTCTCTCACTTAAAAGACCATAAAATTTGTATATAGGCATTTTCACCTAATGACTATAGGACCAAGAGTTCCCATATTAGACTTATTTCCATTTCAATCACTGAAACATGATGCATGACTTCACTTGGATTAGAAGTCTAATGGGACAAAGTCAAAGGCTCAGCCTTTGATTTTATGGGGGTTACTCAAGTAGAGCACTTTTATGTTTTAAGGTAGAAACTATTTTCTGGATATATTAGTGCAGCTCACACATACAAATAAAATTTACATGCTCATATATTTGCATATATATAAATAGACACATGAAACAGTGCAGTTACACACAGGTAGATAACAATAATTTATAAGTAGGAGGAAGAGGAGATTTTGTTTGCTTTAAAGAGGTATCTGTTATACTCCTAAAGCTAGTCAAAATATGCGCATTCCCTCCACTGACCAAAACTGATCCCATCAGTGACACTGGTGGCACCTCTGTGATAACATATTTAAGAAAGCGTAAAAAAAGCTGTGCGGCAGCTGTGAGAGAAGAGTGAGACTGTGTGAAAGAAACAACTCTGCAGACACTGAGGTCAGTGGAGAAGGAGGGGGAGGAAGTCCTCCAGGTGCCAGAGCAGAGATTCCACTGCAGCCTGTGGAGAAGACCATGGTGAGGCAGGTTGCTCCCCTGCAGCTCATGGAGGACCACAGTGGACAAGATGTCCACCCTGCAGCCCATGGAGGACTCCACACCAGAGCATGTAGACATGCCCTGAAGGAAGCTGTAGCCTGTGGAGAGCCTGTGCTGGAGCAGGCTCCTGGCAGGAGCAGCGGCCCATGGAGAGGAGCCCACACAGGAGGAGGTTTTCCGGCAGGAACTATGGCCTGTGGGGAAGCCATGCAGGAGCAGCCTGTTCCTGAAGGACTCACCCCATGGAAAGGACCGAATCAAAACCTCCCCAGTCAAAAACAAAAGATGGATCATTGTTATAGGTGACTCACTTCTGAAGTGAACGGAAGGCCAGATATGTAGACTGAACCTGCTATACAGGGAAGTTTGCTGCCTCCCTGGGGCCTGGGTTAACGATGTCAAGAAGAAGCTTCCCTCCCTGGTACAGCAATCAGATTATTATCCCCTTTTAGTTTTTCAGGTAGGCAGTGATGACGTAGTGAGTAGAAGTCTGAGGGCAATGAATAAAGACCTCAGGGCCTTGGGACGGCTGGTTAAGGGGTCGGGAGCACAAGTCCTGTTCTCCTCTATCCTTCCAGTTGTGGGGAATGATGAGGGGGTAAACAGAAAGAGCCAGCAGGTCAATGACTGGCTCCGAACCCGGTGCTACCGGCAAGGTTTCAGGTTCTTTGACCACGGCCTGATCTACAGAACACCAGGCCTGCTGGTAGCAGATGGGAAAAGCCTATCTCACAGGAGGAAAAAGGTTCTAGGACTAGAGTTAACAGTGCTCATTGAGAGAGCTTTAAACTAGATTGGAAGGGAGATGGGGATGTATCTGGGCTCACTAGAGAGACGCCCGGCTGTAGTAGCTCAGCACTTGTGGGGCAGACTGCTAAAATTTTTGAGAATCGGAAGGCCCACTACCCCTCTAGGGCAAAAACTACATGCTCGTTGGCCTCTCTGAAATGCCTGTACACTAATGCACACAGCATGGGAAACAAACAAGAGGAGTTAGAGATCTCTGTGCAGTCACAGGGCCATGATCTCATTGCAATTACTGAGACCTGGTGGGATAGCTCACATGACTGGAACACTGTCATGGAGGGCTATGTTCTCTTTAGGAAATACAGGCTTGTGAGGTGAGGTGGTAGAGTTGCTCTTTATTCTTTATAAGAATGCTGTCAGTGTATGCAGGGATGAAACGAGGAAAGCCAAGGCAGCCTTGGAATTGAAACTGGTGAGGGATGTCAAGGCCAATAGGAAGGGTTTCTTTAAGTATATAGGGGGAAAAAGGAAAACCAGGGAAAATGTGGGCCCACTGTTGAATGAGACAAGTGCCGTGGTGACACCTGATGCAGAGAAGGCGGAGTTGCTGAATGCCTTCTTTGCTTCTGTCTTCACTGCTCGGGCCAGCTCTCGGGAGTCCCAGACTTTGCAGGTAACAGAGAAAGTCTGGAGGAAGGAAGATTTTCCCTTGGTTGAAGAGGAACAAGTTAGAGAACAATTAAGTAAACTGGATACCCACAAGTCCATGGGGCCTGATGGGATGCACCCATGAGTGCTGAGGGAGCTAGCGGAAGTCATTGCTGGGCCGCTCTCCATCACCTTTGAAAGGTCCTGGAGAACAGGTGAGGTGCCTGAGGACTGGAGGAAAGCCATTGTCACTCCAGTCTTCAAAAAGGGCAAGAAGGATGACCCGGGAAACTACAGGCCGATCAGCCTCACCTCCATCCCTGGAAAGATGATGGAACAGTTTGTTCTGGGCGTCATCTCCAAGCATCTGGGGGAAAAGAAGGTTATCAGAAGTAGTCAACATGGATTCACCAAGGGGAAGTCATGTCTGACTAATCTGATAGCCATCTACGATGGCATGACTGGATGGGTGGGTATCTTATCAATACTTATAACTACCTAAAGGGAGGGTGCCAGGTAGATGAGAAGAGTCTTTTTTCAGTGGTGCCCAGTGATAGGACAAGAGGTAACGGGCACAAACTTGAACATAGGAAGTTCCATCTTAACATGAGGAGGAACTTCTTTCCTTTGAGGGTGGCAGAGCACTGGCACAGGCTGCCCAGAGAGGTGGTGGAGTCTCCCACACTGGAGACATTCAAAACTCGCCTGGAGGCCGTCCTGTGCAACGTGCTGTAGGTGTCCCTGCTGTGGCAGGAGGGTTGGACTAAATGATCTCCAGAAGTCCCTTCCAACCCTGACCATTCTGTGGTTCTGTGACCCATGCTAGAACAGTTCATGAAGGGTTGTTTCCTGTGGGAAGGATCCCACACTGGAGCAGGGGAAGAGCATGGGGAGGAAGGAGCAGCAGAGATGCCGTGTTATGAACTGACCGCAACCTGCATTCCCCATCCACCTGAGCTGCTCATGGGGAGGAGGTAGAAGAGTTACAAGCCCAGTTGAGCCTGGGAAGAAGGAGGGGTGGGGGGAAGCTGTTTTGAGTTTTGTTTTTATTTCTTACTATCTTACTTTCTTAGTAATCAGCAATAAATTCAATAAATTTCCCGAAGTCAAGCCTGTTTTGCCTGTGACATTAATTGGTAAGTGACCTCCATATCCGTATTTTGACCCGCAAGCTTTTTCATCATATTTTCTCCCTCTGGTGTTGAGGAGGGTGAGTGATAGAGCTGCATGGTGGGCACCAAGGTCAACATACCACACTATGTTACAAATTCTGTAGACCCCTTTTTCACTAGTTCTATACTGTATTAGCTTCACTTTTGTAGGTAGGCATTTCGTGTTTCATGTATGAGGAGTTTATAGTTATATTGCCAGCTGAGACACATAGGCATATTTTTATGTTACTGGGAGAGAAAGAGCTCCACTTATCTGAGATCCATGTGAGGGGAGGACTTCCAGCATTCAGTCAAGTGTCTAGGAAGCCCACAATAACATTCAAATCTCTGTTTTCCTTCTTCAGTTCCAAGCAATGACGAAGTGAAAGAAATTACATGTTCTTATTATGATACTGCTTCCTTCTGTTAATTTGTGTCTAGCAATGTGTTATGGATTTCAAATTGCAATGTTAATGTGTTGGTTTTAGCATTATTTTTTCCCCTTGTATAAATTATAGGTATAATTAAAAATTTAATTAGTCTGTAAAATAACCTGGCACTATGGCCTCAGTACTATTTCAATTTCTTTACTAGAGTAGAGTAGAGTAGAGTAGAGTAGAAAATAGAATAGAATAGAATAGAATAGAATAGAATAGAATAGAATAGAATAGAATAGAATAGAATAGAATAGAATAGAATAGAATGTTTCAGAGTAGGTTTATGCTTGTGTCTCTTTGCTCTGTCTTAATTATCTAAGTGAAGATTGAAGTTTTCCAAAATTTCTTTTCAGACCATATAATTTCCTGAATATATTGTGTATACATAGCTGAAATCTTAGCTCTTTATATGTTAAAATTGTGATGTGATGCGTTATATAATAGAACCTACTAGGGAGCAGATGTCTTCATTTATGTATTTTAATTTGCTATTTGCTACATATATTGTGATTTAACTTTCTCCTATGAATACTATAAATGTAAGAGAATCATTTAGAAATATGCTGACAGTCTTCGTGTCAGTCTAAATTAATGTTTTTTCTGTACTCCTACAATAGCAGAACACTGTCCATTGTTGTCTTACGACATGAAGCTCAATGGCTTGTATGGGAAAATTCATCCTAAGTTACCTCTCCTTGACATTTGACTTGATTTTCTACTCGGAGAAGGAGCTATTCAAATACCCGTAACTACAGGATATTCGGCATTTTGCAACTGTCTCTCTTTTTAAATATCTTTTTTCAAGAATGATCATTCTTGGAAATGAAATTCAGAGCAATTAATAATATTTCAGGAAACACTAAGAAATGTGGGCATGACTGGTTACTGTATTTCTATGTAATAGCTTTTTTGTGATATCTTGACAAACTTAGATTGCATCTCAATAAAAAAAAAATACAATTTTTATCATACTGTAAAAAGGTGAAAATTTCTTGTTGTTACTATTAAGCAAAATCTTTGATAGATCACAGTCTAGGGCCTGCTGGCCTAGAATGTGAATGCCTTTTTATTGTAGATAATGAAATTTTCTAGTCTTAAGCTGCACTTTCAATACTTGTGTATGTTTTTACATTTAAATGTTTGTTTCCATATGTACATACAGAATTGAAAACTTTAGGTCTGATTTCAAAGAGTCGGTTGGAACTAGATTACAAAAAGGGAATGTGAGGATCCAGACTGAGGGTTACCGTGTTGTTTTGATTAGTACTTTAAGAAAAGTATTGCAGAGAACAGGCTGGGGAAGATAGTTAAAACTGCCATAGATGAGAAGAACAACTAGAGTGTAGTAATGTGAACCTACAAATAAGGATTAAGGATTATAACCACCAGAGACATGGCAAATCTTGTCACTCTACGGCTGGTACTTTGTATTGGTTTCCATGTTGTTTAGGGCATTTGCTTGCTTGCTTGCTTTTGTTTGTTTTACCCACATGGTTCCCAAATAACATGTCAAGCTAGCCTTTGCTATTTGTCATGATCTTGGCAAATACAGAGCTCACAAGGGAAAAAACAGTCTAGTTGTTGATCCCCAGTTGCTTCTGCCAGAGTAGAAATCACACTGATTTCTTCAGGGAAAAGAAATGGAACCCAAATCCTTTTCCTGGCAGCATCCCTATTTTTGTGCTATATTTGTAACTCTACACTGATAATTAGAAAGTCTTCTGTTAAATAGTAGCTTTTGAAGGCAATTTTTCCTTGAACACCAAAAAACAAGTGAACAGATGGGAGAAAACAGGATAACACAAACAGAAAAAGGAAAAGGACTAGAAAGAAATTACATTTTTGAAAAAAAATGCCATATTCCTAAGTTCTCTACTATGAAACCTTGCCATAAATTTGATAGGTATTTTTTCTTTTTTAAAATCCTTGGAAAGTCCAGGTAAAATTGAGTAAAGTGCTGCTTATGGCAGTCAACTGTAATAAAAAGATAGGCAGGCTGATCAGTAGTGGCTGATTCAGAACAGGACTTGCAGACAGCACCTTCAGAATGTATCAGGAGGTTAAATACTTTCTCATTCCAGTCATATTTACTGCTCTCTGATTTGATTTCTTAAGCATACATCTTCTATTATCATGGGTAATACGAATAAAGTTTTTTTCTCAGTAGACAGTGATAAATACTTGTTGGATTTAATATCATGATGATTACACCTTAAGTGACAATTTTGAAAGAGTCTTTTCAATAAAAAGCTCTAATTTCATTACTTCTTTAAATTTCAAATTTAAGTGATTACTACGATGTCTGAATCTTAATTTCTTGTGGAAAGCAGACACATTTTCATTCCTGCAGCTGCTTTTAAAATGCAGTTAACTGTCAGCAGAAATGTCAAATATTTCCTTTGCTTTGTTCTCATGTGCCTTCATGTTTTGTATCCTTTTGGAAAGTTCGTGTCTAGTACATACATTTGAAGTATTAAGTACAAGAGGTATAGACTGATCTGTCATTCAGAATCACCTTTGCAGAAGCTTGCAAAGTAAAATCAAGTCACATCCATCTAGTTCCTGACACATTAGACACTCTTGCTTTGATAACCTAGCCCTTCACAGTTTTATCACTACATGTACCAGGTTTACTTCTTTTTCTCTTCCTCCCTTTACAGAAAAAGAAAAAATCTTACAAATAGATTAGAAAAATTAAATTATGTCCACCTATGATCAGGAAAAACGGGGTCCTATAAGCAGCCTTGTTTCCCACAGAGGTCTGCATTCCTAGTAGTGTATACTATAAGTTGCATTACTAAGGGAACAAAGTTAAAGTTGAGTAGGGAAGTGTAACTTAAATTCAAAGCTTGGTTAATGAAAAAATTGTCAATTATACGTGTCTGATTTAGAAGGTGGTAAGATGGCTCAGCAACAGTTCTGTGATATGATCACGTAAACCAAGGATTAGATAGTAGTTCAGTGAATTTTATGGTTTATGTGTTAAATCAGATTAATTATAAAGAAAACCAAAGCAAATTCATGTGCTGATGACTTGTGTTCAAGCAGAATTTTTTGGCTTTGTACCCATAAAATATGTGTATCTCCTGAAAAATACTGACTTCTTAATAGTTTCGGGTTTTTTTTTTTTTATATTAACCTCTTAGTATTTCAGTTTCAGTTGTTTCTACTTAGATGTCCCAGTGTGCTATTTTCTAAGAGAGAAGAAAAGAGAACTATTCTTTCAGTTCTTAAAAGAGTTGACTGACTGACTGTCTTTAAAGCAGTAGACAACCTATATAGCAGCTGGAGCAGGGCAATGAGGAAATGCTGGAGAAAAATTGCCAGTAGCCATGAAGCCATTTCAGGAGAATGAGCAGTATCTGCCAGCTAGTACATCAGTTATGTTTTTTGGAAGTATCTGAATGCAACAGTCAAAAGTTAGCACCTTACTTAGTAATTACCATTTGAATGAGGGTTGGTTGGTTTGTTTCTCAATGGCTGTTGTTTATTTGTCTGAATTTCACTCCAGGGTCAGCATTACATCATATAATTTGATCTGTTTTCCACACCAGAAAATGAATGCTAGAGTATGGATGGCCTCTTAATTGTAATTTCCTGAAAAATAGTCAGAAGACCATTCCAGGACCCAGAAAGAAAAAGTGTTACTGTCATTATTTGTGCTACATCGGTTAAGCCGGTTTTGTAGCCTGTTTTTGTTACCCTGGTCTACAGCAGAAGAGAAACCAAAAGGCTGAGTGAAAATTGTGATTCTATTCAGAAGCACAAGTAGGGCAAAGGATTACTTAGTTCATACCTCTTAAGAAGTGATCTTCTGGCTTATTCAGATGCATTATATCAGCAAAATATGAATTTTAAAAAAAGAAGTTCTTATGATAAATCAAAGAGAAAGATCAGGAAAACAACATTAAAAAAAATTAAGAATTATGTGTTGAAAGGATGTTTCTGGCCTTTCTGAGCAGAAAATGCCCTTTAATGAAGCAAAAAAACGAAGCACCTTACTGGCAGTGACTTGAAGACACTGTGGTAGATTAACTTGTGTGAAAATTCTTCACCATTCTGTGAAGGATTTGGAAATAGTGCTGCAGGAGCAACAGAGCATTTTCATTGCCCCATTCTAAAATAAAGAGTTCAACCTTTGTGAGTTAACTGTTAGAAATTAAACTCTTCAGGCATAGTGAGGTATAAAGGTATTGCTAATGCCAAAATCATAGAATCATAGAATCATAGAATGGTTTAGGTTGGAAGGGACCTTGAAGATCATCGAGTTCCAACCCCCCTGCCACAGGCAGGGATACCTCTCACTAGACCAGGTTGCCCAAGGCCACGTCCAGCCTGGCCTTGAAAACCTCCAGGGATGGGGCTTCAACAACCTCTCTGGGCAACCTGTTCCAGTGCCTCACCACCCTTAAAGTGAAAAACTTCTTCCTAATGTTTAATCTAAACCTGCCCTCTTCCAGCTTAAAGCCGTTCCCCCTCGTCCTATCACTACATGCCCTAGTAAAAAGTCCTTCCCCAGCTCTCCTGTAGGCCCCCTTTAGGTACTGGAAGGCCGCAATAAGATCTCCCCGGAGCCTTCTCTTCTCCAGGCTGAACAGCCCCAACTCTCTCAGCCTCTCCTCATAGGAGAGGTGCTCCAGCCCTCTGATCATCCTTGTGGCTCTCCTCTGGACGCGCTCCAGCAGGTCCATGTCCTTCTTATGTTGGGGACTCCACAGCTGGATGCAGTACTCCAGGTGGGGTCTCACGAGAGCGGAGTAGAAAATGTCATCCTATATTGAAGTAAAAGTAAAAGTTGCACTTGTTATGCAACCTCTCCTGTAGAAAAAATTGTTTATATTCCACTATAAATGTGAATGATTAAAATTAAGTATTTAAAGATTATCATAAACAGAGGGAAGTAAAATAAGCTTCAGTGAGAATTGCTTCTGATTCTTTGCTTGTTTTTTAGAAACAGGACTGTATTATCTTCTTCCTGTCTAGTTTAATTAGGTAAGGTTCTGTTCAAATTGATGTTTGTTCAAACTGTGTCTGTATGTCCTGAGTAATAATGAATAGCAGAAAATGTGTGATGCTTTTTAATATTGCATAGTCTCATATTAAAAATTAAATTTCCATAATAGGGATGTCAGGTGATAAAGGGGCACAAGAGCTGTTAGAGCTCAAAGATTATTTAAGATTAAAAACCACAAAGTGCATGTATCTTAAGCCTTTGATATGGGCAAATATAGCAACTATTGAAGGATTTTTATTTCAAGAAGCCAAACAAAGTTTATAGGAAAAAAAAAGTTGGAATTAAGACTGTCTGCACGTAGGAGAAGTTGCCTGATGAATAAATATGTTTGCTAAAGCAAAGCATGTACTTAAAATATTCATTAAGATGAAAAGCTTTTGGAGAAGCATCCTAAACATCAAAAGCAAAAGGAGAAGGGAAGAAAACAACTCCGCAGAAACAAAAGATAATGGGGAATTTCAAGAGAAAAGTGTAAATCCAAAACATTCCCTTGCTGGTATTAACCGTTTTTCTCTTGAAGTCTCGTAGCCTAATCTTTTTCCTCAGTGTAAATGATGCAACAGTAGAGTGTTCTTTAGGTGTATCCAATGACACCTCTCTGATCCATTGACATCATAATCTTCACAAAGTAATGGCTGTTTTCTTCTAGCATCTCAGCAAACTTTTAATGGAAAAGATCTATAATGAGGTTTTATATTTCTAGGCTTCATTACTTTTTATGAAGCAAAGCAAAGTACACTCACTGGAGTAAAAAGATAAAAAAAAGTCTTAAACAGTTACAACTAAGTAAGAACTACGGAAATAAACCAACACATTTTCAATATGTACAATGGTGCTTTTTTAACTTTGATTTTAACTTGTGTGCTAGTTTAAAACATGTACATTTCCTTGAATATGTACATGTACTTTTGATAGTGTTCATAAAGTATGTTTTCACACTGCTGAAATTTACAAACTATCTGATATACCTTGTGCAATAAGTTCTCAGGACCAACGTCATGCAGCTATCGGGCCAGGACTTTCAGTTTTCTAGATCAGCTGCTAGACTCTTCGAAATCCTCGAGAAAGTGTAAACTCAGGGGTCTCCCAAAACTAATGGTACTGGTAGTTCTACGCTCAAAAGCCTGTGAAGGAGCTTTCTTGACAAAACAGTCTCTGAAAGCAATGCCTGCATTCTAGCAAAAGTACAATACAGGCAAGCATTTTGTTAGAATATATGAAGGTAAGATTTTACCAAATTATTTTCTGTTGGAAAGTATTTTACATGTTGTAACTATTTAATAAATGGATCAATGAATTTAGTGGAACAACTCATGTCCATGTTTGTAGCACTGAGATCAAGTATAATGAATGTCAGTGACACTTTGACAATTTTCTTTCAATTATAGAATCATAGAATCATAGAATCATAGAATCATAGAATAAGTGAGGTTGGAAGGGACCATTAAGATCATCAAGTCCAACCGTTAACCTACCCTGATTTAAAAACACCCACTTCTAAACCATGTCCCTAAGCACCTCATCTACCCTTTTCTTAAACACCTCCAGGGATGGTGAATCCACCACCTCTCTGGGCAGCCCATTCCAATGTTTAATAACCCTTTGAGTGAAAACATGCTTCCTAATATCCAATCTAAACCTGCCCTGACATAACTTGAACCCGTTTCCTCTTGTCCTATCACTTGCCACGTGGGAGAAGAGGTCAGCCCCCATCTCTCTAAAACCTCCCTTCAAGTAGTTGTAGAGGGTGATAAGGTCACCCCTCAGCCTCCTCCTCCCCAGGCTAAACAACCCCAGCTCCCTCAGTCGTTCCTCATAAGGCTTGTCCTCCAGACCCCTCACCAGCCTGGTAGCCCTTCTCTGGACACGCTCCAGCACCTCAATGTCCTTCTTGTAGTGAGGGGCCCAAAACTGAACACAGTACTCGAGGTGAGGCCTCACCAGTGCCGAGTACAGGGGGATGATTACTTCCCTACTCCGGCTCACTACACTATTCCTGATGCAGGCCAGGATGGTGTTGGCCTTCTTGGCTGCCTGGGCACACTGCTGGCTCATACTCAGCCGGCTGTCCACCAACACCCCCAGATCCTTCTCTGCCAGGCAGCTTTCGAGCCACTCCGCCCCCAGTCTGTAGCACTGCATGGGGTTGTTGTGACCCAAGTGCAGGACCCGACACTTGGCCTTGTTGAACCTCATACCATTGGCCTCAGCCCATCTGTCCAGCCTGTCCAGATCTCTCTGCAGAGCCAATCTACCCTCAAGCAGATCAACACGCCCCCCCAGTTTAGTGTCGTCTGCGAACTTACTGAGGGTGCACTCAATCCCCTCATCCAGATCATTAATAAAGATATTAAAGAGAACCGGTCCCAGCACCGATCCCTGGGGGACACCACTTGTCACTGGACACCAACTGGATTTAAGTCCATTTATCACCACTCTCTGGGTACGGCCATCCAACCAGTTTTTTACCCAGCGAAGGGTACACCTGTCCAGGCCACGAGCAGCCAGTTTCTCCAGTAGAATGCTATGGGAAACGGTGTCAAAAGCCTTGCAAAAGTCCAGGTAGACAACATCCACAGCTTTTCCTTCATCCACTAAGCGGGTCACCTCATCATAGGAGGAGATCAGGTTTGACAGGCATGACCTGCCTTTCACAAACCCATGCTGACTGGGCCTGATCACCTTGTTCTCCTGCATGTGCCGTGTGATGGCACTGAGGATGATCTGTTCCATGACCTTCCCAGGCACCGATGTCAGACTGACTGGCCTGTAGTTCCCCGGATCCTCCTTCCGGCCCTTCTTATGGATGGGTGTCACATTTGCCAACCTCCAGTCAGCTGGGACCTCCCCGGTTATCCAGGACTGTTCATAAATGATGCAGAGTGGCCTGGTGAGCACTTCCGCCAGCTCCTTCAGTACCCTTGGATGGATCCCATCCGGCCCCATAGATTTGTGCACCTCCAGGTGCTGAAGCAGGTCCCTCACCATTTCCCTTTGGATTACAGGGGCTTCATTCTGCTCCCCATCCCTGTATTCTAGCTCAGGGGTTAGGGAACTCAAGGAACAACTGGTCCTACTGCTGAAGACTGAGGCAAAGACAGCATTAAGTACCTCAGCCTTATCCTCGTCCTTGGTCAATACGTTACCAGCCTGGTCTACTAGAGGACAGAGATTATCCTTAGTCCTCTTTTTATTGCCAATATATTTATAGAAACTTTTTTTGTTGTCCTTGACAACAGAAGCCAGGTTTAGTTCTAGCTGGGCTTTGGCCTTCCTAATTTTTTCCCTACATAGCCTCACTACCTCTTTGTAGTCCTCCTGAGTGGCCTGCCCTTCTTTCCAAAGGCCATATATCCTCTTTTTTTCCCTAAGCTGCAACACTAGCTCCCTGCTTAGCCAGGCCGGTCTTTTTCCCCAACGGCTTGTCTTCCGGCACATGGGGACAGCCTGCTCCTGCGCCTTTAGGACTTCCTTCTTGAAAAACATCCAGGCTTCCTGGGCTCCTTTGCCCTGGAGGACTGCCTCCCAGGGGACTTTTTCAACCAGGCTCCTGAAGAGCCCAAAGTCCGCCCTCCGGAAGTCCAAGGTGGCAGTTCTGCTGACCCCCTTCCTTGCTTCTCCCAGAATTGAGAACTCTATCATTTCGTGGTCACTGTTGCCAAGACGGCCTCCGACCATCACATCCCCCACAAGACCTTCCCTGTTGACAAACAACAGATCCAGCAGGGCACTTTCCCTAGTTGGCTCTTTCACTAACTGTGTTAAGAAGTTATCCCCAGTACCTTCCAGGAACTTTCTAGACTGTTCCCTCCCTGCTGTATTGTATTCCCAGCAGATGTCCGGCAAATTGAAGTCACCCACGAGGACTAGAGCTCGCGACCTTGAGACTTCTCCCAGCCGTTTATAGAATATTTCATCTGCTTCCTCATCCTGGTTGGGCGGTCTATAACAGACTCCTACTACAATATCTGCCTTGTTAGCCCTCCCCCTGATCTTTACCCATAAACACTCAATCCCATTATCACCATCTTCTAATTCAAAGCATTCATAACACTCCCTGATATATAGGGCCACACCCCCGCCTCTTCTTGCTCACCTATCCTTCCTGAAGAGTCTATAGCCATCCATGGCAACATTATAGTCATGAGAGTCATCCCACCATGTTTCTGTGATGGCAACTACATCATAATTACCCTGGTGCACGATGGCTTCCAGCTCCTCTTGTTTGTTGCCCATGCTACGTGCATTAGTGTATAAGCACTTCAGGTGGGCTATAGGTCCTTTCTCCTTTTTACTGGAGGGAGCTAAAGTTCTGCTATCCCCAGACATCTTCCTAAGGAGCCCGGTTACACCCCCTGTCTTTTCCAAGTCTAGTGCCAGCCCACCAATTTCAGGATTTTTGCTAGCAACCTTGGATCTATCCCCATCCCCCTTCGAACCTAGTTTAAAGCCCTGTCAATGAGCCCCGCCAACTGCTGCCCTAAAACCCTTTTCCCGCCCCGAGACAGGCTTTTGCTGTCTGTTGCCAGCAGGCCTGGTGTCCTGAAAAGCAGCCCATGGTCAAAGAACCCAAAATCTTGCCGACGACACCAGTCTCTGAGCCAGGCATTGATTAGCTGGCATTTCCTGTTAATCTTCGCATCCATCTTTGCAATTGTTGGGATAGAAGCAAACACTATTTGTGCTCCTGATCCCCTGACCAACCGTCCCAGGGCCCTGAAGTCTCTCTTTATTGCCCTCAGACTCCTTACTGGAATTTCATCATTACCCAACTGAAAAACCAATAAAGGGTAGTAGTCGGTAGGCCTAACTAGGGTAGGGAGTTTCCTCTGGACATCCTTAACCTTGTCTGCAGGGAGACAGCAGACCTCCCTACAGATTGGGTCCGGTCTACATATGGGACCTTCCACTCCCTTCAGAATCGAGTCCCCTACTACAAGGACCCGTCTTTTTTTCCTAAATGATGATGTTGTTATACGAGGTGTAACCTGTCTTGGCTTCAGTGGCAATTCAGAGTTTGGCAAGGCACTGTTATTGTCATCCTCCACTTCCCTTTCCAGAACATCATATCTGTTCTGTAACAGCACCTGGGATAGTGTGGGGGTTTCCTGGGAGGCACGCCTGCCACGTTGGGTGGGGACTTGTTGCCACTGGCCCCTGTCTTCTGAATCTTCACGTTCAGATTCAACGCTAGAGGGTGTTGGGCTCATTGTATGTGGAGCTCGATCTTTCTGGGGGGCTTCTCTCAGGGAAGACAGAGAGAATCATGTGATTATTTTAAAATATGCTTCATATTAATGAATTATTTGCAAACAAAAGCAGTAATGAAGTACAAGTTACAGAATTAGGTTGGGGTTTTATTCTTTGCCTATGTGGGATAACCTTATTTCTTTTGACTTTGTTGTTCACTGTGTCTCTTTGAATAAATGGTGAAGACTATAATAA
The DNA here is from genome assembly GCA_017639485.1 of Pluvialis apricaria. Classification (NCBI taxonomy): domain Eukaryota; kingdom Metazoa; phylum Chordata; class Aves; order Charadriiformes; family Charadriidae; genus Pluvialis; species Pluvialis apricaria. The sequence goes on from CM030007.1 coordinate 108,612,851, forward strand.
ATTCACATCATATTTGCAGAACCTCTGCCTAAGACTGAAGGTCATTTGGGTATGAGGCTACCAACAATTTCCAGAAAGGCACTCTCGATGTTTATTGTCTGGATGCCAATTAAACTGAAATACATAAATTAGCTTATGTAGAATATGGATCCATGCTAATCTTGTACAGAAACAAACATCTACTTTTTGATGTATGGCTTTATGAAAGGAGTCAATTCACATACCAGAAATATTTTTGATACTCAGTTTACACTGTGCATTTCTTTGGTGTGCCACTACATTAACCTTTTAGTCTTATCAGTGAACATTAAAAGTGTTGCATCCATTAATAGCAAATAAAACCATTTGTCCTTCACTGTCAAGGAAATAATGTAGGATCACCTTGAATTCATGAAATGACTACCTTCTTACAACTCAGCCATAAGTCTGGATTATTCATTATGCATACAGAAATGTACTGCTTTATGAAATCTTAACACAATATCTGACACTGCACTACATTGTGGAAGCCCTTACCTTGCCCTAATTTTGAGAAATAATCATTAAGGTTAAAATGCCAAGGAAATGCAACTCAGATCTAAGAAGAAAAGTGTTATAAAAGAATAAGTAATTGTAAAATAAAACTTTATTGCTATACACAAAAATCCCAAACAAACCCAGACATAGTGAGGCTGAAAGTATGTTCTCCATCCACATCAGTTAGCCTTTAAAAAAAAAAATCAAGACTTTTAGAGTAAAAACATCTCCACTGCTCACATACTCATCATTCTCATTACAAGATCTTGCAAACTAGGCATGCGTTAACTCTTTTTTACTGAAGGTTCCTAATTACAGGGCATGCCAGATGTGGAATGAAGTAGATTTTCTAATTATCGATCATGTATAGACCCATAGCAAAACATGCATGTAGGGTGCGATGTGAGATATGAGAGTGGATTTTAATTGCTTTAGAGTTCAGTCATGATCTTGCAATCTCAATGCTGTATACACAGTGATGACATGAGGTTCTGGAAGGTGAGGGATAAAACTTCGAAAGATCTATGCATTATAAGTCTTTCTGTGCTTATATTAAAAGTTGGATAGGCATCTCTATTTGATTTACAGTGCTGTTAAAACTCAACTTTCTACACATCTGGTGGCTTGGTTCCCTTTATGTGAAACATGGTCTGTATATCTGGAGGAGACACTAAGATCAAAGTTCTCCCAAAAAAAGAGCAAGAGGTTTTGACTCATCTCAATTCCACATCAAAAAGCTGGAATCTGAAATAAATAAATAAATAAATAAATAAATAAATAAATAAATCCCAGTCAGCTCTTAGCAATTTACATATAGACATGATTTTAAACATGTATCTATCCTGAATCCCTCCGTAACTTAATAGGCTTGTGATAGACAAGCCTTGAAACAACAGATCAATAAGCAAATGTATAATTTTTGCAAACAAGCAGAAGAAAACAATTCAGAGTATGAGAAATGCCTAAACATAATAATGAAATATTAGTTCTACGTATTAAACCCGCCCATGACTTTTCAGTTACTTTGACTTTTCATTCAGCTATTGCAAAGTCCAGAAAGGAAGTTTGAAAGACTTGGTTATGTACGACCCATGATAAGCAGCCACAGATGCTAAACCAGAATCTTTAGTTTAAAAATATAGTAAAGGACTCTATTGCTATTTTCTGTATTTTCCCTCATTTTGATATTACCATTTTCTAATATATTTTAGAGTATATTTCTCATAATGACAAATAAAAAAATATTTATGCATATACATACAAACACAAAATTAATATTTCTTGTGGGGATTCGAAAAGGTGTATGAGATCTTCCAGCCCTTCTTCTCTACCAGATCACTCTTGAAGCATATTCCTTTAATGATATTTCACGTTACGGGCAATTTCAAAGACCAGCTAACCTTGCCATAAGGAACATTTCCTCTTGCATTTCCACTTCAAATTATGCTGGAATATTTCTTTTGCCTCTTTATTGTCGCTTTGCTTAAAGGGATTTTCGTTTCTGCTGGACATATTTCCTGTAGAAGTATCTTTCTCCACAGAAAGAAAGAGGCATAAAGGGAACTTACATTTTGGCTGTGTTTTATTCTTTTCTTTTCAGTTTCCTCATATTTGGAAAATGAAAACATGGAAAAAGAGAAGAAAAAAGAAAAAGGAGAGTTTTGTTTATTCCTTTAACAATAACACTTTGTCCTCTTCACTGTAGCTCTAGTAAGTAAATAAAACTACAAACAAAATTAATAAACCTCAAGCAGCTTCAGTCAAAACTGTCCCTAATTGAGTTTTTGGCTCAATTGTTGCAGCTGTTTCAGCTTTCCTGAGAAGCACAAGGAGTGAAAAGAGACTATAAAAATTAGGAAAATTGATCACTTAGATGAGTGGTTCTGTCCATGCCTATTTGTAATTCTCTGTCTGTGGGGACATCAGTGTACCAAGGAGGAACAATAACAAAGAATAACTTGGCAATTAATACATTTAATATATACATTTTTTTATTATTGTGAAAGAAGTATTCTAAATCACATAAATAAACTTGACGACTATCCAAAGGATTGAATCTGCACTGGGGACCTGTAATGCATGTTTCCATACACTGTATGGATGCTTATTTCAAGACTGTACCAGTCTCCGTGCTGGCAGAGTTCAAGCAAAGAGCTGTTATTAAATATAGGACTGTGTCAAAAAATCATAGAACAGTTTACATTGGAAAGGACCTTAAGGATCATCTAGTTTTAAACCCCCTGCCATGGGCAGGGACACCTCCCACTAGACCACGTTGCTCAAAGCCCCATCCAGCCTGGCCTTGAACACCTCCAGGGATGGGGCATCCACAACCTTCCTGGGAAACCTGTTCCAGTGCCTCACCACTCTCAGAGTGAAACATTTTGTCCTGATATCTATTCTAAATCTACCCTCTTCCAGTTTGAAGCCATTACCCCTCATCTTATCACTACATGGCCTTATAAAAAGTCCCTCACCAGCTTTCTCGTAGGCCCCCTTCCGATACTGGAAGGCTGCTATAAGGTGTCCCTGGAGTCTTCTCTTCTCCAGGCTGAACAACCCCAACTCTCTCAGCCTGTCTTCATAGGAGAGGTGTTCCATCCCTCTGATCATCTTTGTGGCCCTCCTCTGGACCTGCTTCAAAAGGTCTGTGTCCTTCTTATGTTGGGAGCTCAGAGCTGGATCCAGTACTCCAGATGGGGGTCTCACCAGAGCAGAGTAGAAGTGCAGAATCACCTCCCTTGACCTGCTGGCCACGCTTCCTTGGATGAAGCCCAGGATACAGTGGGCCTTCTGGGCTGCGAGTGCACACTGCTAGCTCGTGTTAAGTCTCTCATCAACCAAACCCTCAAGTCCTTCTCCTCAAGGCTACCCTCAACCCATTCTCTGTCCAGCCTGTATCTGTGCATGGGATTGCCCCAACTGACGTGCAAGACCTTGCACTTGGCCTTGTTGAACTTCATGAGCTTCACACAGGCCCATTTCTCAAGCCTGACAAAGTCCCTCTGGATGTCATCCCTTCCCTCCAGAATGTCAACTGCTCCACACAGCTTGGTGTTGTTGGCAAACTTGCTGAGGGTGCACTCTATACCACCGTCCACATCTCCAACAAAGATGTTAAACAGTACCAGTCTGAGTACTGACAGCAAGTGAGGACCTGTGAGGTCACTTGCAGAATATGATTAACTGAAGTCTGAGCAGTAGACTGAAGTTTGCAATTTATTCTAGCAGACCTTGAGGTCAGGAAAGAGTTGTATTTTTTAAAAAAAAAGATATTTCTTCCTGTTTTAAGGAAAGAAAATATGAATTGAAAGAAATTAGATTACCTTACTTTAAAGTAAGAGACTAAGTAAATGACTTATAAATCAACCAGACAACTTTTTTTTCCTACTGGTTATTTGTGTCTGTTCTTTATTTCAGACCAAAATTGGAGGTGGATCCAGGCTCTCTAAAAACTTTAACCATTTAATTTCAGGTAGAAACTATTTCTCATGCCATTACCACCTGAATTTGAGTGTAAGTCTATTCTCAGGCTTTAAAAACTCTGGTGAATACTGAAAGCAGAAACAGCAGAGAGAAAATGTGTCCACCTGGCTGAAAAATCTTATTCCCCATTGCTCTCCATTCCCTGACCTTGAAACACAGTCATAATAATATTGGTAAGTAGACTGAAGACATGAAGAAACTTAAATGTCTTAATCATCTTAGAATAAGTCAAAAGCACATAAGAGAATTGAAAGACAAATATAAATGGAAAAAGAGATTTGGGTCACATAGGGCTGGGAAATATGAGTCAGAATGGTTGATAGACCATTCTGTTTGAGAATTCACGTATATGGGTCATTTTCTTCTAGCCATCTTCCCAAGTCTCCTGAATGGAAGTCCATATACAATGCATAATTTGTACTTAATTTTTTTTCGCAAGGGTAACTATAATTAATTCTTGCACTGAGTTGCAGCAATCATCTAAGCTTAAACAGCACTTAGGTATTCCTGTTCGTATTCTTTTCTAGGGCTCTCTTTAAAACAAACAAACAAAAAGTTGTGCATGTAAAAACATCTCTTTTAGTAGAGACATTCTTGGTGGAATAAATAAAAGGTATATAGAGAAAGGTTAATTCTATTAGTTACCTGAACTCAAGGAGACCTCTATAGTGAAACAGTTCCTAGACAAAAATTTAATGTGTACCTGTAATATTTGTGAAGGACATCTAATAGTTATCAGGAATGGTTGGTTACAAAAGAGCTTGAATGCATCACAAAAGGGCACTGCAGGAACAGGAGCAGTCTAAATACATTGTATGAGTTGCCATCACTATACTAACACACTGATTCTCCTAGTCAGTTGCCAACCTTACCTTGACTCAAGGGATTCTGTGCAGTCATCCATTATATGATAATTTTCCAACTCTCACTTTAACAGACAACTGGAGTTTCTTTCAGTCTCAACTTCTTCATTTTCTTTCATTACTCCACTATAATATCATACATTGCCATATTTGTAGAAATTATCATGAGGGTTATAAAGAATGAGTTCTTTCCTTCTCTGTGATTTTATTTCACTGGGATTTTTTCACTTATGAACAAAAAAAAATTCAACTATAATTCACTTAGGGAAAATTGACTAAGTGTATAACAAATGGCCTAATAAATAAGCAACAGATAAATAATTTTGATTATTTAAATATATGTACAGTAGTAACTAGTTATTAACTTGTACTCTTTTGAAGACAAAGAAAAATATACAATTTTGGAAAAAATATTTGCTGTTTCTTTGTGGTTTTGTTTTGTTTTTAATTATTACTTGCATTCACATAACAGTACTTTGTTTCATTTATAGTTGAGAAAAATAGTATATGTACCTAGATTTGTTCTCCATATGGGCAAATTTATATAAAAGATTAGAGTAATAGGTCTGGATGCTTAGAAATACTGGACACTGTTTCTGTACCATGCAATAGGTACTTCAAAGCTGATTTCCATAGAGCATTTTGCTTGATAGCGATCACAAACTGGTAATTGACCCACTGTATGGCTTTATCTTCTGATGTCAACTTGCTTCAGCTGCAACTGTGAATAGCATATCTCTTGAAGATGGGTCTCATGAAGGCAAAAAGGCTGTTTCCTAGCATCATGGTGAGGTCAACAATGAATATATACATAGACTCCTGAAGCGCATTTTAAAGGTATCGTACAAGCGGGAAGCCTCTGTTACATGAATCTCGTTATTGCAGCTTGAATAAAGCAAAAGCCACTAAAGAGTTTCTGCAGCACCCTCACAAAGGAGAGTATTTCAGCATTTAGTTATGGAACTCGGCAATGGATATTTTATTTAGGATTTTAACAGAGCATAACTAAGTTTCATTTTTGGACACTGACTAATGATTCTGAATTTTTTTAAATATATTGTGTCTCATATAATGCTTCAGTTTGCTTTGACCTCAGCTGTCTTGCCACAGGGGGCAGTTTATAAATATTCTATGGCAGTCTGTAACAAAATAAATGTGAAAGCATCTGCATAATTTCTGAGACACTGGGCTACCTAGGATAATTTAGGGCATTTATTAAAGAAAGCTTCTCCATTTATAGGTGTTTTATAGTTCATTTTTCTTCTTATGACAGAGGACTTCTTTTCTTTATTGAAAACCCAATGTGTTCCATAATAAAGGTTCTGTTCAACACTGAAAAATAACGCTATGGCAGTGATAGGTCCCTAAGGTCAGCTCTGTTGGATAGATGTAGGTCATTGTTTCTCATGAAAGAGAATAATTTCTAGAATTCTATTCGGGTTTAGTAGTTAAAAAAAAAATTCTACAATCAGTGTCTCAGTTTGCAATCTTTCTCCTTCACATGAACCAATGCTTTAAATGTATAAAAGATGTAAACAGTTTAAAGAAAAAAATCCCAAGTCTCCAATCTCACAGAAATTGTATTATCTGCAAAAACTCCAGGAAAAACTTTTGGCTGCAATTCCAAAGGACATTGAGTTGCTTTCTTTGCTTTGGAGTGTAATTGAGGCCCTTCCTCCATTTCGGTGCCAGTGAACCCAGTTTTACAGCATAACTTTGCAGCGACTTTAGGCAATATATTTGCAGCTACCAGAATCAATAGCACAGTTTGTTTTCTTCTGCTTACCTGTGACACCAATGTTTTTAATTTCTGCTTCACAGTCCTCGGAGATATGGAGCAGGAATGAGGAAAGGAAGTAAGAGGAATAAAGGGTGTTCATACAGACTTCTGACAGTAGTTGGAGCCATTGAAAGTGTTATTAAAACCTAATGAACACCATCTCTTACAACCTGCTTCCACTTTGTTCTGTAAAACCCTCAAATCTTTTAAAAGAGTGAGAGGTTTTTCCTTCTTACATAGATTTCTTGTAAGGGTATTATATTTCAAAAGGGATTAAAACCAGCAATTACAAAAAGACAGAGATTCTGGCTCAAAAGGACATTCCATGTTAAGATCCAATAAGATTTATGCAGGATTGTTGCATTTAATTTTCTGTGCATTTCCTTTTCTTATAATAAACCAAGTGAAAAGTATATCGGTGGTGCTTAATAGTTCTTTTGTTTCCAAGATAAAGACTACAACAGGCCCTACCATAATTAGACACCAGGCTTATTTAAAAAAAAAAAAAAACCAAAACCAAAAAACAAAAAACAACCAGGAATAAAAAGCTATATAGCAATTATTAAACATTAGAAAGTGAAATGTTGGTCTGTAACCTTCATAGCACATTCTGGCAGCAAACAACATCAGCAAATATTTTCACATTCCCATACACACAAAAGCAAAGTCATTAACTTAAAGTTAATGTCGCTTGAATTCAATTCCTATCAACAGCCTTGGCAAAAAGCAAGGGAAATCAAAGTGTTAAGCTAGTCTAACTGCAACCTTTCTGTTATTCTAGGCAACTGAACACTGCAAACAGCAGTAAAAAGGAAAATAATAACTTGTTTTTCCCTTTACCTGTACCTCTTTATTTTTGCCAGGTGGAGCTTGCTGATATCTGAAGGTCTAGGTGAACATACCTTTATTTACTAAGCAAGGTACAGATAGCTTTCATAGACAGGTAAGCATCAACCTTTTACTTCTAACTCAATAAACTGGAGACAAATTTAGAACAGGGTGAGAAATTTAACATTTAGCTTACTATGTATAATGAATAAGAAAGATTGGTCAGACTAAGTGCTTAAAACAATTACATGCAATGTTGAAGTGGACAGTATAAAAATTAAGTCTTTTTTTTAGTTGCAAATTTTCATTGATTGTTTCTGACCTCTTCTAAGATTAATGCTTCCTCCAAACACCCTTTTAAAGGGAAAATATGGATAACTACTCCCTGAGCATATGCACCAACATCATCCCACTAAGAAAACAAGAATGACTGCATGGGGAGTGCAGGGGCCACGCAGCCAGGGTGAGACCTGCAAGGGGCTATGCCACAGTGTTCTGTGCCAGCAAAAAGGACTGTCATCAGAGTTCAGCATAAAATGAGAGTGCCACCACCTTGTAGGCAGAGGTCACTGGTGTTAGGGAACACAAGCTGCTTCAACACAGATGGTCACTCATAGATTATAACAATCCACCCTCTACTGTTAAAGGCTGCAATCAAATTCCATCTGCTTCCAGACTTTCGGAGCTCCTATCCCAACAGTGCAGGTTCTTGCACTAGCATAGGAAGAACCATTTTCACATCAAATGTGCAAAACATCTCTGAGAAGAAAAAAACCCAAGAGATTAACTTGTGTAAAAAGTGCAATCTTTTTCTGTGTTTCAAAGAACTATCAATCATCAATTATTAGAGAAGTCTCTAATTTAAAAATAATAACTCTGAAATCCAAAGAGATGAGTTCCGCAGATGCTGGGCATCTGAACATTCAATAAAACTAAAAGGTTGTGATTTTCATGGGCATTAAACATGTATTTTAAATTAATACAGGATACCCATTTTTTGTTATTTCCAATATGCTACTTTATTAATCTGGAGATATATATCAAAGAAAAAAGCTAACCAATTGAAGAAAGACCGAGTGGCTTCTGAAGGAACTTCTATTGGTAGATTCGCTCCACAGTATCAGCTCTTTTTATTAGAAAATCCTTTTAAAGATAGAGAGGATACCATCTTATATCAGCTGCAGTACTCAAGTTCCAGCCATATACAAAATTCAAAGAAAATTTTCTACAAGGAAATCAATTTCATCAAATTTGGAGCCTGATCTTTCCGACAAATGACAAAACAGAAAAAATTATTTATGTTTTACACAGACATTGATTCTCATTTAATATAAACCAGTTAAAGTAACTTTAAATTACTTCTTTTCCTATATAGTCTTTTTCTTCTTTAAAAAATTCTTCAACACTTCTTAAATTAGTTCAACCCAATTTAGTTTTCGACTACACTTTCCATTGTGACAAACGGGTTCTGTTTCCAAAGACAACCCTTTGCTTTGCTTAGGCCTCGTGTTAAAAATACTGCTTAGATTTCCAACCTAACATCATATCTTAGGACTTCAATAAAAATAAAAAGATATCTACCTGCTGCAATATTCAGTTGAAGGGTCATTTCTTCATATGATCTGGCTCCTCTAAATCAGAAGGTAAGCTCTTTCAAAAATTTGAGATGCTTAACTGCTGAAGCAAAAAGTGTTGATCTGGGCAGTTCTTTCTACTATGCATAGATTTTTAAGGCCTTTAAAACTAGCTTTCCATACTACACTTAAGAAAATGATCCAAATTTTTTTGAGAGAATATTTGAATATCTCAGAAAAGAATAAAGACACGACCTCAGAACAAAACCTGTTCAGGATAAATGTGTTTTTAACACTGTGATTTTTAATTCTGTGAAGACAAGTGTAAACAGTCAGGATTCTTAATTTTCTCCTCTTGCTCCTATGTGAGAAGGTAAGCATAAATCAGAACCTATTTTATAGTTTATGAGCCTGTCTCCATTTTATTTAACATGACCTTCTGGCATCCTTTTTTGCCAAGCAGGGTTTTTTTTGTAAAGGTACTGTAAGCATTTATTTAATGTAACCTATTACACGTTTTGACACCCTGTGTGTGCCCCCTTTTGGTTAAAAAAGTGTTTACTAGTGGTTCTTTCGTGTTGAATTTTTGGCAAACTGGTATGAATATGTGTGACAGATGTGATAAAGTTTGGAGGTTAAAGTGGTACTCTTTCCAACAGAAAAAGGTCTCTAGTAGATTTAAAGGCTGCCAAGTAACTGAACTGGCATTTGTAGCCTAGCTAGCTGTCATATCATCTTGTGAGCAGGAATAATGCCATCTAAGCAGATGGTTATAATGCATATTGATGGCCAATGATTATGTATGTACAACAATTGGGGATGTTGAAGCTTTCACTCTCTTCAGCCAGAAGGATCAATCCATCCAGTGTTTTCGTGCACAAGATTAAGAGGTTTCCCTTATGCTTCATCTCACAGTTACTCTGGATTAATGTCTTTGCCACTATGTCCTTTTCCACAGCAGGCTGGCAAGCCAGTGCTATCCACTGGCATTCCGGTTAAGCACACCAGGTACTAATAAAGCGTGTCTAGTATATTCATCAAAAAATATTGGCCTTCCCAGGAGTACTAATTTGAATTACAGAAGTAAGAATTACTCTGAAAGGGAAATAAAATACTGGTTTATTTTAGATTTCCACAAGATGCTCACAAATTCACCAAAAACACAGCCTGTTCACAGAGAACATTCTAGTTTAATTTTAATACAGTGGAATGTCACAAGTGAGAACTACAGAAGAAAGTGGTAATAATATAATCAGTCATGCAGTAAAAAAGACTGCACTGTAAAGATTAGCTCATCTGATTTTGCTGACAAGTCTTGATGATGCACATGTTTACATGCTTGTATTGATATTCATTTTTGTCTCATAAGCAAGACCAAAGATATGGTATTCAGAAAGATTTGAAAACTAAAGGAAAGCTACTGAAGACAGAGGCATCTGAAAGGCAGGTAGAAAAGAGGTCCAGGAACATGTGGAACAGCTTTAGAGCTTCATAGACCAAAATAATTTTTTGTAGAACATGGGAAATTATTTCCTGTGACAGCTCTTTACAGATACAAGTATGACTGCTGTTACTAATATTTGAAGAGAAGGGAAGAAATATAAAAGGAACACACAACGTGACCAAGAAAGCTATCATAGTCAGTGTTATGTTTGCATTCAAGAGCATTCAAGAATATAAAATATGAGCCATAAAAAATTAGGAAAAACAGTGCTGTAACCTCAAAAAAACCCCAAACAAACAAAAAACCCCAATCAAAATGGTAGGCAAAAAGATCATTTCCTGGAGACTTGATGAGAATACCATTAATATTACTGAGATAAGCATCTAAAGGATCAAAACTAAAGTGCATAGAGCTACAATTTGTTAGCAGGAGAAAAAAAAAGAAGCAAATTTTAGAAGGGTGCAATAGGTTTTGCTTACTGTCTGTCTGCAGTGAGAAAAGAAAAAGACAAGACAACGTCCTGACAGTTTTGGGTTTTAAAGACAAGAAGAATGATTAAACATCACAGCAAAGAACAAAAGTAGTCAATAAGGTTTCAGGAAGAGAATTAGATCTGTTTTCACCATGTTGGCTTTCTGGGTCTGTGACAGAGATACTGAAGACCAATAAAATATGAGATTGGACATGAGAAATATGAAAGATTGATAAATTTAAGATTAATTTTGTTAGAAGTGGAGTTTAAATCCATATAAGCAAGTGGGCTCATTCAGGGAGGACTTGCAGGATGAAAGGAGACAGTAAATAATTGATATAAAGATAAAAAAGAGAACTAGAGAAAGACAGAATAATAAAATTTCAGAGAGTACAGGATATGAGTGAGGAAAAAGCAGTGATTTTATCGAAAATAGAGAAAATTAGAATTGATTATAGTCTTAGAAGCTTGCATTGAAAGAAGCCATTTGAGACACTGACAAGATAAGTTTTGATGACGTAAACAAAGAGATAAGTTTGTCTTGATCATTAAAGAGTGACTAGTTCATAATTAGCCAGTAATATTAGTAATCTCAGAAGAAACTTTTTGTCAACTTTTTTGGCTGGATGAAGAGTAGCTGTAAAAATATAACTTAATATATTTTGAAACTATATAGCATGTGGCTAAGTGATGTTTTAATTGCTGAAAACAGGAAACAATATTATCTGAAGTAATTGACAACGTATCAGTGAACAAAGGAAAAAAAAAGAAAATATAAACAAATGAAACAAGAGAGACATTTGTAGTAAGGGACAAGTGGGCTTCCTTCAACCTGCCTATGGTGCAATTAAACTTATCCTAAGGTAGAGATCTAAAATACATTTGACAGAAGAAAGTAAGAAGTGCCAGCTTTTCTCTGTCGACTAGACGAGATGGCCAAAATCTGTCTTAGGTCTAAAAATGTATGATGTAGATTTGTAAAATTAAAAATATAATTTCCCCCTAAATATTTACAAGTCTTTTATTCTTCCCCAAAAAGCAAATAAACTAAAACTGTGCTTGAAAATTTAAGAAATTAAAGTTTCAAATGAATCTAAGGGACAAATAAACTGTTCCACATTGTTGATCTAAATTTTGCCACAAGGACGTTAGAACAAAACAGCTTTCTTTTCCTTTTTTCCCCCATATCAAATTAAGCAACCCATTTTGTGCATCACAATGCACAATTCAAACACAGCTATATTAAGCAAAATGGATTCTCTGACAATTTAGGTGAGGAACTTAAGAACTTCCAATAGAATATTTGAAGGGTAAAATACCGTTATGGTGTACAGTCATAATGTTCATCACCAGTTACATACAGTGATCAACACAGATTAATTCCATAGGTAGTCACACTCAAATGGCAAAGTTTTGTTCTCACTTTGTAGCAAGAAGTTGGAACACTCAGTTTGGGCCAGACTGACCACTGAGGCGAATGACATGCTCTCCCCCACCTCTCTCTCCAAGTAAAGGAGGGAGAGAGAGAGACTTATGAGCCTAAAAACCCCTAAACTACTTTAATGAAAATATTAATAAAATAATAATTAAAACCATGAAATATATACAAGATATACAAAAACGTATGTAGGTCCCAGGATGATGATCATGTCCCTGGGAGGCACAGGGAAAGTCCAAGACAGGACTCAATGATGGATGCGAACCAGATTCCAGAATATCAGGAATACATGGATCATGATCAAAGGCAGAAGAACAGAGTGAGTCTTCCTCGGATGCTGGCTGTTGAAGAAAGAGAGAGCTGATGCTTTGATCCCTCAGTTTTTATACTGAGGATGAGGCACATGGGATGGAATACCCTGTTGGTCAATTTTGGGTCACCTGTCCTGCCTGCTGCTCCCTGCAGGTGTGACCCCTATACGCCTTTCTACTTCCGACCCTCCAATGGGGCAAATAACAAAGTTAGTTGACCTTGGTTGTTAAAGTAACAAGTATAAAAAGAGCATCTCTGCATACCATTCCTTGGCATAAATTAGAAACAATCAGGTCTTACCTCTTTGGGAGCGAACAGTGTCTCCACAACATGCTGTTAATTTCAGAGTTCAGTTAGTTAGAAAAGGCTTAGCTGCAAAGTAAAATTACTGCACAGAAAATTGGTTATGTTTTACCTTAAACCAGGACAAAGGTATAAAGCATCTAGAGCACATACTGAGTTATCAAATAGGGCTGAAAAAACATAGAACAATAAAGAGAATACTAGAATAACAAATACATAAATATTTTTTCAATCAAGAAAAAAATCCCAGAAGAGATTTCATTTTGTTCATATTCAACTTTTCAGAAAATTTCCCATTGTTACACTGATATTCGGTATCTCCATAGGTAATTTTTTTATTATTGTCATCACTACTATTTTTACTTTTATGCAGGCTAGTTTTATTTGATGATCATAGCACATCACAGAAAAAAATGTAAAATGGAACCAAAAGCTTGGGCAATTCAGCTTGTCTACAAGATTTGAAATTGCAGAATATAATTCCTGTGAGAATTTCCCCTTCCTCAAACTAGCAAACAAATATTCTTTTTAGTTTGTTTGTTTTTCTTTAGAATGAAAATCTATAGATATTCTATTACTGTATAATCAATCATAAAAGGAAACTATTGAAATTTTCACACCTTTTCACAGAATTCCTTCTATAATACTGCCTTTGAATCTTTCATGTGTTCAAAAATCTACTAAATTCAACAATGTTAAGATTTAGCCTTTGAAATTTAAACACTGAATTTATTAAAGCCTTTGGAATGGAGAACTCTTAAAATAAGGGAACAAATCCTAAGCAATTCTGAAAAATGACACACTGCATATTTTATACACAGGAAAAAAGTCCCCTCTGTCATCTCTATCTCTGCCTTATATCAGTAGGAAGGTCTGAGATACCAGCTCCATTAAAGCACTCTTTCAAGGCCATAGTCATAAAATCATGACAGTGGAATATACGCCCTCTTTCATATTCATGCTAGATTACTTTCCTTCCACATCCTCATTCCACTTCTAGAATTGATAGTCTCATTTTGTTGACATGGTATGGTATTACCAGAGGTGTAGAGACATGGGATACGGAATATGGAGAACAACTTTTCCTTTATTTTTGCTTCTAGACTCTGCATTGTTTAAATTTATTTTTAAACTGCACCAAACAGGTCTGCATAAAAAGTCATAGTAGGTATCAGTCCTGTGTAGACTCAAAACAATATGAAGAGGAGGAGGTACGTAAATTTACAAGTAACACCGAAGCAAAGTGAAGAACATCTTGGCTTTCTCACATTCATGTGATATTTTAAGAAGACAAACAAGTCCCACAGAACACAGTCCAATCAGGACTGTTTTAAACCCAAATAAAACTCCCAAATAATGTTCTTAACCCCTTGCCTCTCTGTGTCAAATTCTTTACTTGTGGGAGAAGAGGAAGAATAATTCATTTAAGGGTGCTTTCTTTAAGTTTATGTTTGTAGTCACTCTGAGGTCACTATCAGGTCTAAAATGACTTAGGCTTAGGAAGGCATCTCTGACTGATGCAACTGTAGTTCCAGGACATTCTGATTCTCCTGTAGACATAACACAGTAATATTTTCCTGACCATATCTGCTGCACCGGAGGGTGGGCAGGGAGTGAGGTAAGAGAGAGACAGTGCAGGGTTATTTCTTATCTCTGTAAGAAAGGCCTGAAAACAAATAGCCTAATAAAATAGCTGGTTTAATAAGGCAGAATAAGAGGAATACATACAGTAAATCTTTTGTCTTCAGATGCTGGGGACTTCACATTCATGCAGCATCAGATGGAGCCCAGATGCTTTTTTCCCAAGATGTGAGGCACAGATCCTGCCCATGGAGAGACATTCCTACTTTTTGTTCCTTCGAACTGTTATGTACAACTTCTTAAAAAACCACAACTCTCTTCAAAAAGAATGTTCACATGAGAACTTTTTGCTGCAATTCCATGCATAAGTGGAAGCTGCCTGCAGGGTCCTTTAGTATGGTGAGCTGGCTGAGTTTACCCTGTGGACAAGGAGCCTGGACGTGCAGCGCAACACAGCCTGAAGGTCACGCTGGATGTGCAGCACACCATACGCCTGTGCCTGTTCAGGTTAACTGTTGTGTGGGTCACCGACTCCTTGATGTACAGTGGTCTCCTGATGAGGATCACCACATCCTACCCTTCCATCCACATTCAGTTTACCCTTCCTTAAGATACAATAAGCTACAGATTGTATCAATAACATATGGGCTTCTCCAGCCCTGAGTACAGGGTCCAAAAGAGCAGGCATGACCTGTTCAAGATCACTAGCTCCTCAAATATAACGTGTTCCACAAGGCTCCCAATGCACCACAGTACTACATTCTATAATTAATGTAGATAGAAATAATTATTATTCTAAGATACATAGATGTGCATAATACACACACACACACAGAATTTCTCCTAATATTAAATAGAAAATACAGCGAAGGAAAAGGTCCAATCTTTCAAAAAAATGTACATCCACTAAGAGCTATTAATTTTTCCTAAGTTTCTGATCATACCCTCTCAACTTCAGCAGGAGATGCGTTTTTTTTAACTGTCTGTGAGTTGTGAGCATATTGTGAAGGATCTCTAGTAAGATAACTTTCTCTGCATTCCTCTGTTTCTCATTAGTATGCCTTGAAAGTGTTTTTAATTGAACATTTTATCCTTCTATAGATTTCTGATATGGATGCTATCAGAATAAGTCAGTAACAAAAATGATACAAGCATCTCAAGCTCAGACCATGCAGATGACAGGGCGAAAAGAGGCAAGGTTCAGTGTGTTCTTAGCAGTTGTTTAGCCATCAATATCTGAGAGGCGTAAAGACAGTTTTACACCAGCATCTAAAACAATACCTATAGGGCAAAACTGCTGGTGGACAGAGGGGTCTTATGAATCATTTACATGGGGTTTCCTGAGTATAAAGTATATAGCAAAGCAAGCTGTTTGTGTCAGGATAGATAGCTCCATGTGAGAGCTGCTCTGTAACTAAAGACAAAAACTTAGATATACTCATATTCAAATAAATGTCTGAGGCAAGGCAAAACTGTGTAATTCTAACTGATTTTTCTCATTTACAGGACCTGTAAGAACTGCTGCTTTTTTTTCTTTTCCTCTGTAGGTGCAGTCAATGCGTATGCTGAAATTGTTGATGATGCAAATGCAAACAGCTAAGGTGAAACTGACATAACAAAAATCCTTGAAGGTGGAAAAAAAGACAAAATAATAGAAGACGACAATATGCTTTGATAAAAATGCAGGGGGAAGTGAAAATTATATCAATAAAGTCATTAAAGAAGGGTGACAATCATTGACAGTTAACAAAAGTCATACACAGAGTGATTTGCCTGTAAAAATTGAGTTGTTTTGAAGGTTTTTCTTGCAGAAAATATATTTGTTTATATTCAATATAAGAAATATCTGAATATAGGAAATATTTCAGCAAGAAATGTTTGTTTCAAAAAAGTCTACTATAGCGTCTTACTGAAGTTACAGTCCACCTTTCTCGTTCTCTTGTTCTCTTGTCTTACCGTATAGCAAAACTACACTTCCTGCTTGTTTTGACTACAGAACAAGGATGTTCATGTCTGTGAAATCTGGGAAAAATCTAAAGGAAAGTGCACTAATAACTTTGCATAATCTGAATGCTATTGTCAAGAAATAAGATGAGCTGTGTAGAGTGATCCTGAGTGACACAAAGAAGGTGAGATTTTAAGCAGTGCAATGAGGGAGGATGAGAATTGGTTATATAGGTTGGTGGGTTTGTATTTGCTTTCTTGCTTAGAGGAAACAAGAATTTTAATTTCATTAAGATGTCCTGGTTTGAGGTAAAACAGGACCAATTTTGTTCAGCAAGTTTGCTTCTTAGGTGGGCCTCTTCTAACTACTGAAATTAACAGCATATTGTGCAGACACTGTTCACTCTCTCAGAGTGATAAGACCTATGTTTATAGCTGATCCCCAGGCATGGTATGAAGAGAAGCTCTTGCTTATACTTATTGCTCTAACACCCAGGGCCAGATAACTTTGTTACTTGCCCCGTTGGAGGGTCAGAAGCGGAAAAGCATAGAGGGGTCCCACCTGCGGGGAGGAGTGGACAGGACAGGTGACCCAAAACTGACCAACAGGGTATTCCATCCCATCTGCCTCATGCTCAGTATAAAAGCTGAGGGATCAAACAGCTTGCTCTCGCTCTCTTGCTTCAATGGCTGATGTCTGAGGACTCTGTCTGTTCATCTGCCTTTGGTCCCGATCCTGAATTCAGATCTGGAATCCAGTTCCCATCCGTCACTGAGTCCAGCCTGGGTCTTTCCCAGTGCCAGTTGGTGTCGTGATTGTCATCCTGGGAGCTTGATATGGTTTTGCATATATTTCATTATTTCCTTTTATTTTATTATTAATATTTCATTAAAGTAGTTTAGTTCCTTCTAAACTCATAAGTCTCTCTTTCTCTCCTCTGCTTCTCTCTTTGAAGAGAGGTAAAGGGGAGCATCTGTCAGTCCCATGTGGGGTCCCCTATGTCCCCAGTGGCCGAACTGGCCTAAACCACGACATAAGGTTAAACTGAAGTCAGAAACATTTAAAAGGCAATGTCAGAGAGAGAGAGGATACGATACAAGAAGGAGCAGACAAAGATGAGGCAGTACTAGAACCCTTAATTCTTAAAAAGAAAAATATTGTCTTTCCTCAGAGGAAAGAAGAATAGTTAAGCTTTTCCTCATATCAGGTATTAATTATTAAAATTCAGCAGAATTCTTGCTTCCAAAGCTGCTTAGGTTTTGAGCTTGCATTTATCTGCTTGCAATCTGGGCCATTTTTTCTTTTGACATATTTACACATTTTTCATGACAAGTAAATGATATTTATATTTATTTAGCACTGAAGCAATTACATGTTATGCGCTGATAAATATAAAAAGAATATTTATCAAAACAGGAATGAAAGTTAGTAGGTTTGGTTTTGTGTCAGCACAAATTATTTATTCTGTTTACAAAAAATATTTTTGTCCCAGTCACTTGGGAAATCAGACCCAGCCACACATCGGTAGTCTGTATAGCAGTTCTAAGGAGGAAAAAACTCTCTCTCTCTCTAAAATTAATATTTGCCAAACAGAAAATAAACCATTTTGAACAATATTAAAATCTTTCTTTGTAAAATTTAAATATGTTTAGATACTACTTTGTCCTTTAGAAAAAAAAGTTGAATAATTCTAGTTTACGTGTTAAGGAAGGTAGGTCTTGCTTCTCTTACAAATTGGACTAAACATCATTGCTTATATAAAGATGACAGAAGATCAGACACAGAAATGGATTTAACACTTATTTTTCTTAAAATGTGAATCAGCAGATATCAGTTGTAATTTCTGACTGGCCTTGGTGTGATGGTGTGCCTCCCCTCCAGCCCCAAACTGACCTTTATCTCCCATAACCCTGCCCAAGCAATAACCACCCATCGTGGTCATAATGGGTGCATCTAGTCGTGATGGCTGCATCTGGCTCAACATGGTTTCAGGGGGACAGATACCAACACAATAGCCAAGGACTAACTTGAGCAATATGCCCACCTAACCATAATACCGGTACTATGGTCAATATGCAAATATAACTATGTTAATCGTCTGACTCCCGTAAACAGTGAATAACCCAAGAGCCCTTTGAGTTCTCCTGCATGGCAGTAGGCAGCACGTCACGATTTCCCCTTGAGTAGGGGCACCTCTCAAGGTTACTTCTCAAGATTCAGGGATACCTCGCTGCAACAGATCCTCGGTAAGTGACTAATAGCATGCTAAACTTTGAAATGTTATCTAAGGGGTATAAAGGATTGATTGTGCATACATAATTTTTAGACATAAACTGTTGACCAAGCCTGGGGCTAGGATTGGATCCAGCTGCACCTAGACTCCTCTCTGAGAAGGAGTTCAGAAAGCAAGGAGGTCCTTTCTGAACATCAGCTCAAGGAGAGGGTCTCCCTGACTGTTTTGTCTGACCTTTTCCTCTATGCAGTAAATAACCAAGTGTGCTTGCCATCGAATCATGTTAAAACACTGTCATGTTTAATATCAAACTTTGTTAAATCTCTGTTCTATATCAATAAATGCATTGTTGCTTATCTCTATGAGTGAAGTGCATCACTCTATCTGTTACACTTGGAAAAATGCTGTAGATTTCTGTAATAACTTGTCTTTGAATTAGGTTTTGAAATTTGTTTATCAAGTAATATGAAGACATAGCTGATTTTTACCAGAATAACTAACTCTGATTTAGGTATGTTAGGATTAGCAACAAAATGCATGATGCAAGTGAATCAGTCATAAATCCTTAATACGCAAGGCCACCATGACTTTCCATTAAGACATAGGGAACAGTTAGAAGAAACTTAGTTTCTATAAAGATTTGATTTGCCAAATAAGTGCAATAACTGTTGTTTAGTAAGCAGATAACACTACAATATTTTTCTAAACTTTCTCTTAGGGTAAAAAAACCTACCAAACAAAACAACTCTTTCTTTAGTTATCACAAATCTAAGAGGAAAGACTTAAACTTTGCTGCATGGGAGGACAAAAGAAACTGATCTCTACTGTGCTTTCAGGTTTTTACTCCATTAATTTGCTGTTTCAGGAGTGTGGTAGCATTTAGATATCTTTTTCTTTTCTTTTAAATTGAAATGCAAAGTACTATCTTATGTACTCGTAATAGGATTAAAGGGTTCATCATTCCCTCCTGCCTAGATGGGTAATTGTACAGATGTATGTTAATTAGCTGTGTGTCAGTGTTTGTGTCTTCCACAGGTTCTACTTTGTTTACTTGGCTGGGTGTTCCGTGTTTTGAGGTTTGGTGGGGGAACTGGTTCACGTGAAGTACTCGGTTTATACTGTAAATCTTAGAGGTAAAAAAAAAAAAAAAGGTTTAAAAGTACATTACTTCAACTTCTGATCATTTTCCTCAAATCAGTTAAAGAAGGCTACTTTCTCATTTTTAGGGCTTTTTCTTTATATATACTGACCTTAATGACTTAAGTTTGATCAAGGGCAACTCAAGAGATGAATATAAGAATGGCCATAATCTCACAACGTATCCTTTCTTTAAAGGTAACCATAAGCAAGTATAAAGGGAAGACTAAGAAGATTCTGAGCATACGCCATACTTTCCCTTAGTGATATTATGTCTGAGTCTTTTGTATCTGTCCCATCTCTGACCAATTCAACATGTAGAGAAAAGAACTTAAAATATTTTAAAAAGTTAAGGATAATGAAGGTCTTCCAATGGGGTGAGTGTACATGGCATTTATATTCATGGTGTCAAAAAAGAAAGACAATTGTAAATAAAGTGCAGGAAAAACACAAAACAGCATGAAGGTGTTGCAATATTAATACTCAAATGCCATCTATAGCTTTACTTACTTGATATGAATAACAGCTTGTAGAAAGAGACCAATTTCAGTATGTAGTATTGAAATGCTATTCTGCTGAAAAACAAAATTCATAAGCAGGGGGACTTCTATTTGCCCAAACCCTAAAATATTTCTTAAAGAGCATAATAAGTAGGACCACTAAGGACACTACACTATTCATAACAGCAAGATCAGAATTTCTCACTGAAAATTAAAGAAGTCTTATTTTTTAACAGTATATGTGAAAAAAGCAACCAAAATACAGGGAGGAGAGCAGCTGAAAGGTGCTGACTTGTTTTGTTACAGGTGCTAACCTCATCAAAATTTTTGTCTGACCAGAGGAAAGCAGTCGCATTTAGTTACTCTGTCTCACAGCAGTATTGAGGAGAGGGAAATTTCATCATAACCCTTTTCTTTGGCAGAAGGTTTCTGTGGCATAGAAAAGCACAAGGTGAGTAATGTAGCTTTATTTTCAACACACTGTAAGCCAGGATGTAAATGAGAGGACTGAAGACCTGATGATGATGTAGCAGTGGCAGCTCAGAGTTCAGTCCAGGAAGCCAGTTTGCCCTGGCTGTTTTTGCAGACTACAACAAACCTGTGTTATATGAGTACATAGTTATCCCTACACAAGCTATTTTAAAGCTTATACACATGTATGTACTGTAGCTACAGGGCATGGGAAGCAGTCTTTACACTTAAATGAGACAATTACTAGGGAAAGACCAGTTTGCTGTAGTCTCTTTATCTGCAAACACTGCCTGGAGATGGAAAATCACACCTACATAAATTAATATAGCTTAATATATCCAGTAATGCTTTATTCAGAGAGACATGAATACCAAAGTGAATGTATTCAACTAGTTAAAGAAGGAATTGATTTGAGTCAGGATTAACACAGTTTCCCATTCACTCTCTACATGAATATCTGAATTGACTTTTGAAGAAATGGTCTTATTCCATGTCCTGGACAAGAAAAGATGACCTTTGGAAAAGACAGTCAGTGTATGCTGCAGCACTGCATGATAAATAGTATGATGTATAGGTCGGGGCCATTAAGTCCTGTTAGTGCCCTCAGGGCCCTGACAGTATGATGTATTAGTGAATTTCCCATGTGATTACTTTACTGTGCCAGCCTAGTGCTAAAGGAAAGTTGAATGGTTTAAAAATAGTATTTTCAATTACTCACTTGTTCCTGACAGATACAGTCCTAATCCTGCTTAATTTGTGTAGTTTACTAACTATATCTCTGAGCTGTTCTTCTAATCCGAGCATTAAATTTCTTATACGTACTGTTACAGACATGCAGGTCTCAACAGGATCAAAGCCCACGGCTAATTCATGAAATAGAGCTATGTTTCAAGGAGATTTCTTATTTTGGTTTGTTCCATGCATCTTGTTTGACAAAAATGCTTTCACCTTGAATTCTACAAACAAAAGTGCTTTATGAGTGTATACAAATAAGTCTATTATTTGTATTAATTTGCTATTTTAAAAGTTTGTATTGTATTCCTATCTCTCTCTAACATTCTAATTTTCTGAATTATTAGTGTCTTTTCAGTCTTTCCCTCTCACACCTGTCTGTGGTGTTTCTAGCTAGACTGACATTGGTTTTATTTAAGGTAAGTGGAGGGAGGTTTATCCCTCCCTTCTGGAAGGAAGTCTCAATATCTATTTTAAAAATTAGACAGTGGTTAAAGAAAGTAAAATTGGAAAAGCCTTCTAATCTCATTTAGCTTGATGTTATCTCTTTATAAAATTCATTGTTTTCTGTCAAAATAGGATACTAAAGAGAAGGAATATGTCAGAGAAAAAATAATAAATAAAAAAAAGCCAACAAAGCAAAAATGTTGTCATTGAAACATTAATGCCTGAATTTGTAAGTGGCCACTTTTGAGTATATTTCCATGCATATGCTGATTCTATTATATGTACATAACAATAACATAGTTTAATTCACACACACATTCTTCTGCAAAAATATGTCCATTCATAGGAGAAATTATAAGAATCAATGTCAAAGTTTAGTACTTCTATCTTGAGTGTTGTGATTCACATGAAGGATCACTTTATTTTCCTTTCATCAAATAGTCAATCAGAACTAAATTAAGCTTCTACATGTATAAATTAGATTATGCTCAAACTTCTTCAATTCTTTTATCAGTGCTTTATATCACAATAAAATCTGACAACAGACTGTGGCTATAAATGGTAAATGGTGGTAAAAGAAATTCTTCTATTTGACAGAAAACTTCCTGAAATAAGAGAGGAGGAGAGATAGCCACAAGAACTGTATTGCCTCCTCATGGAAAAATGGTACAGAAACAAGTTTGAAATGCACTTCATTTTTTACACTACTGGAATTTTTTGCAACATTTTCTAAAACATCTAATGTTAGAGTATTCACAATTTTCTTGGAGATAGGAATACAAACATATAACCCTGCAACATACAGTTTTGTTTTAAATGGAAAATAAAAAAGAGAAATTGAATAGGTCTAAACCCATGAGACCCTGATGAGGGGAAAAGGAGAAGAAGGGAGAAAGGAAGGAAAGGTAGATCTAACAGAAATGTGTTATTTTTTCAAGGTGAGGAGTGTAGCACGCATTATGTCCCCAAAAGAAAGAAAGAAGATAGATAAATGAAAAACAAACCTATGTAGGTGATTTAACTTGAATGATTTGTCAATCAAAGAAGTAGGAAAAGGATAGAAACAATTTATTAAACAAGCAAACTAGACACAAAAGCTAGAACCAATGAAATAGGCTTCTAATTTGCTTTATCATGTCTGAAGAAATAACACAGTCTGAAGGAAATTACTTATTCCATAGCAAACTAAATCATAATAGACATTAGTATAAATTTGTTTCATCCAGTTCCACGTTTTCACTTGACCTATGTTTTGTACAGAAGCTAAATTCATTTATCTTATCCAGCATAATAATAGATCACTTTCTTAGTATTCATGTAAGTGTTTTTAATTCTACACACTTATAATTTTAACAATAATTTTTGGTCAAGAAATTAACAGTTTAATAATGCTTACTGTAATAATTGTCTGTTATCAATTTTGAATGTCTTGATTTTTAGTTTTACTAAGGATTTTCTTGGTTCTTTTTGTTCTACAGGTGAGAAAGAGCTACTGGGAGTATGCAAATGAAGTTCACCATACTCTTCTGAGCACCAGCCACTTGCCATTTCATTCTTTCATGGCATTATATTTCTTAAAAAAGACTAAATACCATTGTCAATGTATTTTCCATGCTTTTCCCCCGACTCCCCGATGTTATTTGCCAGCATTAGTTGCAGTTCCCTGTGTTTTGAAAAGGGTCATTGAGAAATCAGAAAACATTATGGGGCTTTTGTTTTTTCTGTAATGGTATAACAATATTTCTTTCTTCTTCATCTCTGAACAGAAACTAGCAACTTAGCTCTTTGATCATGAACAGCCTACTGAATTAAGAACAATCCTGTTTTTATTGAACAGCCTGTTATGTCACTGAGTACTTTTTCCAGAGCACTTACTGTTAATTTACAATTTAATATGTTGTATAAGTTGTTGAAATTGTCTTGCAGTGAGGATTACCTTGTACTTGGCTAGTACTGAATTTCATACACCAAGCCACTTCCCATTGTTTATCAGCAGTCCTGGCTAACTGGAAGTTGATGTGAAGTTAGCAAATGTGACACCCGTCTACAAGAAGGGCTAGAAGGAGGATCCGGGGAACTACAGGCCTGTCAGTCTGACCTTGGTGCTGGGGAAGGTTATGTGTCACAGGACACATACAGGACAACCAGGCGATCAGGCCCAGTCCGCATGGATTTATGAAAAGCAGGTCCTGCTTGACTAACCTGATTTCCTTCTATGATAAGGTGACCCATTTAGTGAATGAAGGAAAGGTTGTGGATGTCGTCTACCTAGACTTTAGTAAAGCTTTTAACACCATTTTCCACAGCATTCTCTTGGAGAAACTGGCTGCTCATGGCTTGGACTGGTGTATCTTTGCTGGGTCAAAAACCTTGCTGGGTGGCCAGGCCCGAAGAGTTGGGGTGAATGGGGTTAAATCCAGTTGGCAGTTGGTCACAAGTGGTGTTCCCCAGGGCTCAGTACTGGGGCTGGTTCTGTTTAATATCTTTATCCATGACCTGGATGAGGGGATCAAGTGCACCCTCAGTAAGTTTGCAGACAACACCAATTTAGGTGGGAGTGTTGGCCTGCTTGAGGGTAGGATGGCTCTACAGAGGGATCTGGACAAGCTGGATCAATGGGCTGAGGCCAGTTGTATGAGGTTCAAAAAGGTCAAGTGCTGAATCCTACACTTGGGTCACAACAACCCCGTGCAATGCTACAGGCTTGGGGAAAAGTGGCTGGAAAGCTATGTGGTGGAAAAGGACCTAGGGGTGTTGGCCAACAGCCGGCTGAATATGAGCCTGCAGTGTGCCCAGGTGGCCAAGAAGGCCGGTAGCATCCTGGCTTGTATCAGAAAGTGGTGAGCAAGACTATGGAAGTGGTTGTTCCCCATGTACTAGACCCTGGTAAGGCCACACCTCAAATACTGCGTCCAGTTTTGGGCACCTCACTACAAGAAAGACATTGAGGTGCTGGAGAGTGTCAAAGAAGAGTGACGAACATGGTGAAGGGTCTCGAGCACAAGTCTTATGAAGAGCAGCTGAGGGAAGTGGCAGTATTGAGCCTGGAGAAAAGGGGGCTGAGGGGAGACCTCAACACTCTACAACTACCTGAACAGAGGTTGTAGCGAGGTGGGTGTCAGTCTTTTCTCCCAAGTAGCAAGTGGTAGAACAAGAGGAAATGGCCTCAAGTTGCACTACGGGGGGGTTATATCAGATATTAGGAACAAGTTCTTCACGGAAAGTGTTATCAAGCACTGGAACAGGCTGCCCAGGGAAGTGGTGGAATGACCATCCCTGGGGGTATTTAAAAGACGTGTAGATATGGTGCTTATGGATATGGTTTAGTGGTGGACTTGACAGTGCTAGGTTAATGGTTGGACTTGATGATCTTACAGGTCTTTTCCAACCTAAACGATTCTATGATTCATCCGCCTTCATGTTGACAAACAATAAGTAATGCAAGTAAGTATGTCTCAGAGTACACGAAGAACAGGTTTACAGTGTAGGAATATGCTATGAGTACAACCACTCTTCTGGTAATAAACATACTCTAAAGACTACAAGTGTTTGCATCTGCTGAGGTATAAATGGATTGCAGCAAAACTGTAATCCTTTAAATATATTATTGGCCACATAAGTGAAAATTCATTGTAACTGAAAGACAAAAAGAGCGAACAACTGCTTGTAAGAATGAATTGTCTGACTAAAAAAATATAACTCTTCTGTTTTCCTAGAAACAATGATATTTTCTTATTCAGAAAGTTTAGCTTATCTAAGTAATAACAATACATGAATATGCAAAAACACCTATAAGTATATAATGCATGAGATTCATATATACTCCTAGAGATGTATCTAGATACATGTTGTTGAGAGAGACAGAATTAAGATGAATAACACCTGAGACATCTGGCCAGAACCTCTTTATCCATTTGTAGAGAAGTGTAATTATTTTAGACAAAATTGCATATGATCTGAGCTGAAAAATACTAGTAGAGGTAAGTACTATCTGTTTGCCGTAGTGTTTTAGAAGCTTATAAAACTAACATATTTTTCAGGTGAAGAGAAAAAGCAATTTTTACCTTTACAGTACAAAAGACAAATATTCTTAGTAGGTGGAGAAAAATTTAATAGCAATTAATAGCAATTTGTTTTGAGTGTCTGAGGTTCCATGGAAATACAGTTAATGGACTTAAACCATGCAAGTTAATGATACAATTCTAGAAGTTGCTTTCATATTTATGTATATGTTGCAAACAGATGTTAAATTCTTACCGAATGGAAATAACTATTTGTCATGTCCCGATCCAGGGCAAGGGTCCGGGAGGACCTGTAACGATTCCACGCGTGAGATTAAGACACAAACAAGGTCAGATGCTATTTGCTAAAGCTTTATTGTTATCTCCCAGCCTTGATTACTGAAATGAGCACTAGAGTAAAGGAGGAAGAAGAGGAAAGGCAGGAGAAAGAAGCAGTATTATGGAGCACAGCAGGAGTATAGTCACCACCATAGCCTCGCTTTCGGCGTTCCGATGGTCCTCTTAGCATTAGCAGCGTCCTGTTGATTCACAGTCCTCTGGTCACAACGATGATGGGTGTCCTGGGGTCCCAATTGTGGAGGGACACGGTACTAATTTATAGTTAAAGTCTGCTCGATACTTGACCAATCAGTATAGAGGTCATTTTTGCTTGGCCAATCTTTGTGTAACAAGTATCTTGGAAGACGGTTGCCCCTGATGTACCCCTTTGGTGGTCATGTACACCACGTCGGCAGACAACTTTAGCACATCTTGTAGCTCAGATCAGCAAGTTTCAGGTGCCCACTTAGTTCAGCAAGTTCCCTGTCGCAAACAGAATGTGGCTGGTCTGCTTGTGATAAGAGCCATCTGGACTACTGGTTTCCTATTGGTAATTCTGCTTGTGGTAAACCAATTTTGAGACATCTTATCAGTCTCCTACACTATTATTCATCAATAACATCTTACAGAATATATATCTTGTAGTCTAAAAGTAATGGTTCACCATCACGTAATTTCAGCCAATAGTGAGTAGCATAACATACCCGCGACAAGTGTTCTCTCTCTTTGTTTACTGCATTTACTTAATATATTTATGAATCTCTGTCTTAGTCATCTATGCAGCTTGGAAAGAGATTAAATATGTCTTTTTCTATTAAGAACAGTAACCCATTGAAAACCATTTAAAAATAGAATTATACTTACTTGTTACAGACTTAACCATAACAAGTAGGAAAATTGACCACAAACACCATGTTTAGTCTAGAACAGAACAGAAAGGAATAGAATAGAACAGAATAGTTCAGTTGAAAGGGACCTACAATGACCATCTAGTCCAACTGCCTGATCACTTCAGGGGTTACCAAAACTTAAAGCATGTTATTAAGGCCATTGTCCAAACGCTTCTTAAACACTGACAGGCTTGGGGCATCGACCACCTTACTAGGAAGCCTGTTCCAAGCTGCAATTATTTCCTCTACAGCTGATAGTATTTCTTTAAAATAGTAAATATAATAATAGTCTTCCCCATATGGAATCACATCGTTATTTACAATATGTTAGAATGCAATGGTCCATAGCTTGCAAAATATAATTATTAAGAAGTACATTTTCTGTGAATACATCGATCTGCATTTTGTTTTGGTTTGTGTGCCTTTCTGAACACTGTGGATGAAACTGATGACTGAAGCTGATATAATGAAGCTGTTTGTTTAGAAACAATGCACCATAATTTTTCAATGACCTATGTCCTTCGAATTACCTACTTTGAATATATAATAAGAATGTTTAAGCTATATTTTAGTGTTATGACAGAGAAATTATTGAAGATGTTGAACATGAATGTCCACTATGTGCCTCTATTCACTAACAGGGTCATACTAGAGTGTCTTAAGAAACATTCTACTCAAAGAGAGCACCTTTCCTACGAGCGAGAAAGAAAATCATGACACATCTGAATTATAATTTACTACATAACTATGATGGCATCACGATGACTTTCTTGAATCAAAAATGTGTGTTTTCGAACTATACAGGTTTGAATTCTCATCTTTCCATTTGATAAAAACTATTGAGTGTGTTTGCTTGTTTTCTTGAGGTCTGCTATGTAAGCTCCAGCCCATTAATTCTGATCAGCCAAAACTAGATCTAAAGACCAGATCCTCAAATAATAATAACAAACTACCTCAATGAACGTAAATCATTAATTATTGGGTTTTTTCCCTACCAAAACAACCAAGAATGATCTCCTAATTATTTCTCAAACCTTATACCATGCATTTTCTAAGCTCTATTTACAGTTAGATACAACTTTTGAAGCTTCAGTCAGAGCTAAAGTGTGTACAATAATGAATCCCAGAGCTAATTCTTCAGTTAAACAAGCAACTCAGAGGTGAAAATTATAGAAGTTTAGTCCCACTCTACCTCAGGTGTTATTTGGCTTCATAACTTACAGAAGATTTCTGGTTAAAAAAGTCAAGCTACCGCTGAACCAATCTATCATCAAATAGAACTACATGTAGAAAAAGTGATGAATACAGAAATCACTACATGATTAACATGTTAATCTGAATGTTCTAAGGACTAAAATTATTTTTAAAAGCTGAACAGCAGTTTCAAGACAAGAAAATAAATATATATATTTCTATAGGTTTCTAATATAGAGATATATTTTTCCAAGGGAAGTAAGGAGGCCTCAGTGACTAACTTTTGCTGAAAAGTTTGGTGTATGATCTTATACTACATGGGATAATTTCAGCTTTACAATAAAAGGATACACACAGAGATTTTTTAAAAATTATGTTTCTGGAATGCAAAAGCTGACTGTACTTTTTTTTTAATCAAGTCTCAGTATTTTATTTATTTATTTTCCTCAAGCATTTTTTAATGAAGCAATATCCTTTCAAAACAGAGAGTCGATACAGAAGTAACAGTTGTCATTATTTATTAACTCAGTACTGAGGAATTTCTATTATTTGTCTGCATGATACCTGGAACAACTAAAGAACCCCATTTAGCACACATTGTAGAATTTTTCTTTAGACTGTATGAATATCCTGCAGACCTAGTGTAAGGGACATAGTGCAACAATTCTGAATGCATCAGAAAAGGGCCTGGATTGTTCACTTAAATTAACAGAGAAGACTAAGAAACTACAGGAAGGTGGGGGTGCTGGTGAAAGTAATCCAAAGATGAGACAGTGCAACTAACAGTTTGAATTGAGGGGACGTTCCTTCTCCATACTCTACCTGGTCATTCCTACATGCCCCATGAGAATTATCAGGTTCTCACCAGCTAAGAACCTAGGAGAGTTACATCCTATAGCTGTGCCAAATTTTCAGTGCTTCAGAGGATGATGACTACTCTCTCACCCTCCTTCCTCTTGAAGTTGCATTAAATATCAAGAAGGAATAAAAAAAATTCATGAAATTGGTGTAATATAGGTATGATGCTCTGAGAAACTGGAACATCAAGTATTTGCCTCAAAGCTTGCTTGTGCGTATCTTGCAAGGTGCAAATGACCAGTAGCAGCAGACCATTCTTTTACAAATAAGGCACTGCCAAAACCAACCCCTCTCTGAGGTGAGCTGGCAGCCTGCCAAGGTCTTTTCCTGGTTTATAAAAAGACCATGGAAACAAGCCGCACTGTGCACCCACCACCGAAGAATTGAAGACTAAGGACCAATGAGACGTCACTGGATCCATGGTGGTGACTATCCCTTGTTTATATTTCTGAATGCTTGCTTAATTTCCTTCTAATATTTCCTGCCTTTCCTATCGCTCCATTCCTCTGTACCTACTCAATAAAAACAGCCTGAATGGCGACATTTGACCTCATTTGCATCTCAGTCTCACTCTTGGGATCATTAGTAACCTCCCTCGAGCCCAAAATCGGACCAGGACTTGTCAGATGCAAACAAGCATGATTAACAAACATAGATAAAAGGCTTTTCATTAATTGCAGGATCACAGTCAAATGGATCATAGTACAGGGAAATTCAGTGAAAAACTTCTGTATTAAAATTATCCTCCTTTGCTGTGTTTATATTCAAGTGTATTTTACTGGTGTTGGAGAGAATCTGATTACCACATGGAATGACATTTACCTACAGTTTCTATAGACACAAAGAACAACATAGTGCAATGTCATTGTTTCTCTAAATCACCATTAATTCAGAAAATCTTATTATTTTTTCCTGCTTAGAAATAATATCTTATGCAAAAAAAGAAAGCAAGAGTCTTGAAGAAAGATACATTTTTGATCACAGACATTTTTTACAATGCATACGCTTTGCAAAATAAGAGTGTCTAGCAAATTATATACTCAATAATAACTGTCAAATGGCCCTAGTTTTTATTTTAAGACTAAGGGGATGTACTAATGTTAAATATGTTTTTGGTTCTGAGCAAATAATTCTTCTCTTCTGACAGAGTAATACTATTAGAGTAATATGCCCCTGATGCCTAAGCTGCATCTAACTGAACACTGCTTATTACTGTCAAGCAAAGAAGTCAAATATATACAATTTGTTTCAGCTCTGTCATCTAACACAGTATGGAATACAAAGTTAGTGTCTAATGTGGAAAATGTAAATCAGACTATAAATAACTTTTAAGAAAGCAAGCATAATAAAAGTAATTTATGTATTGAACAAGCACAGAACTTTCATTAATATCACAGTGCTGTTAAGCAAATAAAAGAGAATCTAATTACATGGAAATATGCCATTTTCAGATAACTTTCTTCAGCTTTTTTATGTGAAGTTTGTAAAGTGGCACACAAAGCTGGCATAGACACTTTGTATGTCAAAACTTTGCCATAATATGTTTTTATGTTGGTACAGTCATCAAAATCAATAAAATACAAATCACATTTCCATTTATTTTCTTGGAAGTAAGATTTCAACTGTGAAAATTCATTCTATCTCAACACAGTTATATGAACTATTCCTGAAGAGGAAACCTGACTTACATGGTTAATGGTTTATCACCTGTGGTTATGGGGTTTTCACAGAACCACAGAATGGCTGAGGTTGGAAGGGACCTCTGGAGGTTTTCTGGTCCAAGCCCCTGCTGAAGCAGGAACACCTACGGTCAGTTGCCCAGGACCATGTCTAGACAGTCTTTCAGTACCCCTAAAAAGGGAGAGTCCACAACCCCCCTGGGCAATCTGCCCCAGTGCCCAGTCACCTTCACAGTGAAAAACTGTTTCCTCATGTTCAGGTGGAAACTCCCATGCTTCAGTTTATGCCCATTGTCTCTTGCCACCGAGCACCACTGAAAAGAGCCTGGCTGTGTTCTCTTTGCACCCTCCCTTCAGGTACTTATATAAGTTGATAAGATCCTCACAAGCTTTCTCTTCTCCAGGCTGAACAGTCCCAGCTCTCTCAGCCTTTCCTCATAGGAGATGAGCTCCAGCCCCTTAATCATCTCAGTGGCCCTTGGTTGGACTACCACCAGTATGTTCATGCCTCTCTTGTACTGGGGAGCCCAGAACTGGATACAGCACACCAGGTGTGGCTTCACCAGTGCTGCGTACAGTGGAAGGATCACCTTCCTTCATCTGCAGGCAATACTCCTAATGCAGCCCAGGATACCAATTGCCACCTTTGCTGCAAGGGCACATTCCTGGCTCACGATCAACCTGGTGTCCACCAGGATCCCCAAGTCATTTTCTGCCAAGCTGATTTCTAGCTGGGTGGCACCCAGCATATACTGGTGCATGAACCTCTTCAGTTCTGGCAGTGAAAGCTAACCTGGCCAGAGCCTGAAGATATGAAACTATCAATCAGAATCAAAAAACACAGCAGTTGCAGTGACAGGGAAGTCAATACCTTCTTCCAGCTCCTGAGGACTGAAGAACAAGATTGGGAATCCCCAGAGCTGGAGAAGACCCCTGGGAGAAGAGAAGCCCCATCTGCAGCACAGGGCCATGAACTCCTCAACACTTACTCTGAGATAAAAATACCTACCAGGTTCCTAGGTAATCTGTAATGTTTACTTTAGAAACTCGAAGAGTGTGGGACTCCCATACAGGTTCTCAGATGTCCAGGTGGGAAGCCAAACTTTATTCCCAAGGTACCCAGACTGCAAGCTAGCCTTAGTAATAAGGTCCCAATGTACACCCAGTTTTAGATTGCAGATGCTCTGGAATCTCTGCCAAGCAACGAAAACTCCCCTGCACTTTGGAAAACTGATGTGTTTCTATGAACGATTTAGGCTTTTAATTGTTTCATCACAGTATTCTTGACCAGCTCCAGTTATTCTTGTAAAATTTGCTTATCCACTGTTGACATTTAAATAAGTTTGATATTCAGCTTTAAACACTAGCTTCTGAATATTCACAGACTATACATTTAAGAAGTTTAATAGGTATTCCTTTATGACGTTAGCCATCACAATTATTGTATTGCACTTTGTAATTATATCTTATAAATGTGATTGCATGTATTTACACTAATTACACAATTACAGATAATTTCTTGAATTATGGAAACACCTAAAGAGTGACTAAGCTTTACTGAAAGAAAAGAAATAAGTAAATCTGCAAAATACAAATGGCCTTAAGAAAGTATTGAGAAAGTGAAAAGATTGTACCCAAAGTTTCTCAAATTAAACATTTCCTTCCAAAATGCCTTAGTATAAGCCAAACATTAGCTGAATTCACTTTTTAATTTAGTAAATATGAATTTACTGCACTTAATAAATCTACTACAAGCTCTTCTAGACAGTCTTCTTGCAGGCATATACTCTGTTATGAACATATATAAATATATGGTTGGACACATTGTTTAATTCTGTGAAAATTTCATTGAAACTAATTATGTACCTATGTTCTAAGTACATATACAAGTATGTAAATCTACTACATCAAACCTTTAAAAGGAACTGAATATATAGTTGGAAAGCATAAAGTTTATCATCACATGATGCAAACTCTTTATCCACTTGCATCTCCTGTAGTCGATTGAATCTTATCATAATAAAGCAGAAGAGGGTGAAAAATATGACCAAAATGATAACGGTAATATATCCCATGCGGTGAAAGCGACAGCAACAGGACAATGACTGTCATGAAAGTTTTTAAATTGGAAAAGAACACAATAACAAGGAGATGCCAAATAATCAAGTTGTTGATCTCTTTTCTGAACTGATTAAGACAACAGCATGATGAAAATCAGAGAAGACTCTTCTCTGAATATCCAGTATTTCTTTTCAGGCGCTTGTCTTATACCAACAAACGATTTGATTAAAGCTAAAGGACCACATAATGGCAAAAGGATCGTATATGCACCTACCGTCCTCCAACTGGACTTAAGGATATAAAGGGATATAAGTAAATAGAGTCCAAATTTGCAAATATTGATGCATATGCCTAATGTTTATTTATATTTATATTATTGTATTTATACTGCAAGATGTCCAACAGAAATGCTTAAATCTACTCCTGATAATACAGTCTTTACGATACTGTAACATTAATTTATTCAAGTTCATTTAATAATACAAGTATCTCACATAAACATAACAGAAATCGTTAGAATTTCCACATTTTGCAAATGGGTTAAGTAAGTATGAACACAGACATTATAGAATTTTAGCAGATAGATAATAATTAATGAAGTTATTACAGATAGTTCATATTCGATAATGTGCTCAGCCTATATCTGCATCAAAAGAAAGTAGTTTAATATCATATTTGAATTTTATGTGCCACACCTGCAATGATTTTGATAGGGAGAAAATGCAGAGTAACACATTAGTGAGCCAGATCTTATGTGTATAACATACATTATTTTATGACTAATATATTTTTATGGTGATGCAAAACCAAAAAGATAATAACAACATATTCCATATGCATGGGGATACATGGTGTGTAGAAATCAACATTATGAATCCTTTCAAAAGTATTAGAGCACTAGGTGATTTCTAATGGTATGCTTACAGTAAAACAATTAAAAACTTGTCTTTTAGTATTTTAACAATTTGTCACCACACATTCACATCCTTCTGCATGGGAGAAGCAAAGAGATGTCAGGAAAAGTATTATAGATGCATTGAAAAGCTTACAAACAACTGTAGGGAGTAGTACAAATGGTGCTCTGAAAGATTTAAAACTGGAAGAAGGAAAAAAGTCATCACTGAAGAAACAAGGAAACTTACAAGTGACGCCCTATATTAGCAAAGAAAAAAATCCAATTTGCAACAGAGGTGAATGGAAATTCACTGAAAGAAATTGTCCAGAGGCACTAATCCAGAAACAGAAAAGTTTTTTGGTGCTGCCAGTTCATCTGCTAATGCATGCCAAGTGTACTAATGCATGGTCTTGAAGGACTCAAGTAATTAGCTGTACCAAATAATCATCACCAAGCCTGACCAGGTACCTCCATTTCTGCTCCTTCATTCTATGCAGTATTTCAGCTCTTTAAGATCACAGCTTTGTAGCTTAACTTAAATTACCACTGCAGTCACCCCGCATCGTTTTATCATTTCAAGAACCCTTGATTCTATGTGATTCCTTAACAACTTCAGCCAATTTAGTAGTTAGACTTAAGCAAAAAACATATATGGCCTACTTTTCCTTAAATAAGTCAACACAATGGATTATATCAAATACATTTCCTAACATAGTCTGAAGATGAAATTAGAAGTTAGCAATAATTTCTTTCTAAGTAATTTTTTTTATTTAATTGTTAGAGATTAATAATATTTTTAAATTCGTATCTGATTTTTCATTTGTATCTTCCCCATATTGACTTGAGTCTGAGGACTACAAATTGTGACCCTGCAATAAGACTTCAAGAAGGGATGGCATAAGGTTACTCTGTAAGGCCTTAGCCAGCTAACAGTTAGTCAGAGGAAAGCATATTTTCCTTATCTCATACTCAAATAAACAGGCATCTTGCTATCAACACCCATGTGAAGTTAATCAGATTTATACTTTCTGTGGCCAACAGAGTTTAGCTGTCAAGAAGAGTCCAAGTAATCCGGCATTGAAAAATAACAAGTATAAGTTTTCATATACTCTGAGATAGTAGCAATTTACAAATAGGGGTTAAGGAGATGGAGAACAACAAGAGAGTGGTGAACAAACAGAAAAACATTACAAAACGGTTTAAGATCATGAAAACCAACATGCTTTTGTTGGCTCTCACAAGAGGTTGTGCAGAAGCAGAATAATGGTGTTCACCAGAGTATCATGGCATTCTCTTCAAATGGGAATGTCTTACTGCAGAAAACAGAAAAATAAAATAATGTTTGATACAAGTTTGACCTGACTTTAATAAATCATCAGCACTGTTGGCTGGGAATTCTTTAATGAGACATTTTTCTCCCTGTAAAGTGCTTCTATTCTCTAAATAAGTCTTTCAGCATAATGTATTGGCTTAAATTATCTTCAGACAGAATAAACAGGGTTTTGAGACAACACTTCCTATTAGATTTCTGCCCCAAACTCTCCTGCTTACCTCCCAGCACCCATCCCCAACTCTTCTGTCTATACAATTGCCACTGAATTAGGAGTTCTGGGGCTTCACAAGTCCATGACTTCAGTCAACCACATACTGAAGTCAGCTGTAGGCCTACAGTCATATACAGGCTCTTGACTGATATGTAGATAAATAAATAAAGTCCAGTTTAACAGTCACCCCAGGTGTATGGTTGTACTGCCTCAGGGTTGCCATTGTTTCACTTCAGCTAATGAGCTAACTGTGACTGTTCACAAGTGCTAGGCAGCAATGGGAGGCCAGAACCAGTAGAAGCCACTAAGTAGTCCTAGAGAGAATGTTTCGCTTTGGAAGTGCACAAAATACTGTATAGTTTCAGCTGTAAAAGGTTTAAGATTTTGCCGTTCCTTCCCAAATTCAGTAAAAAGAAAGTTTGAAAGCACTAAAAATACTGTGCAATAGATTCTCAGTTTCCTGGAAACTTCTAAGTGTTATTCCAGTGTGATTGATGAAATGCAAAAAAAAGACCATGATAGCAAAGAAAATCCAACCACCCACAGCCCCCACCATACATAAACAGGATTCCAAGCCTGATATACAAATAGAAAATGTAATCAAGTCTTAATATCATACTGAAACACAAACACTGGGTCAAGGAGCTAGAAATAATACTGCTAGACTTCAGAAATAGCAAAAATATGTGTTTAAGACTGTTCAGTAGTTACCAGGCCACTGATAGTTAAAACGTGCAGACCACTCCTGCTACAGAATAAAGATCCTCACTGACTTGGGGATTTGGTTACCTACTGGCACATACATCAAAATACTACTACCTGCATCAAGAAGCTCTACACAAAGATTGAAGGTCTTTGCTCCCAGTGATGCTTTTGCCAGATATTCCACGCTTCAGGTACAGAAACATTAACTGTCTAATATTGCATTCATGTTGTGTTTGCAGTCAGCTAACTACTGTTGCAACTCACAATCATTTAAGAAAATGCATTTTGAGAGAGTTCATTCATGTGTACAAGAAGGGAGGACTAATAAAATGTATAAATGGGGAAGAGAGAGCATTTAGCACTGCTCGTTTGGAAGGACAAAGACAAATGAAGCATAACATTTTCCTAAAGCGAATACTATGACAGCGCTGGAGGACCAGCTAATGCTTTGACATAATGCTTGCTGGGTGAAGAACTGGCTGAAGGGCAGAGCTCAAAGTGTTGTAGTGAATGGGGCTACATCTGGCTGGTGACAGGTCACTAGCAGTGTTCTTCAGGCTTCAGTGCTAGGGCCAGTTCTATTCAATATATTTATCAATAATCTGGATGCAGGACTTGAATACACCATTAGCAAGTTTGCTGCTGATACAAAACTGGGAGGTGCTGTTGACTCTCTTGAGGGACAAGAGGCCTTACAGGGGGATCTAGATAGGTTGGAGCATTGGACAATCATCAATGGGATGAAATTTATCAAGTCCAAATAACAGATTCTGCACCTAGGCTGAAGTAACACGGGATACAAGTATAAATTGGGAGAGGAGTGGCTGCAGAGCAGCCCTGCAGAAAGGGACCTGGGGTTGCTGGTCCATAGCAGGGTCAGTATGAGTCAGCTGTGTGCCCTGACAGCCAAGAGGGCAAACCCCATCCTGGGGTGCATCAAATACAGTATAACTGTATATAAGTATAAAAAGAGGTGATTATCCCACTGTATTCAGCATTGGTGTGGTCTCACCTTGAGTACTGTGTGCAGTTCTGGGCCCCAAAATTTACGAAGGATGTGAAGGCTGTTGAACTTGTCCAGAGAAGGGCAACAAGCTGGTGAAAGTACTGGAAGGCATGTCCCATGAGGAGTGGCTAAAGAATTTGGGTTTCTCTAGTTTGGAGAAAAGGAGTCTGAGGTATGACCTCCTTGCTCTCTGCAGCTTCCTGAGGAGGGGAAGTAGACAGGGAGGTGTTGATCTCTTCTCCCTGGTATCCAGCGATAGGACCTGTGGGAATAGTTCAAAGCTGCACCAGGGGAGGTTTAGACTGGAAATTAGGAAGCATTTCTTCACTGAGAGGGTGGTCAAATACTGGAACAGGCTTCCTAGAGAGGTAGTCAATGACCCAAGCCTGTCAGTGTTTTAGACGCATTTGAACAATGCCCTTAAGAATTTGCTTTAACTTTTGGTCAGCCCTGAAGTGATCAGGCACTTGGACTAGATGGTCATCGTAGGTCCCTTCCAACTGAAAAATTCAACTCCCATTCCATTCCATTCCATTCTATTCCATTCCATTCCGATCTGTATGTTCATTGTTACCAAGCCATGCATCAAAGCCTCACCTGTAGCACAGTGTATTCATATACAATCCCAGAAATGTGATGGAATGAAAAATCCTTATGTTTTGTAGAAACCACATTACATTTGTAAATCTTTGCGGAAGAACAGAAAACAGAGTGGTGAGAAACTGCCATCGAACTAACTGCTAAGGGTTTGTTCACAAATACCATAATACTTTAAGGCCTCCATCTCCAAAGAAATGCATAGAACTGATTGGATGTCAAGAATTTTTGAAGTGGTTGTTATTGCTTCCACTGTTTTAATCTACACTCAGACCCCCGACTTGCATATCCAAGTATGTGACCAAGCTAGCTACACCTAACATGGGTGTTTCTTCTAACTAACACTTAAGAAGGAATTTTAGAGGCCCCTTGACAACCACCAACAAAAAGATTTTAAAAAGTTCTGGAATGGTTTGTTATCTACTACAACATGGCACCAAGCATTAGTGGGGAAAAAAATCCTTCCACCTGGAAATGTTTGCTAGTCAATATTTTTCCTAGGTTACAGAGATTTAAATAATTCCAGCACCATACTTAATATGAGGCTTTTTTCCTCTCAATAAGAAATTGAATGAAAGTTCACACATAAAATTTTAATCAGGAAGGAGATAAGCAATAAATGGCTATTTCTCCCTTTTAATGAAAAGTATTATTTCTCAGTGTTTTTATTCCAGCTGAATGAAAGGTTGGTAATTCTGAAAATACTCTGACTATATTTTTTAATTCTTTCTAGTGCTAAAAGCATGAAGGATTAATGACCTGATTACCCTTTAATCCCTGGTATCTCTGTCAAGAAAGTTATTTGATGCTGCTAAATGTAGCAGGTATACAGCAACATATCAAGGATTTAGCATGAGAGTTAAAAAGCAGAAGATAAAAGGAGTACTTCTTAATAATGCCATATTTTCTGAGGGTGAACTGAATTCTGAATTCTGGGGCAGGTTGGTTTCATATAGTGCACACTACAGAATCCTGACACAAAAGGCACAAGTCAGGGAAATAATCTGGCTAAAACAGGTGTGGGATCACTGGTAGCTAATGGAAAGTCAATCCTTTTGTCCTTTCTATTACAACAAAGACAACAATGTATAAAATGAAACTGGGTACACCTGAAGCAGTACATCCTAAATATAAAAAAAACAGGTCACAACATACACCAGGCAACTGAAAATGTGATCCCCACCATCTTAACCTTTTCCAACTAAAGGTAAAAGATTAGAGGAGTGAATGAAGGCGATTTCTCCAATATCCACTGACAGAAACAAGAACAAAGCACTGCTCAGCTGCGAAGTATGATTTGTAGCAAACACAGAAAGAAGTGAAGAAAGATATATGTAAGGCTTGGCTACAGATATCAACAGTGTTACAGATTATATTGCAGTAAACTAGGGTAGCGTTGCTTTGGCCATGACAGTCTAGCACCACAGGCAAGACAAGGTTTATCGGGAGAGGTAATAGCTTTTGTTAGACCAGCTGGTGTAATTGAAAAAAGAAGCAGACAGGCCTGAGTTCTGTGCTGTTTCCAATCATACCAGTCGGATTCTGATAAAAGAACCTGTCCCTCTCTACAATCTTGTCTTGGGAAACTATTAGTCTATCAACTACAGACACACGAAGAGTTGTTTCTGAAACCTACCTCCTCCCATATGACCTTAGAGCTTGAGCTTATTTTAAAAGTATTCCAGGT
Source organism: Pluvialis apricaria (assembly GCA_017639485.1). Classification (NCBI taxonomy): domain Eukaryota; kingdom Metazoa; phylum Chordata; class Aves; order Charadriiformes; family Charadriidae; genus Pluvialis; species Pluvialis apricaria. The sequence goes on from CM030007.1 coordinate 108,652,369, forward strand.
GGTTATTGAATTACCATATCCCTGTATAGATCTGAAACATGATAACTAGCTTTTTAGAAATGGAATTCCAGTAACTTTTGACACAGGTTCTAAAAGTACAGGTAAAGGTACATAAACAATGCATCCTTACTGAAAGCATATAGAGGGCAGGTTTTATCTGAATGTACAGGTAGAAGTTCTCTGCGCTCTTTGCAAAGGTCTTTAAACTCAAATGGAGAACAATTTTTTACCGCTGACCTGCCTTAAGTGTTTTATCACACTTATATTCAGAAGCAGGCATATTTAATACCAGAATTATTTGCTGCCACAGAAGCATAAGAGGTTCTTGAAGCTGTTCTGAAGCAGAAGCTGTAGAAAATACTAGTAGGTAAAGCAGATAAATGAAGCCTCAAGAAAGAATCTCAAGTTATGCAAATCAGTAGTGAAATTACTTTTTAAAACTAAATGGGTGCTCTGGAACCATGCAAAAGTGATGATATACTATGTTACATGTTGAAAAAATTAAAAAAAAAAAGCATATATAATCCTAATAATAGTCAACTATGGGCCATAAATAGTATTTCTATAACATTAACTGAAGGAGAACTAGGTCACTAAATTAAAAATTATCAAGCAAGCACAGAAATGGTTGCCTTGAAACAGACATCATGTAAAATAACAGGCTGTCAGGAGACAAATCTATGATAGCATTTAGGGACATGGCAATAAAATGACAGTATAGCCAAAGCTCACTCATAATTGCCAAATTGAGTTATTCAATTATTGATGCAGCGATGGTCACTGACAGTTTATTTTTCCCTCAGCTGTCACTCTCTTAATAGAAGTAAAGATGAGGGAGATTGACCTCTGCCATCTTTTTGACTCTTCATGTGGTAGGAAGGCATTAGCAAAGAATAATTACAATGTTTTGCAAAAATAATTCGATTAAGTAATCAAATATTTCTGTTTGTTCTCTATAGGAAAAATTATATACAGGAGAAGATTGCTGAGGAATTACTTACAGCACCTTTCCTTACTGAGACAGAAAATAATACATAACTGCAAACTTTTTACTGTATTTTCCTGTTTTCTGAGATCAAATCACTATTTCCAGTTTATACATTGTTTGATGTATCAGTGCCATAAAATTTATATTTCACATCAGTCACATAAATTCTTCTTTAAACTTCAAATTGAAGTGCCAACTTCATGTTAAGTGTGTATAAAAAAGTTACTTGATCAGAAATCTAGTGTTTATCACTTTCCTTATTTTTAGCACTGTGGTATGTGTATTTCAGATATTAAATCGAAATAAGGGCGAAGTGGGGGGATGTTCCCATTTATTTAGAATAGGTATATACCTCATTCTCTATGACTTATCATTTTAATCAATATTTAAAACATAATCTTCACACATTGTTCAAATAATGTTAATTATCTAATTCTGTCCCATTCAGGCAAACTTATCTTCACATGACTAAGACATGGAAGTCAGGCCCATTGTACCCAAAGATTACATACACTCATGATTTGGACATTGTGTCATAAAGGTTTTGAAATGAATTGAAGATTTAACAAATGAAACACTGATTCCAATGGCCTATGTTCAGAACAGTACTGATCAATGACCCAATCAGAGTAGAAAGGATTCAGCAGAAAGGACCCAGTGGCTACAGTATTTATTGTCTTGCTGGATCAATATCTGAACCATCCATTAAAGTCCAGTACTGGTAGGTAGAAATTGAAACTCATTATAATCTGAAGGCTGTTTAATGAGTGATATGGAGCTGATAGAAAATCTCAGTGCCCAGTAGCTGTGTTACAAGTATCTATATAACAAAAGTCATCATCACAATTGGCATTTCTACAGCTATTCCAAGACAGACATTAGCTCAGAATGAAATATACTGGTGCTGAAGGCTTTTAGCTGCAGCAGATAGTTTTTACTTTAAAATTCCGATGTCACTGTGATTAACATGATCAATCTACTATAAAATGATTGATAGTACATTAGCTACCAAAATGTCTAAAACTACTTGTTCTTAATGCTTTACCCTTACAAGGTGATCCTTATGTGAACAAAAAGAAAAATCAATCAGATAGCATGGAAAATCACTTTTCATTTCTATCCATGATGTAACTTCCTAGGGAGACACAAACCCGATAATTTTCAGAGTAATTTCTGAACATGAAATTCACTTACACAAGCTATATAACATTTCTTCCTTATGAAGGATGTTCAAAAGCACATATGGAGCTGACAATTGACTACCAGATTATAGAATGTGCATGTGTTTTGTCACTTAAAAATATTTATGCCATGTGATTTTATCATACAGTGAATTGTTGCCTGATTTCCAGAAAGTTAAAATATTGCAGCACAAAAACATTCGCACATTTCACTACAAGTCCAGGGAAAGGATAACAGTGATGGCAGCCAACATGGCTAACACCGTATGAACATTATTTACCTAGATTGAAGATTGTATGAATTTCAGCCATTTGATGTTTAGTACACTAAAAATTTATGAGAATGTTTGTGTACTAGTATTAAATAGTCCATATTCTAGTCCATCAGAAACTATTTCATCCATGACCTGTGGTAGTTTATACTACCTTCTGATGCTCAGGTTTTCTGAAAACTGTAAATAGCAACAGCAGTTGCAGAAAGATTTGCTATGCTTTAGCCTATGTAATAGGTTTCAAGTCACCATAGGAAACCATGGTGCTTTCAGACTGGGGTACAACAATTATAGCTGTGTACAGTAAGAAAAAAAAAAAAGACCCCCCCCCAAAAAAACCACACCTAGAACAAGAAGTGGTAAGAACATTTCAAACACTGTATACGTTGTGCATTTCTTACAAATCTTAGGAAATACAAAATAAAATGAAAATGTTGGACCTGTCAAATCTTCAAGACTTCGTCAGGCACAGTGGATTTTCAAATTCAGAATCCTTGTGGCACAATGGTCCTATTACTGACAAGCTGTACAGAGTACAGTTTTGTATTAGTTTTTCTGTTCAGGGTTTCAAACCAATTCATATATTTAAAAAGAATTAAGAAAAGACTTAGGAAAAATCCATACAGGTAGAGTATGAACATGAGATCTACAAGAATAGATCAGGATTCTGCTTTTTTTAGTAGTTCAGAAGGGAGGGGAAATAAAAGTGGAACTAGACCACCTTGCTTTCAGAAAAAAAAAACAACAAAACTTCACCATAATTTGGATAACAACAACATACTTGTGTCTGTTAACAGTTAAAGAGTTAATAGTTAGCCAGGTAATACTGTTTGGATGAGGGATTTTGCTAAATAATGTACAGATGCCTGGAACACACATTCATCTTTTTTTTTTATGTGATTAGGTGCATGGGAGGGTACAACACAGCCTAGGTAATGCTAAAATATACAACTAAACTGAGAATATAAAATGAGGTAACACAGAGGAAAAGATTCTGAATTCTAGAAGACTGACTATGTATGGGCATCTTATATATTGCCAGGCAACAAAAGTGTCAGATGTCGTGATTCAACAGCCAATACAGCTATTGAACACTGTTGGAGAGGTGTTCCTTAATATTTTGTATTTCAAAAGCTCACACGATTCACGTATGATCTTATTAAACCACACAGGTCCATTATAACTTCTGCCCATAAAAAGGAAATCACACGGGACAGACTCCTTTTTGTCATTGTAAATTTCAGCCATCATGAACATCTCAGTCTACAATTACCTGACTAGAGAACTGCTGAGAACTTAAAAAAATGAAAGTTTTCAGATGTCTTTCATTATTCTAAGCCACCTTCTCTTCTGCTTTGGAATTGTTGAGGTACTCCATATTGGTAATCCAAGTCTTGGCTAGTTTGCCAGTTCAAATTCTTCTGTGATAAAGTTATGAATAGCAACTAAATTGAACACTTTCACATTAGGGCTCTAAACTGAAAATACTGAAAAGTAGTATAGTTTACCTTGTAAACATCAGTTTAGTGAAATTTGCAACATTCATTTTTATTTTAACAATGAGCTATGTTTTCTGATGATACCAGTAAGTCTGTTTCTGTACTTTGCCAAAGTGTTTTGAAATTTGCTATGGCAAGTTTTGTTTCATAAAAACAAAACAAAACAACCATGGTGCATATAATTCTGAAGAATGAGTCTCAGAAGAGATTATAGATTCCATAAAACATCTTGGCACAAAAGATGATTACTGAGCCACTACTAAAGATTTTATTATTTCTAGAAAATCTCAAGCAGCTTTTTTTCCTGAAGGGACAGAATGTTCTTGGTTATTTTCTCCTTCTGATCACAAGGAAGACAATAGCAAAAATCCTCACTGCAAACTCTTTAGTCCTACTGTTTAATCTACTCATAAGCAGAAACAATTTTAAAAGAGATAAGCAGAAAAAATACTTTAAAAGAAAGAATAAAAAATTCTGAACATGCAAGGTAACTTTCAATCTAACTGGTAGAACAGTAATAAGTGTAAGAGTCTAATCTGTATGCCACTTAAAACTGTAAATTGATTGAGTCAGTATTAAAGATGTGCAAAAATCTTAAACAGCGCAGTTTAAAAGCAGTAGAGAAATCTGATACAGAACAGATGATAGAAATGTGAAACATAAAAAGAAAAAATACAGATTAAACATCAAGAAGCACTTCTAAACACTGTTGGCTAACATTCTTTTGGATAGCCTAAAGGGCAAGTTTCTTGAGAGAAATGCTGCAATGCAATCAAGCAGAAATTAGAAGGAAATGGTGTATCAAAATGAGTAAACTTCAGTAGACTAAAGCACACTCGTGCCCAGTCATTTTTCCACCATTATGAACTGGGAATACAATACATCAAAAGGCAAACTCACCTTCACAAAATTCCAGAATTCTGTATTTCTTTTGCCTATTATGTTGATACAAGAAATTGACTCTGCTAGTTAACTTTCAAACGTCTTTACAAGATACAAATACTGAGTTTGAAAGCAAAATTGTGTACTGCAACAACAAATGCAATTACAGTATATTTAAATAGGAGTGTAAGAAAAGAGAGAATGCTTACGAAGTTCCAGGTAATGCAAGATATAAAGCACTATGCATGCTATCATGCATACATATGCTCAGACCAAATTTTTAGACAGTCCGTTTACTTAAAATTCCTTTTTCTCTAAAACTGAGGCTGTCAGAGAGAATAAATTATGAAATTCCCTCCAGAGCATATGGTGTCTTGGTGGTGTTGTTATCAGTCACCGTATGAGACCACTGGGATAAACTATCTTTTGAAATTACTCTCTATGCAGTGAAACCAAATCAAAGTTTCATTTTCCAACAGCTGTCAACAAATTTGCATATAGCCTTTAATCATATGATCATAGAATTATATAATAATATATATTATATATAAAATAATCTCAGATTTGACTGTGTAATGACTAGGAAAATGCTAATGTTATCCCCACTACAAGACTATGTGCGTTGAAGTATGAATTTTGAACACAAGGTACTTCTTTCCTTATTTTAGCTGCCAAGAATTATTGTTGTTATACTAGCTTCTAAAATTGAACTCACATTAAATTTTAAACAAAGTTAAAGTTTGAATGACAAGGATATTTTAATTTGCATTGAATTTAACATCACCATCACATGTGGACAGCAATTTTCACTGGAAAAAAATAAAATAATAAATAGAAAAATTATCTCCAGCAAAATTAATTACAAAGTTTCCATTAACAACAGGTAATAGTGGTAATTCATAATTTGACAGTTTGACCTTAAACCATTCCATGATTCTATGATTCTATTTAGATATCATCTCATGAAACATGTAAAATAGATTTCTTCCAATTCAATAAAAAGCATTAAACCTGATTTCATTATTGTTCTGGTTATTTTTATATTATAGTTACCAAAGGGAGGACTTTTAATGAAAATCTTGTAAAATCTTTTAGTACGAGTATCTTTTATTTATCAATAAAATATATGTTTCCACTTTTTATACCTGAGGACACTGCTTCTGGACCCTTTGTTGAAGACTGTAATGGTCTGAAAACTGAAAAGGTTAGTATAGCTCAATAATGAACCTATTTCAGTGTGGAAAGGAGCTTATAAAAATAGAGAAAAATTAAGGCCTTATCCACATAGAGGAACTATAAAAAAGGGGCATGAGTTCCAGTTACCTTGCAAATATGAACTCAGCCCCACAAGAATTTCTTATACAAAAAAAAAAAAAAAATTTTAGTCTGTAGAATTTTCTTGAAAAACCTAAAACACTAACATTAAACCCAGACAAATTAATTAAAAAATAGTCATGTGCATGACATTTTCATTTGAAGATAAACTAATAATGTACTTTGGAACTCATTATTCTTAATTATTCTGAAAGCAAGAATTTTACTGACTACTAATTTCTTTTTTAGGATGGTAGATATTGTATGTTCCTTTATAATTTCATTTTAAATATATGCTTCCTAGAATAAAGAACAGACTTTTATAAAGTATTTTGTCTACTTACTGTTTAACATTAATTCCGCTATTTTTTTTCTATTTCCTTTCTTCTAACTAATTTTGTAAAGAAATACTTAACTGATAGCACTTTTTGGATATACTCAATGCCTAAGTATTTGCAAAAGTAATCTGAATTAATCATTACCTAAAGGCATTCATCTACAGACTCAGTACATAAAAATACCTTTAGTTTGTAAAGCCATGCATGAGAAAATTAAGAAATGCTGATTCACAGATTTATCTAATTTGGCTCCTCTTTTACTTCAAACCCTATAGGCACTAAGTTTTCTACATAATTCAACATTATGCTGTAAAGATAATCAGCATACACACAAGGACAAAGTTGCTCACTCAGTGCAAGACCTGCCACTTTCTAAGTTTCAAGTGTTTCAGTTTGTGACACATTATAAACACAGAATGAAGGCTTCCTATACTGACTCTTCCATTATTTCATTAAGGAAAATGTAACATATTCAGCATAACGCTTTTCACAACAACAAAAATATTTTACTCATTTCACCACTGGATCACAAATGTCCGTTGTTTAGATATAAGAATCACTATCACAAGAAATGGAAGATTTTACCATAGCAAGCAATGGGTTAGATCAAGACATGTTACATTTTGAGATAAATGGGATGATCATAAGGATTTTGTCCTGTTTGGTCAATGAAGAAGAGGAAAGGGGATTTTCTTGTCCCAGCTCAGGAGAAACTGCTCAAGCAATTTATTTTACTTTTCAGCAGAAGCCCACTGAGTCTAAGAATGAACAAATTATTTTGGCAACTTCGGTGTCTTTTTTCCTGAAGAGAAAGAAAAGAACATTTCTGAATGCACTGAACTTAGGTTAGCTGATTTTTAATTTCATGGAACACAGAAAACAATTTTATGTCAGAGATTTGCTTCTGATAAATATTGGACACTGATACAAACAAAGTGATAATATTACTTAAAAATACAACTCAAATAATTCTAAATAATATGAATTTGTAGTAAAACTACATACTACAAGTAAATAGTAGCTCTTTCTACCAAAAAGACTATCTCTTTCTTTGTCACCAAGATTGATTAAGTATAGAATTATTTTAAAGAGATTAAAAACCAATTTGTATTAATGTGAGGCAAACTTATATTAGTTTGAAATTTCTTTGCAAATTATTTACAAATGTCTAACAACTAGAGGTTCAAGTTATGCTAGCATAATAATTTGCTATCTTATTCATGCAGAAGACAAATATTAATGACTTCTATTACTGCAGTTAGAATAGAATCATAGAATCATAGAATGGTTTGGGTTGGAAGGGATCTTTAAAGGTCATCTAGTCAAACCCTCATCCAAAAAGCAGGGACGTCTTGAACTAGATCAGGTTGCTCAAAGGCTTGTCCAATCTGACCTTGAATATTTCCAAGGATGGGGCATCTACCACCTCTCTGGGCAACTTGTTCCAGTGTTTCACTATCAAAACCATAAACAATTTCTTCCTTATATCTAGTCTAAATCTATCTTCTTTTAGTTTAAAATCATTACTCCTTGTCCCATCGCAACAAGCCCTGCTAAAAAGTTTGTCCCCATCTTTCTTATAAGCCCCCTTTAAGTACTGAAAGGCTGCAATAAGGTCTCCTCCGAGCTTTCTCTTCTCCAGGCTGAACAATCCCAACTCTCTCAGCCTGTCCTCATAGGAGAGGTGCTCCATCCTTCTAATCATCTTCGTGGCCCTCCTCTGGGCTCCTGCTCAGCCTCCCTGATGCTATGCAGCCTCCTCACCACCTCCTGCAGCTCACCCACATTCTGCAGGAAGTCTTCTACCTGGGCACACATTTTGCAGGCAGTTGTGCTGTCTATCCCTGCTCTGGGAGAAAGGTCCAGGCACCTCCTGCAGTCTAAGGTCTACACAGCAGCCTCTCCCTTCATCAGTTCCATTTGTGTGGAGGCATCAGCCATCGCTGGTGTGGATGGTGCAGAACCCCGAGCTTAGCTGCAGCCTTTGCTCTCAGACAAGTGCCCATCATTCTGCCCTGAGTGCCCTTGACCCGTGCGCTCATATCCCAGAATGCCAACTGGATCCTAGGCTGCATCAAAAGAAGCGTGGCCAGCAGGTCAAGGGAGGTGATTCTGCCCCTCTACTCTGCTCTCATGAGACCACACCTGAAATATTGCATCCAGCTCTGGAGCCCCCAACATAAGAAGGACACGGACCTGTTGGAGGGAGTCCAGAGGAGAGCCACAAAGATGATCAGAGGGCTGGAGCACCTCTCCTATGAAGACATGCTGAGAGAGTTGGGCTTGTTCAGCCTGGAGAAGAGAAGACTCCAAAGACACCTTATAGCAGCTGTCCAGTATGTGAAAGGGGCCTACAAGAAGGCTGGAGAGGGACTTTTTACAAGGGTATGTAGTGACAGGATGAGGGGTAATGGCGTCAAACTGGAAGAGGGGAGATTTAGAATAGATACTAGGAAGAAATTTTTCACTATGGGGGTGGTGAGACACTGGTACAGGTTTCCCAGGGAGGTTGTGGATGCCCCATCCCTGGAGGTGTTCAAGGCCAGGTTGGATGGGGCTTTGAGAAACCTGGTCTAGTGGAAGGTGTCCCTGTCCATGGCAGGGAGCTTGGAACTAGATATCTTAAAGATCCCTTACAACCTAAACCATTGTATAATTCTTTAATTCTATAATTATCAGCTAATGTCCAGTTTTTCATCCACCAGTACCCCCAAGTCCCTCTCGGCAGTCCTGCTCTCAATCCTTTCATTGCCCAACCTGTATTGATACCCGGGGTTGCCTCACCCAGGTACAGGACCTTGCACTTGGCCTTGTTGAACCTCATGAGGTTCACATGGGCCCACTTCTCAAGATTGTCCATGTCCCTCTGGATGGCATCCCATCCCTCAGGTGTGTCAACCGCACCACTCAGCATGGTGTCATCTGCAAACTTGCTGAGGGTGCACTCCATCCCATGATCTATGTCACTGATGAAGATATTAAACAGTCCAAAGACCTAACAGTCCACCCATCAAATCCACACCTCTCCAATTTACAGTGAAGGATGTTGTGGGGTACTGTGTCAAAGGTTTTACGTAAGTCCAGATAAATGACATCTGTAGCTCTTCCCTTGTCCACTGATGTTGCTCCACTATAGAAGGCCACCAAGTTGGTCAGGCAAGACTTGCCCATGGTGAAGCCATGCTAGCTCTTTCGAATCACCTACCTGTGCTCCATGTGCCTTAGCATAGCTTCTAGGAGGATCTGTTCCATGATCTTCCCAGGTACAGAGGCAAGGCTGACAGGTTGGTAGTTCCCAGAGTCCTCCTTTCCACCACTTTTAAAAATGGGTTCAATGTTTCCCTTTTTCCAGTCACTAGGGACTTCACCTAACTGCCATGAATTTTCAAATATCATGGAGAGTGGCTTGACAACTACATCAGTCATTTCCCTCAGGACTCGTGGATGCATCTTGTCATGTTCCATAGACTTCTGTATGTTCAGGTTCCTCAGGTGGTCATGAACCTGATCTTCTCTTACAGTAGGATGGTCTTTTCTCCACCAGTCCGTGTCTTGTGGTCCATCCACTTGAGAGGTGCAGGAAGAGAGATTGCCAGGGAAGACTGAGGCAAAAAATTGTTGAGTACCTCAGCCTTCTCCTCATCCATTGCTACCAATTTGCCTGTCTCACTCATCGGGGGTGGGGGTACACTTTCTTTGATCTTCCTTTTCTGGCTGACATACCTGTAGAAGTCCTTCTTATTATTTTTTGCATCCCTTGCCAAGTTCAGGTCTAGCTGCGCCTTGGCCTTCCTGACATCCCTACACAACCAGGCAGCGTCATTATGCTCTTCCCAGGATAGCTGTCCCTGCTTCCACTGCCTGTGCATTTCCTTGTTGCCCTCTAGCTTAACCAGCAAGTCTTAACTTAGCCATGCCAGCCTCCTGCCTTCCTTTTCTGATTTCTTACCTGGGGATCAAAAGCTCTTGCGCTCTATGGAAAGCATCCTTAAAGATCTGCCATCTCTGTTCTGCTCCCTTGTCCCTAAGGGCAGTTTCCCAGGGGGTCCTATTGACTAACTCCTTGGACAGCTGGAAGTTTGCTTTCCTAAAATTCAGGGTCCTGACTACTCTTCACCTGACTTACATCCATCAGGACTGTGAATTCCACCAGTGCATGATCACTGCAGCCCAGGCTACCTCCAATCTTGATGTCAGCAATGAACTTACTTACATTGGTGACCAACAGATCCAGTATCACAACCCCTCTGGTAAGGCTATTACCTGGCTTAAGAAGCTATGCTCAATGCACTCCAGGAGTCTCCTGGATTGCCTACACCTCACCTTGCTACTTTTCCAGCAGAAGTCAGGGTGGCTGAAGTCCTCCAACCGGATGAGAGCCCACAAGCACAATGCCTCCTGTAGCTGCACTAAGAAGGCTTCTTCAACAGGCTCCCCTTCATTGGGCGGCCTGTAGTAGACACTAACCACAAGGTTCCTTTTTTTGCCTCAGTCTCTAATTCTTACCCATAAGCTTTCAACCTACTCATGGCTATTCCTCAGAGACAGCTCTTCACAACCTGTCCATTTACAGGCTGCCCAGAGAGGTTGTGGAGTCTCCCACACTGGAGACGTTCAAAACCTGCCTGGATGCTGTCCTGTGCAACGTGCTGTAGGTGTCCCTGCTGTGGCAGGGCCGTTGGACTAGATGAAGTCAAGAGGTCCCTTCCAACCCTGACCATTCTGTGATTCTGTGATTTCTTGATGTAGAGGGCAACACATCCGCCCCTCCTTCCTAACCTGTCCTAAACAGCCTGTAGCTGTTAGCATGCATAAAGTCTGTCTTATTTATGAATAGGAATGTACTCATTTTCCAAGTTTAAGTTATCACATATAAAAGTGAGGGATGATTTAATTTTTTTTTTAACAGAAATATGCTTAAGAGTAGTAATATTTAAAATTGTAAGAGCATTATAATTATGCAGAGTTAATAGATGCTTTCTAAACACCTTTCTCATTAATCCAATTGTAGAAGCAGTGGTAAAAAATTTTTTTTACAATAAATGTTTGGTTACTGTATGAGGTCTTTCCTAGTTCTTCATCTTGAACATCATGTCTATTACCTGAAGCATGTGTTTCTGTACTTCATCAGGAAACTCAGCATTACATATTCAGCCACAACTCTAACAGCATCCGAACAAAGTACTTTTTTGCAAAATGGGGAAAAACATTGCATAGCATTCTCAGTGTAACTCCATCCAGTTTAAGTGAAGCTGTTCTTTTTCAAATCTGAAAAAAGATAACCTTGCTGACTGAGTTTCTGAAGTCAAGCAGCCGTTTTTTGTTTTCCCAGTGTGTCACAAATAGAATTGATTTTGCTCTGTATTTGTCTGTAACTGATTTTAACATTGACTTTAACAGGCCAATGCTTTCTCTGAACAACTTTCATATTCTTGGATCATTGAACTTTGAATCATTGAAATTTTGGTCCCAATGTCTAGTTCATGCTAGATTACATATATCTACAAATGGTGCAAAATTAACGCAAACAATCTGGGTTTTTTTATTTAATAACTCTATAATTCAGATATTTCAATAAATTCTGCAGGAAAAATTGTCATGTTTCTACACAACAGTGAAAACAGAAATCAAAACACACACTGAGAAAGGTATTTTTAAGAAAACACTTATGCAAATATGGACTTCTCAATGTTTGATTTGATGGCTATTGTTTTGAGTAGTAAATTAAAATTATACGTAATTCTTATTGATGGCTCGTAAGAAAACCGAAGAAAAACAAAAGAAAGTTTTTTTAACTGAATCTACTTTCAGAAAGAAATACAATATGCTAGGTTTAGTTTTGATTGTCCCAGGGTGCCTAAGAATTCAATGTAATCTGATGGATAACCTTTAATCCTAGTGCTTGAAGTAAATTCAGTCCTCTGTGTGGAACATGCCAAATACATAATAGGTTTTTTTATATAAATTCTTCCTTCTCAGTATGACATTTTAGTATTAAGCATATATGACTCTTTTTTAAGTTTACTTTCAGAAAATATTATTTTCAAGAATTATCTATATTAACCTTATTCATATATTAAAATTGCCATTTAGCCCTATTTAGCGTTGAACATCAAATCTCAAACATAAGTTACTTCAGAGCTCAGTTCTCTATTTATTCCCCATTGTTTTCCTCACTCTGTGAAAAATCAGAACATGCACAGTGGCAAATATTGCACATAACATTTGTCTTTCTACATTGTTATTTAACCACCTGCCCCATGTTTTGAAGATAGAAAGAACTGCTTTTACAGAGAAGATCCTGGAGTAAAGGTTTACATCTTGTAAAAATTTCTTTGTGTGACTCCTTTAGCATCTTTCCCTCTCATTTACAAATAATCTTGTCTGTTTCCATGCTTAAGAGGTAAAACAAAAATTAAGTTGGTGGCATAAAAGAGCACCTATATAATATACCTGCTTACTAAAAACTGAAAGAATGGTAGATTGAAATATGTTTCATAAATTATGTTTTTAATTAAGAACCGTATTACATGCATTTTACTACTGTCAGTATTCTTCAAGGTTCTTTGAAAATTACTAGTTGTCATAGCAACTCAACTTTCACAAACTCTGGCCTAATTTTCCATTAGGAGGATTAGGAGTCTATCAAGGAATCAGTGTAAACTAAGAGCAGTATTAGGGAATGGCACAGGATCAAAATTTCCAAACACAAAGGTCTGAATTCTCAGCAAACCTTTGACTTCTACAAAATTCAAAATGTGAGGCAAGGATAGTGTTGCATTGCCTTGTTATTTGGTTTTGCACTATCACAGGCTGTTCTCAGTCTTATTTCAGGAAGTTCATTTTTTTTCTGGAACTAAAAGTGCTGAATCAAAAACTCAAACCTTAAAAGGAAAGAATGAACATTTGCAAACCAAAGAAGGCTCTATCCAAGGAAAACATGCATGTGTTTAACATGTAAGGGGACTAAAAAAACCACCAAGGCATTTAAAACTTACAGAGGAAACCACAGCTAGTTATTACATCAAGTGTTGTGATAACCCTGAGTACATATCAGTACCTCTCTTTAGAGAAAATAAACATTTAAAATATTAGAAAATGCCTCTTCTACTGCCCATATTTTCTTCCTCTATTTTTAAAGTCAGAAGGCCACTTTTTAAGGAAATTTTGTTATGTAGTTATTTCATTATCTGGACTTTATAAAGTGGCACCTTTTCAACACTGGAACAGACAGTTGCTTATGATAAATGATGAAAATTTCCTTTTCCATATACAATGTTGTTTCTCTGAAAATCTAACTGCATCTCCATTTTCTTCATCTATGTGCTTTTTGTCAACAGTTAACATTCACTTACAGTTAGCCCTCACTTACATTCCCTCTTTTGTGCTAGCCAGCAAGATTGTTGTGTGAATTCTTCTAAATGAGCAGTCGTTTGATTTTATATTTGAGCATTTTGCTACATTTTCCTGCCCCAAAGAAGATTCAAGCAAGCTAGCTATCTTGTAAGTTCAACTCAGAATAACAGAGAAATAAATTAATTGGATCGATATTGTAATATCATGCTGTGTTAAACTAAAAGAACCCTCAAGAGCAATTAACAAAAGTCACAACAAGATTAAGTGCACAAAGAACCATAAATTTGTTTACATGTTGCCTGTTTTTAGGAGAGGCACTGAATAAGTGGTTGCATTGTACAACTGGTATCATAACTGGAAAAAAATATACCCTGAAGTTACTGATTGCTGAGTCAAAATATTAGAGATGAAATTATTCATCCTCAGCTATACCCAACCAAATTTGGGGTATACCCAAACTAGTTGTTTGGGTAAACCCAACTAGTTTAAAATGGGCATATAACTCATTGCAGTAGTGAGAAAATTCTGCAAACAGCCTATTAATCAAATAGAAGTCTAACTTACATTTCTCAAAACATTCTCCCCGGAGAATAGAGTGCATCTTATTGAAAAATAAAGAAAAGATATTTTTCACAAGTGCCTATGTATTTTGTAAGAAAGAAACTCTTTACTGCTTAGTATTTCCACTCAAGATCTGTGATGAAAAATTTATAGATGTATAAATGTTAGCCTTGTCAGTACACACTGGTTACCTCAAGTCTGTATGAAAAAGAAAATCACCACCATCCCCAAGGAATAAAATCTCACAAATACATTACATTTCCTACTCAAAAAGAGCCGTCTTGCCTTCTCCCACAACAAATAGAGCATTTCTGGTAATTTTTCTTGTTTCTAGGGAAGTATCACCAGGGATTCTAGGAAAGAGTGGTTGTCACTGTGCTTACCAGCCCACCCATCCAGACAACATCTTCTGCAAATGGACAGCTGAGAGAGCTGAAGGGGAAAAGTCAGTCTCTGTCTCTGACTGTGCTTCCACCACATTCATGTGAAATGTTGTGAGAGGTTCCAATGAGAAAGCTGATTCAGAAGTAATGAGAAGGTCTTAACTTTCTCTTCATGTATTATAACAAAACACTGACATCTTTCCTATCTGAAAAAAGCAATGAATTGCTGTATACTTTTAAAGTAAGCATCTGATATAACCCTTTATGAGGAAAAAATTGGCTCCAAATTTCTGGAAGAATTGAAGGGAAGGTACCACTTCAGTTAGCTTATTTTGTGTACAGCACTGTCAGTTGCTTTTTCTTTGGATCAGCCTAAGAAAACAGGGCTTTGACAAGAACTAAGTAAGAATTGCAATTCATTTCATATTAGTGAAAAAAAAATTTGCTGTATTTTAGGTACCTGGAAATTACTAGAGACAAAACAAAACCACAGGTAAGTGTTACGTATGCTGGGGTAAATACATTGGTTTTGATGAACAGCTAAATTTAGAAAACCACGCATCCCGGTGCATAGAACTGAACTCCATTAGTTTTTAAATTTAACTCAAACACGTAAATAGACAGCCTATTGCATGTGACCAGAATCTACAGTAATACAATCTGGATAGGACTCTTCTGCTAAGTTTAAGCTTATCTGTAGCATTCCTGGGTTTGACAAATGAGTAGCGCACATTCCCAGAGACTGTAATTTGTGTGGTTTTCCTTCTGAGTGTGTAATGGCCATCCATTATATGACAAGGCAACAATAAACATGGGAATAGCCAATGACCCTTAGTGACCTTAGAAGCAAAGCACTCAGATGAGGACATACTTTGTCCTTAACTAGATGTATTCCTGGAGTAATACAGCTACACGGAAACATTACTTATTTATAGCAGAAAGTAACTACAAGGCAATAATGTGATATAGAGAAGAAAGATGATAAAAGATGGGAAAGACAGAAAGAATCTTTTAAGGTAACCTTTGAAGAACGCACATCAGGTCATCAGGAGGAGAGAATTTTGGACAGATCAGGGCCATCAGATAAAAGGATCAAAATACATTAAAAATATAAAGGTAGCAAAAATTTGTATTTCCAAACTTTTTTCCAGTCAAGTGTTTTCAGAGACAGAGTTCTTTCAAAAAAAGACATGTTAAAGGCCTGAATTAAACAATCGCATAATGTACATAAATTAGAAATAAAAATTTTTAAAACACTTATCATAGGCCACAATTCTCAAGCCAGGATGTCAAATGTATACCTTTAATTATATATTCAGAGACATCAAATAGAAGCTGGAATGTCAGAAGTGTTGAAATATGGACATAGCAGTAGAATTTAGCAAATGTGTTTTAAAAAAGACCCATCAAATACTATGCCAAACACCTACCAGTACAAAACACTTGCATAAACTATTGAACAAATATACTCCTATGACAAATATTTTGTTTAAAATAACAGATTTATCTGCAACTAAAATGTTGAATGCATAAAGTTCGAATACCTCTTTTTTAAAAATTACTGTGAAAGTCATGAACTTTCCTAAGCAACAAAATATGTTGATTGAATGATGACATACGGAACAGTTAATATGTTAAATATATGCATTGGTTTTGCATGGCAAGGTTTTGGTAGCAGGGGGGCTACAGGTGTGGCTTCTGTAAGAAGTTGCTAGAAGCTTCCCCCGTGTGTAACAGAGATAACCAGCTCCAAGACAGACCCGCTGTTGGCTAAGGCTGAGCCCATCAGTGATGGTGGTAGCACCTCTGGGATAGCATATTTAAGAAGGGGAAAAAAACTGCTCCACAACAATAGTGGCAGAGAGAGGAGTGAGAATATGTGAGAGAAATAACTCTTCAGACACCAAGGTCAGTGAATAAGGAGGGGGAGGAGGTGCTCCAGGCTCTGGAGTAGAGATTCCCCTGCAGCCTGTGGTGAAGACCATGGTGAGGCAGGTTGTCCCCCTGCAGCCCATGGAGGTTAACGGTGGAGCAGATATCCACCTGCAGCTCATGGAGAACCCCATGCTGCAGCAGGTGGATGTTCCTGAAGGATGTTGTGACCCTGTGGGAAGCCTATGCTGGAACAGGCTCCTGGCAGGACCTGTGACGGCATGGAGAGAGGAGCCCACACTGGAGCAGGTTTGCTGGCAGGATTTGTGGCCCCATAGGGGACCTACACAGAAGCAGTCTGTTCCTGAAGGACTGCACTCCATGGAAAAGACCCACACTGGAGAAGTTCATGAAGAGCTGCAGACCATGGGAGGGTCCCACATTGGAGAAGTTCATGGAGATCTGTCTCCTGTGGGAGGGACCACTCACTGGAACAGGGGAAGAGTGTGATGAGTCCTCCCTGTGAGGAGGAAGGAGCAGCAGAGACAATGGCTGATGAACTGACCACAACCCCCATTCCCTGTCCCCCTGTGCCACTGGCGGGGGGAGGAGGTAGAGAAATGGGAGTGAAGCTGAGCCTGGAAAAAAGGGAGGGGTGGGGGGAAGGTGTTTTAAGATTTAGTTTTTATTTCCCAGTACCCTACTCTGATTTGATTGATAATAAATTAAACTAATTTTCCTGAATTGAGTCTGTTTTTCCTGTGGTGGTAATTGTTGAGTGATGTCTCCATGTCCTTATCTCGACCCACGAGCTTTTCGTTATACTTTCTCTCCTCTGTCCAGCTGAGGAAGGGAGTGATACAGTGGCTTTGATGGGCACCTGACATCCAGCCAGGGTTAACCCACCACAATATGTAACAAAGTAAACAAGATAGATATTCATAGAAAGAAAATAAAAACAATAATTCCCAGATTATGTTAAAAAAATTGAAAACATCCTTTGACTATATACTTGCTGGGAATATTTCACATGGATTTCCTTGGACTAAAAAATTAATATTCTCCAACACTGCAGGTTGATTTTTATTTAGGAACATAAATTTTTTTTGGCAATAAACTGATATATGAACCCATTATATAATACATATACATATATTAATTCACAAAATACTGGGTGAATGTGAATTTAGGATTGGATTAATATAAAATTAATGTTTTTCCCCTCAGTTTTTTTCTGTAAGTCTTTTTGACAAGAAGTAAGGTGGTTCAGATTGCTGTGGATCTGAACACTTATTTAGATGTTCTTTCATTATTTCATCAATGATGATATATGTCAATCCAAAATTCTCCCAGTGACAACTGGACAAACAAATGTTTATGAGTATCTTTATGTTCAATCAACTAAGCATAAGGAGTGTAATCGTATTCCCAAGAACTTCATTGACTCCAGATTTGACAACTCACAATGTAGCTATTGTACTTATGAATTCAGCATGTTCATGCATGTATGTAACTACTTAATCCTGAAGTTGCTTAGGCAGAATGAAGTTGTGCAGCTTTATGTTCTTTTATGTTGTGCTAGGACAACATTTATGCTACCTTTTCTCAGTTATCCTAACATATTCTCACCATTTCTTAAAAAGGCTGCCACTCCCTCCCCCTATTTCTTTTTTTGTAATAATGCCTCAGTGTACCTTATTGTATTTTTCATTTACTGGCATGACTATATGGAAACATTGGGAAATGAAATAGAAGGGCATTAAATAGGCACAAGCAAAGCAAAGAACAAGTTATTAGATATTCCCTCTTATTTGTGGAAGAAAAAGACAGATCCCTAGGTAAATCCAGTCTAAATGTGAGAGCTCATTAAATCTTCAATGAGCAATTGTTATGGTAAGAACTTTGCATCAATAATTAAATCAATTTGTGATTTAAGAGAAAAAAATCAACTGAATTTTAATGTATTGTATATATATTTAACAATGGCTAACAGAGACAGATGTTAGTAGATAACATAACAGATGCTAAATGATTCTCTTTTTTTATAAGACATTTATAAAAGACAAACAAAATTAAATGTCAAAATGATAGAGCTACTCTCAGTTCAGAGATGCAAGCCTCCCTAAACTCATTAAACTGGAAACAACAGCCAGAACAGGTGTTTGTATAAGTAGGATTTAAGTTTGCATTATTGAAAAAAATAGTACTTTTTCACATACTCAGATGTTCCAGTATGTCTGTTGTTCTCATCTTAAAAATCAAATGCGTGTTACATTCTGTGGGGTGTTTTATACTAGACCATTTAGCTCAATCTGTAAGTAGTTGATATTCCAGCTTCTTATCAAACTTTTATTTAGGTACTGAGTTCTAAAGTATCAAACTGCCAACATCCCCCTCACCCCAATGGTAAGAAACTTATAAATAATATTAAGGAGAAAAAATAAGGTAATGTACTTATAGTTACTCCTGATCTATCTAATAGTACTGTAATCACACTGATTGCACAGACTGAACACAAATATATCTAGGGTAGGCAAATTAGAAACTATGTGATTACAAAGAGGGGAAAAGACCAAACAATGGTAAGACTATCTTGTTTTATAACGTTAATTTTTCCCCACTACAAGAGAGGTCAAAGTATGGTCTCATAGTTTCAAACAGGTCTTCAGTTTCTGCTTTGTTCCATAGATCTCATTCTGTAGTTTTAGGCCCAAATATCCCATCAACTCAAAAAACTCTAGGTTAGGAAATACATCAAGGGATGATAGAATCATAGAATCATAGAATGGCTGAGTTGGAAGGGACCTTAAAGATCATTTAGTTCCAACCCCCCTGCCATGAGCAGGGACACCTCCCACTACACCAGGTTGCTCAAAGCTCCATCCGACCTGGCCTTGAGCACTTCAGGGATGGGGCAGACACAACTTCTCTGGGCAACCTGTTCCAGTGTCTCACCACCCCCACTATAAGAAATTTCTTCCTAATATCTAATCTAAATCTACCCTCTTCCAGTTTAAAACCATTACCCCTCGTCCTATCGCTAAGCTCCCTGATAAAAAGCCCCTCCCTATCTTTCCTGTAGGCCCCCTTTAGGTACTGGAATGATGCAATAAGGTCTCCCCGGATCCTTCTTTTCTCCAGCTGAACAATCCCAACTCTCCCAGCCTTTCCTCATAGAAGAGGTGCTCCAGCACTTTGATCATCTTTGTGGTCTTCCTCTGGACCCTGTCCAACAGGTCCACATCCTTCTTAAGTTGGAGGCTCCAGAGCTGGATCCAGTACTCCAGGTGGGGTCTCACAAGAGCAGAGTAGTAGTGCAGAATTACCTCCCTTGACCTACTGGCCACATTTCTTTTGATGCAACCCAGGATGTGGGTGGCCTTCTGGGCTGCAATTCCATGTTACTGGCTCATGTTGAGCTTACCCATCCCCCATGTCCTTCTCCTCAGGGCTGCTCTCAATTGTGCTTGAGATTGCCCCAATCAACATGCAGGACCTTGCACTGGGCCTTGATGAATTTAATTCATTTCACACAAGCCCACCCCTCAAACCTGTAAAGGTCCATCTGGATGGCATCCCTTCCCTCCAGCGTGTTGACCTCACCACAAAGCTTGATGTTGTTGGCAAAATTGCTGAAGGTTCGCTCAATCCCAAAATCCATGTCACCAACAAAGATTCTAAACAGTACCGGTCCCAATACCAACCCCTGAGGAACACCACTCATCACTGCTTGCCACTTGGACATTGATCCGTTGACCGCAACTCTTTCAGTGCGATCAGCCAGCCAATTCCTTATCCACCAAGCAGTCCACCCGTCAAAGCCATGTCCCTCCAATTTTGAGACAAGGATGTCATGTGGGATGGTGTCAAATGCTTTGCACAAATCTGTTGTAGAAGGCCACCAAATTTGTCAGGCATGATTTGCCTTTAGTGAAGCCATCTTGGCTGTCACCAATCACCTCTTTATTTTTCATGTGCCTTTTCAGAGTTTCCAGGAGGATCTACTCCATGATCTGCCCCTACGGTGAGCCACAGACATATGTAACTTGGTAATCGATTAAGTTCTGTTTATATCAAAGGAAATTCTCCTTAATAGTATGTGGGTTATATAGGTCAACAGCTCAGCTGGATCCAAAATAAAAAAAAAAATCTTACACCAAAGGATTTATTTTTTATTAAATAAATAATTTTTATTTAAATTACTCATGACAGGTTAACTAAAAAAGAATGTGCAATAAGTAAAAGATGAACTGAAAGAACTGATTACACAAAATAGTTTATATTTACTGTAGCTAAAGAATCAATATTGACAATTCAATTTTTAGTTGATTAATAGTATACAGTTTAAATTTGCCTTATCTTTTAAAAGATTTGCTATACTTAAAAAGAAATAAAATAAGGGAAAAAAAACTTCAAAACTTATATTGGCTGCTTGAAACTGGGAAATTTTGATTAGTGTCGAGGTTTAGGCCAAATCGGCCACTGGGGACATAGGGGACCCCAGATGGGACCGACAGATGCTCCCCTCTACCCCTCTTCAAAGAGAGAGGCAGAGGAGGAAAAAGAGACTTACGAGTTTAGAAGGATCTAAACTACTTTAATGAAGTATTAATAATAAAATAAAAGAAATAATGAGAAATATACAAAACCGTATCAAGCTCCCAAGATGACAATCACGACACCGGCTGGCACTGGGGCAGTCCCAGGCTGGACTCAGTGACGGACGGGAACTGGATTCCGGATCTGGATTCAGGATCGGGTCCAAAGGCAGGCGAACAGACAGAGTCCTCCTCAGACATCAGCCGTTGAAGCAAGAAGGGAAAAAGAAGGGCGAAAAAGAAGGGCGAAAAAGAAGGGGCTGACCCTTTGCTCTGTCAGCTTTTATACTGAGCATGAGGCAGATGGGATGGAATACGCTGTTGGTCAGTTTTGGGTCACCTGCCCTGTCCGCTCCTCCCCGCAGGTGGGACCCCATTATGCTTTTCCGCTTCTGACCCTCCAACGTGGCAAATAACACAGCTGGTTGGCCTTGGGTGTTAGAACAATAAGTGTAAGCAAGAGCCTCCCTGCATACCATGTCTGGACATCAGCTATAAACATAGGTCTTATCACTCTGAGAGAGTGAACATTGTTTGCACAATATGCTGTTAATTTCAGTAGTTAAAAGAGGCCCAGCTAAGAAGCGAAGCTAATGAACAAAATTGGTCCTGTTTTACCTCAAACCAGGACAATTAGACATTACAGTAAAACCCCTGCAATTTCCAGTTCACAAAACTTAACATTTTTCCTGACCAAAAGGGCAGTATTGTTCAGAAATATTTTTCAGATGCCAAATAAAATTTCAAAAGAGAAAAAATCTTTCTATTAGCTAAACAGTTATGACACACCTATACTTACATAAAGAATTTTCAAAATTATATTTTGGAAATATATTTTTTTTTTAATTAAGTCATATTTCCCATATCCCAGTAAACCATCGGATGAACAGTCGGGACTAAGCTTCGCTTTTATTCTTGAACTGTTTTATTTTGTTTAAATAATGTAATATTAACTGGTCCTCAGACTGTGTAGCTCTATTACACAGTGATTTAAAGGTCATCCGTAACAGAGGAAACTTGATCTCAAGATATGGCTTTGATGAATCTGTCTCGCACATGCATACAGAGTACGTACTCACTCACCTAACAGTCTCATGCTCTTCCTTGTACAAGACAGGATTTCCTCAACCCACTATATGCTTAAAAAAAAGTCTGCACGGCTTATTTGCTATAAAGTCTAGGCATTCATTTGAACAATGAAGGATCCATTCATAACACGTACCTTTCAGGTAAAGGTTGTAAGTTAGAGTACAGAAATCTGTAAATCTGTTATTAATACTTGTATGGTATGTGAGTAAAACAGAGGACCTTAAGTTCAAATTTTAAAAAGCTCTCAAAGCACTCTTTGAGCTTTTGTCTGAGCCCTCTTTAAGGTTCACGGGACTTGGAGCTTTGAAAAATGGGAGAGCACTTGTGTCTGAAAAATGTATGGTCCATAAAGAGAGCTGTCATTCAAATATAAGCCAAGGACAATAGATTTGCAGCAGTTCTTTTCCCACTAACAACTCATTTCACGCTCAGCACCCAGAAGAATTTATCTCAGTTTTGAAGACCAACTGAAGGCTCTCCAACCCATGTTGTAAGGTTTTTGAGCAGAGCTACAGGGACTTTATGCAAATAATAAAAGTTCAGACAAACAAAGCTATCAAACAATTAATAAACATTTGCATACATATCATAAAGCCATCAGCTATATAATATGATAAAATAAAAAACAATTAATATGAGACAAAACAGATCTCCAAAAAGTCATTTATTTATTATAAAGCTGTCGAAGATATATTGTAAAATGCATGTGAAATGTGTCAAGCTGATAGCCTGACCACTCAATTAAAGATCTCTAGAAAGGAAGAGGTGTATATGGAGAAGGTAGTGAAATACTGTTTCCTTTAAAATTTTTGCAGAAAGCATAAAAGTATTTAAATTTTCTCGGGTTTTTTATTCCCTCCATTTTCATTGTAATTGGTTTTAATGTTTAACACTCCAAAACAATAACAATTATACATTAAACTGAGAAAAATCGTAAATAAGAAAAAAATATTTACAAGTACGCTGCTTTAAAATGCCGCTTCTTGTGGTTTTGAGATATTTTCTATTTTGGTCATAGCTCTTTTTTCAAAATCAAAAATTGCTAACAAAATGGGAACAAGCAAGGTCAGGCATTCAATACCTCATTTTTTTTATGGACAGAAAGAAAATATCACACCCTTCTTTTACAGACTTGGCAGGAAGCCACAACACTCAGAAGTACACTTAACTACTTTAAAGATTTTCGGTTAAACCTGCTCAAGTGAATTAAACCTTTCCCCTCCATACCATTTTTAACTTTGTGCATGTGCGTGTGTGTGTCAATAGAAGCCAAAATATCATCTGTGAAACTACATATTTTCCAGGACAAAGGATATGCCATTTCCCTCAGACATAAGATTGTGACATAAGACTTTTTCCTATTACCTTCCAAATAATACACTTCCACTTTTGTGGCTTCTCTTTCTTCGATTCTTTCCTTTTAATAATAAGCTCCTTTACGAAAAGGAATGTGACTCCTGCTGCAGTTTGGACAGGGATCCCAGCTCAGTGAGATCTGGCTAATAGTCAGGCATTTTTATGATGATAAATTACCGTTATAAAACTCTGGTATTCCAAAATAATTTATAGTGTAATCAGTAATTTTAATGACTTTTACTCAGGAGACAGTCTGTGTTCTTGCATGAGTGCAAAGGATATATGGAACTCATTTCCATCCATCTGCAATGTGCAAGTAAGCCACATGAAAAGTTAGGTAAAAATAGTAGCCAACTGGCCAAGTGGACCATCTCATCTATGATTCTTCTAAGAAACCAGT
Organism: Pluvialis apricaria; assembly: GCA_017639485.1. Lineage (NCBI taxonomy): Eukaryota > Metazoa > Chordata > Aves > Charadriiformes > Charadriidae > Pluvialis > Pluvialis apricaria. The sequence continues at coordinate 108,676,458 of CM030007.1, forward strand.
AATTTGTGGTATGGTTTTATTTTTCATTCTTCTCATCATGAAATACTGGGCCACCACCAGTCTTTCAGTTTTGGTAACACAACTGAAGTACTGTATTGGAAAGAGAGTAGTGAACTGATCTAGCCTAAAAGACACCTACTTTTCTGCAGTTTTACTCTGGATTAGTTCAGTGATATGCTCACCACATGACCTTGCAAATAGGAGTGGCCAGAAATACTTGTGTCTGCCTCCGTGCATGTGGGGAAAGCAGAGGTTACCGACTAGCTGTGGATGAGGAACGTACAGTGCATACAACATACCTTCAATTTAGTAAGGCTTCATGTCCTGTGGCATTCTCCTTTGGAAGATGAGGAAGTACAGACTACCAGTTGCACTGAAACCTGGCTGGGCCCCTTGGGCTCAGTGGTTGTAATCAAAACCTTAATGTTCAGCTGGCAGATAGCAAGGAGCATCCCAGAGGATGCTACTGGGGCCCACCTTCAATATGTTCATCAATGACCTGGATGATGGCAATGCACCCCCAGACAACACTAAATTATGGGAAATGACTAAGAACAAACAGCAGAGCTTCAGTTCACAGGGACCTTGGTAGATTTGAGGACTGAACTAATGTGATGAAGCTCAGCAGTGAGAAGTGCAAAAGACTACACGTGGCACAGAACAACCCAGTGCCTGGGAACTGACTGGTTGAGAAGCAGCCCTGATAAAAGGGACCTGGAGATTACAGTGAATGCCAGGCTATGTGCTCCTGTCACAAGCAGAGCAGGCCAAAGCTGGGGCTACACTACACCACCAGCAGATCTAGGGAAAATATTACCACCTTCTATTAGGTACCGGTGAATCTGCATCCAGAATAATGCTTTGGGTCAAGGTCAGTTCAAAATGAATGTTGAGAAACTAACGTGGGTCCTGCAGAGGCCTGTTGGGATTTCCAGAGCGATTCAGCACGTACCCTACTGAGAAAGCTGGGCTTGGGCTAAAGGGCAATCTAGTAGCAGCCTATCATGGAATCATGGAATTTTCAGAGTTGGAAGGGACCCCTAGAGATCATCTAGTCCAACTCCCCTGCCAAAGCAGGATTGCCTAGAGCACATTACTCAGGACTGCATCCAGGCGGGTCTTGAAAATCTCCAGAGAAGGGGACTCCACAACCTCCCTGGGCAGCCTGTGCCAGTACTCTGTCATCTGAACTGTAAAGAAGTTTTTCCTTGTGTTAGAAGGGAACTTCCTATGTTCCAGCTTATGTCCATTGCCCCTCGTTCTGTCGCTGGGAACCACGGAAAAGAGTCTGGCTCCATCCTCCTTCAACCCACCCTTTAGATACTTATAAGCAATAATAAGGTCTCCCCTCAGCCTTCTCTTCTCCAGGCTAAAGAGTCCCAGCTCTCTCAGCCTTTCCTCATAAGGGAGATGCTCCAATCCCTCAATCATCTTTGTTGCCCTACGCTGGACTCTCTCCAGCAGTTCCCTGTCTCTCTTGAACGGGGGAGCCCAGAAGTGGACACAGTATTCCAGTTGTGGTCTCACCAGTGCAGAGTAGAGGGGGAGAATGACCTCCTTCGACCTACTGGCCACACTCTTCCCTATGTGGCCCAGGATTCCACTGGCCTTCCTGGAGACAAGGGCACATTGCTGGGTCATGGATAATTTACTATCTACCGGGACCCCCAGATCATTCTCCCCAGAACTGTTTTCCAGCAGGTCCACCCCTAACCTATACTGGTGCCTAGCATTCTTCCTCCCCAGGTGCAGGACCCTACACTTGCTCTTGTTGAACCTCATTAGGTTCTTCTCTGCCCAGCTCTCCAGCCTGTCCAGGTCACGCTGGATGGCAGCGCGGCCCTCTGGAGTGTCAGCCACCCCTCCCAGTTTGGTATCATCAGTTGGTATCAGTAGCCTACTGCTACTGGTATTACAAAGAAGATGGAGACAAACTCTTTTCAACAGGGACAAATTATATAACAAGGGGAAATGGCCACAAGGTGTGGCTGGAGGGGTTCAGACTGGAAATTAAGAAAACCAGGTTTAATGGAAGAAATAGTCCAATCCTTGATGAGAGTACCATGTTGTAGTGCTGATGATAGTCCTGCTTCAGGCAGGAGGCTGGACTGGATAGTCTCCAGAAATTCCTTCCAACCAACACTTCTATGATTCAACAGGTCTGTTACCTTGCACTTTTGCTCATTATTACAGCTTCAAACTTTGATGACTCTTAATTTGTCCATGATGTGAATGTACCGCTTCTCTCAAGGAAACTTACAGAAAACACCCAATACTGAAGGAAATGCTCAACATTTATTTGGGAACAAAAGCAAATCTAAAATATCCACATTGTAAATGTAATTCCTTGAATGATTCAAACACAAAACCTTATTAAGCAAAAAAGTAGTTCAGGAAAATGAGAAAGGAAAAGCATTGCCCACAAAGACCTTTTCCATTACGAAATGACAAATCATTATCATTATGAGGTATCCCTGCCTATGGTAGGGGGGTTGGAACTCGATGATCTTCAAGGTCCCTTCCAACCTAAACCATTCTATGATTCTATGATTCTATGATTATTTGGATACACGCTTTAACAAAGACTTTCACTTATATAGCTAACCGAAGATGCTGTAAATATGTTTTAGTAATACATTTATTATAAAGAAAAGTACACTACATATTAGTAAGGTTTCAAGATAGACAACTGCACACTTTAGGAGTGCGTACTGACAATTACTTAAAAATTGCTGTTACTTGCTTAATATACCATAATTAAGTGCCTGAACCATTTGTTAAAAGCACTAATGTACTAACAGGAATTTAAATCTGAATTTATGACTTATTTAAAGTTGAGCTAAGGGTTGAGCAATTAATTAATCAATCACTTGCTCACCTCAGCAAGTGCTCACTAGTATACACACAGAGTGGGATATTAAACAAAAATAATTTTAATATAGCTATATATGCATGGGAAACTTGAAGACTTAGTCATAGGCTATCCTTTCCTCATTCATTCTTTGTTTCAGAGTGCTCACAAAGAAGCAAAATGAGGCAACATTAAAAATGGCTGCCAAGCTGAAGTTTCTCTATAAGCTCTGCATATACTTTCTCAGATCTTAAAATATTCCTTTTAGCTAATGAACCCAGTTAAGGATGAGTTACCAACGTTATATAGAGTGGACATCATTTCAGCAAAACTCCAGCAAATCTCTTACAAAATTTTATAGATACATGACTTGATTAATAGCTAAAAAAATAATCTAAAATGGAAACAAACCCCCCACAGAAATCAAATCCATTTCATTTGTGTGACCAGAGATCAAAGGTGTAGGGATTTGTTCATCTATACCCACAGAAAGCCCTGGATATAATAGTTGCATGCATGGACTCACACGTCCTACTAGAGTGTTTTTCCCATTTTGAAGTACCAATAAAAAAGAAAGTGTACGCATTTAGAGAAGGAAGCTGCTCGTGATATCTCTAGTAAATGCAGTTTACACAGTTTCCATCCCACTTAGGGTTTTCACCTTAAACATACAAATTGTCCTGCACACAGGGATGGGAAGCAGAGCTGGTTTGAAGAAAGAGCAGATCCCCTGACAGCACTGCTGCCCTCCTGTCCTGTTGCTGAGCCTGGGACTGTGGATGGAGACCCCAGCACTCTTACTCACCACTTCCTCCTCTCCACAGGAGCTGGGGTGAACCGTGAGGTTTGAGGGGGTCACAGGCTGAGCAGTGTTGTTGTGGCTCCATTATCAGCTTTTTGACTATCTTGGCCCAATGAAACTCTTGTGGTTTTCCCTGGTACAGCTTTAACAAATCGCACCGGGTTGTCTCACTTACAACTACCCAGCTGCCAACAGAGCAATCTAGTCACTCTCTTTTGCATTTATACCAACAATAGTTTGGTACAACCAAAAGCTGTTAAGTTTTTTTCTTAATATAGCGCAAGACACCTATCTGTGAGAATATGTTGGTGTGCATCTTACCTAGAAGGTTTTTACATAAGGGGCTCTGTCTCTTGAAAAAATCCATGCAACTTCAAGTGGAAGATTGCAGATACAAAGCTCCCAGAGGATGTTTTTTACAAGTACTTCAACTCTAAAAAGAAGGTAACATTTCCAGCTCACTTTTAGAACAGCTTTAGGTCTTTCACTGTGCAAGTTGTTACAACTCCCACCTTAAGGCACCCAGCAGTCCCCATGATTTAAGGACACCATGGATAAAGGAAGGCCTTGGCCCAAGGCCCCTTTATTGGCCCTAAATCTTTGTCCAGGTTAGATCAATGAATACTTAAGGAAAATCAGGACAGTTCTTTCTAGAACCGTGAGCTTTGTATACATAATCAAAGGCATCTAGATCACTGTGTTTTCATAAATTACCGGCATTCAGCCTAACCTGTGACACTCAGCTATACACTTCTTTCTTTCAAAAGTATCATGAAAACACACAGGGGAAGTTACAATTGAAAGCAAATTGTTGAACTGGAATGAGAGAATTGTAGATAATTTAAAACATCTTTTCATTCTTTATTATGTCACATTGAGACTTAAAGTGTTTCTTCAGGATTTAAAACTGAAAATTGAGATTTGGCATTGACACAGTCCACAGTGATAGATGCTTTCATATACTCTTTAAAACAGAAATCCTGCCAGTCAAAAAACTAAGTAAATTATCATGTTATCAAATGTTTATGAGCAGCGGAAATATAAGAACACTTAATTTTGGATTCAGTGACTGATTCAGAAAAGAGATTAAAAGTATCAGTTGGCGAAAATGGAATGTTTTGACTTTGAAAAGCAAAATTTTTCTAGGTCTTGTTTCTAATATATTTAATTTTCATTTTTGCATTTGAATTTCAAAGACCAAATGTTATTCTGAATTTGAAAGCCTAAGTATTCATTTATGAAATAGTAAAACTTAAAAAGAAATCTTTTCCTTGGTTTGGGTTTTTTTGTCAGACAATACCGGCTGGATTTGAACTTAATTCATATGTTTTGTTTGATTCAAAATAATTTTTTAGCACATAAATTATTGAATATTTATTTATATTTGTCTAATAATATCTAAATGTCATTTAAAACACAAAAGTCTTAATCTTTTACTGTAAATTCAGTACTTTTAAAAGTTACTTCTTTGAAGTGACAGAAATAAGTATTTATCCAGGGGAACTCTGCAGATATTTATATGAATATTTTAAATAATTTATGTATATAGACTTTTTGATATTTCCTTTGAGTTTTACTTTTGAGGGAAGAACAGGGGAGAGGTGTGTTGAAGGGGGAGGGGGGAAGCACACTAAGAATACAACACCCTTAATCTCTCAGTCAGGCAAACTCTTTGTAGAAATACTAGGATGCCCTCAAATCACTCCCATTTTTGTAAAGAAGTCTTCTCAAAAAACAACCAAAGCTTCAATGTTATTTTAGCACTTAAAATAGATTCAGAGATAAAAAGCCCTGCAATACCAAGGCAATAAAAAGCAACAAAATCAATTCTTGAAGCCTGGCATTTACAACAAAACACAGACAATGCTTTTTTCAAAACCAGAAAGATAACAGTGATGGATAAAAAGCTGTTTTAGCATACAGAAAATGCAGGCTGATTTTCTCTGTGATCTTATTTAGAAAGAAAGCCTGAACTCCAGCAGGATGAAAATCGTGTTAGACCATAGATACATTTCTTAGAATTGCATAACAAATGCTTTTTTTTCCTAATTATTTTATCAGGCTTATGCTGGGTTAATTACACAGTTTACAGTGTCCCTGCAGTCATGTATTTGTGAAATATTAGAGAAAACCTATCAGTTGGTCTGTACTGGTTATTTAAAATATCTCACCATCAACAAAACTTTTTATGCTTTTATGTGAATCATATTTTGGAAATATTATTTTTTTCCTACTAGTTTTGCTCTACTGTTATCTATTATTTACATAACTTTTCGATTTCCTGTGTGAATAAATGGCTATCTTATAAGAAACTAAGCACAAGAAAGAAGATTGTACTATTTGTGACAAGTTTTCTCTCCTAAATACTCAGAATTTGGAAATATCACTCATTATGTTAATATTTTATGTCTTTTATAAGACCTTTCACTTTTTTAAGGTAAAGCCCAAACAACACATGAGAATATGGGAAACATAGTTTATTCCCTTAATTGTTATAGAAAATTACTTATACTATTTCACACTTTCTGTCTTTACTCCACTGAATTAAATCCCAGTGTATGGAAGTTATGTGTTCTAGTTGCAACACAAGTCCATTTTGTTACAGGAAATAAAGTTCTGATGCACAAGGGCAGCTCTCACGTTTCCAGAATTGAGGGAATCTTTTACATTTGCTGCTTTTATAAATGGCATTCCAACACAATGAACATGGTGGAAATAAACTTACGTCTGCAAATGTGGCAAAAGTTTCAGCAGAGCAAGAATTTTTGTAAAATCTTGTAAGGAAGTAAACGAGAAGTTCATCAGCAACCCAGGACTCCGAAGGAGATGATGTAATGAAGAGAAGACAATTTGCTTTGAATGTAATCATAGAAATTTTTTTCTCTGAAATTAATTAACATGTTCTCCTACTTAACTTCTTTTGCTTCCTCCAGAATATATCGACATTTGACGGACTGAATGGTGGGATAGTTGTGCTAATCTATGTTGAGTTGCTGGTGAAAAAGAAGTCAGAGTGTTTAGTTCTAATAAATGCTGAAGATAGTAGGAAGGCTTTTTAGATTGCCTGAGTATTTAGACTCAGAGTCCAGTGTAAAGTAGGTCCTGCTTGAACTTGTATGTAGCTGCCTCATGTTCTTTACAGATGTCACTGGAAACATTGTAGGATCGTATGATCCTAACTTTTTGCTAAATCCCCAGAAATTTATGAACAATAAACTACTAGCATAGACTCACATGGGCTTTCAGTAATAGTTTGCCGGCGTGATGTAAGAATTGTGTTTCTTCACATTTGACAACGCAAAAAAAAATCACATGTCTCTCTACAGATAGGTCTAAATTCTCATCTAAGCGTTACTGACTTCTCTGCAAACAATGTGTATTTTACCTCTAAAAAAATGGTCCATCAGAACTCCATTTGAAAGTGAAAATAGACTTTTGGTTTGTATGATGCTTATCTATTTATTTTTTCACCACTTAATCTTCTGTTACATAATCACAATGACTTTACAACCATATATTCATCAAATTGCTTAAATGTTTCTTAGATGTTTTTGGTTTTTTTGTTTCATTCTGGTCAACAACAGCTACAAGATCCCTTTTCCAAAGAATAACATTATTATTGCATTTAGATTAAGTTGAAACAAAACTTATTCTTTTTGATTTTCCCCTTGTAGTCTGTCTTTGAAATACATAGCTTAAGGCACAGGGAGTCTACATCAGAAAGATTTAAACCCATATTCTTGCACTCTGCCAACAGGTTAACAAGTTTTTATGTTTACCATTTCTTCCTCCTGCCCAGTATCACTTGATGGAAGTCTCACTTAGAACTTGTCATATTTTTAATTGTCAACCATTGCATACTTAGATAGTGAGGGCATTTTAGAACAGATGTTTTTAGATCTTTAATTGCATATCCAAACATACTAGAAAATATTATGAAATTACCTAATGAAAGCTTTTTGAGTAAAATTAATTTAAATAGGCATCTGAAAATAAAAATTATATATTTAACTAAACTATTAGCATATTGATAATATTCAGGAATATTATAAAAATTAAACAAGTACTTACACACTAACGGTTAATTTAATGTTTAAAGCATGTATTAGTTTATTCCAAAATAGCATCTAGTATGTTTGGATACAGAGTTAAAGAGGTAGAAAAGTTAATTTTTAACATTGCTGCAGTACATTTAAGATTACAATTGTTTTCTTTGCTCTATCAGCAGCTAAAATTCTTTATAAGGCAGCTAAAAATGCTCTATAGAGGTACAATATTAAAATTAACTTACCATTTTTATCTGCAAAATTTGTAAGAATGGCTGTTTATGCCAGCTCAAGGACAAAGTTTGTCTTGTTCTATATTTAAAAAAAAACTGCTTTCAAAGGGGAGAATAAATCAATTTATTCTAGCTACTTCTAGCTACTTGTAAACTTCTTTATTTTAAAGTAAAACGAATCCCACTGAAGGAATCTGAAATGCTGATGGAAAAATAAAAACAAACTAAAGATAAATTTTCCAGAATTTGATTTTCATTCTCCACAGCTTGATCAACTCTTTTATACCACATCAAAAATTCTTCATATTAGCTAGCAATCACAATGTAGAGTTACTTCTTTGCTAAGATGCATAAATAAATCATTCCTTTAAATACCCGTTTTGGGCATATTTGTAGAAAGGAGCATAGGCAGTTGTCATTAAAAATACTCTCTAGTAAGAGATTAATGTATTTTTGCTATATACCCTGAATATGGTATACTGGTTGTCTAGAAGGACACTTTTATGGGGCATCTGATTGAAATCAATTACCCTGACCAGGTAGGGTAAGATGCATTTCACAGGTGTGGCAGAACCCATGCAAAGGAAGATGGCATGTTCAGCACAGAGCATCTGCTAAAACACAAGGTACACCATATCCCCACCGGTGTGAGAGAAGGTTGGTGTTAGGCAGGGTAAGGACCTGTGCACCTGCAAGTTTGCAGGTTGGCTGCTGCCAGGTAGAATCCATGACTGTCTTTTGCCTGTCCTCGGTTTCCACTGTTCACATAAGCCTTGTTTCCTTCGGAAGAAAAAGGATAGTGCTTTTGGTTGGTGTCTCATCATGCCACTTAATGATTTTTCCATGAATCCTAGGAGACAGACTCCCTCTGCTTCTGCAAATTAGCAAGCCAGGCAGGGGGTCACAGTAAGACAACGTGACAAGTAAGACAAATTCTCCCCAGGATACTATCGAAATTAATTTACTGAAGCTCAGAAGGCAGATGGTTACAGACTTTGGTATGGAGGAGAAAAATAACTCCATTTCAGTGATGATCCTCCTGTTACCTTCCAGTGTGTGAGCAGAAACATATGTTGCTTTAAACCCTGCTATCTTTGGATCCATACTGTGGCTGCCTCCAAACAGAAGTAGTCAGGAGGAAGTAGAAAGTTTAAATCAATAACAGCATTTCAAAATCTACTCTCCCACTGAGGAGGCATACAGGACATTGAATACTGAGCTTTAATGCAGATTAGTTCAACAAGGGGAAGGTCAAAGTTCTGCACCCGAGGAGGAACAACCCCATGCACCTATATATGCTGTGGGGCCACTCAGCTGGAAAGCAGCTTGGCAGAAAAAGTCCTGGGGCTCCTGGTGGACACAAGGTTGAACATAAGCCATAAATGTGCCCTTGCAGTAAAGGCGGCTAATAGTATCCTGGGCTGCATTAGGAGGAGTGTTTTAGGAAGGTGATCCCTCCCCTCTGCTCCGCACTGGTGAGGCCGCACCTGGAGTGCTGTGTCCAGTTCTGGGCTCCTCAGAGCAAGAAATGTGGACATACTGGAGAGACTCCACCACAGGGCCACAAAAATGAGTAAGGGACTGGAGTGTCTCTCCTGTGAGAAAAGGCTGAGACAGCTGGGATTGTTCAGACTTGAGTAGAGAAGTGTCAGGAGTGGAGAGGTGTGTGTAGAACTTATCAATATATATAAATATGTGAAGGGTGGGTGTAAAAATGATGTAACCACACTATTTTCAGTGGTGCCCAGTGACAGGACAGGAGACAATGGGCACAAACTGAAGCACAGGAGTTACCATCTGAGCATAGGAAACACTTTTTTACAGTGACTGACCACTGGCACAGGTTTTTTTACAGTTACAGACTGACCACTGGCACAGGTTTCCTGGGGTGGTTGTGGAGTCTCCATCCCTGGACATACTGAAAAGCCTGGGCATATTGAAAAACATTGTTCTGGGCAACTCACTCTAGGTGGCCCTGTTTGAGCAGGGGGCTTGGACGAGAAGACCTGCAGAGGTTCCTTCCAACCTCAACCATTCTGTGACTCCTCACTGCCGGGCAGCGTTTTGCCTTTTCTGACACAGGCTTTGGCTTTCCCCGCGGCACCGACATGGTAGCTGCAGGGCTCAGCCGTGCCCTGTGGTGGGTTGGTTGGAGCTGGCTGGAACCGGCTGTGTCCGGCTCGGGGCAGCCCCAGCTGCTGCACGCAGGGACTGCCCGGCAGCTCCCCACCAGCACCTGGGCACAGACACCCAATCTACCATGAAATTTTTTTCAATTTACATATTTTTATTCTACTGTTTAAAATTTTAAATTATGTGTTTATTACCATTTTTTCTCATCTATTTTCTTTAATTAAAAGATACAGAGTAATTTTTTCTAGATGAAAAATACAGTACAAAGTATTTTTGGAAGTTTTCTGTATTATAAATAGAGCTAACTGAAGAGAGGCTGCTGCTCAAGCTAGTAATCATGTCACAGACTGCCTTTCTCACACCTTCTCCACTTCACTCCCCTTGTAACCTCTACATTCCCTTCACAGCTTCCTGCAGGTTGATCAACCTTCAGATTTGTGAAGCTACAGTAAAGCCACTAGTTCCAAGTGTCTCAAGTTCAGCTCCGTATCTATATTCATAGCAGCCAAATACAAATGACTGGATATTTACGAGTCAATGAATTCTGCTTTTAGACAAGTAAAATGAGATAATCTGCCTAGCAACCAAAGCAGCAGGAGCTCATAGAGCTGGGTGAAAATTCCACGTTCCCTAAATCTTTCAGTCTCTGCTTTCTGGGAAAAGAGAAACTCCAGTTACTTGTGGTCTTTAGCTTATCTAGGCTCAGGCTTCAAGCAGACCAGTGACCAGAAATGTTTTTTTTCTCTCTAAAGCCCTCTACAAGCATAAAGTAGCAAAAATTTATAAAATCTTCATTTTCACAACATCTGTGAGAATATTGACACCTCATTCAGAGATAGAAAACTCAAATTAAAGGCTCAGTTTTCACAGGAATTCTTTTCAATATTCTATGTATGAAATGTTGGTGAAAGATGACATTTTTCTTACATATCAAAGCATGTTTTTAACTTCCCAACATAGGAAGAAGCATATTTACAAAACATCTCTGTCTCAGAAAAGTTCAGTTATATATTTAAATACATATCTGTGTATAAAAATCTGTTCAGTCTTTTTTTGCAAAACAACTTCCCATCAAGGCACAAACTATGCCAGTGATCAAGTTACTGAGGATTTTTTGCAGAGGTGCACATGTAATGGCAAGAACATGATTTAAGATACAGAGATTTCTATCTAGAGAAAGAGAGACACCTAAGTGTGTCTTTTCTTTGATCCTAAGCGAATGTAAAACTTTTCCTCTTTTAGGAGAGGCAAGACAAATACTAAATCCCTACACTATTACAGGGATCAATATCAAAGCTGCTAGCGGGGATAAAGAAATAGCGGCCACTTGCTTAGGTAGTCCTGAATTGCCTCAGTAGCCTACCTGATGGACTGAGTGCCAGGCCCACTCTATTGACATTGCAGGCCGAATGACCTCTGGGGCACTAAATGAAAACAGAGTATGGTTTGCCCGTTCTGCTGTTCACCCAGTGACACTGTTCCTTAAGATAATTATTTCAATTAAGACAGTCAAACTTACTAACCTCTCCTCTTACAATGGCAGCAAGCTTTGGGGGAAATGACAAAGTCCATGGAGAAAGTGTGAGAATTGGCAATGGAGAAGAGACAGCTTATTGCCCAATTAAGGTTACCATTTTATTAGGATACCTGGCTGAGTTGCTGTGACTACTCAGGACAGAATTAAATTCAGCAGCTTTGTGTATCAGTAGTGTATCTCAGACATATATCCTCTACCTAAAGATTAAGATCTGTAATTAATGTAAATCAACACTGACATTAAAGGAAAATTGTTATGCGTGCAGATAGAGAGAGGGAATAATAAAACCAAGCAAAACCCCACACAACTTTCTTGGACATTATTCAGTCTTCTGAAAGAGTTGCATAAAAAATGGATCCTTATTTCACATTCTGAGTACTATGGAAAAAAATATGAATATTTTTATAATTTCATGTCCTACATGGATTTGAATCTTAAATGTAATTGCGATTATGGATGTATTTTTCTTTCCATGCACATCAATATTAATACCCTAGATATACAGAGCACACACTGAGAGGACAATTTGCCCCTTAAATGTGCAAATCCTATTACAATATTTGTCTAAAGGCTGGATTATATTGAGTTGGTGCTTTTGCTAGTTCATCATAATTTTATCAATGCATATACTTGAACTATGAGAATGCTAATGGCTCACACAGCAGGCACTACATGTTATAATGGAGTCCAATTACTTTTGACTATTCAAATATGTTGCAAATTTCAAAGACAGTTCCCATCTGACTACTTTTTCAAGAAAATGCCAAGTTACTAAGTCTTCATCTACTTAAAAAAGAAGGTTTTTAAAATGCTAAGTAGTAAACCACATTACCTCATTTCATTTGTACCTAATTGGACCATAATAATTTTTCTTTCATTTTTCACATCATGTGTTTTTTCTAAATAAATGTCTTACGGAAAAGGATTCAGAAAAGTTGTCATTTATTTTGATAATGAACTCCACATTTTCACCTTTGCTCCATAGTCTATCTCATAAAGGGTTAAGAGAAAGATTTCTCGATCAATATACTTTTCCAAAAGGATTCAGGATATTTTTTAGCACTGGCCTATATGTGGTTCTTTGTTAAATGAAGATATCACAAGTTCACCTTCATTTATTGACATGTCTCAAAAAGTTATCTGTCCATCATGTTTACTAGAGCAGTTTGCAAGACTGATACCTGTTTTGTGACAGTTTCAGATCGCTCAAGAGCTGAAAAAGACTTTTAAAGACTCATCCAGTCTGTGGATTTAAATTAGAAAACGTAATCTAAGCCTGAAGCTACCAAACTAATGATCAGCTATGTCTAGGAGTACAAAATGATAGGGGCTTCTGTGATAAAGGTGAGGATAGAGAGGATAAGAAAAGTTTAATTCTAGTAAGATTCTTGCTATCTTGATGAGACTTGTGCTATACATGAAATATCAAGGGCAAGATTAGCCTAACATACTTAGAGTTTCAAAGGAATCCTTTTAGTAAAAAGTTCCATAATCAATATGTGGAGTTATGTTTCTGAAATTCCCACTAAACAGATTTATTAATGAAAATAAACCTGATCTACGTACACTACCTGAGAGCAGTTACACATGTGGCTCTTTATTTTCTTGCTAATACTAGTAATAAAATTATAGAATCAGTTTTTAAAACAAAAGCTCTTCAATATCGCAGAGCTATCGTTTTTGAGATTATATCTTTCATGGTGCAGAATCCTTCTGCACTCCCATTTCTAATGAGTATGACTTCCTTTGAGAGTCATTAACTTTATTTACTGTGTTCCACATATCAGTCAGTAATGCTTGGTTCCTTAATAGTTCTGCTACTCTATTCACCTGAGTAAGGACTCTTAATATAGCTCATTTTCTTGACTCTATAAGCTTTCTATAGCCTTGGCTAGTGATTTAGGACTATACTAATCACAACATCTCAGATGAATCTGAAGCAAGTTTTTGTAACCCAGTACTTAAAAATTCGGTATCCCTTTGTAATAGCTCCATTCCTTTCATGCAAATTGCTCAAAGAGCTTTGTTTCTTCACCTCCTCACACTAAAATGGTCACTCACTGACCAGTCTTCCAATATAATTATGGTGACAGCAATCCAAGCATAAAATATTGCTCACTGAACAAAATGCTAAATATATTCTTTGTACAAGGAGGAGAAGGACTTGGGGGTGTTGGTTGATGAGAAACTCAACATGAGCTAGCAGTGTGCACTCGCAGCCCAGAAGACCCACTGTATCCTGGGCTTCATCCAAGGAAGCGTGGCCAGCAGGTCAAGGGAGGTGATTCTGCACTTCTACTCTGCTCTGGTGAGACCCCACCTGGAGTACTGCATCCAGCTCTGGAGCCCCCAACATAAGAAGGACGTTGACCTGTTGGAGGGGGTCCAGAGGAGGGCCACAAGGATGATCAGAGGACTGGAGCACCTCTCCTATGAAGACAGGCTGAGAGAGTTGGGGTTGCTCAGCCTGGAGAAGAGAAGACTCCAGGGACACCTTATTGCGGCCTTCCAGTACCTAAAGGGGGCCTAGAGGAGAGCTGGGGAAGAACTTTTTACCAGGGCATGTAGTGATAGGATGAGGGGGAATGCCTTCAAACTGGAAGAGGGGAGATTTAGAATAGATACTAGGAAGAAATTTTTCACTATGAGGGTGGTGAGATACTGGAACAGGTTTCCCAGGGAGGTTGTGGAAGCTCCAACCTTGGAGGTGTTCAAGGCCAGGTTGGATGGGGCTTTGGGCAACCTGATCTAGTGGGAGGTGTCCCTGCCCATGGCAGGGGGCTTGGTACTAGATGATCTTAAAGATCCCTTCCAACCTAAACCATTATATGATTCTATGAATATCACTGTAATTGATTTGGGAAAAAAGATATCATCTGGCACTGTCAATAATGCAAAAATCTTGGAACACATGGCAGAAGTAGTCCTGGTGCTGGGCAAGCACAGCAATGATAATATGTTACTGCATATGAGCAATTTATCATGGTCCTTGGACTGAAATTTATACTAGTCTGGGTCTGGTAGCAGTATCTTTACTACAGTACACTGCACATCATGATACACCTTGATCTAATGTTAGTTTAGCTGTCTTTGCAAAAAGCTCAATAGTGCAGCATCATTGAGATGCCCTTAGATACTATATGCCATTTTGATAAACTGAGATGTTTCTGAGCACCTTTAACTGCCAAGGATATAGAAGCATCTAGGCATGCGTACATGGGGCCACCAGATTCATTTATATAAGTCTGACATGGTTACTCAATCTTTTGTGATGCTATTTGCAAACTATTTGCACCACTTGATGACTAAGCCAAAAAGGCTCAGATGTCTTGTCCTAATTTCATCTGGATGTGCGGATAGCCTTAACTCTCCTCTAGGTATTTGCCCATTAAGAACTCATTACTAAGCTAGACAGTTCTGTATTAGCTGTTAACTCTCATCCCCTGGAAAGGCTCTTTTGTGTCAAATATGCCACATAATACATCTATGAGTTCCATATCTTTGTCAGAGTGTGATTGGCACGTAGACAAATTATTCTGAAATATAGTTTGAGGGAATACATTTCTTCCCTCACTTTTAATCTTGCGGCATTCAAGATAAGAAATTCTGAACATTATCCTGGAGTATGCTGGATTTATATATAAAAAAGTTACATGAAAATAACATTTAGATTGTGAAGTCAAGCATTTCGAAATTAGGAAACATCAAGCTTGGGATCAGTTTTGTGACTGGATTTCATTTTCCATTTGTTGACATTTTGATGTCATTTTTGACTACATGCATACTACTTTTTGTTGGTTTTTTTCCCTCTAAGTGAAATGTGTTCTTGACTCAGTGCAGGCAGAGGGCCACCTTATGCTCCGACAGAGATGAAACCCTCCTCAGCCTCATCCCTGCTGCCTTCCCTTCCACTCCAGCCTCTTCTGTGTACAATACTGTCAGCCTTATTAGTACCGCTTCTTTTCCTGTCAGGATTGATCTGCTGCTTCATTTTCAGAGAAGAAATTATAAACCAGGAAATACGGACAAAACCCTGCATCTATCATCACATGATGTAGACACAATATATTTTGAACCTGAACACAGACCTATGCTTAACCCCAAATTTGCTCTAAAAACAGCAGCAAGAGGCATACCCCTGCTTAGGTGACCTTGCAAGCACTCGGCCATCACAGAGGAGGTTTGGGAGAGTGCGGCTGAGCACAGCGACAGCCCCAGCTGCATGTGTCATGCCTGGGTGGCAGTGCAGCTGAATCTGAGCCACTGAACTGGATGGAAAATGTTACAGTCTAAATCTTGCATCTTCTTCCTCCTCCTTGGTACCGACAGGGAGCACAGCGGGGTGGAGCTCTTAAGAGAGGAGCTGGGGCAACCTCAGTGCATGTAGGGTCCTGCCCTCACCCTCCCACCACTGTGCATGGTAGGCAGAGCCGGGGAGTGAGCCTAGGGCCAGGGCTCACCTCAGGGCTTCCTCCAGGAGCCAGGGATGGAGGCGAGGTGCTGGTGGGGGCCCATGTGCCACGGGGGCCGGGATTGCACACAGGCTACAGATGAGGCTGTGATTCCTGGGCCCTGGGCAGAGGAGCAGTTAGGGTAGGGCAGGGTTGCCTGAGCCCCCTGGGCCCTACTTGCTCCCAGGGAAGGGGTGAAAGCTGCTCTACAGCCCCCCAGTATCCCCAGGGGCTGTTAGTCCAGTAGGGAATACATGAGGCTGTCAGTCCCTTCCCCAGGGGCAGTCACAGAGCTGGAGCTCAGACAGGCTGGGCAACGGGCACTGGGCCACGGGGTGCCTGGTAAACACAGCTCAGCCCCGCTCAGGCCAAGGGCAGCCCAACCACCCCTGGGACCTGCCACATACTGATGCCTGCCCCCAGCAATGCCAAATATGACCACGCTTACAGTACCATCTACATGCTTCTTAACTTTGAGCCATTACCCTACGGGACAAAGCAGACATTTCTCTGTATCCATGTTTTGTGGATATGTTGCAAGCATGCATCCTTTGGGAATGCTACATATGCATGCTACATAAAAGATGTGGACAGACCCACAGGCCTCACTATTCATGCTTTGTTTCCTAATTTGTATATACAGCTGAAGCAAAAATAAATATTTTTTGGTAATCACGACTCGGTCGATTGTTTGGAGCTTTTTATGGTTTGAGGAGTAGACCAAAGACAATTAAACAGGGTATTAAATTAAACCAGCTGTATTTCACTTAAAGCACAGAGGGTGGCCAATGATTTTGGCAGTGAGCAGACCACAGCTAGTTCCTTTGCTAAACAGTATACAGTAAAAGCACAGCAAAAGGGACAATGACTTCTGAAACCTAAAAATGAAGGGTACATGAATTCAGTACATTCATTTAAAAGTTTTAGGTGATACCCATATGGTTTCTTTAACAATTAGAGAAGAGTATCAGGTCTCTACAGGCACATGAGGAAAGGTACAGGGTTTTTTTTGTTTGGTAGTACTGTTTTTTTGGAGGACAGTTAGTTTGGTTGGATATGCATTGCTGTGTAGGCCTGCAAAGAAGTTACTAGATCGGAGGCATTAGCGTAAATGTATCACAGAGTGGAGCGTATGTCCTCTCTCCATACTTCTGCTGTTTCTGTTAGCATGCTGTGTTCAACGGCTCAGAAAAGAGCCATTAAAATTGCTAGGGAAGTGGAATGATCACTATTTATGAGGGAAGTTTCTGAATAAATATTTTAGCTGAGAGGCAGAAGAAATTATAGTATCTGCAAATATTAAAAGGACTTTAATACTGCTATGTAAACTAATAACATCTTCAGTAAAAAAAAATCATAATAAAAAAGGATCACCTTTATATAATAAGCAATTAAAGAATATAAAGAATGTAAAGGATGTAAAGAAAAACTGAAACAAAAAGCCCAAACCCCCAACAAATAAAAAAAATAACCTCCACAATCAAAACCAGGAAACGTCCTATGGAATGCACCTTTTTTCCTCTTTCAGTGAGCCTGTCACTGTCATTAAAGGTTGTGCTTCTTTGTGCAAAGGTTCATCTTGTTGCTGACTTTGAATCTGTAGGTCCCTATGACAAGCAGCATGGGAGCACTGTTGAAGCCTCAGTGGGTCTGCTGCCACGGTCAAGGTCTGCTGGAGCAGAAGGAGAACCACATTGTGCACTGGACTTTACACACAGCTGCTCAAGATAAGGGAGGTCTCTACCAAGAGAAAAGAGAGACCATAGTAGCAGGCACAGGACTGAAGCCCTCCCTCCATTTACTTGCAAGGGAACAGATCCTTTCAGGTCCCGCGGTGTATTGCCAGACCTGAAAATTAGGTTCTATTAGTCCCATGTTTAGTTTGAAAGGTTAATTATAATTTGATTGGACTGTTTAAGGACTAAATGTCTGATCTGACTGATAAATGAGAATATATTTCTAAAATTAGCTAAGAAAAAATACCCAGAGAAGCAGTTCCTTAGTTACACACATATTAGGTTGATTAAAATTCTAGCCTGCGAAAGGTGAAATCCTAGCATACTTAGATCTGCTTTGTTATTTCTGACAGTATAGAAGGATTGTATCTGCCCTTCCCATTGTCCATGCAGAATACAAGCAATGAAATCTTTACAGGAGACAAGAGATTTCCATATTATATGTAAGTACTAATTCTCTGAAATATAATTTCAATAGCTATTTCCCATCTAAGTAACTGAACGTATAATCAAAGTATTGTAAATAAACTTCACACTTTTAAATAACTCAGTATACACTTCATTTACTGGCTTACTATTAAGATGATATTTTTTTTAAAAAAAAAGCCATTTCAGCTATTTCAATTACTTTCTCTGGCTTATATTTTTAGTAGTCCATCAAAGGCCTCTGAAACCAGTGGACAGTCTACTCTGACTTCAGCATTTTCATATATAGAGAAAAACATTTGTTTACATTATGTAAAAAAATAAATGTGAGCAAGGAAATATTTGTCACTGCAGTCCTCTATATCTGCTTTCCTTTACAGTGAGCTGAAGTTAACAGCAGCACTGATGTTTAAAATATTTTCTCTAGGAATGTCAAAGAAATACGTGCATTAAATAGAAATTATACAAATTTAATAAGCACTGCAGTGGTAGAAAGGGCCCAACTTACAAATCTAACTATGCTGAGATGGGAAGAGAAAACAAGCCTCGCTGCACATGCACAGAATTAAGCATGAAGCTATTGCCAGATGTTGATCCATTATTGTTAGTCTTTTTAACTATATTAAGCAAATATTCATTTAATATTTCAATATTTTCACCATCCTCTGCCATCCCATCTCCCATCTCATCCTCCAGAGTGCTAATTTCCTCCTTGGTTAATTTTTTGCTTTGACAATAATGAAAAATCTTTTGAATTACAGTTTCATTTCTATCTAAAACAATTCACATTCTTCCTTCTATTTACTTCATATACCCTTTGTATATGTTCTTAGGCAACTTCTAATTCTTAATCATGTTTATTTTCTGTTTCAAACTTGACATTAATTGCTTTTTTCAGATCAGTTCCTCGTTTTTATAAATTATAAATTTAAGTAAGTGCTCAGTTAGGATTTCTACTTTTACTCCTCAAACATTTCCATTTATAAAGAAAATGTATATATGAATTATTGGCATAAAAATACAAATAGATGCATGTTTGTCTCTGGTTTATGCTAAGGGGATAACATGTTACCATATGTTACTGTAAAAATATTAACAGCTCTTATTTCATTTTCTGATGACTCTGGACTTCAGGAGAGCTGACTTTGGCCTCTTGAAGAATCTGCTTGGTATGATGCCGTGGGATGAAGCGCTGGAAGGAAGAGGGGTCCAAGAAAGTTGGTTAATATTCAAGGACCACCTCCTTCAAGCACAGGAGCAATGCATTCCTACAAAGAGGAAGGAAGGCAGAAAAGCCAGGAGGCCTGCGTGGATGAATAAGGAGCTCCTGGAAGTGACCAAAAGAAAAAAAGGAGGCCTACAGGGAGTGGAGACAGGGCCGGGTAGCCTGGGAGGATTACAGAGGAATCGTTCGAGCAGCCAGAGAGCGGGTTAGACAAGCTAAAGCCCAGTTAGAACTAAATCTGGCCAGGGACATTAAGACAAACAAAAAAATCCTTCTATAGGTATGTCAGTGAGAAAAGAAAGACTAGGGAAAATGTAGGCCCTCTCCGGAAGGAAACACAAGAACTGGTTACCCGGGACAGCGACAGAGCTGAGGTACTCAATGACTTTTTTGCCTCAGTCTTCACAGACAAGGACAGCAGCCGCACTGCCCAAGACGCAGATTGCAAAGGAGAGGATTGGGAAAACGGAGCACCGCCCACTGTAGATGAAGATAAAGTGAGAGACCACCTGAGGAACCTGAAGGTGCACAAGTCCATGGGACCTGATGAGATACATGCGCGGGTCCTGAGGGAACTGGCAGATCAAGTCGCGAAGCCACTAGCCATCATATTTGAGAAGTCGTGGCAGTCTGGCGAGGTTCCTGCTGACTGGAAAAGGGGAAACATAACCCCTATTTTCAAGAAGGGAAACAAGGAAAACCCGGGGAACTACAGGCCAATCAGTCTCACCTATGTGCCTGGCAAGATCATGGAGCAGATCCTCCTGGAAACTCTGCTGAGGCACATAGAAAACGAGGAGGTGATTGGCGAGAGCCAACATGGCTTCACCAAGGGCAAGTCATGCCTGACAAATTTGGTGGCCTTCTACGAAGGGGTTACAGCGGCAGCGGACAAGGGAAGATCTACTGATGTCATCTACTTGGACTTGTGCAAAGCGTTTGACACTGTCCCACACGATATCCTGGTCTCTAAATTGAAGAGACATGGATTTGAAAAATGGACCACTCGGTGGATAAAGAACTGGCTGGACGGTTGCACTCAAAGAGTTGCGGTCAACAGCTCGGTGTCCAAGTGGAGAGCAGTGACGAGTGGCGTTCCTCAGGGGTCGGTACTGGGACCTGTACTATACAACATCTTTGTCAGCGACATGGACAGTGGGGTAGAGTGCACCCTCAGCAAGTTTGCTGATGATACCAAGCTGTTTGGCGAGGCAGACATGCTTGGAGGGGAGGGATGCCGTCCAGAGGGACCTAGACAGGCTGGAGAGGTGGGCCCGTGCCAACCTCATGCAGTTCAACAAGGCCAAGTGCAACGTCCTACATCTGGGTCAGGGCAATCCCAAGCACAAATACAGGCTCGGCGGGGAATGGCTGGAGAGCAGCCCTGAGGAGAAGGACCTGGGGATGCTGATTGACGAGAAGCTCGACATGAGCCAGCAATGTGCGATCGCAGCCCAGAAGGCCAACCGTATCCTGGGCTGCATCAAAAGAAGTGTGGCCAGCAGGTCAAGGGAGGGGATTCTGCCCCTCTACTCTGCTCTCGTGAGACCCCACCTGGAGTACTGCATCCATCTCTGGAGTCCCCAACATAAGAAAGACATGGACCTGATGGAGCATGTCCAGAGGAGAGCCACGAGGATGATCCGAGGGCTGGAGCACCTCTCCTATGAGGAGAGGCTGAGAGAGTTGGGGTTGTTCAGCCTGGAGAAGAGAAGGCTCCAAGGACACCTTATTGCGGCTTTCCAGTACATAAAGGGGTCCTAGAGGAGAGCTGGGGAAGGACTTTTTACTAGGGCATGTAGTGATAGGATGAGGGGGAATGGCTTTAAGCTGGAAGAGGGCAGGTTTAGATTAAACATTAGGAAGAAGTTTTTCACTTTAAGGGTAGTAAGGCACTGGCACAGGTTGCCCAGAGAGGTTGTTGAAGCCCCGTCCCTGGAGGTGTTCAAGGCCAGGGGAGACATGGCGTTGGGCAACCTGGTCTAGTGGGAGGTGTCCCTGCCTATGGCAGGGGTGTTGGAACTCGATGATCTTCAAGGTCCCTTCCAACCTAAACCATTCTGTGATTCTATGATTCTAAAGACATTTAAAAATCCAGTTCTTAGTTTTTAACTTGGCTACTAAAAACTTCTGGCTAAAGGCTATTCAAGTATAAATTTATATTTTGAGGTATCCATCTGAAGAAAGGTGTCACGTTTTGATTCTTTTATTCATTTTATATCATAAAGGCTATATTGCATCAGAGTACAAAGAGTTGGTTTTTTTCTTGTTTTGTTCCTCCCCACACACTGAAAGTTTCTTTTTAATAAAAATTAGATTCATGAAGCTATGACTGCAGTGGAAATGCAGTGGCTGGCACATTTTTATCACTGAAAACATTTTGCTGCTACTTTTGCTATGCTTACCTCTAAATTCTTTAAATCATCTCACTTTACAAGACATTATGTGAAGTGCAATAATATAGAGGTAGCATAGTCCAAACAGACAAAAACATTAATACGGAACTAATCTCACTAAATAAGTTTAAAAGAATAAATCAAATTCTGTACAATTGTTGAAACCAATCTTTCTCCTTAGAAAGAAAGAGACATCTTTCTGTATCAAATAGTTATAGTATCTGATGATATAATTGCAGTTCTTCTGGGCAATTGTGAGAGTGCTTGGAAGATAAGGAATACAAGATCAGTAATTTTACCTCTCTGGGCCTGGACACCGACTGGTTACAAGTCTGGCTTTCCAGTTTTTCCTAGCACATTGGGTAGTACAGACACGTTAATTGTTTTGAACTACTTGAAGTAGTAACATTATAGAATGAGGCTACTTATTTGCTGTGACTTTGTCTGTTTTTTCATATTTTGTCTCTGGGTAAAATATTTGAGAATGCTTTGTATGTACTTTGACACTTGCATTTACAGCAATTATCCCTTTGCTCAGTCTAAACTTGTGATTTAGTTTTTTCTTTGTTTTCCTGCCTTTTGCATGACAAACCCAACTCTCATCCACATGTGATGGAAACCAGCTTTGTGTAGATTTGTGATTCTTGATTCTAACTCAAGCTCTGATTGAAACTTTTCTCATTATTGACACATTTATAAATACACTTAACCATCTGTGTTCTCTGACTCTAAGAGCTTTCAGAGGACATGCCTAAAGGGTTTCCTTCTTCTGCCTGGCTACCTAGTCTCATAAAACAGAGGAAATGAGTTATCTCTAAGATTCCTAGCCTTCAGACATGTCTGAAAGAAACTGATCAAAAAGGTAGTAGGAGAAGAAGCAGGACAGTGGGGGAGATGCAGATAGTGTGACCACATGCACTTCATCCCGTAAAAATATAAAAAGGAACAGTAGTGAGAGAAGAAAAAGCCTACACATCCGATGCCTTAATTAGGTGTTTTGATTACAATACGTTGAACTATAGTGCATTCTATATCAATGAAATAATAAATCCTATGTGTAAACTGTATATCAGATATTTTCAGCTTTGCATTTTTAAAGTAACTACTATAAGACTGACAGAAAGTACATCTTTCTGTAATTTTTATTTTCTAGAAGTCCAGACAAAGAATATGTTTTGAATACCCTTTGGCCATCTCTAAATGCAGAATTTTTTCCGAAATGTTCTGTTCCATTTGCAATGATAAGAAACTTAATCTGACACCAGAAACTGAGAATAAGATAGATGATTATAAGCAAGCAATCATTATGACATATATTTTAGTTGTTGAAATATCATCTGAGTAGTGTTCTTGGGAAGCATGGCTGAAAAATAATTTATTACAATATGAAAAATTAAATGACCATTGCTTTTCTCAGAAAGACAGATTACTTCTAGAGCAGTCACAAGTCCTGGCATATGAAATTACTATAAATTTTAGTGTCTATTATAGTGGCCAGTAGCCAACGGAACTATTAATAGCTATAAATCATCCAGCACAGCTACCAATATCTACTAATTGGAACAGTCATTTTTTTCTTACAGCTCCTGTTTTTCAACACCGTATTATACTGCTCAAAGTCAAAGTCCAAAGAAGTATTTTACATAAAATGGTTCAGAAAGATAAGTACAGCCATATTAATGAACAGACCTCACTGTTTTTACTCTCCACCATACTTGCAGGACTGCCTTCTTTTTTATCTCCCTGAATGCAGAACAACAGGTGTTGGGAGTATTCTTCCAACTTATACAAGGATTTGGATGCCATTCTCCAGAGCACTCTCTATAAACAAAATTCTTTGTCTGATTAAGCTCTAGCTACATCGCTCCTTCTTTCAGGAAAAAGTGTTTAATGGCAATGCTGTTTAACATACAACAAGCATAGCATGCAGATAATTTTGATTTAAGGATCGGGAAATACTATTTTCAGTTTTTAAAAAGTTCAAGGTATTTTATAAACATGCTAGGTTTCTTCAGGTAGTTTTTTCACAGAAAAATATTTTGCTTTTCTCCTCTCACACCTTGGCAGAGAAAACATAAGTTTTCAGCATCTAAGGAGCTTAAAATCTAAGTTAGTCTATTTTGGGTAGAGATTATTTTGTCTTTCCGGATGCCCTATTGCTGAATGATCTTACCAAGCTTAACCAAGCAGAAATTTGTCTTCCGTCTCAGACTGCCTTGTCCAGTCCTTCAAACAAGAATCCTTGAGAAAATGCTTTGGTGACAAACTCATTCAATCTTACTTACCAGGTTCGTAACAGGTCTGAGACTGAGCTTGCCAGCTGGGACAGCACGCTGGAGTTTGCACCCCTCCTGTTGACCAGCCTAAGCTGCAGCAGAATACCCCTTAAACTGAGCTTCTGCACTCTCACCCTTCCTCTTTGGCTTTGGCATGTGTTCTTGTCCATCTTACCTCCTGCTGTGTGATCATCTTGCCATCAACTAAAATGAGACTACAATATGTCTTTCAGTAAGGCTTTTTTATACAAACTGGTAAGATTTGGAGTGAGGTGTTACATTTCTAGAATGAACAACTTGTACTTATGAAGGGGGAATTTCCACGAACAATTGCTTACTTCTGTGTCAGATGTGTCAGGAATGCCCCTGCAGTACCTAAATACCACTAAGGCTAGCAGTTTTAATTCCTGTGTCTTTGCCTC
The DNA here is from genome assembly GCA_017639485.1 of Pluvialis apricaria. Classification (NCBI taxonomy): domain Eukaryota; kingdom Metazoa; phylum Chordata; class Aves; order Charadriiformes; family Charadriidae; genus Pluvialis; species Pluvialis apricaria. The sequence goes on from CM030007.1 coordinate 108,700,992, forward strand.
CTTCTCTACTAAGAAAAGCAAGGAGAAATAAGCTCACTGATAGTGATTATCTTGTTTAGGAGGACTGTATGCTAGTCTTCCTGTTTTACTCTTCTCCATTCTTGATTTACCTCAAGTTTGTCTATGCCCCACTGGTACATTTTAAGGTGAAAATAACCTCTATAAAAAACAATAGCATAGTGTGCCTCTATGACTAGAATAAGTATAATGCTACCCTTTTGTTCCAGCTGCAAGGGCAAAGTAGTGACACACGCAAAACTGAAAAATTACCTTTTCAGCATCAGCTTGCCAGGATACGCACTCTGGAGTAGTATGTTTGGACTGCCAGGTAAGGTAAGAAACACCAAAGCCATTTCACAGCCATTTCATACCAAAATATCTTCTAGTACCTGAGTTAGCTTGTTTGTCATTGGCTTGGGATTCTTCACCTTGTTACAGAGACAGCACTATAGACAAATCCCTGGTCTCAAATTCTGGGAAGCATATCATCATCTTGGCATCTGTTTTTATAATAGCCTTCTTTTTCCTTTTTTTTTTTTGTTAAGAACATTAACACATATGTCTTTCTGTATATAATCCACTATTATATCCTTTTGACTGCTTTCTGGAAACCTCAAATGCATCACTTTATATGTACAGTATAATTTAGTAATTTACTTCAATTAGAACATTCAATAAAATATTCATGAAAGTGGCCTCTTGTTGAGATAGACCATCCGTTTACTTAAAGATAGGGCTGCAGCACTCACAGGTATAATTCATTAGGCAAGCTAATTGACATTTTGACCAATAGATTTTTCACGACCTCTCCCCAAGAATCTTGACAAAGGCTACTGGTCACAGTATCAATTCTCACACCTACTGGGTGACAACTACAAGTAAATTAAATGTATTTTTAATAGAACACTCTGTCTAAGTGACCCTATCTCAATGAGTAGACACTGCCATGAATATTTATTTAGTGCTGCCTTTAATGGAACCTAGTACTGAGGGACACTTACATTACAAAGAAGTCAAGCCCTATTAATTATCCAAACCACCACTTATAATAGAATGCTGGGAAAAATAATTTTTCCTACAGTTTACCAGATTTTTATCTACCACCTGATGATTTATTGCTGTTAGAAAAATTAACTACATGACAATTTTTGCAGTACAAATATAAATTACAGGTATGGCAAATTTCTTATCTGAAATCAGGCCTTGATGCAGCAAACTTTTCCTCCTGTGCTTATCTTTATGAAGATGCAGCCTCTGAAGTGTCATATATGAAGACAGGATAATGTCTGTACAGATGTATAATGGACTGGAGACTTGAATTGGAAAGTACAAAATCTTATTGATATAATTTGGCTGCACTTTCCTAGGTACTATAAAACAATCCATATATTTAATTAGAAGGACAGTCACCAACATCTAATAGAGTGGATAATCTTAAAAAATAAATTCTGTTAGTCTGAACTGGTTATAGTACCTGGCTTTCTTTGCCAAGAACAGGAAGATATCATTATTTCTGCATGTATCTGGGAAAGAGATTGCTGAAACTGTAATGGCATCTTTTCTTTATTGCTACATATATCTTCTATGCCCAATCACTCCCTTCATCAAACGTTTATAGGGAATCCGGATATTTCTCCAGGGAATATTCTACAGGAAACTCTCTTGAGTTAAACAGAAAACTAAAGGTTAACTAAAGATTTCTTCCCATAAAACTTTTTTAAAATGTGGATAGAAGTAAGAGCAAGTATAAAAGGATAGTCTTTCTTAATCCTAAAATATGGGGGATTGAGCAGTCCTTCAACACTCACCATCATTGTTCATTTGATATTATGGTGAAAATATACACTTCCTTGAATTTATACAGCCTACTGAAATATTACTACTTCTAGTGCACACTTTATCAAGACTATCAGAATGTGTGTTTCTACATGGCATTTTATTTTCCCAATTACAGAATCTTGATGGCATTTCCACTGGAGATTTATTCCTTAGATGAGATAATGTGTGTGTGTGTGGGCGTCATTCAAGAAGTGTTCACTTTCCAGAAACAGAAAAAATAAATATGGATGTTATATGCATGGAACAAAACCTTCTCCTATGTTCAATTACACGGACCATCAACTATTGAACTACTAATACTAGTCCCTATTAAGAATACAAAATTTTTCATTTTGATCTCATTTTATTAAGGAACCCTTAAAAACAAACAGGAAGAGATCAGCAACTTGAATTTCACTTAAATAATGAGATTCTCAAGCATGTGGTAGAAGCATGTGTTGGAAACACTACAGCTCCCTTTCCCATGTTACTAAGCGTGAAGTGAAAAAGGGGATGCAGCTCTGAAGGAAGAAGACTCAGAAGTTAGAAAAGGGGTACACAGTTGGGAAAGAAAGAAAAAGCCTGAACTGCAGAAATGAATAGAGAAGAAAGAGGATTCTGGCATGCAGCAAAAAGGGTTTTAGGGCTCTAGAGAGAAGAGATAAGAGAAAAGCAGATGCATCTGAAGGAAAAAAAAATGAACTCCAGCTGATACTAAAAGTATGGAATTATCTAATAGGTTCTGTCTCAAAAATAATATTTCAGGAAGACAGGAACAAAAAAAAAATTGACCCGGTTATTTGTGTTTTCCAAAACTTACAAAGGTTTTACGTGTCTATCAAAAGTTTGGGCATTGGGGGGAAGGGAATTGCAGTTTTCCAGTATCCTGGGGTTTTGAAAAGAAACTATAGTTGAGTTCTGAGGAAAAAAAAAGTCTTAAACCTTTACAAAATAAAAAAAAGTTAATCATTTGTATGGCGAAATGCAGTCCTAGAATCCTTGATAGCATCTTCTCCAAAAAGAATGCCAAGATGATGGTGCTCTGACAGTGTTTTTGAAAGCAAGGTGGGTGCTAATTTACTCACACACACCAGGTGCAAAACATAGCTGTCAGATGGCAGTGATGAAAGAACAATTTTTGGCTGGCTGCTCTGTGGCTCTCAAATCGACCAATTCAGTAGAAAATATTGATTATAAGCATGTCTTTGGGTCAGACACAGAAATTTAAAGGATGTTTCAGAGCCAGAGACAGATTTTTATGTGCTTGAAGCCATCTATGGATCCTTCTAACCTGATCACATTAGCAAATTATTTTGGCAATGAAACATGTTCCATATTTCACAACTAGACTTGACAGGAAAGAAAAACAACTTTTCTCATCGTAAGGTGCAAAAGTCCTTAGATGTGCAAGTCACTGCTAAAGTCAGCTATAACACTTTGGAAGATACAGTGAATATTTGCAAAGATGTCTTGATAAAAAACCTGAGGTTAAGGCATACATTTTTTTTTGACTGTTATACAATCTATTTTGATTAATTTGGAATTAAGAAGTTGTGTAACCTAAACTTAGACTTAATGCTGTAGAGGAAAGGAAAAATAGAATTTCCAAATTTCAGAAAATTTCAACATCAACTATTTCCCATTCTCATATTAATGCTAAAATATATTAAACAGCTGGACCCAAGAAAAGACCATGCTAGAGAAGGCAGTCTAGTCAAAGACTGAATTTGATTTAAGATGTGGGACATAACACATAAAAGAATCTTCAGAACTATCTTCAGGATCAGTTTTGTTGACCTGGCTCAGAACAGAGCAGTTTTGTTCAGTCCACTAACTACAAACAGTATGTAGAGTTCAACTCAGATGAAATATTTAGTTTTGGTTTTGTTAGTGGAAAATCATGAAGTTGTAAAATCATCTTGTGCTATAAAAAAATCCATTTTCTATGGTCCTTCTTTAACTAAAAATAATTTTGATGGAAAATGTCTATTAAGAAATTCAATTTGGAGTGTTTTATATTTCAAAGAAAATTGCTGTTCGTGGCAGAAAAAGAGTACGGGTTTTCTCTTTTTATAAAGTGCAAATTGTTTGAATAGTTTCAGCTCAGGTGCAGCTGTTTCCAAAGTTTTCATAGCTTTTCAGATAATTTTCAAAAAATTGAAAATAATTAAAAAAAATAATTTAGAAGAAATATTTCTCAATACACCTGTATCCCAAAGACATTTTGGCTAAAGTAGTTAGTCTTTTCAAAGCTTAATGAAATATAGCATACACTTTCTCGATTTGTGAGGCATTTAACTATTCCGTTTTCCCATTTACTGCCAGTATTTCATGGCATTTCTCACTTCTTATTGCTGAGACTCTGGCACCATTAAGTTTCTAATGGTGTCTAGATTCTGCTTGAACAGTATCACAGAAATAATTCTCTGTCCAGCACTCATATTGCCAGCTGGCTCAAATGGGAGTCTCTTTAAAGCATCCCAAAAGGAAAAGTATCAACATAGGACAGTCCAAAGTGCTTTTTGCACTGTCTTTTGTCTGAAGAAAGATCTGCCACTTACAAAACGTGTATGTAAGTCAAAGTATTAGAACCAGATTATGAGGCAAATAGGGTTCTAGCAATAAAAGCATTAAAGAAAAAGTGTATGTGAAACTATATAATTAAGATAAAAGGCATCATTCCATTTATTACCTGTCTAGTTTATATGCTTACACATCTTTCATGGTGTATATATCCTTCACGCCTTTCTGACTTTGTGTTTTCATAAGACCTTTTTTTTGTTTGTTTTTAGGTATCAGCTTATCCTAATAGTTTAAACAGTATGCACTACAGGTCCCAAATAATGGGATCCTAAAATGCAGACTGTTTTGCTATCGTTCACAATAGTTAAAAATGCAAACCATCAAAGTGACAGTTCCAAGAGTGAAACCTTTTCAGAGTATTTTTCACAAGATACCCCTATCTATCCACTTTTAAAAAAACCTGACGTAAAAAGAATGAAGTTGATAAACAAAAAATGACTCATTAAGACAGCAAAATAGGACTAGAATAGAGCATTAATTAACAGAATAGCATAATGTCTGAGGAAACATGTTATGAAGTCAAACATTAATATTACATTAGTTCATCATGTCTAACTTTGTTCCATTGGACTCTAGGCAGTAATCATCCTTAAAGAGTGAAACATCACTTTTAACATTCACAAGATTTTAAAATACACACTGAGTTTCCAGTTACTGTTTTTCCACTCTAACTCTGTAAATGCTGCAGAACAAGCACTTGTTCTCATCAATTCAGACTGCAGGTGGGTGCCTACTTTTTTGATGCTGGATCAAGTGGTGATCATATGTTTCAACTTGAAAAAACACCTCCTGCCACTTAATTGTCCAGTCCTTGGTTTCTGTCCTGTAGAAAGATTAGGCTTAAGAGGGTTATAATCACTGCTGTGGTCAACAGTGTGTCCTAGTAGTACTTGCCTAAACAATTTCAAAACAGTTTTGTGATCCAAAGACTCTGCCACATATTTTAGGGGAATCGTTTCCCTGCTTAGAATTTCAAGCAAGCAGCATCATCATTAATGCATAGAAATATACACTTTATTTGGGACTAGTCATTGATTAAATCTGTCATTTCAAACACTCATTGAAGTCACAACTGTGATGTTTTGGATATGAGATGAAAATGTTAGTTAATAGATGTGCCAACCAGTGGAGTAGCTAGGTATACTTGTGTGTGACTGGAAAACAAGACATTTAATGTACCTATCATTCACAGTAGAGACAAGGACTGTAGACTTCAGTTAGCTCTGTGGACATGTCAAGTAAGTTGCATATTAAAAAATTTAAACTAGCCATGAGATCTTGCTTTTTTCATGTTAGTTTTATGAAAATGCTGTTTCATAGCTACTTGTAAGATATTTTAGCTGCTGTTCTTTTATTGTGCAATGCAATGAAGCCACAGTTCATAATAGGGACTTCTATACACAACTGTAGTAGAATGGCTGGAATTTATAATCGCAACACATAGATGTTACAGTAAGAGAATATTTCATAAAAACTATACATGTCTCATTAGGAATACAAGATTAAAGTATTCTACTGACACTGATCTCCTTTAAAGCCAACAGAGCATCTTCTCTGAATTGAACTGAAAGGGAGTTTTTTACAAATTTTTCACTTCAGAAGAACGTCTTTCTTTTCCTAATCTTTTCATATAGTTGACATCATTTTAGGCCTTTGATAATGTTAGGTTGTTTGGATAAACGTATACCATCTTAACTATAGCTTTTAAAATTCGGAAGTTATCTTTAATTTAGGCTTAAAATTCAAAATTTAGGCAAATATTCAGATTTGAATAGAATATTTCTGAAATATTACAAAATATTTTTCAGATTGACAACAAACAGAAAGTTTCAAGGTGGTGAAGAGTGAAACTTTTCAGAAGAATCCCCAGTATAGGAAAACTTTAGCCTTCTTACAAAGAAGGCAAAATATTCTTATAAATATATAATATAATATTCTTGGTCATTTCCATACATATATAAAAAAAAAACATAAAGCGCATCTGAGAATATTTTTCAAGAATCAAATATTTTCCCTTTTAGTACCCACAAAGCATATGGATAGTAACCCCTTTTGGTATTTGTGCAAATAAATCAGCAATCAAATGTAATGAATTTAAAGTTTTTTTACATTGGATTTAAAGATCACTACCCGTGATGCAGAAGGCAAAGGCGAGGATTAGGAAAATGAAGAACCACCCACTGTAGGTGAAGATCAAGTATGAGACCACCTGAGGAACCTGAAGGTGCAAAAGTCCACAGGACCTGATGAGATACATCCACGGGTCCTGAGGGAAATGGCAGATCAAGTCGCTAAGTTACTACCCATCATATTTGATATTTGAGAAGTCGTGGCAGTCTGGTGAGGTTCCTGCCGACTGGAAAAGAGGAAACCTATTTTCAAAAAGGGAAATAAGGAAGACCCAGGGAACTACAGGCCAGTCAGTCTCGCCTATGTGCCCAATAATACCATGGAGCAGATTGTCCTGGAAACTCTGCTAAGGCACGTAGAAAATGAGGTGATTGGTAGCAGGCAGCATGGCTTCACCAAGAGCAAGTCATGCCTGACAAATTTGGTGGCTGCCTATGAAGGGGTTACAGTGGCAGTGGACAAGGGAAGAGCAACTGATGTCATCTACCTGGACTTGTGCAAAGCGTTTGACACTGTCCCACACGATATGCTGGTGTCTAAATTGGAGAGACATGGATGCGACAGATGGACCACTCAGTGGATAAAGAACTGGCCGAAAAATCGCATTCAAAGAGTTGCGGTCAACGGCTTGGTGTCCAAGTGGAGAGCAGTGACGAGTGGCGTTCCTCAGAGGTCAGTATGGGGTCCCATGCTGTTCAACGTCTTTGTCAGCAGTATGGACAGTGGGATCAAGTGCACCCTCAGCAAGTTTGCTGATGATACCAAGTTGTTTGGCAAGGTAGACATGCTTGGAGGGGAGGGATGCCATCCAGAGGGACCTGGATAGGCTGGAGAGTTGGGCCCATGCCAACTTCACGAAGCTCAACAAGGCCAAGTGCAAGGTCCTACATCTGGGTCGGGGCAATCCCAAGCACAAATACAGGCTTGGTGGATAGCAGCCCTGAGGAGAAGGACCTGGGTGTGCTGATTGATGAGAGGCTCAACATGAGCCAGCAATGTGTGATTGCAGCCCAGAAGGCCACCCACATCCTGGGCTGCATCAGAACTGTGGCCAGCAGGTCAAGGGAGGTGATTCTGCCCCTCTACTCCGCTCTCGTGAGACCCCACCTGGAGTACCGCATCCAGCTCTGGAGCCCCCAACATAAGAAGGACATGGACCTGTTGGAGAGGGTCCAGAGGAGGGCCACAAGGATGATCAGAGAGCTGGAGCACCTCTCCTATGGAGAAAGGCTGAGAGCTGGGGTTGTTCAGCCTGGAGAAGAGAAGACTCCAGGGAGACCTTATTGCAGCCTTCCAGTACCTAAAGGGGGCCTACAGGAGAGCTGGGGAAGGACTTTTTACAAGGGCATGTAGTGATAGGACGAGGGGTAATGGCTTCAAACAGGAAGAGGGCAGGTTTAGATTAAACATTAGGAAGAAGTTTTTCACTTTAAGGGTGGTGAGGCACTGGAACAGGTTGCCCAGGGAAGTTTTTGAGGCCCCATCCCTGAAGGTGTTTAAGGCCAGGTTGGATGGGGCCTTGAGCAACCTGGTCTAGTGGGAGGCGTCCCTGCCTATGGCAGGGATGTTGGAACTTGATGATCTTCAAGGTCCCTTCCAACCTAAACCATTCTATGATTCTATGATTCTATGAAAGATCACTTGCTTTATTATCATTTTCCATGAAAGTACAGCGAAGGCTGTCAAAAATGTATTTTTTGGGACATTCTAAAGATTATTTTGATGAAATTTTCATCATAATGAATGCTTAATAAATCTTCCCAACAGGCTTATAGCATATACCACTTTTATTCTAGAAGCCCACTATAGCTCTGTAGCCAAAAATACATTTGAATGTCAAAATTAGTGATTATGTTTAAAGACACTCAGAAAAAATTGCTTTAAAAAATCAAACACTTATTGCTTTAACAAGAACAAAGATTTTAAATATGATACAACAACTTTTATAAAGTATATTTGTCATTTACTTTGAAGATGTGTGTGCTCTAAATATTGTAGATAGTTTATTTTATGTATTTGCTCAAGCATTCTTTTGAAATACGGGGGGTTTTAGTGTCCTATTTTTTTTTTTTCACATTATACCTTGAGATTCCATTGTTCTGGAACTCTTCTTCTATATTGAACTGTCTTTCTTTTAATTTATAGACTATTCCTACTGAGTGACAGCTGTGGAACCAGAGTGCACACAGAAACACCCATATTGAGACATGTTGAAAAAGCCTCTGAAACAACAAGAAAAAATTGTCATATAATTTGAAGAGCTTATAAATACCAATAGTGAGAAATTATCATTACTGTAAATCTGGAACAAGTTTTCTGTCCAAGATCCCATGCAAGGTTTGTCTAGAGCCAGAATTTCAAAAGCCCGATCTTCTGGAGCCCGACTTCCATCATTAATCACCACTGTCCCTGTGGGGAAAAGCAAACCAGAAGAGGATAACATGACTTGCCCCGAGCTATGAAGGCAGACTAGCAAAACCCTTGAGACAGCTCAAGTTTTCTGAGCCCCAACACGACTCTGCCTGTCTTACAGTACTTCAATAGCAAACAAAGCTCTCGGATGAAGCAGAACAATACAATAGTCCTGCACAGCACATGCTGCAGCACCTAAACCTCTAAACTGATTGGAACAGGAGTTTCTATTTCTTGAAAATATTATTTGCAAGGGCTGAGTTTTTAATATTTAGCACCCAGAGAAGCTCTTTGTTCATTCCTAAAGTTACAGTGGTGTTCCAGTCAAGCCTTGAGTCATTCCTTCTTGTTGCAAGCATTATTCTAGTCCTTCTCTACCCATCTTTCTTCTTGCTCTTTCTGACATTTCCCAGCACATTATGCAAGTCACACGGCCTTCATAGATCTAACATTAAATCCTTCTGGCAAGACCAGCTAGTACTTAACATATTTCAAAAGACACTACGGCATACAGTAGCATATGTGATTTGTTTGAGGTGACATAGGAAATCTCAAGGCCAAGACATGAACAGACATTTTCTGAGTACCCAAACAGAAGCTTATGTGGAAGATGGTCTCCTTTCAAAACAATGGCTCAACCTCCAACAAACCTCAAAAAAACCTTTATGCAACTCATATTTAAAAAACCCAAAATAAATAAAAAAGAAAATCTAAAGAAGTTCGGAGAAGGTAAGAACCCAATTCCTATTTCTTAGGACTAAGTTAAATATCTGGAAACAAATTTAGGAAGATTTAAGTCTATATGATTCAACACAGTATTTTGGCATCTAATTCATAAAAGCATTTTTTTTTTTTTCAGTTTCTGTCTTAAATTTCATCCAAAAATCATGCTTCTCATCTTGCAGTCAATGGAAACTAAACAGAGCAGTAGTTCCTCACAAGATATAAATGCCTGGTCCAAAGGAACATTTTTCCTTCATTTCACGTTTTCCCTACACTTTTCCCTCTTTGTTAGTCTCTTTCCCTTTTCCATTTTTTCTAGCAAGTCTGAAGAGAAAAATAAAACAAAACAGAAGTTATATCTACCAAGCATTTAAAACAATCATTGAAATAAAGCAATTACAATATTCTTAAATGAAATCTTTGTTTGTTTGGTTTTTATACACACTGAAATAAATTAATGGTGGGCATTGAAATTCTGTTGCTGTACGTTAGTATTATGTAAACACATAGGTGCCTTAAAGCAGTTGCCAGGCCTTCATTGTAGTAGGTGTTAAAAATTGGAGGAGATAAACTCTGCCTCCAGATATTTAGAGTTCAGTTCTCTCTGGAATCTATATTAGTCTAAGGCAGCACAGATTTTCTTGGAGACACAGTGAGCCTCTCTCTATTCTTTCCCTGCAGTGCCCAATGCAATATGTTAGAGATCACGTAACAGATTTGTGGCTGTTCTGTCTTTTTTTCCATATGTTTTGGGTCCTACCCTTCCAGTCCAGCCAGTTGCAACATCTACCTCTATAGTACAGAAAAGAGCTTAAAATTTCTGTGGAACTGAATAGAGATTTACTTCTGAAGAGTACCTTTCTCTCTTTTTTTTTTTTCATACAAACAATACAAAGACCAGGAAGAAACACCCTGACTGCTCCTCTTTTCTGGACTTGTTATCCACCTCCGCTAGTTTCAGGGACCTTTAAGATGATGACTGCCTGAGGTAGGACTGTATGAGCACGCTCTGCATCAATTGTGTTTTACAGTGTGCTTTTATTCAAGGAAGCGACAGATGTGAAGGAATAAGCTCTGCACAGACAGAACATTGCAAGAATTACTTAGTCTTCTCTGAAATTATGGTATTTATACACTCATGTGCAGGTCTAGATAACACACATACATTCTACTGAAAAATCTCCATGCTTCTTGCAAGACAAAAAGAAACAGCAAAGATGGATTGAAACACGTAGTGGTCTCCTTTTGCTTATAGAGCCAGTCTCTGCATCTTTTGGAAGGAGAGTAAAAACCAATTGCAGTCAGACCACAATAGAAAGGTGCCTTAAAGCACAGGCAAACACAAACCAAATGGTCTACAGATCACATCCTAAGCTGCTTTTGTAAAAGGTAACAGAGCAGAAAGATTTCTGCTTCATGTTAAAGAGTACTTAGCCACAGCAATTTTGTTACATGTGAAAAGGACCACCAAAAGAAGAAAAAACAGATGAAGAACAAAGGCAATTTAATTGAGAAAATAATTAAGCTATTCAACAAATGTAGACTCTGTTTCTCTTAAAACCTTTAAAGTATGGCATTTCTGGACAATATGCCTTCAACAGACATTCAGCTTGCTATTGGAATAGAATAAACCTTTCTATTAAACAAACAAACAAAATGCAACAACAACAAAAAACCCAAACACAAAACTACCCAAATAATCAAAAGCTCTGTGTTTGCATGAGGGGAAGACATTAAAAACTGAATAATAATTAAGCTATTTAAAAACTTTCCTATAAACTGAACTACTCAGATGTATTCTTCAAAATTTCAGAAAGCTGGAAAGAGAGCAAGTCAAACTACTTGGAAAACCTTTGTAGAAGCAGTTGCATTTACACAGCAGGTACTGGTAATACAAAGGTTAATTACAGCACTGAATACGATGCAAATATGTGCTCCTCCCTCAAGACTCTCCCGCTTCCCCAATCTCAAGAGCAAGAATGGGAACTTCTGGTCTCTGGTTCAGAGCTACCTGCTGCCTTCCAAGGAAGTATCTGAAAAATAACCAAGGATAACTTTTTTCATGGTTTTGTGTCCTGGAAGTGGCACACTGAGAACCATAACTCGTATGGTTGGCATGTCCCTTACACAATTTTGGCCATAAATAGGATTCAAATAAATTTAAATACATCATCTGGGCTAACTCATGGCTTTTCAAAACACCTCTCCCCACAACCAAAGTACCAAAACACTTAATGGTTTGACCCAGGACCCTTTTGAGTTGATGGAAACATCCAAAGTAGTGTCAACCAGTGGAAGACCAGGACCATTTTTTCACTGTAAAACATTTCAGAGTGTTCTAGAGAGATTCAATAGAGAACAACTTTAAAAGCGTACTTCTGGTAATTTATGTTTCCAATTTATCATAAAAAATCTCACTAAGGAAAAAAAAAAAAACAACAAGAACTAACTGAAAAAACTAAGAGTGTTCTTACAAGGCTCCTTATCATTTCATGAAAATGAAGTACTTGTCTGAATTCTTTACATGATGGATAAGAATTGTGGAACAGAAGATTGCGACATAAACATTTCTCACTTAAATTGAATGAGAAATAAACTGGATGCAACCACATCATAGTTGGCTCAGACCATAACAGGTTCAACAAAATTAATATCACTAGGCGTTCCAGACGAAGAGTTTGCCATGTATATGTTGACTGATAGCTGTGAACTCATTCCAAGCTCAAAGGACAAAAAAAAAAAAAAAAAAAAAAAGAAGAAAGGAAAAAAACTCTGCATAGCATCATGCAGTTGGCAACTATGCAGATCAATCAAAGCAATACCTCATTGCACATGAGACGATGACAGGAACTGCTGCTGTATTTGACAGGTTCACAGGCATCGGCTCTAATAAGAGCACAGTTCAGTGTAAGAGCATTAGCCAGCAAACTACACTGCTGCCTGTTTGTAGTTCCTGGAGACATAAAATGCCATATGTGCCACAGGGCATAGGGCAGATAGATTCTGGGATGTTGCAGGCTATACATAGTGGAACTGACATGCTTCAACTGTTGAGTAATTTTCTCTTTGGCAATTGTGTTTGAACAAAGCCAGAAAACTAATGAAAAATATTGGACAACCATTAAAAGAAAAAAAAGGGGGGGGGAAAAAAAAAGCAAGTATGTGGCTGATGAATTGTTCCAAATACAGTAAAAATTATCTGGGCAAGAATTCCAGCTGGTGAAAAATATTCAAATACAGGGTATTATATGACCTGAGTAATTGTTGTAATTTCAAGAGACTAGTATTTCAGCACAGAAATTGTTTTTGATATTGTGAAATTTATAGGTTACATGAAGAAAAATTGTCTAATTTGAAGGTGAATATCCTTAGAGAGGCTTAAATAGCTTTTAAAGTGTGTCATTATTACTTTTCTGTATCATTATTTGTTCCATATAGCATCTCGCCATCTGCCAGAAGGATCTTAGGCGTATAATAAACCAAAAGAAGTGAGGCTAACTAGTACCCTTGTTGACAGGTTCAGTAATAACACAATAGGATGAAGGAATGAAGATATTGAACAATAATTTTAATTAATGGAACACCAAAAACGCACCTTTATCATGAATGGTAACACTTTTAAGAAATTAATCCCATACAAGAGTTTTCCTCTTACAAAGCAAAAGAAATGAAAAAATGAAGTATTATTCCATCATGTGTATGTAACTGCAGTAAGAAGGATTCTCTATTTCATAGAGGTTACTTAATCCAAAGGAATACTATTTATATTGTCAGCCCTGCATTTTTAAGATCATTTAAAGCATTATACAAATAAATAGTCTGGACAGCAAAGAACTGGAAAATACTCTTGACTTGCAAAGACTAGAGGTGCAGATGACAACTGAAGTTGAAGTAGTAAAGCAGAGAAAGAGAGAGGCTTTTAACAAAGTCAAAATCTTGTTAAAATTTTTGGTGAAACATGCAACCTCTCAATGACTGTTTTTTGCAATCAGAGGTCTAATTTTCCCTGCAAGGAATTTTGCTTTTCATAAAGAAAATTGTAGTAAGTTATTTCAAATTATTTTGACAGATTGTTAAACTGTGTTTTCCCACTTGTACATTGCAAACCCCCACACCCTGTACCCATTCCTAAATGTTAATAAATTTTTTGTTAAGGAAGGGAATGTAGGTTTGGCTTTGTGTTTGTAATAACTAGGATTTCAAAAATTCTTGTTGAAACATCACCTTCTAACGCTTCCCTGAAATGTAGCTTATATTTTGAGTTCAGCTCTTGGATTTGTTCACGTACCAGATCTATCCTCAGCTATATCCTTCAATAAAATGAGAAAAAAGACATACACACGTGCGTAAGCACACACACACACACATCCACCCCATCTTTCATCAGTTTGGGTTTGTTTGGTGTTTTTTTTGAGCTCTTAAGCAAGACATTAACTTGTTTTCTTGCCAAAAGCTCTTTGTTTTGGTGTTACTTTTTTTTCTTATGCTACTGACATGGCTTGACATAAAGTCAGAATTATGCTTTGCTTTACTGAAGCTTTACTGTACTATTTGGTACATAATGGTTTGCCTTGCCAAACTCTGAATTGCCACTGAAGCCAAGACAGGTTACACCTCGTATAACAACATCATCATTTAGGAAAAAAAGACGGGTCCTTGTAGTAGGGGACTCGATTCTGAAGGGAGTGGAAGGTCCCATATGTAGACCGGACCCAATCTGTAGGGAGGTCTGCTGTCTCCCTGCAGCCAGGGTTAAGGATGTCCAGAGGAAGCTCCCTACCCTAGTTAGGCCTACCGACTACTACCCTTTATTGGTTTTTCAGTTGGGTAATGATGAAATTCCAGTAAGGAGTCTGAGGGCAATGAGGAGAGACTTCAGGGCCCTGGGACGGTTGGTCAGGGGATCAGGAGCACAAATAGTGTTTGCTTCTGTCCCAACAATTGCAAAGATGGATGCGAAGATTAACAGGAAATGCCAGCTAATCAATGCCTGGCTCAGAGACTGGTGTCGTCGGCAGGATTTTGGGTTCTTTGACCATGGGCTGCTTCTCAGGACACCAGGCCTGCTGGCAGCAGACAGCAAAAGCCTGTCTCGGGGTGGGAAAAGGGTTTTAGGGCAGCAGTTGGCGGGGCTCATTGACAGGGCTTTAAACTAGGTTCGAAGGGGGATGGGGATAGATCCAAGGTTGCTAGCAAAAATCCTGAAATTGGTGGGCTGGCACTAGACTTGGAAAAGACAGGGGGTGTAACCGGGCTCCTTAGGAAGATGTCTGGGGATAGCAGAACTTTAGCTCCCTCCAGTAAAAAGGAGAAAGGACCTATAGCCCACCTGAAGTGCTTATACACTAATGCACGTAGCATGGGCAACAAACAAGAGGAGCTGGAAGCCATCGTGCACCAGGGTAATTATGATGTAGTTGCCATCACAGAAACATGGTGGGATGACTCTCATGACTATAATGTTGCCATGGATGGCTATAGACTCTTCAGGAAGGATAGGCGAGCAAGAAGAGGCGGGGGTGTGGCCCTATATATCAGGGAGTGTTATGAATGCTTTGAATTAGAAGATGGTGATAATGGGATTGAGTGTTTATGGGTAAAGATCAGGGGGAGGGCTAACAAGGCAGATATTGTAGTAGGAGTCTGTTATAGACCGCCCAACCAGGATGAGGAAGCAGATGAAATATTCTATAAACGGCTGGGAGAAGTCTCAAGGTCGCGAGCTCTAGTCCTCGTGGGTGACTTCAATTTGCCGGACATCTGCTGGGAATACAATACAGCAGGGAGGGAACAGTCTAGAAAGTTCCTGGAAGGTACTGGGGATAACTTCTTAACACAGTTAGTGAAAGAGCCAACTAGGGAAAGTGCCCTGCTGGATCTGTTGTTTGTCAACAGGGAAGGTCTTGTGGGGGATGTGATGGTCGGAGGCCATCTTGGCAACAGTGACCACGAAATGATAGAGTTCTCAATTCTGGGAGAAGCAAGGAAGGGGGTCAGCAGAACTGCCACCTTGGACTTCCGGAGGGCGGACTTTGGGCTCTTCAGGAGCCTGGTTGAAAAAGTCCCCTGGGAGGCAGTCCTCCAGGGCAAAGGAGCCCAGGAAGCCTGGATGTTTTTCAAGAAGGAAGTCCTAAAGGCGCAGGAGCAGGCTGTCCCCATGTGCCGGAAGACAAGCCGTCGGGGAAAAAGACCGGCCTGGCTAAGCAGGGAGCTAGTGTTGCAGCTTAGGGAAAAAAGGAGGATATATGGCCTTTGGAAAGAAGGGCAGGCCACTCAGGAGGACTACAAAGAGGTAGTGAGGCTATGTAGGGAAAAAATTAGGAAGGCCAAAGCCCAGCTAGAACTAAACCTGGCTTCTGTTGTCAAGGACAACAAAAAAAGTTTCTATAAATATATTGGCAATAAAAAGAGGACTAAGGATAATCTCTGTCCTCTAGTAGACCAGGCTGGTAACGTATTGACCAAGGACGAGGATAAGGCTGAGGTACTTAATGCCGTCTTTGCCTCAGTCTTCAGCAGTAGGACCAGTTGTTCCTTGAGTTCCCTAACCCCTGAGCTAGAATACAGGGATGGGGAGCAGAATGAAGCCCCTGTAATCCAAAGGGAAATGGTGAGGGACCTGCTTCAGCACCTGGAGGTGCACAAATCTATGGGGCCGGATGGGATCCATCCAAGGGTACTGAAGGAGCTGGCGGAAGTGCTCACCAGGCCACTCTGCATCATTTATGAACAGTCCTGGATAACCGGGGAGGTCCCAGCTGACTGGAGGTTGGCAAATGTGACACCCATCCATAAGAAGGGCCGGAAGGAGGATCCGGGGAACTACAGGCCAGTCAGTCTGACATCGGTGCCTGGGAAGGTCATGGAACAGATCATCCTCAGTGCCATCACACGGCACATGCAGGAGAACAAGGTGATCAGGCCCAGTCAGCATGGGTTTGTGAAAGGCAGGTCATGCCTGTCAAACCTGATCTCCTTCTATGATGAGGTGACCCGCTTAGTGGATGAAGGAAAAGTTGTGGATGTTGTCTACCTGGACTTTTGCAAGGCTTTTGACACCGTTTCCCATAGCATTCTACTGGAGAAACTGGCTGCTCGTGGCCTGGACAGGTGTACCCTTCGCTGGGTAAAAAACTGGTTGGATGGCCGTACCCAGAGAGTGGTGATAAATGGACTTAAATCCAGTTGGTGTCCAGTGACAAGTGGTGTCCCCCAGGGATCGGTGCTGGGACCGGTTCTCTTTAATATCTTTATTAATGATCTGGATGAGGGGATTGAGTGCACCCTCAGTAAGTTCGCAGACGACACTAAACTGGGGGGGCGTGTTGATCTGCTTGAGGGTAGATTGGCTCTGCAGAGAGATCTGGACAGGCTGGACAGATGGGCTGAGGCCAATGGTATGAGGTTCAACAAGGCCAAGTGTCGGGTCCTGCACTTGGGTCACAACAACCCCATGCAGTGCTACAGACTGGGGGCGGAGTGGCTCGAAAGCTGCCTGGCAGAGAAGGATCTGGGGGTGTTGGTGGACAGCCGGCTGAGTATGAGCCAGCAGTGTGCCCAGGCAGCCAAGAAGGCCAACACCATCCTGGCCTGCATCAGGAATAGTGTAGTGAGCCGGAGTAGGGAAGTAATCATCCCCCTGTACTCGGCACTGGTGAGGCCTCACCTCGAGTACTGTGTTCAGTTTTGGGCCCCTCACTACAAGAAGGACATTGAGGTGCTGGAGCGTGTCCAGAGAAGGGCTATCAGGCTGGTGAGGGGTCTGGAGGACAAGCCTTATGAGGAACGACTGAGGGAGCTGGGCTTGTTTAGCCTGGGGAGGAGGAGGCTGAGGGGTGACCTTATCACCCTCTACAACTACCTGAAGGGAGGTTTTAGAGAGATGGGGGCTGACCTCTTCTCCCACGTGGCAAGTGATAGGACAAGAGGAAACGGGTTCAAGTTATGTCAGGGCAGGTTTAGATTGGATATTAGGAAGCATGTTTTCACTCAAAGGGTTATTAAACATTGGAATGGGCTGCCCAGAGAGGTGGTGGATTCACCATCCCTGGAGGTGTTTAAGAAAAGGGTAGATGAGGTGCTTAGGGACATGGTTTAGAAGTGGGTGTTTTTAAATCAGGGTAGGTTAACGGTTGGACTTGATGATCTTAATGGTCCCTTCCAACCTCACTTATTCTATGATTCTATATTTCTATGATTTTGAAGTAATAAACAGGATCCATAGTAATCATATTCCATTTACAGTTTTTAAAATCTTATTAGAATTAGGAAACTACAACCTGAAAAAAAAGAACCTCCTCAAAATAAAAAAATCCCTCTTAAAACCCCATATGTACTCCTCACTTACAAAACTAATTCCTGTACACACACTTGCCTTCTTTTTTTTCAATAATTTTGCAAACTATTTTTGCCCCTAGATCCTGCAAATACTTGTGCTTAGCTTCACACAAGCTGGGCTGTGGAGTTAAGTTGAAATTCCTGAGTGACTGTAGGCCATGTAAGAAACCAGCATGAAAGCTAGGGGAATAAATAGTTTGTTTTTTTCTAACCATGAAAATTGATTCATGTTTATTATTTGCTGTTCTTATTATAAGCTTTGTCATGAAAACAAGCCATGGAACAGGAATGTAGGTTTTACTGATGCAGCTTTCAGTATGGAACCATAAAACTTCACTTTCTTATATCTTCTGTAGAGCTCATTTTCTCCTCTTTCCTCAGCTGGGTCTGCTTATCTTAAAGGTCTTGACCTTTGTCCAGCTATTGTCAATACTTCCTTCTTTCAGTGATATCTGTTGACTAACTAAGCATCTGCTCGCTTACTTGCTGACTACTACTTTATAAGCAGATCTCATGAAGAGTTAAAAAATTGAAAGAGTTCTGAAAGAACTTATTGCCTGACTCTACATGTATTCTTACTTTAAGGGGGTTATAGAAGGGAGCCAAAGAAAATGCACACATTAACATAATTTCTTATCTAAAATTGATGACAGCAATTTATCAATGCTTACCTGTCAACCATCCCCAGAGAAGACCAGTTCCAAAAGCAGTGTGAATTAATTTGGAGGATAATTTTGAAATTGGAAAGACTCATTTTTGTATGCATCTTCGGTCATTATTCTGCCATTTGAATAATTTTAAGAGCATGGTTAGATCTTTCACTGTTGAATATCTATACAACAATGTATGGATTATTGTGTAGTGACAGATTTCTTTATCATGCATTTTAAGTAGTTCTCATGTAATCTCCTTAGCAGCCATGGGGCCACATGTTTGCGTAATTGCCTCTAAGCATTAGGGATAGCTGAGGTTTTACTTCCAAAGGATTTAGATAAAGCAAATTCTCAGCAAGGCTCTAGAGATAATAAAGCATTAAAAGACAAATGCATGATCACCAAGGAACTAAACATGGATCAGTTCAGTTAATGTAAAAGAACTGTAAGAACTGGATATTGCGCATGTTTATAAAATGTTAGCTTAGAATCTTTAGTATAAGAAGTCAGATATCTACCACAATATCCTTAACTTGAGGAGGACATTATGAAGATTTTATTTTTCTTTTTTTCATGCAGAATATTTACTTCAGGATAGCTTCTATATTTTTTTTTCTCTTCAAAATCTAATTTTTAAAATATGGCAAGTAGAGCTTCAAAGCATCACAGGAAATATTATCATCCTTCTCCAATTCCAAAGCAGGACCAGCTGTCCTCAGACCTTCCATGTACATGCATTTCTTTTCATGTTTCTCATTAATATTTTATCTAGTACATTAGATGGCTTGATTAACTGTTTTTGAGAAGGAGACATAGATCACTGAGCACTCAAACTGAATGACTTACTCTTTCTGGGTAGGTGGATCAGGGCTCAAATTAAAGTAGTCATGCAGAATCTAGGGGAACTGAACTTGTCCTTCTGTACTGCAATGAAGAACTGTAGAAGAATTAACATTTACTTCCCACAGGTCATTTTCCACCAATTTTCTGATTTAACAGTTGAAGTCCATTGTTTTTTACTTTGTTATGCTTCCCTGCCATTACTTAAAGTTGTCCTAGTGTTATTTTGTATTCATTCTCACTCAGGTTGTGTTTGACATTCTCTTTCTTACTATAGAGACTTCAGTCTTGAAGCACTTCTCTTACAGTTTGTTTCTTCACTTTTTACATTAAAATTGTTATCAACAAAGTACAACAAATGTCTGGGCTGTCCTGTATTCCCCTTCTTGTTGATATCTGGGCAGTTAAAATCTTCCTTATTCCCCAGATTCTGTGCTTTAAATGATTCCAACTGTTTCTTACAATGACCAAATCTTCTTGATTTGTTTTCTGTCACAGATAACAGCACAGAAGCAACCAGAGAGTTTTCAGTCAGTCTCCCTACATACTTTGAACTACAAAGTAAATATGCATCTTCGGTTTTTAATGAAACTCTTTTCTCCCCTTTCTGTCCTTCATGAAAAAGTTCTGCCATTTAAAATTAATAATCTAGTCATATCTTTATTTGGATAAACACGTTGGGCACATTAAGTAGCAGTTTCGATGACAATTTTACTCTTTCATCATCTTCTGTTTATTTCCCAATTTGTTTTGCATTAGTATATAGTCCCAATTTGTTTTGCACTAGTATACAGAGACATAAAAATTAAGCAAATTAATTCACCATGCTGCTTCATATTTGCTTCACTGCAAATAATCTCTTCCTTTTTAAATCCTTCTATAGATTAGTTTTGTTTGCACTTCTGCATGAGTTTTTCTCACCTGTTCTGCTCATGATTACACCAAACTTATAGCTGAGGAAGATCATCTGCCTCCCCAAAAACTCCTTAATTGCTCTGCCTGTTTCCAGATGACAGAACTTTTCAGAATGAAAAAATAAAAAAAAACAGTGAAATCTAACAGCTGCCTGAGAAGTTTAAGGCCTAAATTTCCAAAAGTGCTGCAGTGGATTTAAGAGTCCCTCTATAGTTTAAAGCTCAGTAGTGTTGGGGGACTGAAATATGCATCGTGTCACTGAAAATCATAAGGATAGCATCACCTAGCATCATCCAATGGGGCAAGTAACAAAGTTATCTGGCCCTGGGTGTTATAACAATAAGTGTAAGCAAGAACCTGTCTGCGTACTATGCTTTAGTATCAGCTATAAACATTGGTCTTATCACTCAGAGAGAGTGAACAGTGTCTGTACAATATGCTGTTAATTTCAGTAGTTAGAAGAGGCCCAGCTAAGAAGCAAACTTACTGAACAAAATTGGTCCTGTTTTACCTCAAACCTCAAAAGGGGCTTTGCTTGAAGAAGTCTTTTATTTGGGTGTTCTCTATGCAGAGAGTTGGGACCGGGCTTGTCAATTTCATGCTTTCTTGTCAGAGTAATGGGGAAAAATTGCAACTGGAGTTGTTCCCCCGCCAAGCTCCACCTGCCTACTTGCCTTTTGTGTCTTATTATGCCTTAAATGAAATATTGGTGAGGTTCAATTCATTCCTTCCAAAGAAATGTTGCTGGTGGTACAGCTAGGAACAACATATTGCTATGTGAGATTGAGGTAGTGTGGTCTGAGGAGATTCTCTTCCACAGGGTAAGTTTTGTTACCTGGCAGAAATAAATTCAACTTTCACATGTAAAATAGAGGGAACAGGTAATGTTGTAAAGCGAAAAGACACCTACAAGGAAAATAAATATATTTAAGGGATCAAGATGCCTAACTGGGTAAGTGATACATAGGATATTGTATTTTGCATGAGGCAGTCATTGAAAAAAAATGTAAAAGTAGGGGTGAAAGAAGGAACAAAAACCTGAGTCTGACTTAGTGAAACCAATGAAAAACTGCATGAAAAAACTTCTTCTAGTGTTCTGTTTTGTATTAGCGTGCTTACAAAATTTTTTACTGTGGTTTCTGTGACCTATGGCTTCAAATATGCTGTTAAGCTGAAACCGGTGCAAGTTTGAGCAGAGGACTTAGTATAATGTAACTTTTTTCAGCTGTCCTATTTAATTAACTATGTGTCTACAAGTTTATGGAGACAGCTCTTCTAATATATATCCTGCATAACTCCATGAGAAGACCGAGGAGTGATATTGATTTACAACAGCAAAGGACATAATTCGTCAGTTTCGCTACAGTGGCTAGAAATGAAAAGAAAAATATTCATTCTTATTGTAAAATGATATGTCACAATATTTTTTCAAAAACAGGAAATGTAAAAAGCAGCAAAATAAGAAAAATATGTTTATTGTTACTGTTAACCACAATATGTCAGGATTATCGTTTGCTTTGAAAAATCCATTTTAACAAAAGGAACATTCAAAAATTGAATGCAACTGAAAATGTGAAACATGGTCAGCAAGTAGGACTTCGTATCTCATGCATCATCAGCACACAGCAAACTGATATTTTATAACATGCAAATTTACATAAGATTGTTGAACTGCCAAGAGTTTTTCTTATGCCGTTTAGAGTCCTGACTTTCACAGTACAGTACATTAAACTAACACTAGTGGAAAAATGATAGCTGTTATAATGCTTCTGAGCAACTACTTAGCTTTATGTTCTCTGGGCACTTAAAAAAATTGTGTCCAATCACATTCTCAAGGAAGAAAAAGCATTTATATATATATGAAACCATGCCAACCTGATTTGGTTTTCTGTGCCTCTGGTTTTTTTCTAAAGTCATTTAATTTTAAAGCAATGATCTTAGATATTTTTCCTCTTTCTGTGTATTTCAAGAAATTATAATTTACATGAGACAAAAAACCTATTTAATTCAATTTTGGCATGTTGCATCATAGTGTTTTGGGTGATGTAATGCATCATTGATGCAGAACATAGACTGATATCTCTAAAATGTGTCAGAAATCATAATAGTAAATATCTTTAATGTCTGAAATGCCTGAATACAGGTTTACCCACCATATATCATCATCTAGTTTTAGAACAGCTTTTGTCTTTGCTCCAGCTCTTGTAGAATCTAAAAGTAGAGTGAGTTCATTTTTAGAATTTGTATCACTGCAAGTCATACTTTTTAAATGGTTTATTTGTGTGTTTTTTATAAACATGGTATTCTGGAGTCTAATATCTCAAAAGAAATTACTTGCAGGTTTGAGGCAAAGAAATAACATAATTCAAGAATAAAGGAACTTTTTAAAAGGCAAAGGTAGTAGTATGGAAACGTTTAGCATCATCTACTAAATCATTACTGAATCATATTTAAGCTGTCATTTTTGTCTCGCCTGTCTTTAACTCAATCCACAAGTTTTCTCACTTCTGGCCTTGTGATTGTCTCCCCTATTTCGTTGGTGGGGGAGTAATCAAGCCACTGGGTGGAGCTCAGCGGCCAGGTGGGGTCAACCCACCGCACAGTGTCTGTCTTGCCTTCACTTTCCTTCTCTTGAAATGTGCTGTTCTGCACAGATGCTACCCGTTCATAGCCCATTTCTGCTGTCTTTGCCATTCTTACCTACAAGTCACCACTGCACCTTTCCATTAAGTCACAAAGTGACTTCTGTTCTGTGAAAATACAGAGGTTGCAATAACGAAATTTGTGACTAATTCTCCCTTGCTGAGATTTATTCTCTTATGATCAGGATTATAAACTCATGACATCATTGCAAAGGGTGGAGATGGCACCATTTCCATTATTAGTTTCTTTGACTGTATAAAATGTACCTTCCCATGTTTCTTTACTCTCCTTATCCCAGTCATTTCATTATGCAGTACCTGAGCACTAAAGGTAATTGATTATATTATCATATATGTTTGATACTTTGTGGTACACAGTGAGAGAATGTAACCTTGCGATGATGTTTCAGTTTAAGGCACTTTGGAGATCAGTGCCTGCAGCCCAAGGGGTTTTGGCCAGGACTTCTTTGTAAAGACCTTTTTTTTGTTATTATTATGACCTGGTTTGTGCTTTTATATCCCTGAGCTGATATAGGATTTTCTGTGTAAAACTGGAACAGATTTAAAAATTCCATATTGAGGACCTGCAAATAATTCATGCTTGAAAATAGAGGTTAAGACAGAAACCTAGTCTAGGAAAGACCCTAAAGTGCCTTATATAATGGCAGTAATTGATAATTTAAAAATTATGCTGTTCTTGCTAGCAAAAGACATAATTTAACAAGAAAAAAAAAAGGAGGGGGCAGAGAAAACTTTATATTTTCTAGCTTATTTAATTATTTTTAGGTTTTATTGTTAAATTGCATGGAACAGCAGCTGTTACACGTCACAAAATATCTGACCACATTTCACTGCAAGATTTAACCTTTGTCATGGTGAGGCCTGTTTGTCTCCCTTTCACAATAAAAAGAGATTTTGTTACATGAAAGCAGTATGAAAATGATGCTAAAAAGAGGCTGAAAAGAAAAAAAAAAAGATGTGGGTTTGTTTGTGAGTTGGAATTTCATTTGAATATGGTACCTGTATTTAGGACAATAACATTTGTGGTGTATAGTGGTGCTTAAACAGATTATATAATAATGTATTAGTTTTAAAACACCATAATAACCTCATTTATGCCTGTTTAGTATCTTAAAAACATGCACATCCTCTAAAAATCACCCACCCTGATGTTTATCATTTATAAACAAGGAAAAAGTTCTAATGGGTATGAGAAGAACAATTTTTTTGTAAATCTCACTATAGAAAAGGACTAGTAGACACTAGCAGTATATTTTGGGACTATCAGTTGGTCATATGGAACTTTAATATTAAATATTTGGTGTTTGTTTAGGAGAAATGTACTCCGAATAAAAGATTCAATATATTATGTATGTAGTACTGAGTAGCAGAGAACAGTAAGAGACTTACTGAGCAAAACTACTGAGTACAAAACTTCTGTAACTTTTTAGCAATTTGAATACTGCTAGTGCTTGCTTGAGACTTTGCCCAGCAACTAAAAGGCTAATTGTCTTTTTGTTACTCATATTTGTATTACCTTCAATGGCCTAGTTGTTGTGTACTCGTATTAGCTAAGACGCCTGGGATATGGACAGAGGGATAGTGTACTGGTGGAACAATTGTGCACATATGCGTTAATCAGGTGGAGCTAGACTGAGCAGTAGGCTGACAACTGACTGTAAGGTGATGTGCTGCATATCGGTACTTTCCTAGCTGGTTGGTTTGCAAAGCATTTTGAACAATAAAGTAATATTTTAAAATATCTGTATTGAATTGCAATGAAGTGAGGGCTTGTGAGTGTAGGCAGCCTGATGTAAATATGCACACAGACTTGCACTGTATTAACCCTGTGTGAGTGTTCAGGGCTGAACTTCTCAAGCCTAACACTAGACTAAATTCCTTCTTTGAAATCAAAGTGATGTAATGATTTTCTGCATGGTGTTGTGCTAAATACTAGTGTTTTGGCACTCTAAAACCCCATACAGCTATGATTTTATTATTTCCTGTGAATGCCATAAACTTATTTTAAGTACTACAACAAGTCAGTTATTATTTCAATCAAGAAACAATGTGGGAGTAAAAGAATAGTTGTCCTGATAACTTCACAGGTTAGTAATTTATGAACCTACTGTCTTCTAATAGTCTCCTGAAGAAGTTAACTCTTGCCATACAAAACTAATAACAAAGTCAAAATGAACATCATTGAAGCAATGAAAATATTTCTTGAATGACATTATCAGGAGTCTCCACTTATTTTTATACCCCTCTGATAGCAATGTAGATAGTTCTTCTTTTAGAGATATTCTTATTGGCCATGAATTTAGACAAATACATGAAAAACTTGGTCACGTGAAGACGGGTATGTATTGGGAATATACAATTATTTTTTACATATTTTCTGAGTGTTGTCATCTTGTGCTGATAGCTATGTAAATTTAGGGAAAATGTTACACAGCATTAACATTTGTGTCAAGAATGGAAGACTTAAG
Source organism: Pluvialis apricaria (assembly GCA_017639485.1). NCBI lineage: Eukaryota > Metazoa > Chordata > Aves > Charadriiformes > Charadriidae > Pluvialis > Pluvialis apricaria. Next base: position 108,726,534 of record CM030007.1, read on the forward strand.
TTTGTTAATTGTTAGGTATATATAGACTGAGGTTCCTCTCCTCAGCTGATTGCTGTGGTACTGCTTGTTCTTTAAAGCTTTTATAGAGCTAATTTCTGAAGATTTGTTCCATAGATACGGATAATTAAAGCAGATACACCTTTTCTCTGGTGGACAATGTATGTGTTGATTTCTTCAGGACTGTCTGTGGAGAAACAGTATTTGGCATATGCTATAGGACTGGGGAAGGATATCTTCAGGTTGAAGGATAATTTGCCTAAGAAACTGGGAACAAAAAAGCTTCAATGCTTGAAAAGAAGCCCTAAAAATGAAATAAATGAGTTCTGGGGAGACAGGCTGACAGCATAAGTTTATGAGCTTTTTCGTTATCTTCAAGGGGGAAAAAAGTGCCACCACAAGGTCTATCCTGTTAACTTTCAAGTGAAAATGACATTCTCCAGTTAGAGAGTAAGCATAAATGCTAAGTGTTAACTGGTATGTTTCTAATTGTGGTATTCCTAAGTAGGTGTCAAATCCATTGGAACTTGCTGTAGAACGATAGTTGGCATGTACAGTAACCAAGAGAATCAGGCTAAATCTGTAGTGATTTTTGAGAGTCTCTTAGAAGAGGAGCTTTGGAAGAGTGTTTGTGAGAGATGGAGATAATTCACAGAGATAATCTGGAAAGATAACAGTAGTATTTTATTCACATGCTACACTCACACTTCATATTTCTGATGCTACCAGGAACCATGTGGTTTATTTTCTTGGATGCATTGTTTGACTGCTATCAATTAATTCCTTTGAAAAAATAGGCATTAAAGTGCTTATTCATACAGTGCATTCATGAAGTTGCTGGGCCTCATACATCACGTTTTTTACTGTGAGTTATAGCTGTTACTTCAAGTCAAGTTTTTCTTTTCTATTGCCGTGACCTAAATAGCTTGCTGCAATTTCAGATCACCTTTTTCAAGGCTATTGTAGTGGTATCTCTGTGCCCCTATAGACCACAGTTCTATTCCCTCCCTTCCCTACTGATTGACCTTCACATAGTGTAGTTCAATAGAGATTAGAATTTGCCTGGGGACTTCATTTTGCTATTAGTCAGTTTCTTTTATAAAAGAACTCTGTTTTGTTGGGGAGATTAAATCCCTTACCACTGATTTCTATCTCAGTTAACTTCTTGTTCTAGATAGTAAGATCCCATTCACCTTCCAGGTTATTTTAGTGTCATGTCAGATTCAAATGACCCCTTGCATTATTAATTACAGGTATGCCCTTGTTCAAGTTTTGGGTGATGACTGTAATCTAGTACAGACCTTCACTATGCAAATGAAGTGAGTTGACAATGATGCGGATCTTCAATATCACAGGGAATTTTATTCATAAACATAAAGATAAGTCTTTCATGGTTCCCATTAGGAAGGCAATAACTTTCGTGTTTTTAATGTTTTGGTTGAGGGGTGTTTTTTGGTTTGGTGGGTTTTTTGGGGATTTTTTTTTTGAGACAGTTAGCTATATGGTAAACTGCTTGTCTCATTCATTCTTTTGTCTTCCTGAGTGTCCAGGTGTTGCTCTGAGTTAAGGCTCTATCTTTTCCTTGGAGATTTTCACCTCTGGTTGGTAAGTCTGCCACAGTCTTTCTGCATTTGTCTGTGATGTGATAGTTCTGTCACAGTGAAAGTATTATTGTTTTGTTTTGTTCATCTGGACTTGTAGCATTGCTGGTCTGCATTTTCATTTTGATTGTTTGTTCTACTGATTAGGAAATGACTTATCTTTAGGTGAGGGAATGATGCTATGTAGATATTGATTAGTGGTCATTTGGATTTTCTGCTTCATTGCTTTGAAAGGAGTACTTGTTGTTTTGAGCAAGACAGCAGTGAAAACTGAGTGCTCTTTTCCATATATTGAATACTGAGGTAATTTGGCTAATCGTTTTTTTGCAGCAAACACTGATAATGTTCTTTAGCACAGAGTTACTTCACTGTTTGCCAGCCTTACATATACAGCACGATTCTCATTATTCAATAGGACTTTGTACTTTTTGCTTTGTTCTTTTTCTTTTGCTACTGCTATACATGGAAGAACAAATCACTGAAGGTTTCTGACTCAGGATTTCTCACCTATGTGAACTGAGAATCAAGAATGTAACAGTGATGTAGGGGACAAAAGCTTAGAAAAAGTCTTGAAAAATATGTTTGTGACAGTTTCAGAAGTTCAAAATGTATTCCCTAGTTTATCTAGAAACATATCACAGTATCACAAAGTATCACACAGTATCACAGTATCGTCAGGGTTGGAAGGGACCTCTGGAGATCATCTAGTCCAACCCCCCCTGCCACAGCAGGGACACCTACAACACGTTGCACAGGACGGCGTCCAGGCGGGTTTTGAATGTCTCCAGTGTGGGAGACTCCACAAGCTCTCTGGGCAGCCTGTGCCAGTGCTCTGCCACCCTCAGAGTAAAGAAGTTCCTCCTCGTGTTAAGATGGAACTTCCTGTGCTCCAGTTTGTGCCCATTACCTCTAGTCCTATCACTGGGCACCACTGAAAAAAGACTCTTCTCATCTACCTGGCACCCTCCTGTTCTCATTTCTGTGCTGTTTTTTTAAACAGCCAGCCATGATTAAAAAAATTATTCTGTATTTTTAACAGCAGTTATTTCCATTAATATGGCTATAATTGAAACCTGTTTTCTCTGCAATGCTAGTACATATAAGTATGGCTGTGATGGAGTTAATTTCCTTCCTAGCAGCCCCTATGGTGCTGTGTTTTGGATTTGTGACGAAAACAATGTCAATTACACACAGATGTTCTGGCTATTGTTGAACAGTGCTTGCGCAACATCAAGGTCTTCTCTGTTACTCACTCTGCCTCCCTCCCAGGCTGGGATGGGCAAGAGTTTGGGGGGGGAACATAACCTGGACTGCTGGCTCAAAGTGACCAAACACATATCCCATGCCATAAAACATCATGCTCAGCAATAAAAAATGGCACGGAAGAGGCTGATCTGGGAGGTAGATATTGCTCAGAGACTCACTGGGCATCAGTTTGCTTGCACGAGAAGGTGAGAGGTTGCCTTTGCATCGCTTGCTTTTTTCCCCTCCTCTTTCCTTCACTGATTAAACAGTCTTTATCTAAACCAACGAGTTCTCTCACTTGTGCTGTTCCTATTCTCTCTCTCCTGTCCCACTGGAGGGGTGAGCGAGTGAGCCGCTCTGTTGTGCGTAGCAGCTGTGTGGTGCTTAGCTGCTGGCTGGTGTCAACCCATCACACTACCCAAGGCTATTCTTTTACCAGTGATCCAGCCTAACTGAATGAGTTTTGGAACCAATAGCAGGGGTTTAAGAATCATGCAGTCCTCATGGAGTTCATCAGAGCAGTGCTGAATTATCCACTGTCTTGACTTTTCAAAGGTAAAATAGTTATTTGCCCATTACTTGTTTTTAATGATCCAAATAGTCCAAGATCAGTTAACCTGTACCGCTAAGAAAATATTGTCTTACTGCTACTTTTGCTTCAGAAGTGACATTGGTAGATGAAGCAACATTTTAGTGTCCTAAAACACAACAGTTAAAGTAAGAATTGTGTAACTAGTGATTTTTAAAAATCTGATTTATTTTTGCTGAAACAATAGCCATACATTTGTCATTGTTAATTATTTTTCCTTATTTTCCTATATTTTCCCTATATGTCCAGGTTAATAACATTTTTGTTACAATTTTAAAATATTTTTAATGCATAGTAGCAACATTAAGATGATAGAGGTACAAGAAATTAAGTAAAATAATTTGAATGTACCTCCTATGCCTATGCTTAAGCACTTATAACTAACCTTCTCAAAAGCATTGGTATGGACTATTCTAGCTACAAGTATAAAGTTACTCCCTTTTCCAGAAAATTAATTCTGTAGTTCATGTAAAACTGAGAAAAAAGACTTTCAGTTCTTTTCTAGTGAGTGTTTGATTATTTACAAAACTTTCATTATGCTGCTGATCAAACACATCTTATAATTAGTTGAGATGGACCTTAATCATGCTTGTCTCTGAGTGATTTCTGAAAATAGATTATCATGGGTAAAACATCCACTGAAACATTGCATGAATGCAAGAATAGAGATTCAAAAGGTTCATCATAGCCCAAACAATTTCAATATATGATAGAGTATCAGAAAAAGTTAAAGGAAGCCTTATACTATGTCTGTAAGCAATTGATGACTAATGCCGATGGCAGAAAGCAAGAGAGTCTTTATGTCCAGCAACAACTGGTTCTAAAGCAGATATTTTTCATAGTTACAGTAAGAGGATATTACAGAATATTTTATCTAATGTATGCATTTTTATTATAGAAAATTGATTCCACATAAAAGGAGATGTAAAAAAAAAAGAGATTTAAGTATAATAATAAAAAAAAGGGAAAACAGGAGAATTTACATGATCTAAGATGATGATTGAAATCTAGAGTGAGATAATCTACACAGTGTCTTCTAGAGAACCCAGAATTAACTCCATGTGAAGCAACTGAAATTATTCAGGCAAATTAACTCAATCTTGCCCTCCCCTGATCTGCAACTTGCAATGTGATTTGGTTCTAGGAACAGGAGGAAGAATCCAGCAGCAGGGATATACAGCACCAAGGCATAAATGCCACAAGTCAAGAGTGCAAAAATTGATGTGTAGCAACAGTTAACCTGTGGCAAAAAATAAAACAGAAGATCCAACCAAGGCTTACTGTGTGCGATGCCTGTGTGCTAACCCAGTGCTGTTACCTGAGATGTCTCTGCATGACTACCCGCGCTGTTCAATGCCAGAAACATTTCATATGGTGTAACTAGCTTTCTTTCCCAGATGTTATGATGATCATTAAAAATTAATATTACCAGAGTTAAAACATGCATAATAATCTCATTAATTGAATTGAATATTCAGTGATGTTCAAAAGTGCCTTTTGCAATTGCACACAGTGCTGTTGTGGTCGGATTCATCAGCATCACTAATGCAAAGATAGTAGATTCTGCCTGTTTCTTCTGACTGCTTGAGACAATACAATAGTAATTATATAGATTTATAAAACAGATCTTCCATATAAGATTTTTTTTTTTCCACCTATGGCTGATTTATTTTATTTTCCTTCAGTCAGTGTAAATTGAGCTGTGTAAATTCAACAGTTTAAAAAAACCCCACAACCTAATTTGAAGAGAATTCTTTTGTCCTGTACTTTCAGTGGGAAACATCACCTACTTCTCACCTTTGGGAAGCATTTTTTCCTCCCCAGGTCAGTATTGTCTGACACGTCCAACAAGCTGTAACGGTTTCCTTACTGTTGCCATTAATCGGGTACTTTTAAAATATTTCCAGTTCTTCTGCTATGTTTGTTTTTAATTTGTTTTATCCCAAAATCTTCTTTATCTTCTTTATCTTTTAACACTCCTAAGAATCAACTTTCTGTTGAACCAATTTGTTGCCAAAGTGTTGCAGAGATTAGTGAGTGGTTTCTTTCACTCAGGAAGGTTTCAGACAGAAAACTGCAACAGACTGAGACAGCTGAAGCCTAAGCTGGTACCTAGAACTGATTAATTCCTTCAGAACAACGAAAGCTGACCTCTCTGCTAAAACCTGAAACGCATACAAAAAATTACTGCAGTTTTACTAACTGCTGATGAGGCAGATTCACGCTCCCCAAGGTGGATGAGAAATCTGGCAATGATTTTGGTGCCAGCTTGTGGTTTGTTGAAAAAAATCAAGTAGTTGTTGTTTGGTAGAATGTGTATCCTTTAGCACTTACACACCCTGCTCAGCACCCCTTACAATCTGTATGTTAAAGAAGAATAGAACTCTAGGAATTTACTTTTGAATGTTTACATGCCTGTTTGATCTTTTTCCCCATAAATAATGGCAATAAATGACACATCTAGAGACTGATGTGGCACTATACCTACTGCAGAACAGCAATGCCATTCTCTGTTTTGGTTTGTTGGTTTTTTTTTTCCAGAATTTTCATCTGCAGAAACATCAGCAGCAAACATCTACCACAGCATGAGCAGGAATTGTGTGCCACCTATTGTGTGCATCACCATTTCTTCTGAACATGGAATATTTGTTGTTTTTTCTTTTCAAATGCCTGTCATATCTTTTAACTAGGTTAAATATCCTAGAGGCTATTTTTTTTTCAATACTTATCCTTGCATATTGCCTTATTAGCTTAACTTTGGGTGTGTATAAACTTACAGAAGATAGTTTGTGATTCATGTAAGAGTTTTTGTGTATATGTATATACATGCGTATGTGCATACACATATAAACATACGCTGTATAATATCACCGGGCCAATGGCAAAACATAGGAAAGGGATATGTACATATTTAGATGTGCATACATATAGATATGTGTGTATACATATTTATGCATACATACATTCTGCATATGAAAGGGAAAATGGATCTTGCATGGCATAACCTGAAGTAAAATATTAGAGGAGAGCATTCTGTAAAATGGAGTCCTACTTGTACTGCTGATACATTCGAAGCTAACAGGAAGATGGAGGCAGTAAATGGACAATATTATCTGCAATATTCAGACAACAAACACAGCAATTCTGTGACCACAACGGCATGTAAAAGTAAATGAAATAAGATAGATGAAATGTGAGCATGAGTGCAGCAGTTCCAATTTTGTTAATTAGTCTGTATTCATGCTTCAGTGATGCTGCAATTATGCTACCTCATCCTTGCATAGGCCTATTGTGCAAATGCTGTCATTATGCTCCTAGTAGCATATAAAACAGTGCATGATATGAGCCACCTACAGAGATATCATTACAATTGTGCCAATTCAACAGTATGTTTCGTAAAATTTATAATTATTTGTCTTCACCGAGAAGCGATTTGTGAACCTATTACAAGTCTTCTTTAAGTTAACTTGATTTCTTTTATGTTATATTAAACACCTGCCACTAAAGTTTAGATAATTGTGTACACCTAGTTATAATGTTTTAAAATGAGAATCAAAGTCTATACCTACTTTTTAATAATTATATAGGTGTCAGGATTTTTTTTCTAATTTCCAATAAATTATACTAGTTATTTAGAAATACTAGAACAACAAGGAAGTATTACTTAGTCTGTAACATTGTTTTCCAAATGAAAGGATTCTTCATTGCAATATGTTTTTACTGCAGTAAGTCTTATGTGTTTCAGTGGCAAAAGATCACATCCTAAAGTGCTGGGGAAAATATCACCAAAACTACCTTTTACTAAGAAATACTGTATATTTAAAGATCGCATTTCAAATACAGGAGTATTTAACTCTGAATGAAACATTTGGCTGAGATACTCTCTCATGGGGATTGAATCCAAAATGTCTAGATGAAAATGAATTTCCTTAGCTTGAATTACAGAGGTAGATCTGCCAGTTAATAGGCAGTGGCAGTTTTAGAAATGTTTTATTCACCTATGTGGGCTCTTTTGTTAGCATGTTGTTTCTACAAAATATAAATTAACAGAATTATCACCATCGTCACAGTCTACATAGTTTATCAAGGAATATGCTGCATTTCAAATCACTTTCAAATTCAGTGCTCTTCTTGATAGGAATAGTCAGTATTTCTTTTGGCAAAAAAAAAAGCAGAAAAACAGTTTTTTGTGAGAATGGATGTAAAGTATAAATGGACGGGAATTTGTGATGGGCAACGCCAAGCAACTGATAAAGGGTTAGTTTGTATTATAGAGTGGCTCACATTTCAGAAGCACCTTTCTGCAGATGTTCACTATCCAGTTTTGCATCTCCATCACCAATGAGGTCTAGCCAACTTTAAAATTAACCCTTTCTTTAATATTTTCTCTATAAAATTTAGGTAGAATTTCAGTTTTATAATGTGTCTGGCTAATACATCCTCTGAGCAAAGCAATATCTAAATATTTATTCAGGCATTCAGAAACATTTAAACCACCCCTGAATACAGCAGTTTTAGTCTACTTACATCTAATTTAGGTCCAGTTAGTCTGAAGAGCAATTCTGGTTTTAATCCTTCTTTCAAATTATTCCATTCAAAATAGGTTTTGCATGGGATCATTTGTTCTCTTTGAAACAGACACATAACTGCACACAGGTGTTTTGTTTAATAATTTTAATCTAGTCAAGGAAAAAAAAAACAAGATTATCCATTACAGCCTTAGAGAGATGGGTCAGCCCACTGCAAGAACACTGAATCATAATTAGTGCTTCCCAAATTGTAATCTGTAAAGCAGATGTATAATCTCTCAGCATCAACTAGATTCAATATTTCATATGCATTGTTACAACAGCATTTGTATTAAACAGGTTTTTGACTGCTTCTGGAGTTCAGGATATTCATAAAACAAATGCCAAAATTTGTGTAAACCCATACAGGCACATATATATACACTCTAGTTAGCTGGTTATTTTTATGAAAAAAGCTGCAGTAAATAATTTAGCATATACTGAAGTGTAAGTCTATTTTTTTATTTTATTATTTTGTGTAGTTATTGATTATTTACCAAAATACCAAGATTACTAATTATTAAAAGAAAAGGAAGTTGCCTTGGGAAACGGAATTCATAGAAATCTTTGCAAGTTTCCAAAATGTGTCAACCCTGATCCAGCTTAAAACATTGATAAATCGTATTACAAAGAAATCTTCTAATCTGTGCAAAACTATATAGTAATAACACAAAGCTAAGATGTGAGGATGAAAAGAAAAAAATGTGACTTGGAATGTTCAAGAAGAAATTAACCTAGAAGGAAAACGGGGAAATCTAAGGTGATAGTTTTCATAGAAAATTGTTCTTTTCAGTGGAATTTTTAAAGTGTGTCTTGAAGTTCATAGAGAATTGCTCAGCAGAAAATTGCTCCTTTGATGTAGCTTCACATGGGGCTTTCTTGTCTTGGCATTTTTTGTAGCAGTTGGAAAAAGACAAACATCCTTATTTCATGAAGAAAGAAGGTAATGAGTCACTTGGTGAAAAATATCTAGAGATGCAGTCTGCCAGGAGATGTCCTTAAATCAACTGTAAGTGTCTTTCTAAAGAAGAAAGCCTAACACCTCCAGCTATGTTTACTTGATATGCATATTAGATGATCAAAATGTTTCCTTATACACACATATATGTTTCTACTGAGTCATACTGTTATATATTGCTTGGAATTTCAGAGGTAAAAGTCAAAAACTAATAATGAAGAGCAAATACTACATAGAGACCACTACTGTAATTTTAATGCTGTCCTAAAAAGTATCCATCACAAATTTCAGTCCTGGTTCCAGACAAAGAGATTACAGATCAAAACTGATTCTATAATGACTAGGAAAACATGGATATTACTACTGCCGAGCCCAAACTGGATTTAACTGTTATGTTAAGGCTAGTTAAAGACCCTCTGTTACTACCCACTGTTACAGTGAAAAAAATTACAGGACACATACTTTCCCAAATAGGTTTGCAGCCAAGATAGTGGGAAAAAACTCAAGAAAAACATCCTCTTTTTTTCACAGATTTATAAATTCTTCTTTTTCAATATTGCTCAATTCATTATGAATCAATATTGACCTATATTTAGGTTCTCAGCTCCATCGCAGTGTGCAGCAATAGTTTCTTCTGACTTTGCCAATATGAATGCAACTGTCTCTACCACTAGCAAGTACCTTCATTCAAGAAGCTATGACTTGACAGATGATCAGAAGTAATGCCAATCAGCTAATTGGACATAACTTGCTGCAGCATAAAACACTGGCTCCTTGCTTTTCAGCCTGTCAGCTACACTTCACACCACCAGTGGAAATCCATCCAGAGGTTGGACTGGCCTTCCTGGTTCTAGCCATAAAAAAATATACCAGGTCAGGATACAATAGTGAGTATGAACATGAAGAGGTGAGCAGATTCTCAGGTGGGCATGAGTGGAGTCACAGTTTACGAAGATGGGGCATCAGGCCCTAGGGTTGGAGATCCTTGCAGGAAATTGGTGCATCTAGGGCAAATGAACAGCTATGATGGGGACCTTCATCTGCAGAATATAACCCAAATGGCTAGAGGTGGGGGAGCTGAGGTGGGAGGCATGCCTTTTCCTGAACATCTGTGTTCCCTGACACACAACTGGGACGTGGTCATGCTACTACTCGTTATTACCAGTAACTGAGAACACTCATTTAGGAGTTCAAGTGCAGTTCCAAAGGCAAGAGTTTACAACGTATATGAAGGAATTAGCCAAAGAAGAGAAAGCAATTTCAACTTGGTTCTCTTTCTTGAAGGTGAAGACGTTAGAAATATCTATCAAGAAATTTTGATGATTTTGTCAAATAACAATAACGCTTTACATTTTCAAAGCACAGGGGAATTTTTTATGCCATTAAGGAATTGTATAGATAAAAACCTGATAATCACCATTAATTATTAAATAGTCCAGTATAGTCGAGAACGAAAATGACATTTCTAATAAAATAAACAATAGGCAGTTGAAGGATATTGTGGTGATCCAAGTATCGATTGCTTGTTAAAAGATGTTTCATTAATGTTAATGCTAACCAAACAGTTATGCAAAGCCCTAGAAAGACAGAGTAAATGACAATCAATATTGATAACGCAAAAAAAAACCCTAATTGAATTTCTGCTACTATAGATTTCCTACCTTGAGACAACCTTGAATAAAGAGATACAAAGATTGGAGCTATTTTATAGAAAATAGATTCTGGAGGAAAAAAGAAAGAAGATTTACACTCTGTTTGTCTTTGACATAAAGCTAAAAATAAAAAGGAGAAACTGTTCAAAATATTCAGCTTAAGTATGGTACCTACATGCAAGCCATTCTTTCTTCAACAGGACATCTGCTTAAAATGTATCTTTACTATATGACAACAATGCAAACAATAACCCTTCATTTTGTTGAGTCAGGGAAAAAGTATGTCAGCATTTGAAGATATGTTTTTGAAAGATTTGACAAAACTTTTTTTCCAATTTTTTTAATAAAAGCCTTAGTAAAACACGTATGAGAGACATCAATTATTGAGATAATATCTAGAGTATGTGTTTATGTAGAGCAGTCTGTACACAATTGGGTTTTGAGGCAACCAAAGATGTGATTTATTTGCTACAAAATTTACTTAAAAACAGCTTCCAGTGTTGAGTTCTCTCACAGAATCACAGAATCATCAGGGTTGGAAGGGACCTCTGGAGATCCCCTAAGTCCAACCCCCCTGCCACAGCAGGGACACCTACAGCACATTGCACAGGACGGCGTCCAGGCGGGTTTTGAATGTCTCCAGTGTGGGAGACTCCACAACCTCTCTGGGCAGCCTGTGCCAGTGCTCTGCCACCCTCAGAGTAAAGAAGTTCCTCCTCATGTTAAGATGGAACTTCCTGTGCTCCAGTTTGTGCCCATTACCTCTAGTCCTATCACTGGGCACCACTGAAAAAAGACTCTTTTCATCTACCTGGCACCCTCCCCTTAAGTATTTATAAGTATTGATAAGATCCCCCTTCAGTCTTGTTTTTTCTAGACTACAAAGACCCAAGTCCCTCAGCCTTTCCTCATAAGAAAGATGTTCCAATCCCCTAATCATCTTGGTAGCCCTTTGCTGGACTCTCTCCAGCAGTTCCCTGTCCTTCTTGAACCAAAGAGCCCAGAATTGGATACAGTACTCCAGATGTGGCCTCACCAGGGCAGAGTAGAGGGGGAGGATGACCTCCCTCGACCTGCTGGCCACACTCTTCTTGATGCACCCCAGGATGCCATTGGCCTTCTTGGCCACCAGGGCACATTGCTGGCTCATGGTCATCCTGTTGTCCACCAGGACTCCCAGGTCCCTTTCCACAGAGCTGCTCTCCAGGAGGTCAGCCCCCAACCTGTACTGATGCATGGGGTTATTCCTCCACAGATGCAGTACCCTACACTTGCCCTTGTTGAATTTCATAAGGTTTCTCTTCGCCCAACTCTCCAGCCTGTACAGGTCACACTGTATGGCAGCACAGCCTTCCTGCGTGTCAGCCACCCCTCCCAGTTTTGTGTCATCAGCAAATTTGTTGATGGAACACTCTATCCCTTCATCCAGGTCATTGATGAATATATTGAACAGGACTGGACCCAGTACTGACCCCTGAGGGACACCACTAGTTACTGGCCTTCAACTAGACTCTGCACCACTAACCACAACCCTCTGAGCTCTATCTGTCAGCCACTGTCCAATCCACCCCACTGTCCATTCATCTAACCCACACTTCCTAAGCTTGCCTGTGAGGATGATGTGGGAGACAGTGTCAAAAGCCTTGCTGAAGTCAAGGTAGACAACATCCACTGCCCTCCCCTCGTCCACCCATCCAGTCACGCCATCATAGAACGCTATCAGATTGGTCAGACATGACTTCCCCTTGGTGAATCCATGCTGACTATTTCTGAGAACCTTCTTTTCCTCCAGATGCTTGAAGATGATGCCCAGAACAAGCTGTTCAATCATCTTTCCAGGGATGGAGATGAGGCTGACCGGCCTGTAGTTTCCCGGGTCATCCTTCTTGCCCTTTTTGAAGACTGGAGTGACATTGGCTTTCCTCCAGTCCTCAGGCACCTCACCTGTTCTCCAGGACCTTTCAAAGATGATGGAGAATGGCCCATCAATGACTTCCGCTAGCTCCCTCAGCACTCATGGGTGCATCCCATCAGGCCCCATGGACTTGTGGGTGTCCAGTTTACTTAATTGATCTCTAACTTGTTCCTCTTCAACCAAGGGAAAGTTTTCCTTCCTCCAGACTTTCTCTGTTACTTGCAAAGTCTGGGACTCCCGAGAGCTGGCCCAAGCAGTGAAGACAGAAGCAAAGAAGGCATTCAGCAACTCCGCCTTCTCTGCATCATCCGTCACCACAGCACCTGTCTGGTTCAAGAGCAGGCCCACATTTTCCCTGGTTTTCCTCTTGCCTCTTATATACTTAAAGAAACCCTTCCTATTGGTCTTGACATCCCTTGCCAGGTTCAATTCCAAAGCTGCCTTGGCTTTTCTCGTTTCTTCTCGTTTTCTCACTTCTCATTTTCTCACTATACATTACACTATATGCAATATATTTTTCTAATACATATCCAAAACCTGCTCTTCAATTCATTCAGTCAATCAAAGTTGGAAGCTTTCTTTGTTTCTGTATTACTCTAGCTTCATCTAGAAAAAGGGAATCCTGGTTTTGAATTCGTTTACTAGGTATTTGCCACCTTCTTCCAGTTTGTCCCTTGATATATTATTTTTATGCAGCTGATAAAGCCCCAGATTTATCTTCCGCAAAAAGATATTAAGAATAGACACTAAGCATAATTTTATATATCATTCAAATATTTGCCTTACGAACCCCAAAATATTAAAATTCTGCCATTTTAATGTTTATCGTCACTTACCTATTTCAGCCTGAATCCTCTTTTGACTGTGAAAACTTAACTGAAATTAATTAATTGAAAAATGGTAGGAAGGAAGATATTTCACAGAGTTTGAGTTCCTATAAGTTAATTAAGGGAATTAATTAAATCTCAGGCTTGAGCAAAATTCATATCGATAGGCTTGAATTCATTCATGTGAAAGTGGATTCCTTGTAAGAGATATGGAACTGAGCACTGTTGCTGTAAGGCCTGAGAGTTTCATATTAATCAACTTTCTAAAAGGATATATCTTTTTGGAAAAAAAAAAAAAAAAAAGAAGTGGTAAAATATTTTTGATAAATGTAATAATACTAAAGTCCTAAGGTAAAAGAATATCCATTATCCGTCAGAAATCGCATTTGAATGATTTAGAATTCTGGGGAAGGGAAGAGAACAAGGAAGTTATTCATACTGCCCTAATAGGCCCAAGTGGTTCACAACATGTTGTAAGTTCTTCCTAAAGTCTAAGGAAGGAAGCTTTGCGCTTACTTCTTCACATAATGGTAATGTTATTTTGTAACGTACTAGTGACATGTACTGTCAGTGCAGTACTATGTACATATTATCTAATTACATAACTTTTATAACTGTAATTACAACTGAAATCAACATTTTCCAGGTTAAATTTATTATTCTTCATTTGTTAAATAAAACATACTCCATCTAATGTAAATGTATTTGAAAATATTTCTGTTCCTGCTTTAAACACTCTTATAACGTCCTTGTAAGAAATAGCTTATCACTTCTTTTTCAAATGCTAAAGTATTTTTCTCTACCTTCCACTTACCTATAAATATTTTTCCTCTTTCAGATTTTTGCTATCATTTTCAAAAATCTGAAATAATTTGTCTTGGACTGTGACATGGTTTGATAAACACTAACTTGATATATGACACTAATGCAACTTAACATCATTAGTCTCTATTGCAATTGCTTTTTCTAAATTTCATCATGGTCCACTTCATAATTCAGCTCCACTGAAAGTAATTTGTTTTCCTGAAAAACAGCCTCCCATTGGCCTATATTTTCTCACATTAACTGTACATTCATCTAATGCATGTCAAAGCTGCTCCCCATGTGTTTTGCAAATGATCTGCAATAGTTAAAATGTAAAATTGTAACCCTGGGTAAGTACTCCTTGAATGACAATAGAGATGTCTCCAAGGGGAATTTTATTTTTAATTTCCACTACTAGTAATGGAAATACATGCTAATTCTTTAATAAATGGTGACTGTCATGTGAAGAAAACTTTAAACTACAGAGAATAACTTGTAAAGCTTGATACAGTAGATATATTACCTGTACAATATATGTAACACCAAAAATTCTTCCACCATTTAGTGTAAGAAAGCTGTCACAAAATTATATATTTATAACATTCAGGAGAAATAAAGTACCTCGAATGTACGAGTAATTTGATGTATTTTCCAAAAGGATATCTCTTTCTTCCCCAGTGACTGTTTCTTTGCTGTATATAATATTTTTCTAAATTGATACAGCTACCATAAGGTATAGGTAGAAAAATCCAAACTTTCTTCAGATATTATAAGGGGGTATACACATATAGAATCAAGGATTCATAAAACATTCAACAAGAACAAGGATTCATAGACCTTAAAGATCATCAAGTTCCAAGCCCCCTGCCATGGGCAGGGACACCTCCCACTAGACCAGGTTGCTCAAAGCCCCATCCAGCCTGGCCTTGAACACCTCCAGGGATGGGGCAGCCACAACTTCCCTGGGCAATTTGTTCCAGTACCTCACCACTCTCAGAGTGAAAAATTTTGTCCTGATATCTATTCTAAATCTACCCTCTTCCAGTTTGAAGCCATTACCCCTCATCTTATCACTACATGGCCTTATAAAAAGTCCCTCACCAGCTTTCTCATAGGCCCCCTTCCGATACTGGAAGACCGCTATAAAGTGTCCCTGGAGTCTTCTCTTCTCCAGGCTGAACAACCCCAACTCTCTCAGTCTGTCTTCATAGGACAAGGTGTTCCATCCCTTTGATCATCTTTGTGGCCAACCTCTGGACTCACTCAAACAGGTCCATGTCCTTCTTATGTTGGGGACTCCAGAGCTGGATGCAGTACTCCAGGTGGGGTCTGACAAGAGTGGAGTAGAGGGGCAGAATCACCTCCCTTGACCTGCTGGCCACACTTCTTTAGATGCAGCCCAGGATACAGTGGGCCTTCTGGGCTGCAAGTGCACATTGCTATCTCATGTTAAGTCTCTCATCAACCAAACCCTCAAGTCCTTCTCCTCAAGGCTACCCTCAACCCATTCTCTGTCCAGCCTGTATCTGTGCATAGGATTGCCTCAACTGACATGCAAGACCTTGCACTTGGCCTTGTTGAACTTCTTGAGCTTCACACCAGCCCATTTCCCAAGCCTGACAAAGTCCCCCTGGATGGCATCCCTTCCCTCCAACATGTCGACCCCTCCACACAGCTTGGTGGTGTTGGCAAACTTGCTGAGGGTGCACTCTATACCACTGTCCATGTCACCAACAATGATGTTAAACAGCACCAGTCCCAGTACTAACGCCTGAGGAACACCACTTGTCACTGCTTGCCAATATACTCTATATAATACCTATATACCTATTCTATATAATACCTATAGAATATGATACAGAACATACAAAAATCATATGTAAGAATAATTTACAACTATATTTATATACACACATGCACACAGAATTACATGTACTTCTTTAAGTGTTGCTTCAACCATGTCACACAAATGTATACATCAGGCAATATCAGAGCCCTGAGGGCACCAGCAGTCCTATATTGTCTTCAGTTGCCCATTAAAACACAAAAACCATCATCAGTTATGGTTGAAAAGTTTGATTAAATACATATTGATAAAAGGTATTTCTTTAAAGATGGCAAGCTTGATTTTGAATGAGATGATGTCCTGCACTTTTCCTCCTCAAATACTGTGTTCAGTTTTGGGCCCCTCATTACAGGAAAGACATTTAGATTCTGGAGCATGTCTAGAGAAGGGCAACAAAGCTGGTGAAGGGTCTCAAACACAAGTCTTATGAGAGTGGCTGAGGGAACTGGGGTTTTTTAGCCTGGAGAAAAGGAGGCTGAGGGGATACTTCTCAAAGGAGTTTGTAGAGAAGTGCAGGTTGGTCTCTTCTCCCAAGTAACAAGCAATAGAACAAGAAGAAATGCCCTCAAGTTATACCAGGGGAGGTTTAGATTGGATATTAGGAAAACTGTCTTCACAGAAAGGGTTATCAAACATTGGAACAGGCTGCCCCATGAAGTGGTGGAATTACCATCCCCAGAGGTATTTAAAGGAAGGGTAGATGTGGTGCTTAGGGACATGGTTTAGTGGTGGTTTTGGCAGTGTTAGGTTAATGGTTGGACTTCATGATCTTAAAGGTCACTGCTAACCTAGACGATTCTATGATTCTGTGGTCTTCTTCCTTATAAAAGCACACCATTAACTTGTGTTCAACTTCTTGTCCACCAAGGCAAGGTCTATTTTTTGCACAGATTCTTTTCATAGAGTTGGTCTCCAGCCATACTGCTGCACAGGGTTAGTGTTTTCCAGATGCCAGACTTTGCATTTGCATTTAGTGAACATTGTAAGTTTTCTGTTAGCCTAAATCTCCACCCCACTTAAAAACAGTCGTGTCACTGAGCCAACCCTGCCCTACAGATTGATATTGTCTGTAGGCTTCCCAGAAGTGCACTTTATCTTTTCTTCTAGGGCATTAATAAAGACATTAAATAGTATTGGCTGGAACAGCATTAATTGTTGGCACACACCATTAGTAACCAGCTGGTAATTGGACTTTGTACCCTGTCAAAGCCCTTTAAGCATCTTGTTCAGCCAATTTTCCATCCAATTTGTAGTCTACTCCAACAGTTCATACCTCACCTATTTCTCTATAAGGATGCTATGGTATACCACATCAAAAGTCTTGCTGCAGTCAAGGTAAACGTCTTCGTCTGCTCTTCCCTGATCCACAGAGCCAGTCATCTCATCATAGAAGGCTGTCACATGGGTCAGGCACAATATGTCCTTGGTAAATCCATGCTGGTTGTTCCCAATTCCCTTCTTGCAGCTCGAAAAGGTTTGTTAGGATTTGCACCATAACCTTCCCAGGGAATGACATGAGACCGACCAGTCTAAAGTTCTCCAAACCCTCTTCTTGTCTCTTAACGATGGGTTTCGTGTTTGCCTTTTTCCAGACATCAGGGAACTCCAAACATTTTCTTGGTCTTTCAAAGATGATAAAGAGAACTGCCTTGCAATAACATTGCCCAGCTTGCCCACTGCTCTCAGGTTTATCTTTTCTGGTCCCAGGCATGTGCACGTCCAATTTGCTTAAGTTCTCCCTACTTCTACCTTCTTTCACAGTAGGTAATGCTTCACTTGCGTGACTTTACATGTAGGTTCAAGACAGGGAACCTTGAGGTCAAACCTTTCCAGGCATATGTTACTCTGATTACAAAACAACTTAGCTGTCTCTTAAGTAGATCAGAGAAGTCACTATTAACAGTTGACCTCTCTGATATAATTTCTCCTATATTCCATTTAAAACTATAAAATTATTATTTGGGTGAACAGTATCATATTATATGCACAAGTGAATTTTTGAGAAAATGTATACTAAAACAAATAAAGCAATTTTGCACTATAGTAGTTATGTAAGCTGTCAAAATATTTGTGAACTTTTATATAAAACAAATACACATATTCTATAATTTTTTTAAATAATCCTCATAGTATTTTTACTGCTCTGTAGACATCAGGAGGAGCACTTTCTGTAAGAACTCCAAAAATGTCTGCTGTTTCTTTATAAATGAGTTATACCTGAGTATTGATGACAGAGGATTTGTGCGTGAAAGATTTCAAGTCTTACAGAGAGAGGCCTGAATTAACTCATCCACTCACTTGTTTGGCAAGGTTGTTTCCGAGTTGTTTCCAAAATACAAATTCTAATTGACCTATGATCAAATGTTTTTCTTTGTGACTCACAGTTGTTTTGTCAATGGAAAAACTGAAATGCATTGATTAATTTATTTTTTTTAAAGAACTGATTTCATTCCTGTTTTCATGTTAAAATAGTGTAGTTCAACTAACTTGACTCAAACTTGCTCTGATTTATAGGAACCTACAGCTAGCGTGTTAGGTGAATTCTGTAGCATATTATAGAGACTCCACTGAATATTACCTTTCATGAGGAGACATCCTTCCAAATTAAGTGTTCTCATTTTTTCTGATTCTCTCATTTCTTGATGTACTTTAGGCAATTTTATTTATTGTGATAGAAAACACATAGGAAAACATGGTTGAAAATCTTTTAGAGCAAATATTGAATAGCAGTTAGCAAAATTTGTGGGATAATAGGTAATGGAGTATTATTGACTAAAAATCGTGACGGATTTATATTCACAGAGAATGTATTTCAGGGTCAATGTAAGCTCCTTATCATTTTTATTTTAAAGATTAGTAATGAGCTGAATAATATCAAAAAAGGAGACTCATTACACTTGTGACTTTCTCCACAGGACTCCACACGACATTGCACTTGTTAGAATGACTTAAAAAGGATAATTTTTTTAAACTGTAGTCTTGATGCAGTCATTACAAGTATTTCTTTACACATGCATATATTTTAGCGCCGTAGTACAGTAATGACTGAAAAAAAAAATACTGAGTTCAATTGATTGGTTTTCCTTACTGCCCATTTAGACACAGTAGTGAACAAATAATTGTAGTGTTTATTAGCATTCTTTCTTCCTTTTATCAGGAAAAAAAAGTCAATGTTTTGAAGCCAATCTCCCAAGAATATATTTTGGTTTTTTTCCTAAATAAACTGTTAGCACGTTTCTCTTTAAGAATATCTTCTCCTTACTACTTTTCAAATAGTTGCCATCTGTATCTTTGAGTGTTGTTTAATGAGATAATGTAATTGTGAGGTTATCATTGTTTACTCCTCTTCACAATGAATCTGATTTGCATTATGATTGTTGGTTTGTATGAGATATGCTTATTATGATAATACTTACTTCTCTAGTACTTTCCATCTGAAGATCTTAAGTGGTTTACAAAGGAGATGAATATCATTATCCCTATTTTACATAGGGACATATTTCTGTAAGAACTATTTAGCTCTAGAAAATTGCATAAAGGACACTTTTAGATTGCTTATTAGAAGGATGACAAGGAGGAAGAAGAGCAGAAGAATGAATAACAAATGTATTGCACCACCAGACTGAAATGGAATTTGTTTTAATAAGACTTGGAAAGCCTCCCAGGACTAATAAGAGACCTGAGGAGCTGGAAGTTAAAAGGTTTCTAAATTGCACATTGGGACAGCAACTGAGAACATTTCATAACAAAACCACTGAAAACAGCCAAATATATGGACGTGGACAAATTTCCCTAACTGGAATTCTTAACATGAAACAAAGCCATCAATAAAAGTTTTGAAACGGACCTCCATGAATTCAGCTCAGAATAAATCTATTGCAAATAACTATGATCATACCATGCAAATAAACCGTGGTGAAGAATAATCTGTTCTCTCAACTTCTCTCCCTCTCCCAGACCAGTGTTTGCAGAGTGGAATAAAAGCCATTGGGATTATTTCTCTTAGCTTGTAAAATAAAGCAATGATTAAAAATAATGGATCTTGTCATTTAAGTCTCATTAAATGCTAACAAGATTCTAATTGACTTAAAGTACAGGTCTATAAGCAAATAAGAAGAGTCTGACGAAGGGCTGAATTTTGCTGTTAGGCAGCACTCTCGCAGCCTCTCATGACCGGATCTAATTTACTGGTAAGAACTGGAAGAGGAGGTGTTCTTCCTGCTACGTGTCTTTTGAGAGTGGTGCAACAACAGAGGGAATTTCATGAGGAAAACATATCCTGACACAAGTTTTGGGAGCCAGGTCCTCAGGTTTTGACTGCTTAGACAGTACAAGATGGCCTTTATTGCCAAACGAGTGAACTGCATCAGTAGAGTAACCCTGCAGTGCATAAGTCCGAAGGAACTACAAATGGCAGTGGTGTTGGCTTAAGGCATACAAGTCCTGAAGAAAAAGGTTTTGCTTCTACAAGGGGAATCTCTGCTTAAAGTCAGGAAAAAGCAAGTCGAGGGATAAAGTCACAGTGTTCTTCTGAAATTAATTTCCTCTTTTCCTCCTCCCAGCAGAGTACTCCCGAGAATTAGTTGTTAAAACTATTATCTCACAGGCTTTTGCAAAAAAAAAAAGGAGTGATTCACAACTGTAATATAGGATTAAAATGTGCATGATTAGCTTGCAAGTTGAAAGGATGTGCTATAACTAGTGAATAGAAATTACACTATATAAGTTAATTAGTTGTTACTAATCTTCTGCGCTTACATTTGTGCCTTTCTCTATTGGCTTCTCAGCACCTTAGAAACTCAAGTCTTTGTGTGACAGGACTGAGACCCTGCATGTTTAGAAGCTAAATTGAAACTAAATTCGTGGACCTGCTTCTTGTGAGGAATTAAAGTTTCTAGTTGCACTGGTACAGAGATATTTCTGTTTAAAAATAACTTCAGTGAAATAATACATGTTCTCTATCTCTCCTTGAAAGCTTTTGAGAGTTCAAGAGAGAGGAGAAAATTAGTTCTGAACAAAGTAAGAAATGGACTTGTCTGCTGTATAACAAAACTCCTTTACTTATCAATCTGCATTTATGTGGTTCTCTGCACTTCATGTTCAAGAGAAAAATGAAATCTGCTTCCAGGTCTGCCAAATACCAGTCTAACTGTTTTGATTCTGTTAAATTTCTCACCACAAAGAAATTAATAATAAACTCTATGCAGTGAAAGATACTCTTTCCTTAGTGCAGAAATTTTAGCCCTAGTTAGGTCTTTACAGTTTTGTCTTGGAGCTGGGCTCTCACTCCAGATATTCACAAATTGCATATACATTTGAATGGAAAACATAAAATCACACTTTGAAAAAAGCCATAAATTGAATAATTGACAAATATCACAGCAATACTTATAAAACAAGTGAAGTAAACAACACCAAGTAATGTTTTCTGAAGTTATGCTTAGGAACTTCTTAAGATTATGACAAGGACTTTAAGGACTAATCTCTAAAGCCACATAACACTGAGATGTGAAAACAAAAGTGGTCAAGAAATTTACTAGTCTAAATCAGTCAAATATTGTACATTTTACATAATTTTATGGCATTATATGGTTTTCTTCAATGCCTCTTTTCTTAGTTTCATTTTAAATTTCAAGGGTTGTTTTTAAGAACAATTAATTACAAATTGATTTCTGAAAGTTCAGAAACATTTGTCCTGTTCTGATATCGAAAATCATTCTCTCATAAACTGTTTAAACTCTGGGACAAATGTTTTATAGCAAAAATATTCCTGTTTGAAACTTTTAATTTTCGTTTTTTTAGCTACAAATGAATTTGTAGTAAGCTGATTGCTGACTTTCTTTTCCAATGAAAGTGTGTAAGATTCTTATAAGCAGAAAAGCAAAATTCTGAAAAGGAAAATGACATGTAAAAACATAATCGCAAAAGAGTACATGCAGCAGAAACTGCTTCAGAAAACTATGTTCCACCACAGTGGAAAAATGTTGGACCATCCAAAAAGCAAGTATTTACTTTCCTATTTGTAATAAGCTAGAGAAGAGATACAGTTTGTCAGAAAATGTCTTGTAAATGTGTTTAATTTATTACCTAGCGTTTAAAAAGAATTAGCATTATTAAAATATTCTTCCTTCTGTGCTACCCAGAGCCTTATTTTCCCCTCCTGATTCAGGCAACAGAATACTGTATTCCAGTATTCCCAATTAAATTTTGGGGATTTTGTAGAGCAAGTTCATTGTAATTGTCTTCTGGTTTCAGTAACTTTCTGTTCTTGTTAACTATTAATGATATCAATTAAGAAAAAAAGAAACAGTGAAAAATAACAATCGACCAATGTTTCAAGTTCTTTAAGAATGAGGCTATCTTAAACCATATTTAATTGAAGCCAAGCTAAGATAAAATGTGAATTGAATCATCATATCTGAAGCAGTCAACACAGTTGTAAACTTGAGTTATATGGGTGAAGAAATGGAAGAAATCAGCACCTTATAGAAGAAGATTACATGAGGAAAGTTTTTTTCCCTCATACAGCCATGATGTTATTTCACTGTGCATGATCACAGAGGTTTCAGACATATCTCATGCTTTCTCTGCTGTTCCAGAATTACCTTAGCCAAGTCCTCCTGGGTGATGGGGAGGAGAGAATACACCGGTATAACCTTACACCCAGAACTTACTCTGTTCTCCCCCTGTGCTGGGGACTGTCACATTAGGCTTTTCATTAACATTAAAGTTGTTCTGTACACACACAAACTTCTTGTTGTTATACTAGAAGCCATCTCTTGCATTCAACCGGTCTGTAAACAATTCCTTGCCTATTGTAATGTAAAACTCTCCTCACTTCCTTAGTTGGCTATCTGGCATTCTGAAGAATGCACCTTTCACTGCCCTTGCACTGTCAGTCTGTACATTAAAAATGTATGACATAAGTATCTAAACAGGTTTATTGTGTGAGTCTCATTATGGGCTCTTAAATGAGACTAGACATTAAAGTAATTAATCACTTTGGGGTGAAAGTTATTTATCTCACTGAGGTTTCTTTCAGATTGCCCTCCAAACTAATTAGTGTTCAGCAGATATTTTTCTCCAATTAAATTTCTGGATCAAAAAGAACTTGGGAAATTTGGAAGCTATGCTGAACACAAACAATGATTAATCAGGAAAAAAAAAAGCAATTGGTTCGTAAAAATGGACAAAAAGAGCAGGGGGAGCACAACATGACTTTCATGGCAGGACAGAACTTTATCTTGGTAAGCATATGAAACATTCATGATTATAATCATATGTGGTATGTGTTCAGTATATCGCCATGACGCATACCACCTGTGCATGTAGGTAGACCCTACCACAGGGGGTAACAGATTTGCTTGATCTATATAGGAGCTGCCTTACAGAAAAACAGTTAGAACTCTTTGGAGCTAAATCTTTCTACCCCTTTCTATGAAGCTCAATATTCTCTGCCTTACTGTTTTTGTCTTTTACCTCTGAAGAATACCTATGCACTGCATTTGCTTGAATCTCCTAGCTTCATCTTGATCTACCCACAGTGAAGACCCTGGCTGACCCTGGACAACTTTGTCTTCAAGGAAGATTCTTGCACGTTCCTTTCCAGTAAATGAGCTGTGCCATGCTATGACTGTCTTTTTGTTGTGTGTCCTGAATGCCAACTCCTTCAGCCTTCTTCAAAGTCTGCAATTATCTTAGAAAATTAAACAGGACCAGAACCTAAGCTTGCATGCTAGCACACAGATAAGTACGCTGTTTAACACTAACACATTACCAGATTTTGACTTGATGTCATTCGGTATTCTCCCAAAGACTAAAAAGGTTTATAAGCCCTCTTTTCTGACCACTTTTTGTGTTCTTCTTACTCCTGAGTTTACAAGGGCAGGGGTAGCACTAACCATGCTGGGTAGGGCTACTCCTTTTACGTTCAGTTGTAGCCCCAATGGGATTTTCCATCAAATCAAGAGGTTTGAATATATCAGCTATGGCTGTCTTCCTCAGTACAGAGCCTGTAAAATTGAACTGTGAAATAGAAGTCTAATAGAGATTTAAAAGGTGAAATCCTTGCAGATTCCCCACTTTATACATTTCTATCTCTCCAACAGTCTTTTCTGTATCTCTAAAACCCTGTGTTGCTAGGGGTGATGGAAAGTAAAATCAAGATATTGAAGCTTTTAGATTAGAGTTGTTAAAATGTTGTCTATATTTTAAAGAAACCTGCATGTTAAACATATTTCAACTTGCCATATGCTGGTACCTGAATTGCTGTAACTGTCTAAAGAAGCTTATGATTTGTAGAATTTTGTACTGATGGAAACTATTTTTCCACATATATATGCATACTTATATATACCATATTATAAACATGCATTTTGTAAAATAAAATGATAAGTTTAGATTATTCAGGTTGATTACTATTGTTGCCTAGTGAGACTGAACGTCATACTAAGAGTTGTATAATGAACCTATCATATTTTTCTGGGTTCTCATCCTAGATGGAACAAATGGTATGTTTTCAGGTGTATTTGAAAGGCATGTTTGGGGGATGAAAGAGAATGACTCAAAAATAAGTGGATTACATGAGTGTTAATATAAGAGCAAAAAATGGTCATAAGAGACTTGAAACAAATATAAACTTTACCCTGGTGAAATCATGCTAAGGAAAACATAGAATGTTTCTTCTTAGTTTTAATGTTAACCTTATATAGTGTTGAAATTGTAAAAGTTTAATTTGCTTTTTTCCAACTGGAAAGATGACTCCTTTGTTCCAGGACTAACTCTAAGGCATGCCACCTAGCACAATACTCCCACTACAATTTATGTGGAGATTTGTGTGAAGCACTGCAGTTTTTCTGTCCACATCCTATTTCTTCTAATCATGATGCAGATGAATTCCCTTTAAGAAGGCTGAGAAAATCAACATAAAGAAGCAGATTATGCAAAATTCAGAAGTATTTCCACACCAGGGAACGCAAGGTAGCCAGTCAAACTATCTTTCAGTGTATGTGATGTTTCTGAGTCAGGTTGGTGTTCAGTCCCTTTTCAAACACATCTGAGTTTATGCTGAAGAACTCTGGTTCATTCATCAGCAAAATCAATTTATCTTGGAGTAAAATCCAAAAAGGAAAGCCAGAAATCAAAATTCCAAAGTGCTGATTAGTAAAACTAAAGTATTGATGTGGAGAACTTCCTTTACAAAAGGTTCCCTAAGATGATGTTTCTGAAAACCAGACATTTTCTTTCTCCCTGAGATGTGAGTAAGCTATTACCATCTCTTGACCATGCCATCTGGTTGCCTTGTGTTCATCTGCAACATCTGCAAATTTATACAATTCATTCTACTGTCACTGCATTTTTAATAAAGTGCTAGACTGGTGAAATGATCAGTTCTACTGTACACACATACATACATACGTGTATACATATTTTCATTTTTGCTATTCCTTCTAGCCCTTCTCAGAGAGAAAACATACCCAGTACTAGTGCCTTGGGAGTCTGCCTGATATCCTTGGATGAAGGTGTAGGTTTCAGATTAAGAGAATTTTTCTAACACGCAAATGAGGATTTAAACCGTGGATGAAAATAACTTTTGTTGGAATGTGATACACTGAATAATCTCTGCAGCTCTCAGAGACTGGACCCCTATTAGTGTCCTGTGTAGGGCACTTCTTTGGTATAAATGCAAACCTTCAAACAATTTCTACTGCTTGGCGTTCAGTGTTCTATATGCATGTCTGAAACATGCCAATTTTAAAGCTGGATGATAGGAATAAGGAATTTCTATTAAATCTCATTATTTCTGAATACATTCTAGAGCAAGTCCTGCTGTTAAGATCAGAGAAAATTATATTTTATGCAATTTTCACATCCATACACCATGACTAGTTGGTTCAGAAATTCTGTGCTCTTACTCTTACTCTCTGTACTCTTCTGTACTCTTATACCAAAGACTGGTATAAGGGAAAAACGCTGAATTTGTATGTAGGCCTATAGCAATGAGGAACAATGAACTATAAACTTTTAAATGAAATCTTAATATATTCATCAGAAAAAATAATCTGTAAACACAGATTTAATTTACATGTACTGTCTTCTGCAGAATTAAGTTTTAGACTTACCTAGCTAATATTGATTTAGTTCATAGTTGTATTTTGTGTCTCTTTACAAGAGAATCAAAAAATGTCATAGTTGTTCTGGTCACCATTTGACATAATACAGTGCCAGGATTTCCTAAATGTATAAGCAAAATTCTAATGACAACTGCTTGGATTTATCTTGCTTTGTTTAAGAGAATATACATAACTGTCCTCTGTTGTGTGTACAATAGAAAACAAGTATTCATTGTATAGTCAATGTTAATATGGTCTATATTCTTTGTAATTGATACTTTAATATTGCTGCAATTTAACAGAATAATGCGTGAACAATTTTTCAGGACTTAGGAGCTCTTATCACACAGGCTTCTGTGTAGACTGTATATTTTCTGTCACTTCCTTGCCACTACCTTCCTTTTGAATATACGGGGAAAAACTATTTACACTTTGAGATCTACAATAGGTAGCAGCTATAGCTGCAATACTGATGCACAGCAACATACAAAATTTCTGGATTTGGTCAAATAGTTTATCAACAACCCTGAGTATAAAAAAATCATAAGATAGCTGTGGTGGGTTAATGTTAGCCAGATGCCCACCCAACACCCCGTACTGAAGTTGAGACAATTAAACTCCAGCTTTTTTTAAACTGGAAAAAAATCTCTGTGGTGGCAGACATCATTATAGATGGTAGGGTAAGTAGATAATGTAAGTAACTGGTCTGCTTTTAGGTATTGCAAGTATTAAAATTATGGAAGTACATTATTACTGTCCTGTTTCTAGTTAACCAAACGTAAACTGAGCATAGATCTATGTGTTTTGTTGAACTGAGGTCAAGGAACAGAGTTGTGCAGAGTTCTTGATTTAGTGTCTTTGACTTGGTGAGAGGATGTCAAGGCTAAGTATTTGTGGAGTTTGTTGGACCACAGCATGCAGGTAGACTCTAATAACTTGTAAAGAGAAGAAAAAGATGATTTAAGGGCCTATGTTTTAGATGTATAAATTCTGATAGACAAATGCCACCATTAGGTTTTTAGCAGTTTGAATTTGGACATAAGAATTGTGGCTGGGTGCCACAGGAATTATACTGCACACACTTCACGTTCCTGACATCCTCAGAAGGAACTTTAACAGTGCACCTTAAAGATGCTTACTGGAGCCTGGATTGCAGAGATGTAGTCTCACCAGAATGCCATCTTCATGGAGAAGAAAAATAAAAAAGATGTAATGAGATATCTTCCACTATGTATTTTGCAGATTCCTGTGTCTGATATCTTTTTTTTTTTTTAAGTGTAGATTTTTCTTCTCAGCTTCAAATTCTTTTTCTGGCTTGTTCTAATGTTTTTTACTTTGATTTTTCTTGTTAGTGTATTAGACTACACCTAATGCAAACATCTGCATTTATTATCGAGTTCAACAAGTGTATATTTAGCAGGAGAACAGAACATAGGACAAAGTGAAAATATTGCATGGAAACTGGCAGTGCACATTTTTAAATGCATTGGGTTTGCATGGCAAGGTTTTGGTAGCAGGGGAGCTACAGGTGTGGTTTCTGCGAGAAGATGCCAGAAGCTTCCCCTATGTCTGATAGAGCCAATGCCAGCTGGCTCCAAAACAGAGCTGCTGCTGGCGAAAGCTGAGCCCATCAGCAACGGTGGTAGAACATTTGGGAAAGAATATTTAAGAAGGGGAAAAAAAACGCAATAAAACTACAGCAGCTGGAGAGAGGAGTGAGAATATGTGAGAGCAAAAACTCTGCAGACAGTGAAGGTCAGTGAAGATGGCGGGGGAGGACATGCTCCAGGTGTGGGAGCAGAGATTCCCCTGCAGCCTGTGCTGAAGACCATGGAGATGCAGGTTGTTCCTCTGCAGCCCATGGAGGTCCACGGTGGAGTAGATATCCACCTGCAGCCCATGGAGGATCCTACACTGGAGCAGGTCGATGGGGCCAAAGGAGACTGTGACCCCATGGGAAGTGTGCACTGGAGGAGGCTCCTGGCAAGGCTTGTGGTCCCACTGAAAGAGGACACCACGCTGAAGCAGTTGTTCCTGAAGGACTGCACGCCATGGGAAGGACCCATGTTGGAGAAGTTGTGGACAACTGCCTCCCATGGATGGGACCCCACGCTGGAGCAGGCAACAAGTGTGAAGATGAAGGAATGGCAGAGATGTGTAATGAACTGACTGCAACCCCCATTCTCCATCCCCCTGTGCTGCTCAGGGGAAGGAGGTAGAGAAAATCAGGAGTGAAGTTGAGCCCAGGAAGAAGGGAGGGGTGGGGTGAAGGTGTTTTAAGATTTGTTTTTATTTCTTATTATCCTATGCTGACTTTTGATTGGTAAATTAAACTAATTTCCCCAAGTCGAGTCTGTTTTGCCTGTGACAATAATTGGTGAGTGATGTCTCCCTGTCCTTATCTCAACCCATGAGCCTTTCATCATATTTTCTCTCTCCCGTCCAGCTGAGGACAGGGAGTGATAGAGTGGCTTTGGTGGGCATCTGGCCTCCAGGCAAGAACAACCCACCACAGTCCTTTTTTGGCACCCAATGTAAGGCACGAGGAATTTGAGTAATTGGGAGGGGTAACAGGCAAAATATGGGCCGAACTTTGCTAGAGAGCAAAGAGTGGAATCATTGTGGGGATTTTTTGTTGTAATTCTGGTGATGGGACAAGAGTTGGATTGTGTGTAAATTGTACACTTTTGTCAGTGTCATGATGATATTTTTATTTTGGTGTGAGGAATTCTTTTTGTTGATGCGTATGAATTTCGTGAAGATTGTAGATTGCGTGATGAATATGAATTTTAATGATAGTTCTTAAATATGTTATTCTCAGAGGTGAGGGGTGGAATGGAGGAAAAAGTGTTATTTTAAGAGACATCAGAATATTGCCAGCTTTTTCTATCATGTAAAGTATGAAAAGAAGTAGAAGAACCACCTGAATCTGAAGACCTAGGTGAATATATTTTCATAATAATAATAGCAATAGTAATAATAATTTTCAATTTAAACACATTTAAATTAAGCAGTTGGACTTCTAAGTATAAATTTTGCAATGAATTTGTTGTTAGGTTCTTACAGTTCCCCCGATTCATTGTCATGCAACTAATAGAGTAATTATAGAATTTTTCCTACAGTGAATGCTATGTTATCCATTGCGAAATAGTGTGCTATTACAGTATGAAATGTGAATAGAAAATTACTTTTTCTGCAAAATTAAGCTTACATCTTAAAATTTCAGCAGGGAGCAACTGTTTTGTAAATAAGATGCAGCTGGTTTTTCATATTTAGTTCTCACTGCAATAATGGCATGAACCTAACTGACAAAACATTGACTCCCTGCTGCCATTATCTATTCTTACTTCGGCTTCCCTGGCAGAAGCAACACAGGGGATTGACATTTCATTAGTGATAAAAAGAGTTGAATGTTCATGAACTACTACTGATTTTAAGAGTTTCTCATTTACTACCCTTCATCCTGAGACTCTCGGGAAGATGTGAGCAAAAATGTACCTGAAGTTAGGCCAATTGACTTTAATTTCTAATTATAATATTCTCTCAACATACACATGTGCACAGTGGACCATTTGAACTTCTGTATAAAAAAAAATGTGCACAAAAATTAACTAATTAAATATGATATGAAATAATGGCTGAGGCTAGAATTTGGTTTTCCTGCTACTTAATGAATACTTTACCAGTATGTCATACAGTAACAAAGAAGTTTCAAATAAAGTCCCTGAAGTTAGTAGGGACTCAGTACAAAATATGACCCAGTCCTTCAACATCTCATAATTAACTCAGGCTTGGCCTTTCAAAGATTGTAGAGTGAACGTAACACTGTTAACTTGTGATAGTTTCTATGTGAAGAGGAGGATGCAGACAAATCCTTTAGCATTTCATGAAGGAATAGTGCTTCTTGTGTGTGTAGTGACTGTAGTGGCTCATGTTCCTGCAGTCTATTTGCCTTAAAAGATGAATCAGGCTCTTGGCAGGTCAACAGTGGCTAAGCGTGTTTCCCTGCACAGCAAAGATGCAGAACTTCGCTGAAGACAGTATTTTGCAGCTATATAGGTGATCCATTCTGGTCACGGTAGCTTCCATGTTGCACAGTGTCTCTCTAGGGACACTGGCACACACTGTCCCCAGTAAGCAAAAAGATGACAGGAAATCCACTGTTTTCATGTTTGTCACAGGATGTACTCTGTGCAACATGAAGGACTGGTAATTTTGTCTTTTATTTCTTTTTTTATTATTTCAAAATTAATGATGAACAAGTTACCCCAGCTGAATCTGAGCTGCAAAGACTTTCTTTAGTCAAAAGGAATAAACCTTCCCTTGTTGTACAGTAGTTGTTCATTTTTACTCTGACATTGATGAATGAATGACGGTTATTATAGGTCTATTTTTTACACTGCACAGAATGATTCTGGTGCTAGGCACTTAAGTTTCTGCCATTAGATAACATGCACAGAAATATTTTAAATCTCAAATCAAATCCCAGAAGATGATGGTGATACATTAGGTAGGTGGCCTACCTGAAGGCTCTTCAGCATGGTAATTTAGCCTTTGTGTCTCCAGGATCATTTACCCCATGTCTATTTGACCTGTATTATAAAGCAGGAATTAAAACAGCTGTCTGGGCAAAGCCTTATTTGAGAGCCAAAAACTAACTGCAATGCTGGTGAGTGAAAATTACTTTTATAAGAAATTTGGATATCATGTATGGGTTATCTGTTTTATTGGAAACAAGGCAGGTTTCCCTAACAAACTTGTGACCTCATAATATTTGCTATTTACGTGGTCTGTACCATTGACCTTTTATTTAAATATTAGTAGCACTTGAAAACTCGAAAACTGCAATACAATCGGAACTCAGTTTATGAGGTAGAAAATCTCTTTAAATGATAACTAGAAGGCAGAATATAGTTCATCAGAATTTATAGTAGTTCCTAGAAGCTGGGTATTGAGACAAATTAGGTAGATAAAACATATCATTGCAGGCTATAGCATCATTGCATAACAGCAGGAAAAACCTGTTTTAATGAGTATTTGTTTGCAAAAGTGAAGACAGACCAAAAAACGTGGCATCATATTTCTAGAGTCACTTTAAATGAACATTGAAATTGGCTTGAGCCCTTATTCAGATGTTTGAGAATAAAATTTGTAAATCCTTTCCTAGATCTTCTTAGCATGCTGAATTTTCTCCCCACATCCAGAGCTTTGAATGGATGATGAGAGGATCTTTGTTGTATAAAACAGAAGACAGCAATTAGAAAAATTTAACTGTACCATAAAATTTACAGATTGCTTTGTAAATCTGGGGCTTTCAACAGCCTCTGTAGCTGTGTCAGAGAATGTACATAAAGCAAGAATTTTGTCTTTTTGCTCCATTTACAGTAGTGCAAAGTACTGCATTGATTTGTTCAAACCAATGTACAAGTATTGATATCTTCAATCCAAGTTTGAAAAAATTTCTCAGAGTTTTCTTATTTATGCTACCACATACTTTCAGTGAGGTGTTAACAAAAGGTGAAATAAAAGTTACTGTCTCTACAAAACAAGAGATATAGGTAAATATCCCTTTCACAACCATCAGAGTGAAGGATCAGCTGGTGGCGCATTGTAAAAAAATTTTACATATTATGGAATCATATTCTTTCCTAATCCCTGTTTTTTGTACCTAGAGCATGAATTATTTCCATTTTCTGAACCTGTCTTTTGAAGGTACATTATAGGTTTCACTTGTAAGTCAGGATGCAGAAAACAGAAATGGAAAAATAATTTGTGACAATTAATTCTCTAGCCAAGACTGTATGTCTTATGTTTGTTGAGTCATTTGGGGTTTGCAGCAGTGTTTGATTTCTCCTATGATGAGAGACCTTTAGGTGTTGGGCTGCTGCATGACATTCAGGGCTGATGGACCCATCAGTTTTCATTGTTCCTGTGATCATAGTTCCCCTGACAGGAAAATTAAAGGTGCAGTTCCTGTGGTTCATACCACTAAATTCTCAGGTTCCTCTGAGACGAAAGAAGGACTGGTAAAGGGCAATGACTTTGTCAATATCCTTGTGGTATTTACTTATCTGACCTCAGTAACTGGAAGACCTTGAGATCTGCTAGTAAGTGGCAAAATTAAAAATTATTGACCAGAATGAGAAGTTAATGTAACTATATTTTGAAGATACTATTGGACCATGTGTTATTTTTACATTCAAAAAAGTGTGTGACATTTTATTAATTATTAAAAGCAACTCACTTATTATTTCTTTCCCTCTGCATCTTTCTCATAGAGTCTTTAATCTATTCTTCAAGGTTACAAATAGCCGGTAGTCTTCTGGAAAATGTTTTTCATTTATTTGTAGGAACACATACATATTAGCTTCTTTCTCTGTAAGATAAATGCATGAATTTCTGCCAAATATTTTTATCTGTATGTCTTACCATTAAAGTTTTTAATGAGGGTCTAGGAATATAATGTAGTAATCATATGGCACTTGGAAATATTATACCGAGTCTAGGATCAACAGCCAGAGAAGATTTTTAATGTGCCATTAAGTAGTAAACTCACAGCTGCATGATAGTGTCTAAGTAACTGTTGAGCATAATCATTTAAAAATATGTCCAGAATAAAAGAAAATACGTATAGAAGTAAGGAAAGGTCAGTGGTTTACATTTTCTAATTACATTTTATTCACATTAAAAGTGTTCTTTAGATAAAGTAGTTAGCGTACGGTTTACTCAAAGGAAAAAAATATTATGAAGTGTTTAAAGGAGAGGAGAATGACTGTGTGTGTACAACAGTTTCTAATGTTGACTGGAGTGTTGTAGTAGTACTAATCAGTAAGTAGCATCAAAAACACATTAAATATCAAAGAGAAAGAGGTAAAGAGTAGAACATTCTGCACACAATGCAATAATACTAATGCTCAATTTCCATTTGTAATCATGTTAGAATCTTCTAGGAGAATAAACTGTAATGACATTTTAAGCAATGTTTTCCATTCCTAGCAAAAAAGAGGTGGGGGGAGTGAAGAAACTACATCACATAAAATTAAAAAAATCTGAACTCAGAATTGCTTACATTTTTTACCATCGTGTAAATGGGTTGGCTTTTCTGGGTTCAGATAACCATTCAAAGACTGTTGGCAAGCCATACAATAACAAAATGTTAGTGTTATCCAAAAACATTATTAAAAGAGATCTTGTAGCTGTAAACTGGTTGAAGAGACATCCTAGGCTTTTTCCAGTCCTTGAGATTCAGTTTCCAAACATCTGGAGAAAGATAATTCTGATGAGATGGAAATGGATGAGACATAACATTACAAGCTTTTCACATTTTATAGTCTCTGATTGTCAAAGCAACACTTAGTAAACAGACACCTTTTTCATAGGAACAGTCTTATAGGCTATGCAGAACTTTAGTACGAAACGTTAGAATTGGAGAATGAGCATTCTACTATTTGCAGTTCAGAGTTACTTTACAACGAGAAGATGATGTCACCAGTAAGCAAAATATTTCAGAAAGTCTGAGTAATAAGAGCAGAGGAAGAACAATAAAAACTGAGTCTTGGACTATTCCCATGTGGTTAAACATTAGTGCATACATAAATACTTTGCCATTTGATAAAGAAGTCAAGCTTATAGAAAGTTATAGTCATGTTGAACAATGAGTTGGGAGTTTCAGCCTGGAGAATTTATATTTGAGGAGAATATCTAATACAAGTTATTTTTTCAATGAAGCTGTAGTTTGAGATATTAGCTTGAATTATCTGTTTCTTTCTGGAGATTCTATTTCTGTTCTTTTTTAAATTTTCATATATTTGTGCTTCAATGAGGGCTATTCTGCTGCCAGAAACATTTTTGTTACTATAAAAGATAATTGCTCATTTTTTGATGAAATAATTTTTTCTCCATTTTTCTATTCTTATACATTTTTTTGTGTGTAACTATGTATAGTTCTTTTCTTCATCAGAAAAAATTGAAGTTTTGTTGAATTTGGTTTAGTTCTGTTGATGAAGTATTGTATTACTCCTTTAGTTCATTTCAAGGTGACAAACAGTTCATTTTATGAAGACAATTTTTATATATTTTTATAGATTATATTTAAAAGTAGCTGTCACTGATTTTAATTTTTTATAAATGTTTTACCACTGTGTTTCTGCACAGCTGTAATTCTGATGGATCAAACTTTTCCTTCCAATCTCAAGATAGTTGTTTTTTTCATTGTCATTTTTGGGATGTATGTCTATGGGACCCAATTTTTTTCTGTATTTGATTTTGGTATCTTCCAGTATGTGCTTTGCAAATGAATAATTATCATGTAAAACGCAGAAGCTAATTGTTATTTAACAACTTCAAAACAAAAATTGAATATGTGTATGCTTTCTTCTCTTTCTGGGTTCCCTTACATATTGAGATGAGGAAAAGTAAAGCCTTGCTGCAGATAGTCACGCATTTTTTCCCTTTATTTGTATGTAAAAGGGTGTCATGGTTTCAGCTGGGATGGAGTTGACTTTCTTGCTGGCAGCTGGCATACTGCTGTGTTTTGGTTTTGGGATCAGAATAATGTTGATAACGCACCAGTGTTTTTAGCTGTTGCTAAGCAGTCAAAGCCTTTTCTGCTCCTCATACCACCCTGCCAGCGAGCAGGCTGGGAGCACAGAAAAAGCTGGGAGGTGACACAGCCGGGACAGCTGACCCCAACTGACCAAAGGGATATTCCATAATATATGATGTCATGCTCTGTATATAAAGCTCAGAGAAGAAGAAAGAAGTTATGGCATTTGTCATATTCGGAGTTATGGCATTTGTCATCCCAAGTAACCGTTACATGTGATGGAGCCCTGCTTTCCTGGAGATGGCTTAACACCTGCCTGCTGACGAGAAGCAGTGAATGTGTGCACGGCTTTTGCTTTACTTATTAAACTGTCTTTATGTCAACCCACAAATTTTCATTGTTTTTCCAATTCTTGCCCCATCCCACTGGGAAGGGGGAGAAGTGAGCGAGTGGCTGTGTGATCTTAGTTGCTGGCTGGGATTAAATCACAGCAAAGGGTAAAACAACTTCTTTGATTCTTAATCGGTTTTGAAATATGAACGATGACATCCTTGCTTTCAAGAAAAATGGACAAAGCTACATAAAATTTGTTTAGACAAATAAACAACAAATACTGTGGTAAACAAGCTCCCAAGAATGATTAAAAGAATAAATTTCCAGTCTGTGGGTGAAATGCCTGTGGAAATGGGTACATTCAAATTAAAAAGCAATGACATCAGCTGCGACACCACTCCGTCACCTAAGGCCCCTGAAGAAACCACTGCTAGCGAAAAATATTTAGCTTTGTCTTTTGGGTTTCTCCCCAGTATTTTGAAGTCTTGTCCTTAGTGGTAGTGTTACTTTTCTGTATGAGGGAACATGATGAACTGTGTTTGCCCTATGTAAATTTTGGGACTCTCAGTTTCCTGGTCACACTGGACATGATACCTTTCTTATAGGCAGAACAAAGGACTACGAGTCCATTATTGCTGAAACAATGTCCGTGAAAGCAAAGTCTTTTATTGTTGGTGGAAGAAAGTGTATAAAGGATGGGAGAATATCAGAACAGAGTTATATCTAGCTGTACATTCCACTAACCTTTTTCAGCACGCTGTGTGCAGTCAGCATGTATACTCAATTTAGATCTTATATTATAACATCAACAACGAAGGGTTGTCGAAGACAAAATCGATCTTACTAACCTTTACAATACATTGCTTGTTTCTTCTTATTCCGGCTAGTAAAGGCATTTGGTATGTCTGGACAGTTCATACAGGCATAGGCTGTAAGAACTACTTGTAATCATCCCAAAGGAAGCCAGCAGAACACATACTGCGATATCAGGTCTGTCTTCTACCTCATTTCTGGCAGGCTATGCTAGTAGAGGAAACTTTTAACACCATTGCTTTGTTCCCATTTGCAATACTTTCTGGTGATAAGCAGTGCTATTACAACTGATAAGAATGAGGGGGAAGTAGGACTCTTCTAAAATGCATTGGAATATTCTATCCCACTATGCAGTTTTTGTGTACGCAGGGCAGGGGACTGTTCCACCTTATAAATGCAAATGTAGTAAAGTTCTTTATATCAAATTATAAATGTGAAATATGCAGACTTGGTGAAGTTTGTTGGTTTTCCCAACAATAGGTGTTGCAATGTTTTCAGTATTCAAACCTTCAGCTGACTGCCTCTGTCTGATGCCAATAACAACTCAGTGTAAATGGGATGGAGGTGCCCAGGCAGCCAGAGATTTGAGATGGGTCTGCTTGGATCTCTCCTATAGAAAGCTCTCCAAAAAAGGCCAAAAGGCTTTTAAAATTAACTAGAATAACTAAGCTTTTTAAAACTCAGAGTGGCAAGGTCTGACATGAATAAAAAATATGTGGGTTTATATACAGGTCTCCTCAAGTTCTGTCTGCCCTTGAAGGCAAGTCTTTGCTTCTTGATTTGGTTTCAATCAGCTGAATAAATTCCTACACCACAGTGAAATCTTTGCAGTCCACTTCTCTTAAGGAAGATTTTTCTGGGAGCACCTACATTAGTTCATCATTTTAGATCAGCAGTGCATTTCTGAAGCAAATCTCCCTTTGTCCCTACTTACTGTGCTCTGGTTTGATTTGTGAAGCTGAGTGGAGGGCTGAGCTGGCTTCAAAACCCTGAAGTTTACTCTCCCTCACATTTTTATTTTGTCAATAGACTGTCGAGATGAAAAAATTGATACAGACAAAAGAATTTATTATGGAAACAATTTGAAGAATAGCTATCATTTATATAGCAACATTGTACAGATCAGCAAGATTTCTAATTATGTTTTTTCATGACTTGAATGGATTTTACACGTTATGAAGAGCATTAAAACAGTGCAATGAGAATGAATATAAAAGTTTGGGAATTTGAAACACATGCTGACTTTGACTTTGACCATTTTTCACCAGTAGAGATAATTTAATTCTTCAATTAATTTGCTTGAGACATTTTTGTGCTTCTATTTAACTGCTTTTTAGAAGCAGTTATGGTTCTGAGTTTATCAAGCACAAGAGTTCATGAAAGGTCAAATTGTAAGTTCACTCTCTCAAATCCAACATGAAGGAAACCATATTTTTAAAAACACTTTCCATGCCAATTTCCGTGACAATGCATATCTGATAAGAAGAATTATAGTCTTGTGGTCATGCCATTGATACATTTCTTTCACATAACATCATTATATATTTCAAACTTCTAAAGAAAAAAGGTCAGTTTTTCAACCTTTTCTATTATATATTTCTTCTCTCTGTTTTTTCAAGAGCTAAATGTCATATGATACTTCCTCATCAAATATTATTACACTCTCAGAATCAGTCTAGAACAGTGTGGCGGTGCAACCCCCCCAACCCAGCCACTCAGTACTTAGTGCTTGGTACCCTGTCCCTGGACTGCATACTAATCTAGGAGATGTCAGGCATGAATTGCAAAAGATAAAGGACCAGAGCATCAAGGCACTCACTTAACAAGCCTGGATCCTGCTTCCCCTATTGCTTGGGACTATCACTCACTGACACCCTGGTACACCTGGGCCCGGACCGTGGCCCAGAGGGAGATGATACCAGAACTTGCAGGTCTAGTAAGTTCTGGACTTGCACAACTGGTGGAAAGTACTGCAATATTCCATTGTCCAAGTTGGGCTGGAGGGGAAAAATACCTGACAAAAAGTCAATTGACTCGGACCCTATAAATAGTAACTTTAGAGAGACGCTTTGAGCTTTCCTGGATCACAGCGGGCTGTGGCTGGCATCTCCCCTCAGTCGAGATGCCACTCAGGTAAACACCTTAAGGACTGAAATTCTGGGGCCAGTCAACTCCCCATCGAGTCCCAGTTATTGCCCACTGAGGAATGTCGATGCATTGTAAGTATTTGCTCTAAACTCGAAGAGGGAAGTTTTAACCAGAGGCTAGCCTCTCTTTCATTCACCTCTCTATATACCTATTAGCTTTTACAAGTGTGGATGTTCTTATATTTCACAGGATCCAAATATTTGCCCGTGTACGTGTAAAAGGGGGACATTACTCAGGGAAGGAATAGGAATAAATCCAAAATTAGTGGAGTTGTGTCTTCAGAATGAGATGAAGGCATGGATTACCTCACATTATCATATATCAAAGAAGTGACTACTGTTGACAAGGGAAGAAAGGAAAAGAAAACAAAAGACACTGAAGGAGAAAGGCATCTTCTTATAGTTGTGTCTATGGGGTCATTGTGTTTTTTGTTTAAATGTCACTCAGATGGCCTCAGACAGTGAGAGAAGAAGAACAAGTGACAAAATGAAGACATTATTTGTCTGAGTCAATATTTTTGCTAGCAGGATTTCAATCAAGTGTGATTATACCGGAAAAAGTAAATAGAAAAGATAGGGTTGAAATTATTATTTGTATTATGTGTAATGCAGTAGAGATTACAGCCCCATTGTGCCAGATCCTGAACGTGAATAAATATGTCATCTGTCACGAAGAGATTATGACATAAGCAGAAAAGACAGGCCTAATGTGGAAGAAAAGTAAAAAGATAGAGAGATACACAAGTGACAAAGTGATCTGAACAAAGCTGTAGAAGTTCTGTGTAATTTAATGTTACGTTTGGAATCCCAGATCAGCCTGTTACTCTGAAGAGTTAAGTACTTTTCTAAATGACAACTAAGAACAAGAGTTAAAGGAAAATTGTATAGCAGGGATGTGCACTTTTACTTATTTATTTTTTTCCTTCTTCATTTATTAGGGTTTATTTTTTTCTCTGGAGTGATACGTATTAAGTAAACAATTTTTAGTCTGCTTGGTATGCTAGATTTTATGTGCTGTGACTGCATGTGATATTTGCATGCTCCTAGTATATTCAAAGGTGGTTCCATAACTTATATTTCTTCCTTCCATACCGCACTGATAAAACATTTCGATTCTCTGTTATAAATCAGGATAAGTTAGAAGCACTGATACTGCTAAATACTTTCAGATGAGATGTGGAGATTTGTCTTTTTGACTGAAAGCGTGGTTAGCTTAGCCAAAATTAAAAACACTTTGCTTTTGCAGCTGCCTGTTAGCAACAGCTATATTCCTATCTATTGGACACGTACCTGTTTCAAACAGCAGAGGTTACACACCAAGTCAGAAACAACTTCCCTGACATACACACCAGATTCCCTCGTTCCATTTCTTCAAATTCTTTTTCAAAAATATTTTCCAGTCATTGATCCTTCATTCTTTCCACCACAGCTGCCCTTTTCCCTCTATTTCACCATCCTTGCCTGCCTGTATAATAGATGTCTGCAGATGTCCATTCACCCTGCTGAAGTTCTTAGTTGACCGTAAATAGCACTGTCAGTGTTGAACAATGTTTAAACATCTGTTTTCTCAGTGCCATTTATTTGCTTGGATGCAGAACTAACCTGTGCAGTTTCCTGATCAGAAATAACTTGCATTTGGCAAACTTAACTTATAGATATAGAAAAAAAAATGTCTATTCATACTTGCTTATGAAGAGACCTTTGTTGTTTGATGTTCTTCAGGTATATCCAAAGCTCTTCAGGGTGAAAGAAGAATTTTTATTTGGCCAATTTTCTGTGCCAAACTGGTTTACTGAATTCCTCATTTAAATTTGCGCTTTTGAAGCATTAATTTTTAAAAAAATTATTGCTTTCAATACATCTGCATTAATAATCAGAACATATTCACCAAATTCTGATCATGCACATTTTTGGTGGAGAGAATCATCTTGGAGGCACTGAAGAACTTGGACAGGCAGCAGGTTTTGAAAGCTTAGTATTAAGAAAAATTTTGGTTCATTGCAATTTGCCAGTTTCCAGAGGTGAGGCACAGTCTCGATAAATTCACTTGTTCTTAAATGGGATTTGTAGGTTGAAGGACCCACTCTGTGGACTGAAGTCTCCCTTTTGTTATTTTCTGCCTTTCAAAACATATGAAGGCAGAAGAAAGCAGTGGTGGTGGGGAGATAGTATTCAGAATTAAGCAGAGTCTTTTGAGAAGGTCTACCGTTCTAGTTACAGGAACAGGCTAGAGAGAAACTTGAAGCTAGATCCAATACCATGACTACTGGGCAAGATATTTGGGCTTTCCTTCATTTTTGCAGGAGGTTATTAGGGACAAACAAATGAGATCTAAAACTTGCAGCATGCTACTCAGGAGCCAAGAGCCTGTGCTACAGCAGAGTGCAGGTAAGTGGGTGCTAGCTGGATGGACACACTGGGTACTCAGGGATTGGGATGGTCATTTTGCCTACTGGATTTACAAAGCGGAGATTGCAGGGGTCTCTCTTACTAACAAATATCTACAAACATACTTCTGAAGAAGATGCATGAGTAATTTCATTGGGGAAGAGAGAGAGGAAAGAAAATCCCTTATGTGTGTCATGGAGAAGGTGGAATTGTCTGGCCTTTTATACAGAGTTAAGGAAGAAAGAAACACTTTTTTAGTTGCTTCTCATTGATACCTCCCAAAGCAATACTGAAGTAATAAAGTGAAGACACTTTTCTATATACCCCTCTCAAAATGATACAACTGAGACACAAAGAGTATAGCTTTCACTAAGTCAGGAGGAGTCACCCAGATTCTGTATGATTTTTGAATCCTGATGGTTTCATCACCTGGGAGAGAGGAGATTTGGCTCACAGTCTTAATCTGTCAGAAAACTGTGTTGCATTTGGCATTATTTCATTAAAGCAGGATGTCTGAATGAAACATTTCTGTCTCCATAAGATAATTATTGTTCTCTCTCTCAGTAGGAGAATTAGCCTTGATTTTGTTTCTGTGGGTTAGTCATGGCCTGGGATACCAACAAGATAGAGTCCTTTGGAGGCCTGCCTTCTGGATTCCAATCAGGGATCGCAATAGACATGTGTTGAGATGTTGAGTTCTTTTAAGCCTCCAATACTCTGTTTATTTAGATAGAGGCATCTGAGGAGTAATGCTTCATTTTCACAGTTTTGTACAAGTACTGTAATCGTGTACGTCCTTCTATGTGGTCTTTCCATAGAGGTTCAGAAGTAAATACTGAACCTGATCTAAGCCACGGCTACATTAACTTTTTAATAAAAGCATTTGGGTACTGTTAGATTCTCCCCGTTTTCTCAGAAACAAAAGAGTAAAGTGGAATACCTAAACTAGCAAATGGAAACTGACCTTTTTATTGAATATCTTGTGCTAATTCTTCGTTTTCACTATTTTGTGAACTTCTAGTTCTGGTTCCTCTAAATCAACCAACGTTTTTCCTTTCTAAATGATTAAAATGCTGATTAAAAACTCTGTGTTTAAATTTGTTCAAATTTTCACTGAAATGTCAGTAACCTATATAATCTATATAATAATATCTGTCAGCTAAATGGAACAGCAATTCAATTATATCTAAATTTCTATTATACAATTTATAATAATTATGTATTAATAATATAGTTATAGAACAATTATTATATAATTTTATATATAATTTTCAATTATATCTAAAATATAGGGAAATTGAAATACTCAAATTTTGTTGCAAGATAAGAAGAAAATACATTCTCATATAAAAAATGCTTCACAACACAGTCAATAGGTAAGACTTTTTATCAGTGCCCTGAAAGCAAGGATGTCATTGTCAAACAAGCTGGCAGAACAGGCTGGATTTCATCCAAGACAGTGGACTTAATAAGTGCTGTCACCCATTCCACTGGTATTAGTCCAATCCATTTTGAAAGACTGATGTCCATGAAAATATGACCTTTCCAAAACTATGCAGTTGACTGATGTGGCTGAAGTATTTTTTTTATGATTCTGGGTGCAAATAGTAGATGAATTTTCTACCGGGGGAAAAAAGGAAAAAAAAAGTTATCCGAACTGTTTTATAATGATATGAGAGATTCCACACATTAGCATGTCAGTCACACAAGCAGGTACATTTAACATATAAAATTGTCATATCTTGAATGGCTATATCGCACAGAATTAATACTGCAGAATCTTTGAGATATAGACTGTCTGGTTTTACATATATGTCCTGTTAATATATGAAACTCATATACTGGGCCATTTGGGGTGCTTCTGAGTATCAATGGCAGTTTAATGAATATAGCATTACTTTTAGTATCTTCTGAAATATTTTGTTCTTTATGCATTCATATTTATGCAACTTTTTACACGTTAACATTATTAATAACATACAGTGAAAAAAATATTTTATTACTATTCATTTATTTTTTAAAATGTGTTTAGAAAAGGTTCAGTCTCATTATGTACCTAACGATCTTGAAATAAATGACCTAGGAAGACCTGTTTGATGCAAGATTGGGGCCTGAATTTGTCCCTGAATAGGGAACATGTGAATTAAGTGTTTTCAATCCACTTAAAGACAACTACTGGTAACATCTACCCCTAACTGGTATTTTTCCTGCCAGTGTCTAAAAGGATATCAGTGGATTGATACGAATATTAAAGTTGACTTCTTAACAGAAGGGTTTAGAGCCAAAAATCAAATGCATGCATTTGAGTGCTTTGTTTTGTTTAATATACGGGGTTTATTCCTCAATTTTAATTAAACTTTTCCTGCCTACATAATATTTGAAGTTCATACTAAGAGAGTTAATTTGTTCATTGAAAAGGAATGTGTTGCTTGGAGGGTTTCTGCGTGTTGGGTTTGGAGGGTATTTTCTCCCCAAAATCTGTAATAAATTCACTGATATTCTGCTCCTTAGAGGATTTTTAAAAATATGTATATATCTATTCTGCCTACTCTTTTACTGGAAAACATTTCCTGGAGTTTAAACAGCAGTTGGAAATATAATCAGTTCTGATTTTCCAGACAGCGTAAAGCTGAACATCAGTTTTGTTGCACTGTTTCTTAGCTTGCAAATAAATCTGAATATATTCTGCACACTGTTATCTCCCTGGGTGTATTTTTTGTCTTTTTTTTTTTAGTAATGCCACAGATTCAAATCAAAACACCTTTGAAGTCCTGATATTCAGGTTTTTGTACTCAAAATGTAATTGTTTTTCCTGGACAATCACCAAGAGATACAATCTTTATTTGGGGCTTGCATTGCAAATCATCTTTGAACTTGTACAGAAAACTAGAAGAAAGAATCTTCGTAGCATTTTATCTTCTCCTCTTTGTGATTTTATTTTTCAATTTTTCTTACAATTTGGATTCCCCAACTGGGAAGTTTTAATTACTGTCCTTTTTATGTAGATGTCTACTTCTGACTGTTGCCTCCTCCAGCAATCTCTGCAAACCCAGAAAAAGATGGAAAAAAACATCAAAATGTAGTCAGATAATGGAAGAGCAAAAAGCTGTTTAGATTCGACATCTGATCCAAAATATATGCAGCAATGACAAGCCAAAGAACTGCATGTTGTGGCAGGGATAAGGGGAAGAATAGCACTATTGCTGTAGGAAGCCATATGAACAAGCACAGGTGTGAGCACAGCATCCATGGGATGCTGGGGTGGTACCTGGTGGGTACAGGAACAGAAAGAACTGCCATGACTGGTTGGCAATTTCCATTCATTACAGTCTGGTCACTTGGTCAAGATAAATGGCAATAGTGCTATAAACCTTTTTTGGTGGGAAAATTCTATAGGATAGAACCAGAGACGAGGTATGAATCCTGTTCTCTCCAGTGAGAGAGGAAGGGTAGTGAAAGAGGGGCAAGAAGAAACTTGCTCATCCAGATTACTTGGCACAGACTTTTCAAAGAATTTGACAGCCAGCCTTTTTTATTTCCCGACTGCCGTAGGTTATGCAGATTACAGTGAAAATTTCCTAAGAAGCAAGTGGAAGAAAGGTGAATGACTCATACTGGAAAGAAAAAAATGAGGAAATGTCCTGTCTAACATTGTCTTATCTAACATTTGTTCTTTTAAAACTGTTTTCCTCTCTATTGCTTTCTTTTTTTTTTTTTTTTAAGGTCTAATTGTTAGTTAACTTGCAACAAATGGCCATATTTTGTGGAAAGTGCTTTAACTGACTTGAATTTCCTGTACCAGTCTCCTCTGTAATGATCCTATCCATTGGTTATTCTGCTGTCAGTAACACGTCTCCAAGAACAGTGTACAGAAGGTCTTTCCCAAA
This sequence comes from Pluvialis apricaria, assembly GCA_017639485.1. Classification (NCBI taxonomy): domain Eukaryota; kingdom Metazoa; phylum Chordata; class Aves; order Charadriiformes; family Charadriidae; genus Pluvialis; species Pluvialis apricaria. Next base: position 108,770,761 of record CM030007.1, read on the forward strand.
CCCTTAGTGAGGAGCTGAGTTTCTCAGAACTGTGAAACTTCAATGGCATTTGGCAGGGAGACACTGCAATTTGGTCCCTCTGACCTGTGGCAGATGAGAGGTTGGAGTCCTGCCTGTGTTATTTGTTTGTCTTAGTCAGGTCCATTAGTTCCTGAAAACTTCTGCCAAGTTAATAAACTGAAAGAAAAATTTGATAATAGCCAGGCAAGGCAATTTATAACATACCAATTTCACAAGGAGAAAAAAAAAACAGACTCCTCAAGCAATCCATATTCTGTCACAACTCTTTTGTCAAATTAGCTGTAATCAAAGCTTTCTTAGGTCCTGTAGCTGTACTTGTGTGACATTTTTCTTAACTTTTGTATTACTGCTAAGCGCAGATGTTTACTGAAATCCTGTTTCTGTTAAAGGTTACTGCAAAATTCCTGTTAATTCACACAAATTTTGGGTAATGACTTTAATGAGTGTGGATCAGATATTTTCAGTGCCTAACATTTGCTAAATTCAGAAGAGAGGCAAAGTAATCATATGGTGATGGGCCCTTAGGTGTCTTTGGCACAGCTACGTTATACTAGCTATGTCTCAAAAATTTGCTGTCTTTGAATTTGCACAGGGCTGATGACACTGACTCAGACGTGGAATTTGTTTCTTGCCTCCTTGCACTTTCTTTTTGTTTCAGTAAGGAAAAGGAAGGGAAGGATTTGCTATTAGTTTTGTATAGACTTTTTTTTTTCTGTTAGTTTATACACTATTATTGGAAGAAGCAGTAATAGTTTAATTGTAGTCATACTCATCTGCTTGACAACAGAATTAAGTGTAAGACCCATGGAGGGGGTATATTATGCACAACAAAAAGAGGAGGAGGGGGTAGAAGAAAAAGACGACTGATGACACATGGGATCTGGGCAGATTTTTGGCTGATCACATCCAGTTGCCCGCGCTGTACATGGCTACCCACTGCTTCTTGTGCCATGGGGAGCCTGAAGCGGGTGCCTGATGAGCTAAAGGCCAACCAAACCCTGGAAGTCTGACTGCGTTGCACCGGGGCATTCCCAGGGAGGTGGACAGCACACTCTGCAAGCAGGGCGCCCTCTGCACAGTGCAGCTCTGGCTGCTCTGGCTGCGGTACCAGCGCAAGGCTTGGGCATGAGCCGACAGGGAGCAGCAGCTACGAGAGCTTGGAGGCACAGCTAAGGCAGGCACAAGGGGAGTCAGCATCCTATGGAGCTCACTCACCTCCCCTGGCGCATCCCCTCATCACCATTCAGAAAAGTCTCTTTCAAAGCACCGCAGTGCCACACCAGCATGGCAGGAACAGAGATCCTGCCATAGAAAGGTCCTATCCTGTCAGCGGGATACACCATCACCTACTTGTCCAGCGGTGTCATGAAGATCCAAGAGCTGGAAAAGCTTTATTACAAGCCCACTCGCTGCCTAATCCACTCGATCCTTGTCTATGTTTTTTCATTTATGCTTTATTTGTCTTGTTTACACAATAAAACAGTGGAGTATATTATTCTTATATTTGTTCTGTGCCTACAACATTGCAAACATGGTCAGAATTTGAGATGAAGAATTTTTCCTATACTTTCAGTATAAACCTTTTTATAAACAGAAATTGTATTAAAACTGTGAGGAATATTTTTTTTGTTGGTATTATAACCACACAGTAGTGCCTCAGTATTCATACTGCGGTTACCTGTGAATATCAGTCCAGTCAACAGAATGACAGCAATATTTTAACTTTTATTGAGTTGCTACCATAATTCAGATGTGTTAAACTACAAATAGTTTATAAAATTACAAATAATTTATAAAATTTTAGATATAAACTAACTTCAGGAGAAGCGGTCTTTAATAAAGTTAATATCTGCAGACCCACAGTCATTCTTTTTTTTTACCATGGTTTGCCGCCTATGTTTCTGAAGACCAATACAAACATTTCCTCATTTATTTTCTTAAACTCTTTAAGACAATGGAGTATAATTTGAACTCGTGTGCTGACAATATTTCTATTGGTGGTTGAACAAATGTTGTTGATTGTTATTTAACTGCAATAACAGTTAAATAATAATTATTTTTTTAAATGAAGCTTTACAGGCCCTGACAAATAAAGCTCTCCACAATTCAGTTTATAAAGTGTAAAATAATCCTACTTAGGTATTGGAATGGCTGAAGAGAATAATTATTTTGGTAGATAGAAATGGAATAATAACACAATACTTAAGTACTACTTGGCAGATACTAATTAATCCCATTGACATGCAATTATTGCCCTAAAATATTTTTTTTCCGAAGAAATTGCTGAGCAGTGTTTCAGGAACATTTATTTGTTGGCACTGGTCTGAAACTGGGTTAGTTACCACAGCAAACATCTGATTGCTTAACAAGTTTGAGCTGTGGTACTACTAGTTGGGATAGTAATAATTAAATGTTATTGATTGCTACAGATCCAAATTCTGATGTTTCACATGATAATCCCATAAAGATATGAGAACATCTTGTTATTTTAAATATTTCAGAATCTGACTCTTGGTTAGTTAGTGCTCTACATAGTAAGCTTTTTGCTCATAGAGAAAACAGTAATGTTGCAGGTTGCCCTGTCAATTTCTCAAGGAAATATATGTGAAGTCTGTGACAGGCTCAGTTATGATTTTCGTATTTTAAGGTGAAGGGCTACTGAAGAAGACATGCTTATTTTCTCTTCTTGGGAATTTGGCTTGGCTTCTTTCCTGGACAACAGTTAAGAGATCCAGAACTGAGAGATCAGAAAGAAAAAGATCCTGAGCTCCCAAATGACATGGAGGAGTGTCATCGATGTGACAGGAAATGAGGAGAGGGAGGATCATGAGTAAAAAGAAGTGAAGGAGTCAAGTGTGATAAAGCTTTCAAGTTTGTCCAAAAGTGTGTGATTTAGCATGAATAAACCACTTCCTATTATCTCTACAAATTAAGTGTAAAAATAGGTGACTTGTCATGTATTTGTTGCATTTTGGGAAGGTCCCAACTGTACTTGTATCATTACACTATTTATCATACAAGATTTAAGAGCTATTTGTTTTTCCCAAACAGAGCTACAACCAGACTTCTGTGTGCTCTTATTGTAGCCTCGTCTAAACCCCCAGGCAGACTGACGATGAATACTTCTCATCTGAAGTGGCAGAGTCATTAAAATCAAGGATATTTTGGTTGATTGTTTCCGCTCTGGAAATCATCTGTTTCTGTGTGTGTATCTATTTAAGTATGTATATGAGATTCATATGTATAATTTCCAATATACAAATCCCAATCTTGATAGTTTAAGGTAGGTGAGGAGCTAAATAACTGTGCCGGGAAAAGTCAGTGTTTAAGACAGATTGAGTAGTTTCCCAAATGCCTTGCCTCTTGGGCCAGTTTGTATCTACCTCTCCGCAGACAAAACATGGGAAATTTTCAGGCCAATTTAACACAAAATTCTCTTGATATATCACAATTATAGAAACATCTGTGCTAAATAACATAGTAGAAAGCCACTGGGAATATTCATAGTATTAAGTAAGCCTAAAATTTCCCATTACTTTCTTGATCGGTTTAAAATATATGAAAAGCAATATGTAAAAAATACAAAGGAAAACCCCAAACTCATCAAATTTTGCAGCTATAACCAGAAAGACCAAGACATTTCAATTTTCTGAATAAATACTATATGGTAAACTAAAACAAATGTTTTTACATTGGGTTTTTAAGGAACATATTACAACAGTGGTTGTACAGAAATTTGTTTAGTAAGTTGTCTCTCTACAGTTAAATCTGTTTCAAAGTTAGGTTTTGAGCAATGAGAAGATAATGGTCATACATGATAATACAAGAATTTTAAAACTGTAAGTCAATGAAAAGATATGCATTCCTAAAAACTATTTCATTTTCTAAACCTTTTACTTCAGAACTGAGTATTCTTTCAACATGGTTTATGAAGAAATAATTTTATTGATACCACTAACTATGCCATTGCTTACTGAAATGGTTTTCTAGGGAGCACTCCCAAGACCAGTACCCAGGATTATGAGGTCCACACGGCTCACATAAGTTTGGCCCCCACACCTCCCCCACCTTCTTAGTAGGCAGTGGGATGAATACTTATCTCTCCAGTATGTCTCACTAGCATAAGGATACTTGTACTGCATGAAAGTGGCTACCAAGTCCCATGGATGCAGAGGGTTATGCAGCGTGAGGCGGGCTCCCACATGCCAGGTGAAGTTTTCTGTTCCAGAAGATACCTGCTCAGCTGTCCTTGAAATCTCCAGGAAGTGATACCATAACTTTGGTCTCAAGTCCTGCCTCCAGGACACCCCTGAATTACACAGACGATGTAGACAATGTTAATAAGTGCCTCCATGAAGGAAGAAGAAATGAATTAACAAATCTCTGGGCTGGGTTAGCTATCGCAAAGTGGAACAAGCTCAGTTTCCAACAACTTATTTCAGATCTATTGTACTTGGGAAGGTTGTATAACAGGGGAGACTTAACAACAACACTGCTGAGAGTTATGCCTAGAAATGTAATGGCAAGATTGCCATCATCATCTGGAAATGAGAAAATGTTTTCAGAAATATTGAATTTGCTGTCTTCTTTGTGCCAATGTGGAAACTTATTTTATGAGTAAAATAAACCTATCAGTTTATGAAACTGATGAAGATAAACCTGACCTGTGCTGTCACAGTTAGTGCCTATAAATCCATGAGGATTTTTTCAAAGCTAAAAAAGTATTCTAAGTGTTCTAAAATGCAACATAATAAATCATTGCTATGTATATGACATAGGTACACAAGGAGAAAAAGAATCAAGTCTTAGTGCTTGACATAAACCTGTATGCAATCTGTATGTCTTAAAGATCCAAAACAATAGATAATTTGTTCTAGATGTTTATTCTCTGGAAAAAAATCAACCCATACCTTAGGTCCCTGAAAGTTATTTGACACAGTTTACTTTTGAAATATGTTCTTCTGCTGAAGTGTTTTACACAATATGAAAGCCTGGAATATTGTCTAGATTTTTTTTCTTCTACGAAACATTATTCAAAATGCCAGAATTTTCTAAAGATGGAAAGTCTTATTTTCATTATCTCTGCTTGCAGTGGAATGTTAGGTGAGAGAGATAGTCAGGTTTTTATTTTTATGATAGCTGAATAAACTATCTGCTGTAGGGGTCTTTCAAAGAGGAGCTTGATTGGAGTGCAGTTATATGGTTTATTGTATGTTCTATTATAATCAACCAATCTTTTAAGAAACTTTGGCATTTCTGATGTAAGTGGGGTTTTTTTTGAAGGTACAGAGAACAGACCATTAGGAGGCAAAGAGATTCCATGTTCCTATCACCAAATCTGTCTTTCAGAAAGTCAAGGATTGGGTGTGATAAAAAGAAGAAAGCTATGTTAAGTATAAAGATGGGTAATAACAAGCCATCACTACTGCAAATATAAATAAGTGTGTAAATAGTATTCTGTTTCCTAAATGTATATGCTTCTATGCATTAGCAGGATGAATGTGGTTTTACAGGTTGCAGTTCACAGTTAATTTTTTGACAGGAGCAAAATTAGCAGAGTCTGGTATTAGCCACCTGGTGTTACTCTTGGATCTGCCCCGCTATGAGCATTTGCTCACTTTTTGTTCCATTATTGTCTCTCTGTTCCCTTTTTCTCTCTCTCCTTTACAGTCTGTAAGTTCCTTGGTGTAGAAACTCTGTATTTCTTTGTGCATGTTCAGTACCTATAATCTGATCTTTGTCTGGAGCCTTAAATGCACTTGTAACATGATAATTGAAACACAATTGTCTGATAACCTCAGTCAACCATAGTGAATTCTGTGTAATATATGAAAGTAAAAGGTTTCATGCAAATTACAATTACTTCAGTTAATAGAAGAGATTTCTCTTTACACTAGCACATTTTGCTTTCACTGATAATAACTTTAATGATAATACTGCCACACACAATTTAGGAAAAATACTTCTGAATTTTCTTCGGGTAGTCCCAGAACATATTCCGTAGTGATGGTGTCAGTGGGACAGTATGAGTCTGTAGAGATTGCAGTTTAAATGTCTGATAAAAAAAGAAGCCACTACTAAAGACCTCTTTATAGGCAATTGCACTAAAACAAAAAATGTTTCAAATTCTAGACTTTCTATTTTGGTCAGTGCAATACTATAAATGTATTTAATGAAGAAGCTGCACAAGGTATAAAACCCCACAAACATGTGCCTGAAGCAACTCAGTTCGGCAATTACAATTCTTTCAGATTGCCTCTCTGGCTTTGAATACTGTAGCTGTAATTCATCTTGTTACTAAGCTATTTTAGCTTTTCCTCTTTCAATGAAGCAATACTTGAGTTCTCTAACTGAAATCAGAATTTGTCTCACTTCTGCAGAGAAATAGGGGCAAAAAACATGCCTGATATTGAAGAAAAACCTGTCTGATCCTAATGCATTGTCAAAATTGGTTAAGAACATTCATCCCCATGAAAATAATTTTCCCGTATTACTCCTAATGTTGCCAAGGTAAATGCTGTCTTGGGTCACTGCCATCTAATCACCAATCAGTTGTTCTGGCCTGAGTTAAAACTGTGCAAATGTATCAAAGAAGAAAAAAAAAAAAAAAGAGAAGGTATAATAATTTTGGATATTTTTTCTTTGTTTTACCTAGCAGGAACATTAAATCCTTTATATTGAAATAAAAATATGTAAATGTGGATTCTGAAACACACTAACCTCAGTCAAGTGTGGAGAAATTCTATTTATGTGTGATATGGTTGGAGGATATTTTGTGTGGATCTCTGATAGCATTTTCCAGTGTAGGTTTTCTGGAGACTTGGGTGTATGCCCTGGTGAGGCCGCATCTGGAGTACTGTATCCAGTTCTGGGCTCCCCGGTTCAAGAAGGACAGGGAACTGCTGGAGAAGGTCCAGCAAAGAGCTACAAAGATGATTAGGGGACTGGAGCATCTTCCTTATGAGGAAAGGCTGAGGGACTTGGGTCTTTTTAGTCTAGAGAAAAGAAGACTCAGGGGGGATCTTATCAATACTTATAACTACTTAAAGGGAGGGTGCCAGGGAGATGAGAATAGCCTTTTTTCAGTGGTGCCCAGTGATAGGACTAGAGGTAACGGGCACAAACTGGAGCACAGGAAGTTCCATCTTAACATGAGGAGGAACTTCTTTACTCTGAGGGTGGTGGAGCACGGGCACAGGCTGCCCAGAGAGGTTGTGGAGTCTCCCACACTGGAGACATTCAAAACCCGCCTGGACGCCGTCCTGTGCAACGTGCTGTAGGTGTCCCTGCTGTGGCAGGGGGGGTTGGACTTAGATGATCTCCAGAGGTCCCTTCCAACCCTGACGATACTGTGATACTGTGTGAAATAGGGCAGGAAGCAAATAACTTGTAGATATTTGAGAGGTAAAATTTACATTTGTCTTTATTGGCTGAATCTTTTTTTTTTTTTTTTTTTATTTTGTATGGAAACTGAAATATAGCAATATTTCAGAAATTAGAGTTGGAATAGCATTCAGTTACAAAATAGAGATAAATATAAATGTTATGCATTAATGGTTGGTATTTATAAAGCCAGTTAGAATACGCAGCCACTCAGCTCACTGCTGAAATTCAGGCTTCTGTGGAATTGTTATCCTATAGCTTCAAAAATCCCAAACAATAGTTTTCACGATTTCTCACACTGAAAACACAGATGTTTTGTTCTTGACAAAGACTTAGTAGCAGAGTAATTTTAGAAGCTTTCTTCTGGTAAGACTTCAGGGAATATCAATATAGGTACAGAAAATAATTTAGAAAATTAATACAAAACTGAATAAATGTTCTAAATGAATAAAGTGCCTTCCAGCATGTGTTAATCTAGAAAAACTGCAACCTTGCTTACATGTAGAAAAACCTCAACATTCCTTAGTCTGCAATTAAACTTCAGGTAGTAAGTTTGAACTAGAAAGGTTATTCTACATAAGAACACCAGCGAATTAACATTCCTTTGGACCTTACCAGACAGTTTAAGAAGGAGTTTCTCGCTAGATTATCAACAAAAAGTACTGAATTGGAACTAACTTTATTTTATCTTTTTGAAGTACCATGGCAGCTTTTTGTGACCTGCTACCATATGACCTTGCTGAAAGAGTCCTGGGGGTCCTGGTGGACAACAAGCTGAACATGAGTCAGCATTGCATTGTTGCAGCAATGAAGACAAATCAGATGTTGGGCTGTTACTAGCAGAGATAGAGATGTGATCATCCCTATTTGCTCAGCACTTGTCAGGCCACACCTGGAGTACTGTGTACAGTTCTGCTTCCTACAATGCAAAAAAGACATCAACAGACTAGAGAGGGTCCAAAGGAGAGCCATGAAGATGATAAAAGGGCTGTAGAAACTGCCCCATGAGGAAAGGCTGAAGGTGTTAGGTCCTTTCAACCTGGAGAAGAGAAGGTTCAAAGGAACCTCATCACAGTTTTCCAGTACTTCAAGAAAGACTTCACAGAGGATGGAAGCTCTATCTTCACAAGGAGCCACATGCAGAGGACAAGGGGCAATGGGTAAAAGTTGCACCAGGACAGGTTTCATCTTGATATAAAGTTTTTACAGTGAGAACAATCATTCACTGGAACAACGCCCCCAAGGATGTGGTAGAGTCTCCGTCACTGGACGTTTCCTAGATGTGACTAGACAGGGTGTTAAATAATCTCATCTAAGTTCCCTTTCCCACAAATGTTGGACCACATAATCTTTCAAGGTCTATTCTAACCTGGGCTATTCTATGATTCTGTGATTTTATGACTTGGGAAACTAACAAGAAATTATGCTTTCATTTATAACTGTTTTTATTTTTATGGTATCATTCTGAAAGAATAAGGAAATACAGGGCAGGGGGAAGCTGCTGAGAAGGAAACAAGTCAATTGGCTGGAGCACAGTTGAGAAGAAAAATGTGTAAAAACAACCTGAATGTAATATTATATTTTTATATTAGAAGAAACAGGAGGAAGTAAGCCTGACTCCCTCTTCTTCCTTTTCCTTTCCTTCCTCAAGCTCGAACAGACATTCCACTCTCTGACAGTTCCCCAAAGCATTAGGAACAAGGCAGATAAACCGATTGCCTAAATTGTGCAGTGGAAGAAGATAGAAACAGTTGCAGTCTTTCTCAGGGTTAAAGAATAAATATGGCGTTACTGAGTGGTGATTCCTGACTGCAGAGCAGTGGGCTGAGCCGTGGGTGCAGAACCAAGATGCTGAAGATGAGATTATAAGATGAGGAGTAGATGTTCTGCAGCAATGATCAAAAACTTTGACAAGTACTGCAGAGGAATTTGAAGTCAGAATAGAGAAGCCTGGACTTGTTCTCCTACTGTCTCAACATTTTGGCATGGGATAGGGCTATGAAGATGCTGGACTAGGCAGCACTGCAGGGAAAACAGGTGATGCCACTACATCTTGCAGTTGCAGCTGCGGAGCAGAAGACCCTGGCTTGCAGAGCTAAATGCTACTGCCCACAAATCCCTCTGAACATCCTTCACTTCTGGAGCCTTTCCTTTAAGTATTTATAATCCCGCCCAGGTTATTATGTGGATTCTGTGCTAAAGCCTATTTCGAAACAGAGGGTCTGGCTGCCTTACCTCACTACAACGTTAGCAATAGCAGCCTTTATCCATGTTCACTATGTTTTGGGCAGCACAAACAGGGTCTGGCTTCACTGCTACACAAGACTCCACTGAATTTAGCCTTTGCCATGTTGCCTCTTCTTCAGCCAGAAAAAACAGATGTTTAGATTTCATGAGAGAAAATAGAAGTTTCTCATCTATACAGGAATGAGAGAAGTCCTTGTTGCTCCCCTTGCTCTTTTTTCTTTCAATATACATCTTCTAGTGCTTGTGGATAATAGGGGGTCAGAGATATAGGGCTAAGTATGCCATCTTCATGCCAGTGGTTTTGTTTTGTACTTCATGTCCTGCCCCGGTTCATGTGTATCACTTTTTCTTAGAATATAATCAGTCTGAATTAAATTTATGTAAAGTAAGGTTAAACCACAAGAGAGGTATTTATTGGAGATTTAATTTTACCAAACCAGAAGCTTGGCTTGGTGATTTAACTTTAGAGTAATCACTTCTTTCTAGGGGGGATTAAAATTAATGGCTTCATAATAGCTAGATTTTATAATTCACAGATGTAGCTCCAGTGCTATTAAGGAAGACTTACAATAAAGAATCAAGATTATATTAATGATCAAGTAGAAAGAACTTTAGACTAATCTTTCAAGTCCTTCATGAAAACAGCTTTCACTGTCAAATCCTTCCAAGTTTAGATTCAATAGCAAAACTCTGACAACTTCATTACGGTAGGTGTTAATTGTAACAGGAATTTTTCATGCAGAAGGCTGATAGAGCTGTAGGGTCCATCGGTCCTAAAATGCAAACTTCAAACCAGCCTTTTTCCAAACTTGAAACAGAAAAATGTACTAAACAATCTTTAATTTTGTTGCACTATTGAGACACTGAATAAAGCTACAACAAGTGAGAAATTTAGAATGGGATGCACCATATATTTTCTCTTAGGGAATATGAAGCCCATGTAAGGAAGACAATTATTAAATCATTTCAATTAAATGGCACGTAAAGTATGAATTGGGAAAACACAGTGAAAAACAACAGGCTAATATTTTTCACAAAAAGGCATGATTGTGTATTTAAAAGTAAAGTTCTACCTGTAGTGAGGATGTAGGATGCTCAGGGCAATGAGATAGAGGCAACACCATGTTCTTCACTGTCACTTTAGTGGGTAAAGAACTTTGTCATGGTTGAAGAAATCCAGGGTTTTGTAAAACATGTCTATGCAATGGCTCTGGAGCTCTAAGAAGACTTAAATGACTGCATTCATCTTCATGCAGTGTACTACAGGCAGTGGGTAAGTATTACTTTTAATTCATGAATAGTGTTCTGAAGTTTCTTATACTCCTTAATGTTATAAAGCAGTCAAAAGTACTGTGGATAAAATCATAGAAGAAAGAACTAAGTAATTATTTGTTCTTTGTGAGTTCTTATACCTCCTTTAACACTGTAACATCAAAGGATCTTCCAGACATATATTTACCAATGTGTTTAACATAGTCATATGTGGTTTGCATTCTCTGTCTTGAGGGATTAAACTGTATGTACCTGACATTTTTGAGGATAGGCATGTTCGTTTGCTCATTTGTTTGTTTTTCTTATATTAAAGAAATCAGGTTAAAGAAGTCTGTCTTGCATCTGGAACAGAAAACTTTAAAAAATCTTTAAATCCTGTGCAAATTACTTCCATGGTCAGAAATGGTGAAGAAGGGCTCTCTTCTGCAGTGACTACCTGTAACTTAACTTTCAACCAGTGCATTCGTATTTTAATTAGTCATCTTCCTATCTTTCTATTTGTATAATATAGTTGTACTCTCTTAGTATTTGTGTACTTTTCACATTTGAAAAATATCAGGTAGCATTCTGCTTTTCTTTCATGCCCAGGACAAAACACACTTTGTTAGTATTATGTATGCATATGTTAGTTTTCTAACAAATAGCCCTGTTAGTGCAGCTAAATATGGTGCAAAAGTAAAATCTCTCCCAATGTAAAATCACCAAAACAGGCAAGTTTGACTTTGAGGTCACAATGTCAAATTGTTAAGATAGACTTACACATGTGTGAAGATAAGTCATATTTAAGGTCTCCACGTAACCTGTAATATACACTCTATTTCACCTATGAAATTAATATACGTATTTAATGGTAATAGAAAATAAGACATGACGTCTGAACATAGTCACATTTGGGGAAAACTGGTGGCTTAGCTTTATGTCTAGAAATAAATATGTACAATTTGTAATATAACTTCACAGATGAAAGGGCACATAAAGCTATCTTTTTCTAGATGTGAGGGATTAATTGCAATTAAATGCACACCAAATAATTCTACCTATTAAATATATATATATGAATATGAATATTTCTACACTGTATTTGTTGAAGTGCTTAGAAATAAGTTTTTCATCTTTATTACAGCTGTAATATTAAGGACTGACAGGAATATCCTGGCATGAGCTGCATTGGGGGTCATTTCCTCAGTATGAAACGGTGACTGGCCATTCATATTTCACTGCAAAATTCCTCACAATGTAGATGCAAATCCATTATATAAACAAAAATAATTGCTGAAAACCTTATACACATTTTTTCCTCTGAATGCTGCAGGAATTATTTACAAATAAGAACTTATCTATCAAATTTAATGTTTGAGTTCTCTGATAACATGAGCTGTTAAAACTAGCTTGAATTATAAATACTAATAAAGGGCATGTGTAAATATGAGTCAGAGGTGAGAGTTGTCTGAATTTTTCTTGTTGCATATGCAGCATATTAAGTGGGTAGAAATGGTTAATGTTCACACTGAAAGAATTCCAAATTGTTCTGCGAGCAGTTATTCTAGATTAGTTCAATTTGGAATCTATTTAAGGCAAGTAGAGATGAATAAAGTAGATAACACTGGTAGGGGGGAGGGGAAGGGGAGGAACAGCAAACTCTGTTCTTTGAAGCAAATTCTACAAAAAATTGAAAAGGGAAAAGGAAGGAAATTATATATAGCAGGACACAAATTATAAAGCTAAAATAAATTAACCACTACAGTAGAAAGTGTTTTGCCCTTTAATCTCTCGACCACTACAGGGAAATCCATCTAAGACTAACTGTTAAGCACCGTAAAAGAAATGTGTAGTTTGTAAAGTGGAATCCAGCAGCTTGTAAAGAATTCATGTAAAATTTTGGGTCAGCTATGTTGGATAAAAGAAGAAGAAGAGGATGAAGAAAAAAAAATGTTCACCAAAATAAAAAAGTTAGTCTTTTCTTTAAAATAATGTTACTAGCAAAGAAATTCGGATGTACATCCAAATTCGAAAGAAGGGCAAAAACAAGTCAATTTGAATGGACCTAGATGGGCTTGCTTTTACCACAGAATATGATGGCATGAAAAAAAAAAGTACCATGATCTGAATAAAAGCATTGCAAGAAAAAGTCATGAAGCTTAAAATAGAAAGAAAATTATACAACATTTCATGGGTTTCCCTTTAGAAGTTCTAAATATAAAATTATTGAGAAATAATTCAGGAAGGTCTGTGTGCCTGCTCTTAAAAAAATATGTTCCTACAGTAGGCATGTACACAAATTTATTTTTTGCTTAAATGTTAAAATCAATTACAAATTTACCATGGTGAAGTTAGCCATGGAAAAAATATGGTAATTATTTAGATTTTTGTTCCACGTTTGTATTCTTGGCAACACTCCAAGGATCTAAATGTTTATGAGGGCAGAAATATGTAGAACTAGGTATTTCACTGTACTGTAATGCATAGTCAGACTTTTCAAAATTATGACAGAATTTGCCTTCATACAAGTGGATTTATTTTTAAGTGATCTGTTGTAAGGTTTGAATCTTCTTTGAACTTGGAGGTAAGAACCTTCTTACTTTGTTGTAAGGTTCTTTTGGCTTTGGCATTTCCTAGAAATAGCATGGGAAAGGTTGATTTTCAAAGGAAAAATAGTGAGTCCTTAGAGTACTCTCGTAAGACTGAAGATCAGTCCCTAGCTCCGTAGCACCTTCTTTTTATGACTAGCTACCTAAGTGCATCTACAATAGAATTCCCCTTATGACTCTGAGGTCATAATTGAGGCTTATCTTGACAGTCATGTTTTGCAGCTAGGTTGTCTATAACAGTTCATACACTGCAGTATATTCACACAGTCTCTATATGTCCATCTTGCAATGTCTCAAATCCTTTTCTGTAAAATGGACAACAAAACTATAACCTCATTATCTTCACCTCACCCAGTGTATCAGGTTTCTTTCATTTGTTTTCTTTATTTTTCTTGAATATTAACAACATAGTGAGAATATATGTCTTCCACGAGAGAAAAATCAGCACAGAAATAATCATTAATATTCCAGAACACAGAAAAGTGCTCTCTTCTGAATTTCAAAAGAGGTAGGATTTGCCTTGATTGGAGAGTTAAACTATTGCCCACTACTTACACATCACATTATAAGCAGTGACAAATTAAAACTTTCCTTTAAGAGTGGCATGTTTTCTCTGTTGCAAATTGCAAAGAGAATTCTGTAGCAGCTACACTCACTGGGAAGATGCCAGCTTTTCTTTGTACCCTAGAGAGTTGAAAGAACAAGAAAATGAAGTTGTTCCAGGCTTGATTTGAAGATGAGCTAGTTATTTTAGAGAAAAGAAGTACTGAAACTCAATTTACAAGAGACTATCATTCTGTGCATGAAACCGGAATTCAGTGGTAGGACTGCTGTGAAAATCTTAAAATTGATTATATTAATTTTTTAATTGGACCCAAATAAAGCAGACAGTGAAAACTCCTAACCTCTTACTCCATGTTTGAGAAAGGTAAAAGATGAAAAAAGACAGGTAAAGGAGAATCTGAAAATGTGGCATATGAAAAATAAGAGAAACAATTAAATGCAAAACTTAATAAATCCCTTGGCTGGGAATACTGCTCTCAGTGGAAATACAGCCTTGTGCTCCTCTTTCTACTCTACCTCCTTGTGCAAGAGAATGTATTTTAATTTCTCTGTCCTGACAGCCAAAGCTTTCAGGTCAAAGCTGACAGACAAAGACTGAAGCTAGTGAAATGAAGAGTGGGAGGCAGAGGCAAAATAAAGAAGCAAGGGTGTGAGCGCTCTTAGATTGCCTGGTGCTCAGAAAGGGAAAGTAAGGAGTTTGAAAATTATTTGTTTGGAAGGTTGCTATTTGTAGCACCAAGGTATTTAGCCTAAAGACCTGCTCATTAGAATTACAGCAGTGGATGGGATAAAAAGAACCAGAAGAAACTGAAGTTTATGGCAGTATCCAGATCTCCAGCGACAAACTAAACAAAACACCGGTAAAGTGGTTATGAAATGTTAAATGGAAGAGTTGGAGCCTGGAAATAACTCTTATTTGACTGTCTTTCTGAAGTCAGTTTGGATTGACTGAAGAAGATGGAAAACACTCTGAAAAGAATAGGTCAATAAAGTGACTCGATTTTAGAGATGAAGATACTGAATCAGGTACTTTTTAAGGCACTGTTGGGTAAGGGCAAGGGATTTTCTAAAAGAGATTGAGTGCAAGAATTATTTGTAGATCAGAAGAAGTACAAGATCAGGTAGATGACAGGCAGAGGGCTAAGAGAGGGAGTAAGCGAAGCAAGAGCAGAAACACACAAGCTTCCTTCATGTTTGCTGGTTTGGTTACCTATGCAGTGATTCACGCCTTTTGTATATCATCCCAGAATTTCATGAAATAAAGTGCTTATGAGCCAAAGACCAGCTTATTATGAATAGAAACAAAAGGAAAACTGTAAAAAAGAAAAAAAACCTTAATCTGACTGCCACCACCCTGCATTGAATATTGTGTACAAATGTGGCATTAAGATAAGGGAAAATAGTTTAAGAAAAATTAAACATACCTTTGTTTTGTACACTTCCATGCACCAGAGGACAGTAAGACAGACAGAAGGAGATGGGAAAAAGTTCAGAGTAAAACTCATGTAGTATGGTGTACCTGACAAATACATGTAAGGTAAATGTTTCTTGAAGTTCCCTGGGGAGTCAGGAATATCAATGATCAGAGTTGTTTGATGTTTGAGAGTCCTGGCATGATCAACCTGCCAGCAACCTCTGGTAGGTACATAGACACTGAACATCTGTGCACGCTGATTAAGCTGAAGGGGATAGCAGTTGCAGGGCAGCAAGCTGTCTGTAAGGACGCCAATCCCATACAGAGCAAAATGCCAAGATGTGCACTCGCGGTGTGACTGCTCTTACTGTCACTCAGAATGAAAGAGTCAAAACAACAAAGTGGAGTGGTCAAGACCATTTACAGGGCTACTTATGGGAGGATTGCAGGGTGATATGTACTCTGCTTCTGGCTTAGCAAAGAAGCAAACAAAAAGAGGGTGGTCTCCCAGACAGGCACTGTTTGGGCAACCAGAATTTAAGCTTGGGAACAGCTTAACAGATGCATTTTACACCCCATTTTTCCAGATTTCCATGGTTTTATGGGAAAGAAGGCAAAAGGAGAGGATACAAAACCTGGATGAAGCCTGGTTTGTACCAAATGATCATTTCCATCATAACAATCACTTATGTATTAAAAATGCTTTGTTTATTCCAGCTAAAGAGAGGGACAAGCGTAGGCACAGCCTATTAGAACATCTGCTGCAGAAATCTGAGCAACCCAGTGCTTCAGAGAGGAAATGACTTAAGAACAGCTCCGAAGGGGGTGGTTTGCATGGTTGTCAAGGTGGTGGCACTGGTTCTCTAAACCTGTGTTTTTAAAAGCACTGGGATTGTTGGAATAGGTCTCTCTCTTAGGCAGAGTACAATTTAGTATGAGGCTGCTCTTTTATCAACTTTATAAGTGAAAGTCAGTCCATAGCATTTGTACTTCTAAGGATACAGGCTGTGATTGGGCAAGGGTATAGAAACATTAAATTCAGAGAGATAATAGCTCCATTATTAGGCCAGTAATATAAAGAAATACATGTGTTCGTGGTGACTCCTAAAAACAGTTACAATGAAAGCAAAAAAATTGAATAGTTTCAATGAATAAACAAAGTTGATAATAACAGTCTCCAGATTTTCTATGCTTTTGTTTCTTCTTAGATTGGCACTGTGCTTGGTTTTGCTATCACTACAATAGGGAAGGCTAAATTAGTATAGCAAAGTAGGATGTATTGTCTCAGATATTAAAGCACTCTTGTATATGACTGAAGGATGCTGTGTCCTTGTAAGCTTTACCTCAGAAATCTATTTATGGACTACCCTTTCATTTTTGCTTGTCTTGATAGTAACCAGAATGTGATATATCTCCCTTGAAGGACAGATTATATAGTTCAGGAGCCTTGCTCTGTATTAAGTATAGATTTCTCTATTTTCGTAAATGTGGCTCAGATATATGTAGCTCTATAACATGCTGCTGCTGCCGGTGGAAATCAAGCTATGGTATTCCTCTTTTCCTTATTTAATAATGTAATTTCCTTTCTATACTTCAAAGACAGCAAGGCATCCAGGAGCAAGAACCAGACAGAAGTGGGAAATCGATCAAACAATTTAATGAAATACTTAGTGGAGTTGGAAAAGTAAAATCCATAGATGTTTAGGAAATTGACCTTAATAACAGGCACCAGGGAGACATATGCCATCTTTATATGCACATTAACAAGGCACTGTAAGCCCATTGGGGCATAGACCACATACAACTTCAGCAGTCAGGTAAAGCATCTGTTCTTTGAACACTGTGTTGTGTATTTTTTTTGTACTGCCAAGGCTGATTGATGTGTGCTAACAAATATGACAGGTAATAAATGGTCTGCAGAGCTGTTTTAGGAAAAAGAAGTGAGCTGGGGTCTGGAAGGAGTGTGCACCCAGGAAACCTGTCCCAGGAGTCAGATTCTCTGTGTGGCAGACAGAGCCTATACAGTGACAGCAAAGATGAGGTTTTATCTCTGTACTTGTTTTTATTAAATATCTCGTTAGAATGAATGCCAAGAAAAGAGTTTGGGAGGAGGATTTTTTTTGTATAATCCTGCAAAGTGCCACAGCATGAAAAACACCTGTGGCTCATACACACTCTTAATAAGAAAATAATTACTGTGCCAATGTAATTATGATGTTAAATTAACTCTCTCCCACCTTCCTTTCCCAGCTCCAACCCAAACTCTGTTACCCCTCAAATCAACATTCAGCAACTGATGTTCAGCTGTGACACCACATCCATGTGGCTGACTTTTATTTCTCATGGGTTACTGGTTGTTGACTAATTATCTCACCCATCAAGGCCAGAAGAGTTTGACCCTGATTCTAACAGGGGTCAGATAGGAAGACAAGTGCTCAGACCACCAAATCTACCACCAGTTGTGTTTTCCTCCAAGCTCGGCAGGGTGTGATGGGCGACTTCCCACAGACAACACATAGGCATGGGTATGCTGTCTCTTCCCTATCCTGCACTGAGGTGTAGAGAGCATTCCTGCACCACATTCAGCAGGTAGGAATGAATAGGCTTTTCCTGTCAATTTTCTATAAAGTAGACAAAATTTATTTTTTGTGTACTATTAGCTGCTGCTCTCTATGTTATCTCAGTTCTGTTTACACTGCCTTTTTTCAACTAACACAAATTCTTATGGCAAAAAAGAAAAGTCTCATGTTAGCTGTTTCACCGCTGGACTGTGCAATTTGTGTTAACATGAAGTGAGCAAAACTTGCTACCTGATCCTATTAAGTATTTTAGATTTCCTTTCCACTGCTCTAAATGATGATGCAGAGTGCAGCAATGCTGAACTGAGCAAACAGGAGAAAAGAAAGATGCATTTTAGATAATTTTTCATTAAAAAAAAAAAGTCAAGTCAGCTGAGACAAGAGGCATGACCTCCATTAATTAATACATGTTAAACTCATTTTAATCTTTGGATTTTCGTGATGATAACTGGTTTTGCCCATCTGGGCATAAGGAAGATGCTCCTTATCTTTTCTGCTGAAGTTTTGCTGCTAGCAATAAAGAATTCAAGATTAAATTTGCAGTGCACAAAACAGCACCATGCAGAGGTCCCTTCAGTGTCTTCTAGTAAGCTAGCTGTAGAGTGCAAAAATGATATAACTTCTTTATGGCTCTTCACATGACCTGTGGTTAGCCCAGAGTTCATGCTCCCCTCATGTAGTTGTATTTTAGTATCTGAGCTGTGTCACTGTCCTGTGGTTCATTCACTCTTACAGACCCATAAATAAGAGTATGTATGTGTCTTCTTACTTCTTACCAGTTTTATTTCCCTAAGCAGGCAGAAAGCAGCTCACAGCCCAACTCTCTTTATTTTCAGTCCTAAATATTCTTCTCAGCTGCTAAAAATAATAACCTTGCAAATACAAGGAGCAACTATTTCTTTGTCTCTCTATAGACCTGCAAGTTTTGCTCCTCTCTTACCAGTACACGTATGGGAAGTTTGCAAATGCAGATGTGTGCAAGCACACACGTGCACACACATACACCCCCACCTCCACCCCCCATCCTGGCTAATTTCCATGAAAAGCACAAGTGCACCTCTAGTTGCCAGTTAGGCAACATTCAAATTTGCAAAGGACTATGGACTGACTGACTTATTTCACTTGCTGACAAACCTTTTGGAAAAGTGTTCTTGCTGTATCTTCCCTTTTTACCTTATCTGCCTCTGGAGTTATTTTCTATGACTTAAATGAACCTTTGTCCTGAGGACTTATATAGTGAAGGTTACACAACATCATCATTGTATACAGGACTCTCAATGTTAATGCATACCTCCATAACAGATTTTGAAACAAGTCAGTGAGCCATCAGCAGGATTGTTCACCAGAATGGCTATGAATAGTCCTAAACCAAAGTTATATCGCATGAAATGAATCACCTGTGGGTGGGGGAAAACATGGCATAAATTGAGAATAACTAAACAAACGTTTTCCGTTGTGAATGGAAATGTGAGTGTTTTTACAATCTGGAAGTTTTTAGTAAGTACATGAGTTGCTCCCCATCAGCATGCTGTGACTAACCATGCAGAATAAAGTACATAAGCTGTAAAATTTTATTTACTTAAAAACAACAATCTTTACGTCCCTTAGTCTCAGTTCCAATTAGACTGGGAAAATATTTTTCTGGCAGTTTTGAATGAAGTTTAGTAAAGTGGCATTTGACAGCCACAGGAAACGTAGAAGCTCAGGAATTTGGAACAGGCAGGTGAAGGCAACTCTTTATTTATATATTCCATATAATGCAAAACTACCCCAGAAAACTTCATTGCAAATATTCAAAGCTAAATGTTGTTCTGCAGCTTTGGGGTAATTTCCGTTACTGGCTATACAGGCTTTTGGATCAAGTCCTTCATTTTCATTACTCAGATTCAGATGCAAACTGCATGACCTGAAACTTTATCATAACACTTTCATGTGTATTTTGAAGTATTTAATTAAGTTTTCAATTAATCATTATTTGAATGTTGGCCCTCCTGCTGCTGAAATATATTTGATTAAGAATTAGGCCATGTTTAAACCTACATTAGTAAACGTACATTAAGCTTTTAATAAAAGCAAACTCCACAAGCATTGCGTTCAGGCACTGCACATGAGATGAAAAGGAATCCTCAGATTATGTATCTCTATGTAGGACAACTCCATTTCAATTTACTTAAATTCAATTACAGTTGTGTTGAATCTAGGTGCATAATAATCCATGTAAAATGAGCTGAATTCAAAGATTCTTTCTTCTTTGCGTGCATTGTATATTCCTTCATATGCATAATAAATTATATAAAATGAATTCTAATAAGGTATTCTTTCTAACAAATAATAATCTATATGATTTACACTGAAGCTGTGACCTTTGCAGCTACAGTACCTCTTATCTTATTATTGATAAGCTTTGCAATCAAATATCACACATGTATGGGAATGTCTTTAAATTTGAGCACTTAGTTATTTTATTGTGTGTCAATTTCCTTCTTTGAGAACAATCTTAAAGAAGAGATACAAGAAAGAACAAAAACAATGCTCATTTTCAGATAGCTCTTACAGCAAGGTGTGAATAGTTTGCCTATTACAAAAAGTAATCACAGTTTTGCCAGTCAAGTAAGAAGGAAAAAGGATGAAATTGAAAAACATATTTCTGGTAGGGAAATTTCCAGAGCTGATCTAGAAGGCTATTAGTACCTGAAGATAAAAGCCAAAGATTTTTCTGGGTTTCATACAATTTTTGTGTTTTCCTACTCTTCTTTTTTCCCTGATAGTGTTCTTTTTACAAAATTCCATGTAATTAAAATTTAAATAAGAAAAACAGATTCCAGTGTTGCCAACCATGTAGCTGAGTGGAATTCCGAAAAAGCTAGTGGTGCCCTAGAAGAGAACAAAGACATACATACACACATGGATCCTCATCAGGCCTATAGAGAGGGATGTGCCCAAACTTACTATCCATGGCAGCATTTTCAAAGGAGAGAGAAAGTGGTATTTTGCAGATGCATGATTAGAACAAGTTCTGCTATGCTGCTTTCAACTAGTTTAGCACAAAATGAGTTTGAAGTGTTTTTCATATGAAAGTAAGACCTGTTCTACTACAGGCTGTTGGACTACCTGGGAAAAGGTGCTGTAAAACAATGTCGTGGTTTAACCCCAGCCAGCAACTAGGATCATGCAGCCGCTCGCTCACTTCCCTCAGTTGGGATGGGGGAGAGAATGGGAAGAGTAAGAGTAAGAGTGAGAAAAAACTCGTGGGTTGAGATAAAGACAGTTTAATAAGTAGAGCAAAAGCTGTGCACACAAGCAAAGCAAAACAAGGAATTCATTCGCTGCTTCTCATCGGCAGGCAGGTATGCAGCCATCTCCAGGAAAGCAGAGCTCCATCATGCATAATGGTTAATTGGGAAGACACATGCCATTACTCTGAAAATCCGTGTACCCCTCCTTCCTTCTTCTTCCCCCAGCTTTATATACCGAACATGACATTATGTTGTATGGAATATCCCTTTGCTGAATTGGGGTCAGCTGTGCCAGCTGTATTCCCTCACAGCTTCTTGTATACTCCCAGCCTACTCACTGGTGGAGTGCTGTGAGGAGCAGAAAAGGCCTTGACTGCTTCGCAACAACTAAAAACACCAGTGCGCCATCAACACTATTTCCCATCCCAAATGCAAAACATAGCACCGTAGCAGCTGCTAGTAAGAAAGTCAACTTCATCCCAGCCAAAACTACAATAAAGGACAAAATAAAACTTTTACACAATGTATTATATGAAGTTATATAATGATGTAATCTGGAAGGAACCTCTGAAGGTCCTCTGGTGCCCCGCCCCCCCCCTCCGCGACCCAATCTAGGCCACTGTGATGGTTGAAAGAGGTTGCTCAGGCCCTTTTCCAAACACAGTTCACAAGATACTTGGTAAGTCACTGTATTTATCAAGGATCTGAGCATTGCAGAGTATTTAAATTGCTTATTACAGTTTCCAATCTTATCACTCACATTTAAAAATACTTTAAAAAATGAAAAAGTGAAGAAAAGAATGTAATCCATGCTAATGGGACAAAAATAAACTCTTTGTTTATATATGCTTTATCTCATCTTTTCATTCCCAGAGGCTTTTCTCATTGATACAACATAGTTAATCAATTCAGGATGCTAGCTAGACAAATTGTGGGTATGATTGTGACAAAATTGGAAAGACAGTGAGCAGTATGGTGAATATGTGACTATTATGTGAATATGAAAAGTGTTGATCATTTTTATCTTTTTTTTTCATCTTCCAGAATATTTCTTTCAACACACATATTATTCTCAATTTTATGAAAAAGAAGGAATATGTCCAGGATTTTAAAAGAACTGTAAAGTAACTTTGGTACCTCTTAACTGGTGGTTCCTATGTTAATATTCATTAACATTAATTTTCTGAAGAGTATCAGCATTCACCCTGGGCAAAGGAGTGGTAAGATTTCCAACGCCCTTGTGTAAACACTGGAAAATGACACAATTTAAATTTTTAAAGATTTTGAATGTACTTCATGTCGTTGCAGCCCAATGTCTGTAGGCGTTTCATGATCACTTTGTTTGTTTGTTTCATATTTATGTTAGCATGCAAGTGAGCATTCAAAGTGAAACCAGAATGCATTAGATGAATGTATTTGAATGATGTCATGTTAAGATATCCACATAAAAAAATGTAGTGTGGGACTTGAGGACCTGATTATTTTCTGGATAAACAGTGCAGTCTTTTGGTTCTCATTTAATCCTGATCGTCCATATAGCTCAAGGTATTAGCTGTGTTGATTATCAGAAATATATTCTTTTAGGTAGAAAAGTAATGCTTTAAGAAGAAAACTAAGTTATGAAAGGTTTATAGCTGTTAAGACATCTCCTGGACACTGAAACATTTAAACTTAAACACTTAAATACTTAAGAAGGACATGGACCTGTTGGAGAGGGTCCAGAGGAGACCACAAAGATGATCAGAGGGATGGAGCACCTCTCCTACGAAGACAGGCTGAGACAGTTGGGGTTGTTCAGCCAGGAGAAGAGAAGACTCTGGGGAGATCTTACAGCAGCTTTCCAGTACCTGAAGGGCAACTAAAAGAAAGTTGGAGAGGGACTTTTTACAAGCGCATGTAGTGATAGCATGAGGGGGAATGGCTTCAAACTGGAAGAGGGTAGATTTAGAATAGGTATTAGGAAGAAATGTTCCACTCTGAGGGTGGTGAGACATTGGAAGAAATTGCCCAGGGAAGTTGTGGAGGTCCCATTCCTGGAGGTGTTCAAAGCCACATTAGATGGGGCTACCTTTGCCACTGGAAATCTTGGGTGAGAAGAAATTTGAATCTTACATTATCTAGCATCTGTTTGCATTCTAGTATTCAGACATGCTGTGGTCAGAAGGATTGTAGGTGCTGGTCATTCTCCTTTCTGTCTTCTAAGAAGAAAGTGAAAGCCAATCAAGCCAAGATACTTTTTCAGAGATGGCTAGACCACAGTAGAGATCAAAATGGATACCTTGATTTAAAAAAAAAAAAAACATTAAATCTAATTTTATAATTATATCTGTGCACTGAAGTACCATGTGAGAAAATAAGTCAGTGGAAATAGACCTGTGGTATCTATTAAATTCTGTTGAACTGAAATTTATTAGATTAGAACAGTTTTGGCTTAGAAAAGAAAAAAACTTCCCAAGGCTAAAGTTGGTACTAACCCATCTCTCAGCTGGTCAGAATAAACAAACAGTTTATTTTTTTCCGGTTATCTTGGCAAAAGATCGCATTTATGATTTTTTTTTTTTTTAAGTATCTTTACATGTAGCAAAATGTTCTCATTCTTAGAAATTTGAAACAAAGTGATAGTTCCTTTTCTGCCTGGTGGCTTTTGAAGCTGAACGTACTTGCTCTGTGCTGGGTGTTTTGCTGACATTATTTTACTTTGTGTTAATCATTAAGCATGCTCTGAAGTAGTATCAAGACCCTAACCTTCCTCATTCATAGTCATTTTCATTTTGAATATTTTTTTATAAAATTAACAATGTAATGTTGGGAAACTTTAAAGGCCTTTTTGGATATAGTATTATTTCATTTTTTTATAAATATGAAAAGTGGAGTGTGAACCAGTACAGGCTGCGCTACAACTTACAGATGGACATTTTGCTTTTATTTTTTTTCTACTGACCAGCAGGATACAGGTCTGCTTGTTCATCTGGTTTGTGACAAGCATCCTCACTGCTTTTATAGGATTTTCTGAAGTGGCACTTGGCTTGCTCTACCTCAGTTTCTGTTTGCCTACTTTTTAGTTTGATTGTCGAACTTAGAAAATAATTTATGGAGTCCTTCTGATAGAATGATGTATTCCCACAGTTAGTTGCACATATCCCCCTAAAGCAATGCAAAACAAAGATACATTCTGATAATGAGATGAAAAATTATTTCCTGATGTTTAAACACAATTTCCTGTATTTCAGTTTGCATTTCAGGAAATCTGTGCCCATTGCCTCCCATCCTGTCACTGGGAACCAAGGAGAGGGCCTGACTTCACTTTTTACTCCCCCCATCAGGTATTTATACAAACTGATAAGATCCCCCAGAGCCTTCTCTGGTCCAGGCTGAACAGTCATAGCTCTCTCAGCCTTTCCTTACATCAGAGATGCTCCAGTCCCTTACTCGTCTGAGTGGCCCTTTGCTGGACTCACTGTGGTATGTCCCTGTCTCTCTTGTACTGGGAAGCCGGGAACTGGACACAGTTAGACCACAGGTCTCAATGATCGACCTGTTCTTTTGGTGTTCTTACCAAAGAACTAAACAGATACCTGATCATTGAACCAGAGGTATCAAAAAGATTGGGGGGCTGGGGGGAGGGGGAGAAGAATGAAGGGGGAATGAAAGGGGAATCTTACTTATAATGGTTAATCAGTGGGATTTTTTAGGATGAGTGAACGCTTTGCATGAAGGATATTTATCTTTTCTTTCATAAACACACAGAAACATTCACATGCACACACTCCTACATTCGATTAAAGCTTGGATTAGCACTTTAATACACTGGAATGAATTAATGCAAAAGGTGAGCTTGTATAATACGACATAAAGTATTTCTAAGTAGTAGGTTTTCCCTCAGGAAAAGGTTGAAAGAACTGGATTATTTAAAAGAGATAAAAAAAGCCTGAGAGTCATGAAAGAGAATATGAAGAAAGATTTTCCTTAACATAAGGATCGAAGTAATAGAGCAGTTCCAAATACAAGTGTCTGCTTTCTTCACCCAAGTGACAGCTTATATTCTACTGTTTTATTTTTCAAAACTACCGATCAAACTATGGAGTATTGAATTTGAGCTGCCTGTAAGATTCTGAATCTGCTGCATTTGTTGTGCTGTATAGCAGGATACACATTGAGATTGCACAGATGCAGATACTGCAGGTCGGATAGAAAGTGATCTAAATATTAGATGCGCTTTAGTAGCCAAAAGTTTTCCTCTTCAGCAGGGAAGCCTGCTGGATTATCAATGTCTTCAGCAGCAGAGAACATGCTTTCTTGCCGAGTATATACCAGCTGGTCTTCTGTGCTAGTGGTAAGTCCACCAAACTCTTTCTATTAAGGGTTGTATTTCCATGTGTGATATCTGGCTTATAATAAGTTTCAGAGTCGGATCATCCACACCTTGAGTTTAAGTGATCTGTCTGTTTTTTCTGTCAGCAACATGCCAGGGACTTAGATCTAAATAAAAGATGTGGTAAACAACAGTGTTTAGATGTTGCTATTTATGCTTTTCCATTGCTAGAAGAGGCTTTTTATTTCATGTCAGCCTGTTGTTTGAGTCACAAATAAATGTGGGACAATTGGCCAGAATGTATATACATACATCTTCTCCATATGCTGCAGGCCTTCTATAATATCAGTTTAATTTACTAAACAGCTTGAGGCATTTGATTGAACATCTGATACTTACTTTTAGGTTCACATGCCAGATAGCTGAAATGTTTGGGTAGGAATTCTAAAGGTCCTAGTATTAGTTGCTGGGATACTATTGACTTGTAATGGGAGGCAGAACTCTACTATGTGTGCTCTATGCTTTCATAGCATTAACCATTTAGTCTTAAAGTTACTAAGAAAACAGTCAACTGATCAATTAACTGATTGTGATAGAAAATATTCCTTTGGAATATGGATGAGATGACAAATTTATGAAACAGCTCTGCAAGAAAATAGAGGAGTGAACCACTTTTGTTTGTCACAGACAAATGTTTCTGTCTCAGAGCTGGAGCATCATACTGTGATTGCAAGACTCTGGCTGAGCTGCGCGACTTTAGACGACAGGCTCAAGATGTAGCTGAGAGTTTTTGCAGTTGGAATCACTGTGACAAACAGGAGTAGGGCAAACTAAGCTGTATATGCAGTCGTGCGGATGTACTGTTGAAGTCAGAAGATGGCAGTCTTCACTCACTGTTGAAATTGCTGTCTAGCTAACCCTAATGATGTGAACATTTGAGAAGTGAAGAATAAAATGAATATGCATCTTCCTCGGTATTTTTAGTTGTTAAATTTTAATTTCAAGTGCATCTTGATAATGCAAAATTGACAGCTCTTTATTTTTTTTCTCAGAAATCATTCATGATGAGGGCAACTAAAACATTATTTAATATTCTCTGATTCAAACAAGAAGAAAAAACGTTTTTAGTGTAAAGAAAGTTCTAAAAGCTGTCTAAAGCATCTAAAAAAAGGCATAGGTGAGCATAGACAAACACGTGTCCAAAAGGAGGATCAACAGAGGCTGCTCAGCAATTGTGTATGCCTGGAGGCACCTAAACCTCAGAATCTGATTGCACTCTCCTTCTGTTCATGTCAAAAATCTCCTCATGTAAGCAGCAAAGAATTTAATACCTCTTCAAGCCACACTGGGATCCAGGAATCACAAAGAAATGGGTCACCATTCCCTGAAGGCTTGATCCAATAGGTGAATTTTGAACATGCCTGGTATGTACAGCAGAGTCTTTAATGTCAGCTGCCTGTTATATCCAACTGATCAGTGCATATCCGCAGGCAAATTTAGTCTCCAGTCGCCCTGATACCGAGGGGAAACGAGCTTTTATCTTACCCATCCCAGGATGCACAGCAAGAAGGTGCAAGTAGCTCTGTCCTTCCCGGTTAAGGCACTCCATCTTTCATCATAATTTTTCTTCTGGGCTTCTCTCATAAGAAGCCAAAATGTCTTGTTACTTTAGAAAGTTCTAATTGTGATGAAGCAAAATGCATAAATTTCTTGCAAGAAACTTTGGAAAGTAAGAAACGACCCTACCACTGAGGGCCTTGTCTAGTATGACATGGAGACACATTCATTTTCTTACCCTCTGGCACAGAAATTTCGAATGCTTTCTTTGCAGGCAGCAAAGTGTGGATGCGAAGGAAATGGAATTTGGATGTCTTGTATTTTGGGTGAGTTCCCTGGCCATCAGGCTACTGTAGTCCCCTATTTCCTCTTACCATCACACTGAGCCTTTGTCAGCTCTATATGAAAAAATTCCACTTTTTATGAAAAGGCTGAGAGTTTGAATGCTCACAGACTATGTGGATCCCTCGCAGCAGACACATTGTGTGCCTGCACTAGTGATTTAGTGCTGGATATTTCCTTTTTGGCACAAATTCTTTTTGTCTGTGTACTGGGAATCTCATAGTATCCCTTTGAGGACAACATGGGTGAGATTTAAACAGCTTCCTTCCTGGGGGAACTAAGGCTGAAGGGATGCTTGACTTCATCAAGTGCAGAGGGGATATGCCAAAGACTGTCGCTTACAGCAGGAAAGCAAATCCCTTTGGCAGCCCTCCAAGCATGCACCATGTGTGCCTAGGGCCATCAGTGCAAGCTTCACTGCTGGTTGAGGTGTGATGTGGATGTGCAGTCCTGGGATCACAGTAGCCATGTCACATTCAACTTTGGTCCTTCCCTCTTGTGTGTCACCTGTCAGTAGGACCTGTTCTCCTGAAAATGGTTGATTTTCAACTCTTTCTTTTAAGCTCTTTTGTCTCAGGTAGCATGCTTCTTATCCATCACATAGAACATTTTTTTTTCCTCATTACTGACATATATAAGTGCAAGCAGATAGTGCACAGCCAAGTGCTTGGTTTTGTATTCTTATCTGACAACCAAGCATTTTAAAACTCAGGTTTAAAAAGGATTGAATTTGAAAATGTTGTTGATTCTGGTCCTAGTTTATATGAACCAAATAGCAACATCTCTATTTTTAATTTGTAAATCCAGTTCTATAAACACTTGATTAGGAGCTTAGTTTTAAATACAGGAAGACTTCTTATGTGTTAGGTTAAATGGGCTATCTGAACATGTTTAGCTAAACTTTTAGACCTTCCTCAAGCTTACAGCCTCCAATTTGCACTTTTAGGAATAATGCATCAGATGAATAGCTATTGAAATTCAGCTCCATTGACTTCAGCAGACACACACTAATTTTAATCAACCAAAAATCCCAGATGTCAGATGATATAAGCTGTTTGGTTTTTTAAATCAGTTTAATATTAAATATTAAGAAGTTTTCTATAACTAATGTTGAGAAAATGAACAAGCATACCTTACTTAAGATAATATTTTGATTATTAAAAGTACCTGTGGTAACTAATAATCACACTATGGTTCTTACACAGAATTAGCTTTATTTGAAAATGAAACTGGAAAGGTAATAACTATGTTTGAGCAAATTTGAAGTTAGGAAAGCTTTCTTGACAGTACTTTCTTGACAATTCTGTTAAGGCTTAATATCAACATCAAAAACATTGTACTTAATGCTCTGTACAAAGAAAGTTACAGTGTCTCACTTGTAAAATTTTGGTAGCAGTATTATTCATCAAGTTTTAATTTTTTTTAAATCCATGTTGTACACAAAGAATCCAGAAAAAAGTTATAAAGGAACTCACTTATTTGTTATGCAAATATTATTTTATAAAAATCTGTTTGAAGTCTTTTAGCAGTGAAACACAAATAGTAGTAGGTAACATTTTAAACCAGAAAATTAGTAGCATAAAGGAAAAAAAAGAATATTCAGTGGAAAAATGTATGTTTATGTATATTTTATATTTTTATTTATATTTTTATTGTAAACAGAATGTTTTGTATTAAAAAAAAAATCAACCAAAAAACCAAATAACTAAACAGTTTAAGATTGATTTTAGCTGCTACTCAGATTAAATATTTATCCCTCCACATGAGTCATCTAACGTTTCTGGACAAGTAGCTATCAGCCACAGAAAATATTTTGTTCCATAAAAATGTTTCACTTCAGTATTTTAAACCCAGCCTTCTAATTTCTTATTTTGTATTGATTTCTCATAAAGTAAACATATTGTCTAAACAAAAAGTCACTTTGAACAGAAGAATGAGAAGTTTCATTTAGACAATTTGAGAACTTGAAAAGCCTCTCTCTCTCCTTAATAAACAACTGAAGCCTTTTCATATAAATTTTTCCTTTGACAAAACATAATTCTAAAAAATTTTGTTGAACAAAGCTCACACAGTGGAAATTATCATTTTTATGCAGCTGCAGAATGTGTAGACAGATATCATATCATAGAATCATAGAATGTTTTAAGTTGGAAGGGACCTTGAAGATCATCGAGTTCCAACCCCCCTGCCACAGGCAGGGACAAAAGTGCATAAGTGCTTAAGTACATAATATTGATGTCAATGTCACGACTTTATAATATAGACCTCTGGTAAGCTTTTTGAATATCGAATTGGTTGTTTCTATGTTTTTTTATGGTTTGTCTTTTATGGTTCAGCTGTGCTTTTACGGATCAACACTCACACATTTAGCTCACCATGTGCCTAGTTCAAAAGGTCAGATGTGTAAGTCTCATTCCTTTCAGGATGACCACTTTTGAGTGGAAGTATGCCTTGAAATACTAGGAATTGGCACCTTCAGACAATTTTTTTTTTTCTGACCTCTACTAGCAACTATTTCATAATAGATGAACAGGTAGCCTTATTGCCCTGCAGAGCTGAGTTAGCTGCTTTTCTAAGATAAAATATTTTCCAACTTATTCTTTTGTTCACCTCCAAAACCAAAGTACACTTTTGAAGTTGAGTAAGTTCCATTAACTATTAATCCTCCAATCTTATCATTGGGAAGAGTATATCTTCTTGCTGATTCTGCTGTCTGAAGCAGAATATAGCTGTTATATAGCTTGACTCAAGTATGTTGAGGAAGCTCGAAGAACCCCTAATTCAAGACAAGAGTGCAACTGTTGGTTAAAAGTGGTAAAATCATTCATCATTGTGGCCACCCATAGTAAAACATCAAACATCCTGAAGGCTATTTCTGCCACCAGCCACAAAAGGATGTTGTTTCAGGGTAAGACAAAGATGTAGAAGGCATGCACAGAAATTTACAAGAACTACATTTATTGTATTTGGATTTTGTTATTGTTGAAAGTAAACTGTACCCGGGTAAACAAATTAAGTCTTCCATTAAATATATATTTTTTTTGTTGAGTGCTACATTCCACTACAAAATTCTCCATTAAACTAGATTTGCTTGATTAGGTAGTCAGGTACCATATTGACAAACAGTGCATAAACACAGTGATAGGTCTGAGATTAGGGAGACTGATTACGGGTTCATTGCTCAGGTTTTATGCTGGTGAAACTCTATTGATGTAATTGTGTTGTTTAGAAGTGTTGTGTGTGTAGTACGTGTTCAAGAGATGTAAATTCCAAGATTGTTACTCCCTTTGAATTGTTAACTTATCCACTGAAAGCTGTCAGCACTCTCCACAAAATATTCTTGTCTAATTTCAGAGGATGTCAAAGTACAGAAATT
Organism: Pluvialis apricaria; assembly: GCA_017639485.1. Taxonomy (NCBI): domain Eukaryota; kingdom Metazoa; phylum Chordata; class Aves; order Charadriiformes; family Charadriidae; genus Pluvialis; species Pluvialis apricaria. The sequence goes on from CM030007.1 coordinate 108,801,652, forward strand.
TAATTTTAGAGAATGCGAGTTCTTTTTCTGGGCTTTCTCAACTGAAAGACTAATCTGCCAAGGACTCTGACACTTTCCATGTCACTTAATCCCACTGAGTAAGTGGAGGTGGAAACTGTGTGGAGGAACTGGTCTCAATTTCACATAGTGAGAGGTGGGTGTTTAGGTTGTCTGTGTATTTAACAAAAGAGGAAATGGGAGTTTTCATTTATGAAAGGTTATAACTGGGCTAATATTGTCCAGAAAGTTTTTCATCATTTTATGGAATGCTTCATGAAAACTGCTTTTGTAATCCTTTCTGAGCTTCTTTTAGCAGGTTTTTTTTATAAATTTACACATATTTTTACACACATTCATTTTAAAAGTCCTACTCACCCCAGTTCCTTATTTAAGAAAGAAATTTTTGTCTAAGTGGACACGTCCAGTGATAAATATGAGCTGACAGAGTAGACAGATGAAGTAGAAGCACAACTTTTCTCACTCATCTATATAAGAAACGGCTATACAATTCCTACAAGCTGATTTGCAGGTAAGTCCTTATTTGAAATGACCTGGTCCTACAAGGCAGGTCCTAAATCCTTATTGTAGCTTTGACCTACAGAAGTCACACAGACACAGAGCGGACAGGTGAGGGACTTCCAGAAATGTTTCACAGATTAATGATTTTCTGCAGTACTAGTACCTGCATTCATACAATTCACATGCCATGTTACATGATGTAGGCACAAAAGCCATCCCTGAACTCTTCAGCATTCAGAGTTAGGTCAAAAGACACATCTCTGAGTGAGAACAGCAGTGGAACTCCAAGCAGGAGAAGGGCAGAGATTGTTGTTTTATTCAGCAGAAAAAATTGTCAAGGTCCAAGTAACATCTGAAAAAAATTCTACCAGTCAGATCAGCCACCATAGGGAAAGAAAGGTCAATAAACTGACATAATATTTGTCTTGTATTTGTGACAAAAGTGTAAAGTGTTCATTACAATCGCAATAATTTTGTATCAGTATTTATGGATCTTACCTTGTTCCAATGAAAATAGCTTTGAAATTACCTGTCACTACATAATATCTTCTTAAATTGCTTTTAATTTCAGAATTTATATCTTTTTTCCATAAAGTGATTTAGAACATTATTTACAGCATGATTTAGAGGATTAAGCACAATTGTGTAGTAACTACAGCAAGTCCACAATTCTCCCATTCAACTCTTCCTATTGTATTCCATCTTGATATCTTTTAAATGCACTGGGGCTAAAACCACAGCAATGAAAATGCCTCTGTCTTCAAAACAAATGTGGTCCCCAAGGCAATGAGACTTCTGTCTTCAAGTAGCTGACCCACCTCTTGTCCGTGCACTGAACTAGCTAAATTTAGCTACCATTGGCATGTTAAAAGGGATCTTGCCTTACCTACTGCAGCTTGGTGGGTTGTAGGTCTTAGTATAATACATACGAAACAATTTTTCCAATCCATTTCTCTTCTCAATATTTTAAGTTCTCCCTTCTGGTTCATTGGGGTAGAACTGAAAATTGTTGTTCAAGGTTGCTTTTTATATAAGCTTTTTGTATCTTGGCAAGTTTAGTGAGGGCAAACAGAGACAGTGATCAGTTGACTGGGCTTCTTTCTTAAACAGCTTAATGGAGAGGTCCCTCCCCCATGTGCGCCTAAATCTGTATGCTGCCATTTCTTCACATCCCTAGCACCTACCCAAACCACCTGGCCATTGTCACTTCGTTGTGGGAAAGACTTTTCTACTTTGTAGAAATAATTAAATCCCATTTGAAAACAGGACATAAAGCTACATTTTCCTGTGACTTTGAAGTTGTCAAAGCTCTTTGCCTATGGCATCATTCCCTTTCTGCTGTAGCAGGCATTTCATTGGTTGCATAATACTGTCAAAAAACAGGCAATTTGAATCATGAAATACGTTACCTACTACTAGGCCACTCTGGCCTTTTAATCAGTAATTTCAGCATCTGTTTCCCCAGGAACTGTCTTTTTGAACTAGGAATCCTGCGAAGAAGTATGTGTATGAAAAATTGTTATTGTGACCCCAAAAGTACTACACCAAAAAATCCTCAATCCCTCTAAAAGTATGGCAAAAATATGTGTTCTTAGTCATATTAAATCTGAAAAATTCCACTCATCTTAAGAAGTTCTGTTCTCTAGATTCACACTGCAGAAACTCAGTGTAAGTTTGCTAGCAATTTGCCTTTGCCTATTGGATTTTCTGGCTATTACATCTTTGTATAGCTAAACTATTTCTGTTTGTTTATTTGCCTGCTTCTTGGTGTTAAATACAATGAACTGTATGCCTGTAATACTTTCTCGCTAACAGGTATGTATATCATCAATTCCTCAGTTAGATAGCAGGAGCTGGGAGTGCCATTCCAAAGCAAAGGCAAACTACCAAGGACGTAACATCCTTTATTCAAAACTACAATACAATCAACAAAGATAAATATGTCTTTTAGAATCATAGATTAGCATTATTTAGTACTAAGTATCACAGTATCACAGTATCGTCAGGGTTGGAAGGGACCTCTGGAGATCATCTAAGTCCAACCCCCCTGTAGTACAATTTAGTACTATATAAACCTTGGAAAAATTACTGAGACACCACCCCACCCCTCCATGTTTATCCAAATAGGGAACATTTTGTCTTGGTTACTTTTAGACAGGTAACCAAACAAAATCCAAAAAGACAAAAATTAATTTGTTTGATAGCAATTCCACTTAAAATAAATGAGGCCTATTTGGAGACAAAACACAATATTTGGATCAGCACTGCTACATGATTCTAATATATGGAAAGCTGCTAAAATTATGACAAGAAATTATGAATTTATGTGTATATGTACTTGCATATGTTTGTACATGGTCAAAAATACAAAGTAATCATTGCCATACAAGTATAAGTTAATAGTATGAGAATAACTTCAGGTAAACATGCAAAAGAGGCTATGTGGCAGTTCAGTCCACTCACACTATCTGGTTCTTCCATGCCTTGGTCTTTATAAAACTAAAGTCTTTATTAATGTGATCACCCACTACTTCTAAAACAATGCAAGGCATGACACATCTATTAAAGTATAGACACTTATTCAAATACCGGATGTCTTTTACTTAATCTCCTTTTACCCAATTGTTCTGCAATGCTGAGCTATGTAAAGGAAAATGAAAGTAACATTTTACTGGCTTTAAGGGTTATGACTACAAATGTAGGAAGTTACCGGATACTACTGGCCCCATGGATTCTTTTTATTATTACTACTAACGCACTATTGAATATATTTTTATCCTTTACCCTTTCTACTGACTCAAATTTGTTGTTTGAAACAGAAAATCCAGCTATGTGATTCTGTGATTTTTGTGAAAAAAGTGATCAACATTTTTCGGGCACATTTTGCCTTAATTTAGGGCATGTGAATTCAATCCTCATATCAAGATGGATGCAACAATATCCATTCACAGTGTATTCATTTAATATACTTCCGTAATATCTATCTGCTCACTGAAAAACTTCTGTAGATATTGTGTTTATTCAAAGTGGTGCTAAAAGATACAGTCACATTCCAAAGTCTGTAATGAAATAAGATAAATTTAAATCTTTTGCAAGAACAGTCTTTGAAATTCTTCTAGAGTCTTGAGACAACATATACAAATATCCTCTTCAATAATACAGAAAGATTCATCTTTTTAAAATAAAATTTTGCAGTTTATTCATTCCCAGTTTATCCTGTCTTTATTTCAAAACTGTCTTTCATACATCAGTGATTTACAGCATTTGTCAAGCTTAGATGCTACTTATTAAACCATAAAAGGAGAAGAAAGAACATTCAGATATATAAGTTGATTGAGTTTCACAGACTTTTCAGGTTGAATTTTCAGTGCAACTCTCTTTTGCTACTCAAATGATCAACAGCGCTCCTGACAACAGCAAAAATAAAGCTAATATTGTTATGCAGACTCTCCCAGTTTTTGGAACTTTCTAAACGTTAGTAAGACAAGCTCAGACGATTTTGTTTGCTATAGAACAGGAAGAAGTGTGAAGAAGATATAGTAGACAGACAAGCCAAGTAATAAACCAAATCGAAGTTTCCTTCACTAGAAACACATGTTGTCTTGCCAAAGCCTGATTTACAAAGGAAAAGGCTTAGATAAATGAAATACACTGACAAAATTAAGCATTGACATTTTAAAAGATTATTTGAAATAATCTGTGAACCTTCTATGAAAACATGTAACTGAATGCTGTATTATAACACTAACTAACTAAAATAACTAACATAACTAATTATGTATTTCCTGAAAAAAGTCATGGAACATCCACACTTCCAAGGACAGTAATGTATAAAATCTGCTAAGCTGTTGTTTATTTGCATACATTTTTCAGTCTTTGCATTAATGTGCAATGGCATATTTGGTAAACATATTATATGCTTCTTTTCTTCTTGCTGAAAAAAGATGTTTCATTTTCTTGAAAAATACACTTTAATTTTTTATGTTATTCATCTCATCTGTCTCGTGTTTGGTAGAAATGAGATGCAAGACTTAAGCTGTGTTGGTTAGGAGTGTTTGGAGCTGTGACTGCAACTTATGAAGGCAGCTTAACTTCAAGAATAAACTTAAGTTTACATCTAAACTGTGCAATTCAGTTGCAAAATAACTTTTTGCCTGCAATGACCACTGTAGAATGTGTTTCATTTTAACACTGTTACTCAATAACATTCTTCATGACATGAGATATAGTTAAGGACATCATTTTACTGGTGAAACTAAAATCTTCACTATTTTAGCTTTAAGGGACATGAAGGCTTATCATGTCCCATCAATATTCTTGTTCTCTCTGAAATTGTTAAGACAATGAGGCTGAACTAATAAAGAACCTATTTAACATCATGGTAATACTGTCTACATTGCAAGTGAGTTAATGGTTGCTATTTATAAACACGTACATATGGTTTTCAGTGCCACCATGCTATTAAAACAATAACCTATAATCCCAACATCTAAACAGCCTTTAAGTTGTATTTATTTGCATGTGTAATAACAGCAATAATAATACTATATGCCAGAATTCTGTTTTGAAAATGAAATTTTTGACAGTCCACTTTGAGTAATTTCATGCTGAACCTTTTGAAAGTTAATAGGAGTTTAAACATTAATGACATAATAGTGAGTTTGTTCTGCGAGCTCATTGAGCTCCATTTGCTATTCTACACACTAGATGAGGAAGTAGTGGGGGAATGTAGAAGGAAGGTCTCCTGCACAAAGCAGAGACAGGTGAAAGTAAAGCAAAAGGGTATGATTGCCCACACTATGCATGTCCAGAAAAGTTAAGAAATAGCCGTTCTCCTGCCCTCAGTTATTTGTAGAATAAGTTTCCCCTGTGCAAATTTGAGGTTCATAATTCTAGATAGGGTAGCAGGTTTTCCCACTGAAATACAGGCACCAAAACCAAAATAAAATAAAATAAAAAATCTAATGCTTCCTCGACCCACCTGAGGAGTTGCAGGCTTTGAAATGAATCATATTTGGGGTTTTTCCTTTCCACCTCCTTCAAATAATTGTAAAAATTTGTCATGGAAATAGCCCCATAAATTAATATGACAAATCAATACTGTTTCTCATGGTAATGTCAATCCACAATCAACATTCTGCAAATCTGCTCTCTGTAATGCTTCTAAGTGCATTTTAATTTCATCAGTCAATAGCAGAAGCAGCAGTTGTAAATGATACCACTGCTGAGTGCAGAGGCTGAAACTTTAAAGCTAATGACACTATTGAGGAGATATGAGTCAAAAATAGTACAGAAATGTTTTAAATTCGTTCACAATATGTTCTCTGCGATAGCATTTGGGTATCTGCCCCTGTGTCAGCTCTCAGTCAAGATGCCTGTGGTAGCAGCAGTGGAAACTGTAACTCCCTTGTTTTATCTCTTCTGCTAAAATCATTCTCATTTCTGCATCTGCACATGGTCAGGGCTCTCTCTCTTGCTTTCTGTTTAGTTATGCTTAATACATACATGGTAAACCTAACATAATAGAATAGAATTCAGGAAAAAAATCACAAAAAATAAAACCCGAAATGCAGGGGCACAACTTCAGTTTGTATAAATTGATTGTAGCTTTTCTGAAGCTAAAGAAATTAAGACTATTGTAGGATTCTGTCTGTCCTTCCGTCATTCAATCCATCCATTCATCCATCCATCAGCTTTCCGTCATCTATCCCAAAGTTTCTAAGCCTTTTCCTAGCAAAATCAACAGCAAATTCCCCAGTGGAGTTTCTGGAGCATCTGATTTTTTTGAAGTCTTTTTTATTTCTGGGAGGATAAAATAATGAGGACAAACATTTGAACTCATGGAAAAAGACAGATAAAATACACCTTTAAACTGACAAAGATCCCCTGTTTCCTGCATAAATACTTCTCAATTTCTTAGGAAAAAAAATAATTCAAGATCTACCTCCAGAACAGGACTTTTATTTCCAAGAATAGCACTGAGGAGGAAAAAATACTATGATGTCTCCACATAAAGAGTCACCAAGTGGAGCTGCTCCAGAGCTGGCCCGACCTGCAGCGGAGCAGCAGATCTCGGCATGTGGGGGTTTTTCCTGAGGCAGGGGGACTACTGGGCAGCAGAGAGACCCACCAGGAGCCAGCAGCTCTTGCAGGAGGTGCTGATGAGGCCTGGGCATTGCCAGCGCAACCATGACCCACCCCTGCCTATATAAAGCAGCCTGGGGAGCACGAGTGACCAAGAGCACAGTGAAGAGAGCGGGCAAACAGGGCATGGCATGGCAGCCAGGGTGTGGCATGGCCATTTGCACGGCAGTTCAAGTGGAAGGATGCGTGAGAAAGGCACCTCCTCAAAGAAGGAGCACTCCACTGTTTGAGCACCAGGCACTGTTCCGTGACCAGGTGCACAGGTGAAGGGCACTCATCCCACCTGACCCTCGAGGCAGAATGGTGGGCACTTCTCTAAGAGCAAAGGCTGTAGCTGGGGCTTGGGGGTCTGCACCATCCACCCCAGCGGTGGCCGATGCCTTCACCCAGACGTAGCTGCTGAAGGGAGAGTTGGCAGTGCAGACCTCAGACTGCAGGAGGTGCCTGGACCTTTCTTCTGAGGCAGGGATAGGTGGCACGCCTACCTGCAAAATGTGTGCCCAGGTGGAAGACCTCCTGGAGTAGGTGGATGAGCTGCAGGAGGTGGTAAGGAGGCTGTGTAACATCAGGGAGGCTGCGAGGGAGATAGACAGATGGTTACAAGCGCAGCCAAAAAGCCAAAAAATCACACACCAGCACACACTGAAGGGACAGGGGCCAGTAACATGGAAGAACGGAAGCTTATGACAGCAAGGACCAGCAGGAGGAAGAGACTTCCCCCAAAGCCTGAGGTGCTCGTGCAGAACCACTTCACAGTTCTGCAGACTGAAGAGGAAAGACCCATTGCATCAGGAAAGGTGCTGGAGCTGAGTAAGGCAACCTGATCTGCTACACGTATAACAACCAGCGTAAATAAGAAAAGACAACGGGTGATAGTAGTAGGTGACTGTTCTGAGAGGTACAGAGGCACCCATTTGCTGACCTGACACACTCTGTAGGGAGGTATGCTGTTTACTGGGGGCTCGTATCAGGGATGTCACTGGGAAACTACAAAGCCTCGTACAGTCCTCTGACTAGCGCCGCTGCTGTTTCATGCAAGCCAGGAGCAGCCTGAGGAATATCAAGGATTATAGAGCCCTGGGAGCAGTGGTCGGGGACTCTAGAGTACAGGTAGTTTTTTCACCAGTCCTGCCGGTCAAAGGGGAGCAGGTTAATAGGGCAAATCGAATCTGGAAAATCAACAAATGGCTACAGGACTGGTGCCAAAGCCAGGGGTTTGACTACTTAGATCATGGGACTTGCCTTGAGAAACCTGGCCTACTGGGGCCTGATGGGGTCCGCTTGTCAGAGAAGGGCAAGAGTATCTTCAGTCAGAGGCTTGCCAAACTGGTAAAGAGGGCTTTAAACTAGAGTTGCAGGGGGAGGAGTACCTCAATCCATCCCACTCCTGCCAGTGTGATGCCAATGCCAATAACAGATGCCCAGAGCCTGCAGAAGGGTCACAGGTCAACAGGAGAGCACCTGGAGTGCAGCACAAAGCAATTCCAGGCACTGCAGCCAGTGTCAGCTTCATCAGGTGCCCAACTTAAACACCCCTATGCAAATGCACGTAGCATGGGGAATAAATAGGGGGAGTTACAGGCATGCGCACGTCTGCAGTGCTATGATCTTGTCAGCATCATGGAGATGTGGTGGGATGGCTCCTATGACTAGAGTACTGGAATGGAAGGATATAGGCTCTTCAGGAAGGACAGGCAGGGGAGACAAAGAGGGGGTGTCACCCTCTGCGTCAAGGACCAGCTGGAGTGTATGGAGCTCTGTCTGGGAGTGGATGAGGAGGTGACCGAGAGCTTATGGGTCAGGATTAAACGGAAGACAGGGACAGGTGACATTACAGTGATGGTCTGTTACAGGCCACCTGACCAGGAAGACGAAGCATATAAGGCCCTCCAGAGACATATAAGAGCAGCTCTGGTCCTCATGGGGCACTTCAGTCACCCTAATATCTGTTGGAGTGACAATACAGCAGGGCATAAGCAATCCAGGAGGTTCCTGGAATGCACTGATGATAATTTCTTTCTCCAAGTGACAGAGGAGCCAATGAGGAGAGGTGCTATGCTAGACCTCATTCTTACCAACAAGGAGGGGCTGGTGGAGAGTGTGAAGCTCAAGGGCAGCCTTGGCTGCAGTGATCGTAAAATGGTGGAGTTCAAGATCCTTAGGGCAGCAAGAAGAGCACACAGTAAGCTCACTACCCTGGACTTCAGGAAAGCACGAAGTGCACAAGCCCATGAGAGCTGAGGAGATTCATTCGCAGGTCCTGAAGGAGCTGGCAGAAGAAGTCGCTAAGCCACTATCCATATTTGAGAAGTCATCGCAGTCCAGTGAATTTCCTGTTGACTGGAAAAGGGGAAACATAACCCTCATTTTAAAAAAGGGTAAAAAAGAAGACCTGGGGAACTGAGGCTGGTCAGTCTCACCTCTGTGCCGGCAAGATCATGGAACAGATCCTCCTGGAAACTCTGTTAAGCCACATGGAAAATAAGGACGTGATCGGTGGCAGCCAACATGGCTTCACTAAGGGCAAATCATGCCTGACAAATTTGGTGGTGTTCTATGATGGGGTTACAGCATTGGTGGATAAGGGGAGAGCAACCGACATCATCTACCTGGACCTACGCAAAACATTTGACACTGTCCCGCATGATATCCTTGTCTCTAAATTGGAGAGACATGGATTTGATGGATGAACCACTTGGTGGACAAAGAACTGGCTGGGTAGCCACACTCAAAGAATTGCGGTCAACAGCTCGATATCCAAGTGGAGGCCAACAACAACTAATTTTCCTCAGTGGTCAGTACTGAGACCGGTACTGTTTAACGTCTTTGTCGGTGACATGGATGTTGGAATGGAGTGCACACTCAGCAAGTTTGCCAGCAACACCAAGCTGTGTGGTGCAGTCGACGCACTGGAGGGAAGGGATGCCATCCAGAGAGACCTGGACAGGCTTGAGAAATGGGCCTGTGAAGACCTCATGAAGTTTAACAAGGCCAAGTGCAATGTCCTGCATGTGGGTCAGGGAAATCCCAAGCACAAACACAGGCTGGGTGGAGAATGGATTAAGGGCAGCCCTGAGGAGAAGGACTTCAGATTGTTAGTTCATGAGAAGCTCAAAATGAGCCAGCAATGTGCATTTGCAAGCCAGAAAACCAACCACATCCTGGGGTGCATCAAAAGAAGAGTGGCCAGCAGGTCAAGGGAGGTGATTCTGCCCCTCCACTCCTCTCTGGTGAGACCTCACCTGGAGTACTGCATCCAGCTCTCGGGCCCCCAGCACAAGAAGGACATGGACCTGTTGAAGAGGGTCCAGAAGAGGGCCACAAAGATGATCGGAGGGTTGGAGAGCCTCTCCTGTGAAAACAGGCTGAGAAAGATGGGATTATTCAGCCTGGAGAGGAGAAGGTTCTGAGGAGACCTTATAGCAGCCTTCCAGTACCTAAAGGGGGCCTACAAAAAACATGGAGAAGGACTCTTTATCAGGGAGTGTAGTGATGGAACAAGGGGTAACAGTTTTAAACTGGAACAGGGTAGATTTAGATTAGATATTAGGAAGAAATTCTTTGAAGTGAGGGTGGTGAGACACGGGAACAGGTTGCCCAGAGAAGCTGTGTATGCCCCATCCCTGGAAGTGTTCAAGGCCAGGCTGGATGGGGCTTTGAGCAACCTGGTCTGGTGGGAGGTGTCCCTGCCCATGGCAGGGGGGTTGGAGCTAGATCATCTTTAAGGTCCCTTCCAACTCTAACAATTCTATGATTCTATGATAAAATCCACCATGAATGTTCCTGTCAGTGCTGGGTTTTCTCACCTCTTCTTACTCAAAATGCAGATGTGTGCATTTCTTGCAGCTATATTTGTACAGGAGAAAGTCTCACCCTGTCCTTTATGTTTTCTTTTTTTTTTATGCACACTAAGTCCACCAAGATTGAACAGATGTGTTTAAGTCCTGCTTTAAAAGGCAAAGATTTGATCAGCTATGATATTAGCTAACCCCAAAAGCGCTGCTAATCTGATAACAGAGATGTATTAACCTTTTGTATGATGGGACTAAAACAGGGGCAATGCAGCAGTAGGGGTTTCATGGATTGCTTGAAGTTAGAAAGAACAAGCACAGAAACCATACATAAATGTTTAAACATGGTGAGTTAAGTGGATAACCAGTATAACACATCTAAATTTGTTACAGTGGATTTTGAAGGCCTTGGGCAATGTTTGTGATTGTATTCCCCTAGAGAAGTATAAGGACATAACCCTTGGGTGACTACATGCGAGCTAGGGATGACTCTTGGTTAGAGGTTTAAAATACATTTCTGCAGGAAATCAAATTCATTCAAAGTTTGAGCAACTTTAGAAAATCTAGTTGCAAAATATGGGGTTTTTAATACACACTTTTCAAGTTATCTGGAACAGACAGAATTTGGCCGAGGGACTGCATGAAATGTCAGAAAGAGAAGGGCTACAGAATTCTGAAAACATAAGATGACTTTTATTGCAAATGTATTTTATGAAACATTATTACAAGAGGATCACAGCAAAATATAGACTGGTACAGTAAAGACTGAATCTGTTATATTTAGTGACTTCAATGATAAATTCTTCACTATTTCTATAAAAGAATCTTTAAAACAAGCTATACAGATTTGATCATAATAATTACTATAATTCTACTGAATTGCTTATAACTGAACACATAAAAAGGAGTATTGCTAGAATGGAATTACAAAGTGCAAGCTTGCCGAGCATCTCCAAAAACAAGTCAGTGCTGAATTCTGTGACTGTATTCAAGTAAAAATAGGGATTATTCCCCAAAAATTCATTTATTTTGTTTCACGTTAATTATCTGAAGATAGATTAACTTCTTTCATCTCATTATGGTGTTTTTTTAATCTTAAACTTGCTCTTGTCTTCCTTTTTTCCTTTTTTTTAAAGTAAAGCATATATTCCTATGTTTTTCAGCCTATGTGGAGTAGCTCACTTTCTGTAAAGTTTTGGTTTCCTAATCACTAGTGCTTTTCTACTTGTTCTGATATTTTCCACTGTCTTCCCCTCACACTTTTTGTCTCACAGTTCCAATCCCATGCTTATTTCCCAGTCATTCATTGTGTATCATAGAACAAATTCACAGACTGTTTCTAAGGGATTTATGGCAGAAGATTTGAAACAACAATTTATGTCACAGTGAGAAGTCCAGAAAAAAAGTCAAGGTAATCTGAAAAACATTTATATCCTGGTCTCCTATATCATGACATTAATCTTTTTAGCTATTATTAATTTTTCACAATTAACCAAAGATCTTCAGCAAACACAGATTGAGAAAATCAAAACTGTCTAATGCTGACTGCAATACAGGTGAAGTGTTCAGATACCTAATAATTTCTGTTTTATTTTCATAATACTTTTCACAGAATCACACAATGGTAGGGGTTGGAAGGGACTTTCAGAAATCATCTAGTTCAACCCCCCTGACAAAACAAGTTCACTGAGGACAGGTTGGACAAGAACGCATCCAGGAGGGTTTTGAATATCTCCAGAGAAGGAGACTCCACGACCTCTCTGGGCAGCCTCTTCCAGTGCTCTATCACCCTCAACGTAAACAAGTTTTTCCTTATGTTCAGGCAGAATTTCCCGTGTTCCAGTTTGTGCCTGTTGCCCCTTGTTCTGTCAATGGACTCCACTGAAAAGAGTCTGTCCCCATCCTCTTGACACCCAACCTTTAGATATTTATAAGTATTGATGAGATCCCCTCTTAGTTTTCTCTTCTCCAGGCTAAACAAACCCACATTTCTCAACCTTTTCTCATAACAGAGGTGGTCCATTCCCTTGACCACTTTTGTAGCTCTTATTAATGTTTCTACCATGTACATTTGATTTTAAATTCCAAAGGAAAAAGATGCATTAATAGAGTAACAAGGGGGAAAATCCATTTATAAATTATCTCAGCCAGTAGCAAGCAACAGATTAAAATCATAGCAAGATGATTAACTGCTAAATGATTGTTGCAGCAAATATACATATCTAGATAATGTAATAAACAGTGTAATTTACATTTTCATGCCAAATCATGTTTGAGCTTTATAGGTTATAACACTCTTCACTCCAAGATATATTACTCAGGTATAAAATTATTATTTATTTTTAGGATGAATGGAGAGCTAAAGTGTGCAGATTCTTCACTCTTGAATAAACAAAGCCAAAATTTCAGATATCATAAAATAATCTCATCAAGACCCTTTGGGAAACCCCCCATTCTAATTCTTCCATTGATCTTATTGCTGTAACAACTTCCAAAAATCATGTAGTTCTGAATATTTCAAGGTCTTTGTAATAATCATAAGGCCAGTTTCTCCTCTGCTAAACCATTGGCTTCCTCATTTTTAGCTATAATTAATTAGATGCCCGAACTTATTAATGGTTGCATTATCCAGACATGGAAAATAGTTATTCCCTTCAGGTCTGTTCTTCTGCTACCTACATACATTTTCTGGCTGGAAGGGAAGAACTATTTTTTTACAATGGGAGCCACAAAGCAAAAAGCTGTGCCCACCCATTAGCCACTCTGTTGATGGCATGGACTGTGGAGACATTTTCAGCTTTCCAGCCTGGGCACTGCAGACAGCGCTGACAGGTGACATGGCCTTCAGAACAGCCTCTAACAGCCAGCTCCAGCTTTTTTGTATAGTCTTCGACCATGCTTCGGACCACAGCATGACCACATGTTAAGCTGCTGGACCATCATCACATTGGGACAGGGACTGGGCCTCCTGCAGTGCCACCTATCCATCTCAAAATGGACACATTCACTCTCGTGCTGCAGTCGTTGGAGCAATCCATGTAGCAAACACCACCATGTGTGGCACTCTCACTCTGCTGGGGCAGTGAAGCACCGAAGGTTAGTTTGCACTTGCACAGCGATATTGCTCCTGCTCTGCGACTGGAAGTAGGAGGACAGCCTCTGTCTTTTTTCTTCATTACACCTCATGTCTTATGATCTATGTGATACAGGCTTATGTGTCTGATAAAGTATTCATGGTTGAGCATCTTCCCCTGTCTGCAAATTGTTGTTCAGCAGGGTCACTTATTTCTGTGTAGTGAAATGTAGAGACTTCCACTGCAGAAAAGTGCAGCTTGGTCTCCAGAACTGCCTCAGTTCTACAACCACCACATTATTTTACCAGTTCCTTTTCTCACTAGAATTTCTCACCAGCATTTCTCACCATTTTTCTCACCTTATGTCTTGAAATGTTATGTTTACTTATTCCGTTTCTTAGCTTTTATTTTGACATTCAAGGTCTTACATGCTAAATAAACCTTTTTATAGTATAGGAAGACACTTGTAAAGTTTAGACTACATGTCCGCATTCAGGTGAGGCTCCAGTTGCCTTCAAAATCCTATATGGATTCTTTCTGGATGTTGTTTAATTTTAGTGTCCTTCAATTTGGCACATATAATAATCTTTTAGAGTCAAATTACAGTTACTACTCATATACAGAATATGTTTCTATTTTTACTGTTTTTTAAGACAAGGAGAACAGTGCAAGCGAAAAGACATTTGAGTATTAAAAATTTGAAAAAAAACCCACCCCAAAATCCATTTAATCAATAAAAATCCAGATATTGTTTTCAAGTAAATGAAGAAAAAATTTCTTCATAATTACGCATTCTTAAGATAACTTATTGAGAATAAATGAAATAAATAAAATGCAGTATGTAACTGTGCAGCCACAATTTACAGTTTTAATTTACTGAAGATCGAAAGAAGCTTATCAGCTGAAAATCAATTCTGAGCTGAATTTAAGCTATTGTAACTTGAGACCCCTAAAGTATATTGAAGAAGTGCCATAAAAATGCAAATGCTTGCCTAAATAATTTATCAGATAGTTGTTTCTTTCTGTTCTTTTAAGTATGGATGTCTAAATTGGACCAAAACCTGCATTTTTATTATGCATTTTTAACAACACTTCTAAAACTTGTCTTGTACACAACCCCAGATTAGACAAACAATACATATCCTTAAATTTGCTGACTAGTTCAAAGCTTATTGTATGCACGTGTCTTTTTAGAACCAGGTCTGAAGTTTAGAGATAGCAAGTTCAGATTGCCAAACTGGGCTCAATTTGAGACATATTTACAGCAAATTATTTGTCTTTACTCTGTTGAACTTCAGGGTGAATATCGATAGGGCTGTATCCATGGTAAATGCATCTTTATAATATCTCAACAATGTGAAGGGACTGTATATTGTGACAATACTCCATGAAGAGCACATAGTGCAAGTGTGTCCCCGCCCCTGACCCTACAAGCCAAAACATACACATAGCCGAGTAATATGTCACACACCTTGGAGAGAAGGTATGTGGAGGGCAGACTACCCAGAGAGATGACACAGAAAGCTCAGAGGTTCCACTTCTCCCACTCGGGGTAGGGCTAGGTTAGTCATACAACCGATTGTCAGCACAACTTGCTGTAGAGAGCTTTCACCGCATCATTTCCTTCCACAGATGGCAATTCGGGTATGCAAGCACAGCTTTGTTGGTGATCTTGTGTCATATCTCAGCAACAGCAGCCATGTTTCATCTGTCCGCTGGTGTCGTGCAACACAAAAGCCATTCCAGCTGATATTTTATCAGGAATAGTGTTAGAAATTGTTGTAGTCACAGTAGTTGTAAATAAAATTTAAACTCAGCTCCAGTACTGAGTTAATTGCAGGCTTCCCATGGATTTCTATGACGTCAGGAAATTATTCCAAAGGGCAAGCTGTTTTGGAAGGGTCCTTAGTTATGTTTTATTGTCTTCTTATGCAATATGCCTTGCAGAAGCATAAAACTGTTTTTCAGTTTTAGCATTAACATTTAGAATTTATCATCAGAAGACTGGCTGAATAAAGATTGCTCTTTGAAAGTTTTCTTTAATACTTATTAATTGTTCAGGAGTGTAATTTTTAGTCTGTCTGGAATGACTGTATGGCAGTGGTTTATATGAGTGATGAAATGAGAGTAATGCAAGAAATCTCATGAATACTTTATGCTGTTGAGCACAGACAGGAATTTCTTATCTGCCTTTGAAAATCCTAGCTTTTTGATCAAATAGCTTGAATCATCTCTGTAACAGCAGATACTTTCTAACAATTTAGATGATAAGCTCTCCGGTGAAGAGGCAATCTTTTCATCCCACACGTGTGCAGGACCTAGCACAATGAGGCCCTAGACTTTAATTTCTGCTAAGTTCTATTCAGACTAAATAATTATTAAAATCATGTGTAGTGCTCTTCTGTGAATTTGGATAGGAAAGAATAGTAAATGTCTAACAAAAAAATAGCAATATCCTAAAAATGTTGTGTGTACTACCAAAGCCAAACCCCCTGACTTTTCTACAAGTACTATATGCTGTACAGAGGTGTTACTGACTTTGTTTTTTTGAGGGTATGCTGTACTGCTTCTAAAGGGTCACAGTGACACCAGAGAGGGACAGAAATCACTTTGCAGCTACTTGCAGCCCTCATGGGTAATGCCCACTGTAGCCAATCTCCCACCCCTATGAGGACAGCAAGTATAGGGGGCATATAATGGGGGGTACATGCAGGCTCTGTGGTAGTGAGGTGGGGTGGCACAGGTCCTTCTCATACTATCTGTGAGAAGGGAAATGTTTGGGAATGAGGGCAGAAGGCTTGGCAAGTAGCTACACTAGCAAGGTAACAACACGAAAAACTGCAAGGCGTTATGTGGTGGGTCGACATTGGCTGGACACCAGGTGCCTATTAAAACTGCTCTATCACTCCCCCTCCTCAGCTGGACAGGAGAGAGAAAATATGACAGAAGGTTTGTGGGTCAAGATAAGGACAGGGAGAGATCACTCATCAATTACTGCCACAGGCAAAACAGACTTGACTTGGGAAAATTAATTTAATTTATCAATCAAAAGTCAGAGTAGGATAGTAAGGAAAAAAGCAAATCTTAAAACACCTTCCCACACCCCTCCCTTCTTCCTGGCCTCAGCTTTGCTCCCAGCTTCTTTACCTTCTCCCCCTGTGCAGCATAAGGAGATGGAGAATGGGGGTTGCAGTCAGTTCATCACATGTTGTCTCTGCCACTTGTTCGTCCTCACTCTCTCTTAGCCTGCTCTGACCCATGAAAGATAGTCCTCCACAAATTTCTCTAACGTGGGTCCTTCTCACAAGGGTGCAGTCCTTCAGGAACAGACTGCTCCAGCGTGGTTCCCCCATGGGGTCATAAGTCCTGCCAGGAGCCTGCTCCAACATAGGTTTTTCACAGGGTTACAGCCTCTTTTGGGCACATCCACCTGCTGCAGCATGGGGTCCTCCATGGGTTAGTGGTCTACTCCACCATTAACTTCCATGAGCTGCAGTGGAGCAACCTGCTTCACCATGGTCTTCAGCATGGGCTGCAGGGGAATCTCTGCTCCCACACCTGGAGCACCTCTTCTCCCTCCTTCTTCACTGACCTTAGTGTCTGTAGAGTTGTTTCTCTCACATAATCTCACTCCTCTCTCCAGCTGCTGTTGTTCCATTGCACTTTTTTCCCCCTTCTTAAATATGTTATCCCAGAGGTGCTACCACCATCGCTGATGGGCTTGGCCTTGGCCAGTGGTGGGTCTGCCTTGGAGCCAGCTGGCATTGGCTCTATCAGACATAGGGGAAGCTTCTAGCAGCTTCTCACAGAAGCCGCCCCTGTAGCCTCCCTGCTACTAAAACCTTGTGATGCAAACCCAATGCACATTACCAAGAGCAAAGAAGAGTAATGCGTATGCAGCAGCTGGACAACCTTGACCAGTGACTACACCAACAAGACAGCAACATGCGAAATGGCAGAAATGGGAAACATTGTAGATGACCACGAGATGGTAGAGCTCAGGATCCAAAGAGGAGGGAGCAGGAATATAAGGGGTAGCAAAAAGTGGGATTGAGGTTTATCCCTGCTAGTGATTGATCCCTGAAATTTAGAGGAGTAATAAACCTGCTACTTCCAAGATACCCGTGTCTTATGTCCACAGCCAGGAGGGATCTGGTGTGTTTTTCTGTGATGAAGGAGTATTCAGAGAGGTCTTCCTAACACCAATAGAGGACCACTTGGACAGTACTACCTCACAGCACCATGTCACCTCTGCCCCTTCTAAAGGGAGACCTCCATTCATTTTTGATAGTTTCTGGTTCTAATGACAATATATGTGCATATGGGGAACCTATTTCCGGTATGTTATTTCCAGACATAACTAAAATGTCTAGCATCACAGCAATATTAGAGTTATGGTAGATATCCTTAATGACTCTTTGTTACCTAATTTCTCATTTTGTCAATGGCTGAACAAAGTACAAAAATCCTCCCAGAATCTGAGGAAAACATTTCAGATACATTTCTCAAGATTGTTATATATTCATACGTGTATGTTTAAATCTCAAACATAATAATTTTTCTTTATATTAATGTTGTTAATAATAACACACTACATTTTATAGTGCTAGTTCTATTTGCTGGTTTTGACACATTTTGGTAATAACAAAGAACTGTCATCCTAGAACATCACTAGAACTAGTACAGACAACTCTAGAAGTAGAACTAAAGATTTGCCTGTCTGTGCTCAGTACAAGAATACTGTCTGTGTTGAGTACAAAAAAATCCTTGAGGTTGTCTGAATAAATTTTTTCTGACCACCCAAATGTCATATTTTGTTTCAGAGAAGTTTTTTTGTATATTAACTCAAAACTATTTATACTGGAAAATATGTTAGGTAGCAGAACTAATAAGGGATATTTTTATAGCAGGGTTTTTTTTCCTTTCTTCCTGCAGCATTAGCACTGGAGACAGGTATGCACCTCTTCTCAAATTTTATTTAAGATTTAATTATGTTTTATGTCTTAGCTAATGACTTTTGTATATTTGTCTTCAGGAAAGTTTTGTAGAAGACTTCTTTATTTTGCATCTACCAATCTATATTACAAAATAACTTTTCTGTGGTTATTTTTAAAAAAGTTTTTGAAGTCTTAATGTTTGCCTAAGTTAAGATAGGAAATTTTCAGAATTATTTCTCTTCCACTTGCATGACTCTTCTGTCTCTGTTCTATTTCTTTTACTTTATCTCTGTCTTCCCACAGCCTATTTCAGTGATATCATTAAGTATTTTATTGTTCTGAAATAGATGCTTTTATTAACAAGTTCGTTTCAATCTACACAGTTATGCACTAATCTAGATACGTACAGTCTGGCCTCTATTCAGAAAACTAAATTTCATAGTTCCATTAAATCATACACCATTCAAATGAGACTGGAATTTTCACAGCAGCTTAATCTAGTAATATTGAAAGCTGCTAGCTGAGTGTTGGATGGGTTAACATGAGTTTTGAAAGTGTTTTCAAATATTCTTTTCTGGAGATGCATACTTCCTTTAGAATTGTGTGGATTGACTCACAGAAACTGTTAAATTTTCATTAGGAAAATGAAAACTCATTTGGAGGTTTTGCTAATTTTTAGTTCATTGGATCTTTCATTTTGAGGGTTAGAAAGCTTTAAGAGATACTATTTACATGTTACGTTGTGATGGAAGATATTATGCTAGACAATGATATAAAAAAATGAGTGTTTACAGTATAAAAATGCCCCTCATTTTAGTTTTGCAGTCTTGTATTTCTCTTGGCCTTGGGAGAGTTGTTTATATTTTACAGTGCTGTGAACAAAACCAGAATGTGTCAACAGTTTAATCATAAATACAACAATTCACATTTCTTGGTGTAAGAATTGCCAGAGATGTGTTGCGTGGCAAAAGAGAATAGTATGGTTTTGCTTCACTGCCAAGAAGAGTCCAAGAGGACATGGAGGGACAGGGGACAGTGAGCAGGTATCATTTTTAATTGGAATTCCTTGGGAAAACATTTTTTTCCCACAAAGTGATTTCATGAAGACAAGACATTTCCTGTTATTCTAGGGTGTGTCAATAACCAGCTTGTTTTAATGTTGTGAGGGTGGGTTTTTTTGCTTGGTTGGGTTTCCTGTTTGAGGGGGGAGAGCATTGCATTTTTGGGGGTTTTTTTTCTTTTCTTTTTTTCTTTCAGCAAAACCAACCAGCAATGACCAACAAAGTTTCAGGTTTTGTTTTGTGAAACATTTCTGTCTTGTAGATTTTCTTGTGTTTTAAAGAAAAAAAAAAAGAGAGAGAGAAAAAAAAGAACAGTTTTTTTACAACCTTAGAAATCCCATTTATATAAGATGCTGTATCCTGTCTCTCCAGCACATGATCAAGTATCAGGACATGGGGAGGAAACCTACAGAATCCAATTTCCAGACAATTTTTAGCCAAGTTCCTAGTCCCAAAATGTATAAACGGAATACTTCAGAAAAGTTTTTCAAAGAAATTGCAGAGAAGTTCAGCAAGCTAGAAGGAACTTATAATATTCAGTTTTTAAATGACCATGGCACTTCACCTGGTGAGAAAGAATTTTATTTTAAAAAGTCCTTTTTAATTAGATTGACATGAAATTTTGTGTGTATTGTTTGCTTGCATCCTAACATAATGAACAAAAAGCAATTTCCTTGTCATTATCATAACATAAACATGAATACATCCTTTGTATTTCTAACATCAATTTTCCCTGGGATTTTGGATTTTTGTTTTAATTTCATTATCTCTTTTAATTTCAAATTCAGGAGTAAAAAGTAATGTTTGGTTTAGATTCCACATCCAGATTAATTTCTGTAAGAATTATGCTAGTGACTTCATCTACTTAGAGATAAGTGTTTCCTTTTAATTTTGAATGAAAAATCAGACAGGAAAAATGTTTTGACAAAAAAATTATCAATTAAATATTTCTGTAGACCTTGCTGTGTCGTAAACTGTGAAGTATGTTATCATAGTATGAGTACAAATCTTAACCTTGTGATTTTTACATTGAATATACAAAATTCTCTACAGTTTAGTGGTTAATTTGAAAACCACACAGTTGGAAGTTTTGGCTGCCCCAGCAACCTCTGTACCAACATTTCTGTGCTCTTCAGCACAGACAGGATCCCCAAGACACTGACTGGACAAGGGATTATAAGGAACCTCATGAAATTTACAAAAAGTTGCATGGGGAAATGCCAACAACGCGTGGCTGAAAGCCATCTGAAGTTTCTTTTCTTTTTGTCTTGGTATCTGGAAATTAAAGCAATATTAACAAGCAAGAAATGCGTAGGGCCTTACATTACATAAAAATGACAGCTCCAGTTTATAAGTAAAAAGATGGAATTTTGAATCAGTACATTTAATTATTCATGGAATCAAAACAGGCCAGATTGATTTTTTCAATAATGTATTAACTTACCTGCATGCCAAGAAGAGGAAATGGACCATTTTGCTGTGAAGAAAGTCTATATTCAGTAAGTCTTAAATATAACCTTTTATGTTACAGAATGTATTTTAATTAGTAACTTCCGAACATATTGTGTATGTGTATTCCGTATAAGAAATGTGAAAATTAGAGGCATTCTGATATGTCAAAGTTGTTTGTTTCTTTTTTTCTTCAGTAACTGACAGCTCTAAAATTCATGAGATTGGAAACTCTACCTTACAGACTGTAGTTGTCAGATCATATTAATCAAGTTCACTAATGTAAAACTGTACATTAATAATGTCACATTTGAGATTTATTTTTAGATCATCATATGGTAATATAGAAAAAGAAAATAATCTCTTGGATTATCTGTAGATCTACTTCTGGACTACTTGAGTCTTTTTAAGAGACAAGTTGTACAAAAAAACTCTAGATCCTGATATCCCAAGTATCCTAAGCCAATTCTTGCATCCATCAAAGCAAAAACAGTTTAATGCAGTGGAATTTATAGAAACATGGCATACACCTTTAATTTTAATTCCTTATTCTTGAACTTTATGTGAGTTTTCACAGTCTGCTACAAAAATCTAATGTGATGTAAGAGCCTCCTTCTCTTTATGTGCCCTAGGAGACTACAGGTGCGTTAAGACTGTGTTTGCCGTAGATAAACCTGTTTGTTATGGTTTGAGAGGACTCCATTCATTTCAGGGAGTTTAAGCCTAGATTAGGCAGGTAGAACAGATTAGGGGTAGATCAGCTACCTCATTTCATCTGAAGCTGGTTGACTAGGTTACTTCCGTGGTTATTACACAAGAACACATGGTCGTCTCATGTAAAAATAGGTGCTCCTTTTAGCTGGGATAATTTTTAATTTGAATTTTCTTTTTGCAGTACTAACTATAGTGAGCAAAATTTCAGTTTATTTAAATTAAGCAAGAGATCTATCTTCTTCCTGTTCACAATTTCCTGAGATAAGAGAAAACACAGTTCTTCAGGGTCTAGTTATTTTCTTTGTTTTATTATTCATGAAAATGTTGTGATATAAGTAGCCTAGTTTGAAGAAATCTATTCTGATTCTAGATCTAAGATTCCCCACTATCATTGTTTTTATTTAAATTATTTTTATTTGCTGTATTGCAATTAGACTTCTTGTTAAAAAAAGATATGTCTGTGCTGCCAGCCTGGTACTAAGGCCTGACAAATTTACAGGTATCCCAATAGTCAAGATCCCTATAGATCTTGAGATATTCAGGAAAATGTAGGATTTATAAAAAAAGCTGAATTATTCTTTTTTCTGTCTCTTTCCAGAATGCTCACTCTGATGTTACAGTTTTCCCAAATGCTACAACCTCAAGCCATTCCTTTAGAATAAGAAATGTGTTACATTAAGGTTCCTTGGAAGAGATTTCTGACAGTATCACCTTGTTTCTATGGCAGAATTCCAGTCTCTTTTAATTATGTGTCAGAAGGGACATATGTTGATCTTCACTTATTCTCTGTGTGACAAATGTCTGATCTTATCAGAGAAACCCAAAGTGCACAGTTTTAGGACATCATATATGAGTGTCATAATTCTGGAAGCCATCCTACACATTTGCACATGAGGAAATAAGAAACAGAAAACTGAAGCTCTTGATGTGTTCTGTAATGTTGTGATTTTAATCACTGTAATTATATAATAGAAACTATTATTTTCTGTTATTTAAAAAAATAAAAGTCAATGTTGTTCTTGAGGAAGAAAGTTAAATGCCATTAAAAATTTAGAAGACCTCTGCACAAGGAAAAATAACCTATTACTGATCAAACAAACAAAAAAAAATTAGTACAAACATTGGTATTTAATTTATCTATTTCTAAAAATAGTGATAATAATGTCTTTGTACCTATAATCTATCTGGCTATATAGTTTAGCTCATAGTTTATCTACTGTTAAGTGTCTTGTTGGTTTTATTTGTTCAGAAAATATTTTAAAACCTTATTGTAAGTTGTATGATACCTTTTCATAAATAAATGATTATCTGAAATGTTTCTAGACAGTTTATAATGTTTAATCTCTTAGATGAATTGTCAGTGACCTTCACACATGGTTTATTTTTCTGCACTTCAGCTAAAAATCAAAATGTCAAATTCTGGAGTAACTTCGGAGTTACTTCAGTCAGAGAATGTTAAGAAGCTGAATTGATTTATTTATAAACTACGGAAATATTGTTCATCAGAATGAGGAGTTATTTTGTCAACCATACACAGATTTATATTTTTCTAAGTTATTTTTAGCCTTTAATAATTTTCTAAATGAACTTATTCTCAACAGCCCAAAAACAAGGTTGCATTTCAAATGTGCTGAAAAAAAGAAAACAGTATAGTATATGCAAGTTCTTGAGTTCTGTACTGTCAGTACAATTAATACTGTCTTCAGTCTGCTGTACGTTACTTACCGGTGCTAAGAAAAATGATGCCTTTAAAACTTTTGTCACCACATATACATAAATTGTCAATTTGAGGCCGTAGCTCTCTAGAGATTTAGATCAGCTACAACTCTACCCATATTTTGTCTACCCATATTTTGTCTAAATAGACTTATGACAAACATAGAAATTTTCCAAGGCCTAGTTCAACTCAAATGATCATTAAATACATACCTCCTATTAAAAAACACTTGCAAGTTCTCCATCTGCTTTTTTTAACTCATATAGTCTGGTATTCACATGAAGTAAACCCCTTCATGGATGTTCGAATACACAGTATCAAAGCCCTATTGTTTTTTAAATTAAGTCATCCAACTGGGTCTAAACACATAGATAGCCACTGCATGAATAGTTTGTCTGGGCGAGAAAAGTAGCTAAGAATCAAGTGCTTAATCTTAGCCTTTGATTCAGAGAAAGAAGACCATTCTTATTCAAAGACATGCATTTCATGAACTCCATGACATGCATTCCTTCTCATTTTTCATTTTACTCTCTTCCCACCTTTTATTTCATTCCAGCACATATTTTCATCCCTCCTCGCTCAGGCACTGTGTCCATTTCACTCCATGTCTGAATTTCACACAGCATTTATTGTCTCTACCTGTCTGCTTCCAGCAGTATCTGGAGTGTCGCTAAGACAGTATTTACTACTAAGGTAGAGAAATGATAGTGATTACAGAGCACTTTGGAGAGAGTCGATGTCTACTCATTAACATGATGATAAGCTTCACATTAAAAAAAAAAAGAAATTAAAATCACAGGATATTTCTAAAGAGTCTTCAGTCATATCTAGGTGGTTTATTCACGATGACCTGCAGTCAGCCTGTACTCTGAAACGGCTCTAATCCTGCAGGATTTGTTAGCTCATACATGTCACTGTACTTCTCTTTCAAGGACCAGCAGAGCAATTCTGCCGCTTCCCAGCTGCACACAGAAGTGAGGATGTTCCTGGCTCTCAACTACCTCCAGACAGCTTGTATCTGTCTTACATTTTCAAGCGCTCTCACCTGAGAGGGTATATCTTGGGCAGTGGTGTTGAGTTGGCTTCACGCTGTGTCCATCAGGCTGGATGCCATCAAGCTGGATGCCTTGCCACACTATTGTGTGCCCCAGCAGTGATACTCTTGGAAGCAAGCACTAGGGAGCATGAGTCATGAACATTGACATGACTCTGCAGGATCCGGGTTGCATCCAGCAAGACAGGTGCCAAGCTGCTTCTAAATGTCAGATGTTTGTCCTCTAATTACTTCGAGACTTACTACTCTGTACTCTGTACTGTGCTCCCTAACATGTCCCATAGTGTCAGTAATATCCAAATTCATTCATTCATATTCTGAGATTCCACTATGTTTAATACCTGAGAGATCTATAACATTCATTTTGGAGTGAACAATTTGAGTTGTTCATCTCCTCAGACCCTTTGGTTTTTGGATTGGTCTACTGATGTCTTTGCAGAAGAACATTATGATTCCTCAACAATTACTAATCAAGGCCAATTAGAAATACATTTTTGTGGCCACATACCTAATGTGAAGAGTCACAGCTACAGAATGTTGATTATTGAGTCACTTTTAAGTGTAATGAGTGACATTTCCTTTCTAAGAGTGCTATTTTTGTCTTGTATTTTTCCCTACCCATCTTTTGTTAATATTGTTTCCAAAGTTTGCATTTTTGTTATTAGAAAACCAATGTTACTGGATTTTTCAAGATAAATTTATTCAAGACTTTAGCTTCAAAATCCACCCTATGACCTAATACAGTGATTCCAAATGTTTTAACCCATTATCATTCCTAGTTCATTATCCAGAATGCTATGCTTATTAGTAAGCTAGTTAATAAACCTTTGCTTTTCAAGTTGCACTATTTCTGAAAAGATAGATTGATTTAAAAATTTGATAGATTTTTTTACTTACTGATGATTCTTCACTTTTACCGATTTCTGTTGTAAGTGATTGTGGGGGTTGTCCTTGGCTGGCTGCCAGATGCTCACCCAGCTGCTCTCACACTCCCCCTCCCCAACAGGACACAGGGGGAGAAAAAAAGATGGAGAAATCCATGGGCCAAGATAAAGAGAAGAACATCACTTGCCAGTTACCTCCATGGGCAAAACAGACTCAACTTGGGGAAAAATAATTTGATGTATTGCCAATTAAAGTAGATTTAGGTGGTGAGAAGCAAAGACAAATTAAAACAGCACCTTCCTTCTTCCTCCCTTTTCCCAGGCTCAGCTTCACTTCTTCATCCCAAATTCCTCTACCTCCCTAACCCTGAGAGGTGCAGGGTGATGGGGAATGTGGGGTTGTGGTCAGACCATGACAGCTCCTCTCTACCTCTCCTTCCTCCTCACACTTTTCCCCAGTTCCTTCATGACATATCCACCTGCTCTGGTGTGGAGTCCTCCACTGGCTGCAGACACACTACCTGCTTCACCATGGTCTCCTCCAGGGGCTGCAGGAAAATCCCTGCTCCAGCACCTGGAAAACCTCTTTCTTTCCTCCTTCTCTCACCTTGGTGAAGAACCCTCAGCCCCAGCTGTTGGGCAGCATTTTGCCCTTTCTGACACAGGCTTTCCCCGTGGCGCCACCATGGTGGCTGCGGGGCTCAGCCGTGCCCTGCGGTGGGTCGGTTGGAGCCGGCTGGAGCCGGCTGTGTCCAGCTCGGGGCAGCCCCAGTTGCTCCACACAGAGGCTGCCTGGCAGCTTCCCCTGACAGCCCCTGACAAGTAAAGTAGAAAGCAGCATCTATCTCTCTCTCTATATATATATATATATAATAAAATCAGTCATTTGAGGAGAAAGGCAGTTTCACCACTTAGGGAAGATATGTCTAAGAAGTGTTACACAGAATTGGATGAGGACCTGACCAGGACGAACGAGACTCTTTCCCAGTGTTTGAAGTTTGACTGTGAATTAACAGTCATGACAGGCTGGTGTTATGTTACCAATCATCTGTCCAGCAGTATAATTTTCTAATTCAGTTGTTTTTCATGTGGTACTGAAAAGAAACAAAATTTACTTCAACTCCACTTAAATTTGGGAAAATTACAGTCAGAAGAACCCTGTAGGAAAATGACTGAGCAACATTTACCAGTTCAAAGTTCTGTGCCCATCTTAAAAATCATACACAGATGGAAGGGAAAGTGACCTCAGGAGGTCATATAGCCCTGTTTCCTGTACATCAGCCAGGCCATGGGTGTCTGACTAACCTGGAGGGCCTCCAGTGGTGGAGGGCTGCCTGACAAGTTTCCATACTGTGACCTCCAGCTGAAAGGAGAAGTGTCCCTTCTCTTATGGTGGCACAGTGCCACCCATGAAGCTGCAAGAGGCTGCCCTCATCAGCTCATTGCCTTTGCCACAAGCTAACATGTCATATTCAAGGTTCATTCTGAGAGTAAACTATTTTTCCTACTTACAAATCATCCGATTCCGATTTGGAAGAGTCACTACAGCTACAGTATCTTGTCAATTACACTCTAATTTTTCTAAGAGTTAAAGGACTGTGCCTTGTATTTCATTAATAAACAGACACTAAGGACAAACAAGGTGTAAGTGACTTGGGAATTTGACTTAATGGAGTGATATTTTACTGTGGTTGTAGCCTTTGTATGAAATTAATGTCCACCTAGGAAGAAAAAAACTGTACAGACATCTAGTGACCTCTAGTCAAGCACTGACTAAGTGTTAGTGTTCATATGATATGAACAAGTTAGAGATTTTCCATCTGCAAAATTCAGAGCAGAATTACTTAACATAATTCAAGCACAATATTCTCCACTTTTATTTATCTATTTGTTGTTTCTCTTTGCTGTGTACTTTGTCCACTCTTTTTCTTGTCAGGCTGATAAATTGGATCTTGATTTCCTCTCTCCACCCTCATTTGAACCAGTTCCAAATGAATAAATCCCTAATCAGGCACCAACTATCAGCAGATTGATGTTCCTGCAACAGCCTACAAAGAATAAAGTTCCTAGTCAAGGAATTACAGAAAGGTCTAACACAACCATATACCAAAAGTAACATTGCTTACATTGTCTGGTCTGAAAGCTGATTGTGCTCGACATGAATAGAGGGTAGTTGGCCAGAATTATAATGAAATATTTTAGTATAAATAAAGTTGCAATGGTTCTGTTATGGTACACTGAGATTACATAATTGTTCTGACACATAGCAGAACAAATAAAATAGTAAAGTTTCTTTGGCTACTGGGAAAGTCCAACTCACAAATGCACACACCTGAATAACACTATTAGAATGCTTATCAGGAAAATATAACATGTCAGTTTGAGTAAAGTCTCCATTGTATTTTACAGCATGCATTTCTTTCTCCCTTTGACAGAAGATGATTTATGGATTGCAAATATGAATTCACACATTTTCTCATTGCATACTAGTAACAGGGTTGTCATGGTTTAGCCCCAGCTGGGAGCTAGGACCACACAACCACTCACTCAGTCCCCCCAGTTCAGATGGGGGAGAGAATGGGAAAAGTAAGAGTGAGAGTGAGAAAAAACTCATGGGTTGAGATAAAGACAGTTTAATAGGTAGAGCAAAAGCCGTGCACACAGGCAAAGCAAAACAAGGAATTCATTCACTGCTTCCCAGTGGCAGGCAGGTGTGCAGCCATCTCCAGAAAAGCACATCTCCATCACGCGTAATGGTTACTTGGGAAGACAAATGCCATCACTTCAAATGTCTCCTCCTCCTTCTCCTTCCCCCAACTTTATATACTGAGCAATGACATCACATGGTGTGGAATATCCCTTTGGTCAGTTGGCATCAGCTCTCCCGGCTGTGTCCCCTCCCAACTTCTTGTGCCCTCCCAGCCTGCTCACTGGCAGGGCTGTGTAAGGAGCAGAAAAGTCCTTGAGAGCTTAGCAACAACTAAAAACACCAGTGTGGTATCAAAAGTATTTCTCACCCCAAATCCAAAACATAGCACTATACCAGCTGCTAGTTAAACAGTTAACTCTATCAAAACTGAAACCACAACAGGAGTATATAAAGGTGGCAATAAGATGAAAACGAGCTCATAATAACAGAGTAACTTGCAGGTCATGTAGATAATTATTAAAGAGGTTAATCTTGAATTTTTAATGTAAAAACTGCTGCAAGCCCAAACAGTGACATTGCTACGCTACTAAGAAACTTCATAAGGTTACAATCATTTCAGCATGCACATTGTATGTATTGTTTAAGAATGAACTAAGTTCTTCCATTATGGATTATAATGCTTCTCAGTAAAGCGAGACCAAGATGATTGTTGATCTTTGCTTGACTGAGTTAAAGAAAGTAAATCTGATAATGATTTGCTGAAATTATCCCCTGAAGGTACGCTGGTGTACTGCTTGCCCATTGGTAGCTCATATTGCCTCAGTGCTCTAGAAGTTTTTATGGCTAATGATATAGCAAAGTTGTAGCTAAACTTATATTTATGTGAAGACCGTCACTGTTATATATTATTATAATCATTTGGCATATGTATGAGATATAAGTACATTGGATAAAAAATATGTGCTTATTTTATTACAACTATTGGAACATAAATTGTGCACAAACTAGCTCACATCTTGGTTAATGGTAGTGTTATTGCACAGTGTAACACAATGAATAGAAGATGATAAGGGTCAATAGAAATCTATGGCATTTCAGTGCCACTCATCATAGCAATATTTGGCAGGGTTCCTTTCATATTATTTCACATGCTCTGTGCCTTTGCACATTACAACACCTGACACATTCTATGCTCTTAATCCAGTGAGAGAGGTAAGGTAGAGTTGAAAGAATAGGAATTCATTATCCCTTAATTGTTAGCAACGGTAATTAAAAATTTAAAATATTAGGACTAGTATGCAGACTACCTCTTAATATAGCTTGTTGGAAGTAAAAGTTTGTGAGGATTTCTACAGAAATGTAAATGTCCTCTGGAAAAAAAAAAAGTGAAAAATGAAGATTTTTTGGGGAAAAGTGATTGTTTGCTGAAAAGATCTAAAATGTGTTTAATAGTCAATAAGTGTGTATGTTTGAGGAGCTGGCTGTAAGAATGAGATTGAATATAGGGCAATGACATGTAGTTGTGGGAAAATAATGACCTCCCAAAGTGCCAGAAAAACTTCAATAGTCACAAGGAAGAGCACAAGTAGCATAAAAGAAAAGCAACAAACAACAAAACCTTTGGTAAAAAAAGTAGAATTTTTCTATTGTTGATCTAAATTGGATCTTCTAGTGTTCCTCAGCAGTAGGAATAGATACTTGAAAATAAAAAATGAGTGCACCACAGCCAGGATAAAGAGTGAAAATAATACGTCTCAAATGTCTTTTAATACCAACCCAATTAAAAATTCACTGTGAATTGCAGTAACAAAAACTGATGAGGTTGACAGTTCTTTATCAAAATCACCAAATCTGATAAAATTTGCAACAGGTAAATAATTTCTTTAAAAACAGCTAAAAATGGCTTTGTTAAAAAAAAAAATTTCAGTACACTGCTCACAAGAGTATAACGACCCCTGTAGTAAAACATTGAAGGCAGTATTATTGTATAAGAATTTAAAAGGAAGGATTTCTTTCTCTTGATGTACCACTCAAGAGTTTTTAAAGTATAATTTTCCTCAGTCTTATTAATTATTTTCAGATGTCTTCAGAGGACAAAGCAATTATAATAATAGATGGTGTAATTACACGTTCAGTGACTATATAATAAGGTTGCAGCTTAGACAAATTTGAGCTATATACAGTTTCTACTGTATGAAGGCTATTAAATTAAGTTGTTCTTCTGCTGGAAATTCTTTTTCGTAATTTGATGATTACAAATGTTTAAAATGCTCAGATAAGAATTCATCCTAAGCTATATTGATTATTGATCTTGATATTAATACCAATAGGATATTGGAATCTTTT
The DNA here is from genome assembly GCA_017639485.1 of Pluvialis apricaria. Lineage (NCBI taxonomy): Eukaryota > Metazoa > Chordata > Aves > Charadriiformes > Charadriidae > Pluvialis > Pluvialis apricaria. The sequence goes on from CM030007.1 coordinate 108,831,992, forward strand.
ATTGTATAATATTTGTTACATATTCTTTTTAAGGTTGCATCCATGATTCTAACGTTACAGTGATCTTTGTATTCATTGTACATAACCACTAAGACTTGTAAAAAAAGTAGTAATCAGTCAACTCTGCTCCAAAAAACTATGCATCAGGGTCTACATAAATAAAAAAAAAAAATGGTAATAGCAGGTCACAACATTAAAAATAAACCCAGAGAAATATTCCAAAACCAGTTGTCATCTTTGATAAATCTGCATGTCTGTAAGCAAAAGTTCTGTTGGGTGTATGTGTTTATTGTATTTAAACAACACACTAATAGCAGTTTATTGGCTGTGCAAAACAAAGGACAACTATTTTATTCTGGCAAAAATACATAAATGTGTAAATAAATTAAAATAATGATTCCCAGACCTTTAGGGATGAGTTTTTATACTGTCCTAATTTTTGTATTCAGGCTCTGAAATACAAAAACGTCTCAAATACCAATATAGTGCACAAGCAGTAGATAAGTAGACCCTCAAATACGCTTTTGTAATTATGAGGTTCAGTTTGCAATCATTTTGTTAATAACAAAATGCCTTTCCTTTCACTTAATTTGAATCTCTAAAAGTGACAACAAAAAATGTGCTCAATGGAAAGCATTCTTCCTCTGTAGACTAACTATAACCCTTATGAAGTGCCTTATAATTTTAACTAGAGTGTTGTTTATGTGCAATTTGCTGTGCTTTAATGCAGCAATATGGACATGTCTTCCAGTTTCATTTCTCCTCCAGTTTCATTTGTCATGTTATGAGTTTTTATTGCAATACAGAAAATAAAGTGTGGCTGAGAGTTGCAAATGCTTTTGAATATGAAACACACCTACAACGCCAACATAGCCATTGAAAGAAGGATAATACGCTAGGGCATGGTCAATGCTGTCAGCCGAAGCTTTAAAAAAATGGTTGATAAAATAAGACTGGTATTTAGAAAGCAAGAAATAATTCAGTGGAAAAGATGGATTGCCTTATTTTATCAATATTGGAAACATGACACTGAAACTTTCTGTGGCAAAATGGACTCAAAGTAACAAAGCTGAACCTCCTTCTTGGGCTACAAAACACTCCACCTTTTCACCCTTTTATTTTTTAATGAAAATAAAAATGCTGTGAGTGCATATTAGATATTGATTACTGAAATAGTTCAGGTTAAGATGTTTTATTTGCTGCTAGAACAGCAAATTCAGGATTTTTTATTTCTCTAAAATTGTCTAGGTTAAGGTGGACTGTCTGGTCCTGAAGCATCTTGCCAACTTGTACTAATCCATTACCTGTCTCCAACAAAAAAGAAAACCCTAATTCATTTTCTTGTTCCCATTCTTTTAGAGCCAGAGAATGTGAGATATTGAACAACCAGCACTCTTACTAAAGTCCCTAGAAGTAAAATACCTCGACTGTAGCTTTTAAGAATGGGTCAGTTGTATTATTTCATTGAAATTGCGCAACCTACTTGGCATTTAAAAATACTACAGCTCTTAATGATTGCTTTTGTGCGGTTTTATTTTCCTTCAAGATGTGTTTTAAATATCTTGTATGTGCCACCATTTGTTTTGCACTGTAATGTAAGATCTACAAAGTAGACAGCAGAGTATTCTGAGTCATTTCCTCATTGAAAACAACTGCTTTTCACTTGCTTCATTAATCCAACAGGGAAAAAGGGAAACAGAATTAATATAAACAATGAGACGGCACTCTAAGATGTAAAATTAGGAGTGAAGAGCTACTTGTAAATCCCCTTCTCCCAGAATGATCCTGGGTTTTGAATGAGAAAGACAAGTATTACAGTCTTTGCACCAGATGATAAAGGCAGTAATGACTGATTGGTACAGGTGCAAACAGCAGTAGACTTAGAAGGGGACTTTATGGTGTCAGAGACAGATATTCTTGACAATCTAGAAGAATGCTTGAGCTTGCAAAGTCTCTGCTGTCCTTCATAGGGTTTACTGGAATGGGGTTTACCTCCTGTTTGTCTGCATCTCATACCCATGTGACTTGTGGTGACTAAGAGAAGATCCTTCACTTCAGCTCTTCACCACATTCTTATAAAGATCTTTGTTTAAGTAAAAGGGATTGCAGGTATTGGTATTAATCCTGGGGTATGAAGTACCGACCAGTCTGCCTCACCTCCATGCTCTTAGGATCATGGAGCAGATCCTCCTGGAAGATGTGTCCAAACATATGGAAGACTGGGAGTTGATTAGAGACGGCCAACATGGCTTCACCAGAGCAAATCATGCCTGACTAATCCAGTGGCCTTCTATGACTGCATTAGCAAATGAGGGAAGAGCTGTCGATATCATCTTCCTTGACTTCTGTAAGACCTTTGATATAGTCCCACACAGCATTCTTGCTGCTAAATTGGAGACATATGGGATTGATGTATGAACTGCTAGATGGATAAGGGATTGGCTGGATGGTCGCATCTGAAGACTGATAGTCAGTGGCTCAATGTCCAAGTGGAAACCAGTAACAAGTGATGTCGCTTAAGAGTCTATACTGGGACTAACACTATTTAATATCTTCATCAGTAGACAGCGGGACTGAGTACATGCTCAGCAGCTTTGCGGATGACACCAAGCTGAGTGATGCAGTTGATTTGCTAGAGGGAAGGGATGACATGCAGATGGAGCCTGATGGGCTTGAGGAGTGTGCCTGTGCAAACCTCATGAAGTTGAACAAGACTAAGTATAAGGTCCTGCACCTGGGTCGGGGCAAGCCCCAGTATCAATGCAGGCTCAGGGATGAATGGGTTGAGAGTAGCTCTGTGAAGGACTCGGGGATACTGGTGTACAAAAAATTGGACATGAGCTGATAATGTGGAGCTCAGAGAGCCAATTGTATCCTGGGCTGCATCAAAAGAAGCGTGGCCAGCAGGCTGAGGGAGGTGATTCTTCCCATCTACTCCACTCTCACGAGACCCCAGCTGGGGTCCAGCTCTGGGGTCTCCAGCACAAGAAAGACATGGAATTGTAAGAGAAGGTCCAGAGGAGGGTCACAAAAATGGTGAGAAGGTTAGAACACTTCTCCAAGGAAGAAAGGCTGAGACAGCTGGAATTGTTCGGTCCAGAGAAGAGAAAGCCCTGGGGAGACCTTTCAATATTTAAAAGGGGGTTATAAGAAAGATGGAGAAAGACTTTTTACCAAAGCATGTAGTGACAGGACAAGGGGCAATGGTTTTAAACTGAAGATTTAGAACTGGTAGATTTAGACTGGACAGTAGGAAGAAATTTTTTATGGTGAAGATGGTGAGACACTGAAACACTTTTCCCTGAGAAGTGACCCCTCCCTGGACGCATTCAACGTCAGGTTGGATGAAGCTTTGAGCAACCTCATCTAGTTCTAACTAAATCATCTGGAACTAAATCATCTGGAACTAAATCATCTTTGAGGATCACTTCCAACCCAAAACATTCTACAATTCTATGAATGAGTGTTAGGAAGTAGAGGCTTTTTGCTTTCCTTTTCACAGAAGAATTAAGTGGAATAGTTTCTTACCTGAGAAAATTTTTAAAACTCAATTTCCAGCTTCTGCTCACTGTGAAGCACCCTGCCCTGTCCCAGTCTGATTCCTCTAACACTGCCGTTCCTTTGACTAAAATGGTATCTGTTTTCTGGACATCTTAACTGTTCTCTGGGGAGAACAAGTCCCTCACTTGGCCAGCAAGGGCTCCTGATACCTATTGTGAGCAGTGAAGGTGAGGAGGCCGAATTCATGAAGAAAGTCGAGACCAGCTCATATTGCACAAGTCACTTTCTTGACGTATCTCACAAAAAGTCACCTCATGAGATTTTTTCTCAAGTATTGTGGGCAGAATCCATTTTCCTATTTATAACTCATTGCAAGATGGTGTATTTCACTCATGTGCTAAGGGTGTATCCTAGAAGGAGGTTTTACAGTGCATCGGTGCTGAAGAATGCCACAATGCTTAGTTGAAGAAGGATATGTGTCCGTGTGTCTGTCTGTGTAGATCTGCAAGGGCAAAAGTAATAAGTAATAAAACTATAAAAGCTGCTGCTTGATTTCACAAATTCTTATCTATTTTGTGTCCCTCACACTGATTTTCGACCCCTATTTTAACATGAAATCTTCCAGAGTTTTGTCTTACCTTCATAACAAGTGGAAGGGGTGCAAAGAGTGTAAATAAGAAATACACATAAGAGCTAGATTTATAATGATGAGATGAGCTTAGCTACTTTATTTGGAAAAGTGCTAGGAAAAGATGTCATATCTGACACATTATGCATCAGTAGACGTGTTGATTGGTGCAAATTTCAAGTAAGACTGATTTTTATTTTTTGCATTATCTCAGATTATAACTGTATTTTTACAGACATAAATCACTGAATCTATCTCCATACAAAATCTTCAGGAATTTTGCTTCAGTAAGCCTCGTCGGATAAGACTAGTTATGGATATGATTAAAAAGCTGAGGGGCTAACAGGTCAAGCATTTCTTACATTCTACTTCTTACAAATGAATGCCTTTTACAATACTTGTTTTTTGACAGGATTATTTTTTTAATTGAAATAACTTTACAACTTTTCACAAAAGTCTCATAATGAGGACTACTAGATGATTAACATGAAAGTTTTAATAAACAAATATATTTTAATGTGATGTGTAGGATGCCAGTTGCCCTAAAGTATTTTCATGGATAACAGTTGTTTCTTTCTGCCAGCAAAATGAGCTTCACATTTGTGTACATTTTAGAGGTCTCAGTATCACTTTAACCTATTGACATTCACAACTAGTAACAGGAGTGTTGGGTAAAAAAACCACACTGACGAAACTACGAGAATGTGGGAATTCAGTCTGTTTTACAACAACTCAAACTTATTACAGAATCACAGAATGGTCAGGGTTGGAAGGGACCTCTGGAGATCATCTAGTCCAACCCCCCTGCCACAGCAGGGACACCTACAACACGTTGCACAGGACGGCGTCCAGGCGGGTTTTGAATGTCTCCAGTGTGGGAGACTCCACCACCTCTCTGGGCAGCCTGTGCCAGTGCTCTGCCACCCTCAAAGGAAAGAAGTTCCTCCTCATGTTAAGATGGAACTTCCTGTGCTCAAGTTTGTGCCCGTTACCTCTAGTCCTATCACTGGGCACCACAGGAAAAAGACTCTTCTCATCTGCCTGGCACCCTCCCCTTAAGTATCATAGAATCATAGAATGGTTTAGGTTGGAAAGGACCTTGAAGATCACTGAGTTCCAACCTCCCTGACATGGGCAGGGACACCTCCCACTAGACCAGGTTGCTCAAAGCCCCATCCAGCCTGGCCTTGAACACCTCCAGGGATGGAGCTTCCACATCTTTCTCTGGGCAAGCTGGGCCAGTGTCTCACCACCCTCAGAGTGAAAAATTTCTTCCTAATATCTAATCTAAATCTATCCTATTCCAGTTTGAAGCCATTCCCCCTTGTCCTATCACTACATGCCCTTGTAAAAAGTCCTTCCCCAGCTCTCCTGTAGGCCCTCTTTAGGTACCAGAAAGCTGCTATAAGGTTTCCCCATAGCCTTCTCTTCTCCAGGCTGAACAACCCCAACTCTATCAGGCTGTCACAGTATCACAGTATCACAGTATAGTCAGGATTGGAAGGGACCTCTGGAGATCATCTAAGTCCAACCCCGCTGCCACAGCAGGGACACCTACAGCACATTGCACAGGACGGCGTCCAGGCGGGTTTTGAATGTCTCCAGTGTGGGAGATTCCACCACCGCTCTGGGCAGCCTGTGCCAGTGCTCTGCCACCCTCAAAGGAAAGAAGTTCCTCCTCATGTTAAGATGGAACTTCCTGTGCTCCAGTTTGTGCCCATTACCTCTAGTCCTATCACTGGGCACAACTGAAAAAAGACTCTTCTCATCTACCTGGCACCCTCCCTTTAAGTATTTATAAGTATTTATAAGTATTTATAAGTATTTATAAGATCCCCCCTGAGTCTTCTTTTTTCTAGACTAAAACGACCCAAGTCCCTGAGCCTTTCCTCATAAGAAAGATGTTCCAGTCCCCTAATCATCTTGGTAGCCCTTTGCTGGACTCTCTCCAGCAGTTCCCTGTCCTTCTTGAACCGGGGAGCCCAGAACTGGACACAGTACTCCAGATGCGGCCTCACCAGGGCAGAGTAGAGGGAGAGGATGACCTCCCTCGACCTGCTGGCCACACTCTTCTTGATGCACCCCAGGATGCCATTGGCCTTCTTGGCCACCAGGGCACATTGCTGGCTCATGGTCATCCTGTTGTCCACCAGGACCCCCAGGTCCCTTTCCACAGAGCTGCTCTCCAGGAGGTCAGCCCCCAACCTGTACTGATGCATGGGGTTATTGCTCCCCAGATGCAGTACGCTACACTTGCCCTTGTTGAATTTTATAAGGTTTCTCTTCGCCCAACTCTCCAGCCTGTCCAGGTCACGCTGTATGGCAGCACAGCCTTCCTGCGTGTCAGCCACCCCTCCCAGTTTTGTGTCATCAGCAAACTTGCTGATGGTACACTCTATCCCTTCATCCAGGTCATTGATGAATATATTGACCAGGACTGGACCCAGTACTGACCCCTGAGGGACACCACTTGTTACTGGCCTCCAAGGATTACATTGGAGCTTTGGATTACATTGTTCAAAGAAAATTGAGAAATGTAAATAAATAAACGTGACAATAAGAAATAAATTAATTAAAAAGTATTTGACAGTAAACCAATTTAGACAACATAATTTGGAACCATTACCCAACATAATTGACATGAAGGATAGGTGGTGTCAAAGATAGAGAATATCATGAGGATTTTTCCTCATGTAGTAGTTTCTTGAAGTAGTAATATTGTTAGTATACATTAAGTGGGAACTTATTTTATTTACATTTTTTGTGTTATGTAAAAGCAGTACAACAAAGTCCTTAAAAAGCACAGCGTGAGAAGGAGTAGTTAACACTTTCATTAATCACCATACAAATTTTAACTTAAAGATATTATGAAAAAATAATCTTTAAAATATCATTTTGCATAAAATAGTTGAAAATATCAGGCACTTAAATCCTATGTATGACAATACTGAATTAATGCGACTGCACATCTTATGGGTTCAGAAACATAAGTTCTAGTTTTGCTGTGCATCATTCTCAGAGTCTAGCCCTACTTTATCACATCTAAGTTGAGATCTGTTAGTCAAAGCCCAATTAACTGAACCTGATGATGACAACATTGTTTCCTTGCATGCTAGTGAACATGTCACACTGACCTTCGGGCAGGCCACAGGGAACACACTGTATGTATGGAGCCAAGAATTCCCTCTTAGTCCAAGTAACGTTTCAGCTCTCTCTAGCAGTCCTTTGTATTCCATTAAGAAAAGCTTTGGTAACAACACAGTTAAAATCACTACCAAGTCCCAGCAAACCTTCCCAGTACCTATATGTTGTCTCTGGTGCTGTGGTCCAGTGTTCCCATGACCTGAGGCTGAGGCTGATGCATCCATTTCCTACAGAAAGACCTGGTAGGGATGAGGACATCATCCCCATGGCCAACATCCCCAGCTCTCACTGGAAGGAACGTGATGCTGGAGGTGGGGGTGTCTCCCTCCTCAGTCCTGGGGTCCTTTGGGCTTTCTTTTCATACATTTTCCTTTCGTTTCATACATCCCTGCCTGCTCCCTTTCCTCTTGCTCCAAGGAAAGGGGTGAAAGCTGCCCAAACCCTCAAATATCCAGCAGGGACTGCCTGGGGCTGTGAGTCCCTTCCCCAGGGGCAGTCACAGAGCTGGAGCTCAGACAGGCTGGGCAACGGGCACTGGGCTGCGGGGTGACTGGGAAACACAGCTCAGCCCCGCTCAGGCCAAGGGCAGCCCAACCACCCCTGGGACCTGGCACAGACTGATGCCTGCCCCCAGCAGTGGTAAATACAATCATATTTACTGGGATAAAACTATCAAAGCTGATATGACTTAACCTAATTAGACTTAGCATTATCTTTTATCTATGGAATTACTGAAGTAAAAATATTTGCAATTATCAACGGTATGTGTTTAGCTTGTTATAAATGATTTTAATTAGTCCAAACATTTGAAAATTTATAAAGCTTTTGATTAATGGCAAAAATTGAATATCTATTTTTACATTTCTGTTGAGAGGAAGCTAGAAGATCAATTTGCATATTCATATAGACTTGCAGCTTCACAACCTCATTTAAATTTTTACTCAGAAATTACAGGTTGACCCCTATTTATTTATTTCAAAGCATGTTTGAGGATGATGGTAAGAAGAGGGGAAAGGTACAAAACTGAAGCATCCATATGGTGAAAGATGGATTTATTATTGATTACATCTCCTGGGACATGCACATACTATGTAAATAAGGGTAGTTTAAGTATTTTGTACACAACAGTTGTAAGTACAAGTATATTTTTTTAATGGTCCAGAATTCTTGCTCCAAGATTTTTGCCTAGGGTCAAACTGTTTTTAATCTAGTTTTTATTCCTAAAAAAATAAAGCATATGCATATAACTCTCAGTAGATCCTGACATTAAGGATTTTGAATCCACACTAGAGTCTTTCTTTCTTAATCTTCATATCAGCCAAACTTTTTTATAGAATTTTGCACAGCATCTGGTTGAATTTTTTGGAATACTATCTTTTGAGGGCGAATTGGGTGCAAAAAGTATTTTAAGGGACTAACAAAAGACAAATATTATAATAACTTACATGTTAGAACAGTATGCTTCCAGCTACATTATGCTGTTACTGTGTGTCTTCTATGTTTTTGGTCACATTTCTACTTCCATTAATTCATGCTATCACTTTTCTGCCTGCCTTGTTAATACTGTACCTGCATGAAAGAAAAATTAAGAAAAAAGAATTGCTTTTTCTTACACCTTTTTGTTTGTTTCCAGACATTAGATAACAATCTGCTGGTAACAAAATGACTGCAGTATTTACAGACATTCAAAACAGATAGTAACAATTCTGCTCAATCTTGAAAGCAATTAATTAAAAGGGAAATATTAGCAGAGCTCTCCAAACACATTCTTTTTCAAATATGTTGAATCACTGGATATATTAGAGGGACATACTTGGTTGTCTTCCCTCAGATCTAAGGAGTACCAGAATTAGGAGAGTGGTTATTTCTCTCACAGCTCTTCTGCTTTCATTCTGGGGTTTTTTTGTTTGTTTGGTTTGGGTTTGGGTTTTTTTTGTTTTTTTTTTTTGTTTTGTTTTGTTTTGTTTTGTTTGGGTTTTTTTTGTTTTTTGTTTTTGTTTTTTGTTTTTGTTTTTGTTTTTGTTTTTGTTTTTGTTTTTGTTTTTTTTAAACTGTGAAAAATAAGGCAACAGTTCATTTACTTATCAACCTGATGGTCAGGAACCCACACAAGGTGGAGGTAGGATGAAGTCACCTGCCTTTGGAGACTAGAAAGTCTCCTGCCTTTCCCTGGTAGCTAACAGATGATCTCTGTAAAGATATTAAGACATGTTGATGGCACTGCAGCTGAGGACACACTGTGATGTTTGAAGAAACTGTAAAATGGATTGGTCTTCCTATCTCATTTCTCTTCTGAATTCACCTAAAATAAGACTTAGCTGGACCAAAGAAGGGCGGAGTCAAGGCTTTTTTGATGTAGATTGTAACTGATATGTATTTTTTTTGAGAAGTAGAACAGTTGTATGTGTTTCTATTTTTTTCAATGGACTTGTTTTTTCAGTTGCCTACAGTCCCACCCTGGTTAGATGGCTGTTACACAAACCACATTCCCTTGCAGTGGTGAGATGGTAACCTGTCTTAATACTTTCATGCACTTTCTCCACTTTTCACAAAAGTGCTATATTATAGCATACTTCTGAATTTCTTATAGAACACTGTTCTCTGTATGCATCTGTTGTATCCTAAATATCTGAGATTTGCCTCTTAAAAGGAGAGGAGGAAGTACTCTCACAGTGACACGTGACATGAGTTGTTATTCAGGTGATTTCTAAGGCACCGTAGCGCACAGCCACAATCTTCCATCAGAGGCACACAGAGGAAGTGAGCTAATGTGGGAACAGCTGTGGTGTCTGCAAACATGACATATTTGAAGTGGTTAGCTGGAGCATGTTCAGTACTCTTCTGCATGTTGAAAGTGAGGTAAAACAAGCCTGACCTGAGGATGTTTTGCACCAGGGAAGAGAAATTCTGGCCTCATCAGCGTCAAGACTGACCTGTGTATTTAAAGTTCTGCTTACCACTGCTGCATCATGACAGGGTGATATATTCAAAGTTTTTCATGCTTCTAAGCATCTCAACCTCACTGAGCTGGTGAGCAACTCTGCCACAATTCATGTTAATTATATATCCATATGTTGAGTCAATTTGAAAATGGTTATTACATTTTATTTGTGACTGTGCCATGCATTTGTCTTCAAAACGTTGTGCAAACTCCTAAAAAAAGCAAGTGACTGTAACCTTTTCATAGTTCAATTAAAACAAAATACTGTATGCATGATAAATTTGATAATGTTTCTTGTTGTTGTGAGGAAAGAAGCTTCTGATACTTCTTACATCCATCATTACGAAAGCTTTGTGAACAGCTTTATCACAGGAGAATTAAGATTATGGTTTGAATGTGCTTTTGCAGATAATCTGGGAAGCTACATTTATCATTCTAAGGCATTTAGAATGATGAAGTCCATAGTAAGACCTATGCAGCTCTCCCTTTCTGTTATTAATATTCATTTATTTACCCCACCCTTCCTATGACATTTGGAAGTAATGAAAAAGGAATAGCATATATTTCTTGAGTCAGTCAATGAAGCACATAGTTTATTCAATGCACAGAAAATGTTGCTTGACAGCTTTGAGTGTAAATGTAACTTTATGTGAAGAAACTGTATGAATTTAGACATGTATTTATAGTTTATTTTCAAAACAACTCCATAACATAAGGAAGTACCAGTCAACGTCATTTTATAGATGGAAACTAAGGCACAGAGTGTTAAATTGAATAATGATTGTTCATGCACTTTACAACCAGAAGTCACTGGATAAAAGCTGTTTTTTGATCCAAGTTTATGATCATTCAGGGGAGTGTAACCACTGGGTAACAAAGCTGTGCATTTTTTGTGCTTTCTGTGGCCAATGTGCAAGAAATTATGTATGATGTCTCTCTTGTCTTGCAGTTAAGACACCTTCCATGGAACTGAGATACAGGGTTGATCTGAAGGAACAAGCTGAACTCAGGTCTGCTACTTAGAACAGCCAACAAATACTTTTTCATTTCTAAAACTTATTTTTTTTCGAAGTCTAATTTCAAGTAAAAAAAAACAAAAACAGAAAACCCCCACCAACTTTACTGTTAACATTTTCAGGTGTACTATGTCATTCTCATGAAAACTAATTTGCTGATGAGAAAAGATGTTTTGGTCAAATGATTTTGTCTACATATAGATCAGAATGCACATACAGCATATAAAACAAATAGTGATTGCCCCACTGAAGTCCCTTACAATTGACTTCACGAGGTACATGCAAACATTGGCAATGTCTTAGGGTTTTATATCTTGATTTGGATTGTTATATAACAATCACTTGAATTATTTGGTCTATTTTAGGTGGTTAAATGATAGATCTTTCTCCAAGTTGAGTATAAATCATAACATATTCTCAGGATCACTCAACTTCAGGAAAAATACTGGAAGCTTGATGTTACCTTTAAAATTTTTGTCCCATTTGAGTGTACTTATTTACTGTCTTCTAATTTTTGTTGTCCTCTAACCCTGAATTCATTATCTCAGTGAGTACTCTTTTGCATTTTAAACCTCACTGGGTCTGCAAAGTTTCCTTCTATCCATGTCAAAATATTAGTTACACTTTCTGCTACAAGTCATACTTCCTCTGATTTAAATTCATTTTGGCACATCTCTTTTTTGTTTGGTCTGTAATAATTTTAAGTTGTTGTGCACATATTCATGTGAGATTAAGTTCTGCCAGGCAACATTGATTATTTAATTTTTCATTCAGTATCAAGCTTTCTACTTTACTGTTGCAATATCCAACCCTTTCTTATGAGTCCCAAGACTGTAACACAAAGACCATCTACTTGTTGGATAAAATATTAGTATTATTCTCAGAATTCAAACAAACTTTTATTCCACACAGTAATGTATTATAATGAATAAATTGCAATTCCTGGAGTTTCAGGTGGTGTTTACAGTTTTGGGGTTGGTTTTCATCTAAGTTTGTTTGAGTAGAAGTAACATTTCAGTTCTATTTTTTCTTTTAACAGAGGTGACAATAGTTAACAGTCTTACTATTTGCATATAGATTATCTCATACTAGATACAAAAGCTGTTACAGAGAGTAAGTTATCTTTACCACAGTACAATATCCCTTGAACATCTACATTTATAATAGCCACACTCAGAGCACTTTATGTGGGTGAAGGAGGAGGACAAAGAAGTAAAGCTTGATAATTTGTGTCCGTAAACCTGTAAGAAGAAGAAGATTGGTCTGCAAATTAAATGTCTGTATGCTTTCTTTCTGGTATAAACAACTGGAAATAAACCTCCATCTGTTCCACTTAATGATTTTTATAAGAAAATAAAAAGGTATCAGAATTAAGATATTTAGAAAAAATTTTATGTTTTTTATCCAAAGCGCAAATTTTATAAACAGCATTTATGACTCTGAACCCTTAAGATGGATCTTATCTTTCCTACAATGCAGCCCCAATGCAGGAGCATCAATATCAATGGGCTGTGAACATTTTAATGTTGTTTTTTTCCTACAATTCGCCTAAAGCCCTAATGTAAAAAAGCAATTCAGAACGTGCTTAAGCCCTACTGCATTCAATGAGATTTATACATGGCCTTTAAGAGAAGAACACACCTAAGTGCATAACTGACTCGGAGCTTCAGACAAAGTTAGGATTGCATGGGCTATGCCTCAGCTGTTCTCATCTGAGGGTGCCAAGACAGGAAACGGCACACAGTTTGTCAAGAATAGCAAATGCTATTTTTCACTACTACCAAGGCTGATTCCTGTCAGCATTACTTAGCTGGATACTGAGTACCTTCTCATTCAAATTGTTCCTGGGAACTGTGCAAGCTTTCGCTGCCAGTCCAGTTACCCCCTGCTCCCATGGTTCAGTTCCTTAGCATGCACTAGAAGACACTCCAGGCTCTTCATCAAGAAGAATTTGATCTTGTCTGGCTTTAAAGTAATCTTTAACTGGTCATTTAATACAAAGCTCAGACTACAAATGCATTAACTTTTTCTTCCCCCTAGCTAGTGGCTAAACTGTCAAATGCCAGGAAAGAACATCACCACTATCATTAATCTTTCTTCAAGCTATATTTTGAAAGGAAGCAGACAAAATTGCCCAGTTGGAAGGTAAATTTGGTCACTTGGTAACCCAAGACTTGATCATCCACGCCACAGCAAGGACCACTAAAATGATGCTAACTAGAATGTTAACCCTCTAGGCCTGGAGTGGAGGCTGGATAGGATAAAGAGGAGGGAGAGAGGTCTGTACACCAGGTATGTGATTCTTATGCTCATGTGGTTCCCCTGAGTAGCACAGTAAATTTAAAAAAAAAAAACAAACCCACACTGCACATATGGCCTTTCCTGTAAAAGTATACTCTCTTTTGTGTCATATTGCTGTCAGGCTACAGCACATAGTTGTCTAGATGATGCCATGCTGGCATCCTGGAAAGGCTGTCACCAGCCCCTGAGTCTGTTCTCCAGCACGTGTTGCGTGCATCGTGTATGCAGCAATCCGGGGAGAACCTGCCAGGGCTGGGCATACACGGCAATGAGCCTCTGGTACACCACTGCTTCCCAAGGAGTGCATTTCACTTTGAAAACATAAGTTTTTACTGTGAAATGATCTCCACCAATTTGTCAGATGTGCTGGAAATTTCTACCTTTTCTTCATAAATCCATCTCATAAAATTTCAGCTTCCTTTGACTGAAATGGTAGTATCATTTAGGTGCTGAGCACTCTCAGCTGCTACTTACACAGACCTGCAGTATCAAGTGTCCTCAAGTCCAATCAGTTGCATCTGGTTTAAACATAATATTCTTTCGGCTGCCTGTATAACCACTTCACTAAATCTGTCAAATTAGTGTGACTAAAAGCAAAATTATTTTTATCATCTGAAGATTTTCTTGTATCTTTTCTCTGAGATGTATGTTAGAAGGGAAAATGTTTTAATGGATAAAAATTACCTTAATATTGCCTAGTATCTTTGTACTACATGCTCCTGGACAAGCAAAAATAGAGCTGTATATCTCCAAGTCTCATTGACTGTAAGCATTTATGGTTTAGGGGGTTTTTTTGGTTGTTGTGTCAGGCTGGCATATCTTTTTTAAAGTTGGCAAGAGTTTTGAACTCTGGGCTTTTTGAAGAGAAATGTTATTTCCTGTGGCAATTATCTGTAGGCAGTATGTTTACCTTGGATGATCTATGCTTATTTTATTGTTTAAGGCTACATTTTCCATCCAGATATTTTAATGTTCATAAACTAAAGGTATCAGGGCTATTCTCCTCATTCAGTAAGTTGTTCCATCTCAGACATCTACAACTTTCACTCAACTTTGATGACCCTATATCTCTGCTGCTGATAACCTTGTTTGAAAGTGTTTAAGAAGTAAGCTCAACTCTGCAAAGTGAACTGAATAGGAACCAATTGCTCACTCACATAAGCAAAGTGAACTTTCCTTCCCCATTAGAAAACAGTAGTATGTGCACTCATGTAGAAGTGCCCCTCTGTAAGGCCTCTGCTTGTCTCTGGGAGACTTATGCTAAAGAACTGAGAAAAGACAAGGTGCGTGATCTTAGTCATGGTCAGCAGTTGTCCCCACAACAAATGACATGCTAAGGCAGCTGTGGCCTTTGAACCTTTTGGTTTCAGCCCTGTCTAAGCTTTCAAAGAATTGCAGCACGGTTTCTGCTAGCAGAAAGAAAAGTGAATTAAGCTTGTGCCTCTGAACACATGCAGTCTGACACCACTTTTTCAGTACTTCTGTAGTTCTTCTTTGTAATATTTGATTGACATCAGAGTCAGATGAGTAGTTGTGGAAGACGGCAATTTTTCTTCTTGCCATTATAGCAATCTGTACGCAACTACCACTATCAGCATCAAGAGCAGCAGTAATTACAGTGTAATTATCTGTGCATCATTGTTTCAGGTGACTCCAGTTGCCTGCTGAAAGTGTTCAAAAACCTTTTCTCTATAATTCTTGCATAAATGTCCATTCAAATATCACCATTACATTTATGGCTTCAGTAGTGCACTTATTTCTGGCAAAAAAATGTAATGATGTAGAGTGTTCAAGCATTCTTGAAGGTAAAATAATATTAGTCACAAAAATAGTTTTCTTTTTTCAACAAATTAATTATCACTGGTGAGCAGGTAGTTGAAAAATATAATATAGGATATTTCTAACACTGAATTTGGGAGAAGCCATAATGGGAGTGACTTTCTAGTTATCACTTTGTTTCTCTTTTATTACCATGCTGCTTTAGATTTTGATCAGTTTTCAGGGTTCATGCACCATATGGTCATTAAAAAAATTGGTTGCACTCCCATGCAAGTTATTCCTTTTTGAAATTTTTGTAGAAAACTGTAGTTTACGGTAAGTATTTGTAATTATTCTCAGATATAAAAAATATCCAGAGGCAAATTTACCTTGTTTCTAACATAACATAGCATAGCAGTACCTCTTTCCCAAAGTAATGTCCAGTTTTTATAGGAAGACCATTAAAAACAATCGGCAAAGAACATTTTTAAAAATATTGCAGAATTAGGAGAGGAAATCAGTATACACAATATGTAAGGAACAATAAAGAACTGAGTTATAATCTATTACTAAGAGAATTATGTAATAAAAAAAAGTTTATTTGGATGAGAAAGATTGGAAAGACAATTTTTGCAGTTAAAAAACTTAGTGGCTTTATTTTATAGAATAGAGAGGGGATTAATAGGAATTCATTTCCTATTTCAAATCATTATATAGCTACCAGCATCTTAATAACAGTTGAGCACAGGAACAGCTTAAAATCTAAAATTAGCTAAATTGTCCTCAGAACGTGATGCTTTAAATAGCAGGATAATAACAGTAGCAGAAGTAATTAATGGTTTTAAAGACATAGCAGAGAGTAAAGCTGTTGGTCCAGATGGACTCTTGAAAGAAACTTCAAAGTCACTACCTCCAAACTATCCATACTTTTGAACAGATTATTTAATATTTTTCTATCTAAAATTATATTATTTTAGTAAACTTATATGCAATAGGAAGGACTGTAACACTGACAAACAAGTCAGACAAATACTTTTTTTGTCATCATGCAATTATTGTAAGGCTTCTAGTAAAACTAAAAAAATATTTCTATTTTCAATGTTTACATACCTAAACAGAATGAAAACAAAACAAAACAAAAAATACTTCAAATATTCTCTGCAATGAAATTGTGATAAAGTCAAAAACAACTTCAGAAATGTCTTTTGCTTCCCTGAAAAAAGTCAGGAAATTAACTGATAGATTGATATCTTTTGCTGCACCTGAAAAAATTCCTACTTCTGTGACAAGTAACCCTCAGGATATAACTTCCTCCCAGGAAATTGGCCTGCTGGTGCCCCATATTCTGGGAAATGGAATCACATTTTTTCCCCTTATCCCATCTACCTTCTGTTTGCATTTCATAGGTTGTGAAAAAGAGCTAATTTGCTTATGTCGTTCAACTGGCTTGTTTTCAATTACTCATTTTGTGTGCCATGATAGGCTGTTTTTTAAGCAGAAACACACCTTGATGTCACACCCTATTTCAATTTTTCTTCTATGATTGTGACCAGAAATTCTCTAAATTTTTGCATCGTGACTTTGGGTTCCCCTGTAGCTAAATTGTAGTTGGAGGCACAGAACACAGTGAGACATCCTAAGTGCCAGCAGTGATGGTGCTTTTAGTAGGTAGGCACATTTATTTCTTTAAGCAATACGGAGAAGCTCCTCAGCTGAATGAGTTTAAAGGATAAGGGCCTCCATTTTCACTTCCAGGTGCCTAAACTCAGGTATTCAGGTTCATGTGTAAAAGTCTCTGAAAGCAAACTCTGAGTGACTTCTTAGATCCCTAAGTATAGCTTCTATACGCATATATATACCCACATATTTAACAATGCATATGCAGATGTGCATACACATACATACATATATACACATGCGTATCTATTTATGTTATATGTATATTTTATATAACAGGAGGGTCTTTTTTATTTTTAATAGCTTAACAATTTATGTGGTAGAAGAACTTATGATGATGATAATACTAAATAATAATAATAAATAATAATAATAACAACAACACTTACTTAACTTTCTCTTTGTTACCTTTATTTTCCTGTGGTTTTTTCCTACCCTGGAAAGTATGTAAGGTACCATAACTTGAAATCTCTACACAAATATGTTTTTTCACAATGATGTTTCTGCTGTACCTTTCAAAGATCAAGGAAACCTTGAGTTCTTCTTCAATATGACATGTATTTTAGAAAGAAAATAGCAAGTAAAATAAAAGATCATTCCTAGGCATAATCTTGTCCTTAACTTTCAGGTGCCTCTTCAGATCAGACATCACAGAGATTTTGAAGTTGTTCACAAAATCACAGAATGGTTGAGATTTGAAGGGACCTCAGGAGGTATTCTGGTCCAACGCCCTGCTCAAACAGGGCCACCTTGAGCAGGTTGTCCAGGACCATGTCCAGATGGCTTTTAAGTATCTCCAAGGATATTTCACAACCTCTCCAAGCAATCTGTTCCAGTGCTCAGTCATCCTCACAGTAAAAAACTGTTTCCTTATGTCCTGCTTGAAGTAAAACAGAACCAATGTTGTGTTCAGTAATTTTACTTTTTAGTTAAGCATCTTCTGACTGAAATTAATGGCATATTTTTCAGACAGTCTCTGCTTCTAGCAGATAATGTCTGATGTTTATAGTTAATACGAAGGAATGGTAAGCAGAAAGGCTCTTGGTTATACTTATTCCCATAAAAAACAAGGACAGCTAACTGTTATGTACTAAGTTGGAGGGTCAGAAGCAGAAGAGTGTAAAGGGGTCACGCCTGCAGGGAGGAACGGACAGGACAGGTGACCCAAAACTGACCAACGGGGTATTCCATCCCATGTGCATCACACTCAGTATAAAAGCTGAGGGATCAAACAGGTCAGCCTCTTTCTTCAATGGCCAGTGTCCAAGAAGGACTGTCTGTTTGTGCCTTTGATCCCGATCTGAGCATTCTTGAATCCAGATCTGGAACCCAGTTCCTGTCCATTGCTGAATCCAGTCTGGGACTTTCCCAGAGCCTGCTGGTGATGTGATCGTCATCCTGTGATCTCGATATTGGTTTTGTATATATATTGTATGTATATCACTAGTTTCTTGTTAATATTATAAACTTTTCTTTTTATTATTAATATTTCATTAAAGTAGTTTAGTTTCTTTTTCAACCCCCTCTCTGAAGGTAGAGAGGTTAAAGAGAGCATCTGTCATTCATTTAGTGGCCAGCCCAGCCCAAAGCATGACAGATTTATTGCCCCCCACCCCGGGCTCTGACAGATTGGCTGAATAGTTCAAATTCCGGCTTCCTAGTTAAGAGAGTATAAGATTTTTTCCTTGCAGACTCTTGATGGGTTGGAAATTAAAACAGACAGCTCACATCATGTCATTCTTGAGTGGAATATTGTATCATGTCTTTATAACTTTTATTTAAAGATAGTTGATGCAATGTTGCTTAACCCACCATATGTGTTGTATAATTTATTTGCTCTTTGTGTTTGTATGTGGTGGGTGAAATGTGCTATTCTGCTATGGTGTTTGATGCAGATCTATACTGTGATAAACTGGATAATGACTTTACCTGCACACCTGGTAGATTCTGTTATTAATTCCACTTTCAATTTTACCTTGGGAAAGTTTATCTTGCCCTTTTATGCCAAATTGACACTACCAGATCTAGGGGATTTCAGAAATGATTCTTACTTCCTCAAAATCATTTCTGCTGCATGTGTTTCAGGGATGATTTCTTATTAAATATTGATGCAGGAGTAGGTGTCCACCACGCGTACCGGCACGAGTTACTCTGCCACCTGTACCACAGCACCTTATGTTAAAGTAGAACCTTCCTTGTTTCAGTTTGTGCCCATTACCTCTTGTCCCATTACTGGACACTAGTGAAAGAGCCTGGTTACTTCCAAACCATCTCTTCAGGTATTTAAATACATTGATAAATTTCCCCCTTGAGGTCTCGCAGCTCTCTGAGTCTTTCTTATGCTCCAGTCCTTTAGTCAGCTTAGTGGCCCTTCACTCGACTCACTCCAGTATGTCCATGTCTCTCTTGTAGCGGGGTCCCAGAACTGAAAACAGTACTCCAAGTGTGGCCTCACCAGTGCTGAACAGATGGGAGGGATCACCTTCCTTCATCTGCTGGCAACACTCCTTCTAATGCGGCTCAGGATGTCATTAACCTTCTTTGTCACAAGGGCACATTGCCGGCTCATGTTCAACTTGGTGTCCACCAGGATGACCAAGGCCTTTTCAGCAGAGCTGCTTTCCAGATAGGTGGCCCCCAGCATATATTCTTGCATGTGGTTGTTCCTTCCCCTTGCACTTCACCTTGTTGAACTTCATGAGGTTCCTCTCAGCACGTTTCTGCAGCCTGTCAAGGTTCCTCTGGGTGGCACCCTGACCCTCTGGTGTATCAGCCACTCCCCCCAGTTTTGTGTCATCAGAAAAGTTGCTAAGGGTACATTCTGCCCCATGCTCCAGATCATTAATGGATATGTTAAACAGGATCAGATCCAGTATTGACCCCTGAGTTACACTGCTAGTTACCGGCCTCTGACTAGATGTTGTGACACTGATCATCAACATCTGGGCCTGACCATTCAGCCAGTTTTGAATCCACCACACTGTCTGCTAATTCAGGCCACACTTCACCAACTTCTCTATGAGGATCTTAAGGGATACAATGTCAATGTCTTACTGAAATCCAGGTAAACAATATCCATAGTTCTCCCCTCATCTACCAAATGAATCATTTCATCATAGAAGGTTCCCTTTGTGAATCCATGCTGACCACTCCCAATCACTTTGTCCTTCATGTGCCTGGAAATGGTTCCCATTTCTTACTCTATCACCTTCTCAGAGATTAAGGTGAGGCTGAACAGCCTATAGTTTACTGGGCCCTCCTTTCTGCCCCTTTTGAAGATGAATGACATTTGCTTTCTGCCAGCCCTCAGGCACCTCTCCCAGTCACCATAACTGTTCAAAGATTTTTAAGATTGGTGTCACAATGACATCAGCCAACTCCCTCAGCACTTGTGGGTGCGTTCCATCAGACCCCTTCAACTTATGTACATCCAGTCTGCTACAGTATTCCCTGACCGGATTATCTTCACAAAAGGTACTTTTTCCTTGCTCCAGACTTTCCCCCTGGTCTCTGGAGTCTGGGATTCCTGAAGGCTGATCTTGCTTGTAAAGGCTGATATGAAGAAGGCATTCAATACCTCAGCCTTTTCCATGCCATGTGTCACCAGGTGCCCTGCCTCATTCAGCAGGGGGCCCACATTTTCCCTAGTCTTCCTTTTTGCCACCTGTGTACTTATAGAAGCCCCTCCTTTACCTTTACTTCCTTTACCTTTGACTTCCCTTGCTAGATTCAGTTCCAGGTGGGCCTCAGCTTTTGTAACTGTGTCTCTGCATGCTTGGTCAGTATATCTGTATTCCTCCCATGTTACTTTTCCCCACTTCCACCTGCTGTATGCTTTCTTTTTATATCTGAGTTTAGCCAGGAGCTCCTTGTTAATCCATGCAGACCTCCTGGCATTTTTGCCTGACTTCCTGCTTGTTGACATGGAAGATTCTTGAGCTTAGAAGAGGTGATCCCTGAAGATGAAGCGGCTTTCTTGGGCTCCTCTTCCCTCCAGGGCCTTATGTGATGGGACTCTTCCAAGCAGATCCTGGAAGATGTCAAAGTTGTCTCTTCTGAAGTCCAGGGATGTGATCTTGCTTTTTGCCTTGCTCCTTTCTCTCAAGATCTTGAATTCCTCCATCTCATGGTCATTGCAGCCAAGACTGCCTTCGACCTTCACATCGCCAACAAGCCCTTCCTCGTTTGTAAGTTTGAGGCCCAGCACAGCACCTTTCCTTGCTAGCTCCTCTGCACCTGTGTCAGGAAATTGTCATCAATATGCTTCTGAAACCTTGTGGATTGCTTGTGCCCTTCTGCGTTGCTCCTCCAGCAGATGTCAGGATGATTCAAGTCACCCACGAGGTAGAAAAGCCTGCAAATGTGTGGCTTCTTGCAGTTGTCTGAAGAACACCTCATCTGCTTCTTCCTCCTGAACAGGTAGTCTGTAGCAAACACCCACCATGGTGTCACCCAAATTGATCTGCTCTCTAATCCTGACACATCAACTCTCAGATGTCTCCTCACTCACCCCAAGGCAATCCTGCTTCTCTCTCACATAAAGGGCAACTTGTCCTCTTTGCCTTTCTGGCCTGTCCTTCTTAAACAACCTGTACCCATCCATAGCAGCACTCCAGTTAGGTGAACTCTCCCACCATGTCTCTGTAAACCCAATGGGATCATAGCCCTATAGCTGCACACAGACTTCTAATTTCTCCTGTGTGTTCCCTGTGTTGCATCCACAAGCATACGGGCACTTCAGGGATGCACTCAGTTGTGTTGATTCCCAAGAAAAGTTAAAAAAGCTTTCCCCATAATAGTTGCTCATGGTCATGGTTCTGCTATACTAACAATGTGCTTAATGGTCATTTTCAAAAGGAGTAAGTGTATCACAATTAAGCTGTTATTCAAGAAGGGAAATATGCTTTTTCTTTGATACAAGGAATGGAAGGAGGATCACACTTACTGTCTGATTTATGGTCTTAAGTGTCATACTCATTTTGTGCTGTTTTGCTTTTTCCTCACCTAATTTTTATTTGCCTTTCCTGTCAGTAGCAATATCTCTTGATACAAAGTAGATGAGACTAACAGGAATTCTCCTTCTTGGCATTGTCGGGGTTTGTGTTCTGGTACAGGGAAGAGGAAAATGATATATAATGGCAGTTTGCTGTCTACCAACACAGCACTAGACAGATTTCCTCTAGTCCTCACAGGACTAGCGGAATCATCCTTCTTTGCCCCGTTAGCATTGCCAATGTCAGCTCTTGTTTCCGATTGTGTGATGCAAAAGTTATAATGACGTACAGCCTCTTCCCCCCTCCTATCCAAACTGGGTTTCATTCGACCCTGACATAGCGACTTCTGAGCTACCATCCCCTGAGTTAATGCTAGAATGATAAGTGTGGCTGTGTGAATGCTGAGTCCAGCAATGTGGTAGTTTGCTAGGCACAACTCAGGAATTTCTGCGCTGCAATCCATTGCATATTGTAAACAATCAGTCAGCAATTCGGGCAAAAGGAAGCATCACTTTCAGAATATGTGTGTTCATTTTACTATTTATTTATTTTTGTGATTTATTATATCTCTATCTGCAGATTTGCATAAGCAGTCTTATTCACAAAAAGTTAGAAAAGGAAAAATAAAATCAGCGTAGAGCAGTAATATTGTGCATTTGTTTAGATATCCTGAATATCTGAGAAAACCTGAAACTAGCCGAGGTTTTTATAGCTTTGTAGGTCCCCTATTTTTAACTTTAAAAGGTAATACCAAAGTTTAATGATATTTTGAAAAAGAAAAAAAAAACAAATCCAAACCATAAAATCTATTTTTTCTTCCTTTGTAAACTGAAGAAATGGAAAGTATATCCATATATGACAAAAAACTGTAATTAATTTCACCATCTCTCCACACACATATTCTGATAATTCCAATAAGCAATATCTTTGAGGGCTACAGAGCACTGACATAGCAACTTTACACCTTTGAGGTTTAACAGCCTAAAGTAAAAGACTGAGAAATCTGCCGTTTCATCTAATTAACACTGTTGATTCAGATTCAATTAGGATTTTCTGGCGGCAGGGGAAGTATTCCACATGTTGCTTGAGTTCAGTGTTCCTCACCTCCAGTGTTTCTTCTTGGTATAATAACAGGAAAATGCCTTTAAAAAATAATTTGGGTGGAAGTAAAGCCTGGATAGGAGTAGGTTTCCTGAATATCAAACTATGTAAAACAATCAGTCTGCAATAAGTGAGTTTCTCAAAAAAAAAAGCTAAAAGTTTGGTTGACCACTGTTAGGACTGTAGGGATAGGAGTGGGTTAGTGCACTGGTATCCACCAAGAAGATCCACCTCAAATCATCTTATATAAAATCTGAAGTTAAAGCTAATGTCAGATGCAATGGCTCACTTGGCTTTCCGCGTGACACTTAGGGGTTTGTATCTGGAGTAGCAGTATCTTGGGTAATAAATTGAGTTTACAGTGTTTAAAAACTTAGGGTGTTTTCCCTAACTCTACTGTTTCAGTCAGATGGAATGAAGGTTTTGAGCATTTCAGAGTTATGAACATAAAGGCCAAGCTTCTTTTAAAATAACTTGCTTTCCATTTTTAAGGTATCATTTAGACCTTGAGATAAATCTGAGAGACAAGAGTCATAATTATCAATCTGCAAAAAGTGTGATTCCTTTGAAGAGGAGATTCATGACTTCTGATTCAATTAGAATAAATCATAATCAAAACATTATACAAGACCAGAGCATGAAAATTAAAAACACATCTTCTGGTTCATATGTAATTGTTCCCCAAAACCCTCACACTAGAAAAAAATAAGTTAATAAAACCCAGAAAACAAGAAAATATGTCACAAATTGTTATTCAACAGTTGACTGTCACTGAGGGGAAACAAAAAACCAAACAACTTCACTTGAGTCTCCTATCTACACACATCTATATTCCTTTGACCTGCTCATTAGGTTAGAAAAAAATATTTCAGAGGTATGGAGGGTTTTTAAAAATCACTACTGTTCTTCATGAGATCAAATATATGTTTGCTTTTCTGTAAGGGGTATTTTGTATAACTCCATTTTTTCTTTATTGGCCGAGTTACACTCTGGTGGGTTGACCCTGGCTGGATGCCAGGTGCCCACCAAAACTGCTCTATCACTCCCCCTCCTCAGCTGGACAGGAGAGGGAAAATATAATGAAAGGCTCGTGGGTCGAGATAAGGACAGGGACAGATCACTCAGCAGTTAGAGTGACAGGCAAAACAGGCTCCACTTGGGGAAAATTAATTTAATTTATTACTAATTAGAAGTCAGAGTAGGGTGATGAGAAATAAACTCCAAATCTTAGAACACTTTCCGCCACCCCTCCCTTCTTCCCGGGCTCAACTTCCCTCCCAACTTCTCTACCTCCTCACCCCGAGCCGCGCAGGGGAATTGGGAATGGAGGTTGCCGTCAGTTCATCACGTTGTCTCTGCTGCTCCTTACTCCTCAGGGGGAGGACTCCTCACACTCTTCCCCTGCTCCAGAGTGGGGTCCTCCATGGGCTGCAGGGGGACAGCCTGCTTCACCATGGTTTTCAGCATGGGCTGCAGGGGAATCTCTGCTCCGGCGCCTGGAGCACCTGCTCCTCTTCCTTCTTCACTGAACTTGGTGTCTGCAGAGTTCTTGCTCTCACACATTTTCAGTCCTGTCTCCTGTCTGCTGCCACGCAGGTTTGTTTTTTTCCCCATAAATATATTATCACAGAGGTGCTACCACTGTCACTGATTGGCTCGTCCTTGGCCAGTGGTGGGTCCATCTTGGAGCTAGCTGGTATTGGATCTTATCAGACATGAGGGAAGCTTCTAGCAGCTTTAGCACCCCCCGCTACCAGAACCTTGCCATGCAAATGCAATACATACACAATGCCATTGTGGAAATGGATAACGGGGTAATGTTTTCTTGTTCCTGAAGTTGTGTAACAGATCAGAAATAACTACTAATTATAGAGCCATTCCTTTTGAGTATGCATTTCTGTTTGTGAGATTCCAAATTGTCTACTATGCAGCAAATTAGCTGTGTTGCGTTTTATACGGAAAAATCACCGTCTCTTCAAAGGAATCAGAACTCGGATAGAATGCAGTCTCACTTTTGCCACATATGTGAAAGACAATTAATTAAATTTTGTGAATTCTTCAAGTGGCTAGTCAGCTTTTCATCAAGGTATTATTAGCTGCAAATCTGGCTGGAAATATGTGCATCTCAGGAATGAGTGCCTGAACAAGCACCAAACAGAAATCAGTTACAAAGCCATGTAGACTGGAGGAGGGGGGCAAGGGGTGATGTGCTCACACAGTAGAATTATTTCAGGACATGGCAGTGTTTGTAGAATTTTAAGGAAAAATGAGAAAATAGCATTTTTGGTACAAAGATTTCAGCACATTGATTCTTCAGGTGGATTTTTGTTTTCTTTTATGAATTAATTTCTATTCTAGGAGTAAACATCCTTCCCTCCACTAACATTGTTCTTCCTTTCTGAGCAGGAAAGAAAAAATCAAACAATGTACTTTTTCATTTGTATTTCAACACATATGGGTAATAAATAATCAACACAACCTTGCTGTATGCTAAAATTCTGCAATTACACATGTTTGTAAAAGTTCTGCAACATTCTCACTTTTTCTCCACCACCATTTGCTGCTGTAGGTTGGCACACTCCTCTGAAAAGGTGATCTTTCAGAAGAAAAATTGGTAAGTGCCAGACCACCCATTGATTTTCTTGCAGTTTTGAATATGCTTACCCCACCTGGTAAAATAATTTGCAGTCTTAATTTTATATTAGGAAAAGTATATTTTAAATTTTTAGAGAAATATGTCATTCAATGAAACCAAAATTGTCCCATATGGTTACACCACAGGAACAGCCAACTATATATTCCTTGTGCCTAACTGGAAAAAGAGGACTACATTAGGCTTAGGAGGACAGTGCACATTGCCAGTGTTAATTGATTTATCTGGCATAGGTACATATTTAAAGGAAAACAATGGACAAGAGTGGCATGGTTTTGTTTGTTTTGATGACAATATATTAATGTGCAGGTGTGGAAAAACAGCTATCTTTATCCCTCCACTCTCCATCATTAACTCTTAAACTCAATAATTTATTTTAAGCAAGCTGTCAGAAATGTGTAGAGGTCACTTTGATATTAAGCTTCAACAAGTTTTGGGTATAGAAGTGGCCCGAGACATGATCCTGTATGTTGTCATATGTATGCCCAACTGAGGCAAAACTTATGGCAGGAGTCCACTCTTTGTGAGCAAGAATCCACACCAGCAGAGCTCTTTAACGTATCCTTGCTGCAAGGAACTCATCAGTCAGGGCTCACAAATCAACCCTGAGACACAAATCTATAGGAAACCAGGCTTCATTAATTCTGGTGCTCGTGAAACTGCTTGGCTTGCAAAAGAACTCTAATAAAGCCTGCTTGTATCTTCACTCTTTTAATGAAGTTTCTTTTTGTGTATGTATATGTTCATAAACATAAAACATTAAAGAATTTTAACTATTGACAGGCCATATTCAATATGATGCTCTTGTCAGAAATAGCATAATTTTAACTATTTATCATTGTGTTGGTTTTGGCTGGTATAGAGTTAATTTTTTTCATAGTAGCTAGTATGGGGCTATGTTTTGGTTTTCTGCTAGAAACAGTGTTGATAATACAGGGAGGGTTTAGCTATTGCTGAGCTGTGCGTACTCAGAGTCAAGGCCTTTCCTGCTTCTCACCGAAGGCTGGGGGTGCACAAGAAGCTGGGAGGGGACATAGTCGGGACAGCTGACCCCAATTCAGCAAAGGGATATTCCATAACATACGATGTCACGCTCAGCAATAAAGAACTGAGGGAAGAAGAAGGAAGGATAACATTCTGTATTCCAAATGTTACCAATCTGAGAATTTTAAATGCAGCGCTTGTTTTTAATATAATGCTTGCCGCATCTTTAAAAAAAAATTAAGGAAAGACATTGACACAAGGTTGCATAAGAAACAAGGTTGCTGCTGTTTGTCCAACACCAAGGTTTTCCCATGACAGTTTTATCTTCTCACAGGCTGGCGGGATAAGTAAGCGCACAATGTAATCTCTACATTAGTAAAGTGATGAATCAGATTTCTGGATGGATCAATTTGTTGTCCTTGCCACTTGATCCATCTCAATTACTGATGAACAAGTTTCATTCTGTGTTTTAGAGAACAAGCTAGTGAAATAAAGCATGAAGCACTAAAGAAACATTGTCAGAAGAAAAAAAAAAATCCCAGCCGCTTCTGCCTTCCCCCTTAGAAAGGTGACCAAGAAGGGAGTGGAGTAAGTCCCTAAAAAATGAACAGAAATGAAACAGATGTTTGATAGCAGTGCTGAGGCTGCTGAAGTTGCACAATAACAAGTTGCTATTGATCTTGATTCTTCCATCCTGAGCCTGTGAGCTGCAGGATCAAGGCCATTTTCTAAACTTCTTAGAGTTGCCCCAGCTTTGTAATGTTGTGCACAGTATACTCAAAAAACTCAGTGACTGCTACATAGTGCATTAAAGACACTACTTATACGTACCTGGAGTTGTCTATAAAAGCCCACCTATACATACAGGTTTGCATGTAAAGAAAAGTGACGAATCTGGGTGCAGAGGGTATGTGAAACTGGAACCATCATGTTAAATGTTATATGCTTTTATTTTGTAAACATGTTTGAAAAATTATTTAAACGTCCTTTTTCAGTTAATAAAAATAGATAGTAATAGTTACCTAGGTATTAAGATCCTAGCTGGCCTTGGGAACAACAGTCCAGGTTGATGCAAACACAGACCCACCATCAGTGAAGGAAGAGTTGGTATGTGAACTATCACAGGAGCTTGATCCCCTGCAAATCGATGGCCCCTGACACTATCCAACCAAGTGTGTTAAGAGAGATGGCTGACATCATTGTGAGGCCACTCTTCATAATCTTTGAGAAGTCATGGAGACAACGGGACATCCCAGAAGACTGGAAGAAAGCTAACATCACCTCTATCTACAAGAAGTGCTTAAAGGAGGATTCAGGAAATTATAGACCCATCAGTCTTACTTCAGTCCCTGGGAAAGTTATAGAACAAATCCTCCTGGGGGCTGTCACAAGTCAAATGAAGCACGTGATTGGGAAAAGCCAGCATGGATTCACCAAAGGCAAATTGTGCTTGACAAACATCATGACCTTCTACGGCAAAGTAACCTGCTTGGTTGATGAGGAGCGAGCGGTGGATGCTGTCCACCTGGATTTCTCCAAGGCTTTTCACACGGTTCCCCACAGCCTCCTCCAAGAGAAACTGATGTGTTACGGTCTAGACAACTGGTCTGCGCGGTGGGTGAGAAACAGGCTGGCAGGCTGCACCCTGGTGGTGGTGGCGGCAAATAGCTACTTTTCAAACCGGCACCCTGTCGTCCATTGGGTCCCCCAAGGATCAATACTGGGCCCAACACTCTTTAATATCTTCATAAGTGATCTGGACGATGGGATCAAGTGTACCCTGACGAAGTTTGCCCATGCTACAAAACTGAGTGGGGAAGTGGACACTTCAGAACAGAGAGCCACCATGTAGGAAGACCTGGATAGGCTCGAAGAGTGGGCTAACAGGAACCTTATGAAGTTCAACAAGGACAAGTGTAAGGTCTCACACCTGGGAAAACATAATCCAGGAGTGCAGCACAGACTGTGATCTACCCGGCTGGGAAGAGGCTCTGTGGAAAAGGACCTGGGGGTCCTGGTGGACAACAAGCTCAATATGGATGAACAATGCGCTACAGCAGCTAAGGAAGCCAACACGATGCTGGGTTGCATCAACAAGGGCATCACCAGCACAGACAGAGAAGTCATTATCCCACTTTACTCAGTGCTTATCAGACCACACATGGAATACTGTGTTCAGTTTTGGTCCCCGCTATACAAAAAGATGTAGGCATGCTGGAGAGGGTCCAGAGAAGGGTGGCAAAGATGATCAAAGGACCGGGAAGTCTGTCATATGAGGAAGGCGAGAGAATTGGGTTTTTCCAGCCTTGAGAAAAGAAGGCTTAGGGGAGGCCTTATCACCATGTTCCAATACTTAAAGGGTGGCTACAAAGAAGATGGAGACTCCTTTTTTAAAAGGAGTCACATGAAAAAGACAAGGGGTGATGGTTCCGAGTTACTACTGGGGAGATTCCAATTGGACACAAGAGGAAAGTTTTTCACAGTGAAAACAATCAGCCGTGGGAATAATCTCCCCAGGGAAGTGGTGGATTCCCCATCATTGGATACTCTTAAGATTTGTTGACAGGGTGTTGGGCCATCTTGTCTAGATGGTACTTAGGTTGGACCTGATGATCCTTAAGGTCCCTTCCAACTTGGTATTCTATGTTTCTATGATTCTATGATTTGGGGCATTTCTGTATTATTATGCTGGACTCTAACACTATTGGTGTTTGATGTGCCACATTACCCTCAGTCCCCATGCATCTCCTTTTATTTTTAATAGCTAAGAAGAAAACTTTAAGAAAAAAAACTAAGAAAAACTTTTCAATTCACTTCTACTCTATGCAGTGAAAACAAAACAGTCCCAATTTCACTAGTCCAATAAAAGGGAAAAAAAAACCCCAACAAAAAACAGCCACCCAAAGGACAGTACAAAGTAAATTTGCAGTCAGATTGGCACATATCTTATGTGTCCCTAGCTGAAGATATGTTGGATTTTAAATTAAAGGTGTGGCTTATTTTGGGGCTTAATACCTTTAAATTAAGAAATCATCCCCTTAATGCAATTCTAAAATGACACATTAAATCATTGAAAGTAAACATTACTTTGCTTCTCCTAACTACAACAGGGATTAGAATATTTGAGATATAATCCTACCTAAAATAAGTAATTGGAACCTGATCAATATCTTCAGCACATTCAATGCAAGCATAAAACCCATACCTGCCTACTTTCAAGCATATTCTGGAAACAAATGTGTTTAACATGGGTGGATTAATAAGGATGGCCTTCTGCACTGCCCTTTTGGTCTTTTTCAGGCACATGGCCAGACCCGGGGTGGGAAGGGAGCAGGCTGTACATTCCAATAACCCCAAGGATGCCCAAGCCAGAGAAGGAAGAACTTCCCCCCCAAGGAACATCACATGCCTACTAGTGAAGAACTTAGGAAGCTGATGACTTGTTGTAGACTTTCCCCAACCCGTTTTTTAAAAAGAAGACTGAAACTGTTACGATTAGCACCCAAGTGCATTGGAAGACTGAGCATAACACCAGAGAAAAGGAGTAGGTGATAGGAAGGGAATTTTGTCTAACAGTTTTAGACATACTGTTAATGAAGTGCTTCTGTATAAATTAGACAATTTGGATTCTTGGACTGTTAACACCATACCCGAAAAAACAATGCGTTCTTGGATCCATATACATGCCGTGTTCCCTTTTGCCACTTACAAGCCTTTGAGTAACAGGACAAGAACTGTGTGCAGTGTTCAAGAAGTCAGCGTATCAAGGCTTTATATAGCAGTAAAACACCACCGTCTGTCTTGTTCTCGATATCCTTCCTGATGATGCTCAACATTTTTTTTAGCTCTTTTGGCTGCCACTGAACACTGAGCAGATTATTTCAGAAAACTGATAGATCACTTTCCGGAGCTGAGACTGCCAGTTCTGAGTTCAGCATCACATAGACCTGGTTTAGATTATTTTTGCTATATGTTTTACCTTACGTTCATCTACATTGTAGCTCATTTGCCAACTTTTTACTCCCATGTTTCATTCAGTGAGACTGTTCTGCCATTTGTCACCATTGGTTTAGCGTGTAAGTCTATGGGACCTGATGAGATACATTCCAGAGTCCTGAGGGAAATGACTGATGTAGTTGCCAAGCCAACCTCCATGATATTTGAAAAGTCATGGCAGTCAGGTGAAGTCCCTGATGACTGGAAAAAGGGAAACATTGCACCTATTTACAAAAGGATAGAAAGGAGGGCCCTGGGAACCCTCTCACCCTCACCTCTGTGCCAAGGAAGATCATGGAACAGATCCTCCTGGAAGTTATGCTAAGGTGCATGGAAGACAGGGAGATGTTTTGAGACAGCCAGCATGGCTTCACCACGGGCAGGTCCTGCCTCACTAACCTAGTGGCCTTCTATAGTGGAATGACTACATCAGTGGACGAGCAAACAGCTACAGATGTCATCTATCTGGACTTCTGTAAGGTCTTTGACACAGTCCCCTACGACATCCTTCTCTCTAAATTGGAGAGGTGTGGATTTGATGGGTGGACTGTTCGGCAGACGAGGAATTGGTTGGATGATCACATCCAGAGGGTAGTGGTCAACGGCTCAATTTCCCAATGGAGATCAGAGACAACTAGTGTCCCTCAGGGGTCAGTATTGCGACCAGTACTGTTTAATGTCTTCATCAATGACATAGATCATGGGATGGAGAGCACCCTCAGCAAGTTTGCAGAAAATACCAAGATGAGTGGTGTGGTTGACATGCCTGAGGGATGGGATGCCATCCAGAGGGACCTGGACAATCTTGAGATGTGGGCCCATGTGAACCTCATGAGGTTCAACAAGGCCAAGTACAAGGTCCTGCACGTGGGTGGGGGCAATCCCCAGTATCAATACAGGTTGGGGGATGAACAGATTAAGAGCAGTCCTGCCGAGAAGGACTTCGGGGTACTGGTGGATGAAAAGCTCAACCTGAGCTGACAACATGTTCTTGCAGCCTAGAAGGTCAACCGTATCCTGGGCTGCATCAAAAGAATTGTGGCCAGCAGGTTGAGGGAGGTCATTCTGCCCCTCTACTCTGCTTGTGAGACCTCACTTGGAGAACTGCATCCAGATCTGGAGCCTTCAACATAAGAAAGACATGGACCTGTTGGAGTGGGTCCATAGGAGGACCACAAAAATGATTAGAAGGATGGAACACCTCACCTGTGAGGACAGGATGAGAGAGTTGGGGTTTTTCAGCCTGGAGAAGAGAAGGCTCCAGGGAGATCTTATTGCAGCCTTTCAATACTTAAAGGGGACCTATAAGAAAGATGGGGACAAAATTTTCAATAGGGCCTGTTGTAATAGAACAAAGAGGAATGGTTTTAAACTAAAAAAAGGTAGATTTAGACTAGATGTAAGGAAGAAATTTTTTACAATGAGGGTGGTGAAACACTGGGACAAGTTTCCCAGAGAGGTGGTAGAGGCACCATCCCTGGAAACATTCAAGGTCAGGCTGGATGGGGCTCTGAGCAACCTCATCTAGTTGAAGATGTCCCTGCTTATTGCAGGGGGGCTGGACTAGATGACCTTTGAACCCAAACTATTCTATGATTCTATGATTTGACTACCTGGAAGAGCTTAGTCATCTGCAGACATGGTGATTACATTGTGTACTGTCTTGTCCATGCGTTTTTATAAATATATTGAATAAAACCAGGTCCAAAACTGATCCACTGATGACCCAACCTCTGACTTGTCTCTATCTTAGTGTTTGATCTTTAAGACTTTTCTTCCTATTCTTAAGGAATTTTCTGTCTATGAAAAAGAAATACTTCTCCTACAAAGCAAGCAACTTTTCTCCAGTCTATGGTAGTTCAGTTTCCTGATGATTTTTATGCTAGAACTTTCTCAAGGTTTTTTTAAAATTCAAATGTATTGTGTCTACCTGATGCTTCTTATCCACTTGGTTATTGACATCTCCTAAGATGCCAGCAGGTTAGTGAGCCAGAATTTCTATTACAAAAGCCACACTGTCTATTTCCCAACACACTGTCCACAGCCTCAGTGATCATGTTGCTTGTTACAAACATTTCCATCGTACAAGAGATGGAAGTCAGATTCACCAGCCTACAGTTCCCATATTACTCTATAGGATCCCACTCTATAGAGATTCTATGGTGTATCCTGGTATTCTATAGAGTTCCCTTTATCTAGATGGGAGTTAAGAAGGCAGCCTAGCAGATCTCTGGCACAGTGACCATGTGTGATGCAGATGCAGTTGCCTGGAAGTTCTCCGATTCCACGTTCGAGTTTTTCTAGAACACATGGGTTAACGTCATCCACTCCTGACACTTTATTGAGACCTACCTTTGATTTTTAGCTTGATGATAATTATGAAAAATACAAATCCTGGGCTACACCAAAAGAAGTGTAGTTAGCAGGTCGAGGGATGTGATTCTCCTCCTTTACTTTGCTCTGGTGAGATCCCACGTAGCGTACTGCATCCAGCTTTGGAGTCTTCAGCATAAGAAGGACATGGACCTATTGTAGTTGGTCCAGAGGAGGGCCACGAAGATGATCAGAGGACTGGAGCACCTCTCCTATGAAGACAGGCTGAGAGAGCTGGGGTTGTTCAGCCTATAGAAGAGAAGGCTCCGGGAAGGACTTATAGCTGCCTTCCAGTATCTGCAGGGGGCTTACAAGAAACCTGGAGAGGGACTTTTTACAGGGGATGTAGTGATAGGATGAGGGGCAATGGCTTCAAACTGGAAGAGGGGAGATTTAGATTAGATATCAGGAAGAAGGGTGGTGAGACACAGGAACAGTTTGCCCAGGGAAGTTGTGGATGCCCCATCCCTGGAGGTGTTCAAGGCCAGGTTGGATGGGGCTTTGAGTAACCTGGTCTGGTGGAAGGTGTCCCTGACCATGGCAGAGGGATTGAAACAACATGATCTTTAAGGTCCCTTCCAACTCTAACCTTTTTATGGTTCCATGAAATAAAAGACCTTTTCTTGAAACTGTGATTTTACATTCTTAGTAGATTAGTAAAAAATGCCATGGATGTTAAAATAAAAGTTAAATTGTGACTGCTATGATGTTGTTCATTCTGTCAAAAAAACCTGGGAAGCTGTAACAGCTTTGTCATATTTCTGTCCTACAATATGCAGTTAATGAACTAAGAATGTTTGATTGCAGAAAGTAAGTCCTATAGAAGTGTTTTCATTTTTTTTCTTCTAAATGATTGTTCTGGTTTCAGCTACAAAGTGTTAATTTTCTTTCTAGAGATTGCAGTGAAAGGAATGCCAGCAATACATATAAGTTATAGTTGTTGCTAGGCAATGTTTATACTTTTCAAGGAGTCTTTTTAACTTTGCGTAGAAGCTGAGAAGAAGCATAGACAGAACAATTGAATGGCCAGTGGAATATTCTGTACCATTGACCTCATGCTCAGTACATAAATAGAGGTTGGCAACCGGGCAGTGAGTGACTTGTGTCATTAATAATATTGTTATTGTTATTGTTGTTATTTTCCTTTACTCTTATTGTTCTATTAAACTGTCTTTACCTCAACCCATGAGTTTTTTGCCTTCTCCCTTTTCCCTCCTTTTTTCTTTCTTCTTCCTACCCTTCCAAGGGGAGGTGTGGGGTGAAGGGAGGAGTGAATGTCTTCATGGTCCACTTGACCATGTGGGGTTAAACTACGAAAATGATGTAAAAAATTTACAGGTTGTGGTGTATGGCAAGAGAAATAACTAACACTGAAAATTAGTCAATTATCTAGGACACAGTTTTCCATCTGAATACACTAATTTGGAAGAAGCAAAACCTACCATGTCAATATACCAGTTTTGAAAAATCTTATATTTCAGTGCTTTAAAGGAAATGGCTAGAAGCACCTTTAATATTAATATTATTTTCAAAACATCTTTCTTGTTTTGTAATGTAGTCTGTATAATGATCGGAAAAATAAAATCCTAAAGAGACTCAAAATACTTTCCTCTGAAAATTCCATTCTTCATAAATTTCATAGGATTAACTGAAATAATAGTTTCTCACATGAGAAAATCCCAATTCCTACACAGTTCAGCTACTAGCTAAATCAAAATACAGTGTTATTCTGCCCTTTTACTACAATGTCTTCTCTTCTTCTCTGCAAGCTTTACAAAAATATCCTGAGAGTGATTTCTTTCAAGGGTCATTAGCTCTGGATATGCTGTCATGGAACTTGGAACAATTTTTTTCATGTGAAGATCAGCATTACACCAGCCATTTGTGTAAGGCAATCATTCTGGATAACATGCTGTAAGGCTTGCAAAATGTCTTCAAACTCAAACATTCAACAGAAAATGCTTTGATGGCATCTACAGGAAACTGTGATTTGAATGATGCATCAATCATTAAAGTAGTTGAACTGCAAACATAGATTAATGTGTGAGTGAACAGGACATGTTGTAATGTACAAGTAACTGTATAATTCTAGTCCCAGGAGGATGATTTTGATAGCACAAAGGTCAGTGGTTCAAACTGGGGAAAAAATACATGATGCATCTGTGTGATTAGTAATGCAGAAAAACAGGACTCTTACATCATACAGGGTAAGAGTCAGTGAGCACCCAAAGAAAGCACACATCTGACAAAAGGTCACATCTTTTATCTAGGAGACAGAAGAATAAACTGCGATCATGACTAGAAGTGAGCTCTTTTTCTCCCTGAAGAATATTATTTGGTAAGACTGAGGAGAGACAGAATGAACCAAATGCAATGTATGTGAGGAAAACTTAATGAGACCACCCTTCAGAAGGTTTGGGGGTTTTTCCATAGAGAAAACTGCTGGTGGTATTATATATTACTTCTTCTGCCCTGTCGCTCCCAAGAGAAAATTAAGTATCAAACACGAAGTTGTAAATGGTTAATGGGCTTTAAATCTTGTAATTTTTGAAGATTCTGTAGTTTAGATTCTCCAGTTTACTAATTTCTCAGCTCCTAAAGTAAAGACAAGGCATTTGTAATGTTCTACCTACTTCATTAATGATCAAAGGGTGGATATTGCATTAAAAAGGAGGGAAAAGCAGACATATTTGTTAAGGAGAAAGGTTTGAAGATAACTGACCTACTTCTTCCCCCACTGAAAATGGCAATATCCCACAAGGAGAACACGAACTCCATGTAATGATGAAATACATTTCTCATTGTCATCTTTAGAACTGTCATCTTTGAACTTAGCTTTAAATTAAAATAATAATTGGACCATCTTCCCCTTCTCTGTTCTCTGAGGAATACCTAACTAGGTAGATTACCAACACTTTACAACATGTAGGGAATTGAATGGAACATTAAGAATATGTTGTGAGAAGAAGTCATGTAAATCTATTCATCTGTGAAAATTTTTTTGACCTTTGTACTGCTATAGAAAAGCAGTAGAAACAGGTCTTGGAAATGTTTCCTCACTGAGATTAATGGAGTTGTGTGTGAAAATAAATAAAAAAAAAAAATCTTTTAATATGTTGTGCCCCAGAGTTCAGTGTGCCTCTGCATTTAACTAGGAAGAGTGATAAACTGTTTGTCTGTCCTAAATGCTATTTTGCTGTTCATTAACACTTCTGTGTTACTGGTGGGAAAATATTTAGAGGTTTGTTTGCTTTGGTAAGCCACTTGGTAGTTAGTGTCACGTGAAAAAAATTCAAGTTTTCCACTGTATCAACAGTATCTAAAAATGTAAAGATTAGCTGAAATTGTCCGCTAGAACTAGAGCAAAAGATTTGTAATTTATCTGAGTGGTCTGTAGTTTGGTTGTGAGTTTGGTAGTTCTTTTTAAAGATAATGTAATTTTTCTTTTTTTATTCTGTACCCTAGAGAGTTGTAAATTATCCCAGAAATGAGACTGAAAATCTTGATGTTCAACAGTTTGTGTACATAGCAGGAATGTGAAGAAGAAATGAAGAAATATCAATTCTCTATTATGAACTGTCTGACTCGGCTAAAGAACGTGTATGAGAGGTCATTAGAAGAACCAGTTTGCACATCCTTATTTAAAATCTTTTAAAAGCCTTACAGAAATCAGGGTTTGATTGGTTAGCTATGCATCTTCAGCCTTAAAAAAATGTTTTCACTGTGTTAGTTAGCTACTTTCAAAAAGCATCTCACCAAATGAGTTGGTGTAGGGGGTTGCATCCTTCTGCATCTTCTCTGGCTTTCCCTTCTCTCTCCCTCCCCAGAAACACAGAAATGATATTCCTGTGTCATGAATTGTGCTCTGATATTTTTGATCCCTAAATGGAGGAAATCAAATCAAGCTGTTAATTGCTTATCCAGATTCATGTATAATTTATCTAGAAATGCTTATGCATTTTTCTGATTGCATGTGTGTGATCTCAATAGGAATCCCAGTGGGTGAGACTTTTTCAGCTTCAGCTCTTACCTAAGTATTCTTTCTGAAATGAGCATAACTAGGAGCTATTAAATGTATGCCATTTCCAATTTATTGCGAGTGTCTGAACATCTATTTGAATGGAAAATTTTTATTTTCAGTCTTGTTTCTGTGTGTATTTTTTAAGTCTCAAATTCTTGCAAGGCCCTTTGTATTACAGTATATGTACATTCATGTATTACAAATACCTACTTCATAAAATGGAGATAAGGATTATAAAACAACATATTATTCTCTTTTGCTAAGATCATCTAAAGATTACTAAGCATATCAAGATTTACTGAAACATTTAAAATCTCTCAGCAGCAACAAACAGCTGTAATTTGGGAAAATGTCTTATCAGAAAATAATTTCTTTCTTTCATAACAAGAAATTTCTTCCTGATTCTTTCCCCTTTCAAAAAAGAAACAGCTTGCCTCAGAACAATTTATGCCCTAGGCACAGAAGTGTTGAGACTCAAAGATTTTCCAGTAAGATGCACCTAATCAATTTCTGCAGGATAAGCATGATATGGACCACTTGGAAAAGGGAACACTTCAGAAGCTAATTGCTGCTGACTTTATCTTGTAAATCTTTCTCAAGAAAATTTCTTACAGGGATTAAAGAGTTTTAAAAGCTGAACAGCATTGACTGGTTGTTTTATTGGCCTTTTAAACCCCTGAGAGATTTCCTTGCATTCTGCTAGGTTAAAAGAAAAGGAATAGTGAACAGAGGTAGGAAAACAAAACCAAGGGATGAGATGCATAATAATGTGAAACAAATATACAAGCACAAATAGTCTTTAAGTAATTGAAATGGAGCAGGATTGCCCTATTTGCCTGCCAAATTTGTTTTCTTCTTTTCAGTTTAAGTGAGATTTGTTTCTTTCCCTCTTGCTATAATTTACTTAGCATAAGTACAGATTGAAGCAATAAATAGCTCTGTGCCTGCTGTGCATTACACATGGATTTGAGAAGTGACATTGCAAAGACTTTGGGTCCACCAGCAGTTGCACTTTGAACCCCTGTTTCCATTGCTCTTTAATTTAGACAGGATTTTGTCATTGGATTTTTGATGGAATAGGTAGAAAATAATAATGTAGGTATTACTGACTGAGTGTAAACAGCAGTTTGCACTCATTGAAAAGTGTCTCTTCAATATCATGTGTTAAGGCACGAGGGTAGGATGATGTGACTTTGCAGAGAAGACTGCTAGTCTATGTACACAGAGGTTCTACTCTAACTAGTGCTAAACAAGTCTGAAGCATGAAGACTAATGGCAACATAGGGCACGTCATAAATTGCCTATGTGTCCAGTCACATTTAATTTCCCTTTACGTGGTAGTGAGGCCAGACTTTTTTTCACTTCCACAGGAGGAAAAGCAATGTGTGAATTCTGCTCTTCCAAGCATCGGCAGTAGTATTTTTCTCCATTTAGGATGACATAGTAGCAAAAGGGATTCTGTCTTCTCCTCTACCTAAACACTACTCAGAGAGATGAAAATGTTTTTTTGAATGTTTATGTTACTGCATTTTTGCATCACTTAATCAAGTGTAACACAATATGGCAACTCAGAAATATGCTTCTGTATATTAAATGCATTAAAACAATGCTACTGAAGATCTGATGACAGCTTTTTACATCTAATTTTGTAATGAATATTTATCAGATATTATCTCAAATAATGCAGCAGTGCTTTTGCTTTGTAATGAAGGACACATTACAGTAGTTCCTCTGACGTTCCTCTCAGAGTAACTTGCTAATTATTTTTTGACCTTTTAAAATTAACAAGAAGGTTCTTGAAAGAGAAGATAATTTGCAAGTATCCTTACGGTGAAACCATTTCACAGGAGAGAGAAACACTCAACAAACCTGACCATATGATTCCAAAAACAAATGTCTTGGGTTTAGCCTTCTTAATAATACGATTTTGAATCTCAATATGAAGTGTTAGCTTTGATTTCTAGACAGTTTTAAATTATAACAACTTTTTTTCATCATCTTCATCATGCATCTTGTACATCATAAATTATATGAATATATTTTTCTCCTTTATCCACTTTTTCTCAGTATATTCAAAGTGTTTTAGGAGATTAGCAATACAGTTTTCCCTTAGAGCAAGTAAGAGCACTGAGTAATCTCAACATAGCTTACTTTTCCAACTTCATTTTTTTCATTCTTTTTCACTTTATTTTGGTCTAGTTAAAGAAAAATGCTAAGTAACTTGCTAAGGCACACATGGGGCACCTAGCTGTCTAAATTTTCCAAAATGATCCCGAAAACACTTAAAAAAAGAGATAGTATTTGGCACCTTCTTATCTTCTGGAATAGAAACTCTTTTCAAAGAGTTATTTTATGTTGGTATTACATCAGCCACTTAATATTTAAGCTCTCTAACTAGTTTAGAATGTCAAGTTCAGTTGCATTACCATAATTCTACTTTTTATTACACCAGTTTTGGATGCACCTCACTTCTACTGACCAAGCCTTACTTTTATTGGCTTGAAGTATCACATAAAGGAACAGAGACACTGTGGAAAAGAGCAGGGAACAGATACGTAGGCAGCTCAGCAGGGAGATAGAGAGATGATATTTTCTAGGGAGAACCAGGGACTGTGCAAATTTTCCAGCAGCCTGGAAAGTAACTGAGCTGATCATATGAAACTAAGCCTGAAAGAAAAGATCTATTTGTGAGTACACAGAGGGTAGGTATATATTTCTTTACAATGTCTTTTATCACAGTATCACAGTATCGTCAGGGTTGGAAGGGACATCTGGAGATCATCTAAGTCCAACCCTCCTGCCACAGCAGGGACACCTACAGCACGTTGCACAGGACAGTGTCCAGGCGGGTTTTGAATGTCTCTAGTGTGGGAGACTCCACAACCTCTCTGGGCAGCCTGTGCCAGTGCTCCACCACCCTCAGAGTAAAGAAGTTCCTCCTCATGTTAAGATGGAACTTCCTGTGCTCCAGTTTGTGCCCGTTACTTCTAGTCCTATCACTGGGCACCACTGAAAAAAGGCTATTCTCATCTACCTGGCACCCCCCCCTTAAGTACTTATAAGTATTGGTAAGATCCCCCCTCAGTCTTCTTTTTTCTAGACTAAAAAGCCCCAAGTCCCTGAGCCTTTCCTCATAAGAAAGATGCTCCAGTCCCCTAATCATCTTTGTAGCTCTTTGCTGGACCCTCTCCAGCAGTTCTCTGTCCTTCAACCGGGGAGCCCAGAACTGGAAACAGTACTCCAGATGCGGCCTCACCAGGGCAGAGTAGAGGGGGAGGATGACCTCCCTCGGCCTGCTGGCCACACTCTTCTTGATACACCCCAGGATGCCATTGGCCTTCTTAGCCACCAGGGCACATTGCTGGCTCATGGTCATCCTGTTGTCCACCAGGACTCCCAGGTCCCTTTCCGCACAGCTGCTCTCCAGGAGGTCAGCCCTCAACCTGTACTGATGCATGGGGCTATTGCTCCCCAGATGCAGTACCCTACACTTGCCTTTATTGAACCTCATCAGGTTTTTTTCTGCCCAACTCTCCAGCCTGTCCAGGTCACGCTGTATGGCAGCACAGCCTTCCAGCGTGTCAGTCACCCCTCCCAGTTTTGTGTCATCAGCAAACTTGCTGATGGAACACTCTATCCCTTCATCCAGGTCATTGATGAATATATTGAACAAGACTGGACCCAGTACTGACCCCTGAGGGACCCCACTAGTTACTGGCCTCCAACTGGCCTCTGCACCACAAGCCTCTGAGCTCTATCTGTCAGCCACTGTTCAATCCACCACACTGTCCATTCATCTAACCCATACTTCCTAAGCTTGCCTGTGAGGATGATGTGGGAGACGGTGTCAAAAGCCTTGCTGAAGTCAAGGTAGACAACATCCACTGCCCTCCCTTCATCCACCCATCCAGTCATGCCATCATAGAAGGCTATCAGATTAGTCAGACATGACTTCCCTTTGGTGAATCCATGTTGACTACTTCTGAGAACCTTCTTTTCCTCCAGATGCTTGGAGATGACGCCCAGAACAAGCTGTTCCATCATCATTCCAGGGATGGAGGTGAGGCTGACCGGCCTGTAGTTTCCCAGGTCATCCTTCTTGCCCTTTTTGAAGACTGGAGTGACAATGGCTTTCCTCCAGTCCTCAGGCACCTCCCCTGTTCTCCAGGACCTTTCAAAGATGATGGAGAGCGGCCCAGCAATGACTTCCGCCAGCTCCCTCAGCACTCGTGGGTGCATCCAATCAGACCCCATGGACTTGTGGGTATCCAGTTTACTTAATTGTTCTCTAACTTGTTCCTCTTCAACCAAGGGAAAGTTTTCCTTCCTCCAGACTTTCTCTGTTACCCACAAAGTCTGGGACTCCCGAGAGCTGGCCCGAGCAGTGAAGACAGAAGCAAAGAAGGCATTCAGCAACTCTGCTTTCTCTGCATCATCTGTCACCACAGAACCCATCTCATTCAAGAGCGGGCCCACATTTTCCCTGGTTTTCCTTTTGTCTCCTATATACTTAAAGAAACCCTTCCTGTTGGTCTTTACATCCCTCGCCAGGTTCAATTCCAAAGCTGCCTTGGCTTTTCTCGTTTCTTCCCTGCATACCCTGACAGCGTTCTTATACTCATCCCAAGTCATCAGCCCCCTTTTCCACATCTTGTGAACTCTCTTCTTCCACCTGAGCTTTTTCTGAAGATCCCTGCTCAGCCATGCAGGTCTCCTTCCCTTGCCCGATTTCTTGCTCTTTGGGATGCACCTATCCTGAGCTTGGAGGAGCTGGTGCTTGAATATCAGCCAGCTTTCTTGAGCCCCCTTACCCTCTAGAGCTCTCTCCCATTAGATTTCTCCCAGCAATTTCTTGAAGAGATCAAAGTTAGCCCTCCTGAAGTCTAAGGTTTCAACCCTACTTGTCATTTTGTGCATACTGAACTTAATCCTGAACTCCGTCTTCTCGTGATCACTACAGCCAAGTCTGCCCCCAACCTTAACATCCTCCACCAGTCCCTCTTTGTTTGTCAGTACTAGGTCCAG
Organism: Pluvialis apricaria; assembly: GCA_017639485.1. Classification (NCBI taxonomy): domain Eukaryota; kingdom Metazoa; phylum Chordata; class Aves; order Charadriiformes; family Charadriidae; genus Pluvialis; species Pluvialis apricaria. Next base: position 108,874,105 of record CM030007.1, read on the forward strand.
TAGTACACCTCTTCTTGTGGGCTCTTCCACCACCTGAGTTAAGACGTTATCATCAATGCACTGGAGGAACCTCCTGGACTGTGCGTTCCTAGCCGTGTAGCCTTCCCAAAAGATATCAGGGAAGTTGAAGTCCCCCATGAGAACCAAGGCCTGCAATTGTGAGGCAGTTCTCACCTGTCTGTAGAAGGCCTCATCAGCTTCCCCATCTTGATCAGGTAGCCTGTAATAAACACCCACAACAGCATCTCTCATGATACCCTGCCCCTTAATCCTTACCCACAAGCTCTCGACTTGCTCATCATCAGCCCCCAGGGAGAGGTCGATACATTCCAGTTGCTTTTTCACATAAAGAGCAACTCCCCCACCTTGCCTTGCCAGCCTATCTTTCCTAAAGAGAACATAGCCCTCTGTGACAGCATTCCAGTCATGCGAACTATCCCACCATGTCTGAGTAATTGCAATGAGATCATGGCCCTGTGACCGCACGCAGATCTCTAACTCCTCTTGCTTGTTCCCCATGCTGCGTGCATTGGTGTATAGGCATTTCAGAGAGGCCAATGAGTGTGTAGCCCTAGAGAGGTAGTGGGCCTTCCGATTCTTAATAGTACTAACATCCTGCCCCACAAGTGCTGAGCTACTACACTCAGGTGCCTCTCTGGTGAGCCCAGAGTTTGTAGAAACCAGAGTTTGAGTTTGAGTTTGAATTTGTAGAAAGCAGACTTGGAAGGTCTACATGCGGAGTGGAGACTTTACTGTTTTCTTGTTTAAATTAAGCTTCCATTTAAAGATTTTATTTAATATACACAAATTACTCACCTAGTGTACTGGGTGGCAAGGTTTTGGCAGTGGGAGGGATACAGGGGTGGCTTCTGTGAGAAGCTGCTAGAAGCTTCCCCTATGTCCAAGAAAGCCAATGCCAGCCACCTCCACGACAGATCTGCCGCTGGCCAAGACTGAGCCCATCAGTGACAGAGATAGCACCTCTGGGATAATATATTTAAGAAGCTGAAAAAACCTGCTGTGCAACAGCAGCCAGGGGAGAGGAGTGAGAATATGTGAGAGCAACAAATCCGCAGACACCAAGGTCAGTGAGGAAGGAGGGGGAGCAGGTGCTCCAGGTGCCAAATCAGAGATTCCCCTGTAGCCCATGCTGAAGACCGTGGTAAGGCAGACTTTCCCCTGCAGCCCACGGAGGTTAAAGATGGAGCAAATATCCCCCTGCAGTCCATGGAGTACCCCACACCAGAGCAGGTGGATACCTGAAGGAGGCTGTGACCCCATGAGAAGGGTGCGTTGGAGCAGGCCCCTGGCAAGACCTGTGGTCCTGTGGAGAGAGGAGCCCACACTGGAGCAGGTTTGCTGGCAGGACTTGTGATTCTGCAGGGGGCTACACTGGAGCAACCTGATCCTGAAGGACTGCACCTCATGGAAAAGTCCCATGTTGGAGCAGTTTGTGAAGGACTGCAGCCTGCGGGAAGGACACTTGTTGGAGAAGTTCTTGGAGAACTGTCTCCCATGGGAGGGACCCTATGCTGGAGCAGGGGAAGAGTGTGAGGAGGAATGAGTGGCAGAGGCAACATGTGATGAACGGACCACAACCCCCATTCCCCATCACCCTGGGCCACTCATGGAGACAAGATAGAGAAAATCGGGCATGAAGTTGATCCCAGGAAGAAGGGAGGGGTGCGAGGAAGGTGTTTTAAGATTTAGTTTTTATTTCTCATTACGCTACTCTGATTTGATTGGTAATAAACTGATTTCCCCAAGCTGAGTCTGTTTTGTCTGTGGCAATAATTGGTGAGTGATCTCTCTGTCCTTATCTCGACCCATGAGCTTTTCTTTGTCTCTCTCCCGTCTAGTTGAGGAAGCAGAGTGGCTTGGTGGGCACCTGGGATCCAGCCAAGGTCACAGAATCATGGAATCACAGAATTTTCAGAGTTGGAAGGGACCTCTAAAGATCATCTAGTCCAGCTCCTCTGCTAAAGCAAGATTGCCTAGAGCACATTACTCAGGACTGCATCCAGGCGGGTCTTGAAAATCTCCAGAGAAGGGGACTCCACAACCTCCCTGGGCAGCCTGTGCCAGTGCTCTGTCACTTGAACTGTAAAAAAGTTTTTCCTTGTGTTAGAAGGGAACTTCCTATGTTCCAGCTTATGCCCATTGCACCTTGTCCTGTCACTGGGAACCACTGAAAAGAGTCTGGCTCCATCCTCCTTCAACCCACCCTTTAGATACATATAAGCAATAACAAGGTCTCCCTTCAGCCTTCTCTTCTCCAGGCTAAAGAGTCCCAGCTCTCTCAGCCTTTCCTCATAAGGAAGATGCTCCAATCCCTCAATCATCTTTGTTGCCCTACGCTGGACTCTCTCCAGTAGTTCCCTGTCTCTCTTGAACGGGGGAGCCCAGAACTGGACACAGTATTCCAGTTGTGGCCTCACCAGTGAAGAGTAGAGGGGGAGAATGACCTCATTAATAGCAGGTTGACCTACTAAATCAACCTAGTAGGTCAACCTACCACTGCTAGTAACTGGAAAAGGTGGGATGATGAACAACTGATTTGATTTCACAAAGTTCTCAGCAACGTCTCATTTGTTTGATTTCCAGTACAATTGGAAGTCTGGATTATCTAAAGTATATTTAGCTTATTTGTTGGATGTAACTTCTGCTTGGTCCTTCATCGCATGTAGAGATATCAAAGAAATCATGTTAGCAAAAATATTTCCAATTTTCAGAAGTTATTTCTTGTGCTCTTCTCTAAAATATATTCAGAAGAACTACCCATTTCATACAATAACTAACTAGTATACAGTTTTGGGTGCTGCTTAAGAGAGAAATACAGTATCACCTTAATGCACCAACTTAAGAAGAAAGCATACTTGCATCTAATGTTAGTAACCTCTAGTTACTTTTATTTGGTGTTGTTGAAGGAAATTATAAAATGAAACATTAGAATTTATAAATGTAAATCTTAATTTTAAATTACTTATAATTTGTAAATAAAAGCTTTCACATATTTTTCAATTATATTTTTATATATAAAATATTGGATTTTTCAGGTCTCAGCTCTTTGAGATAAATTACGTAATTTGAAAAAAGCTGTCTATCTTTTTAAACAACAATACCATAAAAATTCTTATTATAAAGTATGGGGATATTTAAATAAATGAGGACTGGAGGCTAATTCACATCTTTTTGTTGGTAACTCTTATTTGGGAGAATGGCTTGGCCAACAAGAAACTCAGGATAAATTAACTGACAACTTAAACTGACAGCAACTAACAATTTCATGAATTAATGAAACCTGAAAATTAGTATTTTCTAACTAGATATTAAAGAAAGGGATGTCTATGTCAACTAAAAATAATTTTGGTTTAAATAAATATACTCTTTTCAACTTTAATTTCTTTTTAATTTACTTTAGCAATAAATTCTCCTGGGAGACATTAAATAGTAATTACTACATATGTTCTTAGCCTGTCATAACATTACGAAATTAAAATGTATTTCACTGTCTGGCTTGCTGAATTTCTTCAATGTCTTTATTCTCTGATGAACGGCTGCGTTCTTATACTTTATTCACACTGATTATTATCTGCTACTGAAAATCTTAATTTCAAATGGAACAGCTTATAAAGTAAATTACTAAGCAACTTAAGAAGAAGGATATTACTATGTTGCTGTCAGTAAAAAGTGTTAAAAAGATATTTTGCCATTTTTGCCAATCTCTGGTTTTGTTCTAATGTTTTCAGCATGACTTTTTGTATAAGCACGCGAAGTATTTCTTAAAATCATAGAACCATTTAGGTTGGAAAAGACCCTTAAGATTGGCGAGTCCAACCCTAAACCTAACACTGCCAAGTCCACCACTAAAGCATGTCCCTAAGTGCCACATCTACATGTCTTTTAAATATCTTCAGGGACAGTGGCTCAACCATCTTAACCTAATGGGTTTAATTTATTTGGAACGAATATGATCCATAACATAAAATTACCTTCAGAGATAAATATAGTTCTTGATATAGGGAGAAGCCATATTATTCCACTAACTAAGACCTTTCATCATTTTCTGTGATGTGACTCTGTTTTCTAGTTCTTACAGCTAGTCAAATCATAACTTTTTAGCTGAATTTTTCAGGTCTTTAATTTAATTTCCTACTTGATGCTTGCCCTAGCTTGAATTTTTTTTAAGATTAATTAAAAAAAAATAATTCCAACAACTCTTTCCAAGAATCAGATCAGAGGAATATATGTTGTTTTGTTGCTATTAAAAACTCATATCTATTTTATTGAGAATTTTTAACCTCTGTGTTTTGAAGCAGGGACTTACAATTTAATAGGAAGGTGGACAGGTGATTTTTACTAGCTTTGCTCTGTCAAATTAAGTCTTTTGGAGGGTATTAGTGTCAATAGCTGGACATGGCATCTGCAGTGGAAGATAGGTTGGACAGTAACAGACAGACTGAAGAGCCATAAGGATTGGGAGAGGAAAATAATAATACCAGAAAAAATATCTTGTAAGAGTGGATCCTGGGAGGAACAACCAGGAAGGAGGCAATGAGGTGGAAGAAGAGTGGGAGAAAGCCAGCCTAAAGGGGGATACAGACCAGTTGTTTCCAGTTACAAACACCCCCTCCAAAAATAACACCCCCAAAACCCCAAACCAAACAAAAACCACCCAAACGGAAATGAACTCCATAATTGCCATATGCCTGCCGACAGCAAACATTTGCAGAACAATCAAGATACATCTTATTCTGAAGAATTTTGTCAGCTCAGAAGCATGCTAAATATCATAAGTAATAACTTTAAGTCTAGTTGGACAGGTGGCTTGTACTGTGCAGCTAAAACCTGACTTAATTATTAGGTACTACAAGATACTTCTTAAGTTACCTTTTAAACATTTAAATCCTACCAAAGAATAGTTGCAAGATTATAAATTTAAGATTGCATTCATGCATTTTTCTAATTTCTGAGTGTTTGTCTTGGCACAGTTACCACAGAATCACAGAATCATAGAATATCTTGACTTGGAATGGACCAACTCCCTGCTCCTCACAGGACTACTTAAAACTAAACCATATAACTAAGAGTGTCATCCAGACACTCCTTGAACTCTGACAGGCTTGCTGCTGTGACCACTTCCCTGGGGAGCCTGTTCCAGTCACCGGCCACCCTCTCAGTGAAGAAACTTTTCCTGATTTCCACTATGAACTTCCCCTAACATAGCAGCATTCCATTTCAATGTGTCCTACTGCTAGTCACCAGATCAGCACCTCCCCCTCTGCTTCCCTCCTTGAGGAAGGTGTAGACTGTGATGAAGTCACCCCTCAGACTTTTCATCTCCAAGCTGAACAAACAAAGTCACCTCCACTGCTCCTCATAAGTTTTGCACTCAAGACCTTTCACTATATTGGTTGCCCTCTTTGGGACACACTACTCCTTGGGTATTTTTATATCACAGTATCACAGTATCGTCAGGGTTGGAAGGGACCTCTGGAGATCATCTAAGTCCAACCCCCCTGCCACAGCAGGGACACCTACAGCACATTGCACAGGACGGCATCCAGGCGGGTTTTGAACGTCTCCAGTGTGGGAGACTCCACAACCTCCCTGGGCAGCCTGTTCCAGTGCTCCACCACCCTCAGAGTAAAGATGTTCCTCCTCATGTTAAGATGGAACTTCCTGTGCTCCAGTTTGTGCCCGTTACTTCTAGTCCTATCACTGGGCACCACTGAAAAAAGGCTATTCTTGTCTACCTGGCACCCTCGCCTTAAGTACTTATAAGTATTGATAAGATCCCCCCTCAGTCTTCTTTTTTCTAGACTAAAAAGCCCCAAGTCCCTGAGCCTTTCCTCATAAGAAAGATGCTCCAGTCCCCTAATCATCTTTGTAGCTCTTTGCTGGACCCTCTCCAGCAGTTCCCTGTCCTTCTTGAACCGGGGAGCCCAGAACTGGACACAATACTCCAGATGCGGCCTCACCAGGGCAGAGTAGAGGGGGAGGATGACCTCCCTCGACCTGCTGGCCACACTCTTCCTGATACACCCCAGGATGTCATTGGCCTTCTTAGCCACCAGGGCACATTGCTGGCTCACGGTCATCCTGTTGTCCACCAGGACTCCCAGGTCCCTTTCCACAGAGCTGCTCTCCAGGAGGTCAGCCCCCAACCTGTACTGATGCATGGGGTTATTGCTCCCCAGATGCAGTACCCTACACTTGCCTTTATTGAACCTCATCAGGTTTTTTTCTGCCCAACTCTCCAGCCTGTCCAGGTCACGCTGTATGGCGGCACAGCCTTCCAGCGTGTCAGTCACCCCTCCCAGTTTTGTGTCATCAGCAAACTTGCTGATGGAACACTCTATCCCTTCATCCAGGTCATTGATGAATATATTGAACAAGACTGGACCCAGTACTGACCCCTGAGGGACCCCACTAGTTACTGGCCTCCAACTGGCCTCTGCACCACTAACCACAAGCCTCTGAGCTCTATCTGTCAGCCACTGTTCAATCCACCACACTGTCCATTCATCTAACCCATACTTCCTAAGCTTGTCTGTGAGGATGATGTGGGAGACAGTGTCAAAAGCCTTGCTGAAGTCAAGGTAGACAACATCCACTGCCCTCCCTTCATCCACCCATCCAGTCATGCCATCATAGAAGGCTATCAGATTAGTCAGACATGACTTCCCTTTGGTGAATCCATGTTGACTACTTCTGAGAACCTTCTTTTCCTCCAGATGCTTGGAGATGACCCCCAGAACGAGCTGTTCCATCATCTTTCCAGGGATGGAGGTGAGGCTGACCGGCCTGTAGTTTCCCAGGTCATCCTTCTTGCCCTTTTTGAAGACTGGAGTGACGTTGGCTTTCCTCCAGTCCTCAGGCACCTCCCCTGTTCTCCAGGACCTTTCAAAGATGATGGAGAGCGGCCCAGCAATGACTTCCGCCAGCTCCCTCAGCACTCGCGGGTGCATCCCATTAGGCCCCATGGACTTGTGGGTGTCCAGTTTACTTAATTGTTCTTTAACTTGTTCCTCTTCAACCAAGGGAAAGTTTTCCTTCCTCCAGACTTTCTCTGTTACCCACAAAGTCTGGGACTCCCAAGAGCTGGCCCGAGCAGTGAAGACAGCAGCAAAGAAGGCATTCAGCAACTCCGCCTTCTCTGCATCATCTGTCACCACAGCACCCATCTCATTCAAGAGCAGGCCCACATTTTCCCTGGTTTTCCTTTTGTCTCCTATATACTTAAAGAAACCCTTCCTGTTGGTCTTTACATCCCTCGCCAGGTTCAATTCCAAGGCTGCTTTGGCTTTTCTCGTTTCTTCCCTGCATACCCTGACAGCATTCTTGTACTCATCCCAAGTCATCAGCCCCCTTTTCCACATCCTGTAAACTCCCTTCTTCCACCTGAGATTTTTCTGAAGATCCCTGCTCAGCCATGCAGGTCTCCTTCCCTTGCCTGATTTCTTGCTCTTTGGGATGCACCTATCCTGAGCTTGGAGGAGCTGGTGCTTGAATATCAGCCAGCTCTCTTGAGCCCCTTTACCCTCTAGAGCCCTCTCCCATTTGATTTCTCCCAGCAATTTCTTGAAGAGATCAAAGTTAGCCCTCCTGAAGTCTAACGTTTCAACCCTACTTGTCATTTTGTGCATACTGCACTTAATGCTGAACTCTATCTTCTCATGATCACTACAGCCAAGTCTGCCCCCAACCTTAACATCCTCCACCAGTCCCTCTTTGTTTGTCAGTACTAGGTCCAGTAGTACACCTCTTCTTGTGGGCACTTCCACCACCTGAGTCAAGAAGTTATCATCAATGCACTGGAGGAACCTCCTGGACTGTGCGTTCCTAGCTGTGTAGCCTTCCCAACAGATATCAGGGAAGTTGAAGTCCCCCATGAGAACCAAGGCCTGTGATTGTGAGGTGGTTCTCACCTATATGTATTTATACTATAACACCACAGTTCATCTTTTAAAAATGAGCACCTGGAATCTTGAAAAAAGTGTGTTTTCAGAAGAAATAAATGCAAAGGTGAACAGAAGACAGAAGGTAAGAAATTTTAAATATAAAATGTTAAATGGAGGGCAGAATACTGAGGGAATGAGGAGGAAAAAAAAGGGAATAGACACAAGTTTGGGTATGCAAGATCTAAAAGGCAAGTGCAATACCTGGACCCATCTTCAGTGTCTTTTAAACCAGATTTTAATCAGATACGTGCAGAGTTGGAAACAAGTTTCAGAGTAGTTAGATTGGGTACCAGTGCTCAGTTTAGCCATGGCAGAATGGATGGCCATGTGGGCTGTAGACTTGGCTGAGATGTAGACACATTTCTTGTTGACAGGCTACATCAACAACACTGCATGTCTACTTGGTGATCAGATGTACCTCTGATTAGCATATACATATTTTCTGAGAAACAGTAAGAGCAGGGTAATGTGACTGTATCATGGTGCTTAGAGCTGAAAGAAGAGAGTACTGCCACGTCTAATAACACAATGCGAAGAAATGGAGTACTCCATATTTAGATGGAATATTAACCTAGCATTTACTTTTCTTAAGTCAAGAATAGCTGTCAAATTCATGCTTGATTTGACCATGTTGCCTTGAATGAATGAATGAAGTCTTGTATGAAATGGTTGGTGCTATACTACCTAAGATGTCAAATGAAATATTCACAAAGGTTTGTTCCCCTGACACCTAGATCACTATGGTAATTTGCAAGTGATGCTCAGATTAAACATTTCAGAATTATTCTTCTGGGCTGGAGTATAGTTAGGCATAAACATAGTCAGTTGTATCCTCAGGCTGGCTATTTTTTTTCAGTCTTGTTTCCTCAAACTGAACTCAAGAACAGCCACACTGGTTTGAAATGAGACTCCATCTAGCCCACTGTTCTGCCTCCAACTGTGGCCATTAGCAAACACTTAGAAAAGTCTGAAAAAAGATCAAGTATCTGCATCTATAGGGTGCATCTATCATTCATTTTGGCAAGTTCCTCAGGATGTTGCTACCTGTTCTATGAAAAAACATCCTTGTATTTGTTTAGAAACTCCTAGTAATTGCTTTCCATGGTCCTTTTTTCTTCTGTTAGAAGAAGGAGTGAATGGTGGATTATTTTAGCTCTTTCCAATTTTGTAGAACTTGATTATATGCACTTAAATCTTTTCTTTCCAAGCTGAGGAACTTTGATACTCAAATTTTTTCTCATATGGAATTGGTTTCATATTTCTGTTTTTCTCTGAATGTATTACAGTTTTCATATATCTCTTTTGAAATTAATTACTGTATTTTGTACTGATATTTTATGTGTTATTTTATATATTAATCTTCAAACTTCACCTCCAAAGAAAAAGTCAAAGTGTTTGCAGAACATTACTGAATTAGAAAGCCTTGTGAGCAGATAGCAAGAAAAGTAAGAGTTCTCGGTTTACAAGAATATCCCTTTAAGAATACAAGGATCAATGTGCAGTGTGCACAGCTAGCAGTTTGGGTCAATACTGGGGGATTATTAAAGCATTTTATTGGCAATGTTGATGGAATGGGCACAGAGATCAGAGACTGTCAGAAGACCATGGATCCCATAAATCTAGTTGGAAAATTCCTGTTTATTTTTAAAGATCCAAGAAGCGTCCTTGCTTTTCAAGAGGAAAAAAAAAGTTCCTTTGATTAATATACTATTTTTGTTTTTTCTGGTACATTTGCAAAGATTTAAATTATTCCAGATGATGTCAAATTTTGATCTATATATAGAAATAAAGAATGCCAGTTTTTGCACATAACTTTAAACTGCATAGGCGACAGGAAGAAAGGCTGCAATTTCAGCTGTAAATAAAGACAAAGGAAGGAAAAGATGGCTTTTTTAACCCAATGGTTGCAACGTTAAAAATTCTTTTTTCTTCTTCTCTGTTTTACTAATCTTCATTTTAATATCTTTCATTAATATATTTCCAGATCAGATCATACTTATCTGTATGAAGTACGGAATGTATTTATTCAAAAAAATTCCTTCTTGTTTTCTTCTGGCATTCAGAATATAGTGGAACTTTTAATATTAAAAATTAATTTCCTGTTTACACCAAAACATAGCTTTGGATAATCTTATTGTACCTTCTTATCAGATTCTAGTTTTTTTCTTTTGTCCACTTTGATTTCTTGAAATCTCCTTCACAGCTTAGAAAAATAAGCAGCATATCTAAGCTTCACTTTCAAATTATTACACATTCTTTTCTTATACTAAAAATAGTTTTTATGATTGTCTTTCCAAGATGGGCAAAAATATGCATTTGACTAACAGTACAATGTTTCAGTCTCAGGGATGACTTAATCATACTGAAGTATGCTCTTTATGTACTTTCATCCATGAAAAGTATGAATTAATGAATAGGTATTTGTTCTGCATGAAGCTGACCTTATAGTGAATATTTTAACTTTCAGAAAGCTTTGTCTAAACAAATGCCAGACTTAAACAATTATTCTCAGTTGTGCATAATCAATGTTAAAAGACAACTTATTTTATTTAGTTGAAAGCTCTTCCTCTCCTTTGCCTTTTGGGGGTAAAAAGGAGACAGTTTTTTAAATAGCATCCATTTAAACTTCATGCGAAAAACTGAAGAACATTTGCAATTTCATTCCTCCTTCATAATCAAAGAAAAATCAATTTTTACTTGGCAACTTGAAACTGTTTTCAGGTAGAAGACTGGGACTGTTTAACTTCAGAGCAAAATGGTCTTACTGGAGTTGTAGTTCGCTTTACTTTGTTTTCGTGAATGGAGAAAAAGAATATTCCTTTTATCTTAGCTTTAGCTTTAGCTTTAAATAGAGCTATCTTTGTAACACTGTGTTCCATTTTCAAAGAAGACTTATTGGTTGCCAGCTCTGAGGCACAATTTCAAAAAAATGATGTCCGTTCTTCTCTCTCACTGAGGACATTATATTACAATGAAAAACACTTGCAGTAATCCAATGCAAGGTATCTCAAGGAAAAGTTCACATTTCTTCAAAGTGGTATTTAGATAAAAATCCTGAAAATAAGAACAGTGGGGGAGTGTATTATCACTCATGTAGAACAAAGCAAAGACTTTGTTCAACAGTGTTATTTATCAGCTGCCTAAAATGTGTTATTAGAAACAACATATTTTGAACTTTATGTATGCTTTTAATAGCTTTCCTGATTTCAAGTTTTAATGGAGATAATGAATTGGATTTTTGAAGATACAGTAGTTAATGTAATGGCAGGGGCAAAATCAAGGTTAGTGGAAAATATACAAGTGTTTACTATCAGCTGCAAAGATACCCAGACTTATGACAGTTTAAGCAGCAGACCTGGATTGTCATGAAGTTTATTAAATTCCATTTTGTTTGGAACCCTAGAATAAAACTTTAATATATAATATAACAAACAATTTTAAAATATTCCCATAATTAATTATTCAATAATCACCCATGAATTGATCAGCCCTTTATTGAACTACTTCTGTACTGCTTCAGTAGAAACATGGAATTGATTAGATGAGAAGAAAAAAAGTATATTAGTCGTAATTAAAAAAGAGGTCTTGAACACCCATGTACAGAAATAACTATTTCTGAAAATATAAAAAACATAAATAAATCACATAGAATGCTAGTTTAGGGTTTTCTGAAAGTGTAATCCAGTTACTGAAAGCATTCCTAGGTTTCTTTGTGTATCTGGCAAATAAACAATAGGTTCATTTCTAGGATTAGTCAATCAATAGAAAGAATATGAAGTCCTATATAAAAATTAGGATTATGTCATAGTGCCGCTTGCTGTACTCCTCACATAAAAGTTTATGAAATGTCAGGAAGGGCAATTCTGCTAACCAATATCAAAACCATGCTACACCATTTGAGTATTCACCATTTTTCTGCACACTAGGTGTTTCATTTTGTATGATAAATTAGATACACTTTCATAATACCAGAAAAAATTTATTCCCAGTTCCTTGCGCTTGTTGTTGAATCAAATGTAGATTAGACTAAGCATAAACATGCCTTGCCTAAACTTGACAAAGTAATAGCAAGAGTATTATTTTTGACCTTGGTGACTTTTTCAGAGGCAGTTTTAGTATTGACCAACCAGTTGCTAGTGATACACTGATAGATAACCTAAAGAAAGTGAATGAGTTTATTAATTATTTTTTCATGGAAAAAGCAGATGGATCAGGAAACTGTGTGAATTTTGCAATACAGGAAAGGAACTGTTAGTCCTGGCACGCATGCACACTGCTGCTTGATAGTGAGGTTATATATGTGATTCCATAGATATAGTACAGCTGTAGGTTAGTTCTGTCATTGCCGCTAACCAAGTTTTTAATAAAAGTCAAGATTTCCAGTGGCTAAGAGAATACAGAGCTGCAATACTCCTACACCAGTGTGTCTGTCATTCCATCGTCTATCAGGCATAAAGGTAACATATCAATTCCTGGAGTCACTTTTTACAGAAACAGTTAAATAGTTAAAAACTGAGTATATAGAATTTAACTCATGTCTGAAGTATAATAAGAAACCCTTTCATTGGTTTCAGTTGAATTTAGGCTGAATAGAGCTGTGAATAATTTCTTGTGTAACTCTGCCAGTATGAAGGATAAATTCAGTGTCAGCCAGGCACAGAAAACAGGATTTCCAAAATGATTCCTCTGTCCGCAGACTTGTATCCCTGTCAAGTACTGTGGGTATCTGTCCATGTTCCTCCCCACTCCTCAAGTAAACCTCTCTGGTTAAGTGCCTATACTTGCAGGATAGTTCCATCTAAATTAGCCCAGGAGTGCTGAGGACAGAGGTGTCCCCCAAGTCCTGTTTCTTGCTAGCAGCTAGGTACTATAAATAAAGAGCAAAGCTGCTGTGGTATGCAGAGGTCTGAACCCTTCAGGGCTCAGAAACTTGATCTTTTTTTCTGAAAAACTGCAGAACAATAAGACTTTATTTTAAGACACAACAAAGTCCCATCCTACTCAATAACACACTCTGTGTAGCCCTCTCCAGCACTATGGTAAATCTCAGTAAATCCCTCTTGTCTCTTGGGAGAAGTCTGTAGTCACTGGAGTAAAGACTAGACGGCTGTAGGCACACTCAGTTTCTCTTACGGACACTGTTGTACATGGCAGCAAATACCTAGGGATTCACTGGGATGAGAATTCACTGGGATTCACAGGCAGAGAGCAACTCTCTCAAACATGGGTTTGGGTAATCACAGGATTAAGAGTTGCTGTAGTTTCTGGTACATGTCCAAAAGGCTATTGTGTATCTTCTCTGGGGAGTGTTTCATATGAAGATTATTATAAAATATGCAAATAGGTGTTGAAGGAGAAGAAACTTTTTTTTTTTTTTTTAAGACTACAGCTGTAAAAATTTGATCCATTCTATTTTTAAGAATTCCAGATAAAGCACATACATGATATTTTAAAGACAGATGTGAAGGATATTTTATTTAGTTAAACTTCTATGTAATATTTTAACCATGGTTTATAAAGCCTTTATCATCTGTGAAAAAGAAGGTATCATCCAGCTTCCTGTGTGGAACCAGAAAACTTTACCAGAGTAAAGTGGACCCTAGCGATTCCCTTTGAGGGTAGTGAGTAGAGACTTCTGTAAATAAACTGAGAAATTAGAAATGCCAAATAGAGAAAATAAGTTTATGAAGAATAGCTTCCTGTAAGCACATGTTGTGTATGGCTGTCTGGCCAAATGTTTTGTCAAGAACTCTTTCCTTGTGAAAATCCAAACTAGAAGACATTTCAAGAAAAACGACAGTACTGGGAACCTGGATTGGGGGCTTACATCAATTGCTCAAGTAAATAAAAACAGATCTGCCAGGACTGTCTGACTAGATTGTGGAGCTCCAAAGAATCAGCCAGGCAGTCAGCCTACGGATACTATGGGAAAATATTGGATGGCATTGCAGATTTCCAATATAAGAACGCTTGTGATATTTCCTGATTCAGTAGGTGTCATTCTACCTAGCAGCAGCCCAAAGTGATCTCATATGACATTTGTAAAGCCAAGAGAGAAGTGGATGTATATTCCACACAATCTGAAAAAGAACCAGTGCTAGGTTTCAACATGAAACCTGCTGGCTTTTTGTGACTGAACACTAAGATTTTTTATTCCTTCTGTGACAGGTGCAAAAGAAACCCTTTTGAGATGCCACACTCGTTTTTGCCATGAAAAATGTGTATATCAACACACAAGGACCTTTATAGATGCAGAAAATGTAGCTGTGTTGCTTAGAAGATGCTACCTTAAGCGCAGAGGAAAAGGAAGCATTTAGAAAATAAGGTCATACCGCCTTTGGGTTGACAATATAGAAATAGGCAAGGATTACAAGTGACCAGTTGTTTCTCCTCAGATGCCTGTGTCTAGGAAACATGCTGCTACAAAAATCATTTAACTCAAAGAAAGAAAGTAACAATGTTTGTAGCATCAAAACGCAAAGTAGTAGCAGTAAAAATGAAATTAAAAAGTACTGGCAGAATGGTATTTGTCTGGAAGAAATGAAAAACAGTGTTCACACATGGTGATTCCTCAAAATGCAGAGAAACAAATTATACAGGCTAGTCTCCTTTCCAGATAGTAAGGAACCAAGTATTTTCAGCTGGAATAAAAACATGTCAAGCAAAAAGTTTTTCTGTAGATACTTTCTTTCTTTACCAATGGGAAAGCAAAAACGCTCCCTCTTCTGCAAGAGAGTTAAAACCAAGGAAGTAGGTTGCCATTCCTTTTTCTGCATGTGAAAAACAGCCTAAGCAATTCCAAGTCAGTCACAGAGGTACATTTTACAGGCATCTGTTCTGACCTCTGCAGCACAGGGAGTATGACTATGCTATCTTTGCAATCTGTACCTCAACGTGGGCCTGAAACATTTATATATTCAAATTAAGTATCTGCTCTTGCTCACCTATTTGCTTTAATTGCATCCATGCTTTGTTTGAGCAGCATGCCCTGCTGACCCCTTGTCCCCACTACTGCAGACAGTTTTATTCCTAACTTGCTAGCACTCATGCCTCACCCAGCATGGTTGACCTCATGCAGGGTCTGCTTTTGAATTGAAGTAATGAGGGTGAGATCACTGCCTTGAATTATGAGCAAGAGGGACTCTATCCCTCTTACCACGTCCTTGCAGAAATCATGCATGTTCAAGCAAGTCACTCTCCCCTCTCTGCCACTCCTGAGCTATGAGTTTTCCTCTGGGCTGGCCAACCCTAAATGGGTACATGTAATGAGTTCAGCATCCTCACATGAGCTCACAGCACTGAGCACTGAAGAATCAGGATTCCAGTTTAAACCTGAGTCTCCACGTTGTTACTGGACATGTCACTCACATACTCCTTTGCACTAGAGTGAGTTTTCACTTGAAGTAAAGTTTGCTCTATTTATAGTATATTTTTGTTAAGCTATAGGTAGAACAGGACCATAAGCAGAATAAATTACCTCTCCTCTGGAAAATATTTAGGAAATACCATCAGAGAGAGAGCAGGTGTTGAACTTTAATATATTCTTTTATTGCTTTCTCTGGTTTATCAGCATAGAGAATTGGCAAATTTTGTGTGAGAAATATAATAATTTGCTTTTCCTTACCATAAAAGACAATACTTGCTGTTGAAGATAGAGTGGTCTTGCTATCTCTCAGACACCAGAGTCCTCTGAATCTCTTGAGTGGGGTATTGCTACTAGCCCCAATTGCTCTTGCTACTGAAAGCAACTCACCCTGTTTAAGAGAAACTCCTTTCCATTCTGTAGTAAGGCTCTGAATTAATGTAGTAGTTATGGATTTGGGACTGTGTTTTGTTCTGGAGCTGTGGAAGATCAACTACAATCAGCTGATTTTTAAAACTTTACTAGATATGCAGCAATCTATACCTAATTTAAACAGACACTAATCTTATACATACTTCAAAATTCGTCCTACAACTGTAGTTTTATAATCAATCTGTTTCTGCCCCATCTAAATGAAAGGGGTGAAAAACTATGATAAAAATAAGAGTCTTTCGGATAACCATGGGTACAACTCGTATATTCATCACTGGACTTTAAAGGATATATTTTTAAAAAGGTGCATAAGAATGATTTCCTTGCTCTTATGATTCTCTTTCTTCACTCCTCAAATTGTTAAAGGTAAAAAAGAGAAGACAGAGAAGGGAAGAGACATACAGTAGTCTTATATTACTAAGGTTCTGTCTGCTTTTATTTGGCCCCAATACTGGGGCATGGAAAGCACAGGACCTCAGATCTATTTTTAAGAATGGAGAGGACTTAGACAAAGCCTCCCCTACGTGTGGTTGCTCTGAATCACTTTTGAAAGTTTGGTGCAGCTGTAAGGTTAACTCTATGGCAGGAGGCTTTCCGATACAATCATTGATTTCTTAACCGCCTTAGAAGTGCTAAGAAAATGTGATAGTTTGTGTACAAACCTTACAAGAATTGGAAAAGGTATACATGAGTTCTTTGACTTAAACTCTAGGCTGACCCTTGTTGGAGTAAACCCATTTGTTGTTTATTTTACCACAAGGGACATTGGTTTAAAAGATCTTCTTGAGGCTTCAATCTCCGTATTCCGTGCTCAGACACTCCTGGATGGGAACTCAAAAAAATCATTTATCACTGCCAAGTTACCTCTTTATTTTGTTATTAAGGGACCCGATATATCCTCCCTGGGGCAGCCTTGGAAGCCATTTCTTGCTTGTGGTTACACACAATGACTTTCTTCCCCAACGGGTGTCATAAAATCAAATACATTGAATGTGAGACGTTCAGATAACATTATAATAAGTGCCATGCAACTATTTTAGGTAAGATGCTACTCCTATCATAGTTATTAAATATTGATTGAAAATTTGATAACATCTGCATCATGATTTTCAGTCACCATTGCAGACTTCAGTGTTGGTGGTATTG
Organism: Pluvialis apricaria; assembly: GCA_017639485.1. NCBI lineage: Eukaryota > Metazoa > Chordata > Aves > Charadriiformes > Charadriidae > Pluvialis > Pluvialis apricaria. Next base: position 108,891,010 of record CM030007.1, read on the forward strand.
CAATGTATTAGCACAAAAAACAGCTTCAAAGGTAATATAAAGGATTTGATATGTATTCACAAATATCTCCTTTAATCTAAATCGTCATCTTTCAGTGAGAAAAAATCAGCTCTAATTTCCTTATCATAACAGTATATATATTTTGTCATCTTTGTTATAGGTTTTAATTTCCCACTGCAAGAAAACAAAAAGTAATAACAACAAAAACTACACAACAGGAATCTCTGCTTAAGTGTACTTGAATCTGAGGTTCAAGACAGGGGTTTGTCTTTGTTTATATTTGAATTGATGAGGGTTTTGGTGGTTTTCTTTCTATTGTATGTGGAAGGTATGTCAAGAATTCTTCAGGAAAATATTGTATAGTTCTAATACAATCCTTACTGGGATTTTGTGGCATTTCTGAAGTTTTACTTCAGATTACAACAAATGGAACCTGGACCCCGTTTCTTTTCATACGGTAAAGCATATTACTTTATGCTTTTTTGGGGGGGGAGGGTGGGGGGTAGAGGTTGTGGAAGGGAGGAGGAGGGGAGAGAGAGAGGGTATAATGCATAGGAGTTCAAGAAGTCTGTAATTTATGTGGAAAAAAACCCAAATAATTGCTTCCAAACTTTATTTATGGAAAAATACTTGAGAACACTAAGTCTTGGAAACAGTTAAGGAATCACTTTATGAAAAAGATTTCATGTGGGTCCTTTAGGAATATCTCTAGGAAGGGTTGTAAGAGACTGGAAGCTAAAAGGGTTAATGTCTCAAACACTCAGCAGAAGCAAGATGTTACCACATCAACAAGATAAGGTTCGGTTAGAAAAGAGGCACTAGTACCCTCCCCCCAGCCCCCCTTCTAGAAAGTTCTAAGAACAGACTGCACATGTGTGAGAGACTGAAAAAGTTAATGTCGGCCAGCACAGGACACGGAGGGAGTGTGGGAGGATGTGCAGTTCCGTTTTGCTTAGCAAGACAACTCCAAAACGGGCTTTACAAGAAGCTCACAACCAATCGAGAGTTACATAAGTCCTTGAGGGGTGTTACCGGCATGATTGAGGGGTGGGGGTTACTTTAGAAAAGACACAAACATGAGGAGCCTCGTGTGCATCCATCATCCGAAGAAACTGAACCTGAGACATTGCTGGAACTCAGCATGGTGATCTGGACCTTTCGTTTACCGCTATCGTTTTATTCCTTCCTTCCTTCCTTCCTTCCTTCCTTCCTTCCTTCCTTCCTTCCTTCCTTCCTTCCTCTTTTTCTCTCTTTTGTTCTCTTTCTCTCTTGCTTTCTCTTGCTTTCTCTTTCTCTCTTTCATTCTTTCTTTCTTTTTCTCTCTCTCTTTTCTTTCTTTCTCTTTTCTTTCTTTTCTTTCTTTCTTTCTTTCCTCCTCTCTTTCCTACATTATGAGCCCCTCAGCCCTTTATAGATAACAAGGTTTAAATAGTTTCTGCCAAGATAGCTTCTGCTAAAATGGCTTCTGCCATCAATAAAATTTTTCAATCTATTGTTTGGTGTTACATCACCTTAATTTAGCCCAAGGGTATCTTGAACATCGGTCTCCAAGCGAGTCGTCCAGGACAGCCCTCTTGTGGACCCCAGTTATTCAGAACATTATTTTTACATGTGTTTCAACCCAAATCTTCTCAAATTCACAGTGTTAATTACTTTTCTATAAGCTAGGCATCACCTAGTTCCTGCATAACTTAAAGAGGAAAAGGTATGACAGTCTTGGTACTTCTCTAGTCCTTTTCCTCAGATAATTTTAAATTGAAAACCATTTTATGGACCAATACATGGATAGAGGATTCATCTTGTCAGTGAAAATAAAATATTTCATGCTTTTCGAGTAATTTATAACAAATTATTCAATATTTTTAATTAAAATATATTGAATAATGAATATTAATATTGAACTGTTCCTAAGTACATCCATAGATTCAAAAAAGCTAGCAAAAAAACTGTAATAAATTTAACTAATAAAGAAACCTCAATGAAAGCAAAACCTTTTCTGAGGCATTCTCTGAGTAGAAAAACAAGCCAAATTAATTCCATACAGTGTGTCTCGATTTATTCAATTCACTTGGAAGGTCAAGATTTCTAAAAATTATTTGCTTTTTAGGTGATTCAGTCTGAAAAACTTTTATCCCCTGAAAGTCATGTTCATTTTAATTTTATATCATCTGTCCAGAAACTTAGTTAATGGAATATTAGTTGCCTTTGCAAATCTTATCTGTCTCTCTAGGTTATCAATCTAACTTTCGTTCCCGTACACTAATGAGAAAAAGAAAAGACAGGTAATTAATAGATTTTGGACATTATCCAAGAAGAAATGAAATATTTCCAAGCCAATACAATTGTGTTAATGCAGACTCATATGTTTCTTCTTCAAAACAAAATCAAACAAGCAAACTCCCACCCACAACTAGAAGGTATCAAGCCCCTTGTCATCCTAGGAGAAAGGAAAGATTTCTCTATTGTAATGTGCAGCAAAAGATGTGATATAAATGCAAATTCTGTTACAATTCACAAATTAGGATTTCCTTTTTCTCCTTTGAGTGGCTCACAATCAACAGGACAGGTTATTTCAGCCATTCCAGTTTCTGAGCTTGGCAGACTAACGTGGGACAGAACGTTCGCTGCACCTGAGCAGCTACAGCACAGTTTAAGGGTTGGTTTATTTGGTGAGAATCACAGCTACAGCACTTATTGCCAGGTTTCTGATCTTGACAAAACTGAACAAGAAGATAACATTTGTTGGAGCAGTGGGTGCCAGAGGGAAATCAAATAAAAGTTAATAAGTGATGCACACCGCTGAAAAATATGATTACATTTTGAAGATCTACTGTTGTTCCTGCTGCTGCAATCAAAACTCAACCTAAAGGCAGTAAAAGCTACAAAGGGCAACTGTTTGGGAGTACAACTAATTGACACAAGTCAATTAGTGGCATCTATTTGCAAGACACTACCAAAACGTTTCTGTACATAAAAACTATATTGCACTGGAAGTGCATCTATAAGAAACATGTTTCCTCAGCAAGAGTGAATCAATGGAATGCTGTAGTGTAACGGTAGAAAACACATGTATAGGTCATGTATGCATTTACAGAGGAAAGACATTTTACATACTATAAATCTGTAATCTAGGTTGTGTTTTTCACATTTTTTCTTGTTTCTGTTTCTGTTCTGCAACTGTTTCTTCTTCATGAAATTAAACATATGTGCAAGTGTTTAAACAGGTGACATAAGATGAGAGTTTGGTAAATAATGTTGTTCATTTACATCCTTTCCTTCTGATACTTACATTACTTGTAAATAGACTTTAGTTTATCTTTGGAGGTTATGAGAGATTAAGTCTTATTGTTGCTTTAATAATTCTCTAGATGTGTCATTCTTGCCATGTAACTACCTAAACAAAGCTTTGAGATCTTCAGTATTAGGAAAATCACCTTGTCAAACTGTAAGACACTGTAAGAAATTCAGTACCTCTGGCACAATGTATGTATTCTGTTCTCTGTTTTTCAAAAACCCATTGGTAGTAAACTCAGCGTACATTAGGAACTAAAGTCAACAGGAGCCTTGACAGAAAAAAAAAGTATGTTTAATGATATTGTTTTGATGATATTGTTTTAGGAATACCTGGTATTATTGTTTTGTCATTTAAATGTTTTCTCTACTTTCATACTGTCCTAATCTGTCATGGAATTGCACAGCAGTGGTTAAAATGCACTGACATATTTTGTGCTGAGTAGCAATATAATAATGGTAAGTTTCATGACTAGAAGTGGCTTCTATTTGATTTCAAATTTTCCATCAAAAGGTAGTTAAAAGATATGTCTAAACCACAATTGTCTTCATACTTTCAAGGAGTAAATGGTCACTTTATGCATATAATAGTATGCTTGCCAACAGTAATGGAAGTATTATAAGGAAAAAGCATTGCCTTTTAATAATGTCTCATGAAGAACTCACTTGCAATTGATACAAAATTATTATTATGCTGTTATTGACAGATTATTTTATATCTGTCGTGAGATACTTTAATTTGCAGTGCTTAATAGAAAGATAAATGACTTAACAGAGCCATAAATTGTTGTTCTCTCTTCCAGACAATTTGAAACAACAGCAGCCAATGCACAGCACCATAGCAATAGTAGAAATCATGCCTGTGTTAGCACCAAAAACCACAGGTCTCACATTCATTTGCAGGAGCCATTTTTGAGTGACATTGAAAAATGTGTTGAATGCAATATTTGTAGTTTATTTGTATGTTTACCATTATATGAGATTCTTCATAGAGATTTCCTCAATCTCTAAAGCATGAACAATAGCTCTTCAACAAAATACCAGGGAAAGGACTATCGTATGTTTCGAATAAACCTATTGAAAGAAAATGTGCTCAACTGTTTTCATGTGACAGTGATACAGAAGTCTAATCTTTCAAGTCAGATGTCTGAAATCAGCAAAATTATTTTGTCACTCAATATTTTCATCACAGAAGTATATTTTGTAGTGCAGTCTTGATGTTTGTTTTTCTTTCATGACTGCCACTAATTCTGTTTTGCAAAACAAATGTTGACTTTCTCTTTCTGAGTTTTTGTTGTGGAATAATTAATATGTTTTTGTAGTTCAGTTGTCCAAGTGTTCATTTGAAAATTTTATTTTTTTAATTAGAATTTTAGTGCATTTTTTCACTTGTAGACATTAAGTATGTAAGCATATAAGAAATTTGGCCATTTCACTAGAAATCACAGAGAAAGTTATTCTTCTCTCTAAGTGGCAGGAAAATGACAGCCTCTTTAACATCCTAGACTTGATTTAAATTCCTTTTTTTGCTGAAGTCATTTTGTATAGCTTTAACCATATAGGAAAGGAAAACAAGTTTAATATTTTCAAAGATCAGCAATGCAATGAGTTTATTTATCTGTCAAAAATATGCACATTCTTACACTGAAATACTCTGCAATTTGGACAAGTTAGAATCACCGATGTTAACAATGGTAGCTGATCAGTGATTAATAATAAAATTTTCTAAGATTTCAAAAGAATGTACTGCAAACACTGGCACATGTTGTCATACCACCCATGTTGCGGCTATTGATTTTCCTAGCATGTCACTGAACATATTAAGTTTGGTTTGTTTCTTACTTCTAGTTGACCAAATATACTGCATTTGTTTTCATTTTCAAAGCACTTTACAGAGTGTCCTCTAACAATTTGTCAAGTTATGAGTTAAGTTCAACAAGCCAACACAAATTTGGTAGCTGTTCATTTTTCGGCTCTTAACCTAGAATAAATGCAAACTTGATATTATTTTAAGTTTTTTGTTTTAAAGCACACTTTTAAGATCTGTAACAACAGAATCCACCTAATCATCCCACAGGACTGGATATTATTCACTTGCCAGAGTTTCAGCTTTCCCAGGTATGTGACAGATAATAGAAGTATCTGTAGAGATTTGTGAATATCCTTTCTAAAATTCCTTCTTTGTCTCATGATAACATAAATTGCTATTGCCTTGACAGATTTTGAAAAGCAAGCTTCAATAATATTGTCAGTGTTTTTTCTGTGTTGATGAACCTCACGATTTGGGGATTGTTTGTTGATGGATGTTTTATTTTTATGATGAGTTGACTTTCTGCTCATCACTATTTAATTAGAGATATCCAATTTCATACTAATAACACCTTGCCAATTAACTGTATTTTCTGCAGTCAATTGCAGTCAATTCAGGTTTGCGCAACTCCCATTTGAAGTTGCTTTGTGGTTGCTTTTTTGAAATCTGCATGGCTACAGCAGCCAGTTTAGGACAGACTGGTTCCAAAATGTGGGAATATATGAACTAACACAAGGCTACATCTTTTAAGATATCTATTTCAAAACACAGTTAATTTCTTAAGTTGTTTGCTGCTCTGGAAGTCTACAATAAAGCATGAGTTATATTTGCTGCCTTACCACCCAAGTATCACAGGGACAGTACAGGAAATCACAAATGTCATTGCTAAACATAGATTACTAGCTGGCCTTCAGTGAACTTATTTGGTGGATCCCCTGTGGCACCCTAAGTGTCTGAGGAAGAAAGAATCATAGAATCATAGAATCATAGAATGGTTTAGGTTGGAAGGGACCTTGAAGATCATCGAGTTCCAACCCCCCTGCCACAGGCAGGGATACCTCTCACTAGACCAGGTTGCCCAAGGCCACGTCCAGCCTGGCCTTGAACACCTCCAGGGATGGGGCTTCAACAACCTCTCTGGGCAACCTGTTCCAGTGCCTCACCACCCTTAAAGTGAAAAACTTCTTCCTAATGTTTAATCTAAACCTGCCCTCTTCCAGCTTAAAGCCGTTCCCCCTCGTCCTATCACTACATGCCCTAGTAAAAAGTCCTTCCCCAGCTCTCCTGTAGGCCCCCTTTAGGTACTGGAAGGCCGCAATAAGATCTCCCCGGAGCCTTCTCTTCTCCAGGCTGAACAGCCCCAACTCTCTCAGCCTCTCCTCATAGGAGAGGTGCTCCAGCCCTCGGATCATCCTCGTGGCTCTCCTCTGGACGCGCTCCAGCAGGTCCATGTCCTTCTTATGTTGGGGACTCCACAGCTGGATGCAGTACTCCAGGTGGGGTCTCACGAGAGCGGAGTAGAGGGGCAGAATCACCTCCCTTGACCTGCTGGCCACACTTCTTTTGATGCAGCCCAGGATACGGTTGGCCTTCTGGGCTGCGATCGCACACTGCTTGCTCATGTCGAGCTTTTCATCAATCATCACCCCCAGGTCCTTCTCCACAGGGCTGCTCTCCAGCCATTCTCCGCCGAGCCTGTATTTGTGCTTGGGATTGCCCCGACCCAGATGTAGGACCTTGCACTTGGCCTTGTTGAACTGCATGAGGTTGGCTTGGGCCCACCTCTCCAGCCTGTCCAGGTCCCTCTGGATGGCATCCCTCCCCTCCAGCGTGTCTGCCTCGCCAAACAGCTTGGTATCATCAGCAAACTTGCTGAGGGTGCACTCTACCCCACTGTCCATGTCGCTAACAAAGATGTTGAACAGTACGGGTCCCAGTACCGACCCCTGAGGAACGCCACTCGTCACTGCTCTCCACTTGGACACCGAGCCGTTGACCGCAACCCTTTGAGTGCGACCCTCCAGCCAGTTCTTTATCCACCGAGTGGTCCATTTATCGAATCCATGTCTCTTCAATTTAGAGACCAGGATATCGTGTGGGACAGTGTCAAACGCTTTGCACAAGTCCAGGTAGATGACATCAGCAGATCTTCCCTTGTCCACTGCCACTGTAACCCCTTCGTAGAAGGCCACCAAATTTGTCAGGCATGACTTGCCCTTGGTGAAGCCATGTTGGCTCTCGCCAATCACCTCCTTGTTTTCTGTGTGCCTCAGCAGAGTTTCCAGGAGGATCTGCTCCATGATCTTGCCAGGCACAGAGGTGAGACTGACTGGCCTGTAGTTCCCTGGGTCTTCCTTGTTTCCCTTTTTGAAAATAGGGGTTATGTTTCCCCTTTTCCAGTCGGCAGGAACCTCGCCAGACTGCCACGACTTCTCAAATATGATGGCTAGTGGCTTCGCGACTTGATCTGCCAGTTCCCTCAGGACCCGCGGATGTATCTCATCAGGTCCCATGGACTTGTGCACCTTCAGGTTCCTCAGGTGGTCTCTCACTTTATCTTCATCTACAGTGGGTGGTGCTCCATTTTCCCAATCCTCTCCTTTGCAATCTGCGTCTTGGGCAGTGCGGCTGCTGTCCTTGTCTGTGAAGACTGAGGCAAAAAAGTCATTGAGTACCTCAGCTCTGTCGCTGTCCCGGGTGACCAGTTCTTGCGTATCCTTCCGGAGAGGGCCTACATTTTCCCTAGTCTTTCTTTTCTCGCTGATATACCTATAGAAGGATTTTTTGTTTGTCTTAATGTCCCTGGCCAGATTTAGTTCTAGCTGGGCTTTAGCTTGTCTAACCCGCTCTCTAGCTGCTCGAACGATTCCTCTGTAATCCTCCCAGGCTACCTGGCCCTGTCGCCACTCCCTGTAGGCCTCCTTTTTTCTTTTGGTCAGTTCCAGGAGCTCCTTGTTCATCCACGCAGGCCTCCTGGCTTTTCTGCCTGCCTTCCTCATTGTAGGAATGCATTGCTGCTGTGCTTGGAGGAGGTGGTCCTTGAATATTAACCAACTTTCTTGGACCCCTCTTCCTTCCAGCGCTTCATCCCACGGCACCATACCAAGCAGATTCTTCAAGAGGCCAAAGTCGGCTCTCCTGAAGTCCAGGGTCATCAGCCTGCTGCGCACCTTCTTCGTTGCCTTGAGGATTTCAAACTCAACCATTTCGTGGTCACTGCAGCCCAGGCTACCCCTGAGTTTGACCCTGTCAACCAGCCCCTCCTTGTTGGTAAGAACAAGGTCCAGCACAGCTCCTCTCCTCGTCGGCTCCTCAACCACTTGGAGAAGGAAGTTGTCCTCAATGCAATCCAGGAACCTCCTGGATTGCCTGTGCCTGGCTGTGTTATCCTTCCAACTGATGTCAGGGTGGTTGAAGTCACCCATGAGAACCAAGGTCTGTGAACGTGATGCCGCCCTTATCTGTCTATAGAGGGCTTCATCCACTTGGTCTTCCTGGTCGGGTGGCCTGTAGCATACCCCCACTGTAACGTCCCCTGCTCCCGATTTCCCTGTAGAAAGAAGGTTTGCTTCTGTTTCAGATGTTTCACTGAGGACTTGTAGACAAACCATTGAGAAGTTATTTAATTTCTGCTATATAGTTCTGAAGCCGTGTCCTGGTTTGAGGCAAAACAGGACCAATTTTGTTCAGTAGCTTCGCTTCTTAGCTGGGCCTCTTCTAACTACTGAAATTAACAGCATATTGTGCAGACAATGTTCACTCTCTCAGAGTGATAAGACCTATGTTTATAGCTGATGTCCAGACACAGTATGCAGGGAGGGTCTTGCTTATACTTATTGTTCTGACACCCAAGGCCAACCAACTGTGTTATTTGCCACGTTGGAGGGTCGTAAGTGGAAAAGCATAATGGGGTCCCACCTGCGGGGAGGAGCGGACAGGACAGGTGACCCAAAACTGACCAACAACGTATTCCATCCCATCTGCCTCACGCTCAGTATAAAAGCTGACGGAGCAAAGGGTCAGCCCCTTCTTTTTGCCCTTCTTTTTCCCTTCTTCCTTCAATGGCCGACGTCTGAGGAGGACTCTGTCTGTTCGTCTGCCTTTGGACCCGATCCTGAATCCAGACCCGGAATCCAGTTCCCGTCCATCACTGAGTCCAGCCTGGGACTGCCCCAGTGCCAGCTGGTGTCGTGATTGTCATCTTGGGAGCTTGATACGGTTTTGTATATTTATCATTATTTCCTTTTATTTTATTATTAATATTTCATTAAAGTAGTTTAGATCCTTCTAAACTCGTAAGTCTCTTTTTCCTCCTCTACCTCTCTCTTTGAAGAGGGGTAGAGGGGAGCATCTATCGGTCCCATCTGGGGTCCCCTAAGTCCCCAGTGGCCAATTTGACCTAAACCACGACAACCCGTAATGACAAATTCAGCAAGAGTCTTACCACTCATTTAGCAGGAATCTCCATCGACTTGTAGTGTGCACACACGCACAGAGGCCACACTCTGGTCCCCAGCAGGTGATGTGGTTTGGCATATGTCACTGTTTCTTCCTTTACATGAGCAGTGAAACTCCAGTGCAGAGCGTGCTACATCACTGATTTGCAGATATCTTAGTAGATACCTGTATCTACCTGCAGATACCTGTAGACAGAACCCATTTCTCTACTATAAGAAGTGTCACAGTGGTCTATACCTTTGCTGCTCTGAGACACTTTATACAAGGTTATCTGTTAAGGTGATACCTATCAGATCAATGGGAATTTTTCTCTCTTGGGCAGCTCAGTTCTGATTAGCTGGATTTTTTTTATTCCTTCTGAGTTCCCAAAGAAACATTCTACAGTTCCTCTGTACCTAGGAACACTTTTATTTTACATATATGTAAATATTAGAAAACTTTAGAGTGTAAATTTCATAGGAGATAAGGCTGTGTCAGTAAATTGAAATTCACACCCACTTAATTCTTCAAATAAATAAATAATAGCTATAATAGTTCAAATATCTCCAACCTTGCAGAAAATATATAAGAACTAGTTTTGTAGGCTTGAAGTAGATTCTAAATTTGTTAAGTGTTTTATTCTGGTCTTTGAATTGTATGTTTAATGGTACCATTTTAGACTAAATAGAATTTTTTATGCATCAAATAATTTCATTGAACCTGTACTTATATGGCCTAGCCTGGGTTAATATAGTTTGGTAATTCTTACTAGTTGCTACTATTACAAAATCCGAGGGGAACACTTTGTTTGGTTACTGGAAAGATTTTTCCAACATTGACATTGTTTCTGGAACACGTCTTAGGCCTAACCTTCACTCAAGGTAAAGCAGATACATTCAATGAAATCATATTTGCAGGAAAAAAAAAAGTGTCTGCAATGGGACAGACATTATCAAATAATTTTGAAAAAAAGAATAACTAGCTTCTCCATCACTGATGATCTCAGATGGAGCTGGCTTAATCTTCTAGGTCTGAGATATACTAAGCACTATTCCTTACTTCCCAACTGAAGTTCACCTCTGACTATGTCTTTCCCTAGATGTGAAAGGTGGTAATGACTTGTTGTTGCTAAAAAAAGTAAAAATCTTTTAAATTTTAAGATACTCACAAATACTATTCCATATTACCTCTTCGATACAGACTATACTTAGTTTACAGAAAAGTGAATACACTGTAGATGGGATTTGTGGGCAAAGTAATGATCAACTAGCAAAATGTTATTTAGTCTTGATTCTTAGGTCTCCTCTCATAATCAGACATCACCTAAATGCTGAATGAGAAATATGAAATTCAACAGTTCATAAACCAGATGCTGTGTGATATGAATATTGCCAGCTTCATCTGTCATCTCTCAGAAGCTGGAGGGGTGAAATTTGTTGTGCAGCCCCAGCTCTGATGACAAAATCAACATCAGCTGTGAGAAGAAATTTGCTGGCTGGACTCAAGAGATGCATCTGTCATGCAGGGTGGGAACAGCAGAGATGTTCTGCTCTGCTTGAACTGTCCTGGGCAATGGTCACAGTCAGTCAGCCAGCCAAAAACAACCTCCCTGGAGCCCAGGGAAAATCTGCAACGGGGAAGAGGAGTCCCATTGAACATCCTGCTGTCTTTCTGCAGCAGAGGTGTTCTGGCAGTAGCTTTTATATTTTTGCTCCAAGCTCCACGGTAAGTTATGTGGAGTACGTCACTGCTCTCAGTGATTTGTTGCATTTGAATGTGCCTCATCATTTGCTGAATAATCATTAATTCAGATAACTTGGTTGGGAGTTAAAATATGTGTGATAATGTTCTAGCCTGAAGTATATACTAGTTTTTATTTTCTTTTTTCTCATAGTAGTTTTTCTTCCCTGACACAGCGATAAGCAATGATAAAATCCAATTATTAAGTTGGGAGCACTATTGTAAGAAAAGATAAGACTGGCTTGTTTCTAAATGTTTTGTCCTTTTACCAGTAAATTGAATTTTGACAGTGAACAATTGACATTTCATGAAACAGAGGTTTAGCCAGATCTGATATGCTCACTGAATGAGGTGGAAGAAATGCATTTAATGCATTAATGGTTAGACAGTTTATTTTAATTTAATATTTATCAACAAATACTTTGTTAATTGTAAGTGAGAGGTGGGGTACTAGACTTTGGGGAGGATTAAAGTGTACTAAAGTTACATTCTACAGTTGTATTGAAATCTATGTTTAACATTTTGAATGTGAAGAACATCCAAACATTATATGTATGGGTTAAAGCGTATATTATATATAACATAATATGCTTTAAATTATGTATGTTGCATTCATACTAAAAGGTTCTATATGCAGCTGTTAATTATATAGTTCACTAGTCTTTTAAAATGAAGGCAAATACCAGAACCTGATTGTATAGTCTTTAGCACTGAACACTTTTATGGGTTATTTAAAATTTGTTATTCCATCTGGGTCTTAAATATGGTGTATAGTCACAGTCCACACAATGCAACGAGACAAACCAAAATATGGATTAAAATACTGGTGGATAAATCTCAAAAACTTTGGCAGTTCAGTTTAAACCGAAAAAAAAAGGAAAGTCTGAATAGCTTCCAGGATCCAACTTGACTATTTAAACCTTCCCAATATGAAAATCTGGGTAGCAAATACTGTGAGAACTGCCTGTGACATTTTGATGTCTTGTGTCCAATCTTAGCTGGATGATGGCAGAACCAAGACACAAAGCATTTACCACATAAATAAAAACCAAGTGGAAACACAATATGGCATTTTCCTATTTACTGAGACAGAATAGTTTCCAAATCAATTCAAATAGAAGGAGGAAGGAAAGATGTACCTTTGTTTCACCAGAATCATCCAATTAGCTCACATGAAGATAAATTTGGATTCTAATGTCTGCTGGTACATTGCCATTTTTAGCAAATGCCTACTTATACCTATGGAAAAAGCAATAACACAGCAGTGATATTGTTTTGTATGTCTCTCATAATCTGAATGCAGCAGAATGTCCAACAGCAGAAAAGCAATAATGGATTTTGCAATAGTCAAAATTTCAGCAAGTCAGTTCATAAATTTGTCATGTCCTGATAATTTTATTTCATGCAGTTTGTAGACTATATAATACATATGCTTCAAAGCTAGGACATCTGTTGCAAATTTACAAATGCAAAGAAGTAGTTTGCCAAACTACCCAACAGAGACAGGAGCACACCTGCTCAAAAAAGTTGGAAGCATTACAAAAGTACAAACTTGACCTAAGGTTTATTACACAGCAACACTTATTCCATAATGTTAAAAAAATAGGTGAAATGTCAGCTATGTATTCTGCAGTTTTTGATTGATGAACACATCTGCTGATTTAATATTCATAACTAATGCCAAGTACATTATACGTCTTTACAGAAGCCCTTTTCCAAAAACTGAAAGTTTATAAAAAGTCCCTCATGTTTTGGTTTTCGAACAAAAATTCCAGTACTACATGGCACATCCCAATGAATTTGTTGAACAGAATTGTATTGTAGGAGAGAAAAATAGCGAGACAAGCTTAATGAACTAGAAAATATCAGCTGAAGCCAACAGGATTCAGTGCTGGCTGAATTCCCACTGGATCAGGCTCTGTGTAAAAGAACAGCCACAGTGGGGAATAGGATCTCATGTCTAATCTAGTCTCTCATAATGGGACCTCTATTATCTGCTCTAATGAAAGACATGTCTATACAGTGTTTTGCAGGCAGATGTGAATTTGCCCTGCCAGTTTGCTAACCTGCCTGGAAGCTGCGTGTGTCAGACAATGAACCTTAGCTAATGCACATTGTTTCTCATTGCAGCTTATTAGCTCAGATTTGACATTATCTAGTGTATCATCTACTTTGCTTCTGATTTGGAAGTGGCTGGCTTCCAACTGGCTTCAAGTGTGGGCAGTTGCCACCACTGTGTTCAACCGCATCTGAGCTTGAAATGCAGTGTACTTACAGTTTCTTTCAGAAAAAGAGGTAGATGGTGTTGCCATGAAAAATAAAGTTTGATGCCTTACCAGCAGACCATTCAAACAGGAAAACACACAAAAAATTTTATTTGGGTGATGAACACAGCACATGATAAGTATTTCCAAAGAAGAAATGCTTTACAAGGATAAATTCTCAAGGAGGAAGAATCAGAACTTCTAGCAATATTCTTTTAGATTTGGAAGTGAGATGACAGGCATAACAACACATAATAAAACAGAGTGTTGTTTCTTGAGTAGGACAAAGACTGTTGTTTCACTGAGTGCTAAGAGGCTGGACCTCTGGATCTTCTGCATGAACTTGAAGGCTTGAAGACAGAGGTCATTTTAAAGGAACATGCCTGTTTTTCATGCAAACCCTGGATGAAAGATCATAGATCTTTCTGTACCAAATCGATTTCTGTGACAAATGTAGAGTGTATATGCAAGGACTCACAAATACACTTTGAAGATTTTCCTATAGATGAGATAGGCCATGAGGATATGGCAATCTGGTGTATCATGCTGCTAAGGCAGCTCAGATCTCCAGGGAGGAATCCACAGGATGCAGCTTAGTTGGCACAACATCACAAAGAGACAGTACAATGTTTTTGTTTAGCATGAAGTAACAAATAATAATATTCAGTAAAAATAATAAGTAAGTTAATGGCACTGATAAGACTTTGCAAAGCAGCTCGCCATTCCTACTACTTGCCATTTTTACAATGTCTGTATGTGTGTGGAAATTTCAAGTAAAGGTAAAATCTTCTGTTCCCAGAGGATTGCATCCTGCCTCCTTGCGCACAGAACTAGTAGCCAGTCATGCCGCTCTGAGTTCACAGACGCACGCACACATGCATGAAAAAACCCAACCCTCCAGTCTACAATCTGCAGCTGGCCCACATCACATATAAAATATCTTTTTAATTTCCATTTTTACTTCAAAAACATTCCAGTCTCATTCTGGAACAGAATGAGCAGATGGAATGATACAGTACAGAAAAGCAGTAGTAAACTCACACAAAATAATCCAAGAAAGTGATAAAAAGTTGAGAACTATCATAACTCAGAGTTAGTCCTCAGGAGAACAATGGGGTTTATGGAAACTAAGAAACTGTAAAACATGGTCAAATTAAAAGGGGGGGGGGGGGGGGCAGAAGATATTCACAATTAAGGTATTTCAGAAACCTTTTAAGAATTTCCTAATTTTTCTATTCTTGGTGCCCATTTCATGAAAGATAAATTTTTTCAATCAGTTACCATAAGGTAACCTTGATTACTCTTCATTTTACAATACCCAGTGGCTTCCAAACAGCCACTGGGTGTTAAGATGGACATATGAGAAAGCAGGAGAAATAGGGGGAATGCAGGAAAGCAAATGGACAAAAAGAGGAAAAAATAAAATCATACTGTTGTATACATTCTTATGGTAATGGAAAGAAAGAAGGAACTGGACCTTTTTATTTCCTTTTTTATTAGAGGTAAAGATCATGTTGACAAGAAGAAAATATTGGAAGAAGGAATCTTTCTTCCCTCTGTGTCATGTGAATGCAGATTGGAATCCTCAGGGTGTGCAAATTTTTGCAGAAGATGATAAAAATAGAGATTATTTTTCTTGTAATTCACCAAGTAGTAAGGAAGCAAGGTAGACAGCAGGTTCATCTATTTCCAAGGACAGCTAGCAGTATAAGGAATATTCCCTAACATTCATATTGTTGGTCATAAATGCAGTTCTAGTTTATTGTAAAATGTCTTCTAATATACCGGAGTCTGGTTATATATAGTCTTTTTGTGCTTTTACATTTCCTCTAGGAAGTAACTTTTGGGAATGGGAGTCCTGGTGGACAACAGGATGACCATGAGCCAGCAATGTGCCCTGGTGGCCAAGAAGGCCAATGGCATCCTGGGGTGTATCAAGAAGAGTGTGGCCAACAGGTCGAGGGAGGTCATCCTCCCCCTCTACTCTGCCCTGGTGAGGCCGCATCTGGAGTACTGTGTCCAGTTCTGGGCTCCCCGGTTCAAGAAGGACAGGGAACTGCTGGAGAGGGTCCAGCAAAGAGCTACAAAGATGATTAGGGGACTGGAGCATCTTTCTTATGAGGAAAGGCTCAGGGACTTGGGGCTTTTTAGTCTAGAAAAAAGAAGACTGAGGGGGGATCTTACCAATACTTGTAAGTACTTAACGGGAGGGTGCCAGGTAGACAAGAATAGCCTTTTTTCAGTGGTGCCCAGTGATAGGACTAGAGGTAACGGGCACAAACTGGAGCACAGGAAGTTCCATCTTAACATGAGGAGGAACTTCTTTACTCTGAGGGTGGTGGAGCACTGGAACAGGCTGCCCAGGGAGGTTGTGGAGTCTCCCACACTGGAGACGTTCAAAACCCGCCTGCATGCCGTCCTGTGCAATGTGCTGTAGGTGTCCCTGCTGTGGCAGGGGGGTTGGACTTAGATGATCTCCAGAGGTCCCTTCCAACCCTGACGATACTGTGATACTGTGATACTGTGTGAATACTTTGTTCTTTGTAATTTCTGAAAAAAGTGATTTAAGCACTACATCTGTATTATATGTCTGTGTCAGGTTTATTTTTCTTTCTTCAGTCTAATCAGGGTGTTATGATTGAAATATGAAAACCTGAATAAAATTGTCTTTACTGAACTAATATTGCTGCTCCCTTGTCACTGGGATTCCCTGATTTTAAGCAGCTACTCTTTTGTGACTCTATCTGTGTATTAGCATCATTCTTTTGTTTCCTGTTTGTCCCTTTCAGTTCTACCAATTTGATTTCTATTGCTTTCATTTTTTCAGGAAGCATTCACAAAGCCCATTAAAGACAAGATTCCAGTAAGCTCCTTTAATATGGAAGTCAGTTTTGCTTCTACTTTGATACTAGTTCTTTCTGCTCTAAAGTTTTTATGCTTTCCTTTGTGGCTTTTTAAATTGTGTCTTCCTTTTCTCAGACCCTTGAAGGAAACAAATATTTTTAAAGGGTTGATTTCTTTCCCTAAAGAAAAAAAATAAACAAGTGGCTGACTTGGAGTTCTATTCATAAATTTTGTCTGTTTTGCAAGTTACTACCGTTTTTTTTCTCATTTTTCTGATTTGTCACAGTTTTCACTGTAATCAATTGTAAATACTCTTGCTGCACTTATGTGGTGTTGCTGCTCATCCGGGTTTCAATTTTCTGTGGTGATGACTCCATGGAACCTTAGATCTGTTCAGTGTATGAATCTTATTTCTTGCTCAGTTACACTTTTATGCTCCTAGGACCTCTGATGTGTGGCACAAGCTCAAAACAGATGACCCATTTCTTGTTGCTAGGTGTTTAAATTATCGGTTAAGCTTTTTTTATATTCTAAGTAATCCTGTCTTTTGAGATGTAAAATGTGCTCTGACAGTGAAATACTAAATCAGTAATCAACTAATTCAAACAAGTCTCTTACATGTGAGACAGCAATAAAGTATTTTTTGTGTATTGGCTAGACAACTATAACGATTTTATGCACCATATTTCACATAACATGTTTCTTTACACTTTGGCATTCTTAGGTACTACAGCTACAAAAGTTAATATAACATAAAAGCTCAAAGTAGCTGAAAGAAAAGGAGAAAAGAAGCTTTCAAGTGAAAACTGAATATAAATTTGAATTCACTGTAGGTTTTACTCTGTTGAGAGGGACGAGATGTCAAGGACTACCCATCCCCTCTCTCCTGTTGTGTGGTGACACTGGTATCGCATTTCTTGGCAGCACCAGGGCTCCCTCTGGGCTGCAGAAACACTGCATTACTGAGGAAAGGGGGAGCTCTAAAGCATCTCCCCAACTGAGACATTGGTCCAAGCCCCAACCCAACATGTGAGGCCCTTGTGGGAGAATGAAAAGAAATGCCCCCGTGTCCCATTATATAGTGGATCCAAGTCTGGAGTAGATGGGCATTCAATGAGCTATTTGAAAGAAGGGCTCACAGTGTGAGTGAAAATATCTTACCCGGTAAAATGCCATTATAAAATCAAGAGTAAATATGACACAAGAATGCAGGGAAGATAGACAGATAACATGATGAAAGTGGCTTGAATTAGCAAAACTTGTTTTCCAAATTGTTTCAGTGCCCTGACTACAGTGATAAAGGATAAGTTACAGCTTTGATTGTGTACCTATTATGTTGACACTGTTGCATTTGTGGACATTATAGGGATAGCTGCTGGTGCAACAGCTGGGAGCCATCCCATTTCTTAGCCCTTAACTGCACACTGCTGATTCAGGCCGACTGAAGTTATCTTCATTAAAGCTGTAAATATATTGTGCTCTTCACAACAGAGTTGGTACTAGACTGAAATATGAACTGGAGAGAGAAAAGTATAATCAAGACTCACCACAATGTCAAGCTAATCAAGTTTACAGTCTTCTCTGGCAAGAGACCTAGTGCATGGAAAATAACTGGTGTTATCTAGACAAATTCTTTGTCAAGGCAGAGTTGTTCCCTGTTATCCAGTGATGTGTCCATGTACTAACAGGAACAGAATAGAAAAAAACAGTCAAACAAATGGTATAAGCCCTGTGCTTACCTCCACTTGCAGATACGCAATGTCCACTCAATATTATCAAAAAACACAGTTCCCCACAGTGCTGCTTTCTAGGTGTATTTCTGAAGAACAGAACACCCACTGCTCTGTGGCACGGAGGACATGGAACACATTCTGTACCACTCAGGGCTTCTGAGCATCGTCAGATTTCTTATTAATGCTCGTCTTACACAGAATTGGATACTAAACCTGTGAAATACAATGATGATGGCATAATTTATTTGTTTGACATACTTTTAGTTCAGTTTAAAGTTGTCTTAAACTTAGTTGTTGAACATGTAAACAAGTCTTGTTAAAGGTATAAGATGCATTAATAAGCCTGAAATTTCTGCAGTGTCTTGATTTAATATTTAAATAGTTTAAGCATAGTATGGTTTGAAGTGTACCTGATATATTTTTGCTCTCTAGAGACACCTGCTGAGTTTGCTTTGCTTAACCTTTAGTCTCAGAAAGAACAATTGTTTGGCACCTTACTTTATCGTGTCAAAAGTCTTCTTTCATTATCTCAGCCATCTTCTCCATGTTAAGAGGTAATGATTTCTGAGAGGTATTTGTCCAGTCTCTTCTTTAAAAAGTGTGGTGAATTTGATCTTGGCCGGCTGCTAGATACTCACCCAGCTGCTCTGTCATTCCTCCTTCTCAACAGGACAGGGGGAGAAAATAGGATGAAAAAGCTTGTGGATCAAGATAAAGACAGGGACATCTCTTATCTATTACCATCACAGGCAGAACAGACTCAACTTGGGGAAGATTAAGTTATTTTTTGCCAATAAAAAGTAGAGTAGCATGGTGAGAAACAAATACGAAACTGAAATCACTTGTTCCTTCCCACCTGCTCCACTCTCCTTTTCCCAAGTTCAACTTCACTCCTTCATCTCTAATTCCTCTACCTCCTCACTCTGCCCTGAGTGGTGCGGAGTTATGGGGAATGGAGACTGGGGATTGTGGTCAGTCCATGTTGGTACCTCTGCCACTCCTTCTTCTTCACACCTTGCCCCTACTCCTGCAGGGGTCCTTCCACGTGCTAGAGTCCTTCAGGATAAACTTGCTCCATTGTAGGGTCCTTCCCAGGGGCTGCAGTTCTGCAATAGTTCCTCCAGTGTGGGCTTGTCTCCAAGGGCTACATTTTCCTTCAAGGAATAACCACCTGCTCTGGTGTGGGGTCCTCCATGGGCTTCAGTGTTGGTATCTGCTGCAGCCTGGGCTCTTCCACAGGCTGCAGGAAAATACTTTCTCCAGTATTGTCTGTCCAGGGGCTGCAGGGGAATTTCTGCTCAGGTGCCTGGAACGGCTCCTCCTCCTCTCATCTTGGTGTTCACAGGGCTGTTTCTCACACTTTTTCCCTCCCTCTTGGGTAGTGTTTTGCCCTTTCTTATACGTGCTTTCCCAGAGGCGCCACCATCTAATAAACTAATAAACATTAATAAATTAATGCTTACTTAACTTAAACATTATTTTATTAATGGCTAATACAAAGAGTTTTTATAAGCTCTACTGTTTACAATTTAAATGGTCAAAAATATTCTTTCAAAACTTCATTGCTGGCTTGTGTTGAAAACAAGTGATCTGAACATGGGAGGACTACTACTCATTTGGTTATTGATCTTTTGGTTGGTTTTTTTTTCTGTCTGTATAATCTTTCTATAATTATTTCTGTAAAGCTAAATGCTCAGATGGCTTCACACCATGATCATTTCTTTTACTTGCCATTAAGAACTTAGAAAACTAGATAATGAGTGTTACCACTGATGCGTATAAGAACAGATATACTGTTACTGATGTCTGACGAATATTTTTGACAGTCACAGAAATTACATAAATATAAACGTCCCTCCAGGACTACTATTTTTAATAACATCACCTTAAGAAAATTCCAGCATACTGTAAAGAAATGTCATTAAAGACTTTTAACCAAGATGTCAAAGTACCAGTTCAGTCTAATGAATGACTTCTGTATTTCAAAAGGCATCACAATATATTTGCTAGCTCACATTCACAAACTTCCATGTTTGCTAACCTTGTTACTCAGAATAATTACTACTTCCCAGAACGTAAACACCTCCAGCATCTCCCTCTGGAGGAACTACTTTCTCCTAAAGGAAAAGAAACTGATATAAGATTTCTTTTCTTCTTTATATGCATGTTGTATCAGAGTATTTCAGTACTTTGTTTTAAGCTGACTGACATTTTTATAAGCAATTTTAAGAGCTATATATTTTCATTAATTTTTTTATGACTTATGTGTACACGAAAAATAATATTAATTAATACATATATATATATATAACCTTTTCTTTTCCCAGCTAGCTATTCCTATCCTGGACAATGCTTGGGGATCTACTCAAAGCATCATCCAAGTACAACTGGCTTGGGATATTGGACAGATATAGTGAGTGATTTATAATATACATTGGCTACAGAATTGCCAAACCAAACATGCATTAGTCAGAATATCAGATTATGAATTTCCTGTAACACCAGATTCTTTTAAAATTACCACTTTGTAGGCATAATGATGGAGTAAGTAAAAGAACAGACTTTTCATCGAAGTCTAAGTATAGGATTGGAAAAAAAAATCATCAGCATCTTGGTACACTGACAATACATTGATTTTTGAGTTAAATATGGAAGAATTTACTACCATTCATTAAATGCTAATCACGCATCATTCAATTTTTTTCTGATATGTATGTTAATCTAAATATTTTATTATACCATCATTCTAGTGTTGTTAGTTAAGTAGCCCAAACACATTTTTTCAAATTATTTTATTTGTACTGTCTCCCTTCTATGCCTTGCAACTGTCTGTCACTTACTTTGGGGGTCTTGTTTGTTTGTTTGCTTTTCCAGGATAACTTGTTCCTGAAAATCTCAGCAGTTTTCCAATAACCAATTCAAGACTATTCTAGTTCAGTATTCCCTTTCCTCTTTATGGATCCTTCTCTGTTCTTTGGTGTTCTGACTTATTCTCATTTTCTGTCTGAGACTTTGAGTAGTCATGTGTACATTATGAAACTGAATGCTTGGAACTTATCCAGCAAGATTCTGACAAAGTTGTTTTGCCTTCAGAATCCCACCTTCCACATCACCCTGACAATAAAGGATTTTATTCATTATTTTTGTTATGACTTTTACAGTTTACAACACTGGAGGTAAGGAATGCCCTGAACTATTCCCTGGGCTGTTCCCTGAAGTATGGCAGAATAAGGCTTGAGTAGAGACTAATCGTCTTCTCAAGGAGTAAAATGTTCATTTTGACTTCAACACATTTTCACTGAGAGCGCTGTCTAGACTTCTGTCCAGCAGCTCTTAAAAAATGAATATTTTATTTGTCCACAATGGAAAGGAATTATTTTGTCAGATGAAACACCAACAACTCCCAAGCATTCATGTAGAGAGATTTGCATGTATTTCTTATGAACATTTCTGTAATCTTGAAAAAAGTAATTCTCCAGATATTGTTTTATGCCTTTTTGCACATCTGCCACATTAAGCTTAATAGACTCCTTTAAAGGAGAGTGCATTTTCTTACTGAATTAAATTGTTCTATCCTCACACTTAATTTAAATGATGGACACAGTAGATGGTAAAATATATTCCAACTTTTAGTCATAATAACTTGATAGCTACAGAGGCCTAATGTGAAACTGTTAGGGACGTGTCTCAACAAGGACGTGTCTGTATATCTGTAAATTTACGTGGCAAGTTACTTCAACATTATGTTGATTTCACTCCCTGAAAAAAAGAAAAAGAAAAAAAGAAAACTCACCTGACAGTTCAGGGCAGATAATTCAGATAACATATTCTTCATGCTGTTTTAAAGAGAAATCACATCCATTTCCTTCAGATAATCACACTGAGATTTCACAAGCTAACAAGCACTTCCAAGGATGTATAAATAGAAATACGCATGGTGAATTTCACTTATAGTAAATGCTGTATATCAAAATTTAGCTTAGATTCAGGCATAGAGAAACTTCCTAACTGCTTCACTGCAGTGCAGCACTAGACATGAGAACTGAAACAAGAGAATACAGTAATGTAATTTTTCAGTTCTTTGAGTAGAGGTGAACACTCATTTGGTAAAATTTCATAAAAAACTCTGACCTCATTTATGTTTAATTTGAGGAGAAGAAGAAATAGTTAAGGTTTCAGAGAGACAAGTAAAGTAGTAGGTAAACTCAAGTTTTACTCTGGGCATTGAAATATTCCTGAAATTCCATAACTCTATCCATTTAAGTGTTTTAATTTACAATTCTTCTGCATAAACAAGTACATTTGAAATATGTTAATCCAATTTGTATATGAAGCTTATTCTGTGAGACTCTGGAGACTGTTCTGGTCTTGCTGTGCATTAAGGAAAAGTCTCATTACGGTTCTACAGTTGCAAATTTACCTGCTGCAAGGAAGTCTTTCTCAATATGATATAACTAGCTCTCATGTCTGTGTCCTCCAGCACCTTTGAAATACAGAGGCTACAGTGAAACGTGTTTCATTAGAAGGTTTAGCCAAAGTAGGTTGCAGTCTGGCCATCTCCCTTTGTCAAGAGGTCTTGGAAAGTCATAATCATAGAAATGTTGGTTGAAAGGGTTTGCAAGAGGCCGTTTAGTCCAACATCCAAAGAAAGTCCAAAGACTATTTCCAACACTAGATTGGGTCAGCCACACCTTTGTCTAGTCGAGTGTGGAAAACACCAAGGATGGAGATTCCTTAGTCTGTTAAGTATCCTGTTCCGTTGCAACACCACCCTTCTAATAAAGCTTTGCCTAATCCCGTCTGTACCTCTGCTATTTCAATTCGTGGCCATTCCCCCATGTTATATGGGGTATCAGTCTGTAAAAGCATTTGGTTCCATCATCTTTGTGACTCCCTTCAGGAGGCTGTAGGCTGCCCTTAAATCAGTCTTTAAGCTCCTCTTTGCTGTACCGTGCACACCCTGCTCTCCCAGCCTCCATGCACCAGGCATGTGCTCTAGGCCTTCTAATATCTTATTCAATGTTGTTACACAATGTTAAGAGCTTCAGTGACCCTTTTAACTCCAGGTTTTACTATGCATATAATAGGTAAGTAAGTCCCACAGAAGGGTTATCATCTCATTTATGTTACTGTATTTATGCCACAGAGTGCCATAAAAAAGCCACAGGGCACAAAGACTCAGGCTGCAGTCCAGGAAGACGTTCTCATCTATTGCATGAAAATTGTTGGGGCATTTAAAAAAAAGCAAAACACAACCCTTAATGATCAATTTGTGAAAATAGTTATAAATTGTATACAGCAACATGGCAAAACACAAATTAATTTACTACTGGAAAGTTCTTCTTAACCAGTTAAATAAGCTCACAAATTGACTTATTGATACATAAGGTTATACCTCTATTAAAAAAATACAATACGCAAAATGTTTACTGTTTGTGAATTAAAAAGGAAAAAATATGCAAGATGTAAAATGACGAAAGGTCAAAAGAAGGATATTATTTCAAAGAATGATTTATAATCCATGTCTTCTGTATTTCAGAAAATTAATAATTTGGACTGATGATACGATTTGAATCAAATAAATGGTTCTGAAGATTTTATGCATACTGTGCTAAAGAAAGCAAAGAAAATAATTGTATAGACACGTCAATAAGAGTATAGATTACACCTATTTTCATAGTTATCTGATAGAGTCATGATTTTAAGGTACTAACTGTTTTTAAGGATTATCATAGTTAATCAAATTAGTAAAAAAAATAGTAAACCAACTCAGAGGTAATTGCAGTTCCTAGGAGTCTAGCAGTCAAGTGTAAGTGATATGAAATCCTTTTCAGATAATGGGATCAAAGTTTTAACAAATATAAACTCAATCTTTTCTATAAACCAGAGCTAGCTAAGCTATTTTTAAGAAATAGTTTTTGATTGATTTCATCTGCTTTCCTCTTTCTGATCAAACTTATTCCTATGAATGTAACTATTGTTCATAATGGCTTGAAAAAAACCTACTTTTGAATACAGATTGTCTGTTTATTCATTATTATTTCATTTCTTTTGTGTTTGATGTGTCGAAATCATGTGGTCCTGTTTATGCTTGGCAATTTGCTGAAACATTTGAAATGGGAATAAGTATTTATGAATAGCAAATATCTCAATTTGCATATCAATGTGGTTATTTGTATGGAATAGAACTATTCTCCACGTGCTTGGGACGAAAAACACTATACCCATCAGTGTCTTGAGTATACCTGCCAACTAATGAGGCATAAAAAGGACTCAGCAAGTACAGAAAACTGTATTACCCTTTAATCAACAAGTAGTCTAGAAGCAGGATAAAGGTGCATGAAACTTTTCCTCCCCTCAGTTTCCTTTTTGCCATCATTTTCATGTTTGAGACCAAGCAGTTCAAAGAGGAGCAGAAACAGTGTGCTATATCAGATCAGAAATGGCCATTTCTGAGCTTTTTTTGTAGTTCCCTCATCTCCCCTGCTCAGTCATCTAAGATGTCCCTTCTTGAGGGTTGCGGGTAGGAATGACAACGTGGGCTGCCTGTGGCAGTGGAAACCCTGGGATCAGGGCTGCACTGCAGAGGAGCAAGAATAAAAGCTCTCTTTGAACAGGATGTTACTTGATGTTCAGTGGAACTGAAACAGAATTAACAGCTTGCAGCACAGCTTACACGTACAGAAATAGAATGAATATTCACAGGTATGAAATAGTTTTTTTGGTTATACCTTGCAAGTACTGCACTTAAGGACTAGGTAAAAGAATGAGTTGCAGCTGGTCCACACTTGGGACCTGTTTTGCCTGCCATGGTATTGGATAACGATGGATATGATGCCTCACTGGAGACAGAAAGGCTGGCTCATTTGTGAACTGCAGGCTTCCTGAGGAAGAAGAAATTCTTATGAGATTATCCTTGCCTCATTCTAGTCTGTATCTAGAATGACACAAGGATAATCTTGGCAGAAAATCTTGCCTCTTATTTTTGTAGTATATCCGTTTTGATGCAACATGTGCAAACATCTACAGGTGTGATGGGTTGACCCTGGCTGGACACCAAGTACCCATCAAAGCGATTCTGTCACTCCCCCTCCTCAGCTGGACAGGGAAGAGAAACAGGCTCATGGATCAAGATAAGGGCAGGGAGAGATCGTTCACCAGTTACCGTCACGGGCAAAACAAACTCGACTTGAGGAAATTAGTTGAATTTATTAGCAATCACCTCAGAGTAGGGTAATGAGAAATAAAAACTAAATCTTAAAACACCTTCCCACCCTTCCCTTCTTCCTGGGCTCAACTTCACACACGAATTCTCCACCTCCTCCCCTGCAGTGGCACAGAGGGACAGGGAATGGGGGTTGTGGTCAGTTCATAAGATGTTGTCTCTGCTGCTCCTTCCTTCTTAGGGTGAGGACTCCTCATACTCTTCCCCTGCTCCATTGTGGGGTCCCTCCCATGGGAGACAGTTCTCCACGAACTCCAAAGTGAGTCCTTCCCACAGGCTGAAGTTCTTCGGTGTGGGGCTCTTCCACAGGGTGCAGTCTTTCAGGAACATACTGCTCCAGCGTGGGTCCCCCATAGGGGTCACAGCCTCCTTCGGGCATCCACCTGCTCCGGTGTGGGGTCCTTCACAAGCTGCAAGTGAATATCTCCTCTACCTATAACCTTCACAGGCTGCAAGGGGACAGCCTGTCTCACCATGGTCTTCAGCATTGGTTGCAGGGGAATCTCTGCTCCAGTGCCTGGAGCACCCCTACTTCTTCGCTGACCTTTGTGTCTGCAGAGTTTTTGCTCTCACATATTCTCACTCCTCTCTTCCACTGCAATTGCTATTATACCGGGCTTTTTTCCCCCCTTCTTAACTGTGTTATCACAGAGGTGATACTACCGTCACTGACAGGCTCGGCTTTGGCCAGCGGCAGGTCTGTCTTGGAGCCAGCTGGCATTGGCTCTATTGGACATAGGGGAAGCTTCTAGCAGCTTCTTACAGAAGCCACCCCTGTAACCTCCCTGCTGCTAAAACCCTGTCACACAAACCAAATAAAACAGGCATAGCAGCTATAAGAAAAGAAAAAAACACACAATATCTGTGGAATTATTGTCTTCATAAATAACAAGGAATCCATTTTGGCCATGAACCTGTCACATTGTATTGCAAAGAACAGGTTTACAACATGTTCATTTCCTCATGCAATTATATATAGGGGTTGTGTATTCAAAAAACCCTTTCTATCCATAGGTATACGTTGCCATATATAAGATAATGTAATTAAGATATATAAAGGAGATAGTAATAAGCTTTCCATGTTCATATTTCTTTACAAAGACTAAAGTGTGAAATGATGTGGCCTTCAAAAGCTGTAAAGTAATAGCAATGGGAAAATAAACTTACCTGAAATAACACTTGTTCTCTCACCTAAACATCAATTTCATATTTAATAAGCTAAAATAGGAGACATTACTTTAAAAATATGGTGTGAATAAAAGTACGCTAAAAGTGACTTTAAGCGCTTTTCAATTTACTCTACAAATTGCCATGGTAAAGTTCATAAGAGATGTTCTATTTCCAGTAACCCTTACTCTTAGTAAACCAGCTGAGAAATAAAAAAACCTTCATACTGTTAACATGGATGCTTAGGGGCTTGAAAAGCTTACTCCGTAATTACTAAGCTTAGGAATCATGCGGTACGTTGGCCTTTATTAGTATGGCTTTTTTATCATTGCTTTGAATAATGTAATCTATTTTGTATTAAAAGCAATTTAGCTCTGTATTATTATTATTATACAAGAAGGAACAAACATACATCTGCTTATGTATATGTACACATAGATGCACACTATGATATGTATGTAGCATATACACTAGTTATCAACCCTGCTTTCATTTCAAAATGCAAGGTTCAAGGCACAACAAGGTAAAGCCAGTATGAATTCTAATAGTCCCTTTCATGAGCTGGAGACTGGACAAATACTTCAGAAAACAGAGGAAAACAGAAGCTATGTAATAGTAGATTGCTTTTCTGGGGGACACTTCTTGAGGAACTTGGACTATACATCCATTACCTTTATCCTATCTTCAAGGCCTTTAATAGTTTGACATCATGAGCTGGTTCCCCATTCGGGTGCAGTTTATTTTCTTTTTTCTATTTTTTTCCCATTTAGCATTTTTTCCCTTTATAGAAAAACATCTTTTGGTCTGGTTATTTCTAGGCTGTTGGGGTTCTATTGCCCACCTAGTTTTTGAAGTTCTAGCTTGGGAATTTTTGAGATCTTCGCATCTCAGTGTCTCACTTCTTGAACTATGTAATGCCACTTTTCTGGAAAATTCTCTTGCCTATTCTTTGCTCATCTTCAGTAGCTGTCTAGATATTTCCCATGTTAGAAAGATCAATTCCTACCAGTGAAGTTTTAATTTCTGTTACATTTAAGGAGTTTGATCCTTTGCCCTATAGAGATCTCACTGGCACTGCAGAAAGCCGAGCCCTCTATTGCACTGCTCAATTTCTTCTCTCATTTCTTAAGTCCAAGTGTTATGAGAAGAGCTAAGAGAAGATCATCCTTACTTCTTCAGTTTTTAAGGTGACAGAATGCTGATTAAAACAATGAAACTCCTGTGATTCAAATGGACTACTCAGGAATTAGTTTAAACTTCTGGTTGAGGAGTACAGGAGCACTGTAGATGGTTTAAACTAAAATATTTAGTTACAGGAAGAAGCTGATAATATGCAGAACCATTCACCATGGCTTAGCTGACAAGTGGATTTTGATTAACCTGTAGACATACAGATATTTTGGTTTGGTGTCCCTCAACTTTAGCTGACTTAATATCCAGAAATATATACATGGTTCAGCTGTTTTAGAAACAGTCTTATTTTGAAGGAAGTATGATTTTTTTCTGTTTAGTTTCTGTAAATTGTTGCTTGTTATGAGTAAAGATATTTCTGAAAAAGTTATAGTCAGGGACCAGGAGAGAAAAAATAAATCCATTTTTATACCAGAAAGGGTGGATTCATCTGTACATTTACAGTATTTGTACAGTAATATTGAAACATTCCAGACAAGACTAGAGTGTTGGGGGGGGGGGGAAACAAAAACAGAAAAGTGGCTAAAATATGTAATCCTTGTTATGGGAAAAAAAGCAATAAAAGACCATAGGGATTCTGGGAATCACTGAAATGGTAGCAAAGGACAAGTCTGTACTATAAGAGAAATAAGTAGAACCACAAAACTCCATTGAATTGTGACAAAATAATGGCAAGAATATAAGTTACAATATGCTACTAATACCGTACCAGGTAACTACCGCATACAATAATTGTCAGTGTACTTTTTCTACTAAAACCACAGATGAACTATTACAGTGATATCCAGCTACATAATGTTATAAATATCAAAAACAGTATTAGAAAAGTGTGAGAATAATATAAAGTATTGCTTTGTAAGTAACTAAAATAAATCCATAGAGAGGGTTACAACAAATGAGGTTCCATTTCACAGAATCACAGAATTTTCAGAGTTGAAAGGGACCTCTAGAGATCATCTAGTCCAATTTCCCTGCTAAAGCAGGATTGCCTAGAGCACATTACTCAGGACTGCATCCAGGCGGGTCTTGAAAATCTCCAGAGAAGGGGACTCCACAACCTCCCTGGGCAGCCTGTTCCAGTGCTCTGTCACCTGAACTGTAAGGAAGTTTTCCCTTATGTTAGATTGGAATTTCCTATGTTTCAACTTGTGCCCATTGCACCTTGTCCTGTCACTGGGAACCACTGAAAAGAGTCTGGCTCCATCCTCCTTCAACCCACCCTTTAGATACTTGTATGCCAAAATAAGGTCTCCTCTCAGCCTTCTCTTCTCCAGGCTAAAGAGTCCCAGCTCTCTCAGCCTTTTCTCATAAGGGAGATGCTCCAATCCCTCAATCATCTTTGTTGCCCTACGCTGGACTCTCTCCAGTAGTTCCCTGTCTCTCTTGAACTGGAGAGCCCAGAACTGGACACAGTATTCCAGTTGTGGTCTCACCAGTGCAGAGTAGAGGGGGAGAATGACCTCCTTCGACCTGCTGGCCACACTCTTCCCTATGCAGCCCAGGATTCCGTTGGCCTTCCTGGAGACAAGGGCACATTGCTGGGTCATGGATAATTTGCTATCTACCAGGACCCCCAGATCCTTCTCCTCAGAACTGCTTTCCAGCAGATCCACCCCTAACCTATACTGGTGCCTAGCATTCTTCCTCCCCAGGTGCAAGACCCTACACTTGCTCTTGTTGAACCTCATTAGGTTCTTCTCTGCCCAGCTCTCCAGCCTGTCCAGGTCACGCTGGATGGCAAATTTAGAAAGTCGTAAAATGGAGGTAAATCAAATTTGGATACTGCAAGTGGCTAAATGTTGATATGTTACAATCACCTATATGGAATGTGATTAACAACAAAAACACATAGGATAGGTTTAAAACATGCATTTGGACAGTTATCTCTCTCTCTTCAGAGGCACCGCTTTGGAGACACAAAAGCTGCATCATCATTAATTGAATGCTTTTAGAAAGGGCAAGGGGAGAGGAAATAGTTTTCTAAACTGTGAGCAACACAATTCTTCCTGTAACCTATATCCTATTAATTTTTAAAGATTATATTGTTTTAGTTTTCGGGAATGCACTGAATACTAAAAAATATATTCTGTCCAACTGAGCATAGCAGAAGATCATTTAGGAATAAGCAACTCTGGTCCCATCATGCTATCTAAAATGTTTGTAGAAGTAGAGCTAGTCAGAACACTGCTTTAATTTATACAATTAATAAATTAGAAAAACCTGCACTTCTTTGAGACACAAAGTAATTTGTTTTCTATACTTTATATAATATGTATTGTGGGCTTCTATTTATCATCTATTATAAAACTGATCATGGCATAAAAATAGCAAAGAAAGTAAAGGCTTTTTATTTTAATCCGGTTCTGTGCAATAGATTTTGTACTTCTGATTTCAGAAATTTCTGGATTTCTGGATTTCATTGGGTTTTATTCAAATCCTTCTTGTCATTCAGCAGTTCCTCCTCCTACTTTTGAAATGTGTTGCTTCCTGCCCAGGTGTCTGGTAAGCAAGAAATTTGTCTTACATCAATGTATAATCAGATTTTGAACAGCCTAACTTCCAGGCATGTGGGATGAGGTTCTGAACTTACATCTTCAGTGCTTAAAAAGGAATTTAAAAGTCTTCAAGCTCTGAGACAAGGAGGTAAACACTTTCAGCAGCAAATATGATGTGGGAGGCACATAAAAATTTAATAGACCTATACATGAGCAGTCTGAATCTTTCACAGAAATAAAAGCCAGCCTCAGAAAACAGTGGGGATTATGTCACAAGTGCTACTTCGAGAAAATAGAGAAACAGTCAAGGTTCAGTTCTATGTACAGTGACTTCCATTGATTGGGCCAATTGCCAGCCTCAAACCGCATGGCAAATAGGGAAATTCATGTACCAGTTTCCACAAGTTTATAAGAATGCAAATAAACCCAGTGGTTCTGGAAAAAATTTATCTGCAAGTATGGCAAAGTTTAAGTAAAATACAAAGTGATACAGAGTACACCATTAAATTTGACTTGCAGACTTATTGTCTTATGCATTCATAAGAGGCGTTGAATATCCAAAATTATGGCCTGTCTTAAAGGTCTATTTATTACAGCCCATCCGCTTCAGAACTTGTATTGCACAGTAGAAATAGTGAACTCTTTAATAGATTTTCTTTTTTTTAAGTAATAGAAAAGGCCTACCAGGAATAGTGGAAAAGATGGAGACATTACCTTATGAGAAGTGGCTGTCGTGCCTCTATAATGTAACAGCAGAGCTGGCCAGCAGGCACAGCCAAGGCACACTGTGGCTTCCCAAGGCACCACTACTGTGGCTATCCATCCCCGACAACGTTTGAGGAAATTATCCTGGGAGCCCATGCCAGTTTTAAAATGCTTGCAAATGCATTAGGGACCTTTGTTATATAGACTTTTATGAGCAGTTTTCCATGTTAAGCCTAGTAACACGAAGATGTAGAAGATATAACTTGTGTCAGACTGAGGGATTAACACAAGCTAGGGAAATGGGTAATATCTCATAAAAGATAAAAGGCACAAAACCAAATGGGGAAACATTGGCTATTGATACATTCAGGGTTGAAAAGCGTGAGAGAATTTCTGCAACAGCTTCACAGTTAAAGCCCTCTTTTCTCTCTCTCTCACAGCCACTGTACTGAGACAGTCACATATAATAAGCCACTCCCTCCTTTCTGGTGGTGCCTCAGCAGGCACCATCTTGGTGCGCTTCACCATTCAATGGTACTGTGTACTTGTGGGCTGCCAGGTGGCTTACTGTCTTCAACTTGATTAGTCTGGAAATGGTGCTTTTACAAAGCTGTTAAATGATCAAGAAAGAATTTAAGCTTTATTGATCTGGGGAAACCCTATTGAATTGGGAAAAACTGCTTACCCATATTTTGATCAACTTGTTTCTGACATAATTTTGCTAGTCGATGAGGTACAGTACTCAGACCGCTGTTTCAAAAGCCAGTGATCCTCCTTTTATCAGCTGTTTCAAAGCACGTATGTTCTCATATGGAGCAAGAAAGAAAACCTTGTGTTCAGAAGTCTCATTTCTCCACAAAAACAAAGTCGCTTGAACCCTCCAGATCAGCTTCAGATAGTTCAGGACTTCAGGCCTCACCACTATCCGCTTAGGACCTCCTTAGATCAGTCACTGTCCTTATCTCCCAGTGGATGAAGTTATCCATTTTGCTCATCTTGGTGCCATCTACCTTAGCATTTCTGCAATTCTTCTCTTTCCATCCTATAGAAAACTGTTGTTCTGAAGAGAGCTTAGGCCCAACTCTTCATGCTGTCATTTCACGGCTGGTGGTGTCAGCAAATGCAGCCTGTTGATATCCCTGCCATACGTCTTTGCCTTGAGGCACTGAGGCATTGCAACTTTGCTAAGGGTTTTGAAGAAGTGGAGGTTGGAAGGAGCACAGGACTGGGACAAATACCTAATTACTTTAAACTAGAGCTTTCAGGTGAACCAAAATGTAGAATTCATCAGGTACAAAAACATACTAAACTTCTTTGTAACCAGTTTGGTCCATATAGACAGTTGTATTCAACTCCCTACTTGAGAAGTATATTAGGATGCCCAAATCTTCTGAGCAGATTCTCTGCGGGTGAAGCAGTGATGTTATGTTTTTTTACTTTCAAAGAGTGACTAGGAAAAAAACAGGTGAAGATGGGTCGGGAGAGAACAGAACTGTCAGTGGATTCTAATGGGAAGTAAACCACAATCTTTTGTTGTTTAATGTAAAAAAAACTTCAATCACAATGCAGCTGAGAAACACTGTTATGAGGCCTTCTCTTGCAAGTATGAGGCAGCACACTCTGAATGGCAATGCAGAAAATCCCAGCCTAGTTGTACATCATGAATACCTTTCTATAATGTGAACACCTCCTGCTTGTTGAATATCAGAGCATTATCCCCAATGTAATAAACATTCAAGTAGACTCCATCCTTTCAAATTGGAAGATTAGATATGGCAGAACACAAGCACCTGCTGTGCATTGGTGGCATTCAAAGACTGGGTGACTGTATCAGTCCTGGAACCCAACTGAGTGTGACAGAGCTTTGCAGGAAGCAAAAAGAAAACAAAAAGCAGAAAATAGACTAGGATATTTCAACAGTTCCCAAATGCTATTTTTACTTCTGTGGGACAATCATTCTGGTGGCTGCCAGGATCTGGATGCTTGTCCAAAAATCCTGGATTTTAATGGATCCTCTGGAGATCAGATCCCAATCTGGTCTAAAACAGAAGCTCTCTAATGATGTAACCCATTTTTGCTAACAAACATCTGGTATGATACATGAGTCCTGATGAACACATGAGTTTATAATTTTAAGAATTAAATTATTAATTATGCTTGAAATAAGCTTGGGAAACATTTTACTTACCCTTTAGACTAGACATTTTTTATATCTAATGAAACATTATCTTGCATACCAGTAATAAGAAAAATAATGTGGTGGAAACTAAATTGATATTTATCCAAATTAAAAAAAAAAAATAGGGCAAAATTGAAAAGGCCATTTCCTAGTCTGTCAGTAAAAATATATACATATATACCTTCAGATTCCACAGAATGAAAACTTGGTTAAGAAAGCATTATTAAAACTGTCTTTGTTATTAGTGTAAATGTAATTTTGTTGGTCTTTAATAGTACATGTAAAGTTAACCCTTTAAGTCAGACTCAGAATTATTGAGATGTGTAGTTGAAACTGAACCATTTTCATCTGCTTCACTTGTGCAGCAGCAGAAATCTAAGTGCTATGTCAGCAATGACATATGATGCAGATGGAAAGAGAAAACTTACATACGAAAATACAACACTGCTAATATGTTGCTGATAATAACTGCTAATATTGCTAATAATAATGATTCCAATTCAGTTTTCAGGTCTCATCATAATGGGCAGTCTACAAAAAACTGAAAGTGAATGTCTCCTCTGCAACATTTACTATTAGACAAGAGCAAAACAGAGAAAGAAAAAAAAATGGAAGAAAAATCCAGACTGTTTCTTCTTTCAGAAAGAGGAACTGGGGCATATAAACTGTCTGCTAAAGTGACTCAAACTGTGAAAGCCTAGGAAAAATGAACCTCTGTCTCCTGAGGGAGACTTAACTAATATGCCAAACGTTGTAATATTTCTTAAACTGACTCATTAAAATCATGCCAGCCTTAAGGATAAATTTCTATAATAAAATGTGGTATCCTTCAACAAAGCAACAAATCGCCCTGCTGCTGTTCTGTGGAACAGAAGAAATTTTGAGTAAAAGAGACTGTTCTAATGAACTATAAGAGACATTGCAGTCTTAATGTATGCATTTGTTAGGAGATGATTATGAGACTCTGTCAGTGTGTAGCTAAAATAAGTTAATTTTAAACTAACTAGATTTTAGCTCTTATAAAAGTATTCAAAACTGAATTGTAATGGATCTTACATATTTATTGGCTAAATTTATTTCTCTCTCTTGAGATAACAGTGCCTGAGTTTTACCTTTTTTATGAATTTATATACGATGATCTTTGTGAAGGACTTGAGTTTTCTCACTGTATTTCCACTCTCTCATGGAAAGAAGAGGGATAAAATCAGCTAGATTATAACCTATGAGTTAGCCAATACATCCCTGACATTCTTAGAAATGAGGTCTGAAATTAATTGCTTTACAATTGGCTTTACTGAGATTTGGTCCCAGAAAACATATTCCTATCAAGATTTTTGTTTGCCTAGAGGGATATCATTGCCATATCTTCATTCTTTCATCAATAATCAGATGTGCCCTGTACCACTCTCCTACCCACATTATAACCTATTTTGACACCTTTGAATAAATTAGTTTTCCACTCCATCATTACCTTCCAAAACAAATCAGTTTCAAGGTTTCCTGGTTGTGACATGGACTTCCCAGTTAATACATTCTTAAGTCCTCATTAGATTAACTCTATGCGTCTACCAAAAGGGGATTTCAGGTGTTCATCTAGCCATAGGTTTTTCCCTGCCTTTTCCTTTGCCTGAAATCAGGCCTTTCTCTATTCAAACCAAGAACATCTGCACTATCCTATTTAAATCTCTACCTTCTTACGAAATAAATTCATTCTGATCTCTCTTCCTGCCTGTGAATCAGTGAATTGACAGGTCTTCTGATTTTTCACCAAGTCTCTGACACAGAGCTACACATTTAAAGATGGTAAACTGAGTTCCTCAATGGCACATAGCAAAGAATTCTCAAAATGGAAATTTACTCATGTGTCTACTTGCATATATTAGTTTTTCTTTACAAGTGTGCCACAGTCCCTCGTGCACAGGACTGAATTTCTTTCTTGAGAGTTTTTATTCCAACACATTGCTCACACTACTTCACAGGAAATGGTTAAAAAAGAGATCTTCTTCTGTCATAAAACCAATCTAAGTATTTGAAAGCTGTTTTTTTCTATGCCCACTGGTTTTAATTTTGGACTTCATTGAATGTCTTGTCAAAAAAACTGAGGAAAAAAAAAGGCGCTGCATTAATGAGTAATCAAGTCAAATGCAAATTTAGGCAACATTCAATACAAGTATGTATTTCAGGTTACAAAGGAAAGCAAAATTCATTTTCTCTTTCCTTGGTGGCTAACTATGATCCTCCCTCGTAAGTGTACCTATTAGCCCAAGGATTGTTTAAGAGCTGCTGCAGAGTTTACTATTTGATTCAGGAGATTCAGAATATGGCACTCAGGAACTGTGCAAGTTTCATTCAAATGCAAACTTTAAACAAGGCATTTTTTTCTTGTTATTATAGCTAGAGATACCTTTTCTAAAGTGAAAGTTTTAAAGAGGTCACCATGGTTACAATGACACTGTCACTAACACAGCTGGTGTATTGGAAGTTGTGCTGGGAATACGTTTGAAAGAGAGAGAGAGACTGTCATGTTGGAATCTGAAAAGAGAGGAGTTAGATTTTCCGGCAAATTCATGAATCCCCACTTTTACTTCGTGTATTGCATTGCAATTGCTCTGTGTACTGGTGTGAAAGAAAAAAGTAAAAATATGCTGTTGAACTACAATTCTAAAGCACTGAATGAGCACTGAATGGCATGCCTACGTTACACAATCCAGCACCGCAGCAAGACTCTAGACTGTTTCTGAATATGCTGGCATAGCAATACAGCACAATGCACTACCAATGCTGGTGTCAGAGTATCTGCAACAGCATGGCACACCGCATGCTTCTTAATACAAACTAATAGGCTCTGTCTGACAGATGGATCTGTGCTGGCACGGCTTTCTTGCTTCTAGGACCTAGTTTAGCTTCCTGTGAGCTAGCTCCACAGTACATAACAAACCTTCCCACCACTCTTAAAAGGCAGTTGCAACAACCATAACTGATGGCACACCATACTTCTAAATCTTTTACTTTTTCCTTTTTTACATTCTTTACAAGGCCCTGAATTATAATGAAAATAGCATATGCCAGACCATACTTCAGAAGATAATATTTCTGCATTCTTGCCACAAGTTTATTCAGGTGATTCGGTTTTTTTCTTACAAAGCCCTCCCCAATGAAAAAAAACAGTTTACATTGTATTTTGTGATAATCCGGTTTTCATAGTCATGCCGTAACAATGCCTACTAAAGGGCAGGCAAGAAAAGGCATGTCAACTCAAATATTCTTGGATAGGTTAGGTGCAAGCTAAATGTTGGGCAGCTTAGACTTTTCAAGACTGAGATATGTGTGGTTATAAGCTTAAAAAAGACTTCATCTTAGAAACCTTAGTGTTGAAAACTGAAGTTGTGTTTAACAATATGAAATGCTGTGCAGCAATACTAGCTTTGGAGCGTTACCTTCATAGTGGCTTCACTGCTCATTCCCATCCCTTCATTTTGCACTTTCTTCACAGGTTCTGTCACACACTGCCTACAGCATCTGAGAAATGATCTGAAGAAAATTAAACAGCTACAAAAAAAGGTATTGTTCCTTTTTTTCTTTTTAAGCTGTCATTTTTCTCTAATCACATTCATAGCCCAGATATACGAATAGCTGTACTGGCGCAGTGGTGATGTGCAGTGCATAGACGGCAATGAATACTTGAGATGAATGGGAGTGCTTTAAACCAGTCTTGCTCCTGAACAGTTTGTGTGTTGAATTCACAGCCTAGGGGAAATTTGCTGAGTGAAATCTCTGGATTTAGATGGCTAAATCCATTTTGGGCTCTCTGTTTTCTGTATCCAACATGGGCATTGATACTTCCCATTCAATCACAGAGATGTTATGCGTTATACAGAACTGTCACATATCCAGCTTCAGCAATCATGTGGACCACATCATAGCTACCTGTGATAGGCTGGCCAAGGGAAAAAAAAAAAAAACAACACAAAAAAACCCCAACCCAAACCCAAATACTATTGATCATTCAGACATTGCCAATTTTCACTCCACCCTGAAGACCATGGAGGCTGATAAAAATCTTAGGCAATTTCTTTTATGGGATGTTAAGGGTTGGGGATGTTTGCTTGTTGGGAGAGGCTTTATGCTGAAAAACAAGGAGATGAACTCACATGAATATGTCTCTGAAAAAAAGCAAAAATCAGAAGAAGGTATTTTGAATATAAAGTATGAAAGTTGATACCGGATAAACTGATTGAAAAGAAGAATGTCAAATATCTCTTACCTGCAACTCAAACTTTCTAAGGGGATCAGGATATGGCAAAACCAAACCCCAAACCAAAACACTTCACTTCTTTTTTTTTACTTGAATGAGTTTGAAGATCTCTCTTACCTCTTAGAAACCTCCATCCTCCAGGTATAGGGAAAAAGTCAAAAGAATTTAGACACTGGGGCACTTTCAATTTGCTTAACATTCAGGTCAGTTTTTCCTCAACGTCAATCAAAGACAAAGAGACGTGGAAGCTGATGGAAGTGGAAAAATACTTTCTGGCCTTAGGCATTTGTTTACTAATCATATGGTGTTGCTCAGTGAAGTGATTCACTTTTAATGGGTTGCTTAGCTGTGTAGACCAAAGGAAAATGAAAAAAAAATGAGAACAGTTTGGGTTATAATTACCTCAGTGGCTCCATGTGAAATACTCGTAAACATCTCCTCAGCTGATATAAATTACAATAATTCCACTGAAATCAAAGAGTAATATCCAATGACATGATCAGATTGTTATTTCTCATAAATTTATTAGTATTTATTATACATTTGGGGAAATTCATAAATAGGTGCTATTAAGGGTATTAATACATACTCTAAAGTTGCCAGATTTTATTTAACCACAGATGGTAATTTGGGGAACTTAAAGAAAATTTCATCAATTCATTTTGAAAAATTGTGAAAACCCCACCTTTTTTCTTTTCAGCAATAGGATATATGGAAAGAATACTATATTGGTGCCTTGTTTATTCAGTTTCTGTTGAATGGGGGTTTCTGGCTTTGAAAACATTTCTGTACTAAAGTATTTGCTCTCATTGCCTCAACTTGACCGTATTTTCAGTTGTCAGAAAATATTTTCATCTTGTTCATCACCTCCGTGGAAAATTTCAACTTATTTTAAAACAAAAATTCGAAAAGAATTTTCAATCCTTTTTTGAACAATAGTTGGAATTTTCACTTACAATCAATATTTCCCATTAAAGCTTTCGTGTTAATCAAAAAATCAACCACATGGTGCTAAATAATTTCAGTTAAAAGTTTGCCATGACTTGACCATGATAAAATGTATAACCTGACAAATGAAAGGTAATTTCTCGTTCAACAGAGAACATAGAAATATTCATTTTAGTTTTGGGGAGGTACCCTATCTTCCTCTTTTTCAGTCGCAGAGACCTCCTTACCACATCTTTAGTTCTCTTATATCTGTTGGTTTTGTGATTAAATCAATACCATCTGGAGAACACAGAGCTTTACATCTCTTGCATTTTCTAAGGTGTAAAAGCTTCCTTATTTCATTCAATTTTCTTAACTGAATTGTTGAAGTTCATATTTCATAAGTGGTATCCCACACTTTTTTTTTCTTAAGGTCTGGTATCGGTGATTTTAATTTAAGTTTTTTAATAGGCATTTATTTTCCTTCTTGACCATTAGATAGCTGTACTGTCAACATTAGCTTCATCATGAGTGCAACTGATTTCATGGATAAAAAATGAAAGGTCATTATTCAGTAAATGTTCACTATTAATGGGATGTGCTGAGCAGATCTTATAATGACTATAAGGGAGCTTAGTAACATCTCAGTATAGTCATGCTTCTTTTGTAGTTAGAGGAAACAG
This sequence comes from Pluvialis apricaria, assembly GCA_017639485.1. Classification (NCBI taxonomy): domain Eukaryota; kingdom Metazoa; phylum Chordata; class Aves; order Charadriiformes; family Charadriidae; genus Pluvialis; species Pluvialis apricaria. The sequence continues at coordinate 108,929,956 of CM030007.1, forward strand.
AACATTTGGAAAAAATATGAGAACTTAAACTTCTATGTGGAAGAGAAGGTCATAATGTTCATATAGAAAAATGGATAATTGTATAGATGATTTTGCTTGAATTAGAAGTTTTGACTTATAATAATACAGTATTATTAGAAGTTAGCAATTATGACAAAAATCTCTCCTTTGTCTTCCTATGACAAAAAAAAAACCAAACCAACCCCACAATGTGGAGTTTCGTTTTTTTGTTTTGTTTTGTTAAGTCATTATATTTCACATACGTGTTTGGTTGATAGCTGCATGCAATTATCCAACAGTCTCTGAAAGCTACTGTACAGCTATTCATTTAGGATAATAGTCTGAATATCGTTTGTACTGGTTCCTTTCAGTTTTTGATATCTCTGAATGTCGGGCATGGTCTGAAACCCATTAAAATCATTTGGGGAAGTTAATTATATACATATGGACATGTTTTCTATTACCAAGAAATTTAATGGAACATGTACTGAGATTCAGAGAATACTAAGTTTTACTGTAATGACACCAATTATACTAAAAGTAGAAACTGAAAGAACAAGGAGGGGGTGTCAAAATGGAAACTTCCATAAGAAGCTCCAAATATTGAAGATGATCCTGTTACAAATAAGTTCCTTTCTCTCTACAGCTGTGTAAGAGAAAAAAGCTGATATTTGCATTTTGAGAGCAAAACAAAAGAAAACTGAAAGGAAAAATATCTGATTATATTTGAAATTCACAGGTGCAACATGCTACATACGGCAGAATTCCATAAGTTAATTTTAGTACACACTATCACCCCCAAATCCAAATGTGTTTATTAACTCTATACTGTCTAAATACCAGATAGATGCTTGTATTTGTTTAAATTCTCAGAATAAAGACTACAATATTTAATAGTATCAATAAAAACCACACATTGGCTATAAAACATATAATGTAATTAAAATATTCAAATATTATGAGTGGAGCATTTTTTTTAATGACTGTTAACAATGCCTTATTTAGTGCACTGAATTTGAGCTATGATCATTAATAAAATACAATTTTGATCACAATTTTATTTTAGTCGATCTTTAGCACTATTTTCTGCAAAACTAGATTCTTTTTTAAATTAGATCACACAAAAATACTATGTACCTTTCTCATAACACTAAAAAGATTTTTGCATTGATAGCTGATGTTCTGCTGTCTAGAGACTTAGTTCAGGAATATGACAACTTGGTACTTTTGAAATTAATACACCAATGAAAAAAAAGGTGACAAGGTGGAAAATACTGATTATTGTAGAAATTCAATCTGAAAACTAGGTACTATAATATTGGTATTTAATGGCTTTAGAAGAGTGGTTTTTGGTTCACAGAGGAAGCTTTGAATGATTTATTGAACATTAGTATTATTGTCTTTTGAAAACAGAATGGTCATTTAAGTACAATACTTTCCCTCAAGGAATACTTACAAAATGTTTTTTTACCTCAGATAAATGATCTTTATGCTATATTCTATGACAAAAAGAAAAAAAAATTATTCTGTCCTATATTGCCAAACTAATACATAATTTCAGAAGAACTATAGAAAATTATATATTTCAACAAAAGATTCATGACTGAATTTATATGAACAATTGAACCGTTATAGAAAAAACCACTAGGACACTGAAATGTTTTACTGTAAGGCATACAAAGGATTTAAAAAGTGAGATTCAGAGACATTGTCCCAGCTAAAGTGATCTAAAAATATTGGTACCTATTAAAAAATACCTTAATTGCACATGCTGGTACTTGGAGTGGGGAAGCACGTTTTATGAGACTATACTTTTGTCCAAAATATATGGAAAGAAAGATACTTTTTCTCTAATGAAGAGTGAAATTTGCACCTGCATAACATTTTCTTTACACTGTGTTTGACTTTCTGCATTGTTGCTGTGTTAACTGAAAGAAGTGTTTAATTCAATAGTGTGTTTCCATCAAAGTAATTTATCTTGCATTTTTTTTAACTGTAAGGTTACGAACAGGTAAAACAGTTACTCGTGTTGTTTAAAGAGGGCACTGCACTGAAGCTGCCATTTCCTGATTTTGAGAAGTGTTCACACTGTAGTAGGAAATGAAGTTTGCTACTTCTATTTTCCGTTTGTCTGTAATTCAGGCACTGTAACACAGGCAGCCAGAGCCCAGGAAGCTATGTACAACAGATTAGAAGTTTTTTACTTTCTGGAAACATATATATGTAAGACGCTATGACATTAAACCCCCAAAGTGAGGTGCCCTGAGAGTTCCTTATGAAATCACATGCTCAGATTAGAATTAATGAACAAAACTTAATTAGAAGTTCAAATTATTTTATTTCACTAAAATTTCAAAATTACATTTTCTATAGCAGTGGATTTCTAGATCTTAATACACAAGGATTATTCTTCCTTGGAGGGAAAGTGCCTGTCTTTGGATGTACTCCTTACAGAAGCATGATCAGATGTATGCCTTACTGCAGCTTCAGGTGACAAAGAAGCACAATTAAGAAAAAATCTCAAGGAATATTAGGATTGCAAAGTGAAGCAATTGGATATTAATAAAAGAAAAAAAGAATTCACCCCCTGTACAGAGCCATAACGACACATACTCCAATTACACTCCCACATCCTTCATTTTCCACAGGACTCCCAAGCTACAGCAGATCGTATTTATTATAGCTCCTGTCGTTGCTGTCCATTGAGATGAGAAACAACCACTGCAGACATGAGCGAGCTGGTGTCCAGCCAGCACAGACTGGGATATGTACTGAGTTCTCGCTAGCCATCTCCAATATTAGTGTAGTTAGAGCCTGAGGTTATTTACACTGCAAGTGTAGAAATACAGACTGATTCTTTCATGTGAATGGCAGACAGAACAAATTTGTAAATGTCCTGCTGAGCACCAGCAGTCATTTGTATTCAGTGGCATTGCGAAGATGGCAAATGTGCAGTTGCATAGTAAACTCTGATAAATATCTAATGATATAATGAAACTTGAAACTCTTTCTGCAAACATATCAAAATAAATCTAGACATGTATGAACGTACATTTAGACATCTTTTAGCAGAAATGAAAGAAGCAAGCATCTAGGAGCACTCAACACTGCTACTCGCAAAGTTCAAATATCATTGACAAAGTATAGAAGGTCTCACAGTTTCCGGTCACGTGTGTAAGATCTATTTATTGATTGATATAAACAAAGCAATGTATTTTTCTAATTTTATTTCGAAAATAATTAATATGTTGACTGAAAAGTTTAAAAAAAATAATAATCTTAGACACCTGAAATAGAAAACATCAGCTGAACTGCTTTATGTTTTGTATAGTTGTAATAATTTGAAAACAAGAGCTTGTAATGGAAAGTGTCAAATAATCTTAACCATTTTTAAAGCATTATTATTTAACCCCCTACAAAACTCTATTGTTTTGGGAGAACACATGGCTCCTTTTAGAACCACCATTGGTTTGGAACACTGAAAAAGTAAGTATGAACACTTAAATAAGGTGAATAAATTCGTATTATTAGCTCCTTTATTGTATATTGTATATGGATATGTATATGCAGATCCTTGCAGCATTACTCAAAGCTGTTCTACAATCCCCAGATGACAAAGCTGACTTTTGACCACCTCCACAGTCTATCATCCACTTGCCATTTAGTTTCAGGCAGGACCCCACTCTCCATCAAATGTTTGTATAGTAGGAAAAGAAGGTAGCTGAACAGACAGAAGTAAGAATGAAAAATGTACTGATCACAGAGAAAAGGTGGAACAGAAAATAATTTTTGAAAGATTATATTACAGGCCTTGTGGCGTTACCACGAAATAAGAGTGGTTTATATGGAAGTCTTCTACCAAGGAAGAAAAGGGAAACTGAAAATTACAGCTACTGGCCAAGAATGGACACTCTTGGCAAGTGGCCTTGGCATCTGAAAATGTGGATGGCAACAAATTTTGAGTGGGAGCTTACCAGATTCTACTGAGAGACAAATCCAGTTACTCAATACCCTAATAACGTAAAGGGAAATCACTGGAGAGGAAGCCCTGTTGAAATTCTTTTTAATACAAAAAGTCTGATCAGCATGGGATGGTCTGCATTGCTCATCCTATCTATTAGATAGAACTAGATAATATCACAATCTATCTTTTGTAGGTTAATTACCTAATTTCTTAGAATATGTCCAAACTTTAATTCTGTTAGGTCGCTATAAGTTGCGTGATACTTCCTAATCATACTTTTTTTTTAACCAGGTCAATTACACATTTTACTGATGAGACATCATATTAGTTAATAGTAATTCTTTCAAATGAATAGTAATAATTCCATTTTTCTATAGCTAAACATTTTTTATAGCCATGAATATGCACAGCACTTACTTTCTGCTGACAATTTCAATACTAATGGGTCCTGTATAGTAACAACTGATTTACTCCTAAGTGCTGAAATACAGCACTTAATACACTATGCACAAATATGTAGAAAATAATTTGTTGAAAGCCAAGTAACATCTATTCAAGAGTTTTATATGCATTTTTGCAGTTTTTTATCATATGTATCTATATAGACACATACACGTACATTTAAAACTTAGGCAACGTAGCATTTTTATTACTAATATCAAGAGGAAATTCTTTTGTAATACTCAAGTAGAATTAAAGGTAAACTTTGTAAGTTGTGCAGTAATCTCAAGAAACTAAGTATAGCACATTTTTTCTGCACTGAAAAGCTAAAGTTTGGAAAAAAATATGTGATTTCTATAGACAGCAGGAACTAGTATGCTTTCCTTTCTTATTCAGAATTCCTATTAACGTCAATAGGAATTAAAGAAAAAAGGTGAAAAGATAATACAAAAAGGTGATTGAAATAGAATGCAGCTGAATGTGTTACTGTGTTGTTACTACTCACCACAAAGTAGTTTGTACTTCTTCAAGCTCTTTTGTAACATCTTAGGTTTGTCAAATTACTGCAAAGTAATTTTGTATTTAACTTATGAATAGGCAAGCTGATATGCTAACAAAAACTCTATAATCAGTTGTTGCAATGCTAGGTTATGCTCATGAATCCTGAATAGCATAAATTTGCCACACACAGTAACGAATTCTTTGGGTTTATTTTTCTGTTTATACCAGTAGCGCAATTCTGCTGTGTTCCTGGTACATTGTTGTTTCCCTGGTTTAGAGTTTTCCTTTAAAAGGCATGACAATGTAATGGAAACTGAAATAATTAATGATAGTACCTTTTCTTTGCTATACTGTTGAAGATATGCACTGGGTACTGCGATACCGCAGGGTGTCCTGTGTCTTGCCTGAATGGTGCCACTCTCGACACAGTCCATGCGAACACAGGCTGTGAAGGGGTGAGAGCTACCCCAAAAGTGCTGCCCTGATACATGAGTCCACAACTAACTAGAACTACCCAGCTCTAACTGACTAGATCCATTTGGTATTAGCGAGAAAAAGAAGAAGCCACAGGCAAACACTATGTAACCACTGTTAGCTTCACACTTCTGCAGCACATTTGGGGTGGCAGAGCACACAGTGACAGGGTAAAAACTGTTAATTGGCTTAGATATAGAAAAAGACATGAGATCCCAGGGCTTCTAGCCCGTACGCATGGGACCGTGGTGCCGTGCAGTGTGTACCAGCTTGGCAGACCTCAGCATGCCAGATTGGGCAGGAGGTGAGCCGCTCAGAGAGCCTGTTGACCTTAAAACTTCAAGGACATCAGGCCCATGAGCCTGGGTAGCTTGCTTCATACATTTTTCTTGAGACGCCAAATGAACCTAGATCCTGAGTTTTATTTTCACTGCTTGTGTTTCTGAGAAGCACAGAATAGTTTTTTGGTACCTTACTGCTTAATTTATTAAATATTTGCTTTTATTCTGATGATTCTGCTTCAAATTATATGTTACGTTATAGCAGAAATTTTCACCTTTTGGAAATAACTAAATTTGTTCAGGTCTAAGCAGCTTACACATGAAAATTGTCGCACCAATATTGGTACTAACTGATGAGTCAGAATCACTTATCTATTAGTTTAATAATCTCTTTAAGTTAAACCCAGTTTAGTTATACACCACTTCTCAAGTTTCCTGCTTTTGTTGACAAACCCGGGTAGTTCAATTTCAAGTTGTGGAGCCAGCACCTAGGTTCAGGACCTCTAGTTTCACTACCTCACTCTCCATGTAAGCAATAGCCTCAACCAATTGCTTTCTGTTACTTCCAGTGTCCAGCCAGAAAGCACAGATCATTTTGTGTACAAAGAAGGAATGATTTGAGGTACTCGCGAGCTATCCTCACCTCATCTGAAATCAGGAAAGCTTGATCCTGAGAGCAGGACTACACTGACTACCAAGATCTTGCCAGCGCAGAATCCTTAATGTCTTCCATAGATAGCTTTGTTCAGCCAGTTTACATATATAGGAGCACTATACAGTGCCATGTAATACCTATTTAGGAGCATACTCTGTGCAGAGACATCATCTTCACATGCAATTGATGATCTTGATACCTACTGCTAGCAGATAGGATTGTCTATTGGAGAAAGGACTGGAGAATATCCTGACTGGTGTCTTCTCCAACATGTTTGTGAAGCAACCCTTGCCTCTGTTCAGTGTGCAACTTGGATGAAATGGCATCCCTGAATGTGCCTCATGATTACTTCTTCTACAGTCCTGTTTCCTCTCTCTTGCAGGAGATATTTAGTGCTTGCCCCTGTCTACATGACCATGATCCTCCTTGTTTTACCTTTTGCTTTAGTTATCATCACACTGGATAGACCCCCCTGAGTTTTTGGACAAATTCATGGTTTCTAAAATTGTTTCATTCTCCCTAATCTTTACTGAACACAACCTAGGGTTCCTCTGGTTCCTGACTTCAGAATCTCCTCAGATTCCAACAAATGTTTATGTTCAGCTGAGGCGCAGTGAACCAATACCTCAGTATAAGAGCAGGCCAGTGGAAGTATGCAGGAAAGGCTCCATGGTCCCGAACAACTTTTCTTGTGCCAGCCATCTTCAAGAACCTACCTGTGCAGCTTTAAAAAAAAAAACGTTTTTTTTGTTGTTGTTTGGTTGTTTGGGGTTTTTTTATGGACACTGTTTTTCATATAGTTCCACACACTCCAAGCAGTTTAGCAGGCTTCGAACTATCTCATCTGTGCAGGACTCCAAGGAACATATGGTGGCATAATCAAGCCTACAAACTCTTATAAAAAGATCAATACAAGATTTCTTATTTCCATATATTGATTGATGCCTTTAGTATTAGTTTGCATGTGCTTGACTCCTGTCTTACCTATTTAGATTTTTCTGTTATTAGCTATGTGACTTCATGTATTTGTGCCTTGAACAAAAAAGTACACAGTATTCTCTGAGGCCAGTATACACTGCTGTCAAAGAAATAATTGATAGTGACAGTCCAGAAAAAACCAAAATTATCCATCCTTTGTTAATACAGAAAAATGTTAACAGATATCTTTTATATGATGAGACACGGGGAGCCTGAAATACAAGGAAAAGTATTTATATTTGCTTTCAAGCCATTTAAATAGGCAAATAATTAAAAGTGAAAAGATATACATTTTAATATATATACATATCTGAGAGATATGCAGACAGTCCCTGTTTGAAAAGTTGGTCTTTGTATTTCTGTATGTCTTGATCTTGTTCCAAAAGTGCTACTCCTTTGAGTTAATACTCTTGTTTACCATAGCCTCTTTGTTATGCCAATGGCAAATAACCATGAATATCAGACAAAATTTTTACATTATGCCACAGCAAGATTAGAAATAAAAATATAAAACACAATGTGTTCTCTTTTTTTGTGGTATGTTGCATCTTTTACCTCGATAAGAAAAAGGAATGAGGTTTAGTGTTTCAGTATTTGCAATAAATTGTTTTGTAGTTAGGAAACATGTTAAGTGTGCCCCAGCATAAAACGAACCTTAAAAACCATTTATAGTAATTCTGTACATAACAACCCTTAAACAGAAACTGCCTGGGGATTGCTTTAGCTTGTACATCAAACTCATCTATACTCTCTGCACTACAGATTGGAAATTTTACATTCAAGTAACATTCTTGCTTACTTGAGATATATGGCTTAATTTCTCCTAATGTAATGACCTTTTGATTCCAGATTCCCTGTTGATGAACTTTAATGTTAGTAACCCCTGACTGGGGTATTTATTATGTGGAACCATTAAAGACAATTAGCCCTTCCTTTGAGGTTCAAAAGGTGTTTGGTTTTCATTCTTTTTCCAAAGATTTTTATACATGAAAAAGAATATGTATAATTATAGATACACATATATATTTACGTACACAGTATATATAATATGCTATATATACATATATATAAAATGTAAACTCTATGACTACCTATTAATTGCTTATAAGTTAAGGCCTAATGCTTTCCTCTTCTTTTTCAACCTCATGTCCTCCAACACAAAGACACGCAGAATATTATATGGGAGACAGTGTCAGTATTTTTAGAATTAAGCTACTTATACACTCGTAATATAGAATCATAGAATCATATGGGTTGAAAAAGACCTTTAAGATCATCAGGTCCAACCATAAACCTCACACTGCCAAGTCCACAACTAAACCATGCCCCTAAGCACATCTACACATCTTTTAAATACCTCCAGGGATTCTTATTCAACCACTTCCCTGGGCAGCCTGTTCCAGTGCTTGTCAACTCTTTCAGTGAACAAATTTTTCTTAATACCCAATCTAAACCTTCCCTCGCACAACTTGAGGACGTTTCCTCTTGTCCTATCACTTGTTATTTGGGAGAAGAGACCGACCCCCACCTTGCTACAACCTCCTTTCGGGTAATTGTAGAGCGATAAGGTCTCCCCTCAGCCTCCTTTTCTCCAGACAAAACAATCCCAGTTCCCTCAGTCGCTCCTCGTAAGACTTGTTCTCTAGACCCTTCAGCAGCTTTGTTGCTCTTCTTTGGATGCACTAACATATATTTGTTTATACTTTATATACATACAAATAAATATGATTACATATAAACTGGTATACACTGTTGATATATTTGGCCAGTAGCTCTTTTGAGGGCTAAAAGAGAACACCATGATTTTATGATGTGATGTCCTTAATCAACTCTATTTGATATTATGTATATCAAAATTATAAACTCTAGGTGAGCTTTAGCATTTTGAAAGGGGTTTGTCCAAAAATAATACAAATGATGAAAAAATGTGCTCTATCCTTAGCTAAGTCATTCCATGTGTTAATTTCTATCCTTCTTAAATAACTATATCCTATTTCCAAACAGAATTTTTAGCAATAAATTCCAAATATTTATTTTCAGTATAGTTACATTTTTTTTCTGAGGAAAATACAGTGGTTTTCTTTTGGGCTCTGGATTGACAAGAGGACCAAATTGCCAGGTGAGTGGGAAAGAAGCATTTATCTTAAAGATTTTAGGTACTCATATTAGCTGTATTTAACTAGGAAAATTAACAGACTTCATTTAGGAGATATGGGGGAAAGAACTGGATTTTTTTTTTTGAGGTGGAGCTAGACAGTATTTCTGAAGAAGAAATCACATGGCATGAGAACATGAGAAAGAGCTCACCGAATCCTGAAATCCCTATGAGCCTTATTTCTCAGGAAAGAGTAGTCTGTGTAAGATTCAGCAAAGAAGCAGTTAAAAAGCTCTTCCAGACAGAAGAGTATTGTAGCTTTCTGAAAAAGTGCAAATCGTGTCCCATTCAGAGTTGGCCATCCAGGCTAATTATTAGAAACTTCATCACACTTTTGCTCACATCAGTGGCAAATCTACTTAGTTTAGGAGAAATGCAGGCCTGGCTTGTTTTGAGGAAGAACTGCTGTGGAAAGCATGACAAAGCCATGGAGACCTATCAAAAGACAGATGAATAGCTACTGCAAATATTTATGAAACTAGCCATCAGGATGAATTTTCTAAGCAATTATTGACTTATTCACTCAGAATTTAGAATAAAGCGCTTTATAGATTGAAAGTAAAATAGTTTTACTTCTGCTAATCTCCTTCAGTGGAAGCCACAGACCTTTGCTGTTGACTTTCCATAGCAGCAAAACCCATCTCTCCAAGCATCTCTGATGCCGAGCATTACAAAGATGTAAATTAATAAATGAGCACTTATAAAAGCCTTCAGTTACTAAGTGTATGCATTGAAATGCTGAGTTCCCTTTGACTGACAGGTATGTACCCAGAAAAAATGACCACCTTATTAAAGTTTCGAATATTTAATTAATTAGTCTTACTTGCAAATGTTTCAAAATGAAGTGCAAAGTGCACTATACTATTAAAACAAGCATAAAAGCAACCACGTTGGGTTTAATAAGTTTAAAAGGCATTTTGTGAGGATGCAGGCAATCATTCATAATACCAAATCTAGAGAAAATCAACTTAATTGATTTAATAACCTGTGAATAGATTGCAAAGAAAAAACTTTGTAAAATTTGTCACAGCTAATTTTGGTTTTAAAACCTGTTTTATTTTCAGATTCGGTATTGAAGATGTTACCACTTACAGAGGTCTTTTTCCAAGCAAGATTTCAGCATTTTGTGGCTCTAATACCCAGGGGACAGACAACTTTAAACTTTTATATCTGAGTGTGTGCCATCATCTTGCTTAGGCTTTAGGGCTAATGCAGCTCCCAATTCTTAATGGAACAGGAACAAAATGAGCATTGGAGTCCCTGCTGAGCAAGTCAGCAAAAGTTAAAGGTATCTGAAATTTCAAGTAGCTATGAAAAGTGATTGCAAGTTAAAAGCCTGCTGTTTTCTCTTAAAACACTGCAATAATGTGTAAATTAAGCTGTATGAGAAAGGGATAACTCTTAAGCAGCAGCTTGGGTTCTCTCTACATGGAAATGAATTGCTTAGCCGTAGTGGATAGTTTTATATGGGGGAGAGAGAGAGGGAGAGAGAGACTAAAGGAGAAGTCAATTATTTCATAGTGTTAACTCATTAAAGGATGGTTTTGGCTATAATTCCTTATGTGATGGAACTGTACAAATCACCATTAAATAGTACACATAAGAGTAAAATCAGTGACATACAGAGCTGCTATCTATGCTTTCCTACGAGAAGCACACAGAGGATTGCACTAGCAGGCATCTGAGTCTTAAACTGGTCAGTTCCATTCATTGCTTTGAAAGACCTGAGAGAATCACAATGTAAGCTGAAAAAGGGTTTAGAAGTTTTTTTTAAGGCTTTACCAATTGCTTATAAGGATAGTCTGGAGGACTGGGATTTTCCAACCCCCTTTGACTAACTGACAAATAAAACAACTATCTAAAGCTCTCCACAAAAAGTGTAATCTAGTAATATTTTTTTATTTATATAGAAGTAACTTTTTTCAGTCACTGGTTGTATTGATGTTGGCTCTCTATGTCACTATGTTACTGTGGTCTATGAAGATTTGGTGTAAAATGTTTCAGGATTCTGTGTAGATATGTAAATTGGGGAAGCAACAATTCTTCAGCAAAGATATTGATTTAACTGTTTTCACTTTGATGTAGTTCATTGTTATTATCCTACTCCTGTATAATGTTTACACTTGAGACTTGTTTTGTACAACAGATAAATAAGTGCACAAGTGCAAGTAGCTTCACTGAGTTCTATTAAAAAAAGAAAGTTAAAATAAAAATGAGGAGTTTTGAGTTCTGTTCTGATTTAATCATCATATGCATATTTACTATAGCAACGACATCTGTTTTAAGTCAATGTACTACACTTATATTTATACTTGAATTTTGCATTTCACCTCCTTTACTAAGGTATTACATTGTGTTGCTGACTAAAGCTCTCATGAAGTCAAAGTATAAGACCTCCAAACGCTGTGTTTTACAGGTTAATATGCTTTGGCTGTCCATGAGCGTACACAGAGTTCTGACAACAATTCCACACTGCCTAATCAGACATGTTGGATCTATACAGAGAAAGTAAAACTGAGTTACATGGAAATATGCAGAAACGTGCTTGGTAAGATTTTAGTTGATTATGTTTAAAATGGAGGACAGATTTTGTTAGGGTATATGGTAGGATTTATTTCCAAGGCTGTCTCTCAGGTATTTTAAGAGAAACAACTATTGTCCTTAGGCAGATAACTGTGGGAAATATGGCTGCAGAACACTTGTGGGTAAAATCATAATACATTGAACCCAATGGCAGAACTCCCAATAACTTCCACATTACCATAAATTTAACATGTAAGTTTGACAACAAGAGGGAGAAAGGTATTAGGACTGTCTTTTCAAACTTCCTTTAAATTCAAAATTTAAAATGTCGCAAATGCTATTTTTTTAATGGGTTAATACCTGTTGTAAGTATATCAAAAGTGAGTCTCATATGAGAAAATATTTTAAAGGAACTGCTCTCATTTTGTTATCTAAACTTTATGATAACTTTATTTTATGCAGAAATTTTGGGTTTTTTTGTTAGTTATCCTGTTCAATCAATTTCAGAATTACTGCAAGATTCTACACGAGCAGGTCAAAGTTGTGATTTATGTAGAAGAGATCTATGTTGGTCAGAAGTATTATTCTGTTCTTTTCCTATCAGAAAAAAATGACTGGCTTAATAATGTTGAGGTGAAAACTGTGAAATAAAAAAAGGGATAAATATAGAATAGATACCTGATACACAGATGGTGAAAATAATTTACATGGTATTACAGTTTTTTAAACCTGACATTTCACTCGTACTTCCTAACTGCCTAGCTCATGTGAAGGTAAATTAATATTACTAAATCTAGATAATTATTTGGAAAATGGAACAGAAGGAAAGAATATGGTAAAATACAGAGAACATAGAGTAAAAATACCTCTCATATCTCTCTAACAAAAAAGCACCAAAACCTAGGACTGAATAAAATGAGGAAAAAAGAATGAAAATGTAATTAAAATGACAGATAACAATTTAGAAATAGGAAATTAGCAAGTTAACATTGCAAAGAGTGATTAAAACAGAAGTCAAGTGTTGCTTTAATAGTTTCATTGCAGAATGTGTATATATTTGTTCATTTTTTTTTCATTCTCATTAGGGTCTTGCTTTCAAGAGTGTCATTTATCATCATTTTATTTTCTCCTTGTCATCGTTTTTTTCTTCCTTTTTTCCTGTCTTGAATCTACTACAGAATTGCTATAGCATACCCCATTTTGGGAATCTGTATGCATAAAGCAACCTCTGCAGCTAAGGCAGCTGCATGGGAACCTTTTCAAGAGGCTGACACAAAGCTTTTAGATTACTCAGGTGGGTTTTTAATCAGATGCTCAAATTTAAAATCAATGAGAGGAATTAGAATTTGGAAGGCATGACTTTAAGTCCTAACCTACAGCCCCACTTCCTTTTTGTATACTTAATTGCAACAGAAAATAAATTTCATAAGAGGACATACATCAGGTGCTCTAAACATGATGCATATTCAGTGCTGTTAAGGTAAAACAATAGTGAGTATAATTAAAGACTTAAACTAGGTAGAAGTATAAGGATTATTAAGGATACTATATAATTGAATCTGATATCTTGACCTTAGTCTTCTTTTTGGACATTCATATACTATTATGTTTATTATCTATTTCTATTAAGTTTTAATTGAAATCTAAAAAGGAAGTTACCAAAGAAATGACTAATGTTCTTTTGGTAGTGTTTTTTGCTCTAATCTTTCTTCCTGTACAACAACAAAATTGGTATGATGGCAGTGCAATACCTCAAAGTTTTTCTTTAATCAAGCTGATCATGTTCAGATGCAATTTTGTTTATGAATAAATTTTCACATTTCATTGAACAGCTAGGGATATTGATGAAAACAAACACAATTTGATCCATCTCTCAAACAAACCTAAAGAAAAGTACCAATATTTTTACAACTGCATCTTGCCTTGAAAGGCTTTCCTTCTTTGACACTTCAACACTTTCTTTAATGAGTTACTATGGCTCAGAATGCCTGTGGGATAAACAGTCTAACATTAGTCCGATAAAGATGGTTAAAACATTGAAAAAAAAACCTGTAAAAATGAGATTAGCAAAGGAAATTTTTGGAAAAAATATCTAAAATTCTTATGAAGCATTTATTTGTTTTTAAATCTATTACTGACTCTCACACATATTTAACAGCTGAAATATCAGAGTTGTGATTAAAAAGAGAAGTGTTCAGGAAGCAAAACTGAAATTCAGATTCTTGGATAACCATTTCTAGAGAACCTCACTCAAACATGCATGTGTGCATGTGCGAGGTGAGAGTTAATCAACACCCTGAGCCACTCCACTAAGGAAAACATAGAATTTTAATGCTTGCCATAATTATAGTTTCTTTTTTATCTGCCCCTGTTTCACCTTCTTCCCATTCTCCACTGAGAATGCCAACATTTTCATCTGGTTCTTCCAGTTCTTCCATTTTTCCAAGAATACTTGAATAAGTGTATGGTTAATGTATCATGGCCTCAGAACCACATGTTAACACAGTAATTTAATTGATTTTCAAACAGGGACTGATTCCTATGAGGACATTTGGTCCAGCTCTGTGCTTCTCTAAATGTTACTGATTCCCATCTGGTAGAACCACAAAAGGGACTGTAAAAGGTTTAGAGATGGTCCTTTGAGAACTAAGGGACAATTCACCTCTGTCAGAGAAAAGAAGAAAGGAAAAAAATAATTCCAGCAAATCAAATGAACATGCATTGAAAAGGGTTCTTGCCAGACATTAAATTGAGTAAATGTAAATGAAAAAAGATAAAGATGTTTTTACCATCTTATTTTATTTTGCAATGCTTTTTTTAGCTATGTATTTAAACATGTAACACATAAGACATTTAAAGTAGTTTAAGAAGCTCTAAAAGGAAAAAATGACATTGAAATAGTTTATTAAAAAGTTAGGAGATATTTAAATGTGTAAGTGTTTAGGTAAGATAAGTCAGAGGAAAAATAATCAGGGTTAGCCCAAACCTAAACATAAACATTCGGTCTATAAATTTGTTTTCAGATTGTTGATTATAACAATTGACGTATATAAGACTGATAGAATCAGTAACTAAAATGCATTTGCTGGTGTTTTGAATGATAATTCTGAAAAACAGCAGTCTCCAAAAGGATAGAAAATATCCTGTCAAAATTTACCTGTCCAGCATGTGTTGTAGTAGGGAACATGGGCCTTCAACAGCTGAGAATAGGCTGTGGATCTAATTGTCATCTGGCAAAATTATATAAGATTTCCAACATAAAAATAAATATTTAGATCCTTGCCTCTCAAGCAGAGTATGTTTGAAATCAGAGGTGAATGCCTATGAATCCAGAGATATAAGTTGTTGTAGAGGTTTCCCCCAAGAGAATTAGGAGGGTGTTGCTTCTAAATGCAAGACAGGGGCAGAGACATGTAGCAACCTTTTGGACTGAGGCTAGTTTATTTGGTGGCAAGTGTGTGTTTTCTATTAACTGGGTACAGTTAACATAATATTGTAAACCGGCAAGACATATTTAGAAATTTTACATCAGAGTGACTGTGGCACACATTGTCCCAAATAGTACCAGAGTTGCTAGTATTAATTAACACTCGACAGCACAGGTCTCCATCCCTGGCTTTTTGTTGACAGAGAGAACTGCCATACAATATCAGCTGGACTCAAGCTCTCTCAGGGTGATAAGAGTTACCGTCCTCTGTATGTAGGATATTAGTGCCCTTGAGTTCTGGGAGAAATGAGATCTTTTCTTCTTTGTCTTCTCTCAAGTAGCTATCTGGGTGACTAACACTTGGTTAGTTTATACCTTCCCGTACAACAGTAAAGATTAGTCTGGGTAGCACATTACTGGACCTTCTGACATTTACCTGCCTCTCACAGACAAGACGAATTTAGATGGAGTGTCTCATACATCTGTTTTCACTAAAATACCTTCTAAAGCCTAAGCTGCCAACTGTTAACATGAAAAATTAAGGAGATTGTCCCTAGCTTCTGCTTACAGCTTGGCTGCTCTTACACTGCCCATGGCAGCGGGTATGATGAGGAAATAATTGCTTAATTTATTTGCTTATGTATGTAGCTTCTGGGTGATGATGCACATCTGGCCATGGTACTTTACGTATTTCATTTCTGCAAAGAACACAACATAGCCTTACTAGGTATGACAGAGGATAACTATTATCCCTAAGAAGCATTTGTCTTCAGCCACATCAAGTATAAAGTAATAGCAGGGTCTGGTACAGCTACAGGAAAAGAAATTAACATCAATTAACATGTAATGATACGTAAATTTTTGAAAGTGTTTCTCTTCTACTGATGTGAGCTACAGCACACTACTTTGTTAAGTGCTAAAGATGACTCTAGTATCATGTCATGTTGCCTGTGTAGCTCCCTTGGACAGTGCTTTCAAAGAAGGTAAGCAACAGACAGGAAATTTCTGATGTAGTAGCCAAATGAAAAGTTTCTCCTGCAGCTTCTGGCTCCTGGAAAAATACTTTTAAAGACATAGTAGCTGTGTTTTGTGATTCCTAATGCATAGCAGTCCCTCAAAGTTAGGAACCCATTATTTTAATGTAGAACCCCCTATCTGTCCCTGCCAAGAGACATGCATATCAAAGATGGAAGCTTATCCCGGTTGGAAATAGGGGTGTTGACTGAAGGTGCAACACATAGAACTAGTGTTAGTAGTTTCACTGTAGTGAAGGGCAAAAATTATTTTGAGTTTGGTGCAACTTGTTTTAAGAGTTATTGACAGGGGCCATGGATGGAGACTGCAAGATCTAACAGAGCACAATGCCTTTCCATGGAATATTCTCCTATGTGTGCCTTGGAGTGAAAATGGTATCCTTTTGTTGGTTTACTTTTGTCCAAATATTTAACTGAAATCACTGAAATGTGTTTGTGGCACTGCCATCATCAGGGACTGTAGCTCAAAAGGATTGCCTTCAGCATCCTGAATTTGAACAAACACTGGTCCAAAGATGCCTGGCAGCATGAAGAAGATTCTCTGCCTTCTGAAGCTGCTACAAGGGGATTCTATCTCTGATAAATGCTCAGACCTTTGATGGAAAAGCTGCTTCCACATGGCAGTCTGCTCAGAGACATAAACTGCTCCTCTCTGGTACTGCTTCACCTACAGTGGGCAACTCTTTATTTTCATAGCCCTTGCCGGCGAAGACCGAAGCAAAAAAGTCATTGATTACCTCAGCCTTCTCCATGTCCCAGGTGACCAGGTGTCCTGTTTCCTTCAGGAGAGGGCTCACATTTTACTTAGTCTTCCTATTGTCACTGACATACCAGTAGAAGTTTTTCTTCTTGTCCTTGACATCCCTCGTCAGATTTAAACTTAACTGGGCTTTAGCTTTCCTAACTTGATCCCTGGCTGCTTCGACAGTTTCTCTGTATTCCTCCCAGGTTATCTGTCCTTGCTTATAGGTCACAAGCAGATTACAGTTGTTTAGGAAGTTTATTAAAAGGTAACAGGCAAAGATGAACAACTAGATAGCCAGAATAAGACAGAAATAGAGGTTTGTAAGGATGTGGCAGTTGAAAACTAAGCAAGGATGCAGCACTTGAACCTTTTGTAATATGAATCACCTGAAGTATCTGGGGTCTCCTACGGATCTAAGGGACAGCTGGTGGTAAATAGATGGTGTGGGGGGACTGTACACATGCTGGGAGGCTTTCTGAAACGCACACAAAAGTTCCCTCCAAAAGTAATTTAGATCAAATGCACCGAAACCACGTTGAGACCAAAGAAACAATAGAAAATAACCAAAATTCATACAGGGTTTCTCATCAAAACCAATTTTGCTCTGGGTTAAGTTACTAAGATACCTGTACTCTGAAAGGAATACAGACACAGAAAGAGTGCCCACAAAATGAATTGAAAATTTTGTTTGAATTTAGATTTCTAAAATAATTAGCTAAATTTTGAACTTATCTAAGTGACCAGCTATTAATTTAATAGGAACTAATCCTTATGTAAAAAGAAAATGAAATTAGGAAAACATCAAGTATGGTAACTACTGTGTGAAATCAGACAGCAGCATGATCCAACATGGAGCTAAAAAGGCCCTGAGACATATCAAATAACTGATGCTTTCAAGGTGGCAAAGGAGATAAGGTTTTATGATTTGCATAAGAAAAGTTTATCTTCAAGACAAAAATAAAAGGAAATGAAAAATACAATAGACTGTTTATTGTATTCCAAGAACTATGTCCCTTCCCTTCCTCAAGACACACCAACAGCGTTTTTTTGATTAACCAGCATAAATTTTTCAATTTCTGAAATAAGTATCTTCCATGAAAGCTAAAACTTGATTCCAAATAATAATTCTCTTTTTCTCTCTTACTATATATGGTTGAAAATGTATTTCTTTGCTAACCAGCAAGTAAGACGTGAAACTAATTAGCTTCCAGACAAAGTGAATAATTAAGCAACTTTGGTGACAATTAGTAACAATTGGTTGTAATGAATAATTCTCCAGCTGTATTTCTTACTAATTAAACTTCATGAACAGAATATTAATATATAGCTAAAACAGTGTTCACGTTATAACTGTAGAAGGGGGCCTGTGTTCTCACTCATATTAAGGTAATTCATCTGATATGCAATTAACTATTTTTAGTTTATATTGGCATACATGTGAAGTATTCAATATGGCTATCAAAAAAGGTGAGGTAAAGCTC
Organism: Pluvialis apricaria; assembly: GCA_017639485.1. NCBI lineage: Eukaryota > Metazoa > Chordata > Aves > Charadriiformes > Charadriidae > Pluvialis > Pluvialis apricaria. Next base: position 108,948,615 of record CM030007.1, read on the forward strand.
TACTTTACGCTTAGTAATGTTACCACAATCTAAATATGCTACTTTCACGCTGATTTTCTTTCACTTTTGCAGAATTTGAGGATAGTCAGATTGTGAAGATGGATTGGGGGAAGGGGGGCAGGCAGAGAGAGAGAGACATTCAATTACATTGTTCCTGGAGAACCATCGTATTTCTTTATTCAACCATATCTAGATCCAGCAAAAGATCTGGCCATCTGTAAGAGACATACGCAGCCCCTGGAGACAGAATTCCCTATTTTTGCTCTTTCTGTTCTGTGATTTGGATTCATAATAGCTAACAGTTCTCAGCTGGGATATGGGGAAGCCAAGCAGTATGCATGTCTTAAATTTTTCCACCCTCTACAGGAAAAAACACATGAAGTGCCAGTTCACCAAATGAGCTGATATGTGATCTTTGGAAATATTAGCTTGGTCTTATAGATTGGAGGAAGGAGACACAAACAGGCTGAAGAATGAAGGTGACCTTGTTGGCCTGCCTTCTAGTCATCTATTACTATTACTTTAAGGGCATGGCACTTCAAGCTGCAGTTCTGAAACAAATTTTAAATCTCATCTTGAATTATTTTAGATTTAGACACCTAACCCCTACTTTAGCTGCTGGAGTTTTTTATTGGAACTATTGCTGGATCTGTATAGCTGTTTGGGTTACAGCTGTTGCCACTAATCTGATCCTAACAGAGTTTACTGTGCACCTATCACCCAGGAGAATCTTATGACTGGTTGTACATAAAAAATGAACATACTACATTTTTCACACATTGACAAGATTTTAATTATATTTTAAGTAATGTTGATGTCCATCAAATAAATACAGATTTCCTGAATGACTTTAAAGAACAGCCTCTTGGAAATGTCAGAGCCTTTGTAATAATGTCAAGAGTACTCTACTGAATCTTAGAATAGCATCTGTTTTGAAAAAGAATGACAGAAGAGAGTCACACCATTAATGGGTACACTTGAAGTCATATATTTATGTGGAAAAGCAAGTCAGTGAAGACAAAGGCTACCAATTTTATTCTGTTTATTCAAGGGAAATGATCTTATTCTGTCCACTTCTTGGGGGAGGGGAAGGAGGAAATGTGAAGTACAGTTATTTAGAAATCCTTTATTAAAAAATATTGTTGTATAAGGTAAATGTGCTTTAAAATACCTCAAAACTAAGCAGATTACTCTGTTTCTCACTGTCCCTGCAACTCAGAAGAAGAAAAAAAAGTTTAAAGAGTTTTATTAGAGTGCAATCTCGCTAATTTACCCTACTTGAACATTATTTCAATAGTACACACTAGTATTGCTATCACTTACTTCCTACAGTCATACATACTGAGGACAACAGTAGGTCCTCGTCCTTCTAGAACTGTTTGTCTACAGAGGTCTTGGATTTTTCTTGGGAGAAGAGTTTGCAAAAAGTGTGTATAATGCTGAATCTTCTACTGGAATTATGAATCTGGCACTGAATCATGAGGTCAAGATTACACTGAGCATAAAGTTTGGGTTTTTTACTTTGAAATATTTCTGCTTCTTTCTAATCCAGTGGAGTTTATATTGGGTTAATGATAATGATTCTGAATTCTGGCATGTACAAACTTAGAAACTTGTGAACTAAAAAGAGGCATTATTAATAACATGAAAACATGAAAAACGCAAATTGATACTGAAGCTGCAAAATGGTACTTGCTCAGTACTGAAATGTGCATATGGATGTGTGTGCCATATGTGTTTGTCAATATTACTGTGGCAAATACAAACTATTTGCTACAATCAGATGAAGTCACAATTATTTTGTTTTAACTCAGCACCCTGAGGACATTTTAAGCCCTGAGAGTCTGGTTCCCAGTCCCTTCAGGGTTGTCCCCACCTGCCCATGGCTCAGGAACCCACAGCAGGGCCAATCACCTGCTGTCCACAGCACTGTCCTGCCTGGCCATGGGTCCCACTGAGCCAGGCCCACCTGCAGGCCCATGTTCTGGCCTGGTCTTGGCCTGTCCCCAAGGAGGTGCCCCGCTGCCCCCAGCTGCCCTGCTCCTGGCTGGGGCGTGGGATGGGCCTGACACAGAGGCAGCCACTGGCCCTTGTGGCACCTTGACATTTTTTTTTTCTGATTTTCTTGCTACGATTCAGAAATGGATGGATGGTAGGTAGCAGGTTGGCTTCCTTCTTGAAGCACTGGGAAACAGCCGTGTAGCTGAGCAGCTGCAATATGAATTTCTCCACTGCTCGCGTTTTTGGCTCTCACAAGCACTTCCATCCATGTTCTCTCTTATGCATAAAGTAGATTTACTAGGCAAGGACACTACTCCTTAATTCCTGATGTCTGTGGCAATCATATCTGTAATAAATTGTTAACTGAAAGTATCTAGGCATTTTCGTCACTTTTTTATCTAAATCTCTATTCATAATAGCTAACAGCTATAGACTTTTATACCCATGGTAATATGCAATAAGATTTCCAGCTATCTGTGTTCTCTATTTTCACTTCCTGCAGAAAACCTCCATCAATATGCTCCACTTCTTGCAGCGTTTTTTTTATTCACTTTGCAGTGTTCCTTAGTTCATCTCTTCCTATGTTCCCACAATATGCAGAACAATTACTAATCTTGATAGGAACACCTAGTCTATTGTTATTGTCATAATATATACTAATTTCATACTTCCTTTATACTGCATCACATTTGCTGTGGGGTAAAAACTTTTAAAAGGTTGCTTCTTTTAGGGAAAAACTATTATTAAGGGAGAGAGTTTAAGCACCAGTGCCATAATAATGACCCTGGAATAGCAATAATAAAATTTCAAATTGATACTGGGCTTGTGTTAAAGTAATGTTTCATTCACAAGAAGGTAGACTGGTTACAAGTCTGATGAAATATGTATGGTACATTTTTATGAGCTAACTTAACAGGCACTAAACAGAAACCTAGATAAAAGGACTACGGGAAACTTAGAAGAAAGTGAACAAATATCCTTAAGCCATATTCTTCGCAAATCTCTTCAGAACTGCACCACAAATCTGAATGCACTCAGTTCACCTGAGTTCATGCAATGGTGACTGAGAAACAAGAATTCCATGTGCTGCCACAGTAGCGCACTGCTTTGCTTCTTTGAATCATATTAATGAAAAATATATGCTCTCAGTTTCTTCCTGGTCAATTGATTACAGACTTCAGACCCAGAGCGTTGGTAGTCTTTCCATGGAATTGAGAATGGGTCAAAGTAATACTTTTAAGTGTAGGAAAATCAATGTTGATTTAGTCAATTCTGCTAGAAATTCTGCAAAACTTCACCTGCAAAGAAGCAACCAAGTTTTAAAATAATTTGTATGTGATAGTAGTTTTTTTGATCACAGAGAAATGTGAAGGCACAAACCCAAGACAAATTTACTAGATGACGATACAATATCTAGACCAATAAGAAGCTGAAGGTATTAAAAGGACTGACCACATAGCCTCATTTCTGTCATAGTAATCACTCTTAAGAAAGAGAACTACTTACGTGACAAAGTGGAGGAACTGTACCAGACTGTCGTGGATGAAAATATTTGACACGGTCATAATTTAGCAACAACTTAAGATTTATTAATGGTTGGAGGTAGAGAGATCAAAAGGCTGAATTACAGCAGCACTTAATCGTTAAACCAATTTAAGGATTAACAAGGTGATTTGGTAGAATATGTTATATTTAAAACAGCAACTTAATTACAGGTTTGAGAATGACAAGATTCATACTAGCTTACTACAAGGTGTCCTGAATCAAAATATATGTATGTACATATGCCAAAACACAAAACATACAAATACACACCATTCAAGAATTTGCACACACACCACCCGAGTCTTTGACTGCTAGGACCAAAGTCTCTTTGCAATGGGCGACTCCAGTGAGCCGACAGGTGCCCCTTTCGACTCCTCATACACACACATAGACAAAATGAAATATTTGGATCCAATAAAATATAGACATCCACATTTGTGAAGGCTAATTTGTATATTCAAACACATAGATAGGTGTAGAGGTGGATGACAGAGGCTAGCATATAGTTAAAATTTCCCTCTTCTCGTGTTTAAACACATTTGCATTCCTCAATGGGCATTAATTGACCCTCAAGAAGTTTGACTTTGCCCTGGCCTGAGACGTGTCCCAGCTCAGTGGAGATGCTGGTCACAGCCCACTGTGATCCAGAAAAGCTCAAAGATTCTTGCTTAGGGTTGTTATTTATAGGGTCTGAGATAATTGAGTTTCATCAGGTACTTTTCCATTTCGGTCCAACTCAGACAATGAAATATGCTGGTTCTTTCCACCAGTTGCACAGGCCCAGAACTTGCTAGAACTTGAAGTTCTGGTATCACCCCCTTTGGGCCACGGCCCAGGTATGCATGTGCTAGGCTGTCAGGGGGTGACCAATTGTCATTACTGTTACCAAGAGATAGGAGACGCAGGAGCCAGGTGCATTGAAGGGGTGCCATAACATTCTGAGTTATGGAATTGATGGAATGGAGAGATGGAATTTGCCAATCTTTATCTTCATCTTGTATAATCTATTTTTTCCTTATGGAAGGCAAAGTTATTGCATAACACTACTACAGACGAATTTAGAAATTTGGCAGGATAGGTATTGGGTGCGTATCCATTACAGCCTACATGAGCATGGATCCATGGCCATCCCATTGTGCACAAGTTCTATATATTGCATGTGCCAATTGTAAAATCAAATAACAGGACTGTGTTTTTATAGCCCCAAATACAAAATGCAATTATAGGTTTGGTAAAGGTAAAATTATACCAAGAATCTAAATTTGGTTCTGTTATTTCATTACACCGTTATTGTGGGGTTTTCGTCTGCAAAAATCACTGTAAAATACTTTAATTTTGGTTGGTCTGCTGTAAGTAGATGCATTGTTTACCCAACACTCAATTTGTATTTTCTCTCCTGGCAAGGCTTGGAGTTAAACCATCTGATGAGAGTCATTCCAACCCCATTCATCTTTTCAGTATATTTCATTCCCATGTTAAGGCTGAAGTATCACAGTATCACAGTATCACAGTATCGTCAGGGTTGGAAGGGACCTCTGGAGATCATCTAAGTCCAACCCCCCTGCCACAGCAGGGACACCTACAGCACATTGCACAGGACGGCATGCAGGCGGGTTTTGAACGTCTCCAGTGTGGGAGACTCCACAACCTCCCTGGGCAGCCTGTTCCAGTGCTCCACCACCCTCAGAGTAAAGAAGTTCCTCCTCATGTTAAGATGGAACTTCCTGTGCTCCAGTTTGTGCCCGTTACCTCTAGTCCTATCACTGGGCACCACTGAAAAAAGGCTATTCTCGTCTACCTGGCACCCTCCCCTTAAGTATTTATAAGTATTGATAAGATCCCCCCTCAGTCTTCTTTTTTCTAGACTAAAAAGACCCAAGTCCCTGAGCCTTTCTTCATAAGAAAGATGCTCCAGTCCCCTAATCATCTTTGTAGCTCTTTGCTGGACCCTCTCCAGCAGTTCCCTGTCCTTCTTGAACCGGGGAGCCCAGAACTGGACACAGTACTCCAGATGCGGCCTCACCAGGGCAGAGTAGAGGGGGAGGATGACCTCCCTCGACCTGCTGGACACACTCTTCTTGATACACCCCAGGATGCCATTGGCCTTCTTAGCCACCAGGGCACATTGCTGGCTCATGGTCATCCTGTTGTCCACCAGGACTCCCAGGTCCCTTTCCACACAGCTGCTCTCCAGGAGGTCAGCCCCTAACCTGTACTGATGCATGGGGTTATTGCTCCCCAGATGCAGTACTCTACACTTGCCTTTATTGAACCTCATCAGGTTTTTTTCTGCCCAACTCTCCAGCCTGTCCAGGTCACGCTGTATGGCAGCACAGCCTTCCAGCGTGTCAGTCACCCCTCCCAGTTTTGTGTCATCAGCAAACTTGCTGATGGTACACTCTATCCCTTCATCCAGGTCATTGATGAATATATTGAACAGGACTGGACCCAGTACTGACCCCTGAGGGACCCCACTAGTTACTGGCCTCCAACTAGACTCTGCACCACTAACCACAACCCTCTGAGCTCTATCTGTCAACCACTGTTCAATCCACCACACTGTCCATTCATCTAACCCACACTTCCTAAGCTTGCCTGTGAGGATGATGTGGGAGACAGTGTCAAAAGCCTTGCTGAAGTCAAGGTAGACAACATCCACTGCCCTCCCTTCATCCACCCATCCAGTCACGCCATCATAGAAGGCTATCAGATTAGTCAGACATGACTTCCCTTTGGTGAATCCATGTTGACTACTTCTGAGAACCTTCTTTTCCTCCAGATGTTTGGAGATGACCCCCAGAACGAGCTGTTCCATCATCTTTCCAGGGATGGAGGTGAGGCTGACCGGCCTGTAGTTTCCTGGGTCATCCTTCTTGCCCTTTTTAAAGACTGGAGTGACGTTGGCTTTCCTCCAGTCCTCAGGCACCTCCCCTGTTCTCCAGGACCTTTCAAAGATGATGGAGAGCGGCCCAGCAATGACTTCTGCTAGCTCCCTCAGCACTCGCGGATGCATCCCATCAGGCCCCATGGACTTGTGGGTGTCCAGTTTACTTAATTGTTCTTTAACTTGTTCCTCTTCAACCAAGGGAAAGTTTTCCTTTCTCCAGACTTTCTCTGTTACTTGCAAAGTCTGGGACTCCCGAGAGCTGGCCCGAGCAGTGAAGACAGAAGCAAAGAAGGCATTCAGCAACTCCGCCTTCTCTGCATCATCCGTCACCACAGCACCCATCTCGTTCAAGAGCGGGCCCACATTTTCCCTGGTTTTCCTTTTGTCTCCTATATACTTAAAGAAACCCTTCCTATTGGTCTTTACATCCCTTGCCAGGTTCAATTCCAAAGCTGCCTTGGCTTTTCTCGTTTCTTCCTGCATACCCTGACAGCATTCTTGTACTCATCCCAAGTCGTCAGCCCCCTTTTCCACATCCTGTAAACTCCCTTCTTCCACCTGAGGTTTTTCTGAAGATCCCTGCTCAGCCATGCAGGTCTCCTTCCCTTGCCTGATTTCTTGCTCTTTGGGATGCACCTATCCTGAGCCTGGAGGAGCTGGTGCTTGAATATCAGCCAGCTCTCTTGAGCCCCTTTACCCTCTAGAGCCCTCTCCCATTTGATTTCTCCCAGCAATTTCTTGAAGAGATCAAAGTTAGCCCTCCCGAAGTCTAACGTTTCAACCCTACTTGTCATTTTGTGCATACTGCACTTAATGCTGAACTCTATCTTCTCATGATCACTACAGCCAAGTCTGCCCCCAACCTTAACATCCTCCACCAGTCCCTCTTTGTTTGTCAGTACTAGGTCCAGTAGTACACCTCTTCTTGTGGGCTCTTCCACCACCTGAGTCAAGAAGTTATCATCAATGCACTGGAGGAACCTCCTGGACTGTACATTCCTAGCAGTGTAGCCTTCCCAAAAGATATCAGGGAAGTTGAAGTCCCCCATGAGAACCAAGGCCTGTGATTGTGAGGCGGTTCTCAGAAAGATTTAGGGCTGCCTTGCTTTGCAGTGTTCCAATACTTCCCGTGTATCTTGGTAGTGTGTGGTCCTGGGAATGTTGTACTTGGGCCATTGAGAGTATACTTACTCCAATGAGCTGGGAAAGAGAGAGTGGGGAAAGGGCATATGGACAAAAACACATTGTTTTTTTGATGGGCCAGCTGAATGTTGGTTAAGTATTACCAGATTAAAAAGTTGAAGTGATCTTGTTCAGTAATATGGTTAAGAATAGGCTTTATACAATATCTCAAATCCAACACAAGAAGATAGTCTCTGACAAAAGTATATCCAAGACTGCCCCAAAGATGTGGCTGTAAACAGAATAGCAGAGGCAATACTATCGTTGCTTATCTGTGTCAATAATTTGTGCTCCAATTTACTAATGTTGTTATGAAATCACATCTTGTATTTCTCACAGTACTTTGATATAATTCAATTTGAAGATATAGAGAGCTAAATTTTCTTTATCCATTCATCACTAATCAGGCCAAAGTGATTTATGAATCCCAAAATAAATAAAAACCCAAAAAACAGTGTGCGTATTTCAGGGGACCCTGAAAAATATTTAAAATATTTCTTCTGGAGAGCACACTCAAAAACAGACTCTCATCTACAAGCTTAGTTTTAGTTGTATCAAGATGCTTTCATTGCTGAGACATTCAATACGTACTTGCTGCTTATGGTGCTTATCAGGGTATTAGTACCAGTACTTCTAAAGCAATATCAGGACTACCTTATCAGCCAGATGATGTAAAGACCTCATGCAGCTCATGTCCAATACTGCAGGAGCACAGGCTTCACAAGAACCTTGGGAAATTTAAAACACTTATTCGGGAAAGGAACTCAACGTCTAAGTTGAGTATGGTGGGTACAGTGCCTGGTGTTTTCACTGTACTGCCTTCTTACCACTGAAGGTGGAAGCTTCCTCTTCATTTCCTAGGTATGACTGCAATTAACTAACTGTGATAGTAGGTTCATACACATATCTAGAGGTAGACTTGAAGCCTTAAATAATTTTTACTTCCCTTTTTATATTCTTCTTTAAGCTGTCATCACTGTTATTCTAAAACATTTCAAGTGATATGGTAAATACATTTTCACAGCATTGAGAGGTTCTGTTTCAGAAACAAATGCATTTGGGAAAATTAACCTCAAACCCTTCACACTCTATCAGTACTCAGTCAAGAGAAATATTATGCCAGGAGTTTTATTGGTGCTTTCTCTGTTATTTTCCTAGTGTCAAACAAAAGACATGGTTCAGTACTTCAGTAAAAATGTGGCATCCTGTGTTCCACAAACTATATTGTAAACCTTGTGTCAAAACGGAACTTGGGGTCAGAGTCTTCTGTCCTCTGAGTGACTGTAAATTTGCTAATGCCATGAAAGAGAAATGGAGAAGGAAACTACTTGGAGCAGATGCCACCAGAACTAGGCTGTTCTGTGGGGAAGACTTCAGAGAACAGGCTTAAAACCAGCACCCCTGCAGGGGTCTGCCATAAGACCTGAGGATAAGTGAGAGGTGATGAGAGATGGAGACTACAACTGGCTGCCTGCACCCTCAAAAAAAAAAGTGGAGTTGGAAAGCAAAAGGAAATAGGAAATTAGAATATATGGAGGACTAAAATTAGGTGAGGGAAGTCAGAAGGAAAGGAAATCCAGTTTTGAAAAGAAATGAGTGTGGGAGGAGGACTGGGTTTGCCCTTCCAAAACACTGAGGAAGCCCTGAAGGGTGTGGAAAGACTCGAGGCAGGAAGGCTGAAGCCCGGTGGCGTGGAGGACAGAAGCCAGGGAGGGGATACTTAAGGGTAAACTGGATGTGACAAATGAGTTTGTTTCTTCTGAGGGACAAATGGTGCTGGAACAGAAAGCCAGAGGTGAGACACAAGGGAGGAAGAGCAGGACACTGTAGGGACATCAGGAGCTTCAGCTGCTGGGGCTCAGTCTTCTTTTCCCCACCCTTCCCATGGGGCAGTCAGTGGTCCCTGGGGAAGGCAGTCCTGCAGCTGATGGGAGCAGTTTGTTCCAGGCAGCTACGACGGGGAGAGCAGGAGAGGTCTCCCCTGGGCCCTCTGCCATGATGGCTGCTCCAGCCTTGCTCTTGGGCCCAACCATGCCGCAGCCCTTGAATTCAGCAAGTATCATTCTTTGAGCCAAACAAAACCAAAAGAAATTGTTCAAATGATGATATTTACACACAATGTCGTTGCTTGCTAGCCTTCTGGTAACATTTGATTCTTTCAGTTCTTCTCCATTTTCCTCCTTTCTCCTTTGCTTTCCCCCCAAGAGTTAGGTGATTAGATTGTTTACTAAGCATGAACAACATGTTTCTTTGCAATGCTTATTATTTACTTAAAAATAGTCATGCTAATATTATGCTTTGGGGAGAGAGAATTGGAAAGTTGGAATGCAGAGAAGTGAATTCTGGGGCCTGGGGAAAGCAGAATGGGTGAAATCTGAAGTGGGAGAGCTGGGCCCAAACGAACAGCTGATGGCTAAGGAGATCAAATTAGTATCCTTGCTTGTCTCTGTGCAGAGCCAGGAGCTGATTTATAGCAATACAACAGAAACATTAAAGGATTCTTTTTTTTTTCTCTAAGATATCTCTGCCATGCCTTCGCAGACAACAATATTTTTAAGACACTTAAAAAGTAGAGGCAGTTGTTATTTCTACCTAACGTGCATGGTTACTGTTTTAAAAATCTGTCGGCCTCTTTCTTCTTGGCTGTTTTAACTTTGTTTCTGTTAATGAAGTGGCCAGAAGTTGTCAATTTATGCTGCTACTAGGTTTTGCTTAGGAAACTTTATGTCTTGATTTCCATTCAAAACATTCTAATTAGAAATTTGAGTTAGAAAGTAGTTGCTGCCTCTTCACAGTGGTTCCTGAGACATATATCTATGAAAAAAAAAAATCCCAAACATCCTTTAATAACTAACAATTAGATTCCACAGAAATCAAGAGTTAGTCACTAAAGAACTCAACTAAGAGCTCACAATGACACTGTAGCTTGACCACAGAACAATTGTAAAATTCACAGTCAAATGATTCAGAATCAGCAAGGATACAAGCATATTTAAAAATGAAAAGATTAGTTTCCCACACTTTCATATAAGCTAGAAAACATTTTACATACATACAAATTATATGCAGAAATTAGCAAAGTTTACCATGAATCGTGTTCTCAGGTATGTTAATATTTTGATTAACTTAGGACATGAGTCATAGCTGGATTCAGTAGGTCACGTATAGGAAAATGAAAAATCAGTGAATTATAATTAGCTGATATTCAAGAGACTTAAGAATCCTGCAGAAGTTCTAAGACTATCAGAATAAAGGCTTTTCAGGATCCCCAACCTCTATGCAGTTCAGCTATTCAGCTACCCAATAGAATTAGGGAGAAATCTGGACTAACACATGAGAAAACATGTTTGGAACCTGCATTTTACAGAAAACTTGTAATGGCAAATGAAGTAAGGATCTAATAGCCATAGCATCAAGGCATAATGTCTTATCCAGACATTCTTTGTTGCTAGTTTAGCCAGAAAATACAGCTGCAATAGCTGCATTTTAATTAAAAATAACTGAAAATTAGAAAATTCAGTGCATTTGCTTTTTCTCTGGTATATAAATGTATAGATCTAATCTACCTACCATAGCCAAATTACAGCTAGAACTACTTGTTCCTTGATTATGAAAAACATAGAATAAAATCCTGGCTATATGAAAGTCAGTAGGACTTGCAATTATTTTGCAAAGCTATGAAATATTACAGAGAGATTCTAGGATAGTTCAGCTACAATGTTGGTACCAAAGCATTTCATTGCATGTATCCTCTAAATGTTTGGAAAACAGTTAACTATTATGTGAATAATGTGAAATGATCTTGTTGAATGTCATGACTATATAGGGCTGGACTCCTGATTTTATATGCTAGGAGCTGTTAGCATTACACAGCAAATTTCCCAATACAGAAAAGGTTGAAAAGCCTATTTTCAAATTGATGTCAAAATATTTTGTAGAACCCTTCACATTTTCTACATTCTTGAACACATAGAATCATAGAATAGTTTAGGTTGGAAGGGACCTTGAAGATCATCGAGTTCCAACACCCCTGCCATGTCAAGGGACACCTCCCACTAGACCAGGTTGCTCAAAGCACCATCCAGCCTGGCCTTGAACACCTCCAGTGTTTGAGCTTCCACAACTTCTCTGGGCAACTTGTTCCAGTGCCTCACCACACTCAGACCGAAAAATTTCTTCCTAATATCTAACCTAAATCTCCCCTCTTCCAGTTTGAAGCCATTCCCCCTCATCCTATCACTATATGCCCTTGTAAAAAGTCTTCCCCAGCTCTCCTCTAGATCCACGTTAGGTACTAGAAGTCTGCAATAAGGTTCTTCTTGGAGCCTTCTCTTCTCCAGTCCGAACAACGCCAACTCTCTCAGCCTGTCTTCATAGGATAGGTGCTCCAGCCCTTGGATCATCTTCATGACCCTTCTCTGGACTTGCTCCAATAGGTCCATGTCCTTCTTATGTTGGGGACTCCACAGCTGGATGCAGTACTCCAGGTGGTGTCTCACGAGAGTGGAGTAGAGGGGCAGAATCACCTCCCTTGAGCTGCTGACCACACTTCTGATGCAGCCCAGGATACGGTTGGCCTTCCGGGCTGTGATTGCTCATTGCCAGCTCATGTTGAGCTTCTCATCAATCAGTACCACCAGGTCCTCCTCCTCAGGGCTGCTCTCAATCCATCCTCTGTCGAGCCTGTATTTGTGCTTGGGATTGCCCTGTCCCAGATGCAGGACTTTGTACTTGGCCTCGTTGAATTTTATGAGGTTTGCATGGGCCCGCCTCTCTAGCCTGTCCAGGTCCCTCTGGATGGCATCCCTTCCCCTCCAGCGTGTGTACCTCACCACACAGCTTGGTATCATCAGCAAACTTGCTGAGGGTACACTCAATCCCACTGTCCATGTCACCAACAAAGATGTTGAACAGCATGGATCCCAGTAGCAAACCCTGTGGAACACCAGTCGTAACTGGTCTCCACTTGGACATCGAGCTGTTGACCACAACTCTTTGAGTGCGATTGTCCAGCCAGTTCTTTATCCACTCAGTGGTCCATCTATCGAATCCATGTCTCTCCAATTTAGAGACCAGGTTATCGGGTGGGACAGTGTCAAACGCTTTGCACAAGTCCAGGTAGATGACATCAGTTACTCTTCCCTTGTCCACCAATGCTGTAACACCCTCCTGGAAGGCCATCAAATTTGTCAGGCATGACTTGCCCTTGGTGAAGCCGTGTTGGCTGCTACCAATCACCTCTTCTTTTTCCGTGTGCTCTAGCAGAGTTTCCAGGAGGATCTGCTCCATGATCTTGCCAGGTACAGAGGTGAGATTGACTGGCCTGTAGTTCCCCAGGTCTTCCTTATTTCCCTTTTTGAAAATAGGGGTTATGTTTCCCCTTTTCCAGTCAGCAGGAACCTCAGCAGACTGCTGCAACTTCTCAAATATGATGGCTAGTGTCTTAGCAACTTCATCCATGAGTTCCCTCAGGACCCACGGATGTATCTCATCAGGTCCCATGGACTTGTGCACCTTCATGTTCCTGAGGTGGTCTCGTACTTGGTCTTCACCTGCAGTGGGCAGTTCTTCATTTTCCCAGTCCTCGCCTTTGCCTTCTGCATTATGGGTAGTGTGGCTGCAGTCCTTGCCAGTGAAGACTGAGGCAAAAAAGTTGTCGATTACCTCCACTGTGTCTCTATCCCAGGTGACCAGCTCTTCCCTTTCCTTTTAGAGAGGGCCCACATATTCCTCAGTCTTTCGTTTCTTGCTGACATACTTACAGAAGGATTTTTTGTTTGTCTTGATGCCCCTGGCCAGACTTAATTCTATCTGGGCTTTAGCTGGCCTAACTTGATCCCTGGCTGCTCAAACAATTTCTCTGTATTCCTCCCAGGCTACCTGCCCCTGTTTCCACCCCCTATAGGCCTCCTTTTTACTTTTGATCGTGTCCAGAAGCCCCTTGTTCATCCATACAGGCTTCCTGGCTTTTCTGCCTGCTTTCTTCTTTGTAGGGATGCATTGCTCCTGGGCTTGGAGGAGGTGATCCTTGAATATTAACCAACTTTCTTGGGCCCTTCTTCCCTCCGGCGCTTCATCTCATGGCACCATACCAAGCAGATTCTTCAAGAGGCCAAAGTCAGCTCTGCTAAAGTCCAGGGTGGTCAGCTTGCTGCACACCCTCCTCACTGCCTCAAGGATCTTGAACTCCACCATTTCATGGTCACATGTGCAGACCTAGGTGTTTTTCAGAAGCCTCTGGTGTAAGGGTGTTTGGGTTTTTTTTCTGGTCTAGAGTTTGGTAAGTCTGGCTTTCTCAGGCAATTTTCAGGTGCTTCCATCTTTTGTGTTGCCAAGAGATTGAAACTTGCACAAGGTAAATTAAGAGTTCTTTCCGAGCACTGTCTTCAACAGGCAGCCCCAAATGACTTTCTCAAAGTTTCCTGTGTCCTTCTGTTCAGACTTTTATTCTTCCTCTCTTTAGGAGCGACAAATGCCCTAGAAACTTTTAACTGTCAAGTATCAAATTTGACAAATATTTCAGTCTAAAATATCTAAAATTAAGGTAACTAAGGCAAGGAACATCGAGAAGAATCAGAAATAAACAGTCATCCCTATGGGATATACACTTTTTATACAAACACCACTTAAAATAATTTTATGTGTGTTTCAAGATTAGGAAAAAAAGTCATGAAAAGATTTATTATTCATAACATGACTGAAGTGATTTGCCCTATGGTATTAAATATTATTTCATGATAAAACAATTCATCAACAAACAGCCAATTTAATTGAACTCAGATGCACAAAGGGATGGCACAATATAATTTTCTGTCAATAACTGATGAATTATGCACTGTCTTTGAAATGTTTTGGTCCTGGTAAATCTGTTTGTATCTTCCACGCTGAAATTATACATAAAATAATGAAGCTGTTCTTTCTCTGGCAGTGTGTCAAGTGTAATTTTATTTTTTCTTTAAATTTATTTCCTAGTTGTATGAACTTCCTAATTATGGGACAAATTGCATGAATACACATACATATGCACACATAGATCTATGAATCTTTCTATCTAGATACATAGTACAGGCACTAACTCTAACCACTTTCTTCCTGTCTAAGCGATAGCTTCAAGGAAAAAAAAACAAACCAAAACCAAAAGCCCTACAAACTAGAATACATATTTTAGATAAGATTAATGCTTAAAAGTATATTTTCTTTGTATAATACTTTAAATCACCGGGAAACTTTGAATTCCATCTGTCTCTTTAAGGAAAGGCAACAGGGAAGCTCCTCAGTTGTACAGCTGAGTTGGAATTAACAGACATAAACCTTTTGAAAATCTGACCTACTACCTGAACAATACCTTTAACAGATCATAAGATAGCAGACATAAAAATACCGCTACTGTAGCATCAAAGATTATAGACATACAGCAGTTTTATCCAGTCATGGATATAGATGACAAGAGCACAAAGTATGAGTTTAAAAGGTAGACTGCACTTTTATTTCACCTATGCAAATATTCTGATAAAATTGAAAATATAGGTATCTTAGTAAAAGAGAAAGATCTCGAGGGCCCACTGCTTTGGGTGTTGATCTGAGAAAGAACAGGTTTAATTCCTGAGCTGACTTTCTGCATAACTTTGAGCAAATTGTTTTTGTCTCTCTGATCTCTGTGAGTAGGAGTGCTTTACATTTACTAAGCCCAAACACATCTGCTGACTCTATAGTGGCAGGAGGCCTTCTTACTGTCTTGTTCTTGATGGAGTGTACTGCATGAATACTTTAATCAGAGATTCCTGATCTAAGTATCTGAGAAAGGAGAGAAAAAAAAACCCAACAAAACAAGAAAAAGAAAACATGACGTTGCAGAAGGTAAAATCATAGAATAATTTAGGTTAGAAAGGATCTTTAGAGGTTATCTGTTTCCTCCACCCTCCTAGACAGGGGCAATTTTGAATATAGTTCACATTTCCACATTAGGTAAGGTTACTTAGGGCCTTGTGCAGTTGAATTTTGAGTAACTCCAAGGATGGAGTTCCCACAGTCCCCTTGGCCATCTGTTCCAGTGGTTGACGATCCTCATCGTGAAGAATTCTTTCCTTCTATTTAATCAGAATTTCCCATGCTGCAACATGGGTCCAATGTCATTTGGTCTATCATTGTGGACTTCCTGAAAAGTCTGGCTCCATTTTACTCATCCCCTCACCAGGTAATTGAGGACAGCTATCAGATTGTCCTTTAGCCTTCTGCAGGCTGCACAAACCCAACTGTATCAGGCTTTCCTTCTACATCATGTGATCTAACCCTGTAATTATATTAGTGGCTTTCCACTAGACAGTACTCTAGATGTAGTCCTGCAAGTGCATGTAGAGGAGAATAATCACTTCTTTTACCCTGCCAGATCTGTTTCTGTTGATGTATCTCAGCATCCTCTTTGCCTTCATCACTGCAAGAGTGTACTCCTAACTGACATTTAATTCATCGTCTCAAGACTTACAGGCTTTTTCCTCAAAGCCAGCCAATCCCCATTCTGAATTGTCATTGCATGTGGTTATTCTTCCAGATGACGGACTTCATATTTGCTTTTGCTGCACTTCATAAAGTTCCTGAGGAGCCCAGTTTCAAGCTGTCAGAGTTTCTCTGAATGGTAAATCTATCCTCCAGTGTATACCATTCCCTCCAGTTTAGCATCAGCCATGGGTTTTTTGAGAGTTCATTCAGTCTCATTGTCCAGGTCATTAATGGAGATATCCACGGGTCCTAACAGAACTAGCTGATGAAGTTACCAAGCCACTATCCATCATGTTTGAGTAGTTGTGACAGAATGGTGAAGTTCCCACTGACTGGAAAAGGGGAAACATAAGCCCCATTTTTAAAAAAGGAAAAAAGAAGACCCTTGGAACTACAGGTAGTTCAGTCTCACCTCTGTGCCTGGCAAGATCATGGAGCAGATCCTCCTGGAAACTCTGCTAAGGTACATGGAAAATAAGGTGGTTGGTAGCAGCTGACATGGCTTCACTAAGGGCACATTGTGCCTAACAGATTTGGTGGCCTTCTACAATGGCATTACAGCGTTGGTGGATAAGGCAAGAGAAACTGATGTCATCTACCTGGACTCGTGCAAAGCATTTGACATTGTCCCACATGACATCCTTGTCTCTAAACTGGAGAGACATGGATTTCATGGATGCACCACTCAGTGGATATGGAACTAGATGGATGGTTGCACTCAAAGGGTTGTGGTCAACAGCTCCATGTCCAAGTGGTGAGTAGTGATGAGTGACATTCCTCAGGGTTTGGTACTGGGACCAGTACTGTTTAACATCTTTGTCGGTGACATGGATGTTGGGATGGAGTGCACCCTCAGCAAGTTTGCCAATGACAGCAAGCTGTGTGGGGTGGTCGACATGCTGGAGGGGAAGCGATGCCATCCAGAGGGACCTGGACAGGCTTGAGAGATGGGTGCATGCAAACTTCATGAAGTTCAACAAGGCCAAGTGCAAAGTCCTGCACGTGGGTCGGGGCAATCCCAAGCACAAATACAGGCTATGCAGAGAATGGATTGGGAACAGCCTTGAGGATGAGAACTTGGGGGTGTTGGTGGATGAGAAACTCAACATGAGCCATCAATGTGCGCTTGCAGCCCAGAAGGCCGACTGTATCATGGGCTGCATCAAAAGAAGCATGGGCAGCAGGTTAAGGGAGGTGATTCTATCCCTCTACTCCACTCTGCTGTGTCCCCACCTGGAGTACTGCATTCAGCTTTGGAGTCTTTAGTACAAGAAGGACACGGACCTATTGGAGCAGGTCCAGAAGAAGGCCACAAAGGTGATCAGAGGGCTGGAGCAAGTCTCCTGTGAAGACAGGCTGAGACAGTTGGGGTTGTTCAGCCTGAAGAAGAGAGACTCCAGGAAGACCTTATAGCAGCCTTCCAGTATCTGAAGGGCCCTACAAAAAAGCTGGGGAGAGTCTTTTAAAAAGGGCATGTAGTGGTAGGACAATGGGAAGAGGGTAGATTTAGAATAGATATTAGGAAAAAAATTTTCACTATGAGTCTGCTGAGGCACTGGAACAAATTGCACAGGGAAGCCAGTCTATTTTCTGCGTAGAATTTTTAAAACCTTGCTTAATTGAAGGTAAATGGTATCCATTGCTATCCTCTCATGCACAGACCTAGTCATTTCACCACAGAAGCTAGTCATGTTGGTTAGGCCCAATACATCCTCAGTGAATATGTGTTGGCTATTTCCAATCACCTTCTTGTCTGCCATTTGTCTGGATGTTGTTTCCAAGAGCACTTGGTCCACATCCTTTCTGCAAACTTAGTTTAGGCTGGCTGTGGTTTGCCAGACCCTCATTCTTGTCTTTTGATGATGGGGAAGTCACTGGGGTCTTCTGCCAGTCACCAAGACCTATCAGAGACAATATCAAGTGTCATAGCGATGAAATCAGCTAGCTTTCTCCACATCCTTGTACACATCCAAGCCAGTCCTGTGAATTTGTGTCTTTGTGAATTGCTTGAGTGGTCCTTACCTTGACCATCCTCTGTCCTGGGTAATACTTCACTCCCTCAGGTTCTGACACTAGCCAAAAATCATAACAGCTTCAGAGCAAACCCTGCCACTAAAGAGCAAGACAAAGGAAGTGTTGAGTATCTCCAGCCTTTTCCATGTCCTTTATCACTGAGTTGCTCTTCTGTTCAGCAGTAGACCCTTCCTTGTCTTTCCTTTTACTTCCTCCACCTGTAGAAGACTTTCTTGTTGCCTTTTCCCATCTACAGGCCAATAAATATGACTTCAGCCATAGGCTTTGTGTTGACTTGATAGTACAGGGTCTCAGGTCTTGCATGGGTCCGTCTTAGCCTCTGCTGATTTTCAGCTGGTTTATCTGTACCAGCAACAGCCCATCTGTCAGCTGACTATCACCTAGCTTATTTTGGCTTAGCTCTGTGAATACTGTAAGGGTCTGACAAACCTATGTAGTCACTAAGTAATGAAAAATGGTCCTTTTTATTAATTAAGCTAGAGCAGTCTATTTTGTAAGTTTAACACCCAAGACGTGAAGACAGTCATACTTTAACTGGGAACCAATGAAGACAGGGCATTATACCTTAGTAAATGTGAGTTTTGCCATTACTATCAAAGGGACATAGGCTTCGGACTGTCCATTTCAGGTCCCAGGGAGTGGCTGGGCTGCCCTTGGCCTGAGCGGGGCTGAGCTGGCTTTACCAGTCACCCCGTGGCCCAGTGCCCGTTGCCCAGCCTGTCTGAGCTCCAGCTCTGTGAGTGCCCTGAGGAAGGGGCTGACAGCCCCGGGCAGTCCCTGCTGGACAAACAGCCCCCAGGGATATTGGGGGGTTGCAGGGCAGATTTCACCCCTTCCCTGGGAGCAGAAGGAAGGGAGAAGGCTGGGATAAGGAAACATAAAAATAACCTCAAGCAGACCTCAAGACTGGTGAGGAAGGGACACCTGCCATGAGCCTCATACTCTGGTGAAGACCTCAAGCTGCTGACAATTTGCTTACTCAGCCTTCTTGAGGAAGGCTTAAACTGTCCATGTTGGGACTCAGACACTGGAAGGGCAGGCATAACAGAGAAAAGGAACAGCCATTAAGAAATCAATATAGAACAATTTTAGCTGTATTAAGGCTTTTCAATAATTAGGTCATTTGTATTACAGTACTTTGTATCATTGCAAATAAACTAACAGTAATTACTTGATATTTTTAGACCCTTAAAGTTGACTATTCTTATCTTCACACTTAAAGTGCACTCCTTTTACACATAACACGAATTGGAAGGTAATACATAACCAGTTTCCACTCTTAACACTGTCTCTCCACATGCACACACGCAATGTTTCTATAATACTCCTCAACTCTAGCCCATCTACACTTCCACTTTTGGTAGACTTCTTTTTTGTGCTTCAGTTCAGTAAGGAATTCTGTCTTCAGTGACACTGTCCACCTGTTGCCATTGTATTCTCCTGCAATTTGGAATGGATTATTATTACTTTCAAAGGCTGTCCTGTGTGACCAGACAGGTTTCCCCATCTCTTTGCCCTGTACTGGTTCCTGCCTACCAGTTCCCTGAACAAGCTGAAACCTACTCTGCTGAAATGCACGGTCACTATTTTGCTGACTGTACCCCTCAGACAAGAGACTGCCATAAGGCTACCCCAGTTTGAAAATTAGGAAAATCATATTTCTTATCTTCAATGGAGGGTGTTAATGGAGAGTGTTAATGGATGATCCGCTCATTGAGCTACATATATATGCCTCATTACTGTCTAATACATGAAGAAAGCCTGTTACATATTTCTAATTTTTCTTTTCCTATGTAAGATATGTCATTGTGAATTAAGTTTTGAACAAAGGACAGTTAATAGATACTAAAGGAATCATAATGCATGCTAGAAATGGGAGGCAGAATGCTATGTCACAAGTTATTGTTAGAAAATTTCTTCACTGAAAGGGTTATCAAGCATTAGAAGAGGCTACCCAGGGAAGTGGTTGAGTCACCATCCCTGGAGGTATTTAAAAGACGTGTAGATGTGGCGGTTAAGGACATGGTTTAGTGGTGAACTTGGCAGTGTTAGGTTTATGGTTAGACGCAATGATCTTAAAGGTCTTTTCCAACCTAAATGATTCCATGATTCTAAGTTTTATCAGAGCAAACATACTGCTTTAACCATGTGAATACTGCAACTAGAGATGATACATATGAAATATTATGTTTAAATATTTCATTACTATGTTACTATTACAGAGATTCTAAAAGTCACCTTGGTAAAGTCTTCCTGTCTCCCAGCAGCTGGTTCATCTTTTCTTCAGCAGCTTTCCACTTATTTTGGGAACACTGGTAATATCGAGAAGTCTCTTTTACCTGGAATGTGATCTGCAAGTGAATACATGTGCATTTTCTCCATCAAATTTTTGTGCCTGTGAATAGCATTAGTGCAGTCTAAAAACAATGTCAATGATAAAGTTATGTAGCAACATGTTAAATACATCATAGATGAAGGTTTTTATTATAGGAACTACTTTAAATATTTAAAACCCTTTTGGAATTTGATGCATGTCATTGTATTGCAAGTTTTCTTGAAGCTTTGCTTTCCTTTATCAGATGGATGTCTCTTTCTGCCAAACTTCTGAGCTATTTTAGGAGTAATGAATATGGTTGTTTCTAGTAACAGACATACGATTATATAAGATGTTATCCATAAGGTTCTAAACATATTCTGTTATACATGTAAGACTGCATGTCCTCTTGCTGCAATCCTGCAGAAAGATTAGAGAGGTGGGGAAAAGCAATGACATTTACCTCCTAGATAATCTAAATTCTTCTTTTAGTCCAAAGAGGCAGATCAGAGGGAAAGAAAAAGCGACAGTAGGCAAGGTGTTAGTATTGTGTACACTGTAGATGTTCAGTAAGAATGAAATTATTGTAGGTTATGTCTGGATCTTCATTCTGACCTCCATGCATGGCCTTTCAGTTTGCGCAACCAGCCAGATGCAGGAGGATATTATGGTGTGATTTAAACTCATCCCAAGGTACTGTTGAAATACCCTTTGGGCACATAGCCAGAATCAGAAACTCTTCATTTCATGAAAGTGATTTTGTCATAATGTGATTAAACTTCTTATGGTAAAACAGCTTCTTCCAGCTTCTTAATGTCTCTGCAAACTTTGTCTGAACGTTGTGACAACCACAGCTTTGAGGTGAATCTGCCAAAAGCATCTTATACTGAGACAACTTAAGAAGACTTAAGAGCTTTTAACTTCAAAGGAAACACATTTTACTAGAATATAGGTTACAATATTTAGCTATTTATGGAGAGAAAACTCAAAAAGAAAGTTCAAAACTGGGTCAGTTCATTCTAACTATATCAGAAAAGAAACGGTAAGGAGAGGTTTAAACACGATTCTCATCTTGCGCATTGTGTCCCTGTAGAAAAGTCCTGGTTTCCAACCTAGGTTTCACTAAACTCAGTGTCTCTCAGAGTCATTGCAAATGCTTTTCCATTTCCTCTGCTTCGTGAGAATGTTTTTTTCCTGTAACCCCAGGGGCTTGGTTGTGGATCTCCTTCCCTGTTTGTTTCAGAAGTTTCTCCATCCTCAGATGAGCTGTAAGCTCCCACTTCCCTCCTGCAAATCTCCTTTACCTACCACATTCTTCTTTTTCTCAAAAATGTTTTCTTTGAGCAGGATCAAGAAATTCTGAAAGGCAGGAGAAATGTCACTCTGTCTCCTGCAAGTTTCACCTAATCCCATCAGTCTGTTGATAGAAAAACTACCATGTGGACTGAGAAAACACTAATAGAACCGACTTTGACTGCCACGAAGGCCTACACAATGGTCTTCTCTGAGTGAAGAAGGGAGATGAGTGGAATAAATTGCTACAGGAAGCAATGTTAGCATCCTTGTGAGTAACTGCTTACTATTCACCAGTGTACTCTGTCCGTGACTGCACACCTGGCAGGTAATGCCTCTGTTGAATAGCAAAAGGTTTGGCAGAGTAGAGGCTTGTGTAGTAGTAGATTTTAGTGTAGATATAGATAATAATTTGTTCTTTTTTTTTTTTTTTTTTATTTCTGGTGGTTTAGTGGGAGATCAATAGAGAGCCACTGATGATGAAAGTAGGCAGGAAAATAGGCTTATTTTTCTGTATCTGAGCTGCTTCATTTTTAAATACTTGCAGGTGGGAAGAGCAGCATGGAGACCATTAAATACATGTAATATTTTTCATGTAATTCATCACTGTTCCTCTTTTTCATTTCCTACAGTAGTTTGCTTCTGAAAAGGCTGTGCTAGGCATTCAGTAACATCTAAGGGACATTTGGCATTTCCTTTTTTCCTTTTTTCTTTTTCTTTTTTGTTATTCAAAAGTTACATAAGGGAACTAAAGAGAAAACAAGTCACTGTTTTTTCACATTTCTTATGAAAAGAAAGAATGTGATGTTGCAGAAAAAGATGAGTGAATATAAACAAAGTGAATTTGTAGTGGGAAATCAATTATCCATTCATTTCATGATGGTGATGCAATGTTATTCCTTTAAGTGCACCATTTTATTAGTAAACACGTTTAAAAAAATGAAATATTTGACTCTTTATTAGGCTTTCTTTGTTGAGAGATACTTTTATAGATATAATGGAAGTGCTGTTAAAAGTTTTACCATATTAATCGCTGCTGACATTGTTCAATATATCATTATTACAGAGGTAATTATTATATTTATTATAATATAATGTAGAGCTCCCATGTTATCTATACGGAATGTTATCTGTAGGTATGCACTGTGAAGCTGTCTTGTAAAAGGCATTTGTGTATTTATGAAAAATGCAAATTAGAGATTAGTAATTTTTCTCATGTTACCTAACTTTAGAGTCGCACAGTGGGTGTTCTTTAAAGAAGAAAAATAAAGAAATCTGTAATCTACAATTGAGTATAGGAAACATTATGTACTGTTTTTACATCAAAACTGTGCAACTTGAATTCACAGTGACAAATACTTTCATACATAAAAAGTCCTAGTCACTTCAGGTCCCAGTGACCATGAACATGAAAGAGGGTTACAGAAGTTACACTTCTGTGATTATATTGCTTGGCTTGAAAAAGGACAATCAGCTTTCATGAACAAATTGTTCCCTGACAGAAATACAAAAGGCATATTCAGGTCCATCAGTATCCACAAGGGATAGTGTCTTAATCCATGTGTCATAAAATTTGTAAGAAGCCTCTAATACTTTTAACAAGGCAATGAGCGTCCTACAGATAAGGCATACAGTAAGTAAGTCTAAAACTGACATAACATCTGTAGGTATATAGACACATTTCTTACGTTTCAATGCCAAACAGTAGATGCAATATGGTTAACAGCATGGCACAAAGTAGAGGGACTAATTCGTCATACAACTGGTTTGAAGCATGTGATTGATCAGTTTCATATTTCATAGAATCATAGAATGGTTTGAGTTGGAAGGGACCTTGAAGATCATCCAGTTCCAACCCCCCTGCCATGGGCAGGGACACCTTCCACTAGACCAGGTTGCTCAAAGCCCCATCCAGCCTGGCCTTGAACACCTCCAGGGATAAGGCATCCACATCTTCCCTGGGAAACCTGTTCCAGTGTATCACCACACTCATAGTGAAAAATTTCTTCCTCATATCTAATCTAAACCTACCCTCTTCCAGTTTGAAGCCATTACCCCTTGTCCTGTCACTACATGCCCTTGTAAAAAGTCCCTCTCCATCTTTCTTGTAGGCACCCTTCAGATACTGGAAAGCTACTATAAGGTGCCCCCTGAGTATTCTCTTCTCCAGGCTGTTTCAGTGTTTTGATTATATTGTAATTCACAATGATAAAGGGGAAAAATAAATCTGTATTTGTGTACAAGGTAAATTTTGGGTTAAAATGAGGGCAATCAATTGATAGTTTTATAAGTGAGAGAGATGCCTACATCAACTTATTGAAAAATAAATTTGTGTAAACTGTGTATTCCAGTAATAGGAAAAAATATTTACTCTGTCTATGTAATATTAAATTTAAAAAATGTTGTGTATGAAACATACTATAGAAAAGAACTAAAAAAAATAAACTTTTTCAGTTTGGTAGGCCTTTTATCAAAGTTACTAACTGTAAAGGTCACTAATAAAGTGACTGCAATACACTTTGTTTGACAGATTGAATCTGGATTGTTGTCAGACACAATGCAAGGAAACTATGCACTTTGGTTTCTTCTTTCCCTCCCGAAAGAGGTTCAAGAAAGCTTATTTTATCTAGCACACCTCTATATTTGCACTCAGTCTATCAGTCACGATGTCCGTGCCTATGTTGTGCAATATTTTTCATTCCTCCCTTGATCCAGTCTTTAGAATTGTACTTCTTTGTCTCTATAATAACACGTGAAGACAGAGAGAGGAGAATATATCCTTATTCTTTTGAATTTAGTTTCAAATAAACATTCTGAAATAATAGTAAGGTCTAGAAACAGTGAAATTAGGTTTTAAACCAAACAAGACACTTTACAGTACATAGGGGATTCCTGTTGTGTTCAGCAAAATTCTGGAGGGTGTTGAGCATCCTTAACATTCATTAAAGTAACTAGGATGTTTGAAGTGTTCTCACTATTCTTCAGGAAATTATTATTGCAGCACTGAATTATTGGTGCTGTTAATAATGCACTAATTAATGTTTGCAAAGTGCTTTGGAATCCAGATGAAAGTAGTTACGAGCAAGTAAGTGTAATAAAGAAGATAGAGTGTAAAATATTTTCTTAAAAATAAAAATTCTAGCTGGATTTGTCCCAGTTTCATCCCTCAGAGTTCATTACATTCCAAATGTAATGAAAAGGAAATTTATGAGATTTGTTATAGCATTTTATGTTATTAATTTTTTTCCTTCTTGACTTTTGTTAGACATTTATATTACATGATTCTACTTTGTGTGGATTTCTATGAAAACATCAAAGAAGTTTCAATTGAAAAGAAAAATTTCTAGCTAAATTGTGAGGAACAGTACATGTCTAAGGTTTTGTCCATAGTTTTAGAGAGAAAACTTTCCTTCAGATATTGCAGTGCAAGATAATAGCCTTCACGTCCTGATCAGAGGCAAATCTCAGTCTGGAATGTGATCTTTAGGAAAAGTATCAACAGGAGATATTTGAAATGCATTTGAATATGTCGTATCTATATCACAAAAGAAAAGGATAAAAGAAAAATTTAATGAAAATGAGGAAAATCAACAATACGTACACCTGGCTGTTTCCCACCTCATACCCTTAATGTTTAAACACTCCCTGTGTTTTAAATAAGGAACAACTTCTGCTTGGCCTGTTTTATTAGCATTTCCTGTTTCTCTAAAGGTCATTCAAGAATAAAACTCTCCTCCTCCAAACACATTTCCAATTTACTAGTAAAATACTCAAATAATTCTCAAATTTTATTGTCCCAGAAAAACAAATTTGAGAAGAACATTCTCTAAATAGTTTCTTGAGTAGGTCTGTTGCCTGGAGAATGAGATTTTACTCTTCTTGTGATCTAGAAATGATAGAACTCTGTACGTGTTTGTATGCAGTTTCTTTTTCCCTTCAGGTTAGAAACATAGGTCTTTATTAGTTTCTGTAACAGTTCCAAATCACAGTAAAATGGATCAACTGAAATGGAAATTATTTTTAAGTTCCTTATGTTACTAGTGCCTCTCTTGCTCAAATCGATAAATTAAACAGAAATGTAAATTTATATTGCTAATTATCAAACCTGCTCCTTTTATGAAGATATGCAAGTCTTTTTCTCCAGGTTCACTAGTAAAACAGACTGAAAAAAGATATCTTTAATATTCGTTAAGTACTCACACAGTTTAAAATATTGTCTTAAAAATAATATTTTCAAAGATCAATTCATTTTTATACTTTAATCCCAGTTCATAATATAGTATTCTTTCAGAGCACTGAAAATATGGATTACTGTTTTAATGCTAAGTATTTTTTACTTCCTTGCAATAAAAGATTAGGCACATTATCTTACCCATCAACAATACTGTGGCCCTTTTATTGATTTTAAGTGGCAAATACTCCACACACACCCCACCTAATAAATATAAATGACATTATTATAAGTGTGATCTTACACAAGTTATTCTGGAGTTGCATTGCATTCTTATATGTAAATATAATGAAAAAATATAATAAATTATGATTTGTAAAGGAATTTGTATGTGTTTATTGTATCACTATCATATCTCAAATGAGAGCAATGGCAATTTAGGCAGGTAATAAAATAAATTGCTCTCTGTAAGTCCTAAAAATATAAATTGCTTCTCAGAAGTTTATTTCAAATAATTTAACTGATTTAATTAACCCCAAAGTAAACACTCTAATTAGGTA
Source organism: Pluvialis apricaria (assembly GCA_017639485.1). Taxonomy (NCBI): domain Eukaryota; kingdom Metazoa; phylum Chordata; class Aves; order Charadriiformes; family Charadriidae; genus Pluvialis; species Pluvialis apricaria. The sequence goes on from CM030007.1 coordinate 108,975,098, forward strand.
CCAGTGAAAGAAAAATTGGGACATGCTGAGATAATGAAAAGACTGGCAAAGAGTGATTGAATAATCTTTAATCTCATGTTTCAAGGGAATCATCATGAATAAATCTTGTATTTCTAATTTTTAAAAAATACTTTAAAGTAGCTTTAACCCCCAATAGAAATATCCACCTGGGCAATTGTTTTGTCTCCCTTCCTCTCCAAAAGCTTCACAAAACCCAGACAAAACAGAAAATAATAATTGACCAGTAATAATATAGAAGTCATGCCATGAAACATCAGTTCATGGAAAAGGCTTTGTTCTCCAAAAACATTTGAAACATTGCAAGTCTGTTGCACAACATTAATGAATACATGCTAGGAACTCCTGAGAATACAGGCAAAATTACTGATGCTCTAACATGCGCTCAGCACTGGTATGCATGCACTCTTTAGCAATGAATTAAAGGTTTTATATCTTAACTTGTAGGTAGTCAAGAAATTATGAAGGAGAAGGTTTCAGGTCAGCACCACATATATCAGCAGCATTATCATCCCTGTTCACCCCGTCACCATAACTTAATCATTTTTTCACCTTAACTAGAGGGTAATATTTCAAAATTACTTTCCTACCTTGTCTGAAGCTTAAATACCTTTCAGAGAGGACAGATGCTCTAGTTTTTGTGGTAGTTGAATTCAAAGTGAATAGAATTCACAATGAACCTATTTATTTGCAGGCAGTTCAACAAACTCTGTGTATGGACTCAAGATGTAGAAGAATTTCTTGTTGGAGAATAAATACTATTGAACATTAACTGAGGGTATATTTCTATATTCAAGAGTGTATGACATCTATTGAGTTAGATCCTTACAAGAATAATGTATTTCCACTAAACGTTCATTGAAGCAATGCTGATTTACTATGACAAATTATCTTTAGCATTACACTTTCTTTGATCCTTTGTTCAAGATAATTAAACAGAAAAATTACCTCATGACAAGGTATTTTGCTCTGAGTCTTTCAGTACAAAGCTGAAATTATGGTAACAGGCAATTTGGGGAAAACATTCTTAGCACTCTCTTTGGTAATCCTCATTTGTGTGTATTTTTTTCAAAGATTAATTTATTTTTTGAAGACCATAACTCTAGGTGACCTCTCTGACAAGAGATAAATTGCTTGCATGGATGTGCTATTTAGTATATACATGAACAACAGTGTGTTTTCTAAAGATCAGCCTTAACAGCTGGAGGAAAACCCAACAAGATTAATTTGCCCTCCACATGTTTCTTCCATAATTTTTTTTTCTCCTGTAAGATTCAGGTTACAAAGAGTAGATGTAGAAGGACTAGAGTGGTACGATTCATTTAATTTTATTCACCACCTTTTTTGTGCTGAGGAAAAACAAAACCAAACAAACCAAATCTACACCAAATGAAAAATAACCCAGTAACTCTGAAGATGTAGAGGTAAATAGTTTTTTAGGTTAATTTGAATAGGTAAAAATGTATTTGAGTAAAAATATAAATAAAAGGAGAAAAAATAGTGAGGAATTAAAATAAGGTGGAATAGCTTGTAATTTAAAGAAAATGTAGAAAGATGGTGCTTCAGCTGCTGCACTTCCCTCAAGCCATGATGAAGGTAAAAGTTAAGTACTGTAACAAAAATACTGCAGAAAATAAATGAAAACCACCTTTAATGTTTAAAGACTTAGTTTTTTTCAATTTTAACTTCAATACTGTAAAATAAATTTAATCTCAAGGTTTCAGACAATGTTGAACTAACTAGGAACTGAGCAACAAAGCAATTTAGGAAAATGGCTTAGAAACCAATTTTTTAAACATGTGTTAAGGTGATTTCTTGAAGGAAGAGGAAGAGACTTTGCTAGAAACTTTAAAAAGTTAAAAATGAAATTTAAAAACTGTCAGGTTTATCACCTTGTTTCAAGGAAAGGCAACTTTTTTTTTTTTCTAATTGTCAAATCATGACTATTGTTACTTTTAAAAATATGAGAGAACAGAAAATGTTGCTTAGCTTAAAAGGCGAAATTCTGTGCAGAGATGCAATATAGAGAATGTGAAAAAAACTTACGTTTCATATAAGCACAGGTTCTTAAAAAACATTGATAGAGCTTGCTTCTGCAGGTGAATTTCATCTCTGAAAAAAGTATATGTGATAGGGCTTATATGACCAGATCTGTAACTGAAATAGTCATCCTGATACAGGTATATAATTTGTCAAAACACATAAATGTATAAGGGACCAGAATCATAGAATCATAGAATCATAGAATGGTTTAGGTTGGAAGGGACCTTGAAGATCATCGAGTTCCAACCCCCCTGCCACAGGCAGGGATACCTCTCACTAGACCAGGTTGCCCAAGGCCACGTCCAGTCTGGCCTTGAACACCTCCAGGGATGGGGCTTCAACAACCTCTCTGGGCAACCTGTTCCAGTGCCTCACCACCCTTAAAGTGAAAAACTTCTTCCTAATGTTTAATCTAAACCTGCCCTCTTCCAGCTTAAAGCCGTTCCCCCTCGTCCTATCACTACATGCCCTAGTAAAATGTCCTTCCCCAGCTCTCCTGTAGGCCCCCTTTAGGTACTGGAAGGCCGCAATAAGATCTCCCCGGAGCCTTCTCTTCTCCAGGCTGAACAGCCCCAACTCTCTCAGCCTCTCCTCATAGGAGAGGTGCTCCAACCCTCTGATCATCCTTGTGGCTCTCCTCTGGACGCGCTCCAGCAGGTCCATGTCCTTCTTATGTTGGGGACTCCAGAGCTGGATGCAGTACTCCAGGTGGGGTCTCACGAGAGCGGAGTAGAGGGGCAGAATCACCTCCCTCGACCTGCTGGCCACACTTCTTTTGATGCAGCCCAGGATACGGTTGGCCTTCTGGGCTGCGATCACACACTGCTTGCTCATGTCGAGCTTCTCATCAATCATCACCCCCAGGTCCTTCTCCACAGGGCTGCTCTCCAGACATTCTCCGCCGAGCCTGTATTTGTGCTTGGGATTGCCCCGACCCAGATGTAGGACCTTGCACTTGGCCTTGGTGAACTGCATGAGGTTGGCTTGGGCCCACATCTCCAGCCTGTCCAGGTCCCTCTGGATGGCATCCCTCCCCTCCAGCGTGTCTGCCTCGCCAAACAGCTTGGTATCATCAGCAAACTTGCTGAGGGTGCACTCTACCCCACTGTCCATGTCGCTAACAAAGATGTTGAACAGTACGGGTCCCAGTACCGATGAAGGAAAAGAAATTGAAGTTCTTCGCTGGATTTGGTTGTTGGATTTTGCTGCATATAGACTTCAAACAGATCCAAATGTTGCAAAGGTTTTGTAGTTCTCTATCTCAGCTTACTTTTACCTGGCCTGACTTTCTCCCTCATAATAAAAAGAAAATGCAATACGCAACTACCTTCTACCTTTCATGCACTAAAAAAAATAAATCTGTAGTTTGTTTAAGAAGCAACTATGCTTTAGATAGGGCTGCTATATGTCAGTGCAAGAAACAGCCATAGGATAAGCCAAGCATCAAATAGACTGTAAATCTTCTTCCTTTACACTGATATGCTAGTTAGTGCAAGGTTGTATAGATGTCACAGTTTTTTTTTTTACTGAAATACTTCTGAAGGAAGATATGACCTCATGCAGGTCTGCAAAGCAAACTGAATCAAAAAAGGAATTGTTTGTTTGAAAATCTGTTGAATTCAGAGCAAAAACATGCATTGTGGTAGAAGTAGAAGGATATTTTGCAGGGAAGTAGAAAAACAAGAAAGCTAATTTTTTCTTCCTTATTTGTTGATTTTATAAATGAACTAACTATCCAACTGAACTTTTTATCAGAACATCTTGAAGCTCTTGGTCTTCTTAACTTTTAGACAAACATTCAAACTGTCTTTCCATGCAATCTCTTACTGTATACAAAACCCAGCTTCAACTCCTATTTCAATAATAAAACACTAGTATTCTCCCCGCTCGAGACCCCTTGAGTCCCTGCCCTCCTGAGAAACCCTTGCAAAACAATGTCAGGTTTGCAAGGACAAGCATTCGGAAGAGTTTCCTCTCTTCCACCAGATTCTTTTCTTCCACCACTAATCACCAGATCAGTTGCATTATTATAGAGATCATGTTTACGTACTCTGTTACCCAAAATCTGTTTCAGAACATGAAATAGACAGTCCTTATTTAATAGGTGAATCCATTATACTTTTTTAACTTGTAATTTAATATGGCTGCCTGCATATTTTTCCCGGATTTAGAAAGCCCTGCATAGAACAATCATCTGTTATTTCCAAATGAGAGGTTTTTTCAGATGATTTTTTGTTTCTTCTCAGGGCTTTATTAATTGGCATTAATATATGTATATCCATAATAGGAAAAGTAGTATTGATTTTCTTGAACAAATGTGAAGCATGGATTAAGAAGCACAGATTTAGGTCACAAAGTATCAGTTCATTGGAATGACCGTTTGAAAAAGACCGTGACTGGGTATTTGAAAAAGCCCAGTATTTTATAGCACATGTTCAGAATACAATAATATTGTAGTAGTGATGTGCTCAGAAAATCTGAAAATCAAGCTCCATCCTATATCAACCTGTGAATCGGGAAAGAAGAAATAGAGTGGATGCTTATGATTGTTTGTTTTATCTTATGAAGGTTCATCATCTTTAATGGTTCTCACATAAAACAGTTATGCTAGAATTCAAACACTGATGGGACTTCTTTTCCCTTTTCATTGTTCTCGGATCAATGCTTTCACAGTCCTTGTCACCCGTTCCTTACCTCCAGCTCTGGTTTCTCATCTTCCTTTTCCTGTTTAAATTAATGTCCTTCTGCCTATCAAGACAATCCCTCTTCCACAATATATAGCTTTCTCCTTATCACTCTGCACTTAAGTGAAAAATCTCTCTTTTCTGTGCAGACTAGTCCAGGAAACACTGAGAATCCAGAACAAATATTTTGCTTGCTACATTTTCCAGTATTTAGCACCATGGATGCTCATTTGTAAGACTAGTTTGGAAATGGCTTTAAATTTATTTTGGATTTTTCAGGATATATGGGAGAACTTTATGACAGAAAAAGGAAGGTAGAAAAGATTATTATTTGGCACTACTCTGAAGAAGTACAGGCAACTTTTGTTATTTCTGTCAGTCTATGTCCAATGTCTACTTTCCCAAATACTTTGCTGGCTCAAAAGGGGCTGGAATTTTTCGCAGATGCATGTCTTACTCTTTAGGATTGAGATGTGTTTCAAGAAAAATGTGGAAAGTGTGGACCAGCAGAAATGCAATGAAATTTAACACATTGCTAAATGGGAGAAGGGGAGAGAGAACACCCCTAAGTTCGTTCCATGTAAAGAAGCAAGCAAGCAACATAATTTAAAGAATTGCTTTATTCTATCAGGATTTTATGTTGGCTGGAAATATAATGTTAGGAATTCTTTACCTTTGTCAAAGGAATTGCCAACATAAATTTGCATGGATTTCACAAGACTGATTTGTAATAACATTAGAAAATGGATAGTTCTTATCTTAATTGAATGTTCAGCACAAATAAATTTTCAGAAATATTAAGAACTAACACCTGGTTAAATAAAATTCATGCCACTTATACATTTTTTCAAACCTCATTTAATCAAAACACATTATGAACATCAGATAAATAAAATAAAAAATGTTACAAAAATTTCTCTTAAAATAGAAGTAAGGACAGATTCAGTCCCTTTTTCACAGTACGTAATTTATAATTCCTTAAGTAAGTCTACTGAATTTGGTGGGATTACATGCCACATAAGGACTACATTTAAAAAGAGCTCAAAGAATCTTACTGTGGCTAATTTATTTCATTCTTACTCAGGCCTTGCAAAATATTAAGAAAAATTGGCATCCAGTCTAGTTGATGATAAAAAAATAGCTCATTTAATTCTTTCTGAATTTATGAAATGTTATGCTCTATAAATGATATATCATTAGGTTAGCGTCTGCTCCAGGATTCATGGTATTTTGAAGAGGAATGATTAAGAGCATTATTAGTAAATCTACAAAGAACAGGACACACAGCATTTAAACATTACCCTATCATCTGTGCAACAAATGTTGAGCATCATTATGTTTCCACAATAGCAATTTGCTATTGCTCTGTGGGGTAAGCAATCAATACAGGCAGGCGATGCTTTTTATATCAATAGAAAGAGAGTACAGCTTAGTCTGTTCCAGCCTTTGCAAAATCAATAAACATGTCTCTTTATATGGCAGACAATTAGTCTCAGTTGCAGATGAGAGTGACAAGGTATGGGCTATAATTAACACAGGAAAGCCTTACAAAATGTTCATCCCTCTGTTTGTAAAATGTCATTCAACTTTTTACTGAGCATTAAATGTAAATATTGTTTATATCAGTCCCTAATGCACAAAAAGCTGCCTAGAATCTTAATTCTTTCACAGCAAATAATAGCCTCTAAAAATGACATTGTCAGAGTTTTTAGCAGAGTACACAAAGTGTGCAGAATACCTATCTGTGTATGTGTATAGAGAATAACTTTATTTTTAAAACAGAGTACAAATAGATTTCAAATCACACACACTGACCTCAATAAGACAAAGTGCATATGAACAGTTCTGCAGGGAGTGGTCACCATCAGAAACAGATAAATTCCTCCTTCACATTGGCAAGTTGTACTTACTAGTGCACTGAAGCGGTAGAGCCCACCTATTCCTTTCCCAATTCTAGCTGTCCTCTGATCACTTCTAAGGGATTAAAAAGGAAATCCAACAGATCCATGAAGATTTTATCAAAGCTATTACCCATGAGTCATCACCCCCTGTAACCTTATAGAACAAACCTCAACATTTCCCTGAGTTTTCATTTAGAATTGTAATTTCAATAATGGTTAACTTGTAAAACACTAAAAATAAAATTTAATTATCATATGCAGCATAGTACTTTTCAGTCTGAAACATTCAGTCATGGATTTGAAAAAACAAGTTGTTAAATCCCTTTTTTTTGTGTTTGCTTTTTAGAATACTTAGGATTCAACATTTTTCTCAAGTTCTTGTATAAAGTGGTAATCCAGACCTTATAGGTAAATGGCTAATGGTGAATTCAGTAAAATGTATAATCTCATAACTGTCTTCAGCTGACTTAAATAATATTCAAGGTAATGTGATTAATTAATTAACGTAAAAGGTGGTTGGTGTATAAATACAAAGTATTTTATTGAAACAAAATTTCACTGTTAATAACTCTACCTTCTATGTGAGGAAAAAAAGAAACCAACAAGCACATCCAAGTACTTGCTTATGAAACTTTAAGATACATTTAAATGTTATTTGCATTTTTTTATTTTAATGTTTAAATTTAATTTAATTAGAAATATGAAGTATGTTATAAGCCAGAACCTCAAAAGAGTTGTTTTACAAATCACTATTTTTGAAAAGAAAAGAGAAAGGGCAGAAGTACAAACAAATTACTGACCGCATATATCCATACATTAATCTACACTCCTGATTTTCTAGAATAGTTTTGTCTTTTAGATTCTTGGTAACTATTGCACCTTGTCAATGAGTAGTTAAGCAATAACATTTATGATAGCACAGATTTCAACTAGTCCATTTGAAGTTTTTATGATGATTTTTCTAACCATTTTAATTGCTTTTTTTAAAACTAGGTTTTATCTTATCTAACATTTTTATCAGCACTAAAGAAATTATAAGTAGCATTCTTAATCTGTTTCTCTTAGTCTTTTATCTTTTTTGCTTCTAACATTTTCCTGTTTCTAATACCCCATCCTTCACTCTTCTCCTGATTTTTTTTAATGTTATTCAGTAATAACCTAACTGCTTGGGATGGCATTCACTGAACATTAGTTCTCTTTTGAGGTTTTAACCACAGTAATACTTGGCCTATAAGTCCTTATGTATCATGAACTCATGAACTGGAGTCTTTTGCCTTGATAGTGTCTCAGATTATGTACTGATCCACCAGTGCTGCATTCAGAGATAAAAGGATAAAGACCTCACAGACTCAGTTCCTTACATCTACAAAGTGAGCACTGGTTCCCTCCAACTCTTGAACTGGTCATAATTTGTTAAAACAGCTTTAATTACTTCGAGTTTCCATGTGAAAAATTGCATAATCAGTGGTTTCAGGCCTCTGTGAAAAATGAAATGCAGAGAAAGCGCACCTCGTTAGTGGTACAAAACTAGTTGATACATAAATGACATCTCACATCTCTTCCAGAATCAATTTAGGAGAGTGCTCTTTGCTGACTTTTAGCCCATGGCTGTGACACATCAAGAGTTACAGAAGATTTAAAACATACTCATAGGTATAATTTTTTGAGCTCTAGTAATAACCTAGCTATTCACCTCTTCTAATAAGTATTTCAAAGATCTGCCTGATCAATCAAGAACAGCTTTGCTTTGCATTGTGTTTCTTCCTTTTTATCCTTTTTGTGAAAGCAGGTTGGACAGCACTGTTTTCATGTGTGCTTCTTTCACACTGTTGGATTGGTGGAGTCTTCCGACTACAGTCCGCACCTGTTCAGCCAAGATTGAACATGCATTCCTCTTTCATTTCTCTTTTTTTATCATGTGAGAAACCACTTCAATAGGAGAAGGCATCCTTTGGTTCTAAGAGCCGTAGACGTGTTTATCCTGTACCACAAGGAAAAAGTGATTTACAGTATTTATTCCAAATAAAAAAGGAGGTTGGTATCCCATTTAATAATTAATTAACATACTCCAAATCCTTTTGATGATGTGTGCCTCTATGTCTGTAAAACGCAGTTGTATTACTTGCGTACTCTGAAGGGAGGTGGAGAATAAAAACATTAGATGGTGAAAATTTCAGATGCTAATAGATAATTTCAGATGCTAAATAGATGGATTCACGCCATTAATATGATAAGTTCTTCAGGCAAAGTCAGGGTATTCTATATTTTTAATAGAAATAACAACATATGGTTTTAAAAGGAAGCCATTTCAAAGTTTTCTAATTAGATGGCTTTGTTCTCTTCTGTTTTGCTTTTTCCCCATCCCAAAGCATAACTGATTTAAAACAACTTCTTTTTTTTTAACATATATTTAATAGCTCTGATCTCATTCTTTAACTTAAGAACATGAAGTATAGCTCTAGGGAAGGACATCCTTGGCAACTCCCGATCCTGAAGTTATAAAGAGTTTTGGTCTTTTTTTTCTAGCTGTAAGCAGGCCCAAGAGGTTGTTGTGTCAGTAAGGATTAGTCAGGTGTAAGGGATTCAAAGCACATGTCTTAAAATACTTTCAGACATGGAGTGGTCCAGAATTCCTGTGTGAGCTTCTTGTCACTCTAATAAAATGGCCTGCTTCATGAATTCTGTACTTCTTAGCTAAAATAATTACAGACCCTATTTGGTGCTGCCAAGGTAGAATCGGCCCCAGTCCTTCCTCGTATTTTATTATTTGTTACTATAGCTGTCTCAACCGCCAACAGAATCAGCCGGAATTCTTTTTCCTATTTTATTATTTGCTACTTTATCATTTAAAATAGTACCAGCTGTGCATGTCACTTAAAAATTAAATGAACATGATCCAAACAAATTTGCACGACTGTGTGAAAGAAAGCTAAACTGAAAGTTGGAGATGTTAACTGCTATCTCCAGATTTCAGACTGCTGCTACTTGATACTTATGACCTAATTCTTTTATTGATGACACTAATTTAAAGTGAGTGACCAAGCATCCCACTGTGATCAGAATAGTTGCGCAAAATAATCGAATGTGCATCTACTCAAGTGATTTTTACTGTTTTAAAGACAAGGAAGACACCATGCACTTTTAAACATCAGTCTTGACCTGCAAAGAGACAGTTTGCAAAAGTTTTAAATGTTTCTCTTGGAAGTATTTTTAAGCTGGGCTTTGATTAAAATAAAACTATGCATTCATAGCAATACTTGCTTAAATCTGGAAATATATCTCATTAATTCAGATATCTGTGTAATGTCACTTTTAGGAAAAATAATCTGAAATTGTAATTTGGAATTTTTATAAGAGGTGTGTTTTAATTTTTGCCTTTTTAAATAACTTCAGGAAGATGGTGGCTTTTTCCTCTGAATTTGTTCAATGTGGTGTAATTTTATACTTACAGCTTGAGTGAGATCCCAACCAAATGTTGTTGTCTCTCTGAATCAATAAAATAGATAGACTTGAATAAATAGTCTCTCAAATAATTCTAATAGATATACAAAATTTACAGGATATTAAAATATGTGTCTACTTATAAGAACATGTTTAGTCCAACTAGATTTCATAGATTGATTACATATTTAAAGATAGAAATATATTCCCTAAATCAGGACCAACTTTTTAAAAATAAATATATTCTACAAATATGTGAGTCATTGTCCCTAACACGTCAGTCTCTCAGGTGCTGTGGAAGTTATATTAGAAATGTGTCAGTTCAGAAGAACCCTTAGGTGATTTAGTTCAATTTTTCCCCAAAAATAAGTCTTAATAATACAACATATATTTGGTGGGTTTGTCAGTCTTGCCGACACAGATGAGCTTTTTTATAATGTATATGTACTAGACAGGAGTAGAGAACTACAGAAACGTCTGTAAGAGTGTGAAGAAAATTAGAGAGCCTGAAATAGATGATTTCATAGTGTTAATAGAAAAAAATCTAAATATCTGTGAGAGATTACTTAAGGAATTCAAGGGCCAATGGAAAGACACATAGGATGAGTAACACTTGCAGAACCACAGCATTTGAGTGGTTTGGGCTGTGGAGCAATAGCAATGAACTGGAGAGCTTTGAAGGACTTTTTGGGGAGAGAAAAAAATCATTAAAATTTTCCTAAAATTCTTTTAGGACCAGCTATGGGAGAGAAATATATTTCAAGTGGGATAACTGAAGGACAGAAGTCTTCAGTTACTGGAAGAGAAATGTGAAACTATTTTGTGACGTTTCCAAAAAAATTCTTATAGGTTTAGACTTGAAGAGCAGAATATTGCCTTTGTAGAACCGCTTCACTGCACTGCAGACTGAAGAGGAAAGACCAGTCACATCAGGAGGGATGCAGGAGCTGAGTAAGGCAGCTCGATCTGCTCCCCATATAACAACCAGCACAATTAAGAAAAAGTGACAGCTGAGAGTAGTAGGTGACCCTCTTCTGAAAAGTACGGAGGCACCCATTTGCCAACCTGACACACTCTCTAGAGAGGTGTGCTGCTTACCGAGGCCTCATACCAGGGATGACCAAGAGACTACCAAGCCTTGTATAGTCCACTATACCCGCTGCTGTTGTTTCACATGGGCACCAATAATACCTCCAGGAGTAGTGTGAGGAGTATCAAGAAGGACTACAGTGCAGCAGTAAAGGACCCTGGAGCGCAGGTAGTCTTTTCATCAATTCTCCCGGTCAAAGGGGAGGGGGTTGATACAGCCAATGGAATCTAGCAAATCAACAAATGGCTACAGGACTGGTGCCAAAGCCAGGGGTTTGACTACTTAGACCATGGGACTTGCCTTGAGAAACCTGGTCTACTGGGGCCTGCTGGGGTTCACCTGTGGGAGAAAGGGAAGAGTATCTTCGGTCAGAGGCTTGCCAAGCTGGTGAAGAGGGCTTTAAACTAGAGTTGCAGGGGGAGGAGGACCTCAATCCATCCCGCTCCTGCCAGTGTGATGTCAATGTCAGTAACAGATGCCCAGAACCTGAAGAAGGGTTGTAGGTCAACAGGAGAACACCTGGAGTGCAGCACAAAGCAATTCCAGGCACTCCAGCCACTAAGTCAGCTTCATCAGAGGCCCAGCTTAAATGTCTCTATGCAAATGCATGTAACATGGGGAACAAACAAAAAGAGTTAGACACGTGCACACCCCTGCAGGGCTGTGGTCTTATTGGTATCACGGAAATGTGGTAGTATGGCTCTTATGACTGGAGTGTTGGAATGGAATAATACAGGCTCTTCAGGAAGGACAGACAGGGGAGACGAAGAGGGGGTGTCATGCTCTATGTCAATAACCAGCTGTAGTGCATGGAGCTCTGCCTGGGGATGGATGAGGAACAGACTGAGAGCATATGGGTCAAGATTAAAGGAAGGGCCGGGACAGGTGACATTACAGTGGGGGTCTGCTACAGGCCACCTGAGCAGGAAGACTGAGTGGATGAGGCCCTCTAGAGACAGATAGGAGCAGCCTCGTGTTCACAAACCCTGGTCCTCGTGAAGGACTTCAACCACCCTGATATCTTTTGGAGGGACAACACAGCAGAGCATAAGCAATCCAAGAGGTTCCTGGAATGCGTTGATGATAACTTTCTTCTCCAAGTGATAGAAGACCTAATGAAGAGAGGTGCTATACTAGACCTTGTTCTCATCAACAAGGAAGGGCTGGTGGGGAACGTCACACTCAAGGGCAGCCTTGGCTGCAGTCACCATGAGACAGTAGATTTCAAGATGCTTAGGGTAGCAAGGAGGGCACACAGCAACCTCATTACCCTGGACTTCAGGAGAGTGGACTTTGGCCTCTTCAGGGATCTGCTTGGCAGACAACCATGGGATAAAGCCCTGGAGGAAAGAGGGGCCCAAGAAAGCTGGTTAATATTCAAGGATCACCTCCTCCAAGCTCAGGAGCAATGCATCCCAAAAATTATAAGGTCAGGCAAAAACGCCAGGAGGCCTGCATGGATGAACAAGGAGTTCCTGGAGAAACTCAAACTCAAAAAGGAGGCCTACAGAGTCTGGAAGCAAGGACAGGTAGCTTAGGAGGAATACAGAGAAACTGACCGAGCACCCAGGGATCAAGTTAGGCAAGCTGAAGCCCAGACAGAGTTAAATTGGCCAGGGTCATCAAAGGCAACAAGAAAAACTTCTATAGGTATGTCAGTGACAAAAGGAAGACTAGGGAAAATGTGAGCCCTCTCCAGAAGGAAACAGGACACCTGGTCACCTGGGACATGGAGAAGGCTGAGATACTCAATGACTTTTTTGCCTCAGTCTTCACTGGTAACAGCTCTAACTGCACCGCCCAAGTCACAGAAGGCAAAGGCAGGGACTGGGAGAATGAGGAACCGCCCACTGAAGATCAGATTCAAGACCACCTGAGGAACCTGAGGGTGTGCAAGTCCATGGGACCTGATGAGGTACATCTGTGAGTCCAGAGGTAACTGGCAGAAGAATTTGCTAAGACACTATCCATCATACCTGAGAAGTTGTGGCAGTTTGGTGAAGTTCCTGCTGTCTGGAAAAGGGGAAACATAACCCCATTTTTAAAAAGGGAGAAAAGGAAGGCCTGAGGAACTACAGGCTGGTCAGTCTCACCTCTGTAACCGGCAAGATTATGGGGCAGATGCTCCTGGAAATTATACTAAGGCACATGGAAAATAATGAACTGGTTGATGGCAGCCAACATGGCTTCACTAATGGCAAATCACACCTGACAAATTTGGTGGCCTTCTACGATGGCATTACAGCATTGGTAGATAAGGGGAGAGCAACTGGCATCATCTACTTGGACTTGGGCAAAACATTTGACACTGTCCAACACAACATCCCTGTCTCTAAATTGGAGAGACATAGATTTGATGGATGGACCGCTCAGTGGATAAGGAATTGGCTGGGTGGTTTCACTCAAAGAGTTGTGGTCAATGGCTCCATATCCAAACGGAGACCAGTGACAAGTGGTGCTCCTCGGGGATCAGTATGGGGACCGGTACTATTTAACATCTTTGCTGGTGACACGAACAATAGTGCACGCTCAGCAGGTTTCACACCAAGCTGTGTGGTGCAGTCAATGTGCTGGAGGGGAAGGATGCCATCCAGAGGGACCTGGACAGGCTGGAGAGGTGGGCCCATGTCAACCTGATGAAATTCAACAAGGCCAAGTGCAAAGTCCTACACATGAGTCAGGGTAATCCCAAGCACAAATACAGGCTCGGCAGAGACTGGATTGGGAACAGACCTGAGGATAAGAACTTCGGGGTGTTGGTGGATGAGAAACTCAACATGAGCCATCAATGTGTGCTTGCATCCCAGAAAGCCATCCGTATCCTTGGCTGTATCAGAAGAAGCGTGGGCAGCAGGTCAAGGGAGGTGATTCTGCCCTTCTACTCCACTCTCACGAGACCCCACATGGAGTACTGTGTCCTGCTCTGAAGCCTTCAATATAAGAAGGGCACAGACTTGTTGGAGTGAGTCCAGAGGATGCGGAGGCAGTCTTAACAAGGGATGTAGAGATAGCATGAAAGGTAATGGTTTTAAACTGAAGGAGGGTAGATTCAGATGAGATATTAGGAAGAAATTCTTTAGTGTGAGGGTGGTGAGACACTGGAACAGGTTTCCCAGGGAAGTTGTAGAGGCCCCATCCCTGGAGGTGTTCAAGGCCAGATTGGATGGTGCTTTGAGCAACCTGGTCTAGTGGAAGGTGTCCTTGTCCATGGCAGGGGGGTTGAAATTAGATGATCTGTAATGTCCTTTCCAACCCAAACCATTCGATGATTCTATGATCTTATGTTCTTTGGAAACACAAAAAATCCACAGAAAAAGAAAATTATTTCCCATGATATTGTTCAATGTTCTCAATGCTTATTTTTGTCATTGTCCTGTATGTTTCACACCTCTTTTCTATTAGACCAAGCTAGTACTTTCTGTTCAGTCTGAAATGTCTCTACAGTATCCCCAAAGCTATATTCTCTGTCTCTGGGGACATTTTGAGAAAAGACTCATTGACATTGACATGTCTCAGTTGTGGTCTTTCCAGCATTCTGCAGTGCACTTCCTAAAAAACTGATCTGATGACCCAGCTCCTCCTAGCACTCCCTGATGAGCTTCATTAGCCAATCAACATATATGTTCTGACAAAACATGACAAAGAACACCCACATCTCTCAGACATACCAAATATCAGAATCTCACCCTCACACTGACCAACACAGGCATCTGGGCCATCATGTACTCCCATAAATAAGAGCAGGATGTTTCATAAGTCACTGGCATACCAACAGATTCCTCAGTCCTTTAGCTTCCAGAAACATAAAGTGTACTCACCTGAACTCCTTGTTCTCCTCTCTTCTACTAAGCAGGGACTACAGTGGCCAAATCATGTAGATATGACAAAGCCTAAGACAACGCCTGTCAATTGCAGAAGGCCTTATTGACTGGTATCACGTCTTTGCACAAGTCTGAAAAATGTGTAGCGAAAAGACCTTTGCCCATCTATCTTCCGAAAAGCAAAGAGAAGCCATTTGGTCATCTGCACCATTTTCCAGATTTAGCTGTGATCATCAGAGGAGAGATTGTGCAGCTTCTCTGGACATATATAGCCCTGACCATTTACAGGTGGAAGTGAATCATCCATGACAAGTAGATTGTGTACTTTCCCTTCATATCACTAGTTATGTGATTGCTAGCTCCCATCTTTTTTCTTATGTGCTTTCAGAGTTTGTATTTCAAGAAGATGCTTGAAAAGGTATTCAGGAACAACCCACTGCCTTTCAGCCATGAGGTGCTCTTCCCTCTCAGCCTCTTTCTAAGCTGCTTCCAGACAGTTAGTACATAATTTTGGACCTGTACCTCCAATAATTTCCTGAGCTGCTGGCTGTCTTGTGATTCTTGTGTCCCTTGCTTATTACTGTTCTGCTGACTTCTGCACTAAACTTACTCTATCATGCAGATGGGCTGATTTACATATTTTCCGTGATATTTATTTTCCATGGAAAGAAGATGCTTACAAACGGTCAAACTCATTTAAAAAAAAAATAGAAAAACAAAATCATAAGTGCTGGCACATTTTACTTTCCATCCATCCAACCATCCTTCTCTCCTTTAATTCCCCAGTGATTTCAGGAAACAGCTAAAATACTTCCCCATCTGCTTCTGAAATGCCTACAGTTCATCTTTCACACTCTCTTTCCTACTTTCCTATTGTTCAACCAATGTTTTCTCCTCTCTGCTTTTAACAGAGGGCTAGAGGTTAGACTGAAATGCACCTTATATTTCATTTTGTTAATAGTCCAACCCACACACTGTCAAGCAGCAGAGATGCACTTTGACAAATATGTCCTTCCAGAATAGAACTGACCCTGGATACAGCTGCTAATTCCCTTTTTATATACTCGATAAGTCACAATGAAAAATCAATCAAATGTCATAATTGCATCATTAAAAAATGAGATACAATATCTGTGAAGTCTAAGGGAAAAAAGAGACTGAGGTTAAAATCACAAACTGTAGCTATAATTTACGATTTAATTAAACTCTGCATTGATATCCTCGTCTGACAATACCTTTTTTTGCTCTTAAATTGTCGCAGTGGGAATGAATCACAAGGGGTATGATTAACTGCATCTCAGGAGGCAGTAACCAATCAGGTAGGAAATGGGAACAGATATATTGAAGGTTTCTAATATTCTCAATTCCTTCTTTCTCTTTCAGCATCTTTGCAAAATGACATCTATCCCAAAGCTGTAGAGAGTTTTGAGAAAAGGTCATTCAAGGAACCTAATTGCAAATTTTTTTCTCTCTAAAATGGAAGAGTTATGACATAGGCCATTGTGCTTCCACATATGATTTGGAATACTTGTTTTTAGTAGCAAAGTCTTTGTCCCTTACCGAAAGAAAGAGGAGTCCATATTATACAATAGTGCTGCATACAGATTTGACACTCTGCAGCATTGTGCTCTAGCAAAGCTGAAATCCTATACATGCGAATTATCCAACTACGGGTATTTGGACTACAAAGGCCAATATAATATATAGCATAACATAACATGATATAGTATAATAAAATATAATAAAATAAATATTTTATATATAACATATATTTTTTGTATATACAGTTATTTAGATTGAGGTCATAACTGGTTTTAAGCCTTATTATGTCTCTTTCTTGCTCCCAAAAGCAATGACTAAATTTTGGGGTTGAATAAAAAATACCCTTTTTGCCAACGATTTCTTCTTTTTAAGGGCAGACTCAGTCATCTAGTTAATTTTAACATGACAGATAAATTAAGACGTAAAAAATTGCCTAAATTAATTTTTAGTGTCTTAAAGACTATGAAATGAAAGAGTTCTTCATCCCAAATTTAAAAATAACTTGTACTGTGTCAGCTAACTTTGGTACAAAACTACTAGAACTTCAGCTCCAGCTTTGCATGTCTATATGTCTTAACAATTTTTACTCATATGTGTTTTTATTTAGGACTCATCTTATCTGTGGAATTCATTATACAAATACATAATATTAATGCTGTCAATATGGCAGCAATGCTCCTATGTTGATATAGAAATTTAAAAATGTATGTCCGTTCTTTTATTTGCTCTTACTGTTGTTATGGTACTTTGATATAGAGAGTATTCCAGAATCCATGTCCTGCAGAGAAAGGTCCTCCACTGAGTTAAGAATACTGCATGGATTATGTCTGGAGACTAAAACAGGTTTTTGCATGAACTGGCCCCAAAACAATAATTTTTAATCCAGTTGAGAATGGATGGAGTAGGATGCTGTCATAAATTTATCAATGGATTTACTTCTTAAAACTAATACTCAAAAATATCCATAAGCCAAGACATGTTCTAATAAGTACACTTCATTGACCAATGCGTATTTCTTAGTATTAACTTGATGTTAACATTTTCTTTTAATTATTATATAAGAAGAAAAACATAGGTGTGGGTTTGTTGTGTGTAAAAGTTATATGGTTTGGTATGAATTTCTTAGCAATGTGCAGAAATGAAGTAAAACCGTGTTCATTAATTTTAAATACTGGAAGCTGCGTTTTGAAATTTGACTTTATTAAACTACAGAAATAAATAAAAGCAAATAAAAATGCAGTAGATCTGACATGATTATATGAATCTCTAATATGAAAAAGACCACAGGCAGTATTTTAGTCACATTTGTAATCATCTTATACAACAAACTCATACAATGTCTTATAAGATTCTTTTCATCCTGTTAGCTTCTGTTTTCTATTTTTGAGTTTTAGAGAGAAGCCATGTCAAGCCTAAAGTGGCCATTTTGTAGCTGTGTCTTCTGGGCAGTATCTTCCTGCTCTTCCCTAGACAATTGGTCTTTGTCTGGCCTCTCTCCTGATCACGTTCTTTATTTGCAGGGGAAGAAAACCCAAATTGTAAAGGAGCGGACCGCATCATAGGTCTTACGTTTCTGAAATAAAGTTTCAGGGGGTTGAACGAGATAGTTCACCAAAAGTCTCTCATGATTACAATGGTTAAAAAATAGCAAGCAAGAATGTCTGAGCTGCAAATGGTATCACGTAAAGGCATCACATTATAGCAGCTGCTGGCTGAGATGGGGAGGAAGAGGGAGTGTCTACAAAATACTGAAAACAGTCAATGCTCTAAAGCCATTCAGACCTTAAAACAGAGAGGCTAATGAAACCATCACCAAGAGGTTTCCCTTTGCATGAGCATGGAACTTCGTCCATCTGACGTTTCCCTTTTAATTTACTGTAAAACATAACTGAAGGATTGTGTATTTAACACTGCTTTTTGGGCATTGCAGAACCTGTAGGATTTTACTGTATTATTCAAAACATGTAAAGGGAGCACAAGGGAATAAGGTATTTCAATTTAATTCCATAAACAAGAACCCACAAGAGAAATGCCTTCTTTAGAAAGAAGTGAAAAGATTTTATCAAATTTTGATACACCTAACATAAATGATTGTAGAAGTTTGCAAAAAGCATCTCAATCCCAAGTTAACATTGCTTCAACTGGGAATAAAAGAAAGAAGACAAAATAAATTTTCATGACAGACACCTCTCCCCAAAACACTTAACTTTATTTCTTGGGTGGTACTATTTCTTAACAATTCAATGTATTACTTTGTTGGTAGGATGTTGCCAGTATTTGAAATCCAGCATTTTTATTTGTTTATTTGCTTTGTTTCTTTTCTCTCTGGTCTTCCAAGTTATTTTGCTTTGGTTTCTTATTTTTCTCCTCCAAAAACATTTATGCCTGAATTCCCCTGTTATTTTAAACTTTTTCAGTACCTGCAAAATCCATCTGCCTCGGATGTTTTTTTGCTACATTAGAGGATGAAAATTAAAATAATTTAATGGCTCACCACCTGTAGAATTATTTTCATTTTATCATGAATTGTAGTATAGTCTCGTAGTGAGTACAACTTTAATGCAATCTTTGTAGTTTGTGCTCTGAATTTGGGATTTCAACTAAATTAAAGTTCCCCATTTAGTCAGAAACCATGTATTAATCTACAAGAAGAATCATCTGCAGAACATAATACGCTGCTGATCACTTGGAAAATTCTGGTCTTCGGTCACTCCACCTCATGCCTGAAAAATGTAGATAAAACAATAGTACCTGGCTTAAAGGGTTTTTTAAACTAATTTGTGTAAGTGCTTTTTTTTTTGGTATTTTTTCCCATATACCCATTAATTTGTTTGGTTATTGCATTAACGAGCTTTGGGAATCAACATGCAAATATAAATTTAGGAGTTACCTGTATTTAGGAACAGACCGGTATAATGTTTCAATCCCATCAATTTTGGCAATATCAAACTAAAAGAGACATCAGCTTGAACAATGTGTGATATTTAAATAAAAGCAGACTTTGTTTGCATACAAAGCATCACAGTTTAAAATCACTCATAAGTTTTCCCCATTTCCATTACAAAGAAAGCTGTACCAAAAAAAAATTACTCACTTACTATATAGAGAACACTGAACTGCTCCCTCCTAATTTTTTCGGTCTACCTTTAGAGACTGCAGAGTAGTTCCTTACAATATGCACCATGTTGAAAGACATGGTCACCAGAACCTCACATGCTAGTCTTTTAGAAATTGAACAAGTGTGAGTTATACCACAGAATCAGTCCCGGTAACAGGTATTTCAAAGTTCCTCCTGATTCTGTCCACTTCTACTTGGCAAGATTATTTTTACTGTCTTACTTAGCTCACTATAGAGAAGAAAACCCATCCCAGACATCTTTGGTTTTGCAAAGAAGCACTTGAACAGCTGTTTTAATTTGGAGTAAGATTATTTTCTCCTGTACTCAAATTTCATTTCCTGATTCATTCCACATGAAGCCAATCTATTCATTGCATAAATTGAACACACTGAATAATAAGGCAATATTTGTATTTAACTATAGACATTCAGACGAAAATAGTTTAATGTTAAAGCACTGATTTATATCTGACTTTGTGATAAGAATTTTTTTTGTTTCAATGTACTGTATCTAAAATAGCCTTAATAACCATTTCCCCTTTATTTATTCAGTAAGATGAAGCCAGCTGTACTTTTCAATCTAGTGATGCTGATCTTTATCCGAATCATTAATAAAAACTGCTGTTGGTGCAAGGATTATTCTTCATCTAGCTTTAGCAAACAGAGAAGAAGCATTTTCTCAGCTCCTACAGTTTCAGGCAAACAGGCTAGTACAAATGAAACTGTGCCTGAAAACATCCAAGCAAGTAAAGCTTAAAGTTTCATTGGGACCAACAAAAACTGGAAAATTGTGGCTCCCAGACTCACCATATTGATAAACTCAACTAATTAACTAATGTGCCTATTAAAATGTTTTGAACTGCTATTTACAGTAGTTGTGGCTGTGTCTAACTACAAATTACAATAAGGATAGTTACAATCAATATTCATTGGCTGAATTTTTATGGAAACCTGAAGGCTGAGTAAGAACAAGACTGTGTTATGCTAGTCACTGTAGGTTTTCTGACTGTATGAACATGGTATTAATGACATGTAAGTTATCTAAAGATTTTAGTCTGAACTTCAATTTGAAGAGAATCCTGATTTGTTTAGACATGTGTATCCTTCTGATGAGTGGAGCTACACAAATAAACCAAAAAAGAAAATGGTGGATAGGAGAATTTTCAAAGGATCTATATTCTTATTAAGTAGTAGTAATATATAGGGCAAATATCAAATGGAAAGGAGAGATTTCTGTGGCAGCACTGGACAGCTGGTTTAGGACTGTGGAGGCAGGTGGAGAAATCTCCTTTCAAGAGTTTTGATGGGAAAACTGCTTTTCAACTTAATAAGTAAATAAATGAATTAAACCCAAACAAAATAAGCAAAACAAACAAAACAAAAACCTCAAAACCAAATCCAAGTC
Organism: Pluvialis apricaria; assembly: GCA_017639485.1. Taxonomy (NCBI): domain Eukaryota; kingdom Metazoa; phylum Chordata; class Aves; order Charadriiformes; family Charadriidae; genus Pluvialis; species Pluvialis apricaria. Next base: position 108,996,161 of record CM030007.1, read on the forward strand.
TTTCTGAATCAGTATCTATAAGAATAAAAATTTGAATTCCATTTTTAGTGCAACATTTCAAAGATCACATCATAGAGCTGCCAACAAAAATTCTCATGGTTTCTGAGAAGGCATTTTGGTAAGGACATCAGTAGGAGGAGAGAGAGTAGAGATAACAAGAGCAGCGACACACAAAAGGAGTACAATTGAGATGATAGACAGAAATATTTCAACAGCAGAAAAGGTTTAAAACAGAATCAGTAATCTTCAAACGATGTTCAAGTTGAACACAGTTGTTCAGTTTCACCTAATATTAACTGATGAGACAATTTGAAACAAAAAGTGGAGGAGAAACAAGCCTGAGGAGAAGAGGTGGATGACAAGAAAAGATTATAAGGTGACAAGCCCTCATGGAAAAGAAAGAGAATGACAGGTAATTGTTATCCACAGACTAACCAGAAGTTTGCTGGAAAGGTATGGAAAACTACAACATGTTTAGATTCTGAGTAACACATTAGGATACTTAGTCCTCAGGAATCAAATTTTTCATTTTGGCTTTCCACACAGATTTGTTTTTAACATAGGTATCTAGAGAACAGTTCTACAACTTCAAATGAACCTTCAAATGTTCTTATTTGTCTTTAACCCATTCCTGTCTTCACAAGCATACAGGAAGGTCAATGGTAATCTTAAACAGATGTGGAAATAAAATTTTTTATACTGTGGAGTTTTTTGAGATTCAACAATTTATTTTCCTTATGTTTTTATCATTTTATTTTATTATTTTCCTGTCATAAAATTCCTTGAATGGTGAGACCTATTCAGTCAGTCCAGCAAGATGTGGGAGTTTCTATTCTTGTTTTTATTGAGTTGGCATTTTTTTCATGTTGTCGCTATGGTTTCCTTAACATTTTTTACTCTTCTGCAATCCTTGCTGATACTGTTCAGAGCAAATTCCTGAATTCTACTCCAGCCAATAATATTCAAACAAGGTCACCAGCACACACTGTGTTGTTAATATTCTCTTTGTTCATTCAAATGTCTCATTTACAATGTTCCTGATTCTCCTGCAGATTGTTATACTTTCTGCATCTGTGTTGAATAGTTACAGGGATAAAGTATTCAACCTTGGCATACATCTCTCTTGATGTTACACTGTTTAGCAGCTCCACAATCTGTTTGTATTGCTGCTTTCTCCCCAAGTACACGTTTTTCATTAGCTGCATATTTCATAAGTCACCATTATGTATTTTAAAATATGTATTAATCTGACATATTGGGTTTTATCAAGTGTCTTTTCAAAATCAACAAAACATTAATGAACTTTTCTTTGAATTTCTAATACATACATATACCATCATTTTCTCTTATGCCTAATTCTGTGTAGAAACCAAACATGCATTATAATGTTTGTCTCACTGTCTTGATAAATACATGTGCAGAAGAATTTTAACAATACCTTTTTAGTAAATTTTATAGTTTGATGTTGTTTATAGTCTTTGATGAAGGAATAAAGACCAATTGATTGAATAAATTTGTATATATGTCTCATAACATTTTAAGGAAGTTTGTCATTTACTTTGAGGGAGCTAAATAGTTTGAGTTTTTAATACCATCCTGCCAACATATTATTTTTTGGTCGGTACCATCAAGCTTCTGTCTAAATGCCATTTTGTAAGTATGAGAACTTCACATCTGTAGCTGTATCTTCAGATTTATAAGACTCACAAAAAGCATTCAAGTATTGGCTATTCATATAACACTTCATTTCAGAAGTTGCATAGGCACAGAATCCACATTTATGCCATTAAATGATGGGTTATAATTAGATATTTCAATATTTTTCATTTTACTTTCCCCTTGCACCTAGGCTGCTCTTGGATGTTATAAATACTGATAATAGGTGACAGTCAGTGTGGACATTAAGACTACAAGCAGCTTTAGGTCAAAGTCACCTTCTGACATCGATCTCTCCAAATAATGTGCACTGCTTTTCTGGACAAAATGAGCTAGATGAGTGTGATGGCACTTCACTTTAAATCAATGCATGCTGGATTAGCTACTTTAAACTAAATCGTTTGGTGCCAGAGACAGTGTGCAGGTGGAAATGATCATTGCAGTTATTGCTTTATATAACTATTGTGAAACAGAATGGTCATGCTTGCAGGTTCCTAGAAGTATTTATTATATGAGCTGCAGTTTAATTTGAGGACAGGCTATCAGGCTATCTGAAGAAACAGGTGTCTTTGAAATGAGCAGTCTTCTGGGACCCAAAACTCATAGTGACTTTCCATGTTTCACTTTTCCACTGAGAACACTGTGTGCATTTCCTCAGTCTTTTTTAGTTTCTCTGCAGGGCTTGAGCAACAAAGAATGAACTTTGCTTTTGTCCTAGGTGCAGCACTGAAGTGAAAACACCAAAATAAGGATACAAATATTGTGCAGACTACACTGTTTTTGAAACTGTACCTGGACTGTTCCAGCCTAGCACTCTTGAGTCACAGAAGCAAGAGATTTGGAGGCAACACTAACCAGAGACCTTCACCTTATGTCACCAGGCTTTGTGCCCTGCAATACAAATGTACCCACAGACTCTACTTTTCCCCACTGCAAATGTCTCAGGTGTTAAACCTGGATAAGGAAATAGTATTGGCAGATAAAAATAAAACCTAAAATTTGCACTCTGTGTGCTTGGTTCTTGTTGCAGTCTGATGGCTCCATGATGAAATTTCTGCAGAAAGTCAGCCTGGTATTATTGCGGTATTGAGTTCATTTAAAAACAGAAAAACAAAGCTACTCACCTCATTTTAGATGTTTTTGCTAATAAGTTTTATGTTGTTCCCAGTGTGACATGTCATACAATTTAAGTATTGGCTTTATATAAATGTACTGTGAAAAAATAGGAGTCTCACAAGGTCATATCCGTTGATTTTACCTTCTATGTGTATAGGATGTGAAAAAAGATGTTCAGTAGATTAGTTTGAATTTTAAAATGATTTTTCATTGTGCGTACCTTCCATGTTTCCTTTTAGTACATGTATTAGCAAAAAAGGTCACTGCCAGATCGCTGAAAGCACAAACTTTAACCATTTAGACTATTTACGCAGAACAGGTACCGTATATGTTGTTTAAACACATATGCCAGGACACTAATTCTGAATTGTTAAAAAATTGCTCAGAGAAATGGTCTGTTAAAATACTGGGGTTTGTTATTTGCTACAAATGATTTCATAGTTTTCATCGACATGACCTTCACTGGGGAACAAAAAACTCTGGGTTATATTTTCACTTCAGCATAATAATAAAAAAGAAACCTAACAGTTTTTTTATCATCATATGGAAAATTACCTTTGCATGCTTCACTCTCTTCCTTCATGGTAACAACTATGTGGCAAGCTCACCTATCAGATGATAATGATGCAGGCGAATGGCCAGGGCATGATTGCGACAAAGAACGTAAGGACTTCTTCAAACAGGACCAGAGGGAGAGGAAAGGGGTACCTATCCCAGGAGTTGCATTGAGCCGGGGCCAAACAGATGAAAACAGGCCTGATCAGGTTGCTGCCACAGCTGCTATTGTTCCTACCAGAAAAACTCACTGCAGGTACTGGGAAGTTAGTAGGGAAAGACAAGGGACCATCAGTGGTGAATGTCACAGGCAAAACAGAGTAAATTACAGACCAGAGTGGATCTTGGTACTGGGGTTTATTTAAGAACAAGGGCAATGAGAGCTTTTACCCTGCTTGATTATCATACGTGTTCAGTTACTTTTTCCCGTGCAATTGTATGTTCCCTAGGTCTCGCCACTGCTTCACCACAGAAAGGTCGCTGTTGGTCCAGCAAGGTCTCTAGAAAATCGGGTCGGTTCCTGCTGTGCTGCTGCTCATCATTATCAATCTTGGGTGTTGCCAGCCAAGGTCCCTGTTCATCCCTTGTTTTTTGGCTCCATAGAGCTCCCTGATTTCCAGCATCTCACCCAACTTCCAGGATCTTTCCTCCAGCCAAGATCTTCACCTTCTCTTCAGGATCATCTTCTTTCCAACACCATTTCTTATAGGAATCCTTTCCAATGCAAGTCTTTCTTTCCAAATGCCCAATTCTCCTGTTTTCCTAACTTAAACAGTCTGTATGCTGAAACACAACATATGATCAGCCTCTCAATTAGTAGTGCTGTTTTATGTCTGTCTATTAATTGGAGGATTCAGGACGTGCCACTTTTGTTTAGACCAGGTCCTGCCAAAATTTACAAACAGCCCATATCTGTCACTACCAGCAAGTAGTGGGCTTCTGCTTGAGAGTTCAAAAGTTCAATTTTGGAATTCACCCAGCACACACACATTTATCCAACTATCTGCTCTCTGTTCTCTTTTTCACCTATGACAGTGGGTAAAAGATCATTTTGGTACGGAGCAAAGAAAAAATATCCAAGTGACCAAAACGTGTTGCTGTATGTCTGCCTATAAAAATAGAAGGGAAAAAAAAAAATCACATGCTTAAATACTCTGTGATGCGGCATACATACATGTGGCATATGTACAGTAACATAATACATTATGTTGGTGTTGATTCAGCATTGCAATTGTGAAATATTTTCAAAACCTTGCTCACTTTGATGGGAAGGTTTTTTCTGCCAGCATGTGAAAGGAGATTGAGTCACAAGGATATAATTGTCTTCTATGTTGTTAAAATTGAACTTGCTTACAGTCAAACTGGAATTAGTTTTGGGGGTAAAGACAGACAAAAATAGAGGGAAAAAAAAGAAGAGCTGGAGTAATTTGATGAACTCTAGTTCAGCATGTCAACTGAGCCCTCTTTAGTCTCCATCCCACACATCTTTCTCTTAGACATTTGTCTAGACTGCATCTCTCATAGTCGCTGACAAGCTAGCAGAGTCTTATTAACTCTTCACGTTCATTGACATATGTTGCTTTATTATCAACATTGCCAAGGGTTTACAAGAAGAGTAAAAATTCTGTGCTTTAAAAATTCCAGGAGAGTTGCATTAAACAATATCTCTCTCTCTTTCAGCTTTAGTCCTTTATAAGCCTTTAATACCGAAGTGCAGTGTTTTCCAAGTGGAGTCATTATCACTACAGAAGGTTCTTATAAAATCTTTGTTTTTCCTAGTATATTTATTGAAGTAGAAAAAAACATAAGAGTTGAAAGCATAGGGAAGAAATCAAGCAAGAAGGTAATTTTGTGAAACTATGTGATTCAAAAACATCCTTTTGTTATACAGTTGAAGGCACATCACAGTCTTCATTTTCATATCATAATAAATAGTGTCTTTCAGAGTTGCATGATGACAGCTTTATCACTTCCAGGCAGCATGATAGCCCTGCCCTTAATAATGAGGGGATCATACCTTTTTTTCTGGATCACTCAAAATAAGTTTTACAGAGCTAATATGTTCTCTGTCATTGTGGCATGTTGACATACCAGGCCAAAACTGTAATGAAATTTAAGAAATCTGCCTAGTTAAATTCTGTTCCTATCTCTTCATATTCCTCAAGGATCCTTTCATACTGCTGAAGCTACAGCAATGTTAAAGAATAAGTCACAAATTTACAAAAGTATATTTTAGTTTACTGAAACCATGGATTTCTCAAAGATTAGAGCCTATACGTGAATACTTTTATGTTAATTTCAGAACATTCAACAACACTGTTTAAATGGAGCCCATATGGTGCTGTGTTTCAGACTTGTGACTAATACAATGTTGATAACACTTTGTTTTAACTATTGCTGAGCAATGCTCACACAGCATCAAGGCCTTTTCTTTTTCCCACTCTGCTTGTCCCAGCGAGGAGGCTGGCGGTGGGCAAGAGGCTGGGAGGGGACACAGCCAGGACAGTTGGCCCCAGCTGACCAAAGGGATATGGCCTACCATATGACCTTGTGCTAAGCAATAAAAGCTCAGGGATAGGAGAAAGAGTTGATTTGGGGGTTATGGTGTTTTTCTTCCCAAGTAACTGTTACACTTACTGAGGCCCTGCTTTCCTGGTAATGGCTGGACACTTACCTGCTGATGGGATGTAGTGAATGAACGCCTTGTTTTGCTGTGCTTGTACATGAAGCTTTGTTTCACTTATTAAACTGTCTTTATCTTGACCTGTGAGTTGTTATCACTTTTGCCCTTCTGATGCTCTTCCAATGCTCTTCCCCACCCGGCTCTGGGAGAAGTCAGCAAGTGGTTTGCTGGGGGGTTAGCTGCCAGCCAAGATCAACCCATCAAGCAAATAAAGTACCAGAAACATGTTAAAAGATGGTCTTGATCCTCAAATTTTAATGAGAAGACTTTCATGAAACTCTTACACTGGATATGAATCCATAGAGCTTGATCCTGTCTCAACTGACTTTCATCTGATGGGATTAAGCTTTGGGCAGTTCAAGCTTTTGATACAAAATATGCTCCATGCAGTAAACTTTGAGTTAGCACAACCAATCTTAGCGATATATACTAAAACACACTTCTCATAGATCCTTGTTACTCTATTCATAGGAAAAACTGTAAAGTATCTATATTTATTTCTTCCCTCATCCCCAGTTCTGTCAACATTAAATTCCAACACCCTTCACTGTGGCTTTTCCAGCTTTCTTGGGGACATCTCAAGTTAGAGCAGTTAGTAGGTGGTGACAGAGCCATCTGTAATAATAGAGTCTTAGTTCTTCTTCACTACTGTCTTTGGCTAGATGATGGAGGGATGAAACATTATCCCATTACCATGATCTCACATCCTTTGCATTCTTTTTTCACAGACTGCAAAAGAAAAGCATAGAATTGGACCTCTTGAAATCCTCTGAAACATTCAAATGTTAAATGATGTTAATAGCAACAGATTCTTAAAATCAGAAGCTGTGTCTTAAAATGTCTGAGTCCTGACTGTAAATGGATTCAATACTCTTGTGTCTAATTTTATGTATATTTGCACCATATATTACAGTAAATGTAATGATATAAACAACAAGAATACAATGCAGGATTCATGCTATACCATAGTAATTCTTGATGTTGTAAAACTATTCTATTTCTGAGTACAAGAGAATAGTTTTATAGGATTTATAGTGTAAACATCTCTGTCATTTTATTTTCCATTCTCCTTCATTACATGCACAGACTCAACCACCTCCTGCCACACACATATATATACATAAACATACACACTGCCAGGTTAAAAAATGTTTAGAAAAAAACAGGAATTTCTATCACAGAGGACTCTCTCTATTCATTTTATGTTTTAATCTTGTTTGAATGGTTGCTACTTTGTGACCCACACGAAGCAAAAAGGATCTTGACTGAAATAGGACTTCCACCAGGACTAAAGTAGTTGGAGAAACATATTTTGAAGTTGTATTCTGCCCCTACATGGAGGAGTAAAAAATACCAAATAAACTATTTAAATACAAAAAATAAATAAACTGGAGCATCAGTAGGATCCATTCGTCTTTTGTTTCCCTCATTCAGGAAATCTTGCATTTTCTGGCACAGATTCTTGCCATTGTCTTTTTAAGACTTACCTGTCTTGCCTGTCTTCCATTTTGCATAGTTCTTGTGCATGGCCTCATTTATCTCTGTTAACCTGTCTCCACTTGGGTACACACTACTGCATCAAATTCTATGCTTCTCCCCCCAGTTACACATAGTATTTTAAGATGCACAACTGCACAGGCGAACCACAATATAAATATTCTTAGGACAAGCTATAACACCTAGAGGGCTTTTACTCACAATATTTGTCACTGTCTATTTATGGATTTTGCTAAATGGGTGACAATATCAGCATACACTGTAATATTCTCTGGTTCTCTCCCTATGACTATTGAGAAGCATATTCTGGATCAAGCCTTAATTTTTATTTTATTTTTTTTTGAGCTCCCTCCTGATCCCATGCAAACATAAGTAATTCCCAATGATTAGTATTACCAAAACTGCCATTTTGCTGACACATTCATGAATCGGCTCTTTTTTTTCCTCAGAATTTGCATTCCTTCTTCGCTAGGCAATGATAAACCGCATGTTTGGAAAAGAATTTACATAATTTACTCTTAGATTTATACCTTACTTGCAAATAGTCCTGTAAGAACTGCTATTAGAAGAAATGGAGTCTAACAAATGGCCTTTCTAGGGGGCAATTCACTGGAATATTTAATTTGTTTTAAATCCTGAGATAAGGGGCAAATATCTTCTCTTCCATACACTGTTTGTGTGAAAATAATTTCTTGTGAAACTCAGTTTTCTATTTACAAAATGGTAAAAATAGTTTACTACCTCATAGATATAAATATATATATATGAGACCTTGTAGTGGTCAAATATTACAGTAATAGTGTTCTGTAAAGAACTGGTTGAAGTACAGGTTGGTGTTTTCTGCATTGTACCATTAGGGTTTTGGAGATATTATAGTCTTTCTATTTTGTAATTACTAGAATAAATAAATAAAAATATGAAGAAAGTGTTCTCTGACGATTATGGGAAAGGAAGGTTAAGTGCCCATTTTAGACCCATTTTTATAGCCAGGAAAACAAAAATGGAGCTAACTTACCAGTAGGACCACTATATTTCCCTTCCCATGCTACCCTTCAATTCACTTTTAAAGACATATTAAGTGAAAACCGATTGTGTGCATGTGGCTAGGGACCATAGACTCAAGTGTAGGGTGCACCTACATTTTGTTATATATGTGTGAATTTATAGATCTCAGATTCTACCCAAGAAAGACATTTTAGAAGTTGTTAGAAGAAATACACATGAAAATTTCATCAGCAGCTCAAGACAGCATATGGCACACTGTCTAGCAGGTAAGTAATTTCCCATTGTGATTCTGTGGAACATTAATAATGTCCTTTCCTTTTCACTACAGCTAGAAATATTCAAAGCTGCTAGTATGGGTTCATAATTATTATGGTTCTGGTAACAGTTAGCAAATGTACAGCAAGTATGGTGATACCTAATTAGCAAATCCGGTCTTTCCTCACCCACTTAATTAGCTTTCCCTTCATGTGCCCTTTGCTTAGTGTGCAGCACTATTTTGACATTTGGGGGTGTGTGTAGTTTTTTGAGAGTGAAAAGGGTGTGATGTCTCAAAGTTATTTTTACATTAGAGACTCAATAGTAAAAGAAATCTGACAGACTTGTGACTTGCCCAGTGGGAGGGTGGACCTGTTCTTTCCCAAGAAACCACAGGTACATTGTGAGATGGTGTGAAGTGGCACATGGTCTGCATTGCTTGTTGCTGGTCTTCCTGAGCTGGAATTGTGCTGCAATACCCAGATATAACTTGCTGGCTTTATATGCCCCTTTCCAGTAAAGGTGATGGCTTTAGGGCGTAAATCATCCCATACTTGATTTTTCAGATAAAACACTGCTTTAAATCTAGTCTCTTGGAACCACAGCTCCTTCTTGAAAGGAAGCAGTCCTTCTGTCTAACTGTTGAATGTGCTGCTGTCTCTCTTAAGTCTTTTTTTTCCAAGGGGGGCAGTTATACCAAGGTAATTACAAGTTTCATGGTTTTTAGCCAGGAGACCAGAATATATCCACCTATTCCCAATCATGGGCCCCCATCTAATCTTGAACAGTTTTCTCTGTCATTCTTGATCTGTTTAACAGGATGTCTCCATGACTGCCTTTCTGGTGACACCTTGCTTGGTTGCCAGACTGGTCCCACAGTGACCAGCAACTCTCACAGTGCACTATTCTGACAATGGGCAAGACACTGGGATTTGCAGTGTTACAGATTTCCCCATCTGCTGAGACTTCAGCCCCTGAGTACGCAGATGGGGTGGACTTCTCTTTCTGCTGCCCTAGTTTTCTCTTATCCTAATGGGCTTTGTAAGAATGAGAGATGGTGTTAGATCTTATTTAATGCCAAGACATACTGTAATTAACCTGAGTCTAAAAGAAAAAAGACTTGTAAAAATATACATGTATATAAATTTTTTCATAAGTACTGTGATTACCAATACTTTTATGTAAAGGTTTTAAACAAAGCATAATTTTCATGATGAAACACTTGCAGCTTCCCTTCTTAATCATCAGACAGACACAGACCTTTTTTCTAAGTTTCATCCCTTTTGCTAGACTATTAATAAACCATCTTTGTTATAAAGTTGTTCAAATGAAAGAATTTTTGATTTATAGAAATATTCTGATAAAGCTGCAAATTACAGTCTAGTAAATAAATCCAGTCTTACTTAACAATAGTGACCTATGAGTAAAGTGATTATAGTAGCTTTGTTTGCTGTGTTGGTTTTTTTTCCAAATTATTATTCAACAATTATTTCAGTTCTTCAGATCTGCGTATGACAGCTTCACCATGTGACTCATTCTGTTTTGGAAGGCAAGAATTGGACAACATTACAGGTCTTTTTGAGTCAAGCATTCTCAACTAGTTTCAATTTTTATAACACTTACAGTGAATATTTTTTCTAATTTATGCATCTCTACAATCACACTTCAAACCAAAGATTAAACAATGATGTGGCAGTCAGATGAATAGGTATGCCTTTGATTTTATAAAGGGAATATAAGACAGTCAATAAAATATTTTTTTTAATAAATAACTTTTTAAGAATTTTTTCCTAAGTGCACTTGTACTGATACTACATTTCTCCCCAATTTTTCAATTTAATTGCATTTGCTTTGACTGTGTTTACACCTTTCTCTCTGCTTGCTGCAAATAATGAGCAAATTAGTTTACTGGCATGAATGCTAATGTAAAATTTATTTTACCTGTGTATTGCCAAATATTTGTAGGAATAAACTATTATTCATATACAACATTATTCACAGATAAAATCTCATTATTTTGCTTCATTAAACAAAATAAATAGATTTTATGACTGTGTTTAATCGAAAAGGCTGGATTTACAAAATATAAATGTTTTAAATTTGTTGTATTTTAAAAGCTACTGATCAGGAGTTTGTGCACACAATTTGTCAAGTCACAAGGTAATGGCTCATATGTAAACTGGAGACCCAAATTAGGTTGTTTGGTATTTCTAATGAAATTCACACATGAAGTAAGTGTTTATTTACAGAAAGCATATGAACAGAATTAAACTATAATAATTTGTTATGAATTACTTGCCAACATATGACTTACATGTTGGATCACAGTTTTAGTATGAAACAGCTGTTCATTATTTATGTAAAATCTGTGGCAGGTCTAAAGAGCAGCCTGTTATGCTGTGCCATGCATTTTTTTTTTTACTTTTTTTAATTTTTTTTAAAAAAAAGATAAAAACTCAAAACATAAAAAAGAGTGGTTTGTGTCACCATATTTTCCAAACCTGATATACTCAAAATTTCTCTTAAATCTGTGGCTTTAAAAATTAAATTATTAAATGACAACTTCCATTTATTTAAAGAACAAAATCATGTTTTTGTTACAAGAATAAAGCTCAGGACATGATATAAACCCAACGACAATATCAAATAAAACCAAACAAGTTAAATAATTTTAAAATCTCATTTTCTAAACCTGGAGATAAATATATCTTGTCTTGACAAATGTTTTGTCCTTTTTCTGGGCATTGTTTTAAATATGATCTTTAATCAGAAACTTAGTCCAACTCACTATTTAGGACCTATCAGTGAGACTAAAAGTTATTTTTTATGTTCCTTATTATTACAACTGTTTCTTTTTAAAAAAGACCATTTCATCTCGAAGCCTTTAATGAAAGCATAGCAAACGTCATTCTTTGCTTTAAGAAGTGCAGTATATGTGTGTGCGTGTTTATTTTAAGGGGATTCCCTTAAAGAACTCTTCATATTGGTGTAACAAGCTTCTGCTGAGGGGTGCTGAGCCTAAGTCTTGATGATTATTCCAATTGAATGACTGGGGCATTTTCCTAGTTTGAGATAAAACACAGAAGTTGACACAGTAATGACTGACAAAGTGGTCACTTTATATGGTGTTAGCCACTCTAGTTTCTGTAACATTCTTTTTATTATAAGTGGATAGACAGGGAAACAACAATGAGGAAGAGAACAGGATTTATTCAGAGTTATTTGTGATGTTGAACATCTCCAGAAAGCAGAGGAGGAAGCAGAGCTATTTAAATATAGCTGGAAAAATAAGGTTGGTTAAGAAAATTTAACTGCTGTCCAAAGTTATTGTCCACAACAGCTGCTGTCCTGATAAAAACCAGGAAGAGATGTTTGCTCCAGGTATCTGGCACCACATATGAATATCTAAGTCTAGCAACTGGTAACAAGCTTTTGCTTAGTCTGTAAGATGAATAGCTTAATTAGTTCTGTGTAATTAATACTTGATAGTTAGTAGTTAATCAATTGTTCAATTAATTAGCTTACAACAGCAACTCTCCGAGCCTAAAAACCTTCAGACCTTTAGTTGCAAAAGAGGTGGTGTAAGGTCAAAGCCAGAGGTGTCAGGGACTCCTTTTGCAGCTATAAGGAATAAGTCTTGCCTTTGCAGTGGCTGCTGACCTGCCACAGATTCAACCTGTGGGTGCTGCTGATGTCCAGCTGTGGGCAGCACTACTGAAAACTGTGAAAGATGAGGCAGACTGAAAAAGTTTATGTCCAGAGTTGCTTGGGTATCTTGGAGGCCATATTTCCACTTCAGAACATGGCAGGTTATGACTTCCAGTAAGAAAAAACTGAGATAAGTTTTTCATCATGTCTGGGTGGAATTTTGGTCTTCAAAGTCCGTTCAGAAACAAACAAACAAACAAACAAACAAAAAACAATACCTCCCCCTCCAAAAAAAAGCCTGAAAAAAAACCCAAAAGAACCCAGTTATTGCTCCTTAGTTCTTAACTCTCACTTGCACTGGAGCCAGCTCTATGATAAATTATTCTAATTTATTCTAGTTGTTTTCCTTCCCTGAAGGCTGACAACAGTCGATTCAGTAAACTCCAGTGGAACCATATGCTGTTAAACCATGAAGTTTTGTCAGTTTAAATTCTTCGTGAAATTGGCTTCTTTTAGCCAGAGTCTTTTTCAGTGAGTGGGTTGGAGGGGGGGGGGAGGGGAAGTCCTGTTTTGACACTTTCACTTTGAAACTTTCTGAAGGCAAATGTAATTACTTTGTCTGAAAAATAGGGGTTTGGGCTTCTCTTAATTTGAAGTTATAAAAAACCTTTTGGCTTTCTGAATACATGTAAGGTAAAAGAGTAAATACTGTCAGTCCCCTCCTCCTCAACTGTTTATTGTAACTTTTTTTCCAGCCTGAGCATTACAGAACAACTGTGCAAGGTTTGGACACAATTAATTTTTGTCTCATTTAACAAGTCCATTAGCTGATATCAAGTGATTCTTCAGCTAATGGTATCAAAATGCGGCTTTTCTGTTGTTCTGCTTCCAGTTTAAATTAGGTCTCTTTGCATCCCTGTTAAAATTTAGTTTTGGTGATCTTTTTGCATTTAAGGAGAAAGCGCAGCACAACTGAATATATGGGAAAGAGGTAGGTAGTGAGACAAAGAAATTACCTCAGAAATGAAAAAAATATATTAGTTTAACTTAAATGGAAATAGCTAGGTCAGCTGTACTGGAGGGATTCATCATTTTCTTAGAAATCCCTTCTTGTCAGAGCTTTTTATTTTCACTGCATAAGAATAAGCCTTTGATGCTGAACACTAATTTATTAAAATGTCCTTTTTCATAAAAAATGAGGGGGCAGCAGTTAAGAAGGGTAAATAATGATGATGAAATATATAAACTGTTAACGATGAGCTCTATAAACTATTAGATCTAAACTCATAATGAACTCTCAGAATGAATAAGTCAATAAAAACAGCAGCTTGCACTTTCTGATTTCATAGTTTAGGAGATAGAGAAGCTTTAGCAGAGACCAAATAAAGCCCCTTGAAACACACCACATTGAAAGAAAAAATGAATGAAAAGGGTTGTCCTGGTTTAACTCCAACTAGCAACAAAGGACCATGCGGATGCTCGCTCACTTCCAACAGCTGTGGGATGATGGGGAGAATACAAAGAAAAAGGCAAAACTCATGGGTTGAGATAAAGGCAGTTTAACAAAACCACAAAGGAAAGGGGAAAACAGCAACAATAATAATACTGATAGAGCAATGTACCAACATGATTAATGTACCACCACTCACCAACTGCTCCAAGCAGTGATTTCCTGCCCCCTACCCTATATACCCCTCCCCAGCTATATACTGGACATGGCCTCACATGGTATGGAATACCCGTGTCCCATGCCAGCTCCTTGGGAAAATTAGGCCTATCACCAGGACAGGGGTCCACTGCAGTCCAAACTCCTAATCTTTATTTTCCTTCCATCTTCTGCCCTTTCATCCTCTCTTCCTAGAAGGATTTCCATATGTAAAATACTTTGTCTTTAAGAATAATCTGAAAGCATCTTAACAGTTACATTCTTATTGCAATTTCCACAAATAATTAATTAAAAATTCCCAAACCCTGCTATCAGGGACATTGCAGAAAGAGACCTTCCTACTCCCAGATGTTTGTCTAGACAATCCAGTGTATCTGTGTGTTTGGTTCATTCTTTATGCATGTTCCCTTACGTAATACAGTTTGCTAGATTAGAAGGCTGCTTTAGATTCCATAAAGCTTCTTGAGGATGATATCATGCTTGTATTGCTGGTGGGACAACCATGGTAATAAGCAACTGGCACCCAGATCGTTAGCATAGTTTGCTGTTTTGGCTAATGCTAGTAGCTTGGCTGGTAGCATGCACAGAAGTCCTTGATTTTTTTACTGCTATATATATAAATAAAGATGTGAATATATATATTTTTCTTATTATTTTCATACTATATGAAAAATATTCTTATAAGTAAAGTTACAAATAATTTTTCACTCTGAACAATGCCTTTGATATAATTTTTGCAGACAAGCTGCTTAAAGAAAAAGTCAGAGGGTAAACTTAGGTCCTGGTTAGAGTCTTTTTCATCATGAAGGTCCCTAGAGGCTTCTGCACAAATTTGTTTAAGATGTTTGTTGATGGCATGTCGAGGAGGATCTTGACCTAAAGTAGAGTGTTAGAGCTTTCATAACTGAAAACGGACAGAAGAAAGTTTGGGGTTTCGTTTGTTTGGTTGGGCTGGATCGGGATATTTTTTCTGGGGGCAGGGTTGGGCTGGCTTTTTTGTTTTGGTTTGGTTTTTAAAACAGGTCTTTACTGGATTCTTATTTTAAGCATCTTTTCTACAGTAGCTCTTGATTTTGAGTCAATAATAAAAGAATCTGTATTTGCATTTTGATAATATGAAGCTTTAAAAGCTGTAGACACCCACGAGCAAGGCCTGAAAGGAGAAACTATACCAGTAGCACACAGTGGATACTGCAGAAAGAAATGATGAATGCTCGTAGGGGATGACTCTCAGTTAAGGTGCACTGAGGTGCCCATCTGCTGACCTGACAGAGAGTCACATGAGGTATGCTGCCATCCGGGACTGAAGGTCTGAGATGTTGCCAAGAGGATGCCACAACTTGTCAAGAGCACAGACTGCTACCCACGTTACTCTTTCATGTAGGCACAAATGATACTGCAAGGCAAAACCTGGTTAGAATCAAGGAAGACTAAAAAGCCCTGGGAGTGCAAGTGAAAAGTTCTGGTGCCCAAGTTATCTTTTCATCCATTTTACCAGTTAGGGGAAAGGGTGCAGCCAGAAATAACCATATAATGCAAATCAACCTCTGTCACCCCCATCTACAAGAAGTGCTTAAAGAAGGATCCAGGAAATTATGGGCCCATCAATCTTACTTCAGTCCCTGAGAAAGTTGTGGAATGAATCCTCCTGAGGGCTGTCACAAGTCAAATGAAACACATGATTGGGAAAAGCCAGCATGGATTCACCAAAGACAAATTGTGCTTGACAAACATCATGACCTTCTATGACAAAGTAACCCGCTCAGTTGATAAGGGTCAGGCAGTGGACACTGTCCACCTAGATTTCTCCAAGGCTTTTGACACGGTTCCCCACAGCCTCCTCCAAGAGAAACTGATACGTTATGGTCTAGACAAGTGCTCTGGGCAGTGGGTGAGGAACTGGCTGGCAGGCCGCACCCTGGTGGTGGTGGCAAATAGCTCCATTTCAAACTGCCACCCTGTCACCAATGGGGTCCCCCAGGGATCAATACTGGGCCTAACGCTGTTTAATATCTTCATAAGTGATCTGGATGACGGGATCAAGTGTACCCTGACGAAGTCTGCCCATGCTACCAAACTGAGTGGGGAAGTGGACACTTCGGAAGGGAGAGCCACCCTGCAGGAAGACCTGAATAGGCTAGAAGAGTGGGCTAGCAGGAACCTCATGAAGTTCAACAAGGACAAGTGTAAGGTTTCACATCTGCAGGAGTGCAGCACAGACTGTGATCTACCCAGTTGGGAAGAAGCTCTGCGGAAAGGGACCTGGGGGTCCTGGTGGACAACAAGCTCAATATGGATGAACAATGCGCTACAGCAGCTAAGGAAGCCAGCACGATGCTGGGTTGCATCAACAAGGGCACCACCAGCAGAGATAAAGAAGTCATTATCCCAGTCTACTTAGCGCTTGTCAGGCCACACCTGGAATACTGTGTTCAATTTTGGTCCCCGCTATACAAAAAGATGTGGGCATGCTGAAGAGGGCCCAGAGAAAGGCCACAAAGATGATCAAAGGACTGGGAAGCCTGCTATATGAGGAAAGGCGGAGAAAACTGGGTTTGTTCAGCCTTGAGAAAAGAAGGCTTAGGGGAGATTTTATCACCATGTTCCAGTACTTAAAGGGTGGCTACAAAGAAGATGGAGACTCCTTTTTTAAAAGTAGTCACATGGAAAAGACAAGGGGTGACGGTTATAAGTTACTCCTGGGGAGATTCCGATTGGACATGAGAGGAAAACTTTCACAATAACAACCAGCCATTAGAATAATCATAGAATCATAGAATGGTTTAGGTTGGAAGGGACCTTGAAGATCATCGAGTTCGAACACCCCTGCCATAGGCGGGGACACCTCTCACTAGACCAGGTTACCCAAGGCCACGTCCAGCCTGGCCTTGAACACCTCCTGGGACGGAGCTTCAACAACCTCTCTGGGCAACCTGTTCCAGTGCCTTACTACCCTTAAAGTGAAAAACTTCTTCCTAATGTTTAATCTAAACCTGTCCTCTTCCAGCTTAAAGCCATTCCCCCTCATCCTATCACTACATGCCCTAGTAAAAAGTCCTTCCCCAGCTCTCCTGTAGGCCCCCTTTAGGTACCGGAAGGCTGCAATAAGATCTCCCCGGAGCCTTCTCTTCTCCAGGTTGAACAGCCCCAACTCTCTCAGCCTCTCCTCATAGGAGAGGTGCTCCAGCCCTTGGATCATCCTCGTGGCTCTCCTCTGGACACGCTCCAGCAGGTCCATGTCCTTCTTATGTTGGGAACTCCAGAGCTGGATGCAGTACTCCAGGTGGGGTCTCACGAGAGTGGAGTAGAGGGGCAGAATCACCTCCCTTGACCTGCTGGCCACACTTCTTTTGATGCAGCCCAGGATACGGTTGGCCTTCTGGGCTACGATTGCACATTGCTGGCTCATGTTGAGCTTCTCATCAATCATCACCCCCAGGTCCTTCTCCACAGGGCTGCTCTCCAGCCACTCTCCGCCGAGCCTGTATTTGTGCTTGGGATTGCCCCGACCCAGATGTAGGACCTTGCACTTGGCCTTGTTGAACTGCATGAGGTTGGCTTGGGCCCACCTCTCCAGCCTGTCCAGGTCCCTCTGGATGGCATTCCTCCCCTCCAGCGTGTCTGCCTCGCCAAACAGCTTGGTATCATCAGCAAACTTGCTGAGGGTGCACTCTACCCCACTGTCCATGTCGCTAACAAAGATGTTGAATAGTACAGGTCCCAGTACCGACCCCTGAGGAACGCCACTCGTCACTGCTCTCCACTTGGACACCGAGCCGTTGACCGCAACTCTTTGAGTGCGACCATCCAGCCAGTTCTTTATCCACCGAGTGGTCCATTTATCGAATCCATGTCTCCTCAATTTAGAGACCAGGATATCGTGTGGGACAGTGTCAAATGCTTTGCACAAGTCCAGGTAGATGACATCAGCAGATCTTCCCTTGTCCACTGCCGCTGTAACCCCTTCGTAGAAGGCCACCAAATTTGTCAGGCATGACTTGCCCTTGGTGAAGCCATGTTGGCTCTCGTCAATCACCTCCTTGTTTTCTATGTGCCTCAGCAGAGTTTCCAGGAGGATCTGCTCCATGATCTTGCCAGGCACAGAGGTGAGACTGACTGGCCTGTAGTTCCCCGGGTCTTCCTTGTTTCCCTTTTTGAAAATAGGGGTTATGTTTCCCCTTTTCCAGTCGGCAGGAACCTCGCCAGACTGCCACGACTTCTCAAATGTGATGGCTAGTGGTTTCGCGACTTGATCTGCCAGTTCCCTCAGGACCCACGGATGTATCTCATCAGGTCCCATGGACTTGTGCACCTTCAGGTTCCTCAGGTGGTCTCTCACTTTATCTTCATCTACAGTGGGCGGTGCTCCATTTTCCCAATCCTTGCTTTTGCAATCTGCGTCTTGGGCAGTGCGGCTGCTGTCCTTGTCTGTGAAGACTGAGGCAAAAAAGTCATTGAGTAACTCAGCTCTGTCGCTGTCCCGGGTGACCAGTTCTTGCGTTTCCTTCCGGAGAGGGCCTACATTTTCCCTAGTCTTTCTTTTCTCACTGACATACCTATAGAAGGATTTTTTGTTTGTTTTAATGTCCCTGGCCAGATTTAGTTCTAACTGGGCTTTAGCTTGTCTAACCCACTCTCTGGCTGCTCGAACGATTCCTCTGTAATCCTCCCAGGCTACCCGCCCCTGTCTCCACTCCTTATAGGCCTCCTTTTTTCTTTTGTTCACTTCCAGGAGCTCCTTATTCATCCACGCAGGCCTCCTGGCTTTTCTGCCTTCCTTCCTCTTTGTAGGAATGCATTGCTCCTGTGCTTGGAGGAGGTGGTCCTTGAATATTAACCAACTTTCTTGGACCCCTCTTCCTTCCAGCGCTTCATCCCACGGCACCATACCAAGCAGATTCTTCAAGAGGCCAAAGTCAGCTCTCCTGAAGTCCAGGGTCGTCAGCTTGCTGCACACCTTCCTCGTTGCCTTGAGGATTTCAAACTCGACCATTTCCTGGTCACTACAGCCCAGGCTACCCTTGAGTTTGACACTGTCAACCAGCCCTTAATCTCCCCGGGGACATGGTGGATTCCCCATCATTGGACACTTTTAAGATTCATCTGGACAGGGTGCTGGGACTTGACCATCTTGCCTAGGCTGTGCTTTTGCCAAGAATAATTGGACCAGGTGACCCTTTCCAACCTGGTATTCTATGATTCTATGATTCTGTGATGCTATGATAATAAAGGAATTTTCTGTCTACAGAGACTACACTAAGTTAAAAGTTGTAGAATTACTGGCCCATGACCTACTCTTCGCTAACAATTTTATACAGACTGTACACACGGCAGAGGATTTGCAGTACATTACTATTTTGATCCTGCTGCTAAGTGGTTTGGCCCAAACATCAGCTTAAAAAACAGAGGTCTGGGTCTGGCCATATCCTAATGGACAGCTAGTCGAGCCAGTTGTTTTTTGTTGACAGTGCAGCACCAGCTTTTTTGCCCTTGTGGCAGAATGCCATCTCAGAGTGTCATGATTGATGATGAAGTCCCACAAAGCAGAGGAAAAGCTTGAACAGCGTTTGAGGAGATTAAAACAGCATTTCAGGAAGGATATAAGCATCTGAATCCAAACAAAAGTAAATGTGCACTATGCAGTTGTAATCCCCATTCTCTTGTGTGGCTGAAAAACATAAACAATTTAGAGCTGTTCCAGTAAGCATTTTGGTCTCTTCCACACACACACTCTCTGTGCCTATGCAGTACAGTCTTTCAGAATAAGAACCAATGTAGTCATAGTCAAATATTCAGCATTCAAGCAACACTCCCATAGGATCAATTATATTGGACTGGCATCTGATGCATATTTCAAAGTAGAGTGCCTAAAACTGTTTCAAGAGGTGGTAAAAATGTGTTGAATTTCCAGGAGGTAGGCCAATGAACGCTTAAGAAAATGTGCTTAGGAAAATTAGCTATCTGATGTCAATTTCACAACATGGGAAACTGCTATTACTGTCCATGTGTTGGTGGCAAGGTTACCAGAGCTGGTGGTTGTAGTGATGCTGTCAGCACCAGTAAGCTAAACCAGCAGAACAAAAGGCAACAGAGGAAAATGGTGGTGACAAACAGAAGAGTCTGCATCTGTGATGCCTGTGGCAAAATTGGTCTAATTTCTTACCCAAGCCACAAAACTATGCTCATCCCTGCAGTCTATAGAGACTATAAATTTAGGAGAAATCAACTCACGATTTTGGTTTTTGTTCCAACTTAATCCAGTGTTATCCATTTGGCATATGAGATCCAAATACTTTCAAGAATTGTTATCTGTTTCTATCTCTAATCAAGGGATAGTGGATACATTGTATCTAATAGGGAAAACATCTAATGATTCTGGTTTGGACACACTTTTAAGGTACAGTTTAAGCTTCAAATGGTTTTTTTGTGGTCAGTGGAATGGATTGTGCCTCAGGAAATGCCTGTTTTGGTGTGACAATGGTATTCTGTACCACTATTCAGTATCTATATGGCTTTTAGATCACTTAAGGGTCAACATTTAAAGACAGACAGATTTTCAATCTTACGTATAATACAATGGAAGTCTGTTGTAATCAAAAAGTTCATAAGCTACCCTCAAAATGACTATGTTACCCCATGAAAGACATAGACAGTAAAACCCAAAAAATCAAAATTATGTTTGCAAGAGAAATTATTCTTATGAACAGTGATGGGCTGAGTCATCCATCAGTAGACTAAATTCTAAGACCTCGCTTGGGCCTCTGTGCTATTTATCACATTTTGTTAAACTAGACAATGCTTCTAAGTGATGCAGTCTTTGACAGGCATGATTTCTGTCAGACATAAGTACTGCTCTACCCTTTTCTTTTAAATGAGAGCAAGGTTCCAGCTCTTTACCTATTTTCAGAAAAGGCTTAATAAAGAACTGAGAAGAGTATAGATTATTGGGCAGATTATTTATAGATTATAAATTATTTAATTCTCATCTTTCTGTTCCATTCACCAGTTTGTACTTCATTGTTTTCATAATAATTTAGGAAACACTGTTTTGCAAAGCCTTTCTTTGGAGTATATGTAGAAAACCTATATCTTGAGCCCATTATTTTCAATTGTTTAGACACTAGTTGTTATATTAGTAGATGGTAAGAATGCTCTTCTCATGTTGACTTGTGTTTTTATACTAGACACATCTAGGGTGCTGCATTAATAACCTGTATAATCAAGTGATATCACATCTGCATGACTGGAATAAAATTTATTATTATTAGAAAAAGTTATCATCATACCTGTTTTCTTTGTGTTTCTTTCCTTGTTTTCTACAAGTTAAATAATACTCAAGTAAAATAAGTGTTTCATGAAAAATTATTGCTTTAACATCAAATAATTTAATTTCCTTAAAGATCCAAAATAAGAATTGCAAACATGAGATTAGATCATTAAGATTTATTCAAAAGATATAAACTGTGTCCCCAGGAAATGATGGTTGACAGGAAATAGTGCAGTAACCTTTTGATTCTGTAACCTGAAATGAGCTAAAAAATTATGTCTGTTTGGCAAAATTGAAAATTTCTTCAGGAAACAGACTACTCCCATATTCCAGTGTTTCCAAAAGTGAGAGTAAGCTACATGAAATTTGATTGTAAAGAAGCAAAATAAATTTCAGCAAAAACATGGAAATCTGCCAAGTGCCTAGCTAAACCATGAGTTAGGCAGGAAAAAAAATTGGAAGCCTTTATCCAAATCACAATTCAAAATGATCATATTCTTAGAACTATGAGTGGTATTAACTAGGACATACAGAAATTTCTCTAGAGTGTAGCTGGATGCTACAATTGCTTTCTAATGTGGAAAATTCCTGTGCAGAGAAACTAAGACATAAGACTATATAAGCACTGCTATTCATGCCTGTATGATATATTTGACAGGAAATGAATACTGACCCCTGAAAACAGACAATTCTATAAAGATAATCCCTTATTAAAAGCATAAGATGTTGTTTTTCCCTCATCATGTATTCTTATCACACAAGCATGTCAGAAGACATTCCTTTCATTTAAGAAGACAGTTAAAAAGACTGGGAGAAAAAACTAGTACAGCACACTCAAAATACTTGTGAGATAAAATCTTTTTGAAGTAAATGTCTGGGATATTAATTTAGCAAAATTTCTACTTTAAAAGAAAGAAGTCTTGAAACCATATATTCCAACTTTCTTGAAGTCTTAGATGGTTGAACATAATACAGGATTAGTTCAACCATTTCTTTACTTAAGATATTTATATGTTTCAGTTTTGCTTTCCTGTGCCCAGCAAAAAAGAAAAGTGGTTATTTTATACTAATGTTCCTCTTCCTCTGCTTTTGTAGCTGCATTGGCTAGCACTGAACAAATCAAACAGGCTTTAATAACACAATTTAAAGTCTCACCAAATTTTAAATTATACAGAGTTGATTGGAAACTATGTTTTTGGAAGCAAAGCTGTAACAATAATAATGAAAATAACTGTAAAATACTTGTTAGCTTATTTCATTTGTGTTTAAATTTGAGCAAACCAAATATGGTCACAGTATTCTTTAAACACTGCATTTGTTTTCTCAGTACTTCACGTAAACTAGCACTATGATATAATATCATCTGCCACACTTATTACACATGCATTAAAACTATTTCGACCATTATTTCATATTAGTTTAAAAAGTTAGCTTTCCAGTAAAGTGTTTTACATTCGGTTGTCGGTTATCAGAAACTGTAATTTCAGCCTATGCAACGAACTTGATGTGCAGCTGAAGGTTCATTCTGAGTTGTCCGTCCTACTGCCAGGAACAGTCAGGGAATGTGGAAACAGATAACCCTTCTGGCTCCTTATGGGCACTCATAAGATTTTGTGCAGATTTAACTTTTCTTTTAATTCTACCCTTTGATTCCAGCCTTAGATAGAATTTTGCTCCCTTTGCTCTTGACATTCTCTTCATTATCAGTGTTCATAACTGGTTTATATTTTTGCTTTATGCATTTCATTTAATGTATAAGAATGACCTGGAAAATATAAATTTTCGATTTTAAATTTGCTCACAAAGTATTACTCAAAATCACTTTGAGACTGAGAGACTAGCAGAAGACTTTCAGGCTCTATCTAAAGGTGAAAAGGAACATTGAAAGAGTTCCTGCCACCTGGAAAATTTAATTTGCATATTTATCACTTGGTTTCAATATAATTTTATAAACTGTTGAATTTTTTTTGTATCAGAAGCCTTCCTAAGAGGATTTCGTTATAACCTTCTCTTAGGAATGACAGCAGCAATGATATGTAGCTCAGTGTGCATAGGAAGGTTCAGTGAGCACACTTAAGGGAAAAAAATGTGTATCAAAGGTTCTCTTTTGAGTCACTTAACAGCTCCTTTCAAAAGAAGTCCTACTTCTTATAATCATGTGCATTTTAAAAGTTTAATTTATGATAGCATAATTTATTAATACTATGGAGAGAAAGTTGGACATCCTAGTCAAGTGGTCCCTTGGTTGCATTTGATAGTCCAATGTGGAGAAATATGAAGCGGAAATTCCTAAGGGTTTTGCTCAGTCCAACAAGTTATAACCTAGGTTGTTGAAATTCATTGAACAGTCTCAGGTGCCACTGAAAGTCACAATGTGGATGGGAATCTAGAGCAGAAAAAGCAAGTCTGTTACCTGTTCACTGCATTCAATAGTTATGAATGGCAGACACCTGCTTTATTGTAGTGATATGATGACTGGAAAATGAGACCTTCATTTACACTACAGAAAACACTCAGCATAATACAAGGTTTAGGATTTTACAAATATCTCCATAGGCAAATACCCAACTTTCAGATAGTATAAATTGTAAGTACTGTTAGAATCTTTTGAACATTGTTTCTTTACAGGATTTTTTTTTTCCATAGGTAAATAACACCGCAAAATTTTTCAAACAGTTATATTATTACTATACACCTGGATAAGAGCTGTAAATTTGTACCAGGCAGCTTACTAAAATGCCAATGCACACAAATGGATGTTTCTGTTAAGAGCATATTTAACCATGTAACAACAGCAGTAGCTCAGCAAAGACAGAGGATGTAACAGAAGGCAAACAGACCTCAAATTTTGAAGCTTTGGAAAAGACACATTACAGGCTAGCTTTTGGCATCATTGAGTAGACCAGAATATTAGCAGTAGATTATTATCTCTGATACAGTCCTGAATTCCACAAATTTTACAGCTGCATTGAACTGTGTAGTCCTTCATTTACTCTCTAGTGTTGTTTTATGGCTCTGCTGATGTATCAAGGTGAGAAGTTCACTTAAGACTAAAAGGTCTCATCCTGAAGCAATCAGAAAGATCTATCAGTTGAGCTGCAGCAATACACTATTTCTTTAATTTTGACAAAAATAAATGCTGGGTGGGGGAGATACTCTGTTGTTGAGATTTACTCCCCCGCCCAGTTAAAGCTGCCACATCCTAAGCCAATATCAGGATACAAAATGAAATGGTAACAAACCAGAGGCCTGGCATCATGGCTCAGGTGAAGCCTGAATCCACTCTGCCAATATGAGCTCTGCAAGGCCGCACTGTGATTTCTTAGAACCCAAGAGTTGGTTTCCTAGGTTAGAGGGCACAGCAAAAGCAGGACATCCTGGGAGTGGGTTACCCTGTGCTGGTACCTTAGAAGTTTGGTGGTGTTGCCTACATTATCATAGGAAAGCATGAGTAGAATTAGGGGAGGGAGAATAGCTAGCAGGGAAGTGGGTCACCAATAATAAATGTTTTCTACTAAATATAACTTTTTTTTTTTACTTACTCTGGTGAACATTATGTGATATTCTATGATATTCACAAGATGTCTGTGAGATGGGAAGAACTGCTGTTGACAGGTTGTAACTGTACATATAAACATCCATATTCACGTGTCAAGATGGGGAGATAATTGTCGGTTAAATCTACTGGAAAAAATCATTTGTTATATTAAACTAAAATTTGAAAATAAAGTTGCTTTTAAATCTTTTAAAGATAATGCTGACTTCATAAATATTTTTACTTTAAAAATTCAAAATTTTTTTTTTTTTATTCTGCTTCCTCTCCCTCCTCTCTACTTCCCCTCCATTGTGTCCTGCTCGTTTTCCCTCAGTGCAAGAAAAGATCTTGCTAGAAAAATGACATGATGGTGCCTGTCTTGCCTTTCTACCAGGGAGTAATTAAGAATAGCACAATTATACCACTCAGGCAAGCACAACCTTGTAAGAACACCACCATGTATCCTTTTTAAAGGTATTAAAAAGAACCTATGACTTGTTATTTTGGAGGACAGTAGACAAAGATGAACTAGTAACCATAATCTAATTAAGGCTAATATTAAAGTCTTTATAAATTATCTTGCAACATAGAGCACAACAGAGCAATAATATCAAATTAATACTGATATAATATGCTGCAATTTTGTGTGGTCCATTTACATTTCAATGGAAAACTGGAAATAGGTATTCTAAAGGATGTAATTAGATAAAATGTAAATACACACTAAGGATTTCCTTTTGACAACAAATACTTTTCCGTCTTGAAAAAACAATACAAATGAAACAACACAAAGTTACTCTCGCAAAGGTGTCTAGCAGATATTTCATATCTCGGTGATGATCAGTCAAGGCTAAAAGACAACTTTGGTGTATAATATAAGCAACAGTCCACATGAGTGGGATGAATAGGTTTTTTTCTTTTCGCTTTTTTTAACCTACTCGTTAAAAATGATTGATATAGCACCTTGGACGTGTAAAGTGCAACAGTGAAACACACCATCCATCCTTAACAGAAGTCATCAAGTACTCATATAGAAAAGTTGGCATGAAACATGAAGCATTTGTTTTCCACATGAATAAAGATAGGAGTTTTTATCACCCTTTATGTCCCTCCTCAAGTTTTTCCATCTCTAGAAACCAAATTATTTTACAATGGTAGTTTGCTGATGCCATTTCTATTTCTCAAGTGGGAAACAAGATGCAAATCGTTATTTTAACAAGTAACATGGAAGCAAGCAAGTCTTACACTTTGAATACCAGTTCCAATTAAAATCAAAGATCCTTAAAACTAAAAATCCTTAAATCTGTACTAGACACACATAAGCAAATTCTTATACTTACAACTTCTGCTTTCTTTCAGAAAATCAGTCAACACCACTGCTGGTCCAACATACAGTAACAAAGTATGATTAGTTTCAGTTCAAATCAACTTTCAGAAAATCATTTCAAGACTAACTCTTTAATCACTGACTTTGTATGTTGAACTTGGCAACAGCAGCAGCATACGCAGTCTTCATCCAGTTCCAGACATCAAAAGCAGGTCTAGACACAAATGTTTATCAGAGCCATTGGTATAACTATCAGTCATATCCCTTGATGTTGTGAAACCCAGCTATCTTTTATTTTTCAAACTACATTGACAGATTGGGTGTCATGTTACTAGATCAGGCAGGACCTACACTTTCAATAGTTCTTGCACAGTGATTCTGAGTGAGTCAATCTAGGACAGCAATTTTATGTGGTACTCTCAAGAATTTCCTAGGGAGAAAGGTATATACATTTCCAAAAAGTAGTGAAACCGTTTCTTTATTCAGAGCTGTGAATGTTACTGACATTTAAAAGAGGGACACTCAGGCCCATTTATTCATTCCATCTAACCTCAGTGAAGGCAGGATTTTGGCAGACCAAAGACAAGTGAAAATTCAGGCTGTCTTATACTGCATTGCATATCAGGTATAGTATAAGACTCCTGCCTATAGTTGCCTCAGACTTTCACATTAATCAATCTTCCTCTGTCAGGCTTTCTTGCCAGTCTCATTTTTTGCCAGCTGAAGCAAAACCTCAAACATTAAATGTGGTTAGCAGACTGCCCTTTCCTGAAGAAAAGTCCTAAGTCAATAAGCACCTTATTGAATGCTGTAGGAAACCCAAGAGGACATCCTCTTAATTTATGTTGAGTGATTTTATACTTATTGCTATTTTTAATAAAATGAACATCACTTCCACATATCAGGTGCTTTACAGCAGAGTGGTGTGCAGGACCTGCCCTTAATGGCCTTTAGACAGAGATTAAAATCTTAGTAACTGGGCATTCATATGACACATTTAGTTGTGAGAATCAGTTCTCCACTGTATTTTTAGTACAGGATTTAGTCATACATATATGTGTGTATATATATGTGACTCTTAAAAGGCAGTGGTTTCTGTCAGAAAATAAAAAGTACTTTACTCTTTTAGATTCTTTCTGTCATAGGCTCACATAATAGGGGTTCTCTTCAACAGTTGAAAATGTTAGCATATACTTGAGATTAATTTAAAATGCAAGAACAGCACTGCATTGTGTTAAATGCACTATCAAGGTTAGAGTCAAATAATGATGTTAACTTCCAGGATCATGACTTCAAATAATGTTTTACTCAAAAAATTTAAAAGTTATAAAGATATTTAGATTTGAAGTTTTGTAAATAGTTGATACAGCAGAACAACTGAAACATACATGTCAGCTGGTATATAAAAAATATATACACATTGAAAAATTCAATTTGTATATTTATATAAATATGTGATGTGAGAAAAGAGAAAAAGAGCAGTAATAGCTGACAATAGATAGATACATAGGTAGGAAGGTAGGGAGGTAGATATCTAGTTCATTTAGAATGGGAAAGATTTTTTCAGATAACTTATTTTGTCTCCTTTTGGACAGATTTTTCCACTAGATGGATGTGAATAACTTCTGTGACATTTTAGTTGCTGGGCAACAGAGCCTGGGAGATATAAAAAGATGAGCCAATAGAAGCAAAGTTATACTAGAAGCCAAACCAAAATTTGCATATTCCTTGTATAGTTCTTAAAAAATACAGTGTAATTATGTAAATCTTCCTCATTCTGTTAGTTAAAATGTTTGTCAACCAATCACAGTTAATGTGAGGAAGACAAAATATCCATATGGCATTTTTGTAAAGCATAATTATTTCAGTAAGAGTGCAGGGATTCCCTTGTACAGCTCCGTTCCAGCTCTGCCTGGAGCTGGAAATTATCCTTCAGCTGTTTTCTCCTTGCGGCAGGGACGTATGCTTGTGCCTGCCAGAAGGGAAGTCCTTCCTCAGTCTTGGTATCACATCGTGCAAGGCACAACATAAAGCATTCATTAAAATCTGCGCTCATCAGAAACATCTTGTAAGCTGTACTGGAACTACCACTTAATTTGGCTTCATTGCCTCTGTAAGCATGATGCATCCTAACCTTGTTCACATCGCTTGATCTGCACCAAGTAAACTTACTGTAAATGAAGATGGTACTTCTAAGCAAATCTTAGGCTATGGTACTTATTATGAGAGTAGGTTACAGGTATGAAAAGAAAAACTGCTATCCTGGTCAAGCAGAAAAGCTGGATCCATTTCAATCAATTCAGAGTATTTTATATACTGTCTGCCATGCCTAGATTTGAAATTTCTAAAGCCAAACCAGCAGCTGAACACATCTCTGCAAGATACACCTCACGTTAGCATGCCTTCTCGTAGCTATTGAGCAACAGGTATATCCCTTCCAGTGAAGGTGCCAGTGAATGTAACTGGACAAGAAATTGTAGAGCCTCCATGAGCTGCTTTAAAAATGCTGTTAATTTTCTGCAAGTTTTTCTTTCTTTTTCTTAGGCTAATTAATAAGGAGATATTTCTCGTCTCAAGCTTTTTTCCCTCTAACAATATTTGAAAAGCTGCATCAATGTCATCTTTAGATCTTACCCAGTTTTGCCATAACAGAGTTCCCCTACTAAAAAGTCTTTCACTGTACAGAATTAAAACTCCACTGTTATTAAAACAAAAGGTTTAATCAAGCACCTCTCTTCCTAGCATTAGAAAAGGTTATTGATTCCTGTAATTTTCTATTTGGGATGTTACTTTGTTGAATTGTGCACATGTAGTCTATATCATTTAATTTTCACTCGCAGAAAATGAATTGAGCTTTCACTAACAGAACACATTTCAGCTAATGTGAAACTTCCTCTTTTCAGATTAGGTACATTGGATAAGATATTATATATTGAGTAAATATTTCTTAATCACCCTCATCTTTCTTTTTGTATTGTCCTTTAAGACAATGTTAAAAAATGCACACTGTGACATTTTTCCTTTGCTCCTTCTTCACAGTGTCCCTTACTGACAATTATTCATGAAATTTTAAAAACAGTACCAAATCACAATAACCAATTTCTTTTTCTACCTTCCTTATACAGTTTCTCTTCTCCAGTCAATGCATGCCTGCTGCCATTTCAGTCATACCAGTAAACATACATAATTTAGAATGCTTGGGTTTTGGACAATGGCATTAATATAGACATACAGAGAGCATCTGTACAGGACAAAATGCTGAAGTTCAGGCAAAACTAGAACAGTAACTGGCAACCACACCTCCTAAAGGAAGTGAAAAGAAGATTATGTTTGCCAGAGTACAATCTTCAGGCAAGGTTATTGATAAAAGGAGAAGCTTTTAATATGTTATGCTGAAGTGCTGCTTAGGCATGCACACTTTGACAAGAAAATCACCAGGAAGACTAATTTGAACCAGGCACTGGGGCTGTTTCTGTGACTAAAGGCAGTGCACAAAAATGAAAGAGCAAATAGACCTGTGAGATTTGACTTGGAAATCTGAGTTTGCTTCTTGGGTCATCACAGTGTGCTTGCATTGCAGTACTCAGAATTTAGGAGGGAAAGGCTTTTCAAATGCAATAGAGTTGAAGTTCAAAGTGTAAATTAAAGTTCAGTACTGTCCCGAAAGGTGGCCTAGTAGTCTGGGTGAGCATAGATATTACCCAGTATATAATGCTTTGGGTAATTTTTCTTCATCTTAGTAGCAGTGATTTTCTGATACTGCAAAGTTAAAAACAGATAAGTAGATTATTTTGATCGCTAGCTCAGAGTGTTAATTAAATTGACTGCATGGTATAATAAATAAACGGATAGCCCAATGCTAATAAAAATTTTATATGCAAATTTAAGGACATTTTGGAATTCAGACTGCAGTTTTATTGCATCTTTTGTTACTTGGATGAGGAAGTGGCAAAAACTACCTTACTAGCACAGTCCCAGCATTATATATCACGTCTCGCTGGTTCTTGCAGCTCTTTTCTGGTACAAGTTGCTATACTTATTTTAGGCATGTACAAGACTGCTAATGGCTGTTCCTACAGTATTGTCATATGTTCTCTGGGATCCCCTCATTCAATTATACAAATCAAGAAACAGCAGCCAATCAAGAAACAGCAGCCAATATCTTGACTTCTCTGTTGGAGAAGATCGACCTTGGACAATTATCTGGTAGAGAACTGAAAAAGGAAACAGTCAGCATTAGCTTGCTCTTTGATTTGTGATCTCAGATCCATTTTAAACTGTCAGCAATGCAGCCAAGATGGGTAGGGTGCTACAGCGCATGGCTGGAGCATGTTATCAAAACAGTCAAATCACGCATTTACATGATTCCAAGACTTCAGTGGCAGTATGATTATTCTTGAGGAAATAATGTACACAAATGGATTCATAGATGTTGGCATGTGTCTACAGATAGAGGATTTGACATCAGGCTGCATTGTATTAAAAAGGTATTTTGGTGTCAGTCTGACCAGGCATGTGTGATATAATGTGGAAACATTATACACAGTATTGCTGATGGTATGATCTGAGAAATAAATAATCAAGCAGACTTTAACAACAGTCAAGTTCCAGACCACTTCAGGAAGAGGGTCCACTTCATGCAGGCTGGAAGACCCATACTTAGAGAAAGAGGGTGGGGAACTCTGGTTTTTAGGGGACAAGGTATCCTTCTCTCTCACATTTTATGACTCCCAAATCAACCAAAGATTTTGGATTCCTACTGCCATGAAAGTGTATGATAAGATGCATGCATCCAGACACTCAACATGTCTGGATATAGATCTAGTTACAAATCAAAATTTTATTGCAAGACTACTATTCAACCCAGTTATTTTAACATGTGTCACCTTTTCAACCATGTTACCGCTGAGCATTTTCATGTGTTCCCAGTTTACTATTAGGATGCTTAATAAGAATGGCAGACTCTGGATTGGCTTCTGAGATGAATATACAGTTTAACTACTAAAACATTTCACAAGACTCTAGGTGGGATTTGTCTTTAAAAAGCTGAGATAAAATAGCATGCAGCAAAAATGACATCTTGCTTGATGGAAATTTTCAAAATCTAGCCATAAACCAGCTGTCAGATTCTGTTTTAAACTGCAGGGTTTATTATCTTGCTCTAGAGACTTAAGATTTTACATAACTTTTATCTCATCTAATGTCAATCTAGTATGAGCTAGACTCCAGTAATTTTAGTGGCAAATTCTCTTAGCTTGCAAGTATTTTTCAGTGCTTGTGTGTTAGTCCATTTGTAGGGCTGTGCTTAATATGCACCATAATAAACTTCAGTTTATGTATCTTTCAGTCATGCTCGGAATGTATAAATAGGCAAAGGAAATATAACTAATTGAAAACCACATTCTGCTTAATTTCAACAACTGCTTAGTAGGCTCCTTTATGAGCTTATTTAAATCATGAATTGCAAGGTACAACAGAATTTTTCTGTGAGCTAAGTGGAACTGTCTAATTACTCTTCCTAAGTGAGTGCAACAGAACTCCTTGGCATTCTTCAGAGTACTTTCTCTTTCAGACATTTGCATTAGGGTTGCCATGGACAGCAGTGTATGTTTGCTACCAGTAGTTAATCACCTTAATTCTTTTAAGCCTTCTCTTAAACAGCAGCTGATTCTATACAAGCAGCCCTACTTTCAATCAGTTGGAGTTTAAGGGCAAGCTACCAGGCAGTTCTAAAACAGAAAATAGAATACTTTTTGTACTTTCTGCTCAACTGTGAATCCTGCTACCTTGCAGTTTAGTTGGCCCATTTTCCTAAATATCTCATGTTCATAGTGATCACTCGTCATATTTTCTTCCACACATATAGAATAAAGAAGAGAAGAATTTAAACTGCAGATGCTTGTCCCCATTGTTTTACAACACCTTGTGGAAAGACTGGAAAGCTTCTCAAAAAGGCATGTGAAGTCTGTACAATCTCTCCCTCCCTCCCATCTTCTCTCACCTTACATGTTATGTATATGTGTGTGTATCTGTACCTAAACACTCAAGCGTATTGAGTAACACTCACCAAAAAGTCAATGTTCAGGTAATATAAGCTAGTTCTTAAATACCATAAATAAGTCTGTTTTAAATAAATGAAGCCCATTAGTTGTAATGGCCCTAATGTTTTACACTATCTGAAGTACTGTCCACCCTTTAAGCAGTGAATTCATTTATATAGAAATGAGAAATAGGATTTTTTCATGGAATTTGAGAATGACATAAGAACGTGCAATTTTTTGAATAAATATTTCAGAGTGTGTTTTTATTTATTAAAGAAAAAAAAGACATGCTCTTTCTAACAACTTTTACTTTTATAAAACTTTTTACTTTTTAATTACTTGTGCTTTACCTTTTCCTCACTAATTTTTAGGAGAAAAAAACCCCTGTTAGACAAAGGGATTCTCAGAGAACGTAAATGGAAAGAAGGGAAAAGAAAAACTCACATCAATCTTTTGGAAAAATATTGTTTCAAAATTTAATTTCAAAAATTAATCCTCTTTCAGAAAAAGTGGAAGTTCTCACTTTTGTATCATGAAAACTGTTCTTCCTTCTTCAACCAAGAGTATTTAACATGTTCACAAAAATCAGTACTGGAACCCTGTGCTGGCAAGAAGCTGTGAGGATATCCTTTTTCATCAGTTTTAATGCTGTATTACACTGAGCACTTTTACTTTTAAAAGTATCTAAAAAATATGCTCAAATCTAAGCTTCTGGTTTCAATTATAGCAATGAAGTGTTATTCATTGATATCATAGCAGTATTTACAGAAACGCAGAAGCAGTGACATGACGTCAGCGAACACTTCACTGCTAGAACTGAAATAAGTAACAGTGTTTTACATGCTTAAATTTAAGCATGTACTATAGTCATAAAGCCCAGTGCCTGGGGATCATCTCTTGTTCCCCTCTGCTTCGGTGCCTGTACAATGTAAACCTGTAGCCCTGCAGTGTGGTGTCGCCATCGCTAGTAATGGGCCATAAGCACTGTACTGAGATTGCAGGGCCTTAGCGCCAAGGTTTTCCAGTCCCGCTCTGTGTTAACTTTTCTCGACCTGCCTGCAGCTTCATTTTTCTTGGTTTAGCTGTGACAGTATTTTCTCTAAATTGACCAAGTGTCCATGGCTAGATCAGTTTACTTTTGTGTGATATAAGCACAGTTTTAAATAGATAGTAGTCCCAAGCAGTTACTCTGCACAGAACAAGATATTTACAACTAACACAAAGATGCAGTGTAGGGAAACACAGCCCTGTTACAACAGCAGAGTCCTTGAGAAGTGGAGCACAGGACTCTGTGCAGAGGTGCACAGGCACGGGATGGTCAGATATGGGACACAGTGTGGCCCTGGAGGCCCTGCAACTGTACACAGTCCCTTACAGAAATGCAGACCTGGACAAAATGTGTTAGGAGTGACAAAGACAACACCGAAATAGTATTTAACATATGTTTAAAGGCACCATATAGAGTAAATTCAGATGTGACATGGAACTGCAGACTAGTGAAGAAGCAGAAAAACATGAAATATAATCCAAAGTGAATCCTAGACCAAGGAAGAAGAAACGATCAACGTCAGCATCATACTCCTGCCAGCAAAGGACTCCAGATGATAAAGACTCCCTGTAACACACCTCCACTCTCAGCATCAGCATGAAACCTCCAGCCTCAGGACCCAGAGGAACAGTGGGAAGGGGTAGAAACTAAGAGGTGTGTATAACAATTTTAACTGCTTTTTTTTTCTTTCTTTTTTTCTGTAACAATTAGATCTAGACTAATAATTCTTGAATTATACTATTAAGATTTCAGTCACATTAACAATGAATTCTCAGATTTATATACATATTTTTTTATACATAATGTGTGTTTCCTCTTTGCATATAAATAAGTTTTTGAGCATAACAACAATGAAGTATTGGACTGTTCATAGGAAATTTTGGTATTACCAGAACAAAAATTAGTGCTTTCCTGGACTGAAGGCAGCACATTTTATGAGGCAGAATTTATCTTTAGAAGATAAATAACCTTAGGGCTATGTCAGCAAGCAACATTCCTATTGATCTGTTGTTTTGCTCCAGTGAAGATAACACTTAAAAGAAGGAACACTCTTTGACCAAATTTGCATCACAGACTTTTGCTGGAACAGTTTGTTTATCCAGAGAATATGATGGAGTATGATTAACTCTCAAATTAATTATGCTAGGGAAAAAAATACTGGTATAGGGTATGCAGGGACAACTTTTTAGCTTTTTTGACTTTTTAAAGATGGAATTCCCGCTAGGCCCTTTTCACGTAGAGAAACATCTGTATATTGGATCCTGAAGATGATTTGTCTTCTCCCTAGACCCTCCTGGGTGGCAGGTTTCTCTACTTATCCTGTCAAAATGTTCCTAACCATCAAACTTGTCTGTTCTGGTACCTGTCTTAGGTCCCTACATCCTCCTTAGAGTCTGCAAATCACCCTTTTGCTTTTCTAAATGTGAGAAATATGAGTACTTGTTAGGTCTTTGATGCATTAACAATATCATTCCTTTTTAGGTACTAGTTTCCATTTTCCACAGGTTTTTTTTTACTTTTTTGCAAGTTTTTTGTCTGCGTCTCATGCCTCATGTACTTATAGAATCACAGAATAGAATCGTAGAATCATCAATATTGGAAGGGACTTTTAACATCATCGAGTCCAAACGTACTTATTTCATCCCCACTTCATTGACTTATTTATTTTTTTCTGATCTTCAGGATGAAACCTTTTCCTACTCCATCTTTTTTGTTAGCCCTGCTTTTATTCTGTTTGGCAGGTGTCTACACTTCTGGAGTTGCCTGTCCAGATTCTGCTCTTTTCTGTTCCGTCACATCACTAAAAATTCTCCACATTCAGAAAGACTCACAATAAAGTGTTACTACAGACAAATCTGATGTGATTGTAACGTAAGCATT
The DNA here is from genome assembly GCA_017639485.1 of Pluvialis apricaria. Taxonomy (NCBI): domain Eukaryota; kingdom Metazoa; phylum Chordata; class Aves; order Charadriiformes; family Charadriidae; genus Pluvialis; species Pluvialis apricaria. Next base: position 109,031,341 of record CM030007.1, read on the forward strand.
TTCTTGACTCACAGATGATCAAGGCAGACCAAATTAATTAGCTTTTGGAAAACCTGTCCGTGAAACGATTAACTACATCAAACAATCAAAGGGAAAATAAAGGACATCATATCTTGTAGCTGTGTAATATATTAGATACATAATCTACTAAAGTCAATGGGATACTGCTTTTTCCTCACACCCCTTAATTTTCATAAACCTTACACTGGTCTAAATAAGAGGAATAAAGATCTTTTAGCAAACACGTGTTCACCTTGAAGGTGTTGTGAGGACACAGCTGGTCTTTATTGCTGTGAGTGTCCTTACCTGGGACCTGGACCCACAGCCGTGTCCATGGTCCCAGGAGCCCCATTAAAGCTCAAGACATACAGACCTGGCTTCTTGGAGGTCGGTTTCTAGTAGGTGGATCTCAAACTCAAGTTGTAACTATGTCCCCAGCCCCATCTCCAAATGCCCCTGGGTGGGTCCACCCTGGTCAGGCCCCAGCCCCGGTCTGGTTGTCTCCTCACACCGCCCAAGGCTGCCAAGGTACCCAACTGCCCCCACAGCTCTGCCCACCATGCTCAGTGGCTAGAGGGTGAGGGCAGAGACCTGCCTGTGCCTAGGTCACCCCTGCCCATGCTAGGGTAAGGCTTATCCCGCCATGCTCCCTGGCAGGTGTTTCTGGTCAGGCCATCTGTTAATAGGAAATGCCATGTTCTCTTTTTCTTCTGGTCCTGCCTGCTCAGTCACTCCTGTCTTTTTTCCTCTTCTTGTCTTTGATCAGATTAAATGGGCATGTGGGGGAAAACTGCACTCTTGAAAATGAATTCTGGTATTGCTCTCAAAATGCTTGGAGAGTATGTAGATTCCCAGCTGAAATCAAGATGGGGCATAGCTCATTTCTCTCTGCTGCTCACCTTGCAAATTAATATTTTATAAGGTATATTTTTAGTGAAGCAAAACTCCAGTTATGGTGGAGAACATAACACTGCGGTGGGTTTTTTAATAAAAAATGAAGGAAAGTTTAAGTTATATAACCCATATTTCTTCCTAACTTATTCCTAATACAAAACAGATTTTTTTAAACATGTGATATGAATTAAATGCTCATCTAATGTTTATAAATATTACTTCTGGAATATATCAATGTTTACTTTGGTTATAATTCTTGAAAAATCAAATTTTAGCTGGAGTGTGTTAATCTGTGCTCTCTTCAAGGACCTGTGACTACAAACTCTCAGCCTTTGGAAACCTGTTGCAAGATTTTCTGTACTGATTATGCTGTGCAACCTCTTCTCCATGGGTTTTAAAACCCAACAAGATTTTTTAAGATCCAGAAGAAGAGGAGAGAGGATCTTATTATACAAACCTGCATAAGAGCAAGTAAGCGTCTACTTATGTGTGATGAAACAAGGAGCCCCAGAGATAAAATATATGTTCATATAAACTTTGTAGTTTGAGTACTCCAAGAGTTCCTCAATTTAGGGCTTCTCTACTGGTGAGCTGTTAGGATTTTTTGTCTGCACAAAATGGAGTTTTTTCTTGGGTTTGGTGCGTAGTTTGTTAGAGTTTGTTTGTTAGGGGGAAGAGGGAGTCTAGATTTAGAAAACAGATATTGTTTTTAATCCATGTTAAAATGTTTCCAAATTACCTAAAATTTATCACTTCCAAAATTGTAGGTCTGGGCAACTCCAGAGAACCACTTTGTTCCTGAACATTTTCTTGCATTGTTGTACCATTGCAAAATTGTGAGAAGGCTAGAAATAACCTTCCTTTTCCACGAGGTATCAATCTCAGCTACAGAAAAAAAACTCCCAAAGAACAGATACTTTGGTCACTCAGTCTTAGTAAGACTATTGCATACTTTTTTTAATTTCCTTCACATCAATAGAAAGCTTAAAGGTCAGTGAGGAGCGATGTGTTATTCTAATTTTTATGCAAAACTTTGCATAACTTCTTTGAAGTTAAGAGTTGCTAAGATTAACTATGGCAGTAAAAGGTCCTGCTAATGATGAAAGATGCAAGGCAGTATCTTGTTACAAGGTTTCACCATTTCAGATTCATTTGATACTTAAATACTGAACAAACTAAACTAATTTGAAGATAATTGTGGACTGTGCTTTGGGTGTGGGCTTGGGAGATGGTAAACAGACCAGGACTTGGAGAACCTCTACATGGGCTGGCACTAGAGTTGGTAATTCTGCTGCTTGCTAGCCAGAATAACTGGGACTGCAAAACAGCACCTGCCATAAGAAGAAATGTGATCTAGTGCTAATTAAATGAATGAATGAAACATGCTATTCTAAGCTATCTAGCTATAAAATAAAAATAGCACAGCAGCATTCTCTTCCTTTCTCTTCTGTCACGCCATCGTATTATCAACACCTAATTACTTCCAGAGAGACTATAAAGTATTATCCCAAAAAGCTGACAGATAAATGCTCAAGTTTTATCTGTTATTTCTATTATAGCTGAATACATTTCCCTGCCATTAATAGGTTCTGTGAATTTGTCAACGAGTGTTCTCTTTATTGGTGATTCTAGCACTTTCGCTCACAAAGGACATCCTGCCATTTTCTCAAAGAATGGTGATTTGGACATTACTTTTTTTCTTATAGACTTACCGGGTAAAAATGGACTTTGAAGATCACATGGCATAAATTAAGAGGACTATAATTGTCCCTTGTTTTAAACAAATTTAGAAAGTAGCCAAAAACCAATTGCTCAATCGTACAAGATCTTTGAAAGGAGAAAAAACAACATTTGTTGTCTAGTTTCAGGTTTTTGCACATTCATATAAATGATACAAGAGCTCCATGGGCAAAAGTTAATTACAATTTCACTTAATGGTGCAGATAGTTCAAATGTCACTAAATAACCCCTTGAGAGAGCATCCTCTATCAAAAACCTGAATATTTTCCTGCCTTTTCCCAGATGTAGCTAACTAAAACAGTAATATATACACAAAACTAATCTAAATATATGAATTAAGTATTGCTAGTGATCACTTCTCACAATAATTTGAAAGCATAATTAACATCTGAAAGTGGAATAAAACCACAAATAGTCTGTTTTTATGTTACTCTCTGCTATGCCTATAAATTCCTTCCGAAATTATCTTGACAGTGTAAGACATTATGTCAGATATCGTGTAGGGGCAAAGCCAATGTAATAACAAAAACAAACCCAACAAAACCAGCAGTGTCAGACAGAATTTAAAGTTGTGAAGACTTTTGTTACTTATATGTAAACATAATTAATCATACATATTCTCGAACTAAAGCATTTGTTTAATTGCATTGCAGGTTGAAATATTACTCATGTAAAGTCCTTCTAGAAGAAAAAAAAAAGCACATTAATAAATTTATTATCTTTTTACATCTTGGTGGCCTACTTCTAATGATGGGACAAAGGCACGAGGGGGAGATTTAGAAATTAATGTAATCTACTTAGTGACCAGCAGCCCACACAACTCCTCAAAAGAGATGTAAGTATGAAGGAAGAGGAGACATAACATTAGGGTTTTGAGGAAGTTGAAAAGAAGGGTATTCAGCCTTTTAAAAGACAAAAAATATTGTGAGAAATAGGTAGTTCTGTTGGAGAAGAATGAGGATGCACGTAACAGGAATTTCTTATGAGCTGGAAGTGCCAGGTACTGTTTCATCTGCTGACGTTTTCAGAAACTGTGGGAGTGAGATTCTTTTCATTTAATGCTAGCCATCAAAACTAGACATCTGGTCTAAACTAGCCCTGGTGTGTCCTGTAGCCAGTGGAAAAAGAAAATAACTCCACATGAAACTTCATCTCAACTCATCTGCCAGAGAGAGGTGGGCTAAGTAATCTTCTGGAAGGCACCTGTCCACCTCCACCTTGGCTAAATAGAGTCTAAATGGGGTCCAAATGGGTAATCTGGCCTCAACGTCTCAAACTGAGATAGATGCCTAAGACTGTGCAAAAATGTAGTGTTCAACATATGCCAAAAAAAAAAAAAAAAAAACAAAAAACTACATTTAGTTTAAAACCCACTAATTCCCACCCAATAAAGCAAATACAAGTGAAAGAGTTTGGAGTCACAGAATCATTGACTTGTAAGACATCAGCAAGTCTGTTCCCCTGTCTTAGGGCATGATAACTTAGATGATAACCTTCTTGCCAGGGCCTTTTCTAGTTTGTTCTTGAAGTTTTCCATGGATGAACACCACTTTGCTTACTTCCATAGTAGAAATTTGTACATGGATGTCTTGTTTTTATAGATCTTCTCTTGCACCAGCCTTTTTAAGTCTTTGGAGATCTGTATCTTGTCCATTCTCAGTATTTATCTGTTTCAACTAAAGGATCCAAAGTAGGGCATACATAACTGATGTTTGATAATTTTCTCATTTCTGCAACATGTCTAGTTGAAGCATGGCACAGGTAGATGTATGACATATTTGTTTATTCACAACCTGTCCAATTGTTCCTCTCTTCAGCTTTGGACCATTTTGGTCATCTATTCATCACTAACTAAAGCAGATCATTCTCTTTTAGGACATCGAGATGTTCTTGATTCACCCTCAACTTGTGATTCAATGATATACTCTGACCCTTATACTGGGTAGCTGCTACCTACAAAGTTCCTATTTGCTACATGAATTTGGCTGAGTGGCAGCACCTTGCCCTTTCCTCTGTTGAAGAACATAATGCATTTTTCATATCATATATAATCAATTTTTCAAGATCGTTCTGAGTCCCAAGTTCCCTCCTCTGTATATGAGCAATCTCTTTCAAAGTGATGTAATTCATGAGTTGAATAAGCATATTTCATCATTCTGGTTGTTAATGAAAATATGGAAAACAACAAAAGTCTGATTCTGCTTGATAACCTTTCATTGTTAATAGCAAACCACTGAGAGTCATTCAGATTTCCAATGAGTTTTACAGTACATTATTTTCAGCGAGACCATGCTTCCTCATTTGCAGTGTCATATGTCAAAAGCCTTACTAGCATGAAAAAATGACATTTGCTGTTTCTTCTCAATCCACAAGTCTTATTACCATGTCAGAAAAGGAAATTAAATCAGTCTGACAGAGCTTTTTTCTTGACAAATCCATGTTAGCTGATTCATACATCTGAAAAGGCATTTTTTCCACTCGGTCATTCAGCTTCCAGTTTCTTAACTGATGATGTCATGACATCTCAGTCGTTTTCTAATTACTACAGAGCTTCTGGGACAGAGAAGATTGCTTATTTTTAGAAGTCAAATAAGATTTTCTTTTTAGCAGTTAGAAAAAGAATATGTAAGCAAACTTTTAGCTTACCTGTTAGTGATTTATTTGACTACTGTCTGCAATGCACAGATAGTTGAACTTTAAAATAACATATTTTGATTTTTTTACTATTTAAATTTTTTTACACTTAACATCTAGCATTATCTATAAACACAAAATATGTAATATGTGACTATAGTATGGGATAGTCTGACATGAATAATATCAGTAAAAATATTTATTCCCATGAATTTGAGTTCCAGGGCAAAGCCATACATTTTTCATAGGTGTTATAATTTCCCTCAAATCCCAAGCATGGAGTTAACAATCAATTATTAAAAACCAAAATAAACTCCAAAGCAAAATTCTAAATGATTACCCGTTCCAATACAGTAATCAATGGCTATCTACTTTCAACATGCATTTTTTAAAATGTTGTTAAAAAAGCTTAACATTTCATTGATAATTGGTTTTATTTATAAAATAATGATTGAACTTTCTTTATAAAATAAAAGTTAAAAGTAGTTTTTCCTTTGTTCATGTTGCACTGAATATCTGAATGTTATTATAGCTTTCTGCTTATGGGAGTGTGTAGCAGTTTAACCCCATCTGGCAACTAAGCCCCACACAGCCACTCACTCCCTCCCCCCAGTGGGATGGGGGAGAGAATCAGAAAGGTAAAAGTGTGAAAACTCACGGGTTGAGATAAAGACAGTTTTATAGGTTAAGCAAAAGCCGCACATACAAGCAAAGCAAAACAGGGAATCCATTCGCTCTTTCCCATCATCAGGCAGCTGTTCAACCATCATCTGGAAAGTAGAGCTCCATCATGTGTAATGTTTACTTGGATAGAGAAACACCATCACTCCAAAAGTCCTCCCCTTCCTTCTTCTTCCTCCAGCTTTTATTGCTGAACATGATGTCATGTGGTATGGGATATCCCTTTGGTCATCTGGGGCTAGTGGTCCCAGCTGTGTCCTCTCCCAACTTCTTGTGCACCCCCAGCCTGCTCATTGGTGGGGTAGTGTGAGAAGAAAAGGCCTTGACTCTGTGTGAGCACTGCTCAGCAATAATGAAAACATCTGTGTATTATCAACACTGTTTTCAACACAAATGTAAAACATAGCCCCAAACAAGCTACAATGAAAAAAATTAACTCTATCTTAGCCAAAACCAGCTCAGAGGGTCACTGTACCACATGCTATGTAATGATACAGCTCACATTAGGCAAACAATGTCTGATGGAAAAATAAATCCATAATGTTCAATAATCAGAGGGGAGGAAATGCCCTGAGAACAAGGCATCTGGTATTAATTTTACCTGTAGTTTGCAAGAAGTCATGCTGAAATATAAAGAGATTCAAGAACATACTACAAAATGAAATTATATGTTAAAGGGTTTTCTTCTTGTCCTTCATTGAACATTTGTGCTAGTAAACTTAAATGAAGTTTACTTGTGTATTCCAGGAATGTGAGAAAATTACCCTTAAACAGATGGCTTGGTCATTTGTGGGTAAGTTTAGATAAATCATTCAGGTGGACTCTGTTTTTGAATGTAAACCAGTTGATCAAGAGGGACTGAGAAAATATGAGATGTACTCTTATTGTGCCTATTAGCTGTCTAACATTTGGCAAGTGATTTTTTTTTGTGTGTTGTTTTCTTCATGCTGCCTCCAAACATCAGAAAGGAACATAAGAACAGTCCAAAATCCATCTGATATTGTGTTCTCCTGCTGACAGTGGTCAAAAGCAGATGCCTAGGGAAGAGTATAAAAACAGGGCAAGCATATGGCGACACTTCCCCAAACACTCCTTTAACTGCCAATAATTTAGGGCTCAAATGCTCTTTTACTTCTCTCTGCCCAAAGATATCGCAAAGCATAGTTCTTGCTTCATAGCCACTTTCAGAAATCCTGATGAAGTCAAATGAACAGCCTTAGTTTTTGTGCTTGTATATCCTTCTTGTCATTACCCTTATATGAATAATGTATAATTTAATTAATTTGTTTCACAACTGCTTTCTAACCCCACTTATTAGCATGCTGTAATCTCATTTATTAGAAGTGCCCAAGATGGATTTTGGATTTACAGATTTATCTTCTCTCTTCCACTCTGAAAACTACCTGAAAGGCTCTATTCCAGAATTTCCAGCTACCGATAAAATTGCAAATTTGAAATGCCAGGCTGGCAATAAATTGTAGTGAATCACGTTTCTTACAGATTGCAGCTTACTTCAGTAGGAATTTGGACTGGTGCTCACACAGTGCCTGATATCCCTATTGCAGATAAAATCTTTTTTTTTTTCTTACAAGACTGTAGCTTTAATCATTCCAGTCAGCCAATTTGTATTCTTTAACCATTGGGGCTTTATTACCAAATGTGTTTTGAGCAATGTGGCTCTTCAGGCATAACCAAACAGATTTATAAAAAGCTAGAAAGTTAAGATAAATTTCAGAGCACATTATGAAAGTACCTTTGAGAATATTTTGACAAACAAAATTATGGGCTAAATATGACATCACTGTTCAGTCACCATTATTAAAGTTTTTACAGTATGATAGGACATCGGCTGCCCTGTACTTTTCCACAACCATTTTCTTTTTTCCTTGTCAATTTTGAGGCCCCTTTATGTAGCAAAGTGCTTCATTGGAGTTACAATAAGTGTTCACAGCTGATGTTCTTCTGAGAAGAAAGAAGTCGAGAGCATGAAAAACCTCCTATAGTTTCACAAAAATTTATGATACAGAATTTTGTTTTTCAAAACATCTTTGTTGGCCTTGTTATTGACAATTTATGTTCACATCCAACCTCACATGCACATAGGAAGATTTTGTTTTATTAAAATCTACAATATGACTTCAAATTTTTTGAAACAACAACAAATTATAGCATGTATTTTTAATTGCGATATGTTTGGGGTGTGACGCGACAAAAGTAATCAGTTGGTATGATTAAGGGAAATAAATTCTGGTGAAGGAATCAGTTATATAACACTTTCAAAAGTCAGCTTTAAGATTATAGTGGCTAGAATGTGACGACAGAGTATAATTACAGTATATATACTCAAATTTGATTTCCATCTAAGTCATTAATAAAGCCTTTAGAATTTGTTTCTTGATTACATTCTCTTCTATTTACCACTACCTATGATGAAGAAGGCAAAGGCGAGGACTGGGAAAATGAAGAACTGCCCACTGCAGGTGAAGACCAAGTATGAGACCACCTCAGGAACATGAAGGTGCACAAGTCCATGGGACCTGATGAGATACATCCGTGGGTCCTGAGGGAACTCATGGATGAAGTTGCTAAGACACTAGCCATCATATTTGAGAAGTTGTGGCAGTCTGCTGAGGTTCCTGCTGACTGGAAAAGGGGAAACATAACCCCTATTTTCAAAAAGGGAAATAAGGAAGACCCGGGGAACTACAGGCCAGTCAATCTCACCTCTGTGCCTGGCAAGATCATGGAGCAGATCCTCCTGGAAACTCTGCTGAGGCACACAGAAAACAAGGAGGTGATTGGTAGCAGCCAACATGGCTTCACCAAGGGCACGTCATGCCTGACAAATTTGGTGGCCTTCTACGAAGGGGTTACAGCGGCAGTGGACAAGGGTGGACTGGGTGGATAGAGAACTGGCTGGATGGTCTCACTCAAAGGATTATGGTCAACAACTCAATGTCCAAATGGAGACCACTGACGAGTGGCGTTCCTCAGGGGTCAGTACTGGGACTGGTGCTGTTCAACATCTTTGTCAGTGACATGGACAGTGGGATCGAGTGCACCCTCAAAAGTTTACCAATGACACCAAGCTGTTTGGCGAGGCAGACATGCTAGATGGAAGGATGCCATCCAGAGGGACCTGGACAGGCTGGAGAGGTGGGCCCAAGCCAACCTCATGAAGTTCAACAAGGCCAAGTGCAAGGTCCTACATCTGGGTCGGGGCAATCCCAAGCACAAATACCGGCTCGGCAGGGAATGGCTGGAGAGCAGCCCTGTGGAGAAGGACCTGGAGGTGCTGATTGACGAGAAGCTCAACATGAGCCAGCAATGTGCGATCACAGCCCAGAAGGCCAACCGTATCCTGGGCTGCATCAAAAGAAGTGTGGCCAGCAGGTCAAGGGAGGTGATTCTGCCCCTCTACTCTGCTCTCGTGAGACCCCACCTGGAGTACCGCATGCAGCTCTGGAGCCCCCAACATAAGAAGGACATGGACCTATTGGAGCAAGTCCAGAGGAGGGCCACCAGGATGATCCAAGGGCTGGAGCACCTCTCCTATGAGGAGAGGCTGAGAGAGTTGGGGCTGTTCAGCCTGGAGAAGAGAAGGCTCTGGGGAGACCTTATAGTGGCCTTCCAGTACCTAAAGGGGGCCTACAGGAAAGATGGGGAGGGACTTTTTACAAGAGCATGTAGTGACAGGATGAGGGGGAATGGCTTCAAACTGGAAGAGGGGAGACTTAAAATAGATATTAGGAAGAAATTTTTCACTAGGAGGATGGTGAGGTACTGGAACAGGTTGCCCAGAGAAGTTGTGGAGGTCCCATTCCCGGAAGTGTTCCAGGCCAGGTTGGATGGGGCCTTAGGCAACCTGGTCTAGTGGGAGGTGTCCCTGCCTATGGCAGGGGGGCTGGAACTCGATGATCTTCAAGGCCGCTTCTAACCTAAACCATTCTATGATTCTGTGATTCTTTTTATAATTCAATTTGATGGCAGCTTTAGGCCTTTCAGACATGGATACATGACATCTGGGTGTCAGGTAAATGTCAATGAAATCAGTCTTCTATCTTTCCTATTAAAACTGTCTGATGTTGGCAGTTTGTAGGCCTAATATTCAGTCAATAAATAAAGACTCAAAAGCTATAAGCAGTGTTGTAAACATAAAGCATTCATGTAATGCAAAGCAGGAGGCTTGAATAAAAAATATAAAAATAAAAAATACGTTAGAATAATTAACTGAATTGCTTTTTGTTTTTTTTTTTGCTTTTCACATTCATTGGAAGATTTAAGATCCTTTTTTAAAGTATTTTTCTCTCTAACCTTGAGGACTGGAAATGTCAGTAACTGTTTTTTTGTGTAATCAAATGACTGGAACACCTAGGTACAAATTTAGAGTGGTAGAATGTGTGGAAAGCAAATGTTAACCATCCAAAAAATATTGAATTTATTAATTTTCTGCACACAGTCTCTTTCTTCTAAGCAAAAGACTTTGAGAATGGGCAACTGGTATTGGTGAATAAACAGATTGTAAAATTCATGTGTTACTTGCACAGTTTGGATTTATAAGAAGTAGAGTACTTTACATTTATGACCTGCTTGGGCAGAGCTGGAAAATGATTTAAGATTGGTGATTTTTTTCTGAGAAAATGAGTGCTGAAACTGATCTTGTCTTCCTCTTCTTCTCACTGACTTTAGAGTGATGCTCTTCCCTTAACTATTAATCTTCCAAATGAAACTTAAGTTTCTGAGTTTCTTTCCAGCTCCAAGCACAAAGCAGGCAGTTACTCATAGGAAAATGTGACATGAGGCCAGCAGGGCCCAGGGTCTAGGGAGGAAAATGCTCAGAGCATAGAGGAGATGAACATGACAGCCAGCCTTGGGAATGTGTGGCTTGCCATAAAATAAGTCTTATCAAGTTATTTGAATATTAGTATCAAATGGCAACCCAGACCTTTCTGACACTTAGGCTAATTTGCATATGGGTTTGTGCTTAATCCTTTGATGTATACAGAAGGTGGAAGCAGTAAGAGAGTATATAGAAGGTGGAAGCATGGAGAGATAACCTGGAAGGAATACAGAGACAGTGCCTGAGCATGCGGAGAGGGGATTAGGAAAGACAAAGCCCAACTGGAATTGAATCTAACAAAGGATATCAAAACCAAAAAGAATGGCTTCTATAAGTACATAGGTGACAAAAGGAAGACTTGGGAAAGTGTGGGCCCTGCTGAATGAGGCAGGGGACCTGGTTACACAAAACATGGTAAAGGCTGAGGTACTGAATGCCTTCTTCACATCAGTCTTTACTAGCAAGACCGATCTTCAGGAATACCAGGCTCCGGAGACCAGGAAGATAGTCTGGAGCAAGGAAGACGTAACCTTGGTGGGAGAGTATCAGGTCAGGGAATGCTTAAGCAAACTGGCCCCTTGTCCAAGGGGCCTCATAAGATGAGTACTGAGAGAGCTAGTTGATGTTGTTGTGAGACTGTTCTTGATAATCTTTGAATGATAACGGTGACTGGGAGAGGTGCCCAAAGACTGGACGAAAGCAAATGTCACTCCTGTCTTCAAAAAGGGCAGAAAGGAGGGCTTGGGGAACTACAGATTGTTCAGCCTAACCTTGATACCTGGGAAAGTGGTAGAGCAACTAATCCTGGGAACCATTTCCAGGCAACTGAAAGACAAGATATCTATCAGGAGTAGTTAGCATGGATTCACCCAGGGGAAGTCATGCTTGACCAACCTGATAACCTTCTACAATAAAATGACTGGATTGGTAGGTGACGGGAGAGCGGCGGATATTGTCTACCTTGACGTTGGTAAGAATTTTACATTATCTCCCTTCAGATCCTCACAGAGCAGCTGTTGAAGTATGGGCTGGATGAGCAGACAGTGAGGTGGACTGAAAACCAGCTGAATGGTCAGACCCAGAGGGTGGTGATCAGTGGCATGAAGTCTAGTTGGAGGCCAGTAACCAATGGTGTAACCCAGGGGTCAATGCTAGGCCTGAACCTTTTAAACATATTCATTAACGATCTGGATGGTGGGGCAGAGTTTACCCTTAGCAACTTTGCTGATGACAGGGAACTGGGAAGAGTGACTGATACACCAGAAGGTCATGCTGCCACCCAGAGGGGCCTTGGCAGGCTGGACAAATGGGCTGACAGGAGGTCAGGTTGACATGAACTTCAACAGGGGGAATGTCAAAGTCCTGTACCGGGGAGGAACAACCACATGCACAAATATATCCTCGGGGCCACCCAGCCAGAAAGCAGCTTGGCAGAAAATGACTTGGGGGTCCTAGTGGCCACCAGGTTGAACACAAGTCAGCAAAGTGCTGTTGAGGCAAAGAAGGCTTATGGTAGCCTGGGCTGCATTAAGAAGTGTTGCCAGCGGGTGGAGGGAGGTGATCCTTCCCTTTGACTCAACACTGGTGAGACCACGCCTGGAGTACTGTGTCTAGTTCTAGCTTCCCCAGTACAAGAGAGATATGGAGCTTCTCAAGAAAGTCCAATAAAGGGCCACGAAGGTGACTAAGGGACTGGAACACCTCTCCTGTGAAACAAAGGCCGAGAAAGCTGTCAGACCTCAGGGGAGGATCTTATCAATGTGTTTAAGTACCTGAAGACATGGTTTAGAAGTAGCCCGGCTCCTTTCACTGGTGTCCAGTGACAAGAGGTAATGGGCACAAACTGAAGCAAGGAAGGTTCCACCTTAACATAAGGAAACACTTTTTTACTGTGAGGATGACTGAGCACTGGAGCAGATTGCTCAGAGAGGTTGTGGAATATCCTTGGAAATATTCAAAAGTTGTCTGGACATAGTCCTGGACAGCCTGCTCTGGGTGACCCTTCTAAAGCAGGAGGGTTGGACCAGAAGACTTCCAGAGGTCGCTTCAAACTTCAACCATTGTGTGATTCTGTGACTGAGCAAATCACAGAGTGAGAGAAAACAGCTCAACCCTTGAGTATTACGGATTTGCTCAAATACCCTTGAGTATTACGGATTACAAGCATAAAAGAGATTCATCTTTCCTTTCCTCATGAGAAAGGGGAATGGCACACTGAAGAAGTTGCTCAGCTAGTGTCTGAGTATGTCGTGTGTCTGCCTTCCATGTAGATGAAGAACTGTAAAGGTCATATCTGCAAACCTTGAGAAAGCAACTCTCTATCTTGTAATTTGATATTGACCACATGAACCATGGAGGTCTATTTACTTTCCAAACAACGAATTATATGGTCTAAAAAAAATGAGAATATAATTTTTTTTTTAATATTTTTTTTCATTCAGTTATGACTCCTACCTTCCTATCTTAGGGTAAAGAAGTCTTTCCACTGTGAAGAGTCTAGCTAACTGTGGAGTGACATGACAAAGATTTCAGGGAAAATTAAATCTTGAAAGTTAAATCTTGAAACAGCATACGAGCTTTAGTCATATAAAGTCAAGCACTGTTAGCACTGGATTTCTATGGAAACTAGTGCAAACATATTGTATTTACCTAGAAAATATTACTGAGAATATTCAGAGAAATTAGTGTAAACATTTTTTTTTCCAAGCCTAGACATTAGTGTTTCCCATAAAATAATGTAATATATAAAAGAAATCCTGGGTTTTTTCTTATAAATTTTTGTCATTATTGGCAAATAATCATTGATAATTCATATCAAGAACTATTATCTATTATACTGTAAACTAGGTTTAAATGATTTGGTATTTTGGGCCACAGTTGCACACCAAGGGTTGGATTTTCATTTTTTCCAATAACTCCTGTTCATGCCTGCAGCATTCCCATGGGGAAAACAACTGTCTGGTTGTAATTCTCCTGCTAGCAGCTAATCAAGGAATTAGAAGCCTAACTTGTGAATGTTGTTAGCCATGATCTCCATTCTCACTCTTAAATACAGAATTAATGTAGTACAAAAATCATGGTACTAAGACTTAAAATATTAGAAGTAGCTAACCTGCCATAGAACTGCTTTTATTTCATTAAACAAACAAACAAAAAAAGTCAAAAACCAAACCAACAAAGCAACAAAGCAAAGACATTTTGGGAAACACTGACAGTAAATATTTTGTACAAAAGCATACTGAGAGTGAATATTTTGTGTGACTTGATAGTGATAGTCCTGAACAATAATTCTTTTCATTCTTACAATGAAGTCAAGAAGTTACGATAAACAGATTTATCAGTGACTCAGTGAGAGAGCTGCAGTAGAAGCTGCTTCTCTTTAAACACTATCTTATGTTTATATCCTCCCAAAGCTGCAGTTTCCTGACTGACACTGAAAATATGGGCTTCAGCATGAACATCTGAATATGGAAACAAACTTTTTGTCTTCTATTTTGCATGTGTGTGAAGCCTAACTCCATGTAAGACAGACAGCATATCAGATATGAGAAACAGTGAACTTTGCATTACTCCCATCAGATTCTAATAATATTGTGAGATTCAATATTCTTAGAGCTAAATCCACACAAGACTCAATTTCTGCTCAACTATCAGCCTGTAGACTAAGGATACTTTATTGACACTGAAACAGGCACCCAGAATTCTGCTTTCATTATTGTCTCTGTAATTCTTAGCATCTCCTCACCTGAACTCTACCAGAACTGAGGAAGGATCAGGCTGGTATGCACGGCTAGAAGCTTATCCCACTTTAATCCAAATGATAGGAGGACTTGACTTCCATTTTTTGTAGGAGCATGATGTAACCCTCAATCAAAAGTGAGTTCCAAGTACAGTACTACAGAAGCAGTACACTATGCCTGGAATAATAACAAACAAGGGAAGGTCATTTCAACATCTGACCAGATGATTAAGGTACAGAGTCTCTTCTAGGACAGGAGAGACCTGATTCCAGCCCTTACTGCACTGACTGCTTAATAAAAATAGTACAAACAGCAGAGTAGCAGGATAAGACTTTCAGAATAGCCCCTTAATTGAATGTTTCTACAATGTAGGTGCAACGGCCTCTCCCGCATATTACAAACAACTCAGATTTTCATGACTATATAATGTCAAGCTGCAACCAGGAAGTCACTTCATGAAGAACTCTATTAAAAGTTGGAATTACTCACTTTGGAATTACTGGGAAATGTGCAGTGGAGGCAACAGTGGAGAACTACTGACTTCATAGTAAAGGCCAGCAAATAATCCATACTCTCTTCGATCATTTATTTAGTATTCTTCGTACCTAATACATTCTCTAAAATACCTTACCTAGCACCAATGCTTTGCATTTTCACTGGGCTTTTTTTGCATTCAGAGAAGGATTCAAAATATTTTCAGAGACTTTTCAATTCTCTTGAGCCAGCACTTATACATTGCAATGTTTATGCAAATCAGGAAGCAAGCAATCTTCTAGATAAATGACTTTACCCTCTTCTATTCCTTGTGCTATCTTAAGTGCTGCAGATACATTGCAGTGTTTGTATGTATGGATATTTGTATAAGCTGAGCTGAATGCCTGGAGGCTGCAAGGAGTAGTAATACAACCCAACTGGAAAAGTCAAATCAATGATTTTTCTCCTGTTGCATAAAGTTAAGCACATGCATAAGAGTTTGTAGGACTGAGACTCAATATAAAAAACATTATTGAAGTGCAAATTATGAACATTGGCTTCATGTGAAGCACTTTCATAGAAAAGGTAGTTTAAATTTTGTATCTTTCCTTAGCATTGTAAAAAAAAATAAATGTGTTTCTCAACAAAGTTTGCTGTATAATTTATCAGTCAGGACAATAGATGAGGTCTGAAAGAGATGATTGACATTTGAACTCACTACACTATTCAGATGGAACTCACAGTATTATGTATAACACTTTATGGGGTTTAATTACTGTCTCAGTGTATTCACGAAATAAGAATGTATTTTATGTCCTAAAGTCTGATATTCTTAGGGAGAAACACTACTTTTCATCACAATTGTGGGAAAACCATTACAACAATTTCATTTTATGACGTTCCAGACTTAAAGGAAAGAAAACAGATGAATCAGGTATTCCTAAATTCTAAGAAGGGTACTATGAGCTGTATTCATACTATTAAAAAGTGGGATACACAAAGGCCACTTCAATAGATGATTCCACCCCACTTTCCTGTTTCCAGCCTTGTGTTCATGTTCAGCTTTATGCTTTCTCACCATTCTTCTGCAATACCCATTCCAATCATAATCAGTCGCAGTCATCTGTAATTACATTATCTCTTTCCTTGTTCATCACCAGGCTTTCACAGCATGCTGCTGTAGCACAGAAGAGTTCCTGTTGTCCTGATCTGTTGGTTATTCAGAGTGGCAACATGTCAGACATCCTGTGTCTCTCATATAAATAATATCTGATTTTTTCTGTAATTAAATATTTGGGGGACCAGGGATGAGGAAGAAAAGGTATACCTGGATTTTGCTACATATACAGAGATGATGTAACTGAGGAAGACCCCTGCACACACACACACACAAATGAAAAACACAGGCATACTTATATGTATATGTATTTACAAGGACAGTAACTTTATCTCTGACAATATTTCAAGGTGACTTTATCTCCAACAATTTTTCAATAACTAGCATCTTGAAAGAGGCTTTTTCTTCCCCTACTTCCATTACAGAACCTCAAATATTTTGTAAAATTTTAAACAAGTTTCTACCAACCTATATTTGAGAGTTTACACTCAACCTGTTTCATTCCACACAGCTGAATCTCTCTCTTCTGTATTAGATACAAAATGCCAGCCAGATTCAAAGGAAATTTAAACAGAATCATATTGACTTTATTTAGATTTCACATATGAGGAAAGATTTTCATTTTCAATTCCCATTGCAGGGCTATTTATTACAAAAGGTGTGGATTGAGTATTTATGGTGATGTTTATGCTATTTCTGGCTACATTGTAAAAAAGTAGTCCAGTATCAAGGGTAAGGTAGGTATTTCAGGAAGCTGCATGCAAAGAGTCGCTGCTTTGAGGAAACGAACAATCCTGAAGCTTTCTGAATTTTCTTAAACTTAGTCTAGTAATGCTCTTCAGATTCACACACACACACACTCCTTTTCATATCGTCTCATTTCTTAAGCAATAGCTTGTTAAAATTGGTAGAAGTAGCTAAGGTCAACTGTTAATGTTTGATAGCCTCAGGCTATTAGATTTTCTTTTAAATGACATTATTTATCTTTCTAAATTCTGTCTACAAACTGTAGTGATAATAATGCTAAGTGGTTAGACACCACAACAGCTTTGGCTTCATTAGCCATCATCCTCTGAGAAACTACTAACTGTTATACCAAGTATTGCTTTGGAGACGCAGAACCAAAGTCCAGTGACTTGTCCAAGGCCTGTGAGGTGGGAAGTCTCTCATATGAAATTCTATGTCAAATACCCTCATTCAAATTTATCTTTCTAGGTATCTCTTGCTAGCCCATATTATTTAGCAGATGAATTTATTTACAATAAAATGCAATTACTTGAACTATGTCATTCTTCAGCTGTTCTGATTCACATAGCTGTGAATCACAGAGCTGTAGATACACCTTATCTTCATCATTATTGTGCAAAACTCTTAATTAATATATCCACTTGCTATTATTTCCTATAGTGATAATGGATTCTGAATACAGCAGCACAGTATGAGAATCTGCAACCAAGCAGTACAATTTAAATGTCCTGCTAGCAAGAAAACAAAGCTTGTCGCTACTGTAGAGATGGCTTATATTTACAAGTCTTCCATTTGTGACACCTTATTTTGGAGAAAAATAACTACTTTGAAACACCTCTATATTAAGAAAATAGTTGAAGAAAAAGTGGTGACAGTTTGCGGTGCTGGTTTTGACAGAAAGCTAAGCAGGCTGAGGGTCAGTGAAACAAATGGAACTGAATTGGAGGCAAGGCTATAAAATTGTCCAGAAGGCCTATTCAGTGACTGTTCCTGACATGTTGCAGGAGGATCTACCCCAGAAGTGTTACTAAATCTTGCAATTTTGCTGCCTGTTCCATTATATTTTGAATCTTCTCAAAGACAACAGGGAGTTATGTTATTACATCAGAATATTTATTTCCTAGCCTTCATTCAGTTGAAGAAAAAATGAAAAATATGAAACCTATACCAAAATACCCATAAAGACACAAACAACAGCAGCAAAATCTCAAAGATATAAAACTTCTCCTTAGCTTAGATACACATCAACATATCTAAATTAGGTCATATTAGTACTTCTATGCTTGCATTTCAACATCACAATTCAAGTTTTGAGAAGAGCTCTGGAACTGATTCCCTAATCAGAAAAGGTAAAAATAGTAAAGTTTTTATTATAATACAGGGGTGATGTGTGTAGCCCTTTGCTGCCTGCCTTGCTGCTTGCACACAAAGATGAACATATACTGACTGTTGGTGCAAAAAGAGCTATGTCATTTGGAGGCATATAAATATATATGGATTTGATTCAGGTCTTCTGAGCGATTATAAGGAGTTTGATGCATGCTGGTTCTTCTCTCATAAAACAGGACAGTTCAAGTATCAGAGTTGATGGGAACGGACTGCAAAGATTTTTTAATCTAAGTGCACACCACAGATGGGTAGAAACTTTTTATTTTAGTAACTTTATTTGACAACAATATTGTTACAGAAAGAAAGGTAAAGATTAATTCAATAATCTGACTTTTTCCTCCCTTTAGGACTATGGATGTGTAGATACTTTTTAAAATATGTTATAGGGTTGGTTTTATATTTCATTCCTAATTATATATCTTCTACCTTAGTATTATAAATTCATTTCAGTACTAAGGAATTTGGAATCCCCTTTCTCTTATCCTGTTTTCACTATTTTGGATTTGTGACTTTGTCAGTGCAGTTCTCTCTCTTCGTTAATGAGCTTTAAAATGTATCAAGCCTGTGCAATTCTAAAGAGGCGTTTCTTTCGGCCTTTCAGTAAAACATATAACTACAAAAACTAACATATTACAAAAGTTTGACTGGAGCATATTCTTGTGATATTTGTGGCCCTCAGAGAAGTTTGCAGTCAAACCATTACTCTACATCAACGCATAGTTGGCAAACACACATTATTTACTCCCTATATTCTGATGAGTCCTTTGGGCACATCATGTTTTGTCAGTGACTACATTCAATGCGACTCAAGGTCTTAATATTTTATTGCTAAAAACAGGAGATGAAAAAGTACTCTAAAAAAACCCCACACAGCTGCTACTACTTCATTACAGGCTCTACATAAATCTCTCTTAGATCAAGGATCATTGACCTGATAAACTGCAATAGAGTTGATTGCACTTGCTTTTCATGTTGATGTCATGAAGGTGCATTAATTAAGTAAATGCACCAAAGCTGCATTTCTCTTTTGGAGGGTATGTGGTTAGTGTGGGCCTGACAAAATAAGACTATTCATATTATTGTTAGGATTAAAACCACCCAATTCAGGAGATGATTCCTTGAATGACACAGCTGAAGGTGTTCTGCTCACAAGAAAATATAGTCCTACTGGAGTTTGTGCATGCTGTAGAACTGGATGTCTTGCTCTGCGTTAACAGGATAGAAACAGGCCAACATTGAGCCAAATCATGAATGCAGGCATTGTTCTAAAGGCTAAATTCTAAATAACAGTACTTGTCGAAGGTAATGTAATACTTTTCTATGGAAACAAAAAAGATTTACTCTAAATCAAAACAAAATTGCAAGGCAAACCTAAAATAAGTGTTTAAAATGTAGTTGTTCAAATAAAATCCTGAATTCTTCATTTCTTTTCCATTAATTGATCATCCAATGATCTGTTAGAAAATGATATTTGGCATCATTTTCCCGAACAAGTATTTACATAGACTTTGTTGAAAACAATGAAAGTTAATTTGGTGTAGGAGGAGGAAACCTTGAATTTAGACAAAAAGCAGAATAGTGTTCACCTAGTAAAACATTAATGCACACTGTATTTAGCACAAGCAGATTGATTTGGTCTAAACTTCAAAAATGGGGCTGAAAGAACAAATAGTAAAAATATTGTTACTAATAAAAGAAAGATACCAAATAAGTGCAAGCTGTGATCAAGCCTGTGCTACTCTTCACTATCTACTTAAAGGATCTCAGTCCTTTAAATCTGAACACAATCTAACTAATCTAAAAATAATAACAACGCCTGTTACCAAAGCTACTTTTCCAGGAAAAGCAAAAGTCATACCAAGAATGTAGAGCAGTTATAGTTAGGAGCCTGGGCTGAAAACAGACTAGTTTGGCTTATTACACAAAAAATCATATATATAAAGTTTCAGTAAGTAATATTTTAGAGTAAATGTAACAATGGCATATTTAATTGTAATCTTTCTTATAAGATATAACATGGAAGTTTAATATCCGAATCTGATCATGGTCTCCATAAAGTGTGCCTCAGATGCAAAAAGGGACCGACATTTTGGTCAGATATAGATAGGGGAGATTCATGGTAATAAATAATAATTAAGAAGCTTAGACAGAGCACTGAGATATTTCCCATGATAATTCACAAAGGGCAACAATAACTTGGCTAAAACAGATAAAGAATGTAGGGCTTCAGAAAACAAGATATTAGGACAAGGGGTGAGTGTACCATTGAAGAAACAATTACAATAGATGCAGAGGCCAGTATGTGTAGCCTTATAAACATGAATCATATGGACTAAAAGAAAGCTGTGTTTTATTAAGTGTGAGAAGAGACTAAGCACCAGCAGCAATGTTTTGTCTCACATGGGTATTTTAAATAAAAAGAAAAATCTCACTTGGCCTGCTCAGTGAAAAGGGGATGCAATACAAGTGATTGGTATATGAAAACTGTACTCTTAATTAAAAGAAATAATTACAGTATTCATTATTTTAAGTGACTCAAGTATTGTGAGTGAAATCTGAAATGAATTGAGAAAGACAAATAGGAGAGAGTAATGGGGTCAAAGACTAATGAAGAATAACTGTTGAAAAAGGGCAACATTCATTAATTATACAGTTTCGAGCCTGGGAAGCTCTCAAGTACTTTCCTGATGGTGCCATGATGCCCAGACTCCTGTGCTGACTGTGCAGACAACAAGTGGCGTGTCCCACAGCAGTGTGCCCCAGAGCACGGAAACACCTTCATGTCTGCCATCTGTGTATCTTCCGTACAACAGGTCAAGATCTGTGTTTTAGGCTGTCACATGCTCTCCAGACCTTAAATGTGTTTTACCTGACATGGGCCTTGTGAAGCAGGAGGTGCTGTTGCCCCTTTCTACTGCCAAGGCAGCGGGACGCTGATGCTTATGGGACCTATTGGTATTAATGCTTTTAGCTTCATACTCAGAGTAACCATTTAGAGGCACTTGCCTTTCCTCATTTACTATGTAAGGATTTTACTTAAGTATTATATCTTTCTCCCAAATTAGACACTTCTTACGGTCTTAAATAAAGTGTGTCACCAGTCTTATAAATTAAATAGATTTTTCTATGTTCTACCTGTCCCATGAACATGTTCCAGTGCTTTCTGTGCCATCATTTAGACTACTAATAGTGATATGCACTTTTACGCAGATTTCTACTACAGTGCATCTATTTACCTTTCTTTTGGAATGAAGCATATTATTTATTCAATATATTTCAATGTTGTCCATAGAAATTAAAAACATCTTTCAAAGAGAAAATTAAAGTAATAATTAAAGACAATTTCTCTTTGGGTTTCAAACTCTTTATGGCATAATAAATACCATTAAATTCTGTAAAATAAATATCAGGAAAGATTAGGGAAATGGGCAAGAGAAGATGCTGTTAAACAAAGGAAGGTCTCCACAACATAATTGTGTCCACTGAAGACAGCAGAATTAAATTTTTCACATTTAAAGATATATATCTAAGGGGTCATTCATACATGTTTAATTGTTGTATTTGTTTCTCTTAAGAATAGTATGTTCAGATATCTGTCTGTTCCTTTCTGACAAGTTAAGGTATGTGACAGCTTATAAACTCAGAAAGTTGGTGGCATTATTTATCAACATTTACTAGTTCTTTTTTAATATTTTTGGAACTATAATTCAAGTTGCTCAAATATTTTACTTCAACAACAACTTTTCATTAGTTGGACCTGGTGGATCTTCATTTGTTGTTAACTTCTCTTTGCTTTTGTCTAATTAACTTGTTTTATTCTTTCAGCATTGAAGCAAGCTTGTTAAGTCCTTCATAATTGAAAAAAGAAAGCAACTTTTTCTTTTCTTTTTTTTTTTTTCTGTATTAAAAATTCGGCTGCTGTGAATATCTTGCTGCTTTCAAAAGGCTTCACTTGAAGCTATGAAAGAAAACTCTTCAGGCTTGAAAGACTAACAGTCACAGCTATTGTGCCTTGGTCTGTCAAAGCAATATCTCAATGGCGCAAAAACTTCCATCTGCATCAGAAATCCATTAGTCAGTGAACTTTAATGGCAGAACGAGCATAATGGGTGGATGAACTTCTGTACTGATTTGCCTGTTTTCTTTACTTCCTATTATATAAATGATGGTTAAAATTATTGACAAAGCATGAATGTGCACTTTAAAGAGTATATCCTCTAAAATTTTGGACCAAATCAAATGTTTTGCTACATTGTTAATGGTAACTGTGATTAAAAGACATTTGAAAAAAAATTAGAAAGAGTTCCTCTTCTCCCCCCTTTGCCCCCAAAGCACAATAATGACTCATGTTTCCCAGGAAGAGATAGAAGGGAGCACTTCTAGAAATTACATAAATTACAGGCTTGATTCTTGGGTGCTGAGTAATCTTGATTGTCTATGGGACCGGGAAGATTTTTCCTTTCAGGGCAGAATGACACGAACTGATTTGTCCTAAAACCTTCCTGTCTCCTTCCTGCCCTTAGCAGTCTTAGTAGTCTTAGGATGCCTCCTTCTCTTGAACTGCATAGGATGCAGGGAACGTGAAAGCATCTCCTGGAAAATATAATGGAAGAAAAAAGTAATGTGCTTAGCACGTGGAACCTTAAACTTAAGGTTCAACAAGGCCAAGTGTGAATTCCTGCATCTGGGTCAGGGAAACCCATGGTATCAGTACAGGCTGGGGGATGAAGGGATTGAGGGCAGTCCTAAGGAGATGGACTTGGGAGTGTTGGTGGATGAGAAGCTCAACATGGGCCGGCAATATGTGCTTACAGCCCAGAGAGCTAGCCGTATCCTGGGCTGCATCAAAAGAAGCGTGGCCAGCAGGTCGAGGGAGCTCATTCTACCCTTCTACTCCGTTCTCATGAGACCCCACCTGGAGTACTGCATCCAGCTCTGGAACCCCTAACATAAGAAGAACATCGACATGTTAGAGCGGGTTCAGAGGAGGGTCATGAAGATGATTAGAGGGATGGAACACCTTTGCTATGAAGACAGGCTGAGAGAGTTGGGGTTGTTCAGCCTGGAGAAGAGAATGCTCCAGGGAGACCTTATTGTGGCCTTTCAGTACTTAAAGGGGGCTTATGAGAAAGACGGGGACAAACCTTTTAGCAGGGCCTGTTGAGATGGGGCAAGGGGTAATGGTTTTAAACTAGAAGAGAGTAGATTTAGACTAGATGTAAGGAAGAATTTTTTTACAATGAGGGTGGTGAAACACTGGCACAGGTTGCCCAGAGAGGTGGTAGATGCGTCATCCCTGGAAATATTCAAGGTCAGGCTGGATGGGCCTTTGAGCAAGCTGATATAGTTGAAGATGTCCCTGCTAATTGCAGCAAGGGGGTGGACTAGGTGACCTTTAAAGGTTCCTTCCAACCCAAACTGTTCTATGATTCTATGGCTGTACATCAGGTATTGTTCATTGATAACGGAAAGTTTTGACATATGACATAAATATTAAACATCAAACGATGAGTGGACTTGAGGCAGAAGAATGGGCAAATAGACTTCCTCTTTGCTCTCCTCTTAAGACCTGGATTCTAGACACTGTCACAAAAAAAGAATAAAGAAAACCACAGGATTTTAGTTCTGCCCACAATGCTCTTTCTATTTTTTCTTTAAAAAAAACCCAAACCAAACTAATTGTCTCAATTAGTTTAAAGTAGTTTTATTCTTGAAAATCTTTAAATTAATTGTTTCAGCTTTTTTGTTTTCATACTAGTATCAAATTATATTCAAAATTGCTAAGTGTATATGACATTCACCATTGCTGCTGAATGTATCTATCTTTGTACTGAAAAAAAGGTTTTGCTCCTCAGTCCCTCTCACCTAGGGGTTCTTAGGGTGTTTACAGGTGCAATGACAAATTTCAAGGCCTACGCTTTAATAAATGCCATGTTAATACACCAAGTTTTGAAAGACATTGCACAAAACCTTATCCACCGGAAAAGCCACAGCAAGAATCTTATTGCCTTAAAAGCAGCCAAGATTTTGTCCTCAGTATCTGGTAGTGACACAATGACACAGATTCCACACATTGGTGGAATACTGTTGAATCAACTCTGTACCGATACCTGTTGAGCTGCATGGGACAAATTTGGCAATCAACGATAATGTATCATGTCTGGGATTCTAGTCACAAACTAATTAAAGACAAATTTTTATCCCCATCTGGCTTGTAGAAATGTTTTTCATTACCTATTTTCTTGGCCAGTAATGTCAATATGATTTTATTTATGCAATATTCATGTGTGCCATGGGATATGTGTTCCAAGAGTTAGTTCCACTAATTTCATTGGCAAACAGAGAATATAGGGCTGAATGATGTGTTAGCGTTTTTAAATAAATGCAAGGGAGAAAAAGGATAGAGATAAAAGAGGTAAGTGACATCAACAGGATAAAGGCTGACTACAGTAAATCCTTACATGGTTATTATGCCTACCTCTGCTTCTACTAAGGAGAACAGAATCTTATTTTTATTTAACTTAGTAAGTGCATTATTATTCCACAGGCCTAGAGCCTCTTTTTGTTAGAATTTTTACCTTATTTGAAAAATACTTTTAGAAGCTTTCACTGTATTTGCATGGAATTTAGTAGATTGTTGTATACATATCACAAATTTAGATATGCCGTAGCTAGCTATTTTTAAGATAAATGGAAATGGTGTCTTTCAGTGGCTGCAGTACTGCTTCATGTCAGAAAAATCTAATGTAAAACTTGTCTGGATTTTAAAAGGAATTATAATTTTAGATTGTAGTAAAGATGCAATACACTCAGTGCATAATCTATCTGGTGAATTTTCTTTGACCTATTGCAAGTAAACAGTGGTTGATAAAAACTTTTGGTTTGTATCTACTAGAATTTGATATAATTTTTACAAACTTTACCTCAGATTTTTCTCTGCTGCCCACTGATCTGTCATTTCATCCTTGTTATTTGTAAAATGTGATAGATCACTTATGTCACATATAAATTTTTCTTCTTTCTTGATGGGGTTATTTAACTTTTAAAATAAGGATGAACCACTTTTCCTTTTTGCAAATTGTTAATGGAATTTTTTTTATGAATGACCAAAAATTAGCTATGGTATTGAAGTTTTCCTTTTTTTTAATGACCTTGCTTTGCTAGGTTTTTTGGGGTTGGTTTTGGTTTTGGTTTTGGGTTTTTTTTTGTTTATTTTTTATGTTTTATTATGTTTTCCATATATATTTCAGCATGTCAAATGGGATGTAAGTTTTAACTTTGCTTCAAGTGTTATATTACGGCTTTAGCATCACAAAGCAGATAGATAACTAATTTTAGAACTAAAGGAAGAACCACAATACTTTTTAGCATGCTCTGTGCAAAGCTTTTCATCAGTAATGATGAAGATGTTTCTTAACATTTCTTCCAGAAGTTATCCTGAAAATATTTGCCTTATTAGGAAATTGGGGAAAATGCCTTTACTGTGTATTTGTTTTAATTGCCTTGCCTATAAAAAGCAGTGAATTTTAAAACATTCCATTCTTATTTCTGTGTGTCTAAAGTTTGATGGTCAAAATATTTGAAGCATCCGTGTATTTTTATCAATCTCCCTAAGAACCATGCTTTGCCTATAAACAACAACACTTATATGCACATGCACCACTGATGCATCTTTACATATATTGATATACATAACAGAAAACTGTTAAGGTTACAAATAAAGCTATCCTTCAAAGTCTGAACTCTTATTGACATTTAAAAAATTATATTCTTGTTAAATATTCTAGAACAGCTATAGCCTAACTGATTCAGTCTATGGAAAACTTCACGTCACTTTTGGTCATTATTAAAAGTACATTCTGTACAGAAAATGAAGCATTCTTTCCTGTGTAATGAAAGGGCCAGATTCAGAGTTGTTGTGGATAATGTATATTTTGTATTTTGGTTGGGATGAACAAATATAATGTATAATTTGGTCATCAGCTTTTCATGTCAATGTTTTTGTGGTTTTTATCAGTTACACGGTTAGTACAGTAATTCCAGCTGCTTCAAAAATATAGTTATTATGTATTTTGCATAATTTAGCTGTTTGCATAACATGTAAATATATACTTCCTAAAAACATATACAGCAAGAGGTAAACCAGACTATATAGAAATGCCCCATGGCGTGATAGTCAACTGGATTTTATGCCATTTGCGATGCCAAGGCAAAACAAAGCAAGCTGTACTCTACCACTGCATCAACCTAATTCTAACTGACACACATTGTGTGCTTAAACATTTGAGTGCTGGAGCAGTGTTGAAATTATAGTTACATATGCAGGTCATTTTATTCAGGAGCTGTAACTAGAAGGACTGACATTTCATAGACACTAGAGTGAAGAGACCAAGTACTGATCCATAAAATCAGAGCAAATGAATTGAAATTGATGGACCCCAAAAGGTTCAGTGCTTCTGCCTTAGCTCTTTCCAATGACTTTTGGCTTAGAAAGTGCATTGACTTTAATACCTACTATAAGTATGACTGGATTTAAATTTTAATCATTCTATCCATTTCATAGTTTCATGCTGTCAAATTCTGTTAGACAATAGAGCTGATGATAAATCTAAACCATTCTTTTCTTACTTTCAGAGCTACCGTCAAAGTCAATGGTTACTTACAAGGAGAAGGGACAAGATTGAGGTGTACAAGGGTATCTTTTAGAGTACTTAAAAAACTGAAAACTTACCATGGGACACACTTGAAATGAAATATCTAACACTTAAATTAGTGACTCCCATTCCCTTATCTGAGTCTTCAAATTCTGACATCAGTAACATGTATATGCAGTAGATATCACTGTGTGTATGTATACACATATAAGTATGTACCTATACATATATGTGTATACATAACTTTTAACAAACAACAAATTTGAAAACTACTGTGCTCTGGGTCAAATTAGAGTTTGGACAGGATGGTGTGAAAAAGGTTCATTCAATCAAATTTCTTCAATCTAGTTAGCACTTAATAATACTGAAGTACAATTTTAAGTGAAACATTTAATTCAGGAAGTGCCAAAATCAAATGTCCTTTATTTTTTTCCAAGTGAAACAACCTCATGAAATATTTCATTGAATTTGAATGTAGCCTTCTGAACCTCACTCTGTGTTTTTCATGGAAAATGAGCTTTCCAAAATGTGTACAAATCTCTACTCTAAACCTCTAAGGTTAAGAAATCACAAGAGGGCAATATAATACATCACAGCCTCTCATATGTTGGATAGAATTTCTCTTCACATGTACATTACTGGAAACGAAATTATATCAATGAGGCATAAATAGTGTGATGAATGCTTCTTTTAGACTAACCAGGTAAAAACAAAACCACATGGTGCACAATTTTTTTTACCCTTTTTTCATTTGAAACAGCTAAATGAGATACTGCAAAAATAATTTTCGCTAACACTATCTGGTCTGTCCTCTGAGACTCAGAGGAAAAATCCAGGAATCCGGATTTAGTGCCTCCGTATGCATAAAGTACCTGAAATAAGTGAGAAGTCAGAGATTAGGTGAGTTTCTAATGGTTAACAGAGTACAAAATTTTCTACAGTTCAGTCATATAAATGAATGAATAATATGTGCCAAATAATTTATTACTATTGTTTTCTCTTATCATAAAGCTTTTTTTGGTATCTTGAGAAAGTGTAAAGTTTTTCAGCATTAACCTTAATTTTATATAATAGAAACTGATACACACTGTGTAAGCAATTTTAATATCTGGATTTTACCATTATTCTGTGCCACCACCCCACGCTTGTTTTCTGTGTTTTTCAGCCAGCAACTGTGATTCCAAGAAACACTCCCCAACCTGTCTTGAAACCGAAAAATTTACTTACTCCCTCCCCTGTTCAAATAAAGTTACAGTTTGAACGGTTTCTTATGAATTTACAGTCTGAAAAAATGTGACACTACATGATTTATTTTTAAAAAATTTGTAACATTTACCATGCTGTTAACTGATTAACTCAGTCAAAGTGGAAATTACACCTTATTTCAGCTGGTTATTCTTTACCTATTTGTTTGTATTACAGTTTAATACAAGATTGCAGGTGAAATACAGAGCCTACACTCAATTTGAAAGTGAAAGGAAAGATTTTGCTGCTAGCTATGTAAGAACTTCACACACATTTTTCCCATCCTTAGCTGAAACTAGAAAGTAAATCTTCAGAGGATCAGTGAATAATAGAATAGCCCAGGTTGGAAAGGGACCTCGAAAGATTATTTGGTCCAACATTTTATGGGAAAGCAAGCGTAGACAAGATTGCCCAGCACCCTGTCCAATCACATCTTGAAAGCCACCAGTAATGGGGACTCTACCATGTTCCTGGGGAGGTTGTTCCAGTGAATGATTGATCTCACTGTAAGAAATTTCTTTGTTACGTTGAGATGAAACCTCTCCTGGTGCAACTTGTACCTATTGCCCCTTGTCTTCTCTATGTGGTCCCTGTGAAGAGAGAGCCTTTATCCTCTTTGAAGCCACCCTTTAGGTACTGGAATACAGTGATGAGGTCTCCCCAAGTCTTCTCTTCTCCACAGAGAAAAGACCTAACTCACCCCTTCAGTGTTTCCTCACAGGGTAAGTTCCCTAGCCCTTTGATTGTCTTCATGGACTTCCTTTGGACCCTCTCCAGTCCAAATTAAGTTATTACTGTTAGTTAAACTAGCCTTTCTCTAGCTAGACATTCTGAAATAAAGATTAAGGAATAAAAATGTGTCTGTCTGAGAAAAAAAAAATGTCTATTTTATTTTAATTTAACTTAAAATGGGGTACCTTATAAAACATTTTAATGAGATGGGAAAAAGATTTTCTAGTAAAATTGGAAAATTAGCAAACTAAATCCCTTAATAAAATATTTCTTCTCCTAAATTTACCATTTCCGTGTTAAAAAAAAAGTTTTATAAATTCGTTTTTAGAGCTGATTTATAATAATAAAAAAAAAGACTAAAACAGAACTGCCAATTCATATAAATGAATAGGGAAAAAAAAGAAATATTACTATTCCCTTTTACATTAAAAAAATAAATGCACTTAAAGATAAATTGATTGTGCAATGTCCCATGAGAAACCTGAGAAGCAAGAATTGAATCTGCATTTTAGTCTATGACCTTAACTGTAAAAATATGCAGTCTTGAAACTGTATAATTATTAATACAAATGACAAGTTAATTACAACTATACTCTCCTCACTACATTCATCCTTTTGTTTCTCCATTGAGAGGAAAAAAGCTAGTAGAATCTCTCTGAGAATGTCATTCACTTTTATGGACTGTTATTTCCTCTGTGCCTTTTAAATCTAATTGTTAAACAGCTCAGACTCTTTTGTTGAGAACCTCAAAAGCAGTTTGAATGACACTATCAAGGGCAGCAGCAGCAGTATAGCTGTTGGAGTCTATACTGTGCTGCTCACCCGTGACTGGAGACTAGACTGAGAAAACAAAATGTATTCTCTTTCAGATAAACTTGGCTTTGATTTTACAAGTCGTTTCTTTCTTCTCCTTTCAGATACAGAAAACATAATTAAGCAATGACAGTTAATTGCTACACATGGTTTTGCTTTTAGCTGAGTTGGTTTAACAGAGCGCTGTGTATTACTTTGGGTAGAATGACCACAATGTTGGGAGCAAGAGATAGCCAGTCTTACATTGTGTCCACAGAACACATTTCAGAGCACCATGAGCAATAAGAAGTGACAAGAACAAGTACATATTCCTGTAACTTCCATGATGGCTGCATCCAGTTGTTCTTTCTCTAGTGTATATGGTGTTCTGTACATATTACAGACTGGTTAAGCACGCTCAGAACCAAGGGGAGCATTTGATGACATTGCTGTACTGTGCAGAGATGGCTCAATACAATGCATTCCAAAAGACTAAGCATATTAAATGGCTAAATTTCTCAAAGTCAAGATTCAATGAGCACTCACTGCCTTATGGCTTCTGGTTTCTTCAACTACATATTTATTCCCCTTCTGGCAGGATTGCCATCTTGGAGGAAAGGTGCTATGGATGTATGATGTGCCTTGGTGATGCTGGAATCTATCATCTAGTTTTCAAACGCAATAGTTCTTTCTTAACGTGAGGAGAAAAGGTGTGTCTTCTGGAGTGCTTCTGAACCAAAGAAATTCCAAAAGGAAATCCTGTGGAAGAAATTGGTGTTTTAAATATTAGTTTTAGGAAGAACTTGCAAGGAGAACACAGTCAGAACTGAAAGATGTTGCACTGAAGCAAACGGAGTCAGAAAGTCTACTGCTGAGGACAGAGAGGAATATAGACAAAAGTATTTTAGGGGATTTTCTGAAGTTCAGAGAAGACTTCGATTATTTCAAGTTAACCTCTATAGAAAATGAAAGTGGTTTATGCATACTGCATGAAACATTAGGCATGAAATCTTATCTGTTTGTCTTCAGTCATGCTTTGACTCTTGGTCTTTGCCTCACACTCATATACAGAATTTTTACAGTCATTACTAGTACTTCTTCTATTATGGTCAATGTTTTGATTACATTGCTTATTATTTTAGTGGCAGTACTAGCTATATCACATGGGAAAAACCTTGCAGAAAATGATTGCTGGAAAGAAACTTTCCTCAGTAAGGAAACTTATTTAAGTCAGCCTCTGTGTCTATGGCTTTATGTATAAAATATTATACTCACAACCTAAGCAGTCTTGCACTTTTGATGTTTTTCAAAAGCCAATTACATTTATGTCCTTAACTTCTTAAATAATCTCACAGGGTTTTAGGAAGATTCATCTTTGTATCTTTAAAGAAAAACTAAACCATATAAAGTGCTCCATTTTGCAGTTGTTATTCAGGCAATGGTTACTCGATTATCAGAACAAATACTAAAGGACGAACAAAATAATACAGAAGAAAAAACCCAGAAAGTGAACAGTAATGTAGCTGTTGTTGCTGTTGTTATTCACGTCTATTTATAATGAAGATTGATAGAATTTTACAGATTTCCTTTGCATTTCATGAGAAAATCAACTGTCTGTTTTCCCATTTTTTATAGATGTACCTTTGTTCTAGATTAAGAATCTGCTCTGTAAATTATTTTTCATTTGTTTCTGAGGTTCTTGTAAAAGCACGCAGAAAATTTGCCATAAAGAAAAGTGGATTTACCAGCCTTTGAAAATCTCTACTCTTTCTCACTCTGTTTTAAACAGGATTGGGCTACCCATTTAAACCTTTCAGTGAGATATAACAGGAAATCATAACAAATAGAACACTTTATTTCTTTAGCATTTTGGATTCATCAGAGAAAAACATTGAAACACATTATTACAGCTACAAATATATTGGGACTGGCAAAGCGTTTACCCAAACTAGCACACAATGTATACGAGTTTTAACATGCCGCTTAGTGTAGTCATTCTTATATCAATATCAGATTGCATTGTTCTATTAATATAAATTTCCCATTCCAGACATATGAAATCTACTTTTATAAACTGACCAGCTTATGTGATTTACAACTATAATTACATGAGCTTAAATAGTTTAAACACATTTTCAATCAAATTTAATTCCTATGCCAAAATCTCATCCAGCAACTGGGGGCAGAGGGGTTGGTTTATGGCTTTGTTTAGTTGTTTAGAAGCTAGTTTTTGTTTCTTCATTTTAAGGGCAATGGTAGGTTTGTAGTAATTCTAATTTATTTCACTGCATTATTGACCAGAGGTTAATATAATTCTGGTTTTACGCCGCTTTTTTTAGTATTTATAAAAATGACACAACATGTATGTAACATCTTATTACATCAGACACTACATACTTAGCTCAGCTTACTGATGTAGAGAAAACACTGAAATAGAGACTCCTGTCTGCTAAGATAACTAATCATAATTAAAAATGTTGCTTTAATTAATGAAAAGCTATATGGCCACTTTTCTTTTCTCCAGATGTCTTTGAAGCATTTTTTTTTTCTGGTTTTTGTTGTTTTTTTTTTTTAATTTTTAGCATCTGATATCATCTATCAGGAAATAATGTATGTTATCAGCTTGAGATCACATTCTAAAATAAACCTTTAGAGACTCACACTCCTTTACATTTCCTCTCCATTTTAATTTGTAATGTAAATGTTCTGATCAGAACAAGCCAACAACTCCGGAGAAAAAAAATAGCTTAACATTTGTCTCACAGCCTGGTAAAAATAATGTTTTTAAAAGATGGAGTCTGACTCTTTGAAAATATTTTAGAGTTACCAAACCTTTGAATGGCACATTTAACTGAAGTCTTATTGTTTCTAATTTGTTTGACTATAGGATCTACCTATGAAAGCATTTAAATTACATTCACTTAGAGGAAGACAGACAGAAGTACCTAAAATTTGTTTCCTTGAAGTCATTAAATAGTATTAGAAGAAGTATTCCACTTTGTCATGAAAAAAAAGTGACTTTTAAACTTTTCTGGCATGATGTTTCTTGCCTAATTTTTGATTTAAAATATTTCTATAAATACAGTAGCAACAAAAGGGCTAAGGAGAATCTTTTATTGGATGCAGGGGGAAACACAATGACAAAAGATAAGGAAAGGGATGAGGTACTTCATGCCTTCTTTGCCTCAGTCTTTAATAGTAAGCCCAGTTGTTGTCCAGCTACCTGGCCCGCTGAGCTGGAAGACAGGGACAGGGAGCCCCCATAATCCAAAGGGAAACGGTTAGCGATCTGCTATACCACTTTCACACACACAAGTCTATGGGGCCAGATAGGATCCACCCAAGGGTACTGACGGAGCTGTCAGAAGTGCTCACCAAGGCACTTTCCACCATTTATCAGCAGTCCGGGTTAACCAGAGAGGTCCCAGTTAAATAGAATTTAGCACGTGTGATGCTTATCCACAAGAAGGGCTGGAAGGAGGATCCAGGGAACTACAGGGATGCCAGTCTGGCCTCAGTGACGGGGAAGGTTATGGGGCAGATCATTTTGAGTGCCATCATGTGGCACATACAGGACAACCAGATGATCAGGCACAGTCATCATGACTTTACGAAAGGCAGGCCCTACTTGACTAACCTGATCTCCTTCTATGACAAAGTGACCCACTTAATGCATGAGGGAAAGGCTGTGGATGTTGTTTACCTGGACTTTAATAAAACCTTTGACACTGGATCCCACAGCATTCTCCTAGAGAAACTGGCTGCTCATGGCTTGAACAGGGGTACTCTTCACTGGGTAAAAAACTGGCTGGAGGGCCGGGCCCAAAGATTGGTGGTGAATGGAGTTAAATCCCATTGGTGGCCAGTCACAAGTGGTATTACCCAGGTCTCACTAAGGGGATCAGTTTTATTTAATATCTTTATCAACGACCTGCACAAGGGGATCGACTGCACCCTCAGTAAGTTTGCAGATGACTCCAAGTTGGGTGGTAGTGTTGACCTGCTTGAGGATAGGGTGGCTCTACAGAGGGATCTGGACAGGCTGGATCAATGGACTGAAGCCAACTGTATAAGGTTCAACAAGTCCAAGTGCCGGGTACTGCCCTTGGGTCACAACAATGCCACAGGCTTGGGGAAGAGTGGCTCGAAAGCTGCCCAGGAGGATAGAACCTGGGGGTATTGGTCAACAGCCAGCTGAATAGGAGTCGGCAGTGTGCCCAGGTGGCCAAGAAGGCCAGCACCATCCTGGGTGGTATCAGGAATAGTGTGGTGGACTAAGGAAGTGATTGTCCCCCTGTACTTGTCACTGGTGAGGCCACACCTCGAGTACTGTGTCCAGTTTTGGGCCCCTCACTACAAGAAAGACATAGAGGTGCTGGAGCATGTCCAGAGAAGGGCAACAAAGCTGGTGAGGGGTCTGGAGAACAAGTCTTATCAGGAGTGACTGAGGGAACTGGGGTTGTTTAGCCTGGAGAAAAGGAGGCTGAGGGGAGACCTTACTGCTCTCTACAATGACCTGAAAGGAGGTTGTAGCGAGGTGGGGGTTGGTCTCTTTTCCCAAGTAGCAAGTGATAGGATGAGAGAAAAAGTCTTCAAGTTGTGCCAGGAGAGGTTTAGGATGGATATTAGGACAAATTTCTTCACTGAAAGGGTTGTCAAGCACTGGAACAGGCTGCCCAGGGAAGTGGTGGTGTTGCCATTCCTGGAGGTATTTAAAAGATGTGTGGACGTGGTGCTTAGGGATACGGTTTAGTGGTGGTTGTGGCAGTTTATGGTTGGACTTGATGATCTTAAAGATCTTTTCCAACCTAAATGATTCTACAATTCTGCTTATTGGCAGTCAGTTTGAACCCAATTAATGTAACTGTACTAGATAATATAGTAGAGTATAATATAAAAGGGTATTTCTGCTGTTTCATTTGGTTTAACACATAGTTTTCGCCATAAAGGATTATGTTTTCAGAGAAATAGACTGAAAAAATAGTGTTAAAGGGAGGGATTTAGGGAAAAAAAAAATTTTCTACATATGGAAAATATGTAGATTTTATAATTTTTTTTGAGAGATATGGAAAATATCTGCAAAAAATAAAGGCACTGTAGAGTGGAAATCTCCTTAGAAAATATGATTTCTTATTTCTGCTGTTTGCAGAATGAACAATGTGTTTTTCTCATGTTTCTCCAGACATTGCATAGTTCTGCTTCTGCACATGCCTGTACATGCCTTCACTTTGACATTTACTAGCTTTGATTTCTTAGCTTGCTTAAGCCTACATAGGAGCCAGATTTTCCTTAATAAACATGAACTCATCTGAACAATTTGACCTAAGAACACAGATAATACACAGGGTACAGATTTAATGTTTCACAAAATGCATTTTGTTGCTGGTTTCATGAGACAAGCAGAAACAGAAGTTTCGCGTATCCTTTCACAGAACCAACTCATGATCCTGAAACTCAGCCACAAGAAACTGAGCTGCATGCCCATCATCTTGCAGTAGAACAATAAAACCACATGGTTTTCTTATGTTACAATGTATTACAATCACCAGTAATTTGTTCTGCATCGAAGGATAAAGAATGCCCTTTTAATGATGAGATGTGACTACTGATGGAAATCAGATGAAAAATGTGTAAGTGTGACTTTGTAGGCAAGCAGTGAGTGTTGGGCCAGATTCTCATCCTGTCTTGCTGGATTGTTACTGCTGACAGTACAATGTAAAATGCACCAACAGTTTTTAGAGCAAAAGCCTGGTCTAAGGACTGGTGTCTCCCACATGATTGTCCACTCTGCTTCCAAAGAGAATGTGTTAATATTAGGCTTTTGTGACAAAACTGAATACTGTAACTACATTTTTTTTCCTTTCCTTTTCATTATCCTCCTTATGCCACATTTTATAATGAAAGGCATTTTAAGTTTTATAAGTAACTTTTAAAGGATGAATATTAGAAGCCAACGAACCAATCAAACAGCCAAACACAGGGATTGGGCTACAGTACCTGAAGACAATACCCTCAGACAGGAGCATAGCTGAAGGCACATTTTGATCCTTAGGCAGCCCTCTACTCAGTGTCTGGTCATGTAGAATCCCAGCCTAGGAATCTAAATTTTGAATGTGTTGTAAATGTTTTTTGAGCTTCTGTATTCACCTCAAATCCTCTTTTGGGTGGGGTGTCAGCCCCTGGCAGCTGAGGTACAGTTACCTTGGGGTGTATGTACACACACCTGCCAAAATCATTCCATTTATGGAGTTCCTACTGAAGGAAATAACTTTTAACTGCTCTATCTTAAATAGAGCATAAATGGTGCAAAAGGACGTGTTCAATGGCCTCTATAGTACAAGGGCAGATTTTTATGGATTCAGACATAGTTTGTTCTGTGATGAGATTGTATACACACTATGAGAGAAAATGGTTTAATCAGAATTTTATTTAATTTAAGTGAATTTATTAAATTATCTCTAAAATTGATTATCTTAATATTTTTTTTAAGATACTGCAGGTAGTGTATTTTGTACTGTTTTTCATTGCTGTTCTATTTCCATTATGCTTTCCACATTATACATTTTTCACCTTACCTTCAGAGTTAGTGTCCTTATTAGAACAAATTTGAACGTTTACCTCACAAGACACAGCTTTGTCCTTTTGTTCGTTATTAATGATCATTGTTACTTCCAGTGAGTAATGTCCAACAATTGTATTTCTGCAATTCAAACATCTCATTTGAATATTTTATGAATATTAATAATAATAATTTAAGCTACTCACCATTGTCCTTAGGGACTAGACAAATCTAATGCAATAATAATTCTTAATTTGAAGTAAATTTTGTTCAGGTATGAAATTTGTTCCAATTAAAAATTTCATATGGACCAGCAGAACACTCTTGCTAAGTATTGGCAAGTAATAAATCTATAAGTCACATTTCTTAAAAGTCTGATAACTGTGTCTTCCAGGGATGGGAAACTTTAGTAGTGCAAAGGGAACACGAATTAAAGACCATGCAGATACAATATATCAACGAATTTAAAATCACCTTTGTTTTGAAAAAACCTTGAAATGTGACAGTGAAAACCAGAAGGAACTGAAATTGATAAGACAGAAATGATATAGAAATATTCTATCTATTCAAGAATACAAAATAGCTGCTTTCAGCCTTTTATCTAAGATAATTTCTACATGAGGCAAATTTAAGGAAAGATTTACAGTCAGACAATAATTTCTTCAGTGAAGACCTATCTGCTTTATGTGACATTCCTGTCACTATATTGTATCAAAGTTATGTGAAATAACAACACCTTAGTCTTTTCTCCCGTCTATTAAAATACATGTCAGTTTGAAATTAAGCAAGAATTTTGTTCACTCTTGAGTAGTTCACCATCTGAGCTAAATCAGTTCAGCATATTGGCCAGCTATTTAAAACCACTAATATAATGAAGGTCTTCAAGAAATCTGAGAATCATTGTGACCATATCGAAGAGTAAAAATAGAAAATTTGAATAGCCCAAAAGGAAAAACAGGAAAAGTAAGGGGAAATAAATATATACGTAGACTAAGGTCCACAAAACAGGTAATATTGCCATTTTTGAGCCTGGCACTTAGGGAAAAAGAATAGGATGTGGGATCTTACATGAAGAAACCAAACATTAAGAATAGTCTGAAAGAAAAAGTCATTAACTAGGAATTTACTCTTCAATGCCCTTTTTGAGTTAGAAATAAGTAGGAATAATTTCTGAGAGAAGTAACTTTCTCTCTAAAAATATCCTGAGAGAGAATAATGAGGAAATAAAATATAACCAAAGTTTCTAATTAAAGTAGTGTGTGTTTGTGGTTTCATTGGTTTGTTTGTTTGTTTGTTTGTTTAAAGATTGCATAAGAAACATTTAGGAACTTGAATTAGTAAGTAGAGGAGGAGAGAATGGGAGAAGGACACTCTGAGTCCAAAATGTTGACATTTCAAAATAACTCCCTTTGAGCCATGGACCCTTCCTCTCCTTTCTTTATCCCTTGACATACATCTGTGTGGGGGGAAACAAGGGAGCGGGGGAACAGAAAGAAGAAAGGGCAGAGAGAGGAGGGACAAAATAGAATCTTACAAATGCTTTCAAGTGATTGTAAGTAAGAAGAGGTTTCAAGACTTAGGGGAATATTGAGAAGTCGTGGCAGTCTGGTGAAGTTTCCATTGACTGGTAAAGGGAAACATAACCCTCATTTCTAAAAAGGGTAAAAAAGAAGACCTGGGGAACTAGTCTAGCCTCTGTGCCCGGGAAGATCATGAAGCAGATCATCCTGGAAACTCTGCTAAGGCACATAGAAAACAAGGAGGTGATTTGTGACAACCAACATAGCTTCACTTGGTGAAATTGGCTTTCACTTGGTCAAATTGTGCCCGACAAATTTGGTGGCCTTCTATGATGGCATTACAGCATTGGTAGATAAGGGGAGATCAACAGATGTCATCTACCTGGACTTGTGCAAAGCATTTGACACCATTCCTCATGACATCCTTGTCTCTAAATTGGAGAGACATGGATATGACTGATGGCCCGCTGGGATAAGGGTGTATAAGGAACTGGGATGGATAAGGAACTGGCTGGACAATTGCACTCAAAGAGTTGTGGTCAACAGCTCCATGTCCAAGTTGCGAGCAGTGACAAGTGGTGTTCCTCAGGGGTCAGTACTGGGACCAGTACCATTTAACATCTTTCTTGGCACCATGGATGTTGGGATGGAATGCACCCTCAGCAAGTTTGCCAACAAAACCAAGCTGTGTGTAGCAGTCAACATGCTGGAGGGGAGGGATGCCATCCAGAGGGACCTGGACAGGCTGGAGAGGTGGGCCCATGCCAACTTCATGAAGTTCAACAAGGCCAAGTGCAAGGTCCTACATCTGGGTCGGGGCAATCCCAAGCACAAATACAGGCTCAGCAGAGGATGGATTGAGAGCAGCCCTAAGGTCAAGGACGTGGGGGTGCTCAACATGAACCAGCAATAGACGATTGCAGTATAGAAGGCCAACTGTATCTTGGGCTGCATTAGAAGTGTGGCCAGCAGGTCAGGGGAGGTGATTCTGCCCCTCTACTCCACTCTTGTGAGATCCCACCCGGAGTACTGCATCCAGCTCTGGAGTCCCCAACATAAGAAGGACATGGACCTATTGGAGTGGGTCCAGAGAAGGGCCACGAAGATGATCAAAGGGCTGGAACATCTCTTTTATGAAGACAGACTGAGAGAGTTGGGGCTGTTCAGACTGGAGAAGAGAAGGTTTCGGGGAGACCTTATAGTGGCCTTCCAGTACCTAAAGGGGACCTACAGGAAAGATGGGGAGGGACTTTTTACAAGGGCGTGTAGTGACAGGACGAGGGGGAATGGCTTCAAACTGGAAGAGGGGAGACTTAAAATAGATATTAGGAAGAAATTTTTCACTAAGAGGGTGGTGAGACACTGGAACAGGTTGCCCAGAGAAGTTGTGGAGGCCCCATTCCCGGAAGTGTTCCAGGACAGGTTGGATGGGGCTTTGGGCAACCTGGTCTAGTGGGAGGTGTTCTTGCCAATGACAGGGGAGTTGGAACTAGGTGATCTTTAATGTTCCTTCTAACCTAAACCATTCTATGATTCTGTGAAAGAAAATAGTGGTGTCCAAAATCTGTTCAATAAGTTTCTTCACTGACTTTATGAAGTGAAATAATTCCTTCTGAGTTTTTTAATTGAATAAAATCCATATATATATGCTTTCATGTACTCTTCCTCCTTTAATATCATATAGTGATTTTAAAGTGAAAGTTCTGAATGTTTTAATTACCACATTCCTTATTTTCATGTCAGACAGTATATGTATCCATTCCCGTACATTTTATAGAATTCTTTATCTGTGTTAGACTTTTCTTCTCTGTGAGGCCTCTTGCTTTCAATTACTTACATTATGGTCTATTATTCATTAATGTGACTTCGTAATTGACTTTTATGTTCATCAAAGATGTTAGGCCAGCTGTCCAGCTGTACATTTTGTCCTCTACCTGAGTCCTTTTTCCACCCATACAGTGGAAATACAATGTCCCATGAGCAATTTCTGAAGCTCAAAAATGTGATTGGAACTGCAGCTGAATTCGTCAAGGGGATACTATAGTTGTACATGCTAATGTTTTATTTGGAAGGTGCCAGTCACTTTGAACCAGTATTATTCTTGGCCTTTTATGCATTTGAAGATTCAGATGGAACTTTTCACTTGTTTCTTTTCTTCTTTATGTGCACTGGGCTCTGTGGAATCAGCTGATAGAGACCTCTGAGATCAGCTTTTGTTGTGTGATAAAAACAATGCAAGAGTTGGAGCCATTGTCCAAATCTCCTCCAATTAACTGCAAGTTTACAATTCATCAAATTGTTCCATTTTAAATTTACCTGCTACATAATAAAAGCCATTTGGAAAACCCTTAAATTAAGAACTAATCTCAAATCAGCATATGATGCCTTTGTTTCCTGAAGACGCCCCTAGACTTGCAGAATTCAGGCCACAGTTACTTTTCTTTAGACATTGCACAACTCGTGTGGGCTTCTGCTTTCTTTTGACTTCTCACAAGAGTAGTCCTGTTAGCAAAATGAATGTGGTATGTGGTTAGGTTCTATAGTCACTATAGGACCTATTTATTTTTTGAATGATGCAGTAACATTAATAGAACTTTATTCAATTAGAGAGCTCTCCATGACAAGATGCCACTGCAGAACACACTTATCCCAACCAGACTAATTATTTACTCCTTTCTAGCAGTGTCTTCACATATTTTGGGGGGAAAAACGAGTCATAAACCAGCTTCTGTTTTCATGAAAAGGATGCAAGGTACTTAATTTGATCTTTGCATAGATATCCTTACAAACATAAAGAAATGTAACACAATATTTTATTGATGGCACACCTTTGTCTATTCTGTGAATTGCAAGAATATAGACTGACATAATACCATGCTGATCATTTAATTTTGTGAAGTAAGACAGCTCTGCCTAGTTGTATGCAGTCTGTTCATTTCATTTTTCTTGTTATACTGGGAGACAGAAGAAGTTTCTGAATGAAGATTTATGATGCTCTTGCTTCTCATGTATTGTCTTTATCCATTTTCACACCATCATAAAGTCACTGACAGTGACAAAACCTTTGGAATTTTTAGATTAAAAAATTTACAGCTTGTCAACTCAAAAAAATTATGTAAATCACTATTTTTGCATGACTTATTTTGAAAGCATTAAAACTTGGGGGATTCCCAGGTTCCTTTTTTTTTTTTCTTCTCCTGAACAAGAAGTTAATAGGAACACAAAACACTTCTGAAAATCCACGAGATATAGCCCTCATATCTCGACCTTTATATCTGCCTCAGCCTCTTACACATACATAGCTGCTGCCTCTACATTTTTACAAGAATGGCAGAAAATAAGCCTAGCCAATACAAATAGAATACTTACGGGGGGGGGGGGGGGGAATACAACTGCTAACAATGTTTATTTGCATATACTGGGAAAATTACATGCTTTTAGTCAGCTACTTGAAGTAATGACTTCTCACTGTTCAGAAGGGTTTTTACTAGATGAAACATCTGCTTTAACAGACATCAGTTTTACCAGAATGGTTTATAAAAAGATGGATTAAATGTGCTGTGAGTTAGGGTAGGGAGAGGAATTACCAGTTTATGAACATATTATAGTTTCAATGTTAATATCACTACACTGGTGTAAAGAGGTGACTGCCCAGCGAAAGGAGAAAATGCAACAGCAGAAGTCCAATAATGGGTGAGACGGTTGGGTGAAATGGATATACAGAGACAGTAGCAGAGCCCAGGCCTTGGTGGCTACAAGGACTACTCCAGAAAACTGGGGAGACCTTATAGCAGCCCTCCAGTACTTAAAGGGGGCCTACAGGAAAGATGGGGAGGGACTCTTTATCAGGGAGTATAGTGATAGGGCGAGGGGTAATGGCTTCAAACTGGAAGAGGGGATATTTAAAATAGATATTAGAAAGAAATTCTTTACTGTGAGGGTGGTGAGACACTGGAACAGGTTGCCCAGAGAAGTTGTAGAGGCCCTCTCCCTAGATGTGTTCCAGGCCAGGCTGGATGGGGCTTTGAGCAACTTGGTCTAGTGGAAGGTGTCCCTTGACATGGCAGGTGGGTTGGAAGTACATGATCTTTAAGGTCCCTTCCAACCTAAACCATTCTATGATTCTATGATTTCTATTTTCCCTGTGAAGCTTAAGGGGGGAGGATTTTTCTTTGTGAGGATTTTTCTTTGTTAAGATTTTTCTTCTTCCTTTTCTCTGATATTTTCTTTAGTGGTGTTAAATTGCACATAAAACCTCATCTTGAACTAAACATGTATGCTTGAAAAAAAAAAAAAGAGAAAAGACAGGCAACCCGTGAGTCTAAGGTTGCTTGTGAAGTCCAGCCTTCATTTGTGAAAACTGAACTTGGATTCCCATACTCAATGCCTAGAGCATTGAATCTGACACTGTCCCTAATGCGTCCAGAATTGAACTCAGCAAATAAACTTTTCTAATCTGAGTTGACCTAAAACAAAATTTACAATAACTTGGTGTTCAACCAGGAATTTTTAAGTGTTAAACCATTGCAAACTGCACCAAATATAACTCCATTTCATATTTTAACATTAGAGCTAAGTAAA
Source organism: Pluvialis apricaria (assembly GCA_017639485.1). Lineage (NCBI taxonomy): Eukaryota > Metazoa > Chordata > Aves > Charadriiformes > Charadriidae > Pluvialis > Pluvialis apricaria. Next base: position 109,073,680 of record CM030007.1, read on the forward strand.
TTTGACCTTTTTGTTTGTGATGAATTTCATATATTCTGCCAAAATATTTCTGTGTGGGTGAAAGTCTCCTGTCATCTGTACTGCTAGGTTTTTGTGGTCATTTTTGATAAAAAAGATGTCCCTTTACTGCTCTTGTAGATTTCTGTCTGTTTTACAGTGAAGTCTTGCTATTTAATTTTGAGGGGCCTCAGAAAGCCACTTAGAGAGATTGTTATGAACCAGTTCTCAGAAGATTTTGGTTCATTCGACCTCTTGATCTCTTGAGTCCAGCATCTCAGTCCCACAAAATTATTTCTAATCTTGCAGTGCTAGTATTTGCATTTTACCATCAATACTTCCTTTTCAGGACCTCTTAACCTTGTAAGACAAATTCCATAATTACTTTTTGTATTGAAAGTGAGCAGGCTAGACTCTTGCTTACATCTATGTCAGCTTCACACCAGTCTGATGAGACCTGAAGATGATCATAATGGAGAATAAGAACATCTGATGATAAGAACATCTCTGTAATGCAGTGATTGTGATGCTTAGGGAAGGAGGAGCAAAAAACATCCACAAGAACATTCTCCACATACACTAAATGCAGGTGGACTGTCCCACTTCCCTAAAGGAGCAGAGTTCTTTCAATGGTGCATTGCTACTGTTATCTGAGGTAGAGCAGCCTACCTGTGATTCATCAGGGCGAGTACCAGGTACCACGCAGGAGCACCCATAGCCATGCCACAGCAGTTCCTGCAGGTGAAGGTACTTTTTCTGTGGAATCCAGTTCCACACTCAGTGAATTAGTCTGACTTAAAATCAAGGTGTCAGCATAGATTTTTTTATGTAGGACCTGCTACTCCTTCCCCTCAAAGATCAGATACATTGTCTCTCTCATATGAAAGTGGCAGGCACTTGTGCAAGCTGAAAGAAACAACCTGATAATGTGAAAATTTTCATTTTAAATGTTTTAAGTTTTACTATTTTAGATAGATACCAAGATATTTTTGTATGTTACTCTGCTGTACACCGTGTTGCCACAATGATTTCTTTTAGTGCCCAGCTTATAACACATTTTTCTTTCCCTTCCCACTTAAATAAAGTAAAAGCTGGTGAACACTTGTTTTAACATAAATTGATAAAGTTGGACTCTGGACAGACACTGAGTGTTTTCACAATAATACCTCAGTGTTATGAATAGCTTCTGCATGCTACACAGAACATTTCTGAAGTGTACAGGTGCATAAACAAAACCAATAACTCTGCCATTTGATGGTATATATATGGAAGGTATGGTGATTCTCTAATCTTTTATGTTCTGATAAGAGTCTGGACCTTCCAGTGTCAGATATTGCACAAACATATAGTTTAGCATGAATTCCAGGAAATAAGTAAAGTTACCTTCATGACACTAACCTGTCTGACTGCAAGGGGTTAAATAGGATTGGTACAGAAGAAGCAAAAAGGAACTGAATCAGTGAGGAAAAAATGCTCAAGGGAACAAGGTTGGGGAGGAGAACTGCATGCCTCCCACGAGCCTGGCATGACGTCAAAACTCCTAAACTTTAAAGATGCTGGAGGAGATCGGACCACCCACAAAGTATCAGTGAAAGCTGTCAGGCACACAAAAAGGCATAGGGAGATAGAATGAACACGCTGACAGCATGCTGAGACAGTCTGTTTCCTCCAGAAGCAATAGAGGAGGTGAAGTAGGGCGGCCAAGAAAAACTCACAAAACCGTGCAAGGAAATACTGAAATGTAAAAGTGTAGATAAGGAGAAATATATATCAGGATTATTATTCCTTGCTCCCTCTGCTAGTTACCCTGGATAAAATAATATACATGCAATCATTTGTTCTTTAGCTTCTGTTTCTATGTCAGTACAAATCCATTAAAGGCTCCTGCAGAGAATTGCTTACAAATGGCAGATGCAGTGTAGCAGGTCACATTAGGTTTACAAAAAACAGACGTTCAGCCTTGAAGTACCACACAACGGAATGAACTGCATTATCCCAGTCTGAATCAGATGGCACAATTCCAGAATGTCAACAAAAATATCCCAATGAAAATAAATATAATAATGGGTGTCAACTGAATAAATGTCAGCTGAACCCTAGCTCAGTCCCCATTTCTCATTAGTATTTTTGTGTGGTATAAGATTTAGATGAGTTTTCAATAGGAAATCAGTCTATGATACCACAGTGCTCCCTCCGGTCCCAGCAAAAAGCCTTATAGTTCTCCACCACTCAGACCAAGTATTTGAACATGTAATGAAGTAGCACTTTAGAAATGTCTTGGCCATAATGGACTGAGTGGAAAATTCTTAAGTGTCTATGGGGTTTTTTTGTAAAAAAGTGAAATAAATAGTAATTTTGAAAGATTGCACATCTACCCATATGTTTGACAGTGCTGGGGAGTTTCACTTGTGCAGCATTCTGCATAAGTCAAGATCCCGAGAGCTGCTTAGGCTGGAAGGCTCTCAGGAGATATCCAAGTCCAACCATTTGCCCAAAGCAGGGCCAGCTCTTGCATCAAGGCAGGCTGCTCAAAACTTGAAAAGGTGGGCTTGCACAACATCTCTGGGCAGCCAGCTCAAATGCTTCACTGCACTAAGGGTGGAAAAAGTTTCCCTTATATCCAGATATATTCCCTTACATCCCTGGAGCTAAATCCAGCTGATGTCCAGTCACAAGTAGTGTCCCCCAGGGCTTGGTGCTGGGGCTGGTTCTCTTTAATATCTCTATCAATGATCTGGATGAGGGGATCGAATGCACCCTCAGTAAGTTCGCAGATGACACTAAACTAGGCGGGTGTGTTGATCTGCTTGAGGGGAGGTTGGCCCTGCAGAGGGATCTAGACAGACTGGACCGATGGGCTGAGGCCAATGGTATGAGGTTCAACAAAGACAAGTGCCGGGTCCTGCACTTGGGTCACAACAACCCCATGCAGTGCTACAGGATTGGGGCCGAGTGGCTCGAAAGCTGCCCAGCAGAAAGGGGCCTGGAGGTGTTGGTGGACAGCCGGCTGAATATGAACCAGCAGTGTGCCCAGGTGGCCAGGAGGGCCAACAGCATCCTGGCCTGTATCAGGAATAGTGTGGTGAGCCAGACTAAGGAAGTGATCACCCCCACTGGTGAGGCCTCACCTTGAGTACTGTGTTCAGTTTTGGGCTCCTCACTACAAGAAGGACACTGAGGTGCTGGAGCGTGTCCAGAGAAGGGCTACAAGGCTGGTGAGGGGTCTGGAGGGGTTGTTTAGCCTGGAGAAGAGGAGGCTGAGGGGAGACCTTATCACCCTCTACAACTACCTGAAAGGAGGTTGTAGAGAGGTGAGGGCTGACCTCTTCTCCCGGGTGACAAGTGATAGGACAAGAGGAAATGGGTTTAAGTTATGTCAGGGGAGGTTTAGACTGGATATTAGGAAACATTTTTTCACTGAAAGGGTTATTAAACATTGGAATAAGCTGCCCAGGGAGGTGGTGGATTCACCATCTCTGGAGGTGTTTAAAAAAAGGGTAGATGTGGTACTTAGGGACCTGGTTTAGAAGTGGGTTTTGTCAGGGTAGGTTAATGGTTGGACTTGATGATCTTAAAGGTCCCTTCCAACCTCAGCAATTCTATGATTCTATTCTATGATCCATTGTATTGTCAGAATGTCCACTGTTTCAATTTATGCCCATTTTCTTTTGCCCTTCCACTAGCTATCACTGTAAATGGTCTCTCTTGGTCTCCCTGGTACCCTCTTTGAAGGTACAGGCAGGCAGGCAGCTTTTGGACTTCCTAAAGTTCTCTCTTCTCTCGGCTTAACAAGGCCCTGGTCCCTCAGCCTCCCCTCACAGGACAAGTGCTCCAGCCCCAAGCATCTTGGTGGCCCTCCATTGAACTTGTTGCAGTTTACCAATGTCCTTCGTGTACTAGGAAGCTGGATGTGGAGCATGCAGTGTGCTGAGCAGGCAGGGATAATCCCTTTCCTCAATATACTGGCTGTTCATACAGCCCAGGATAAAGCTGGCTATCTTGGCTGGCTCATGCTTAGCTTACTGTTGGCCCAGACCGCCAGGGGCTTTTTAGGAAGGCCAGCTGCTTCCCAACTCATTAGTCCCCAGCCTGTGTTGCTAAAAAAGTATCATTATTCCTTCCCAGGTAGAGAATTTTTCGCTTGTCCTTGTTGGATTTCATGAAGTTCGCTCCTTCAGCCTGTGTAGGCCCAAGGGACATTGCGCTTTAGAAACATATATCCTTACAAACCACACCTGCATAATGAAATTGCAGTGCATATTTGAAGTCATCTTGCAAAAAAAAAATATTACCAAGAACCTGAAGTTTATTGGGAATCTTTCCGAGCTTGGTGTTTTTCCTGAAATTCACACTCAGAAATGCTTATGAGGCTTATGAAAATACAAAAAACTCTTTTATTTCAACCCGTTCTAAATCACTTTCTTTCACAGTAAAAAGTATATCTTAGAGACTGTGGGGTCAGAATTACTTTTCTAAAAGTCCTAATGATAGTTTTATTAGAGTTTATAATTTGGAGGAGAAATTAGGTCGGTCTATGATTTCTGAGTGTTTGAAAGTAATAACAGTGCAGGCTTTGGTTTAAACCAAAGCACACTGGTGTCAGTGGGCTTTGATTCAGACTCGCAGAGTGCACAGCCGGCAAAAGCAACATTTGAAACAGTCTCTCATCACCCTTGGGGAAGACAGAACTGTACAGAAGGCCAGAGGTGTGCCAAAAAGCACTGAGTCCTAAATCCAATCGTATCACCATTACTGTCTCTTTTAGACTTTATTAGTGATGTTTTAATAGATTTGCTTATGTTTTTGATGTTAAGCACTTTTGCACAGCTGAAGTGTGAACATATGGCCAGAAGAGGTTTACTCAGCAACGACGCTTTGTGCTCTTAGAATTTGACCCATTATCTCCAGTTGTTCTGTTTTTCCTTCAAAAATAAAATATCCAAATCAAAATTAGATTAACCTTCAAATGGGCATGATGATTACTTTCTTTTCTGTCCATTGTTTGGGTCTGATCCCTGCAAAAAAGTAATCGTGTGTGATACTTGCAGTTTATATATGTATTTGCTGTTTCCTAAACTGAACTAAAGTTTGTCTTATTAGAAGATACAAACCCCTGCAAACACAGACAAACTTTAAGCTTGTATTACTAATTACTATTAAAGTTATAGTATATCTATGAGAAGGAGAATAAAATCAGAAGGATCTGAATTGATAAGTCAAATGGTCCAATGCTGCAAAACCCACATTTTTGATTGTGCTGAGCATGTGTCTATGTCACTGTCTCTCTCAGTCTCTCTCTCCCCTTTTATGCACACACACACGCAGACACAGAGTTGTCTATAAAAGATGTCCCTTACATGACAAATACCAGCCACACTGTTTGGGAACCAATCCAGCAAACATTTGCTTAACATTTCCAGCAGAAGCAGCTCCAGTGATTTTACTACAACAACTTGTGGCAATAAAATACACGTGGGAGTATTTTCAAGGCTGTGTGTTACTGAAGCATTTGGAACCTTCAGCAAAGAAACGGAAATGGAAGCGGGTGAGAATGCGTTCCAGTATTCTCTGCTGCCACACGGTGGCACTGACATCTTTAAAGGGCTTTTCTTTAAAAAATTAATTTGTGGGGAAATATATATGTTAGGAGGGAGGAGAGAAAAGATTTAGTTAACATCTGTGATCATAGTACGTGGAAAGAGGCCAGAAATAAAACACTGGCCCTACTCTGCTCCGTTTATGGATCAGTACTGACTTAATACAATTACTCCCACACTATAGTAACATGAAATGAGATTCAGTGAGGCTCAGGTCACAGATTAATAGAATCAGACTGGTTTGGGTTGGAAAGGACCTTAAAGATCATCTAGTTCCAACCCCTCTGCCATGGGCAGGGATGTCTTCCACTAGACCAGGTTGCTCAAAGCCCCATCCAGCCTGGCCTGGAACACATCTAGGGAGAGGGCTTCAACAACTTCTCTGGACAACCTGTTCCAGTGTCTCACCACTCTCACAGTAAAGTATTTCTTCCTAATATCTATTTTAAATCCCCCTCTTCCAGTTTGAAGCCATTACCCCTCACCCTATCACTATATTCCCTGAAAAAGAGTCCCTCCCCACCTTTCCTGTAGGCACCCTTTAAGTACTGGAAGGCAGCTATAAGGTCTTCCCAGAGCCTTCTCTTCTCCAGGCTGAACAGCCCCAACTCTCTCAGCCTTTATTTCATATAAGATGTGATCATTTTCGTGGCCTTCCTCTGAACCCACTCTAACTAGCCCATATCTTTCTTGTGCTGAGGGACACAGAGCTGGACGCAGTACTACAGGTGGGGTCTCATGAGAGCAGAGCAGAGGGGTAAAATCATCTCCCTTGACCTTGCTGGCCACGCTTCTTCTGATGCAGCCCAGGATATGGTTGGCCTTCTGGGCTGTGAGTGCACATTGCCAGGTCATCTTGAGCTTCTCATCAATCAGCACCCCCAGGTCCTTCTCCTCAGGGCTACCCTAAATCCATTCTCTGCCCAGCCTGTACTTCTGCTTGGAATTCTCTGACACAGGTGTAGGACCTTGCATTTGGTCTTGTTGAACTTCATGAGGTTGGCATGGGTCCATCTCTCCAGCCTGTCCAGGTCCCTCTGGATGGTATCCCTTCCCTCCAGCATGTCAACTGCACCAAACAGCTTGGTGTCCTCTGCAAACTCAATCCTACTGTCCATGTCACTGACAAAGATGTTAAAAAGCACTGGTCCCAATACTGACCCCTGAGGAATGCCACTTGTCACAAGTCTCCACCTGGACATCGAGCGATTGACCTCAACCCTTTGAGTGTGACCATCCAGCCAATTCCTTATCCACCAAGTGATCCATCCATCAAATTCATGTCTCTCCAGTTTAGAGACAAGGGTGTCATGCAGGACAGTGTCAAACACTTTGCACAAGTCTAGGTAGATGATGTCGGTTGCTCTTCCCTTATCCACTAATGCTGTAATCCCATCATAGAAGATGAACAAATTTGTCAGGCATGATTTGCCTCTGGTGAAATCACGTTAGCTGTCACCTGTCATCTCCTTATTTTCCATGCGGCTTAGCAGAGTTTCCAGGAGGATCTGCTCCATGATCTTTGTCAACACCTTTGTTGCCAACATGGACAGTGGGATCGAGTGCACCCTCAGCAAGTTTGCTGATGATACCAAGCTGTGTGGCGAGATAGACACACTGGAGGGGAGGGATGCCATCCACAGGGACCTGGACAGGCTAGAGAGGTGGGCCCATGACAAACTCATGAGTTCAACAAGACCAAATGCAAGGTCCTACACCTGGGTTGGGGCAATCCCAAGCACAAATACAAATACAGGCTCGGCAGGGAATGGCTGGAGAGCAGCCCTGAGGAGAAGGACCTGGGGGTGTTGATTGGTGAGAAGCTCAACATGAGCCAGTAATGTGCGATCGCAGCCCAGAAGGCCAACCGTATCCTGGGCTGCATCAGAAGAAGTGTGGCTAGCAGGTTGAGGGAGGTGATTTTACCCCTCTGCTCTGCTCTCATGAGACCCCACCTAGAATATTGTGTCCAGCTCTGGAGCCCCCAACATAAGAAGGACATGGACCTGTTAGAATGGGTCCAGAGGAGGGTCATGAGGATGATCCGAGGGCTGGAGCACGTCTTCTATGAAATAAAGGCTGAGAGAGCTGGGGTTGTTCAGCCTGGAGAAGAGAAGGCTCTGGGGAGACCTTATAGTGGCCTTCCTAAAGGGGTCCTACAGGAGAGCTGGGGAAGGACTTTTTACTAGGGCATGTAGTGATAGGATGAGGTGGAAAGGCTTTAAACTGGAAGAGGGCAGGTTTAGATAAACATTAGGATGAACTTTTTCACTTTGAGGGTGGTAAGGCAGTGGAACAGGTTGACCAGAGAAGCTGCAGAGGCCCCGTCCCTGGAAGTGTTTAAAGCCAGGCTGGATGGGGCCTTGGGCAACCTGGTCTAGTGGGAGGTGTCCCTGCCTATGGCAAGGGAGTTGGAACTCCATGATCTTCAAGGTCCCTTCCAACCTAAACCATTCTAAGATTCTATATTTCTATGATCTTCCCAGGCACAGAGGTGAGACTGGCTGGCCTGTAGTTCCCCGGGTTTTCCTTTTACCTATTTTAAAAATGGGGGTTATGTTTCCTCTTTTGCAGTCAGTGAGAACTGCATCGGACTGCCACGACTTCTCAAATACGTGGAAGTGGCTTAGCAACTTCATCCGTGAGTTCCCTCAGGACGTCAAGGAGGTATCTACCTTTAACTGCATTATAATTTTATTCTTTGGACAATCCCAGAATTTGTCCTTGGTAAATCACTCTAACAGCAGATCTAACCTGCCTATAATGTAATTAGACCCTGGAAAGCTTTTTTGACCACAAACTTTATGTTCATTCAGAACCTTTTAAGAAGAAATATTTTGGAAATTGTTAAAGAAATTTATATCCTAACATATTCTCATTCTTTTGTTCTCAGTTGGTCTATCAATGTTAAAGCAAAAGTGGACATTTTGACCTTACAAACTTCATTGCCTTGTTCAGGAATACTCTTAATGTCCAGCTACTGACTGGATATTTTATGTAGTTCTCCAAATTTGCCCTCTAGATAGAATAAGGAGGTAGAAAGCAAACAATAATTTGTAGCTCTGTGCAGTTATTTCCCCTATTTAAATGTAATTCTACAAATGTATCTTGAACAAAATTAAATAAAACTACTAGATAACAGTAATGCGAATGTGGCTTAAAACAATAAATGAAATTACTTTGTTGCTTCTCGGTAATCTCATTTAACTGAAAGTTTTCAAATTATTTCAGTAGGGTATTGTACAGCACTTATCCACAGCTCCTGAAACAGTTCTGCTAGTTTAGTTGTTAATTCGATAACTTAATATGCTTTTAATTACATTGCAGTAAAGCACATTCACCTTGCCATGTTCCAAAGGTTATCTTAAAAAAAAGGAGAAAAGAAAAAGTCTTAATAATTCCAAAACAAGCCATGTGTAATTGATTTCTGATGGGATATCACTATACACAGAGCTTTATTACCAAAGCTAGGGGAAGATCTTAAAAAAGACATGAAATTTCACCTGGATATAACTTGTTTGCTCATATGTTTTTATATTCACTTTCAGAAAGTATACTGTAGACTAAGTTTTCAGGAAACAATATTTATGGTAGAACATATTTAAAATGAGTATTACAGAATGTGCACAGCAAGTGAATGTTAGATTAATGTATTCCAAATTTATACAGGGCAAACGATTCTATAAGTTAAAATATTGCAGTCCAGAAATTGAAATGTGTCCAATCAAAACTAGACAATATATCCTCATTGTCAAAATCAGGTATCTGTCAAAGGACTGTGAACGATTTACAGTCTAACGGCTTTCCGTAAATTAGTCCAGAAATAATCTAGTACAAAAATTAAAATTGATAAGACTCAAATTCTCACAGATGAAAAGAGAGACTAATCGGATTTCTTTAGAAAAGGCCAGAAACTTTTATCACAAAATTCTCCATTGCACTAAATTTCTGTCACTCACAGCAGTTATGAATACTTGGATTAAACTATGTGTTTTGAATTTATCCATTCATTTTTCTTCCACTGACTTCTCCACATATTTTAAACTTATTGGCGTGCTTAGGGTATATTTATACTCTGGGCAGCTGCTGGTATATGTCTTTCCAATCACAGACTGTAAGAAGTATCTGACTGAAAGCAAGACTTCTCTTTTGATTAGTACACTAATCTTAACCACAGGTTGAATAACCCATTTCAGCACAGATCTTGGACTCTCCTGTACCACTCTTACACATGTTTGTAGAATGGGGAAAGTAGCAGCATTTCCTTGCAAGAAACACTGTCAAAAAAATTTTATCCTTAATCTCGTGTGAGGAAGAAACTTCTGATTTCAATGTCCTGTTATAATCCCATTGGATTTTCAAATATACCAGAATGCCTGGGCTTTTTGTGAATAGGCATCTCTGCATTGCAAAATATATTAAATTAATAGTGATTTCATAGTAATTACTACTTTTTCTGTGGGCCTACTGGCTTCAGAAACATCTTACTGCTATTGTCAATTTTGATAAGCATGAATTTAGAAGCTACAGGAGAGGTAAAACTATAGTAATAAAGGTTAAAGTGATTTTAAATGCTAATCTTTACATTAACTTTTTTTTTCTTCCTGAGAAAAACTTTCCTAATTCATCATTAAATCTAGTGGGTCAATTTTTGCTGTAAGTATATAGTAAACATAAAATTGCAATGGTAGCAAATCTTATTTTTTACCTATTACATTACAACTAGGAAGCCTCCATATACAAAAATGCATATATACAAATATACACAAGCATAAATAAATGTTTTTATATCATACATATATGCACACACGTATATAAAAATGTTTGCATATGTCAATCTTATAAGTCTGAAATGCTGTGCTCCCTCTCAATCATGTTCATAATACATGGAAAATAGACATCTGCATTTGTAGAAAGTGCTTTTAATAAGCTATGCAAATTATAATAGAGATGTTTTTGCTGCAATTTATACAATTCTGCGGTAGAAAAATATATAGACACCATGGGAAAACCTGAGTTTCCATTTATCTTATTTTTTCTAATTGAAATAGTTCTGAAACAATGACTTTCTGGATAGTAGCTGGCAGTTAAGATAGCCTTCTCTCCCAGGAAATAGCAGTACTACTAATTAACATGTTTTCAAAAAGCAGACTGTTGACAGTTAGCTGCAAGAGCAGAAAAAGGTTGCTAGGTACCTGCAGTCACAAGACCTGAATTTCTTCTTTGAGAGAGAATATATTGCAAAGGTTTCAGCACTGGCAACTTTCCCTGCTAAGAAATTTATTCTTCAGTGACTGGAAAACATTAATTTAAATCTTTTTAATGAACTAATGGGTCATGTAAAACACCTTACACTTTAGCAAGATCATTTTTTAATCAAACATTGTAGGTTTAATTGGTTAATATTTGAGCTACGCTTTGTACATCAAAAACTGATCACTAGTGTTACCACACAAATGATACTAATCCCAGCTAAATGGATAGGGTTGAAATATTTATTGCAGTTTGCTCATTGTTTTCTCAATTGTGACACCTTCTGTTGGTGTATTTTCAGCCTGGCCTCTGCCCAAGGCAATGTCCTTTAAAGAATCCATATACAAATACATATTTCTATATTAGAGCATTGGAATTTTGTGTACATGTACGCATGGTACCAAAAGGTGGGATTCTTGTTATACCTTATCATCATAAAGACACCTAAAGAGCATATCAAGTTTGTAAAATAGGCTAAGATATTTTCAAGATTTGAAATATCATGGACATTAATATGAATGAGATGTAGGTTCATTTTCTTTGTCAAAGTTTCAACTTGAAATAGCAACCTATTCATGCATACCATATGCCCTTCAGGCATATTCATTTGCTTTCTTCAGGAACCTTTATGCAGGATAGTATGTCAGAAACTCCCTGCATTTTATAAAGGACTCTAGTTCAACAGTATTTATATAGCTTTTATAATATTATACATTGAGAGCAGTAGGATCTCAGCAGGTGAGACAAAATTTTGTAGTCCACTGACCAAAAAAGTACTATGTGGTTATATGCAGCCAGTGAAAATACTGATTTTCAGCAAAATCTGACTTAACATCAGAATGTGACAATAGTTTAGTTAAAACAAAAGTCTGGGTTTTGTGGGGTTTTTGTTTTTGTTTTATTTTTGTCTTGGAACTGAGAAGATTGAAGGTTTAGGAAAGAGGATATGAGAACAGGGCACAATTACAATATGTCCCTCCGTTATGCTCTTTCCAATTCTTGGATAATCTGCCGTAGTTCAGCACAAATTATGCTGGTGAGTAATTCACCCCAATAAGCATCATTCTGTGGTAATAACCAAAAAGCCTTTAATTAGTTTATTTTTATTAGACTAGAAACACAGCTTAATTGGCCACCATTGCATGTCTGTATCTCGTCATATTGTGAGGCTGGGAAGTCTAAGTAGAAGAAGTTAACTGACACCAGCATTGCACATGGAGAACAGAAGCAAGGTCTCCTGCTAGTTTAATATGTCCCCAGAGCAGGGCAATGTGTCCCTCAAGCAATTCCTCTTACTTCTAAAATGGTGTGCGTGTGAAGGAAATCACAGGTTTAAATTTACTCCAGTTTCTCACATTACGAGAGACATATTGAAACATTTACTGAATGGTCAGGGAGTCATTGTGTTACAGGGGATGAGACATTGAACAAGGAATCATGTAGTCTTGATACTAATTTCTAAAATGCAATAATTACGTTTACTTGCTTCATGATGGATGTTCTCCTCTGAGATGCTGAGCACCCTCCATCACCATGGGAGTAAATAAAATGCAGATGTGGCCCTCAATGTTAATTCATCCCCTTGTGTTTGCTGTAGGCACTATGCATGCTTTTTTCAGCTCTAACTAGACTAGAATAATAATTATCATCATCCTATTATCCCTATGCTATAAATTAAGAAAACCTTGCTTTACAGTGAAGAAGCTCTGCAGATTTCAGCATATAAAGAGGGAAATGAATTGGAAGAGACCAAAGATGCAGAACTCTTGTCAAACGTGTCTGAATTGATAGAAGTTGTGAACTACAGCTGCTAATCCAATGAACCAGATGGTATCAATTGTAAAACCAGGTGCAGGAAATAGGGTTGTTAGTCCTCCTGCAAATCAATTAGATCAGCATGAAAAATCCGTAAATGAACTTCCCACCAAACAAACAAATTGTACCAAAAACTGTCTCGGGTGCTCAGCTGAGACATGAATGATTGGTCCTTTTGCAAGTGGCAGCTGCCATTAAATCTCTTTATTTCTTTTATGAATAAGCCTACCAAAATTTAATTTTCAACTGTTAATGCATCATTGGAAGCTGCCTGATCCAACACCTTTCTTTTTACTGATCCATGCTAATTGGAAGTGTCAGAAAACATGAAGTATGTCACTGAACTAATACCAGTTACTGCTGCATGTGTTTCAGTAGGCCTTATTTTTCCCAATAGACAAGTAAGTTTTTATTTCACTTAGGAGAAAACTGTTCCCAAAATGATGCTTCTATAAAATATACAGTAATATTAGTTAATCAGCTTTTGGACGATGCTTTGTTACTTTCTAATGAAATCTGATTTGCTGTTTTCCCAAAATGGTACACAATACACAGCAGGTTTCATAAGAAACTATGGACATTGGTGGGCTGCTAGAGCTGGTATGAAGTTGTTTAGCAGAGATATCTGGGATGACTCCAGGGTCGTGGGAAGAAGGGAACGTATTAGTTAGATTAGAGCAATCTCCCAAATTATGGTGTATCCTAATTCTGACAGGAGGAAGTAGAAGATTTTTAAAACAAATGTGCAAAGATACCCATAAATAGCTTTCCCCGTGAGGGACTGTCTTCTGAAATATGCTCTGTAAAGGGTTTTCTAGTCAAATATGTAACAGAAATCTGGAAATACTTTATACAGATAATAGCTATATATGCATATTTTATACATGTGTATATATAGACATATATTTATGTTAGCTATATTAAAAATATTCTTTTCACTTATATTTTCATTAATTTTTTAGCTAAGAGAAGACACAGAAACAGACTCTCATTGCACTCTGGACTGGAATTAAAGTACATTTGAATGATTCATAATCAACCTAATTCTCTCTCTGTAAGCACTTCTAGAAGAGAAGAAGCAAACAAGAGAAAGAGAAATGCACTGAGTGGGGTTTCTCAACAGTTAAATCCTCTTATACAAAATGAACCACCACTGGGTTGGACTAAAAGAGAGTACTCCCATTAAACTTGCTCTCTTTAGCTAAAAATTAATTGGAAGCATTAAAATGGTGTAGCAATCAGGACAAACATATACAAAACTAGATGGTTCTATAGATTAAGTTATCCAAAGAGAAAAAAAGTCAGAAAAACTCAAGAGTACGAAGACAGAATATATACCGCAGAATATGTGTTGCATGATAATGAACGGGGGGAAAAATACCAAGAAAGCTGAACAGTCTAAGACAATTATGACAATTTGTTCCACTTACAAAAGTTGCATAGCCAGAATCCTGTTCTGTTTTTTAAAAGCTTCTGCGTGTCATACATCGCAGAACATAAAAGACTTCGACCAAATAAGCTTGAGCCAAACACTTATTATTTTTAAAATTTCATGCTGCTTAAAGCATTGATGAAGGATATGACTCTTAAATGCTCAGCATGTATGCTATCCCAAGAAACTAAGAATAATATGCTGTTCCAGGGAAATGCTGGATCAAATATCATTAGAAACAAATCAAAGCCCTAGAAAAAAAGAGACAAATCCAATCACTTAGATGTTTAGAGGCAAATATTCCACTGAATATGAGATGAGACAAATTTAACCTTTATATTTTCCATAGGTGTACTTGTACAGGAATTATAATACAGTAACAAGTATATAAAAAAAAAAGTATAGTGTAATTTTCAAGGATTTGTTTTACTGAGTATTTCAGTATACGTATAATAACTGCAGTGTAAACTGAACACAGCAAATATAACTAGATTTTAATATGAACACCATTGTCAAAGGAATAGTAACGTGATGAAATTCAATCAAACTTTTAACCTTCTGGCTAGAAGCATTTTTAGTTATTATATTAGATCCGATCACACACACACACATTTATTTTTCTATTGCAACAGTGCTACACGTGCATATGATCTTATCATGTTGCAATCCCACTGAAAAGAAAAACAAACTAATAAACTTATGAAATTATATTTCTGATATAGCGATGTTTATTGTGCCTGAAAATATTTAAAATTTTATGGCAATTTCAATCAAGCCTCTGAAAGTCTCTTGTGGTTTACAGAGAATAAATGCTGCATTTAATTTCTCTATGAGTTATTATTTAAAATATCAAAACGTTGGAGGAAATTAAGTAAGAATTATGTCCTAAGATGTGTGTATGAAGGAAGAAATGTCACCTTTAACACTTTCATAAAACAAACTGTTACTGGATGGATCATTAGATTCTTCTGGGTTAAAGGCAACATTATTCAAAATATTTACAGGGAAGAGGTTATTTCTATACTACCTTAAACAATGTCTTAATGCAAAAGTACACAAGCAATAACGAGGTCAGGAACTCCAAGCCCATTCCCTCATTGCTGATGTTACACCAAAATACTTTTTCTAGATAAAAGATATTATATATACAAATTTATCATGAAGTCTAATTAGTGCTTCAGGAGTCCAATAGTCCAAATTATCTAATACAGAAAACCCCCAATAATAATATTCTTAAACCTGTTGTGCAATGCCTTCCTATTGCCTACCTTTTTCTAGAGTAGTTATGGTGGTTATGGTCATGCTGGGTCTTAATGTTGACAGCTTCAATCTTAAAATCTCTTTCAGTAGACTTTGGGGTGGGGAGTGTCACAGACAGCCATCAGCATCTGAAGCCATTCAACAGAATACTGTGATGTTCCAAGGGGGAATCCCTTCCACTTCTGATTCAGGGCTTGTTTTCCCCTCCCCATCTGCTCCCTTCTGTCTGCTCCCAGGGAAGGGGTAAAAGCTGTCCCACAGCCTGCATGTTCCCAGGAGATGTTTGTCAGGCAGGGATTGCCTGGGACTGTGAGTCCCTTCCCCAGGGGCAGTCACAGAGCTGGAGCTCAGACAGGCTGGGCAACGGGCACTGGGCCACGGGGCAACTGGTAAACACAGCTCAGCCCCGCTCAGGCCAAGGGCAGCCCAGCCACCACTGGGACCTGCCACAAGTGGCCGCAACACAGGGCTGCCTGCCCCAGACAATGGCAAAATCATATTTACTGGACTACACAGATCAAGTCTTTTGTGACTTTTCTTTTTCTTCCAGGAATTTTACATTCTTCTTTTTTACAGTACCATGGGCTAAACAGGAAGCAAGGGTATCAGCCTTGTTTAAAGCCCAGTTCTAAAAACGTTTTCATGGCGGATGCAAGACATGAGTTTAACTCTTCCACAGGCATAGGAAAGCCTATATTTTTAATCCTATAGAATACTTAAATGAGAGCAGGAAGGTTAAATGCTCAGTCCTCTACGTAGAACATCCATTCAGTGCATACATTATAGTTTTCAATATTTCTATACGGCTTTCAAGGCAAAACCAGCTATTTCCAGACTTTCAGGCACACGGAGATGAAAGACATTAAATCACGTCTGTGAATGTAAAAGGTTCCTCCTTAGTCCCAGTTTAGGTGCTCATCTAAGGGTTAATCACAAAAAAATATAAAGAATATGTATTGTAGTGATAAGAATTTGTATGGGTTTTAGGACAGAAAGCAAACTAGATCCCTCTTAAATTCTCCCAAGACAAAGCTAACGCTGAGCAGTTCCTTCCCATGTCAAACTCATAACTTGAGCTGATTACTCAATGCAATAATTTAGTGACTGAATAATTGGAACCGACTGATTTATTGATTCAATTTAAATGTGCCCATTATTTGATCATTGTACTGTTCATCTTTAATTAGCTAATAAAACTGTAGCATATTAGCTTAGAAATATGTCTCATTAAATGAATATTTGCTTGCTTATGCTTTTCTTTTATAAAATCCATAATTGGCTCATAGAACTGATTTATTTTCTTAGGTTGCAATATGTGCCATGAACTTTCAGACTGCAAGTGACTGTAGACAAGCAGCTTCTAAAGAGTTGCCCCCCCCCCCCATCTAAAGTTAGAAACAAAGATTGAGGAAAGTATTCCCTTTTACATATTTTTGGCCTAGTGTTGAATCCAAAGCAGAATTGGATTTACCTAAAGGGCACACTAAAAAAAAAGGGGAGAGGAAGAAGGGGGGGGGGGGGGGGGGGGGGCATGCCTCACACTAGCCAAATGCTCTATGGAGTTTAAGTGCAAGAGTCAAAGCGAGAGATGAAAGTGCACTTCCAGCCACTTAAAAGTCAGATTCCCATGTGGAATAGTGTAGTGCCCCATAATGAATGGAACAGATCTCAACAATTAAAACACAAGCCTGAGAGGAAGAGAAAAATGAATTGAAGATAATAGCTTGATTGTGCAGAAGGTGATAAACTTGAAAGCTGCTTCGTCAGTTCACTCTTCCTATTCCTGAAGTAAAAACTTGTATCTTTGTACTGGGTCTGGCTGGGAATTTTCTTCATAAAAGCCTGTATGGTGGTGTGCTTTGGATTTGTGGCTGAAAAAGTCATCATAACACACTAATGTCTTGACTATTTCTGAACAGTGCTTGCACAGCTTTCCTACATCCTGCCAGTTACAACAAATCTTTAATAGCATAATTGCCCTGTAAATGTTTCTCTCAGTTAAGGACAATGAACCTAATCCACCATCAATCTAAATCACTACATCTCTAGTCAAGTCAGGAGTTTGGCACTGATCCAAACCAGCTGGTGTCTCAGCCCAGGAATCAAATATTTAAAGAATTCTTTCTATTTATTTCATAGCTTTTAATCATTTTCTTGTAAAGTCACATTTCCAAGCAAATCACAATATCAGAAATGAAATTGCTACCTAATTCTCCTCTCATAGCAGAGAATACACTTCTATTTTGAAATTATTAATCAGAGATACAAGACTACATACTCTATAGGAACACTTTAGGGGGGAAATAGTAAAAAAGGCTCAACACACATTTCTAATAAGTTACTGAATATATTAATTGCTAATATGTAATCTGGATGTAAGAGTCAAAGTCTGAATTAATCACCTAAAAAAGATATTTTCTAGGAGGATTGTCAACAGGAAATCACATATTAAAAAAAAAAAGTGCAGTTCAAGTTCCTTAAGTTCCTTGTTATCCAAATGTTCACTTAATAGGTACAAGTTGAAAGACAAAAGAATGATCGTAATGTTTACAAGAACATTAACAAGAGAAAATAGTTACACATGCGGACAGAGTGAGAAAATTATTTTGCTGACACTTATTTGGATAATTTAAAAGATATTCCCATGAAAGCTTTAATTTAATTAAAAAGTAAATAAAACCAACAAGTTTTCTTTGACTGTTAAAGAAAATAAATCATTTGTCATCAAGTACTAGTGAATGAACCATGGTCTCATCTCTTCTACTTGCAACTGCACAAGTCCTAAACCAAAACAATGTATCACAAAAGAAAAAATATATGAATCAAGGAAATGTAACTGAGCAGCAATGTGACCCTCTCTGTAGCTGAAGGAGTATCACTTTGCTGTTCTGCTGCAATACTGATTTTTCTAAATTTTATAGCATCTTTCTGCTGAGTTCCTCATATGTGAGCTGCTGGAGTATGAATGGAAACAGCACTGCTCCACTGAGTCTTGGTGAGCTTACCTTTTCTGTACGCAACAGACTCGCATTTGAAAATAATTACTTGTCTCCTTCATATTGGCTGAAATCAGTGACCCTGGCAGTGGATGGAAGTCACAGTTGGTTGATCTAGTCTTTTCTGCTGGCTGGACACAGGAGGGAGTTTCATATCACAAAATACTCATCTGTTCCCAATGCCATGGACTGTCAGAGTAAAACACAGGCTAAAGTCGGTGCTTGCAACTTTAACATATTGGTTTATAGCAGCTTCAAATTTCTCTATGAGCCACTCTCAAAAAAAACCCCAACCAAATTAAAAGTCAATTTAGGTACCGCAGACACTTTTGACTAATTCTACTTCCTTTATTAAAAAAAAAAAAATCTAACTAAGAACATTTAGACATATTTCTTCCTAGGTGAATACTTATTTATTTAAATCATCCCCGAAAATCTAGTACATATCAGACAAACCACATACATTTCTTGGCAGATTCCATATACATTTTAAGTTTAAATATGCCACTTTTCTTGTGGTATGACCATTCATTCATTTGCTAAGCAGAGTTTTGTTTAGAAAACCAAAACCACAGAAAGGTAAATAAGCAGATTCATTTATTCTATTAAATTTCTAAAAGAATAAGTCACAATGAATCACTGACTCTTTTTTCCTACTTTTGGATGGTCTGCATGCTGATTTCAAGTTACCAGAATAAACTTCTTTTTTAGTTTTCATAGACCAGGAAAGGTGAAACTTTCTTACTTTTTTTTTAAACTGTAAATTGATTATGAATATGTCATTGGCTGTATTTGTGATCTGATATTTAAAATTCACATTTAATAATTGTTAGTCACAGGAGTTATTACGACATTAACTCTCATTCATCTTGAAAGTCACAGTAGCTAGTTCTGGGGCTTCAAGATTTGCAAATATATTTAAATGCTCACCTCCCACTGAAGTGGACGGATACACAGGATTACCACATACCTTACAGTGGAGAGGAGAGTGAAGAGGAGCAGGTCAGCTAGAGGTCCCATGTGTTAGAGAGAAAATGGGATGAGATGGTCTTGTGTGGACCTCCTGAATGCCAAACTAGGATTATATTTATAGGTACCTAAGTAAAGGTCTGCTGTATAAGAGTCCCAAATCCTTCCTGCTTTCAAAAATTAACCCACCTTTGATTCCTGGCCATTAGCACATAGCTTTTAACTTCCCGTACCCAGAACCTCACAACGCTTTCTAAACCAAATTCCTAGCCCATGACCACAGTCCATCTCATGGCCTTATTCTGTTTTTGATCCACTTTTCTCCTCCATGCCCCAAATCACTAACTTAAGATCTTTAATCACTAACTTAATTGCTAACATCAGATCTTTCTGAATCCTACCCGGCTGTTGTCACATTCTGCAAGCATCCTACGGATTGTTCCATTTATTTGAGATCTTTCCTAGAACCCCTCTGAAGACACACTCCCACTGTTTTTAGGTGAAGTTCAGAAGCCCAGATGTAGGGGGCACTCACCAAAAACCTGTTCATAATGGTCTTATAAATATAAATGAGATTGAGTAATTACTGCAGATGTTGTGTCTTTTCTTTGCCCTCCCCCCCAAAAAAATTGCTTTCTTTCTCTACCATTAGATTATCATAAAATTTATTCAGAGACAGATTAAAGTTACAATCAATATTTTCATTCATACAAAGTAGTTGTGAATTTCACATCTGTGGTCCTATTTCTGAAGTGTGAATTAGGTCTTTGCCAGATGATGTCCTTGTACAAGAAGCTCTTACAATCAGCTTCATAAATTCTATTTCTCCACTGGACCAAGCAGTATTTGTCCCATGGAAAGTGTGTTATGGCTGTAGCCAACTCGTTAGGGCTGCTGGCTAGGTCCGCAGGGCTATGCTAACTAGATAGGACATGGAATACTACTGGAGAAGACACAAGGAATTGCCGTACCTGACAGATAACAGTGTGAGAAGCTGACAGAAGCTACAGACAGCTACAGACCACAGGATGGTGGTTACACAGGGAGTTGTGTGCCAGTCTGTGCCAGAATTCACAGACATTTAGAGGGCAGTCTTGGGGATGTTTAGGGGACTAAAATCTTGCAAGTCCAACAGTGCCTAAATATCATTTATACATATAAGGCTGAGACTTGAGTATAGCTGTAGCAAAACTAGAACCACTGGAGAAAATAGAATTGGGCATGTTTTTTGTCTGGGAGGAGACTGGAATGGAGAAAAGGAAGTACATGAGTACCAAGAAGGAGAGTCAGAAAACAAGAAAATGGATAATAAGTTACCCAAAGGATGTAAGCAGGGATGTAGCTGCTTGGAAGCTCAGCATGTGGTCACCACAGCTGGAGCAGGACAATGAAGCAAACCCATTGTTCTGACCATCACATAAGAGTCAAACCTGCTTCCTTGATCAGGAGAAAGCCAGCAAGGCAGTGCCTGAATGGAAGGGTCAAGCACTTTGGTATCACCACGTCAGCACCCACTGAGCCATCCATAACAAAGTGTACTGGGAGTGTTAATCTTGCTGGTCTGGACCAGAGACATTGACTCCACTGCATGCAGAAAATACAAATATGGGTACCTATATCAGATTGTCTTTCAAGTATATATACTATCTCTGTTTACATTTTCTGTCATTTCTGTGCCAAGACTCTAATAACGAGGTGTTGGTACCCTGCATTCCAACTGTGTTCTATACCCCATGTGAAATATAGTACTTTGGGTGTGAATAACTTGTCTGCAGGCATAACTTCTTGCCATATAAAGATTATACAGTTAAGCAACCTTTAACTTGTAGCTCATCAGTATGTATATTCAAAAGGGAATTGGGCAAATTCAATGTATATTCAAGTGAACATGTATAAGCAAATAGTTTAGAAATACCCTGTACCTCTAATGTTTACTAAGAAAGCCCAGAAAGCTTCCTAAGAATAAGCTTTTAATTCTGATGTCCTGGCTAAATTTCAGCTCAGGTAATTACACTCTGCCTGCTTCATTTTCCCTTGCATTTTTAATTAGATTCAGCATTGTTCTGCTTTTGTCCTAAGCCATTTTACAGTGCGGCTGTGCTCTATTAAACACTGCAGCATACTACACCACAAATGTACTGCAGAACTGGCTGAAGCAATTTCTTTCTATATAGCTTGTAATGTAAAACAGTTTTGAGGCATTCCAGGAAGAATAGTTCTCTATAAACATATGGACACTTAGCATGAAATCAATGTAGCAAGCAAAGGTTGGCCAGCCTCTCTGGTCCTGATCCAGCAAAGCACTTCAACACATGTGGGCTTCTTTTGGCTTCATCTCCCATGTGTAAGTATTTTGCTATATTTGTGTTCAAAAAAAGGAAATTCTGTCTTATCTGTGATCAGAAATACTGGTGAGGTTTCTGTACAGTCTTTGACTGTAATTGCTCGTTCAGTACTGATTTCCACAATTTCTCCTCTCTCAGTTCAAGCCATGGCGTTTGCTGCAGCAACCATGGAGCTTTTCAGGGAAAGAGTGAAGTAGGCAATAAAGCAGTTTACTGTATGTTTTCAAGGGGAAAAGGATATCATTAACTTTCACCTCATAATTGCCTCTAAGACAAAATCAAAATATACCTCATTACTGACACAAAAAGATACCATGGTAATCTTCGGTTGTAATAAACTTGTCTTTGCTATACAGGATGCTTTGAGAGCTACATAGCTGATATGTGCATCCTTTTTTCATAGCAAATTTTATTAAATTATATGCTTAGGCTAATTAGCGGAACTTCTACATTACTTTTGCCTTCCTTTCATGTCAGTTACTAAAAGTACCACAGATAATGATCTTACCACAAAAATTACAGTACACATCACTTCTAGTATAGTGCTTGGACTTCTGTACTTCTTTTACAGTATACAGTAGATTAGAAAGACAGGCCTAGATCCCTACTATTGTGCTGCTTTTTGTGACATAGTAAGGGTTATTAACTGACAACTTACAGGAATTATGAAAATAAGACTATTATTTAGGGAATAGATCAACCAAAAAAAATCATACACCCAAGAGGAATTTGCTCTCAAACAGCAGAAAATCTCTTTTTTTAAAGAATGTGAAGGTACTCTCCTCTAAAGGTATTTGAAAGAAGCAGTATGGATACAAAGGATACAAAAGCTGAGTGTTCCTCTGCAAATGTATCTTCCCTCCTATCTTCTCTATAGAGAGAAGTACTTCACTTTTGAAACAAGAATTCTAGGAAACGTTTTTGCAAATTAATTTTAAAATATTAAAAACTTCATTCTTTTAATCAAAAAAGAAAAATTTCATTTTGCCTATACGGATCTTAAGATTAGATATAAAGAATCAAAAGATATAATTATTCTTTAAGTACAACACCATAAGATATCTTGTGTGTTGGTCATTTTAAGACATTTGGCATCAAAGGCAAATATCAGATGTTAGAAAAACAGAACCGACTGAAATATTTTTGCAAGAGTATCTTTGCAGAGAAATTCACAGATTGGTAACATGATAACATTTAACAGGTTTGCATTGATTTTGCTTCATTGTTTGCTAGGCAACTGTTTCATTTAGCAGCTCCAACAATGATTGCACGGATTCTGGAAAACAACATTATAACCAACCTATCTCTGTATTGATGTGATGGGGCATAGAAACCAAACAATAGTGGGCATGGTGTTAATGGGAGACAAATGGTTTGATTAGCCCTTAAGGCTGAACCTAGATATAAACAAACAATCAAATTAGGAATCAGAACATGTAGCTTCCTATAAATAACAATGGGACTGCTCTTGAGAGAAGTTCTATCTCCTGAGAAAAGGTGGGGGAAAAGAAACTACCTCTGCATCACTGTTCTTAATAAATATATGGCTGCATTAAAAAGAAAATATTTGGTTGATTTTGACATTTTGCATTTTCTTTTCTACTAAAAGTCATTGCGACAAGTTTGTGGTCTCATGATTTAATGGAGACAAACTAAAAATGACTCCAAATATGGGGTACACATCAGCAAAACAGTCTATTAGAAAGCACTAGACAGTGTTAATATATACTATCTATTTGTACTATCTGTAGTATTCTTATGCATTTCCATACAATTTTGAAAGGTGAGCTTATGCAGCTGTCTGTAGGAGAAAATATACCTATTGTGTAACTACATTTTATGTACACTTTTTTTGTTTAATCAACTTGAACAGTTCCTTCATTTTGTTCTAAGAGCTTATATTTATGATGAGAAACAGAGAAAGTTGCTTCTAAGATGAGGAGGATATGCTCAGTTCAGCAATGAAAAAATTCAGTGCAGACCCTGAAGATGCTTATAAAATCTTGAGGGAGAAGGAGAAACTCATCTCAGTGTACATGGTGACATGCCACATGGACCTATGTGCAATGCTGAGCCCTGTTCTAACATGTAGCCAATCCATGCACTGTGGAAATGGTAGCTAGAAAACAAGTAGCGTTAGCTTAACCTCCCTTTGGGTCAGAGACACATTAGCAGCTAATGCTTCATCCTGGATGTACTGTGCTTGCAGTATTATAGTGATTTTAAAATGAAATAAATGCTTTACAGTTGTGATTATAAAAAATTTCTTGCACAGTTGGGAAGAACTATTATATGTTTTCTTATCTAGGCTCTTCTCTCACATCGCTAAGAGCTAGATTTTGTCATTTTAAGAGAGAAATTTTCCAACTGGTTGTCCTTTAAAAAGGCAAAATAACATAAAGGTGCCAAAAATTTCAAATCCTAGAGATCTCACCCCCTTAAGTGCCAAGCAAAAAAAGTTTAGATTTCCAATCTTATAAACAATATACAATCATTTAAAAAAGAGACAGTCCATTCTACTCTAGATATTACTAAGCTAAAAACGGATGTTTTCCATGGGCAGTACTCAATTTAAAAAAAAAAAAAAATGGTAGAAAGTATTTATATAAATATCATAATTCAGACTTTTAACTCTATTTCAACAGCATGAAGTGCCCCTAACGTTATCTTAAGCCAGCCCTGTGAAGATTTCCTATTTCCTTGTTAGTAATACTCTATCCAGTGGTGTGGCAATACTTTTGTTCTTTTAGCAACAGATCTCAGCCCAGGAAAACAAAAAAAAACCTCTTCATTTTTCCTGGAAATAGACAAACATACTTTATATGTGAACAAAAATTCTCCTTGTAGGGAGACCCTGATAGATGAACTGAAAGAGACTTTAACAAGGAGAGGGAGAAAGGGCATTCATGACTATTTTACCCAAAGGCAGATTTACTCTGAGGTTACCATTCTAATTGAATGGCTGTAGTAGCTTCTAGAGAAGTGTTTTAACTGCAGAGTAAGAATGACAAGTAAAACACGCTAATACTGACATTAGCACTAAATTCTGCTTGGCTTGTGAAACCACATGGTCTCCCTTGAGATTACCTGCAGTGATCCTTGCAATTTTGATTCTTCAATTATTCAGATAAAAGTACTGGAATATTTTGCACCTTCTCCAGCAGAAAAAATACCCTATGATTGATTTCCTTTGTATTGGATCAAGTCTATGAGGGAGTAGCTGACAAACAGCAACAACGTGGGTCTTTTTTTATGACTAGGAAGGTGTCCTGGCCCAATAATCCTGACATAACCATAAAAAGGGTTTCAAAGATGGATGCTGTATCCTGCAGAATTCCTTCTCTGTTGTCTGTCTCTCAATGCAGCATGCATGAGACGGGGACAGAGGAAATAATTATCTCTATCTTTCACATATATATATGGGTTCATTTCAGATGTATTCACTTAAGAAAAGAGCTTCAGTTGCATAAATATTCATTGCCAAGTTCAATTTAAACTTTTAACTGAATTTTTTTAAGATTTCGAAAGAGTTAGGGCAGGTATTAGGTAAAAAGAATCCAGTACCAATACTGAGAGCATTAACCAGATTGTGTGCTTCTCCCTTTCAGAGTGTCCTGACTATAAATCTATTGAGTTGCTAAAAGGAGCAGCTTAAACAGAGACCTCTTCAGTCCTTTTCAAAAGTACACTTAAGTGTACGGAAATCCCTACTGAGCTTAGAAAACTCTGAGCTGTAAAGGAAAGACAGAAGTGCTGGACAGGAGTACCTGTTTTGCAACATATAAGCACTTCACATATAGAGAGGGGCAGGAATTCTCATCTCATCTCTTTGGTAATGGTCGTATCTCAGCTGCTTCCCACTTAGTATCCAGGTGTTTTAGACCACCCTTTTACGCACCAAATTCTTCTTATGTAACACTGAGGCAGTGTTACTAAGTTGCTAAATGCCTAATTGTAATTTAATTTTCCCTGGAAGAGCAGGTACTTAAATTTGAGGCACAGCAGAACACGTTTTATAGTTGCCTGTAGCATTGGCTCTAGCATTTGGTCTTTGATTATTCCTAGAAGTTTAAAACCCCACAAACAAAAGGCCTAAATTAATAAAATAAATTGTAAGAAATCAGATAGCAAGAGATGAAAGGATGAAGATTCTTAAAAGCAATGTATTACTTCTTTATATTTTATTCCATTGACCCTTGACAGAATCGGTTCACCCCTTCGCACACATTCTTAATGCCTTTGCACATTAATCAGAATTACAATGGTGCAGCTGTACATCTTACCTTGTAAAAGATTACTTAACGCATATGACAGGCATATAGTAAAAGAGCCACCGTCTATGAATGTATACTTCATAATCACATATTCTATTACAAATTAAATTCCATCTGAGGGAGCATGAACTCCAGAATTTTAGTTGGCTAATGGAAAGAGTCCTCTAGTTTCTGACACTGTTTGCAATCCAACATATCATCTACCAGCTACTATCCCCAATTATAAATATTGCTGAAGTAGATAATGCACATTAGTTCCTTAGCAAGTGTAATGTAGCATTCAACTTTTCACTCAGCACTGCCTCAGAATAGAACGAGAACCCATTCTTCAAAGTGACAATGGATTCTTTAAAATATTCAAAATTCTCCAGCAAGAATGAATAAAACCCTTTCCAATATATATTGTTACTGATTTTTTTATTGATTACTAGGATTCTTTTATGCCCAGTTCTCTATCAATATTCTGATATTTTGCTTTATATTTCTTACTTTTTTTTAGATTAAGTATTTCCTTTCAAAAAAAATCAATGAAATAGTTTTAATATCAGTGTTTTGTACATGTCTCTTCACTGTTGATGCATTCATGAGACTCTGCATGGATTTCCATTTTATGTTATGAAGGTCAACAAAAGACAAAAGTAAATTCACTCCATCAGTGCAAGAGGATTCAAAATACCAAATCCTTCTCATTCTGCTGCTGGCTTCTGTGGATTACAAGGTTGAGTTCCTCCACTTATGTTGTTTGTTTTCTCACATGGCGCAGGCTAGAAAACACTCCTGCATGCATTAAAAATTTCTCATGAACAGTTACCAGATCAGTAGAAATATCCTTCATTATTGATGAACAAAATGACAAACATGGTCATTCACTGCCTCTCCAATGAGACATAGTTACAAATTACCAAGGGAAATCAGGGAAAAAAGTTTCATAAGAGATTATAAACACTTTATTCTGACCTTTTTCTTTCAAAGTCCAATGCATGGCTTTTAAAAGATGCATTTGCAAAGTGATTTAAATAGAATTTGGAAAGGTTCAAATATATCTTATACAAAGCAATTAAAATTATTTTTATTAGGCGTCCCCAAAATGAATCAGCAGAATTAAATTTCCAACAAGTTTAATTTCCTTTCAACACACAGGATTATACAAAGTATTGGGAATGTAAACTTGGAGAGAAACAAACCAAAAACAAATAAACAAACAAACACCAAAACCAGACATTTTCCACATTATTTCAGTCTTCTCTGACCTTGGTATTGCTAGTCCTGCTGATCAGAAAGATAAGTCAAACTTCATTTTGACAAAGAGACTGATAAATTGTTTCTATACTAAAAACTAATACCTAAAATTGATTGCATTGTCACCTATAAACCATTGCCATCCAGACCATTCCTCATATCCAGAGGCATATTTCAAGTGTTTATTTTGCAATAAAAGACACTTTAAGGCACTGTATTGGCTATGAGTAATAATGTGTCTCAGACTCTACACAGAAAAGAAATCTCTCAAATGTCTGATTCAAGAAAATCAGAAAAAAATAGGGAAAAAATAAGCTAAATACAAGAATTCATAAGGAATCTTTTATGACACAAACATATTTAGCAAGGCATCTGCATGATCAATTACAGATACAGTTGAAAATGTAACCTTTTCTTTAATCCTACCTGAAGCCTATTGTAATAATTTGGGGGCTGAGATTATTAGCCCC
Source organism: Pluvialis apricaria (assembly GCA_017639485.1). Taxonomy (NCBI): domain Eukaryota; kingdom Metazoa; phylum Chordata; class Aves; order Charadriiformes; family Charadriidae; genus Pluvialis; species Pluvialis apricaria. Next base: position 109,101,327 of record CM030007.1, read on the forward strand.
AGAACCTACATACTGTTTTAAGGTCACTGAGAAGACTGAAGAAGCTTACATAGTAAACAGAAGGATGGTATTGTCAAGAAAGAGTTACTGTACCAGTTGCAATGCAAATGGAATACATCTCAGGTATAAAAAGGGACACAAAAAAAAAGTCATTCATTTAACTAATACCTGTCCTGGTTTGAGGGACACAGAACTAATTTCTTTTCTAATGCTTGGGAAAGCTGCACATTTAGAAGACTCTAGTGTCTGAATTTGTGAAAATATTTACTTTATAGCCAGCTATGGTATGTGGGTTTCAAGGTCTCAGTGTTTTTGAGTTAGCCAAGTGCAGGGATGAGTAGGAGCAAGACCGAGGCACTTGGCCCAAGCTGTCCAACAGGATTATTTCATACTAGGAATGTCACTTTCAATATAAATTAAAAAGTTTGCTATGAAGAAATGTCCTGCATAACATCCTGGTCTCTAAATTGGAGATAAGTGCATAAGGAACTGGCTGGATGGTTGCACTCAAAGGGTTGCAGTCACCGGCTCGATGTCGAAGTGGAGAGCAGTGACAAGTGGTGTTCCTCAGGGGTCAGAACTGGGACCGGTACTATTTAACGTATTTGTTGGTGACATGGATGGTGGGATTGAGTGCACCCTCAGGAGATTGCCGATGATATCAAGCTGTGTGGTGAGGTAGACACGCTGGAGGGGAAGTATGCCATCCAGAGGGACCTGGACAGGCTGGAGAGGTGGGCCCATGCCAACCTCATGAAGTTCAACAAGACCAAATGCAAGGTCCTACGCCTGGGTCGGGGCAATCCCAAGCACAAATACAGGCTCGGCGGAGAATGGCTGGAAAGCAGCCCTGTGGAGAATGACCCGGGGGTGCTGATTGATGAGAAGCTCAACGTGAGCAGGCAATGTGCGATCGCAGACCAGAAAGCCAACTGTATACCTGACTGCATCAGAAGAAGTGTGGCCAGCAGGTCAAGGGAGATGATTCTACCCCTCTACTCTGCTCTCGTGAGACCCCACCTAGAATACTGTGTCCAGCTCTGGAGCCCCCAACATAAGAAGGACATGGACCTGCTGGAGTGGGTCCAGAGGAGGGCCATGAAGATGATCAAAGGGCTGGAGCACCTCTCCTACGAACACAGGCTGAGAGAGCTGGGGTTGTTCAGCCTGGAGAAGAGAAGGCTCTGGGCAGACCTTATTGAGGCCTTCCAGTACCTAAAGGGGGCCTAGAGGAGATCTGGGGAAGGACTTTTTACAAGGGCAGGTAGTGATACGACAAGGGGTAATGACTTCACACCAGAAGAGGGGAGACTTAGATCAGAAATTTTTCACTACGAGGGTGTTGAGGCACAGGAACAGGTTGCCCAGGGAAGCTGTGGAGGTCCCATCCCTGGAAATGTCCCAGGGCAGGTTAGATGGGGTTTTGAGCATCCTAGTGTAGTGGGAGATGTCCCTGCCCATGGCAGGGGGGTTGGAACTAGATGATCTTTAAGGTCCCTTCCAACCTAAACCATTCAATGGTTCTGTGATGCTATGGTTCTATGATTGTATGAGGTTCTCTTCTTCCTTAATGGCTGCGATCATGAGAACTTCTTGCCCCGGACCCCTGAGGCCTTCCCTTCCTTCCAAAGCTGTGGAGCTCACAGTGTCTGACATTTGCTGTCCACTGCTGGGAATGCAGAACTTCCTACTGATATGAATGGCTGAGTATAATCCTTGTATATTTTATAGTGATATTGGGATCACTATTGGTTCTTTAGTGTTATTAATATTATTTATCTAATCTTATTCTATTAAATCTGTTTATATTTCAACCCTCGGGTTTTCTTGTTTTTTTCCCTATTCCCCTTCCCAGATGCATAGAGGTCATCAGGCGACAGAATAATTGTCTAAATGGTTGTGGGTTTCTCAAACCATAACAATACCAATTCTATTTGAATTCTTATACAAACTTTCCCTCAGTTGTGCCCACACAATCCTATCACGACCGACGTTTGTTGGAGACAGCAGGGTCGTAGAAAAACATCCAGTGAACAATACCAAATAGAACAAGTTCATAAAAATCATAATATGTTCTCAATTCATGAACCAAGAAAGATATATTCACTGAGTTTAAAAGACGACTGACATTCATTCAATGAACCCCTCAGAACATTAATGTCCCCATGACTGCAGAGTACAACCTTCACTGAAGAAAATGTATGCTTTGGTTCTTGATACTTTAAAAGTTATCACCAGGAGCAAGCTGGAAGGCTTTTGTAAAACTGTATTTATTCATTGAGAATACATTGTTTGTTATCTTAATGGTATCTATGAAACACTGTGAATCACTATCTATCCCTATTAAATCTGCTTTCATATTTCTCCCCTCTCCTGTTCTCTCAACTCCATTTGGAGAAGTTGATGAGGCTGAATAAAGACTGTAATAACACGATTTAATGGGTGTAGTATCTGTGGGTAGACAAGGTCATAAGTGTTGAGTAGCAACAAAGGCAAAGGAAAGAAGCATGGTCTTAAACAAATCAAAACCTTGCAAAAAGGTATTATTAGTTAATATCCTAAGAAAGTGATTTAGTTCCTTGGTGAATGAAATTCTTTGTTCATAAAAAGAAGATTAGATTGTTATTTCTATAAGCTTGTTCCTTTCCTTGAATTTTTTATCAAATATCTTGCTTAGACAGCTGAATGTTTGTAAAGGGACAGATTAACAAAAGCAGTTATGCAACTAATTCCCCTTGGTTACAGAAGAATATATGATTCTAAATCCTTTTGCAAATCTGGGATTTTACAGATACTGTGAGTAATCCTATCTATAATTTGTAATTTGAGGGGTTTGTAATTTGAATTTTCTGCTATGGCCTGGCCAAATAGTTTAAAATCAGGGTAACTGAGCTTTCCTCAGTGCAGCACAGAGCAGTGTCAAAATTAGTATTTTACAGATAGTGTTAACTGTAAGCAGTATTGCCAACTTGACACATGACATTGAGTTCATTTTAATACATGGATTTGAGTATTTAACATTTTAGGGGATTGAGTTATCATCGTCTTTCCTGAGAAAGAAATTTCAGCTGACTGTGCATGCTTTTTTATTTGTTCTTCTGTCATACTGTAATATCAATAGTACTTAGCATGCAATCAAAGAACGAAGCTCATATATTTTGTCAGGTTGTTTTATTAATACTAAACCAATAGTAATAAATTTCACAATTACAGATATCCCAATTTTCATACATAACCATTCTTCTTCCCCTGTTCTTTCTTGTCTTCCTCCTCTTACTCAGCTCACAAGCATTAATCTTCCTTTGTTCCTCTAAATTCTTGAACCATTGATGTTCTTGAACCAGACTGCTCTTTCTCGTCCCTGTTACAATTCTTTCATCCACTTCTATCTCCCTTTCAGCCCTCAGTGACTGTTGCATGCTCCCTTACTTCACCTGGCTCTTCCCCAGACCTCTTCCATCTCCTCACCGTTTCCTCTCCTCTTTGAGGTCAGAATGTTCTTCTAACTTCTGACACATTCAGGGTCCTGGTGTAAGTTTTGTTTCCATATATCTCAAAAACATAATAAAAAAGAATGCATAAATTTGATCGATATTCATTCAACTCAAAATTTTCTACTATGCAGCATTAGCTGTACAAGTACAGTTCAGTAAAACATCATTAAATATATTGGACTATTAACCCACATTAGCCAAAGGAGCAGACAAAGTCACCAACACAAGGACTAAAATGAAACAATACTCATTAGAATGCAATCAGAAGCAAGAATTATGGCCTAATAATAGATGGATTTTAGGGAGAAGAGATTAAGTGAAGGGAAAAGAAATTATATTTGATGTGAACAGTGAGTTAAGTTTAATTAGTGAGTCGTTCACCAATGGCAAAGACAGCAACTTGCTACACAAAACAGATAAAAAGAGGAAAAATATTTTCAATGTGTTAAGGAACATGTAAAACTCTTCTAGATCTTCATTCTTTCCCTGTGTGTTTGAATTCTTTGGTAAGACAGTTAGCCAAACAATGTCGCGACATGATGACAGCAGGGTGAAATCAATAGGAAGTTTGTCACATCATTTAATGAGAGTTCTTGGATTTAGTGGGTTCTTTGTTCGGTTTTGGTTTTTTGGTGTTTTTGTTTTGGGTGTTTTTGTTTTAAATTTGGGGATTTTTTTTTAACAGATGAGTGATTTTCTGTTCTTCTTCTGCCAAGATACTTCTATATCCTCATGATCAGTTCAGAACAAAGAAAACATTTTCTAGTCTTGCATACACACTGCAGAAGTGATTCTTTTTCCTTTGTGTCTTTGTTCCCCAAAGGCTCTGAATGGAACATTAGAAGCCTGCTAGCTTCCAGGCAACTACAAGTGCTTCATGTACAATCCAATAGACTTCCTAAGGTTGTTATGTTTGCTAAGCTTTCGAACTCTGCATGCTGAGGTTAAACTAACTCCCATTTGCAGTATTTGTCACTATTTCATCATAAATGGGAAAACTTCATACCAAACTTCACCAAGACGCAACACTCCAAATACTTCTGCAGTTAAGAATGAAAAATAATTTGAGCTAGACACTGTGATGTCATATATAATAGCACCTCTAACTTGTATATAACCACTCTATATTAAGTGTCCAAGAACAACATAAAGCCAGTCAATGTACACTAAATTTCACAATAAAAGAAAATTGGTCAGCAAAAATGTCTATACAAGTCCTTGTAAATTATATAGGTAGGTAGAGAAATTTTAAGCCAAAAGTATAGGTTCCAAAAGAGTTCAGATATGACTCATGAAAGGCAGTCACTGTATAGATAAAATTTACAATTTTCAATTTAGATACTGGAGATCTGACTACTGTCTTGTTTAAGCTAATGAAATTCTTTTTAGATCAAATCATAATTCCCCTTGAGAAGTATTCCCCTTGAAATTTAGGTGCCTAATTCTTCTATGCATATTAGAAAATTCCAGCCCAAGTTGTTTATCATCAAGAGATCATTAGTCTATAAGCATGTGCTGCTTTTCTTGCCAACTTGCTTTTCTGATGTTGCTTCACATTCTGTGGAAACACACAAATACAGGCACTTAATCAAATTTCATTTTAAAAGATTGAGCATATCGGCACTAATGAGAATATTGAGCAATTTCTGTAACAATAAGCTAGTTAACTGATCAGAAAAAAATACTCACTTTTTTGCAAATTAGTGTAGGAAAGAAGGTTGCTTGAAAGCCATACAACTGACACATGAAACAAAGTAGAGGTAAGATAATTACCAAAACATCAAATCACTCATAATTTGTATATATAAGTTGCACCAACAGTTACCTTTTTTTTTTTTTATTGTCTCACATACTCAAATTATCTTAAAATAGTCCCCATTGCTTCACTTGTAAAGCTATCTGGATGAGTGCTTTTTTTTTATATAAATGTATGATTTAAAATTCTGAAGAGCTGGCAAACTAATAGCAAGTGCGTTTATGCTAGATATTCAATGTAGAGAGATGTAGAGAGATGAAGAAAAAGAAAGGCAACAGCCTTCACTTTTGATTTATGAAATTAAAGGCTTTTGGAGCTTTTCAGTTGAGTTTACCCTCTTCATTCTCCTGTGAAATACATTTAGGTCTTGGAGAACTCCAGAAATGTATGGTTCTTTCAACATTACCTGTCTTCAACATTCAGCCCTGCAACCTCTGTTACAAAACCCCTATAACTGCTTTTGACTGTGGAGGGAGTCCTCTGAAGAGCATATCTTAACAGGCTTTTCTTCTTTGCAGTTAGCAAACCAATGTGAAAATCACAGCAACTGTAGATTTATGATGGGAGAAAAATTCAAGCTGCTCAATTGGCTTAACTTGTTACTGAAGTTAATGAAGCAACTGCTGAAGAAATGAAGAATGCTATAAAAGTCATCACTTTGTTTTGGTACATAATCCAAAATGAGTTAGAACTACACTTCTTTCATGGAATACAACAAGTATCCTTGACTCAAAACAGAGATACTACAGTTTGATTTGAGAATTTGGCAGATCCTACCATATACTTGTTATTCAAGAACTGGTGATATGCATGGGCCTAAGTTTAACATCAAGAGTCTAGATGAGTGTTTCACCACTGTAGCACTAAAGAGAAATGTATTCACCATTTATTCCCCTTTTATATTACTTAAAATAAAATGAAAGGATTGTTGTTAGGAAATAAAGGTCTCAGTAAAATATTTATTTTTGTTGAAACTGAGAATACAAACTTTGGTTTAGATTTCTAGGCAAAAACTGGCAGAATTTTTTCGCATGTTAATCTTGGTCAAAGTATTTCCATATCTTTTCTTTTGTTGTGGGATCTAAGCCTCGGCATATTTGGAAACCTGATGTGTCTCCATGGTCCAAAGATACCAAGCACACATTTTTGCCTTTAAAGTCCTCCACACTTTAAAGCACAACACATTGCTTTTTTCCCCCAAAGTCAACAGAATTAAAATAACTTTACATCAACATGAGACATAAAGCAGCTCTGAAAAGTCTGGACCATTTCATAGTCTAATTGGTTGAGGGGATTAGAATCCAACAAACTGAAAATTGGGAAGATAAATGCCGTAACTCTGAACATCCCCCCCCCCCTCCCTCCTTCTTCCCCCTATTTTTATTGCTGAGCATGGTGTCACATGGTATGGAGTATCCCTTTGGTGACTTGGGGTTAGCTGTCCTGGTTGTGTCCCCTCCCAGCTTCTTGCTCACCCCCAGCCTACTTCTGGCAGGGCAGTATTAGAGGCAGAAAAAGCCTTGCCATTCTGCAAGCACTGCTCAGCAATAGTTAAACCATTCCTGTGTTATCACCACTGTTTTCATCACAAATCCAAAACATAGCTACTATGCTACATACAAGCTACTGCGACAAAATTTAACTCTATCCCAGGCAAACTCAATGCAATAAGAAGCATATGCTCACACTTTGTCAACAGTACACAAAAGCAGTTCACTGTTTCAGAAATACTAAGGCTATTTTTATTAAAAGAAATAAAGCAACCATTAGTGATTTAAACTATTAAAAGCTGTCACTTTCAAAATAAAGATCAATAGTCCTCTTCTCAAGAATATTAACAGTGTTTCCTTATCTCTATCCATTATTACTGTCAATATATCTTACAGTTAATCAGATTGTTTCATTCAAAAGCAAGAGCATTTAAATTCCAAGCAGGGCGGGACTTTTTTCAGCGAAGAAGTGTATTTGAAGTATTTGAGGCAGTAAAAAAAAATATCAAAAACTATGTAGGATACATTTTTTTAGGTCTTTACCCATAAGATCAGTCTTTTAAAGCATTTAAAGTTACACTGGGAGTTTGTTATACTTCTCATTACGAAGAAAGAAAGAAAGAAAGATAATTTATTTTCATTTAAAAAGGATATACTTATACTATGCTCTCTTCCGTAATCATGTTCATCAAAATGATAAATGATCATCTAAAAAAGACACAGGTCTAATATAAAATACATCGATGTCAAAGGAAGAAACCCTGCTAGGTCAGATACCTGAAAGGAGTAGCCTGCTTTACAGAGTGATGAAGCAGCCATTAAACCGCCACGTCCCGATCTGGGATGCGACGAGGGTCCAGGAGGACCCATAACAATTCCACGTGTAAGATTGAGACTCAAAAGAGGTCAGATGCTGTTTGCTAAAACTTTATTGTTATCTTTCAGCCTTGATTACTGAAATGAGCACTAGAGTAAAGGAGGAAGAAGAGGAAAGACAGTAGAGACATGCAGTATTATGGAGCAAAGCAAGAGTATAGTCACCACCATAGGCCCTTTTCGGTGTCCCGATGGTCCTCTTAGCGTCAGCAGTGTTGCGTTGACTCGCGATCCTCTGGTCACAACTATGCAGGTATCCTGGGGTCCCAATTGTGGAGGGACACAGTACTAATTTATGGTTAAAATCTGCTCCATACTTGACCAATCAATATAGAGGCCACTTTTGCTTGGCCAATCTTTGGCAGTTGGTCGTGCATCGTAACAAGTATCTTGGGAGAGGGTTGCCCCTGATGGTGGCCCTTGGTGGTCACGTACACCATGTCAGTGGACAACTTTAGCACATCTTGTAGCTTAGTTCGGCAAGTTCTGAGTGCCTCTGGCCCTGGTTGCAAACAGAATATGGCTGGTCTGCTTGTGGTAAGCAAATTTTGAGCCATATGGACTACTGTTTTCGTGTTGTTAATTTTGCTTGTGGTAAGCAAATTTCGAGACGTTTTATCGGTCTCTTACATAAAATCATCAGAAAACTGAAGTTATTAACAAAACTGAGAAGCTACAAGCTGACTTGAATAGTGACTAGTTTTTGCTCTTAATAAAGTGTAAAAAGTTAGCCATGGGCAGTTATGAATTATACCATATGACCTTTCAAAGTGGTTGTTTTAATCATTCTCCAGCAATATATGACGTGTCTTGAGACAAAGAGAAGAAAGTCTGATATATACTTAATCAGCTGCTAGAAACACTGGATGAGAGCATCATAAACATAGAAGGTCAAGGATTTTGAATATATTCAGAAGATAAAGTAGTTTATATTCACATAGAGGGTTATGGCTTATGTATGAGGTAAACTGTATCTATATATGCCTGTTAAAATTAGTATTTTTATAAAGGCTCCTAAACTTTTACACAAGACTGGTTTCAACCAGAACTATGAAAGCAGATCTTTGTAAATGCTCGCTCCCCAAAAATGGTCCTTGTCAAATAAATCTATCACTATACGCTATGTTCTACTTTGATAACATGACAATAATATTTTAATACCAAGCTCATTTTAAATTATTTTGTACTTGGTTTACATTTTTTTTCTTCAGGTCAGAAGTCTTTCAATCTTTAAGGCTTTATGTAAAAACTAGAAATCAACAGAGTTGGTGCGTATGATATTATGGCGCACAATATTAATATACAGAGATATCTAATATACAGCAGTTTAATAACTGCACCAAATGTAGATCTACGCTGCCATACAAGGAATAGAATAATACTGGTAAAATTACAAGGTATTTCCCCCAGCCAGTGTCCTGAGTTGGATCTTTCTATCTCTTTCTTGTCACCTTGTTAAATAGATTGCCTGTCTTTAAAGTTATGCAGTCAGAAAATTACAAGCCAGGATAAAGGATGCCATTTATAGCCCTGCTTGACAACTGATGGGTTCTGTACGTGTTTAATTTAATCCCTTCTGCCTCTGAATATACTAATATGGGGATCCTAGCAAAAACAATTTGTCAAAGTGGAACTTTCCACATTTTCAGGGAACTAGCCTTGAATCAGTACCTCTTATTTAAGCATCTTCAAAAACACACACAGGTATCTCTTTTCACTGATTTGATTACCAGTCTTCACTCTTCCCCATCTGCTGACAGACATCTAGCAGTGCTTTCACTTGCTTTATTTAAGAAAGGATTTGGGTTTTGAAATCACTATTGAAAACATTCCTGCTGGAACACAACTGAGCCCTGCTTGATCTCTTCCCTGGCTCATTTTTGTGCAGAAGTAAGAGAGGGGGCAGGGGTCTGTGTGTGCTTGAGTCTCACTGTGATTTAGAGGCAGGATATTAGCCAGGTTTCTGCATCTAGACCCCCAAAATTAAATAACTTTCCTAGTCTGGGTGTGGACAATGGAGTTCATGTCAAGAATTACAAGCAAAAGTTTTTATTTGTTATCCATTACCAAAACCATATTTAAGGTGACTGATTTTAAATAATGTGTGATGACTATTGCTATAGTTTTTGCCTTCTCATATCTTTCCTGTCCTTCCTTATCCTTGCACAGCTGTTTTAAAGCTTAAAAAGTTGAATTATAAGAGTTAAACATTCTAACAAGTTTAGTAGGGGTAGACTTTCTTAAGTACGGAAAACCTTTTCAAAACCTGCAATTGCTCTTTTTTTTAAATTTCATATATATTTTATCATAATAAAATGCATATCATACATAGGACACCCTTTCTTCACACAACAGAACATATCTATGTCTGTTACAGTATTGTGGCTACATTCTCATCAAGTCATATATTATTTTTGCCATTTCAAAATAATAAAACTAATTGAAATAGTAACTATTAACAAAGACCATTCCTTGGTTCTTCATTACCTCTACCTTATTTCCATCAGTGGTTCAGTTAGGCTTCTTCAATACATAACTCAAAAAAGGCAAAAGAATAATTTAACAGCTTCCATAATATCTCACTACAAAGTCTACTTTCTTTCACCTTACACTTTCCCCTCTTTGCCACACATTTTTCTCAAGGGACCACCTTCCGGGACTTACTTGTATGTACTGAGATTAAACATAGTTCTAAAGATATAGAAGACTTATTTCAGGCTAATGGGGGGTTTAGGTACTGTGTCAGTATATAATACGTAAATATATGAAATATTCCTTTCAATGAGGGACAACTGAAAGGAGTAACAAGGACTGCTCCAATAGGAGAATTACAAAAGCTTTATTTTTTTAGGGAAAAAGTTTAGCTCTGCCATGTGAAAATATATAAAATGAAAAGTTTTAGAACAATGTCGTTGTCATGGTTTCCATTGGGTTATAGTTAACTTTCTTACTAGCAGCTGGCGTAGCGCTATGTTTTGGGGTAGGAAATATTGTCGATAGTGCACTGGTGGCTTTTGTTGTTGCTAAGGAGGCAAGGACTTTTCTGCTTCTCATAGCGCCCCGCCAGCAAGTAGGCTGGGCGTACACAAAAAGTTGGGAGGATACACAGCTGGGACAGCTGACCCCAACAGACCAAAGGGATATTCCATGCCATGTGATGTCACGCTCATTATACAAAGCTGGGGGAAGGAGAAGAAAGGGGGGGATGTTTGGAGTGATGGCATTTGTCTTCTCAAGTAACCATTACACGTGATGGAGTCCTGCTTCCCTGGAGATTATAGAATCATAGAATCATGGAATGGTTTAGGTTGGAAGGGACCTTGAAGATCATTGAGTTCCAACCCCCCTGCCATGGGCAGGGACACCTCCCACTAGATCAGGTAGATCTAACCTGCCCTGGGACACTTCCAGGGCTGGGCCCTCCACAACTTCTCTGGGCAACCTGTTCCAGTGTCTCAACACCCTCCTAGTGAAAAATTTCTGATCTAAGTCTCCCCTCCTCTGGTGAGAAGTCATTACCTCTTGTCCTATTATTACCTGCCCTTGTAAAAAGTCCTTCCCCAGATCTCCTCTAGGCCCCCTTTAGGTTGGCTGAACATCTGCTTGCTGATGGGAATTAGTGAATGAATTCCTTGTTTTGCTTTGGTTGCATGCACAGATTTTACTTTATCTATTAAACTGTCTTTATCTCAGCCCACAAGTCTTTTCTCTTCCAATTGTCTCCCCAGTCTCAACTGGGGTGGTGAGCAAGTGGCTGCGTGGTCCTAGTTGGCGGCTGGGGTTAAACCACAACAATTGTCCATTGAAAACATTTCACTGAAAGATAATTTGTCAGTAATTAATATAGATGCAGAAGATTCAGTAAACCTCATCCCTTAAAAATGTTTCCTTGCACAGGACTTCATGCATAATTACAGCTATGTTTTTTGGCTGGGATCTACAGGATTCTGCTACTGCAGAGTTTTATCTATTTAAGAACCGCATTTTTAAAGCCTTTTTTCAATCAATCCTTCTTTTAGTTATTCAAACTCATACCTAAATTGCAAACAAATGAGAAATCCCAGTGAGACTAGTGGCAATCTAAAGATGCTTCAAATTAAATATCTGTAGAAACATCTTGCTCACTTAGGGCCCAACAGTGAGATATAAAGAATGACTTCAGAGGTTTTCAGATACCTACATGTGATTCAAAGAAATCATAAAGGTCTGCCAAAATCCCACACGACCAAGCATCTCCCCACAGCAGTGATATAACTCAGATACAGTGAATTCCTTTACAATTACGTTTGTTGGAGATATGGCCGTTAGCATTTACACAGTTCATTTATAAAAGATCACGATTTAGCCCAGAATTAAATGTGAGACAATGGCAACACTGCTGATGGTAGTACAACATTTCTATATTTTTACAGCAGCTGTGGTGGTTTTCTTAGTCTTTCTGCCTCAGCCAGAGCCCTCAGGTATTGTTCAGAATTTATTCACACCATCCTATAAGCAATTGCCGTGGAATGGACTGCTCAAGAGACTCGTCTGCCCACAGGTAATTCCAGGCATACCTCTCAAGGGGGGAGCCTAATGAGAGTGAAAATGAAATAGTCCAGAGATGATACAGAACAGGAAGACAGAGTCAATGGTGAGAATAGAGGCAGGGACACATGAGTGTTCATCCTGAATTCAAAATGAAGTCAACTTTAATTTTAGTTTCAGAAAGCCTGGAATTCAAACTGGTAGTTTCCTTTAACACTAGCTTGAGCAGATAAATTTAGAGTAAATTAAGAGTATAAATTTAGGTTTTCTTCTTGGTTTATATAAATAGGGTGTCTGAATTCATACAGAGTTTAGGTATTAGTGATGAATTTTTTTTTAATTCAAGCCATTCTAACACCCCTCACACCAGAGAATGGACCTACATGATCTGCTTTTATTTCCAGACAGAAGAATGAAATGGCTAAAGAAATTTTATTAATATCTAGTTAACACAGTGTATATAACGTATATATAACATACATGTCATATTTATGCTATATATATGTCTATGCAGGTAGGTTTTATACGCAGACAAACCAGCTTATTAATGAATGCATTTTAACTGATTATTTTAGAGAAATTACAATATTAAAATGACAATAAAAATATAAAAGAATGAAATAATAGAAAATGTTAAGAAACTTCCTTCTCTGAGAAGCCGTATTGAAAATGCAATATTTTACACCATGTATTTCTATGAAGTTCAATACCTTACTGAGAGAGAAAGAAATTATGATGGTTCTTCATTACTACCCCATTACATTTATTTAAAGTTAGTGCTGCTTTAAACAAATAAATTGTACAGTGGGAAACTCACTATTGTCCCAGAGGGACAATGCAAGACAGATACAATAATAAAAGCTTTCTTAAACTGGAAAATATGACAGCAGGATTGCTCCAGTTCTTTTCAGAGGGTTGAAGGACATCCCCTCTAACAGACTGAATCCTATTTCCATCTTTTCCTCATCCATTTCTTTTTCTTTAAAATTGTAATTCACTTAGCATACACATATCGCAAACTAGCTATTATTAACTTACTCAGCAGACTACTTTATGCATGTTGTACGCAAAGCAAGGTAGACACTGCATCTTCCTGCAGGTTGATTCAACCTGTCACAAAGCTCTGTAAATGAAGCCACTCTGAGTTCCAGGCTGTCAGAGCCAGATCGCTTCTGCCTACCTGAGCAAATCTAACCCAAGTGTCCCTACAGTAAATGTAGTCTTCAGTGCAGATACATTTAAACATATATGGCTACACTTGTGAACAATCCAAATGATTTACAATCACTGTTAATGAAAATAATGGGGTGTTGAAGGCTGACGACAAAATCCAGGTTTTACTAATCACAAATTTGAGCACGCACCCTATATGCTCCTCTACTGAAATCTAAGTCACAGTATTAATGTAATGCTGTTTATCTTAAAAGTAAGGAGGTTTATGTACTTTAAATAATTTTATTTAGCTTGCCTTTATTGCTAAAATATTGTCTCTAATAACACCTTAGCATCCTTCAACATCACAAAGCAAAAACCTTTAGTAAAAAAGTTAAGGTAGTAACCAAATATAAGTGTGCAGACAGTGTCCATAACACTACATTAAGACCAACCGGTGTTTTCAAAGTAGATTATTAGAAACGCCTGTAATAAAAGTAATTCTGTCAGCAGAAATAAACTTCAGCATATTTAAAGCCATTTACCATCTGTATAAAAAATTAATGTCTGAAAAGAAAAAGTGTAAGATGTGATCTTATCACCAAAGTGACTTTTGGTGTTATGTAAATATGAACCCTTCCTGTAATAAAGGTTATAAATATATTTATAACAAATTTCTGTTCACATAAATATTTCAGAACGAAAGAAAATAATATCTTGTGACTTAAAATGTATTTGTTTTCTGATCATTTCTATTCCTAAGTAAAGAACTCCACAAGAGCATAGCTTCCAGAAAAAAGGAATAAGACCTAAGGGCATAGAGCTAGTACAAGCCAGACACTGACTGTGAGATAAATAGACAGTTCCTCCATTATTTTCAAACAGTCCTCCAATCTGGATCTATATAAACAGAAAAATCAGGAGGACAAAGGAAAAAAACCCGCAGCTTCTGTTGTTCAAATAAACTTCAAACATGAATGCAAACTGCAGTAAATAAGGATATAGGAAAAGGAGCCTATGAGACTGAAACACTGTCTCCTCAGTGACAACTGAACATGCGCTTTCTGCAGATGTTTTGACTGACAGTTTGTTTTAAATATGAATGAATATTAACAGAAGGTTCTGCCTGCCATGAGATGGCTTAACATCATTTTCCTTCAATGCTGTTTTATTGTTAACACGTTTTTAAAAACAGCAAATTTCTTTAACCTATCAAAGTTCTTTCTCCCCTCCTCCCTCCTTACCCCCAGGAAGGTCTTACACACTGATTGATTTATGCCAAGACAGTGAATTGCATTTTTATTCTAAATGTCAGATTTACAAGTTCTGTGTACTTATTCATAGATACTTTCATCTCTCCATGCTCAATGGGATCTTTTTATACTTCAAAGCTTGGATAGTTTTCTTTGAAAAAAAAGAGGAAAACCAAATTCTCATATTTTTGTGCATACATATGGGAAAGCTTGATTTTAAATTTCATGGAAATATATGGCCAAGCATGACCTTATTTTAAAATGTAAATCTCAGTTGTACGTATTTTTGAAGCAAGGAAAGTCTAGTGCACGCTTCTCCCCCCACTTCTACCTGCCACCCCCCACCCGCCACCCCATTTAGTCCTGTCCTAAGACTGACTTTGATATTAACTGACTTTTTAATAATCTACTAAATTTGTGTAAGACTTAATTATCTTCAATACCTGTGAAAAAAATTAGGTTTGGTCAGCCAAAACCTGGAGACATTCATAATATCAAAGATATGTATCCCAAAACCATTTTATAATCTAATAAAATTATCAAATTAAGTCAAATATTCTCCCTATTGGAACCTGCAGCTTTTACCAAACATTCAGCATGTATCCTTACTAAAGAAGCCAATACTAGAGGATAAAGAAGATTAGAAAGTAAGTGGATTCTACATAAACTTTATGATAACTGGATGCTCCTATTAATTCACTAAAATGTGCATTTCTACAGGGAATGACTACATTTTCAAAAATTTTAAATAGTTCTTTATAAATAAAAAAAAAGAGGCAGTTTAGAAAAGCATTTAAAAGGTAAGAAAACCAATTCAGCTTCTTCACTGCAATTGTGACTACCAAGAAGGATATGTGAGACTGACTCCAGTTCTGATATTATTAGATACTGAAGCTCATACTGGTGGCAGACTTAAAGAAGGCATTGTATCCCTCTGGATTTGTATCAGCAGGATGAATCTGGGAGACTTCATTAGTATTAATGTACTGTGTGGTCATACAGCTGGAAAAAACAATCATCCACACTTTCTCATGCCATAAGCCTCATTGGATGCCCCTGAGTCATAGCAAATTTATGAAGAATAGAAGTGTTTGGCTGCCTACCAGAGACACTGGAATATTTAATTATGTGAAGTGCTCAGTAAGCACAGTGGACAGTACAGTAAAAAAGCATTGGAAGACAGGGCTCATTTAATTGTTCCTGTTCTGAATATACTTTCTCAGCCCAATCTCTTCCCGCTTAAGGTTGTTTCTAGCCTCTCCAGAGACTGGCTCATTTGAATGAAAAAGAATTCTTTCTAATCAAAATTTTTTAACACAGTATGACTCTAACTCTTACTGAGAAAAAATGCGTCCAGTAAGACTCTTCCCTGAGGTCTTCACGACTGTTCATTTACTATTTATTTACTACTAAGCTAAGTGATGCTTTGGTTACTTTAATCCAAACTTTATGGGGTTCAGCTACCAAACCAGAACACGTAGCGTCTGAGCTGGCCCAGGGTTTCAAGGTATCCAAATGACATGTGCCTATGGCAGACCTGAGTTTTTCTGTACCAGCTGCTGGACACCAGGCACTGTACATTACAGAACCTCAAATGACATTCAGCAGCCACATTATGGCAATTAAATCCTTACTGCTTGGTTAAAAATCAAGCTTACAACCAGAAATAAAGTTGTTCAAAACTGAAGGATGCTATTTTCCACAGAGGCACTTGTGTCTTTTCTTAATGTTTTTATCACATAATCTATGTTACCTCATTTTGCTGTACAAAGTTGTTTTAATTCAAACATTTCCTTAAATGACATTTGCCAAACTCTTCAGTGGGATTTCGCAATGCACCTGTGCCACTGTGACTATTTATTTACCATGTTCTAACGGTGTCTTACTTAGTATAAGCTACAGACAAATTCTGCATCTTCCTTCCCAGTCCTGTTCAATATATTCATCAATGACCTGGACGAAGGGATAGAGTGTACCATCAGCAAGTTTGCTGATGATACAAAACTGAGAGGGGTGGCTGACATGCCGAAAGGCTGTGCTGCCATACAGTGTGACCTGGACAGGCTGGAGAGTTGGGCAGAAAAAAACCTGACGAAGTTCAACAAAGGCAAATGTAGGGTACTGCATCTGGGGAGGAATAACCCCATGCATCAGTACAGGTTGAGGGCTGACCTGGAGAGCAGCTCTGTGGAAAGGGACCTGGGAGTCCTGGTGGACAACAGGATGACCATGAGCCAGCAATGTGTCCTGGTGGCCAAGAAGGCCAATGGCATCCTGGGGTGTATCAAGAAGGGTGTGGCCAGCAGGTCGAGGGAGGTCATCCTCCCCTTCTACTCTGCCCTGGTGAGGCCACATCTGGAGTACTGTGTCCAGTTCTGGGCTCCCCGGTTCAAGGACAGGGAACTGCTGGAGAGGGTCCAGCAAAGAGCTACAAAGATGATTAGGGGACTGGAGCATCTTTCTTATGAGGAAAGGCTCAGGGACTTGGGTCTTTTTAGTCTAGAAAAAAGAAGACTCAGGGGGGATCTTATAAATACTTATAAATACTTAAGGGGAGGGTGCCAGGTAGATGAGCATAGTCTTTTTTCAGTTGTGCCCCGTGGTAGGACGAGAGGTAACGGGCACAAACATGAGCACAGGAAGTTCCATCTTAACATGAGCAGGAACTGCTTTCCTTTGAGGGTGGCGGAGCACTGGAACACGCTGCCCAGAGAGGTTGTGGAGTCTCCCACACTGGAGACATTCAAAACCCGCCTGGACGCCGTCCTGTGCAATGTGCTGTAGGTGTCCCTGCTGTGGCAGGGGGGTTGGACTTAGATGATCTTCAGAGGTCCCTTCCAACCATGACAATACTGTGATACTGTGAAAGCATGATCTACTGAAGTACACATAACATTTTTTATGCTCAACACTATGTAAAGACCAGAGTCAAGAATTTATTATTAGTCAAATTCATATTTTAACAGTTTAATGGTGCATGTTATGATATATAAGAAATTTTCAACAACAGTACAGTTTAAATTATTTTTATAAAAATTCCCACCCTAATACCTGTAATTTTTATTAAAAAAGCCCATCCTAATCACCATCACGGAAACGTTGTGGGATGACTCACAAGACTGGAGTGTTGCAGTGTATGGCTATAAATTCTGCAGAAAGGATAGGCAAGGAAGGAGAGGTGGCGGGGTGGCCCTGTATGTTAGGGAGTGTTATGAATGTCTAGAACTTAATGATGGTGAAAATAGGGTTGAGTGTTTATGGGTAAGAATCAGGGGGAGGGCCAACAAGGCAGATATCATGGTGGGAGTCTGTTATAGACTGCCCAACCAGGATGAAAAGGCAGATGAAATATTCTATAAGCAGCTGGGAGAAGTCTCATGATCGCTAGCCCTCATTCTTGTGGGGGAACTTCAACTTACCACATGTCTGCTGCGAATACAATACAGCAGGGAGGGAACAGTCTAGGAGGTTCCTGGAGTATGTGGAAGATAACTTCCTGACACAGCTGGTGAGGGAGCCAGCTAGGGAAGGCACCTTGCTGAACCTGTTATTTGCAAACAGAGAAGGAATTGTGGCAGATGTGATGGCTGGAGGCTGTCTTAGACACAGCAATCAAAAAATGATAGGGTTTTCAATTCTTGGAGAAGCAAGGAAGGGAGTCAGCAGAACTACCACCTTCCGGAGCACAGACTTCAGTTTTTTCAAGAGTCTGATTGACATAGTTCCTTGGGAGGCAGTCCTGAAGGGCACAGGAGTCCAGAAAGGCTGGACATGCTTCAAGAAGCAGCAGTAGGCCATTCCCATGTGCCCAAAAAAAGAGCCATCAGGGAAAAGGATCAGCCTGACTGAACAGAGAGCTATGACTGCAACTCAGGGAAAAAAGGAGACTTTATGGCCTTTGGAAGAAAGGGCAGGCCACTCATGAGAAATACAAAGATGTTGTGAGGCTATGTAGGGAGAAAATTAGAAGGGCCAAAGCCCAACTAGAACTTAACCTGGCTTCTGATGTTAAGGACAATAAAAAAAGTTTCTATAAATACATTGGCAATAAAAGGAGGACTAAGGATAATCTCCATCCTTTATTAGACGGGGATGGAAACATAGTGACCAAGGATGAGGAAAAGGTTGAGGTACTTAATGCCTTCTTTGCCTCAGTCTTTAACAGTAAGACCAGTTGGTCCCTGAGTACCCAGCCTCTGTGCTAGTAGACAGGGGTGGGGACCAGAATGAAGCCCCCATAATCCACGGGGAAATGTTGAGTGACCTCCTACAGCACTTAGACATACACAAGTCTATGAGGACAGATGGGATCCACCCAAGGGTACTGAGGGAGCTCGCAGAAGTGCTCACCAAGCCATCATTTATCAGCAGTCCTGGCTAACTGGGGAGGTCCCAATTGACTGGAGGTTAGCAAATGTAATGCCCATCTACAAGAAAGGCCAGAAGGAGGATCCAGGGAACTACAGGCATGTCAATCTGACCTCGGTGCCGGGGAAGGTTATGGAGCAGATCATCTTGAGTGCCATTACACGGCACATGCAGGACAACCAAGTGATCAGGCCTAGTCAGCACGGGTTTATGAGAGGGCAGGTCCTGCTAGATTAACCTGATCTTCTATGACAAGGTGACCCACTTAGTGCATGAGGGAAAAGTTGTGGATGTTGTTTACTTGGACTTTAGTAAAGCTTTTGACACCATTTCCCACAGCATTCTCTTGGAGAAACTGACTGCTCATGGGTTGGATGGGTGTACTCTTTGCTGAGTAAAACAATGGCTGGATGGCCATGCCAGAAGAGTGGCGGTGAATGGAGTTAAATGCAGTTGGCAGCTGGTCACAAGGGATGTTCCCCAGGGCTTGGTACTGGGGCTGGTTCTCTTTAATATTTTTATCAAGGAGCTGGACAAGGGGATCAAGTGCACCCTCAGTAGTTTGCAGACACCATGTTTGGCAGCAGTGTTGATCTGCTTGAGGGTAGGATGGCCCTACAGAAGGATCTGGACAGGCTGGATTGGTGGGCCAAGGCCAATGGTATGAGGTTCCACAAGTTCAAGTGCCAGGTCCTGCACTTGGGTCACAGCAACCCCATGCAGCACTACAGGCCTGGGGAAGAGTGGCTGGAAAGCTACCTGGCAGAAAATGGCCTGGGGCTGCTGGCTGATAGCTGGCTGAATGTGAGCCAACAGTGTGCCCAGGTGGCCAAGAAAGCCAACAGCATCCTGGCTTGTATCAAGAATGGTGTGGTAAGCAGGACTATAGAAGTGATTGGCCCCCTGTACTCAACACTGGTGAGGACGCACCTCAAATACTGTCTCCAGTTTTTGGCACCTCACTACAAGAAAGACATTAAGATTCTGGAGCATGTCCAAAGAAGAGCAACTAAGCTGGTGAAGCGTCTAGAACACAAGACTTATGAGGAGTGGTGGAGGGAACTGGGGTTGTTTGGCCTGGAGAGAAGGAGGCTGAGGGGAGGCCTTATCACTCTCTACAACTATCTGAAAGGAGGTTGTAGTGAGGTGGGGTTTGGTCCCTTCTCCCAAGTAACAAGAGATAGGACAAGAGGAAATGGCCTCAATTTGTGCCAGGGGAGGTTTATATTGGATATTAGGAAAAATTTCTTCACTGAAAGGGTTATCAAACATTGGAACAGGCTGCCCAAGGAAGTGGTGAAGTCGCCATCCCTGGAGGTATTTAGAAGACAGGTAGACGTGGTGTTTAGGGACATGGTTTAGCGGTGGTTTTGGCAGTGTTGGGTTGATGGTTGGACTTGATGATCTTAAAGGTCCCTTCCAACCTAGATGATTCTATGATTTTACAGTCTACCCATTTTCCCTGGTTTTATGCTCACCCTTTCAATGTCCCTCTGCATCCTACGACTGACAATTTTTATGTACTTTCCTACCCCAACTTTCTAACTTCCCTCTGCTCCCAGGGAAAGTTGCTCTACAAACCCCCAATATTCTGGGGGACCCTTTGTCCAGCAGGGACTGCCTGGGGCTGTCAGCCACATCCCCAGCAGCACGCACAGAGCTGGAGCTCAGACAGGTTGGGTGATGGCCACGAGGTGCCTGGTAAACCCAGCTCAGCCCCACTCAGGCCAAGGGCAGCCCAGCCACCCCCTGGGACCTCCACAGGCAGTGCAGCCCTCAGCCCGTGGCCTTCTGCCAGTACTGGCAAAAACTGAGTTCAGCACTACTGTAGCTAGCAAATTAATTAACGATAATACAATTCTGGTTTTTGTTCACAATCTTCAGGACAAAAAAAAGCAATACCAAACAAAAGCCCTACATCTTGTCCTATGAATAAAAATAACAACTGTATATTTTTGCATAATGTAATGACTCCTGAATAATAGCTACAATGGTTATTTCCCTGGTGTCTCCTAAGAATCAGTTAGAATATTTTAAAACTATGGTTTTAATACTAGCTATTTGAGTTACATTTTAACAAAAAATATAATTGTTTTAGGCCTTTAGTAGGGACTGGTAGAACATTGGAGTAGAATCTAGTCATAGTGTGAGCTACCAATGATAATTCAAAATCAAACCCAATAAATTCATCCATTCCTTTGAAGTTCTTCTCTGTGCTACATTATAACTTGAATTAAAAACATAGTGAAGTACACATCGTGCTCTATGTTTCCCAAAGTTGTTAGAGGGGAGTAAGCCTGGTTCTGGTAATTACAGACAAACCTGATGCCTTTGTGAGACTAACAAGGGACTTGTTGAATATTTGCTTAAGTGCCAATTAATTACCATTGAAGTTAGATTTTATACTCTGATGACCTAGATAAAGAAACATTAATTATAACCAACTGACCTCTTTTTGGTATTGTCACATGAGGCTAAAAGCTACAGACCTCCTATGGAAATAAAATTAATATGCTTCCACAGTCACACACATGTCTGAAGGGTGAACTATTAAAATTTCTTCTGGGACAGGTAGAATAAAAATTTCCAAATAGGAAAGTATATAGTTCACATGTGCCAAGACAAGGATAGAGAGTTCAACTGCAATAACAAATGGAGACTGTTGAAGCTTTTAAAAAGTAACAGCAAAAGATAAACTCCCTTAGACCATAAACACAAATGAGTAGGAAAAGGTGCCAAGCAGTGGGCAGCATTCAGCTTCCAGTCTTAGAGAAGTGAAGGACGTTTGAGGGGATGAAACAGCTGAAAATTTTAGAGAGGAAACAGGGCTGATGAAAACTTCAGGTCTTTAGGTTTCTGCTCTTCTGACAGTCAGATAAGTGGAGGTACATTTCCTATAGAGGAAGCATACAGCTTATTACCAAGCAAAGCAGCGACCATTGGGCACTTTTCTTAAGTGCTACATCTAGGAGCTATTGTGAATAAATACGTCCTCAATGTGTGGTCTACCACTGATGCAGGTTATTAAACCTTTTCCAGTTTAGAAAGATTTTTATGTATAAATAAATATATCACATTCATCCTTTAATTAATTCATTTTGCATCTTTTTCAAAAAAAACCAAAGTAGCCTTGGTCTTCACCTTTCATCTACCATAAAGGAAGAAAAAAATAGTGAATACTGCAAACTCAACTCTGACATAGGGAAGACAAGCCTTTTGAATGCAGTTTCGTTTAGATTCATACTCACAACCTTCCCACACATTGCTGACACTTTCTTAGTTTGTATATTTTTAATACCAGAATCCTAGAATCATGGAAACAAAGCTACCTACTTTGATACAGACATTTCCTTGTGGAATAGGATTTTATGCATTTAAAATTAAGCTCACATTGATTTGCTGCCTTTAAGTAAAAAATGCTATTTATGCTAGTAGTTGTAACCCATTTCTATTAAAGCAATATCAACTAACACAGTTACCTTGTCACTTTT
The DNA here is from genome assembly GCA_017639485.1 of Pluvialis apricaria. Classification (NCBI taxonomy): domain Eukaryota; kingdom Metazoa; phylum Chordata; class Aves; order Charadriiformes; family Charadriidae; genus Pluvialis; species Pluvialis apricaria. The sequence goes on from CM030007.1 coordinate 109,123,734, forward strand.
TTGTTGTTGTTGTTGTTGTCAAGTAAATGTCTTGCATATTTGAAGTTTGCAAAATGAGACGTATGGAGAGACAAACTGAGCTGGTCAGAGCAGGTATGCTTAATCAGTTTGCTCATTATTGGAGCAAGTTCTAATATGATAGCAACAGCAATTTTACCATTAAGAAATAGTATTGTGTTGCTCTGAACATCCAGAGACAAACTGTTAAAGAAAAAAAAAAACCCACAAAAATAGTTAAAAGGTATTTGCTGAAATGAAAAATAAGGTATCAGATGAAAAGTTCTTACTTTGGTGTCGGGCAAGCAACAGCTACTCCTCCCTACCCCTCTTCAAAGAGACAGGCAGAGGAGGGAAAAAGAGACATGAGTTTAGAAGGAACTAAACTACTTTAATGAAATATTAATAATAAAATATAAAGAATATAATGAAATATATACAAAACCATGTCAACTTCCCAGGATGAAAATCACATTACTGGCTGGCACTGGGGAAGTCCCAGACTGGACTCGGTGATGGACAGGAACTGGATTCCAGGTCTGGATTCAGGATTGGGATCAAAGGCAGACGAACAGACAAAGTCTTCCTCAGGCATCGGCCATTGAAGAAAGAGGGCTGACCCTTTGATCCCTCAGCTTTTATACTGAGCATGAGGCAGGTGGGATGGAATACCCTGTTGGTCAGTTTTGGGTCACCTGTCCTGTCCGCTCGCCCCCTGCAGGTGCAACCCCTCTACGTTTTTCCATTTTTGACCCTCCAATGGGGCAAATAATAAAGTTAGCTGCCTTGGGCGTTATAGTAATAAGTATAAGCAAGAGCTTCTCCGCTTACCATGCCTTGGCATCAACTATAAACGTAAGTCTTATCACTCTGGGAGCGAACATTGTCTGCACAACATACTGCGAATTTCAGTAGTTAGAAGAGACCTACCTAAGAAACAAAGTTACCAAACAAAATTGGTCCTGTTTTACCTTAAACCAGGATGTTTGGTAAAAACGGTATGAGTTTAAAGGGGACTGAGGCAAATATATCAACCAAATGAAATATGCAGTCTTCATTATTATTACTTTAATTGTATTAGAATTTTCATAAAAATTTTTGCATAAAAATTCTGGATGCTTGGGTCTTTGTAAGTACCACTTCCACCAAACAGTCTTTTTTTTTTTTTAATAAAATTTAGAATTAATGTCGTATTTTTGGCAGTATTTTCAGTATTCCCTAGATGAAAAATTATTTCATAGCAGTCACTCAGACCTGTTTTTTCTTTTCTCAAAATGATAAAACTGGATCCCATCACTAATAGTAGGTATTAGAGCATGAGGCAACTATAACAAGGATTAGGAAAATTTTGCCAGTAAGTACACTTACAGATTAATTCTATAGGGTCTTTTCAGTTAATTTTTTGGTTTCCAGCTCCACCAAGATTGTTATCCAGTGCCAAATAAGTTTTCTAAATGCTTTTATGAAAAAAGTAATTAAAGTTGCTTTATATTCAAACAATTATTTTCAGAGGAAAGGAATATTTCTGAAGACTACAGTTCACTGTATCTCAATAGGATTTTAACAGGATTTAAGATAATCTATGGGAGAAGTTGTCAGAAAATCTTATTGTATTGGTGCTCTTCTCAATGTAATGTAGCATGTTAACATATAATTTATCTGCAACTTCTTTTCCATCTTTGGTATGCCAAACAAGAGTAAAAATATTTCTACATTTTGACCTTGAACATAAGGAACAAGGAAAAGCCTCAGGGAGCAATGTAGCTAAAAACCCTAGTGCCATTTGTCCATAATCCTGGCTTCTCACTAGCAGCCATTCCTTGTGGGAATGTAAACCTGTATGTACATATCACTAGCAACCTACAAGTATTCTGATCGTGCATGCAAAAAGGTAGTAAATCATTGGTGTTAGCACTGCCTTGGGTTGCTGGATGCTGTTAAAGACTGAAGTTTAACTTATAAGCCCCCCAAAATTTTCAGACTTTTAACTGAAAGAAAACTTCAATATTTGTACTCAGTAATTGAAAACCTAAAGATTAAAAAGTAAAGGTCTTCAGAATGATTAAACAGAAGCATACTTCACTTTCATCTTAAACATAAAAGTGTTTGTTTTGATGGCCAAAATAATAAAGGAGTTGAGAAATAGCTTTAAAGAATAGCTTTTTTAAGATACGATTTTCATATTGAAGATGCTGAAAAAACTGACCACCTATTTTCTTACTGAAGGAAGTTAATGTTTATCACTACTTTTGATGGCATTGGATTTCTGGTCAATTATAAATTTTGGCTGCCCAAAAAGCATCAGGCTCAGGAATGTCAGTAGAATTTAATATCCTTCTTAAAAATCCATTATAAAGTATATTCCTACTAAGTTACTAAACATTAATTTGTGAAGCCCTACCAGTTCAACTGAATATAATAAAAATTATTTTCGTCAACAAAGATGAATAAATGAGTATTTGTGATCAAATGGGGAAAAGCTGAGGGAGCAAATGAAACTTACCCTCCATATGCAGTTTCAGAGTCATGGTCTGGTGAAACACAAGGGCAAAAGCATTTTTACCACAGAGGGACACAGAAAAACAGTTGCATTGTATATTCACTGCACTCTATTCCTCTAGGAATTCTTCCTTGGCAATGGTGAATATTGTTTACAATACCAGACCATACATGGCCAGAACAAACGAACAACTTGCCACATAGCTATTATTCCTTAGTTTCTAAATTCAGTATAGTAGCAGTGAATCATTTGGAGGTCTTTCTTGTTATAGACTGTAAAAACTTATTTGTTGTCTAAGTTCTTACAGATCCTCTATTTAACCTATGTCCTGGTAGTATCCCAAAACCAGATGCAAAAAATCAGTAATTTATCGAAAAAAAGGGCTGTCAGAAATATGTTTCATTTTTTTTCCTTATCGTCACATCAGCAGCTTGCTAGAACAGACACAAAAGTTCCTCTCTGAGATGTAAAAATGTAGAGCCGAAATAGTTTTCCTGCCACACCACTTCTGCAAATCACTCCCTTCATTCATCACAAATAAATACATAATATCATCCTTTACACAAATGGGTCAGGCCCAACTTTAAAAGTGTTCTTTTACAGGCAATTCTCATAAAGTCTTCCTGCTTTGGTGATTACAAAGTTGTACACATTTCCAACTCAATTTTTTTATTTACGTTTTTTCCTCTCTTTTCTTGGGTTGATTATTTCTTTAAATAAAGCTTCTGTTCCTTCATCTCACTTTCCCCTTACCCAATATATAACAGACAGCAGACATCTTTCTTTCTTTTTAGTAAATCACGAAAAGCGTACATTTTCCAACCACAAAAGGGCTCTCTTTTCTGTTTATATCTTTAACTGTATCTGTTCCACTCTGAAATAGTCTTTCCTGGACAAGAATGAATTTTACAGAGTCACTAAAATACTTTTTTCCAGGGCCTTATAAAGTTGTCAATTTGTCTTAATTTCTTCAATTATTTGTAAATTCAAAATCTCTCCCGAAGTCTTGCATATAATTGTGGTCAGACTAACACATCTTTACTTGTTGCCTTCCAGTCATTGTGGCATTGTGTAGATTTCTTAAAATACCAGATTTACTGTATTATTGCTTTCAGAAGTTTTGTCTGATCCCAAGAGCTTCAAAGAGAAAAACTCGAACCTCAGCTTCTACCTCAGTTGAATTAGTTTCTATCTTCACAGCTTTTTTTTTTTTTTTTCCAGCTTTCCTATTATTTTCCTTATGTTCAGAATCCATGGGTTTGCATCATATTGCCACTGGGTGCCTTATCGCTGACTTCTGTGCTATTAGATTCAAAACCTTCCTAAGTTTTTAATGTCACTATGCCGTGAGAAATGTATTTTCAAAAGTCAAACAAGTAGTAAATACTCCATTTACTATTTTTCAAACTGATTTGAAAATCAGGTTAAAACGTGTACAAAGTAGCACTCTATAAAGCAACCTAAATTAATCAAGATACAATCAAATATTGGTTACTAGTTTCACCTCTGCATATATATTTACACATGGAGAAGGTCAGCCACTTACTAGTTCAAAAATGATAGCTAAAATGAAGATAGTGTTCAGATTGCGTGTTCATTAGCCAGTAAACACTTTAACTTTAGTGTCATCCAAATTATTTTAAGTAGTTTAAATTGTATCTACTCAAAGCTAAAAGCATTTTCCCCTTTTTATTGAATGCAAACATGCAAAAGATCATTTTTGGCCCATATAATTTCCTAGGATTTGGAAAAAGCAAAATATTGTAAGTAGAATACAGTAAGACTGATAAAAAAGTAAATCACATTTAGAAAAAAGAAAAGGAATAAAATCTGAATAAGATTAAGCAATAATCAGGAAAAATAAAATCATACCTTCAGTTCTGTGCAGCAGAGACTATGAAGTGCATGTAGCTACAATCACACAAGTTCACAATAAGCCGACCATTTCCTGCTAAAAGGAAAGTACTTTTTTTATCTCAGTGCAGAAAGTACCCAGAAACATCACACTGGGGAAAGATTTGAAGAAAAAAAACCCGTGAGATGTCTTTAGATCTCATTTTATCTACATTGCAATCTCATTTTAAGCAATTCTCAATGACATTAGTACATTAAGGCAGTTTTATTTACACAAGTCACTTCCTGCTATTAACCAAAACCAGTTCTGCACCCTGTTATTAACCAGAACTAGTTCCATGACATAATTTAAACATTCTGTCTGAACAAAGATATCATGTTTCTTCTTTCTGACTTTTCTGAGAGAACGGTCATATAAAATAACACTCAGAAAATAACAGAAACATGTAATATTCAAATGTTAAATTAGGCTCAAAACTATGATTCCTATGTATGCCCCTGCCCTAACATTGTCTTATATGAAAAGTTCAGGTTACAGTCATGTGAGTCTCATCAAAATAAATTGAGTAAGGTGAAATTTGAAGCAAAACCCATTAAACGTATGCTTTAAAATGTCACTCTTTGATTCTAGTGATCTTTTCATAAGCTGCAATGATTCATCTAAAAAAAAGCCCAACTGATTAAATATCATGCTTCTGAACTTGAAAATGAGTCTGAACTTCTTCAAAGGAGACAAATATATAGGGAAAACACATAATGGAAAGATCATTTTATATACAACCTTGCTAAATTCCAGGAAAAAGGTGATTCAGCTCCTTGTGCTAGTATACAAAACAGGTTTACATTTCTTTCCTCTGGGCCATAAGAAAAAAAGACAGCAAGCAAAAAATAAAAAAAAAAAGTATGATTGTCATTAAAAAAGGTTTACTGTTATAAAGAGAAGAAAAGAGAGGGAAAGAAAAGAGACGAAAAGAGAAGAAAAGAGAGTGCAGTGCAGGGCAGGGAAAGGAAGGGAGGGGAAGGGAAGGTCATAGGAATTTACTACAATGAATTTTCCTAGGTAGTCATAATGCATACTTTTAAAACTAGAAGATACTAAACACAATTAAATAAAGAAACTGAAGAAAATGAACAGTAATAAAGACCTGTGTGAAGCTAAAAAATGCTTGACCTGTGTCAAGCACTTTAGCATTACTCTAGGGTAAAAAACTTTTGTCATTTAAAACACTGAAAATGAGCGCACACACAAAAAATTTAGAGTTCTACCAATTCATGTGGACAAGACAGAAAAAAAGGGTGGGTCTCTCCCATAGCTCAGAAATAACTTAATTCAACCAGACGTGTCCTATTTATGCAAGTGTACTGTCTCCATTCTACATTAACAGAATTAGGTTATGACAAAATAGTGAATTTTAAAATAAATTTTCTTCAAAAAAAATATCCCTGTCTCTTCCCACTGGGTTGTACATGAGCAGAACTGGGCTGCTGATTTGTTTATCCACAAAGCCTGAGATCCTGAGAACCTTTGAAGTGCTGAGTGATCTCTGTTCCCTTTAACTCAAAATGAGACTGTAGCGAGAGCCTGCCATGGGTCCAGTCCTTTCAGGTCCAGGTCTTTGATAAAATACTCACACCTCTTCAGGTGTCTCAAGGTATCTAATGTAATTTCAAACAGGCTGCCAGCCTGAGTTCACACATATTGTGGACTTAAGAAGAATTTTTTTTCTTAAATAAATAACAAATCTGAAAGAGCTTTAATCTTAGGATTTTATAAAGCTGCTTTTTCCAAAGAAGATATGATTGGCTATTAAAACTGCCTCTAGGAAAATGGATAAGGCAGGTCTAGGGTAAAGGGCTGTGTCTCTTCTCCCCCTTCAAAGCAATTCTTTTGTCTGATGTCAAAGTTGCTGTTTAGTATAGACAATGGAAATAAAGGTTGGTATTAACAGGGAATTTTATAGAATTATTTTGGTGAGCTACATATTGCCTATAAATTCTACCTAAAAGATAATATCACTGCCCACAAACTCTCAAAACATTTTTCTTCTCCACATTGTGCACTCTGCCATTTTAAAATCAGTGTTTTTGCAAATGTTAAGATTGGAATTAAAAAAATGCGTAGGAAAGGAAGGATTTTTATGGTTTAAAAAAAAAAAAAAAACCAAACAGTTTCCTGCTGTGGAAACTTCAACTCTTGAATAAGGATTTGATTTGTTAAGAAGAGATTCCAGACCTTTAGTCCAAGGTTCTCCAAAATGTACAGTGCTAAAGTTCAGAAAAAAAAGTGACTTCTTTTTAAAGGTTAAATGTGTCAAAATGGCTCCTACTGTAACTGAGAAATGCATAAGAAAGCAGTGAAAGCATGAGGGAACTGTGGCAGCAACAGGAGAAAGACGCGCCTGTAATAACTACCACCAGGCTGTAAGGAGATAAGAAAGGTGACATCATGCTGGATACACACAGATTGCTAAAATCAGATGGCGCAGGGATCAAGGCATTGGTAAAGAGGTTTTCATCTGTGTTTTTGGGTTCAGGGTCTCACTCATCTTTGCATCATTTTTTTGACCATTGCCATTTTGACAGTATGTTGCAGAATAAGAAAACAGGAAGGCAGCTACGCAGCGCTTCACCTTCCCAGGTCTCATCAGCCCCATGCAGCACTTTTGGGCAGGGGGCAGCAGGGTGTGCAGTTCAGACTCAGCGTAGGGAAGGCTTTCAGATGCTCATCACCCACAGTGCATGCCAAGATCTCATGCAGCTCTGTTCTCCCTGAGACATTGTCCGACAGCATAGGTGATTGGGAGCACAGAGAAACCATGGGATTGGGAGCACAGAGGTGCATCCAACAAGCTCCCAGGCACATGCCCCGATGCACCCACTCAGCCCCTCACTGCCAAGGGGTGTCACACACAGGGTAGGAACTGCTGAGCAGCTGTTTGTCAGCCAGCTTCTCTCACCTCTTGTCTTTTAGCATGCCGCTTTGTCATTTGGGGGATTTCTGGTAAATGTTTTCACTGTTCTCATAATTTCCTTGGGCTCTGAGATAATCTTCACATAAAAGCTACCTGACAAATGCTGTTTATAAAACTATTTGAAACAAAAAACAACCAACAACCAAAACAAAAAAAAAAACACTGAAGGACTGTAATAAAAATCTACAAAGCATCGATTTCCATAAAACAATAAAAAAATATATAATAGGTAGTAATACATCAAGAATAAGCTATTCAAATATATTCAAATTTAAAACAATGATATACAAACATCATATACTGTGAAATAGTTAATACTGGGGGTTTTTAACATCATTGTCAGAAAGATCTCTTTCCAAGGAAGATAAATCTGTGTTCTTAACTGTGAAATCACCTGTACCTTTGGTGGAGCGCCTACTGTCTGAGACAGGTAGGGTTAAGAAAGTGTCTTTACCTTCTAGCAATAAAACTATTGTTCTAGCCGCTAGACTTGAATGGCTTAATTCTAATTGGTTTTTTTGTTTGTTTGTTGTATATCGGATTTATTCCTCCTTTCTTATTGATAAATCGTCACCATTTATTCCATACCCAGATCTCCCTCCCAACTCACAGGCACTTTTATCAACTTCTAGGATACTTAGCTTTTCACAAAGCTAAAATCCACAGGTACAAATCATGTAATGGGAGAAATCAAACAAAACAATGCAGCACTGTTGAAATATATGGGTATAAATATCACTACAACATGTATAATATCAACATTGTTTAGTGTCTATATGCAAATTTCCCAATGAACTTTTTTATGTAGTTACAAAAATGCTGTGATTCAAGGACTTGACTTCATCTCTTATTACTCTGCTATCACAATATACATGGGCTAATGAAAAGGAGGCAGTGATTTCCTTACCATGGCAGATGATCATTGGGAGTGAGATCCCCACAATATAACTCTGTTTAAAAAGGAGAATCAATTAATTATTCCTGGAAAAAGTGGTATGTTCTCTGTTTCCGTGTCTCTATATATGTAGGGATATATGTCGATATTTATATCTGTTTGTGTGTGTGTTCATGTGTTTATGTATATTACCAATATACTTGTTGATTTTTAAAATTCCTCAGCTGACCATTTTATTAAGAAACAGATCTAAAAATCTCATTGTCCATCCAAGAGCTATTTTCCCAGTAATTTGCCTAAGGAGAAACAAAGAGTATAGTTATTAATTAATTAAACAAATAAAACAGCAGTAGACCACACAAAAAATATCCAAGAACACTAATAAATTTAAGAAATTTTACTTTGCAAAATCAAGGAAGTCACCTGTTGTGAATTAATTCTCATGGAAAAAAGCTGACAAGCCAGAGGTTTGATTTTAGTATATAAACTATGCCAACATGACAGCTTAAGTGTAGTTTTAGAATGTCATATATTTAATTTCCTAGTAAGTACATTTAATTGACAAGCTTCAGCTAAATGCTTGCAGTAATTTCTTTTATGAGAAATATTTGCATGTTATTTTAAAAGCAACTGTACTGAAGGAAACATAGACTTTGCACTTTCAAGACTTTTTTCTGGGGTAATTAGCTCTTATACACTTATTTGGTCAAGGTATTTTCCCAGGCCAGTTAGGTAGCACATAATAACAATCTGTATTTTGAGATCATCATAGCAGATGATAGTGGTGTCCCGTTTAGCTTCTGTTATGGACTTAGCAAATCTCAATATACTGCACTGATTAAATTTATAGGAATTATAAACAGGAGCAAAATCATAAGAATTGTGCTACTACCCTAGACACTGGTCTTTCTAGCCCAGTACTCTGTCTTCAGCAGTCACAACACTGCCACTGTATATGAGACAGCTACTTAGGAGAAGTATGTCAGCCTGGCTATGTTAGCTGGTCCATGCCCACACATGCTCCAGAACCCACAACAAGTGCAAGGAGAGAAGGACCAATTCCTCGGTGTCTCCACGAAGGCCCCACTGAGCACAACAGCAGCAGAATCAAATCCTCAAAACAAAATCATCAAAACCAGGAAATCTATAACAATAATTAAAATTATTTGTTTTAAAAAAGCCCTTCATGGTATCCAACCCTCTTCCATGGTATTATGCTCACCTTTCCAAAGTTTCTATGCATCCCACACGTCACAGTATCAGTCTTCCTCAAGAATTGGGTAGGGCAGATGTTGTAACAAGTCACTGTCATCCCTAGGTCTTCATTAGGAGGAATTGTAGTATTTATTCTGGGATTTCCTTCTTCTTTTTCTTGGGCCATCTTTATGTACTTTCTTACCCAGCCTTCTCCCTTGCCTCTGCACCCAGGGAAGGGATGCAGGCTGCCCCTGCAGCCCCCCCATATCCCTGCGGGCTGTTTGTCCCCCAGGGACTGCCTGCTAAACCCATCTCAGACCAAGCACAGCCCAGACACTCTCTCAGCCTTGACTGGGGAGTATCAGCACAAGTCTGGAAAGCGGGTTTTAAATTAACCTCCTATTAGTTTTTCTGAAAGCTCTAGTGTGGTAGGAAATGGTGAATACTTGTTTGGCATTCACCTTACCTACTGCCTTCATGATGCTATAAACCTCAGACTTATCCCCTCTTAGCCTTCTCTTCTTCAAACCAAGACCTTTCAATCTCATTTTGTAAAGCAGTTACTCCATCCCTTCCATCACACTAACCCCCCTTGTACTTCCCTGTGCCTTCTCTCTACCTGTTATGTCATCCATGAAGCACTGAGACCATAACTACAAGCAGTTCTAAAGATGTGAATTTTCAGTGCATAAAACCACAGAGCTGAATTCAGGGAAAACTTTATTCAGAGCTGGTTTTGGTTTTGGTTTTTGTGTTTTTTACAGGATAAGAGCAAACAAACAATCCTGCAGCTAATCCAGTTTGGAACAAATCAAATATATACAAATCAGTGGGAAAAAGGGCTCTAAATTACTGAGTCTTAAGTCCCATTTCAAAAGTAGCTCCAAAGCAAGCATTCATCTGATATGACTGCAAATTTATCTCAAGGTATGTGGTGGATTCCCAGCACAGTGAAATGACCCCATTAAGGCTGTGGTGACATATGGAGAACTTGACAATATTGGCAACTGTAACCATACCCACATGTTTTCCCAAGCAGACAGATGGAGCATCTGGGCTCCTGGGGAAGTGGTTCAACTGCTTCCAATTCAACTGGCGTTTTCACAAATACCTGAACAATTGTCTCATTGTATGCAAACCCAGATACCCTTAGGAAAACACTAGATTAATTGCCACCCAAATACACTTCTAACTCAGAGAAGTGGTGCACCTGCTCAATTGCACCCATAAGGAAGGACAGAATATTGGTCACAAAATACCCAAAACACAACCAAGCAACAAAGGTCTCTGCCAGAGAAATTTATTTGTCAGCCAGTGGTGCAAACTCTATACATGTTGTTGTGCTGGAATTTCTGCATAATCCATTTCTGTTGACGTTTAACAGATAACTAGGTTATGCACATGATGGGAATCCTGTTTGGTTTTGGGGATGATTTGTCAAACCGTGGAGCTCTTTAATTCCAGCTTGTATCTCTGCCTCATCAAACTCTCTGCTCTCTTTCACTATAGTCTTTTTTTTTTTTTTTTTTTTTTTTTTTTTTTTTTGAGTGCTGTCTTTGCAGAGTTTGTTTAGGAACCCAAAGGGAATCGTTCCACACAGGCTTTCAAAAATGGATGTCATGAACCAGTAAATCTTGCCCCAGTTCCACATATATTAAGATTGTTAGTTGGCTAACACAATTTTCTACATCCACTCCGTTATCCCTCAAATACCATAAGACTTCTTTTTCCTCACCATCATCTTCAATCTTAATTCTGTCTACACAGGTGACATTAACAAGATCAGAAGTCATGGCAGTCAAGCTCACTTTCACAGATGGCTTATTATTTTCTTTCTTTATATTCTCCTCCTATATATCTTTATGAATTGCTCATTGTCTTTTATGTGAGTCTGAATTTAAACGCTTACTTCAGTAATGCCTGATGCTGATAAGTTTTCAATGAGCTCTGAATGCATAGTACAACAACACAGCTAAAGAAACCTTTCTAATAAGTCCAGTGGTTAGATGGCCTTGCTTTCCTGGGTGTAAAAATTCATCATAAAACACCTGTTGCAAGACACCATAATGAAAAACTACAATATTCCTTGTACTGGCATTTTATTACCAGATTCTTTCTCAGGATAGCCCTTCAGCATCTTTGTGTCAACATCAGCACAGACTTGATGAGTTTCAAGTCTGTCTGTCATGGAACAGTTGATGGCTGAGGGCAAAGCTGTGTATTTGTATCTTTTTAATGTTTCAATAATCCATTTTGCCATTAGATTATATTTTGCCTTCAGCAACATTCAGTGAGAAATGCCTTTGGAGTATCCATTGTACATATTTACAGAAAAAAAATTGCCTTTTTATACTTACTATGTTATGTAGCCAAGAATATTATGCTGGTTTTGAATAAACATTAAGATGTGACTGGACATTTTGCAAAATATGGAAAAAAATCTACTTAAATAAATGCAAATCTATGAGAGAGGAATATTCCTGAAGAGTTTTGCTCTAACATATTTTTACTTATTATTTTTCCTAACTATTGGCTATATCTGTCAGAACGAGAAGCAGGGGCAGGCAAATAGGACAAGTTTAAATGATGAAAGAGTTTACACAGAGATTGAATAATACAAGGATACTTTTTTCTTAGCTCTTATCAGACAAGTGGTTTCAAGATGGAATCACACCAGTTCTTCAGAAAATGAAAAACATCATGAAACGTTTTGTTCTGTATTGAAATTCATGTAACAGAACAGCATTTCTGCAAAGAAAACTAGCAAAAAAATGATCTGTTTAATTGCATCTTTTTTTCCACATCTTTTGACAAAAACAGTTGAGGAAAGAATGGAGATAAAGTCGAGACATATCTCCAATTCTTTGTGAGGATTGATATCACATTATTGAAGACTTTTCTTAAGAGCCAAACATTATGCAGAGAACTAAAAATTCTAAAAACCTCATAATAGGGCTAGGGAGTAGAGAGCCAGAAATCTAGGGGGGGAGGAAATGTTTGGAAACTTACTGAAGTTTATAACAAATTCAGTTCTTTCTCCACAGTGATTAGTTCTTAAATTTGTCTCCACCCAGTCCTTGAAAGACAACATTCTTCTTTAAAAAAACTTTTAGCCTGTAGCGTCACAAGATGTTACTTGACAAAACAACTGGAAATTACCTTTGACAGAGCACCTGTTTGTGTAACATGGATCTATTCCCTTGTCTTATTCATATGATCAGTTCTTGTTTTGTTGGGCACTGAACAAACACCAAAAAGAAATCCACAAAATGGAAGAAAAACTTCCCTGAAAGTATTAGATTCTAAATTGTAAGATAAGGTGCATTGGATGTACCCACCATCCCAGTGAAGGATGCAAGGAGACAGTAAAACTGTAATCTTCCATCACTTCCATGGATATGACTTTTTGTTTCCCCTCCTGGTCTGCTAGCACATTGGCTACTGATGCAGATCATGACATGAGGTTTGACACAGAACCCCTCTGAGAGTTTGTCAAGAAGCTTCTACAATGTGACCTGTGTATTTGTCATCCTTTCCCCCTCTTCTCATCAAGTATTCATTTTTCACAGCAGTGATGACAGATGTAAAGAGGGAGGATGTATGGGGAATGTCATGTTTCTGTCACTACCACTGGGCATCATGTCATGCCTGAGAGATGTACCTTGTACGACATTATTAGGAAACCATACACCCAGGTTTTTGAGTGGTTGTAAGTTTGCTTTTTCAATAAAAATAATAAACCCTATTAAAAAAGCAATATGTGAAATGGGATGGTGTACAGAACTTCCTGAATTCTATCATTATTTCAGATATGCGTCAAATGAAGAGTATTAACTGAAACGGAATACAAAATGATGATACATTCTCTCCCACAATATATGAAATATTAGGATAGGAAATGAACTTATTGAGTAGGAGCTATAGAACAAACACAGGAAAATATTTTCCGTGCAGTGTAGACCTAAATTGTCAAATTCATTGCTCCAGATTTTTGCAAATGCCAGAGGTTTATCTGCAGTCAAAAAGTAATAGACTAAATTCATGGAAGAAAAAATCCATCAAAAACTCATTTCTACACAGGTTTAGGATACCCGGGAGACTGCTAAAGAAAAAAAATAACATGGAAGACAGCATGTGAGGAGTGGGCTTTCCTTATCAGTTTAGAATATTGTCTCCAACTTTCTACAAACCAAGAACTAGGCAGATAACAATGCAGTGTTCAAAAGTTTAAAGCGATTAATTTAGTGTCACAGATATGTTTACTGTGAATACTATTACTGTTATATCTAATGATATATTACAGCCACACAAATACATTTCCACTTATTATGGTTAGGGTTTATTTTGTTTTTATTTTTGTTTTTTCATTAAAGGGATTAATAATCACTATGTCCATTCCCAATAAAAGAAAACAAGAACTTTAAATTTGATTGTATATCACTTTGTGTTGCTACAATAACACAATGGTATATAACAAAGAATAAAGCAAAAATATTTTGTCAAATTATTCTACAGATAACATTAGTTCATATAAAAATAACGAATACTAAAATTGTAGCTGTTCTTTTGCTTTTTCCATTGTCTTTCTGCCCCTTAGAAGCACACTTTCCTGTGGCATGGATGGGAGCTAGCTATTACTGATTGCCTGGGCGTCCAAGGGCTATAGACATTCTGGAATACTCTTCTGTAGAAGTTGTTGAGAATTTCTACAGGAGCTGTGTTTACAACTTGGAGAGCTGCATAAAGTTTGGGAATAGTCATTTGGCTGTATTCAGTATAAATACTAGTTAAAGCCTGAAGCTCTGTAATTTACATAGATCGTGGCTTCTGAATTTGTGGCTGTTATTAGGTTTATCAGGATGAAGGAATCTTGTTCTTTTCTTTGTTAGAATAATATTAGACGATTTTAATAGTCTAATTTGTTAGACTATTAGAAGATAGGGGGAAAACATTCTGTATCCTTTTTAGTTGCAACATGAGGTTACATTATAGAGAAAACTATAGGGAAAGCTATGAAGAACAGCATAACTCCCCCATAAGGGCATCAGTCAGATTTTCGGCTCCTCCCATGGAGGTTGTCAGAAAACCATAGTAACTTCCATTTCTGTTTAATGAGGATGAAATCTCATGTGCTACCCTGAAATTCTTAGGCGATTCCTTTTTGCTTGTCTATTGCTCCATTTCTGAACAAGAAAAGAAGACTGCAAAAATGTTGTTTTATTTACTTTGTTTTCTTCTTTCATTTTGTCAGGATAGCCCCTGCTAAACTAAAATTGAATGCAATGATTATTGGTAGGCCACTGAATAACAACTACAATACATTGCTCCTGTTTATCTCACCCTTTAACCTCTCTTCTATCTGCATGACAGTTTTAGGTTAAAACCATCCTAATGCCTCTATGGAAGGTATGACAAAAGCCAATCTCAGAGAAGTGATCCTGGCTTTTAGGAAGAGTCTGGTACCCAACAAAGGGAAGATATGTTCACTTGAGTCCAGATTCTGAAGTACTTAACAAGGACCTGTAACATCACCCAGTGTACAAGACTTGTTAATTGGATTGTTCAAACAATCCCATTCTAATTTGCAAAGACAGACTATATCTCACAGTTTATCCTGATAGTACTTCAGGCTTTGAATTTAACTTTGGCCATGGGTAAAAGAGAGAGAAAGCAAAACAATAAAACATTCATTCTCAACACTACATAAGATCATTAACTATATGCACATATGACTTGATTTCAGTCCAATTCTTCAACACCTGTCCACATTATTCTTTGTAAGAAAGCCAGTCAAGCCAGATATTGAAGTGAAGAAAAGTGCATACTTCTTTGTAAGGCTAAGGCCTGTGAGTAAGTATTTACTAATAACAAACATTTCATAATGCAATTATACGTCCAGTGTTAGACAGAAGCTCTGTCATAAATGCAAGAAGCCTTCCCCCTCTTCTCCATATTTAAGTGCTGTTGTGTTGCATTACTGTAGCTTACAGGGATGATTAATAACACACTTCACCTTTACCTACTACTCCACCTGACTGACTACAAACAATAAGAATATACATTTTTCTGTGGGTCTGAAACTATGCGCAGAAGTCACACCCAAAGACGGAAGCAAGTGCCAGTATTCTGCTGGTGTTCTCCATACTGCATGATGTAGAAAGCTTGATGGAATTGGCTTTGTTATACAGTTACCCTTGTTATGGTTATATATTTGACTTGCATATTTGAATGTGTGCTTTTTTGGTTTATTGTTCTTTAGACAAACTTACCACAGAAATGAGCCATTTTCAAAGTGTACTAAGTAGACTACCTTCTTTCCCAGTAATCACTCATGTAGTTCATTTCCTAAGACAGATTCCTGAGGCAATAAAGGCAAGCATGATTTACTTTCAGCACAGCATACATGGATATTGTATATCTAACATATACAATATTCTAGATACTAGCAAGCCATTTATCAACACCCTAATACTTCAGTTTTGCTTTGGATTGTTTTGGTTTTGATAATATTCTGTTTAGTCATTATGAAAAGCTAATTTGAAAGTAAGCAGATAACTGTGACAGGTATACTGATATACTATGCATTCTTCATAAAACATCCACATTAGCTGTCCAGCAACTGCATTGCCATTTCATTTTTTTATGCTTACAACATACCATTGTGTAAAAGTTTTCCTGTTCAAAATATCTATTCATAAGGATAAGATTTATGGCAGAAGTTTCTTCGTTTATAACTTTCAGGTAATAGCCAGTTATAAAAAAATATTTCTTTTTTTTTTTTGCACGGTTACAGCTAATGACTTCTGAAACTGGAATCATTAATGCAAATTTTAAAATAGATATGCTTCCCCCTAACTTAAGGAACACCAGGAAAGTTCGTATGTAAATAAAAGTACTTTTTAAAATATTCCTGTTTTCAATACTGTCCAAAATGTATATAAAATACCGACTCAAAACTCAGCTCTAAGGCGAAAATACTAGCTGCAGATCTGCAGAAGTGCATGAATTTGCTGTGCCTCTGTGACTATATATATTTTCATATAGAAGTGGCTTTATCTGCTTGTCTTTAGATAATCTTCATTAGCCTGATATTCCAACAACTCAGCTTGAGAACTGAAATTTTGCTCTTTGTCAGTGTGAGCAAAAGGCTGAAGAGTGGTACATTATGGTACATTGAATTTAGCTCCTTTAATCTACATTACTCTCCTTCACATTAAGAAAGGTGCTGCCTGGACAATGGTTTGCCACTGACACTTTTTGCTGGTTATGCTGCTTTAAGGACAACTTTTGTTTTATCAATGACCCAACACACATACATGCACCATATTTTAAGAATTCATGAATTAAGAATATCATGCCATAAAAGCCAATAGAAGAAAGGCTTTTGAAAAATTTTATCTGTTTACTCAGTACTCCTTCACACCTTTAAAACTGAATGCCACCGCAACTTCTCTGGCATGGGTGGCTTTCCTGCTGTTTTGCTCTCTTAGTACAACTCCAAGAGACAACTGCCATGGTGCCCATACCTCCTCCTGGACAGATCAGAGTTTGTACACTTCCTTTGAGAAAGCCTTGTTCCTCTTACTGTCACAGAATGTATTTTTAATGATTCAATGACATTCTGCTATAAAATATCTTCTATTCCTGCTACTGCTATAAAATATCTTCTATTTCTGCTACTAGCTCTCCAAATCCTACCATAAATTTTATGGGCATTTTCAATTTTAAAAAAAGTTACAATGTAGATGGCCGCAGCCATGACCTTTTAGATGTGCAACTACTGAAATGCCCTGTGATAAATAGATTTTCATTTTCATTTGCAAGCCACCTACATGTGAGCCATTGACCATTTATGTACATTTATGTACATTCCATTCATTTACGTTCCATATTGTAATGGAGCATGCCACTGATTATAGAGTTGCCTTTTTTTTTTTAGAAACATGTCATTTCTTTCTTACAGCACATATTTCTAGAATATTTAGAGGAAAAGGGAGAGTAACATCTGTTAAGGATGGGATGGCAAAACATTGATCTCTTGGACTGCAACTTTTGAGTCTGAATATGATGAAGATAACAATGAAAAAGACAAATATAGGAATTGTGTCAGCAGCCTGGGGGAGGGATTGATGAGAACCTGACCTGTTCTCTCCTAGAAAATTTACAGGAATAAAACCTTTTTAATTCTATAATTGCCTAGAAATTGACTCTAGCTAGTGATAGGAAAAGTGCCTAAGAACAGTCAAGAACAAATTTAAATGCTTTCTCCTCAGTTAAGAAGGGAGATAACCAATACCTGAGGAAATTAATCGGATGCCTCTATGAAGAACTAGAAAAACTGAAGAATTATAATTTTGTATTTTTCCTAACAGATTTTGTACAGTGTACCATGCTGTTCTATGTACTTTCTTGATCTTTGACATAGAAAAGCTCATGTTATCAATAAAATAGAATTTGAATAATGAATCTAAATGGAACTACAGTCTATGTTGCCTAATTATGGACAGAAGCAAAGTTCTTGCTATGGGAAAAATATTTCACTAATACCTATGACTCCACTTCAAAAAGAGATGGACACAGCTGTGCAGCTGGAGCAGAAATGAAACTAGAGAGCTATTCTGGAGGGTATTCCTGGGTCCACATTCTGGATGTTACTTCTCATTTGCTCAAATGGAGAATGGTTATGGGCCAATTTGGCACATGCTTCTTCCTCTTCGCTTCTAGCTTGAGTGCTTTGGCCATTCCAGTGGATTGACAGAGCCAAGATATCATTTACTCTCCACCTCTGCTGGTAACATTCCTCCCTTCAAATGTTTACTGCTCTTTATTGTTGCTTTGAATAATATACACCAGCACACCTTTATACCTACACACACTGAAACAATGTCAGAGAGCAATTTTTTTCTTTTTTTTTTTTTAAATGGAAGGAAGTAAAATATTTCAACAAGAATGCATACACTAGCTTTCATATCTCCCGAGAGAAACAAAAGCAAAATAAAAGGAAAGAACAATTATCATATAGAATGTAATAGTCAAATTTTATTTGACCATAAAATACCAGGCCATGGCATTATGATTGACATAGCCTGCTAATGATGGGTTTTCTGGCAATTATTTTTTTCAAATCTAATTTCAACTTTTTAGTTGTTGTTGGTGGTATTTAACAAGCTTTTTAAATAAAGTTCATTTAGCACAATCAAGAAGGAAATTAAAAACACAGATGTCTGTTAGGTGTTAAAGAATGAAAATTAAATGTCAAAGATATGGTAATTCTTATTGATTAATTTCATAATACTCTGTACTAACAACAGAACTGCAGAAGCCATGTACCTGTAACCTAGTCACATATTTGATACAATGTACTTAGTGAGCATTTGAGAAGTTAATTAGCACGGCACTCAATTTCAGTTATTTTTTACAACTATTTGAATCATTTTTCTTGATTCTAAACATTCTATAGCCTCAGTTTTAAACTTCTCTGCACCTTTATTTAAATTTTAGGTCAAAATAAGTTCACCACTGACAACAAGATAAATTTAAAAGTGCATGCATTAGACAAACCCCAGTTTCAATTTAAGATCATGGACAGCAGAAAGTTACTAAATCTAGGATTCTGGAGATCATTGCTGTAGGACCTGGACAAAACCAAACCAGAATTAGCATGACTTTTTTGTGAATTATTTCCTGGGGATATCTTTTACATTATTTCACATTCTTTCCTGCAAGATTTAAATCATCATAATTTTTCCCATGGTTTGTATTCTGATAGTACTATGTTATCTATATCTACCTTCTCCAGTATCTAAAAAACATACATTTATTCTTTCTCTCCTTGCACCTTACATTTATATTGAAAAGAGAGTTGAATAATTGCAAACTGAAGAAAAAGTCGTCAATGAAATTATCTTACAGACCTACCTACAAATTGCTATAATAATGAACTATTTTTCTCTGTAAATAACTAATACATGCTATTTGGCTGAAAAGCCAGTGCTACCTCTGGTTGAGAATAAATGAAAGTTAGAATATATCTAGAACTATAGGCAGTAATTCTTCTTCCTTACACACTGAAAGACTCCAAGGGATAGATTTATGACTTGAAGATGGAGTAACTAGGAGCTTTCCAAATATTTTCCTTCTCATACCAGTCAAGTGTGATACCTTTGTTACTTGCTTATGATATACACCTCCATACTAAAGCATTTACTGTATATTATTACTACTTGTTGTTAACTCCTGTGCCACTGGAAAAACATAATACAGTGACAAGAAAGCAAAAAGTAGATTATTTAATTGTGAGCAGAAGGGAGCAATATTTTCAGAACGAAGATGCTGTCAAATGGCATGTTTGTTGAGTGCTACCTTTGAAGGATCTGGCCCATTAAATGATGCTCAGTATAAATTTAATAACTGAATTACCCAGGTTTAGAAATTGCCTATAGCATCAAAACACTTCTTTGTCTGAAGAAAATAATACTCTGCAAAACAGCTCTTTGTTGGTAACATTCAGGGAGACATCCCTGTATTGCTTTCATTAGGAACATCTTTGGAAGAACAACTACACAAAGATTAGAATCAGTTTTATAATAAAAAAAATCTAAAAGAAATCCATGGCAAAATGGCAGTGGCAAGGGGCAGTAGTCACACATTGCAACATGCTAAGTTCAGACTGGGCATCAGAAAAGCTTTTTTACCAGGAAAGTGATAGTGGAACTGGTTATGCAGAGAAGGTGAGGACCAACCATCCTTGGAGGCTTTCAAGGCCCACTAGAAAAAGCTACAGCTGATCTGATCTAGTGTTAACAATAGACCTGATGTGAACAGGAGGTTTGGATAGATGACACCCACAGGTAGCATTCAATCAACATTTCTATGACTCTACTGTTACTAAAATTATGATAATTTCAGGTATATCCTTCATAGTTGCATACTGCTTAGCATGTTTACTTTCCTTTTACAGTCAATGGGAACAAATGGTTCTTCAACGTAAGATCTGTCTGATTTCTTTTAGCTGTTTACTTTAAGAGGGATGAATTGTACACTAGACTATACTGACTATAAATACATCTTAGACTGTGAACTTGAGATGTAGACGTTCAACTTTAGTCAAATCATCCCCACTTTCCCTGATTATAAAGAATACATACTGTTGATTTAGTTAGGAGCTGATGGCATGTTTACGAAATTTATTCAGTGATTGTTTCAGGTAAGCTTCATAAGCAGTCTGGAAGTGGATGGAGCTTTAACATAGCAGCTGCCCCTAATGAGTTTCACTCTAATACTGCTTTAATGTTAACAGTACTAGTAACACTACATACCAATAATACACCTCTCAAGAAAATGAAAATCAGAACCTTTTTGGTCTTTTTCAGCAGTTGTATTTCCTACAAATTTTTGAGAAATTCCAGCCTGAGAGATAAACTAAGAAATATCTCTTTAGCCCATTTGTCATTGGCTTTATCTTTAGCATCCTAACCTATATGTATACTTTGATGTTGGTTTGACCTTATTTCTGCATACTCAGATCTTCAAAAATAAACAGCTAGATATTGAAAAAGAAGAAATCAAAGTCTATACCCAAACCTGGTAATCTAGATTCTATTCCATGTTCAAAGCTACAGAAAATTTACTTGGTCTTCAGCAAAGAGAGTAAACCAACATTAATGGCTGTTATTTTTTAGTAAGTAGAAATATTGAAAGGATTCTGGAAAGAACTTTAAAATAAAAAATACACTTTAACTAAAATAGGCTTACATGTTGCTTTTCCTTGTAGACTGAAAATTGATTCTGGAAAAAAAAATGTATGTTTTTCTTCCAATAAGATGTTGTCAAATCTAACTGACCAAATGAATTCTGAAGCCCAAATGAAATAAGAAAGAATAGCTTAGGTGTTTCAATGCTTCTCATGGGTTTTAACATGGTTTTAGAATTATTTTTCTCTACTTGAATTTGTAAGATTTTTTTACTGGTACTCTTTTATTTAGCTTTACTCCAAGGTACTTATTTTAGACTAGGTTGATTTAAATTGGCTTGGTTTATGGTTTGATTTTCAAAAGTCTGCTGCTTGTGTAGAAGCTTTAAAAGCATGTTCATGACAATGTGCTGCAAGTTAGGCATATGAATGAGTTACCAACTCACACTTCAGAGGCAGATTTTTCAGAATATGCATACACAGCTTTGGAACCAAAAGAAACAATTAACGGATGCAGCTGATCACCAGAAAGCGCAGTGGGTCATTTACATCTGCAAACAAAGGGCACTCAAATGAAAAAATATGACTGAAAAGTATGAAAAATTAGAGGTATTTGGATATTGAGTCCAATATGAGAATAAATGGCATCTTACCATAGGTATTTATTTAAAGAAGGTGAATCTGAAGTCAGCGGAACTCTGCTGCCAAAGGGGACAGATTCTGAACCAGTACAGCTTCATTGTTCCATTCAAAATTTTGTATTATTACTATTACTATTAACAAAGGACTGCTAGATTCTTCATGTTCATGTCTCCAGACCATACTTAGTCATCTGGAAATATCATCACATTAAGTTGAGATGCATTATAACATTTTTCAATTTTGTATTGTCTTCCAGTGAACTTGGTCCCCTGCATGCAGTTTACTTACCAGGTTGTGCTGGATTATTTAATCAATAGTAACTTTAGGTACTGTGGTACCTTCTGAATATTGCTAATCTTTAGATTATTTTGCTTGGAATGCCATACATCAAGAATGTACTGCTTCTGTTTCTCTGTGTTCACCTTCTCTTGTCCTCTTTTGTATAAATAATAATAAATAAATACAGAAAAAAAATCATTTATTTGTGAAAGACAACATCTCTTTTGCCTTCTCATCCGGATTTGAGGCAGATTGAGTTAATGAGACATGCACTTCAGTCTTGTTTTTCTCCTGTGTATCTAAATGGTAACCATTATAGATCTGTTTACTTCCTTTCTTTTTTAGCAGTGGCTCACCTTTGACATATCTTTCAAATTACACCACTTGTATTTAGAATCCTCCATGTTGCTGTTCACTTGGAAGCTTCATTTATTTTTACAGGTTTCTTGCTTTCAAAAGAATTAGTTGCATGAGAAATTGATCCAACTAATGTTCATTCTTGCACTCACTGAAATGCTCTGTGACTGACAGGTTACATTGTATAGCTGTATTTTTTTACTAGCTTTATGTTTCCTTCAGCTACTTAAAGCCATTCCTTCTCCTGTCTTGACTAACAAGTGCTTTGGTCTTTGTAGTACTCACTTTAATGTAGAAGAATTTGGTTCAAGTTCTTGTTTTAACTGATCAGGTCGTGTCATGGAGCCTCACAAAACCAAGCCAGACTAACAAAATAAAAATAAGATTTATTTTTACAAGATTGTAACAAAATCACACTAAGTTTTACCCTAACTGAAACTGCTTTCAGACTCTGACAAATATTAACAATCTACAGGTTCAGAATGTCACTCAGGAGCTAATAATTATGCACTTAAGAATTCTTAAGGTTTATGATCGATTACCCAAAATGTGCAATCACTCACCTATAAGATGAGGGCTCAGTCTGTACAGAAGATGAACTGTAGGTGGTGTCCCAATCCACAGGGAGAGTCCCTGACCGCAGACTTGCTGCTCTGAGTGAGACCAACTCAAAATGGCTCTCTTGCAAGGCCCCCCTTTATATCTAATTTGAAGATGACCGGCGGTCATATATGATCATGTAGCCCTCCCATTGGCCAAAGACCACAACTTCTTCACCTTTCAACCAAAATGCGTACATGATGACCACCACTGTGTGGGCATAACAAGGACTGTGGCAGGAAGTTTTTGCAGGCTTCTGCCAAGTCTTTGCTAGATTTTTTGTGGGCTCTTGTCAGCTCTTTGTCAGAGCTTTGTCGGGGTGGGTGCATCTGCCACAGGTCAGAGACTCAAAACTAGTATCTCACACATGGCAGGTAACTTCCTTGGATAATAAACCAGCTTGGGTTGGAACATATTTACTTTCCTTCTCCCTCACTCTCCATTTTGCACTAAAAATGTATTAACCGAAGAATAGGAAAATAAGTGTCTATAATACACACAAAGAGAGTTTGGATTAAGTCCTGAAAAAATCTCTCAGAATATGAGTACATTTAATAGCTGTAGTAGGTGTTCACAAAATGTCTTTCACTTCTACTAGAATGCAAGATTTTTAGATTTCTTTGTCATTTAGTAACATTCAGTTTAACTATTCTTTAAAAGCTGTGTTCCTTAGGGAAAAATCTGAGCTTTCTAAATAACTATACAGCTCCTGATTATCCAAGATTTTGGTACAACTAATTAGGGTAATGAGAATGTTGTGAGGTGGGAAAAGAATCCCACAAAACCATGAAACATCACTCCACAAGCAGTGCTGCTGGCTGAAAAGTAACCTTATCTATGTTAAAAAATTCCTTAAATTATTTTGTTTTGTTTATTGTATTGTTTCAGCTTTGTGCCCTGTTGCAGTTCCTGATTCGTGGTGGTACCAGAAACAATAACTGAAGGCAGAACTGAAGTCCAGTTTGTTTTCACAAATCCAATTCTCACATATTCCACTACAAAGCTGAACTCCTATATATAAGCCTATATATATCTTTGAGTCACATTATCATATTATATTATCATTATCATTAATATGAGTCATATTAATCACAGGGAGGTGATTCTGCCCCTCTACTCTGCTCTCGTGAGACCCCACCTGGAGTACTGCATCCAGCTGTGGAGTCCCCAACATAAGAAGGACATGGACCTGCTGGAGCGTGTCCAGAGGAGAGCCACGAGGATGATCAGAGGGATGGAGCACCTCTCCTATGAGGAGAGGCTGAGAGAGTTGGGGCTGTTCAGCCTGGAGAAGAGAAGGCTCCGGGGAGATCTTATTGCAGCCTTCCAGTACCTAAAGGGGGCCTACAGGAGAGCTGGGGAAGGACTTTTTACTAGGGCATGTAGTGATAGGACGAGGGGGAACGGCTTTAAGCTGGAAGAGGGCAGGTTTACATTAAACATTAGGAAGAAGTTTTTCACTTTGAGGGTGGTGAGGCACTGGAACAGGTTGCCCAGAGAGGTTGTTGAAGCCCCGTCCCTGGAGGTGTTCAAGGCCAGGCTGGACGTGGCCTTGGGCAACCTGGTCTAGTGAGAGGTATCCCTGCCTGTGGCAGGGGGGTTGGAACTCGATGATCTTCAAGGTCCCTTCCAACCTAAACCATTCTATGATTCTATGAT
Organism: Pluvialis apricaria; assembly: GCA_017639485.1. Taxonomy (NCBI): domain Eukaryota; kingdom Metazoa; phylum Chordata; class Aves; order Charadriiformes; family Charadriidae; genus Pluvialis; species Pluvialis apricaria. The sequence goes on from CM030007.1 coordinate 109,148,378, forward strand.
TCTATGATTATTTGTGAGAAATTTTTAAACGTATAGAGATTACTGTCAAGATGATGGCCCAGACATAAATGATTCAAAAGGCTTGTCAAGAAGGTTAGGTTTTAGGTACCTCTTTAAACAGCTTTCGTCATTTTCTCCAAGCCCTTTAAAATTTAGTAGTCTCTGCTTTGAAGAAATCTGTTAATTCTCATGTCTCACAAAGCTTAGATGGACTACCTGTGCTTTAAACAGAACATATTGCTAATTAATAACTGTAAAGAAACATTGCAACATATATACAAAAGAAAAAAAAGTTATTTTTCTTTTTCTCTTTCTTTATACAGAACATCTATGACTAATGTTACTCAGACTATGCAGAACTACCCAAAACGGGGCAAAAAATAAACAATCAAATCTTCTTTCATTGGCAGAATTGATTTCCCATTTATTTTCCTGAAAACTAATTTTCTCCTACAAAATGTCTTTCAGCAACTACCTTGGCCCACTAGGATTTCTTCTATGGCCTGCTATTACATATTTTTAACTCTGTTCCCTGTGTTCTCTGTTTGGGATTTCTGGCAGACATCCCAAACTCACAGCCAAATGGATCAGAGTTTCATAAATATGGAACGCAAATACTTTGTGCCACCACAGATATGTGGCTTTCATACACTGACATATTTTTACATCTCTTTTTGTCATTTGGAAATCTTATTCTGTTTATCTTCTGAGGTTTACAGAAACTGGCAGCTGATTTGAGAAGCCTCACTTTTGCTGTAGTTAAAAGAGCTTTAAAGGAGACCATTAGGGGCTAAAGTGCCAAGATCTGTTTCACTGCACAACTAAAACACTCCAAAGATGAAAGAGATTTATCAGGAGATAATTGTTCTAATACAGAACTAAAGATTGACAAAACAATTATGAGCATCTAGGCTTACTTTCTGCAGTCTATGGGATGTTGGTTTTCATTGAGTTATTCCTGCATTAAGCCAGTATATTTGTCTAAAAAAATGTGCTAACTTGAAGCAATCTTGTAGGAAAGTATTGTTTTGATCTGAGGATATCAAAAATATGTAGATTTTTCCAGTGGTTAATTTCTCCGTTACTCTTGATTTTAAAATAGCTATCTTTTTTTTTTTTTTTTCTCCCTCCCCTCATTTAAATGTCTCTCTCTTGAACTTCAGCATAATTACTCAGGATTTTTTTCTGGAAGATATTTTGGTAATCAGACCAAACAACTTCTCAATAATTTTTTTTTTGTTATTCTATGCTAAGTGAAAGCTCTCTAGAGATTTTTTCCAGCTTTCAAATAAAATGTGTGGTTCTTTTAACATCCACCATGGCTTCTAGCCCCTTCTCAAATTTACAGACACCAAACTCACACATTTTATTCCTGTGTCATCCAAACACTATTACAAAGTAAACTGATTGGTCTTGCCTAGTTAATTCCTCTTTTTCGTTGTACAAACAAATCTCATGCACAAGTCTTTATAGTAGCATCACACTAAGAACTTATATTCATATATATATCTATTCACTGTATTCAGAGATCATTTCCAGAAATACTGATTTCTGTGATGTGCTCTTGTTTTATAAGGGTAGTCCTCATATCTTGTTCATAGGTGTATAACTTTTTATTTTATCTAAAATCCTACATCAAAATCTCTTGCACTTGACAATGTTTTTGCATTGAAAATTGTTTCTTGAGATCTGTCAGTAATTAGTACTTGATTCAACAAACATGAGATCTACTGACATTTTTTTGTTTACACACTAGCTCAGGAACATTCATCAATCAGGAAATGAGATTCTTTCACAAGACCTAGTTTCCAACTAGGCAAATATATTACATTTCTTTACTTCATTACTAACTGATTCCTAAAATCAAATTAATAACTAGGTCAACTCACTGCTTTGATAAACCTTTAGATTCATCAACACAAAGTATTTGAGGTTCCTGATTTTCAAAAACAGCTCCTACTTTGATGACCCATACTTTTATAAAGGTTTTCAAGTTCCTAAAGGTGAAATCAAGAATCTACTTGGTTTTCCAAAGTTCTTTGGTACCCTTGGCTCCTCTTGTTTTAATTCTTTACAAACCTAGATTTAAACGAAATAAACCTATTTAAATGTTCTTATTTATTGGTATAGTTTGGAAAGAAGCTAATCATCTCCACTTGACTGTGAGACCAACATTTTGATATCTGCTTTTCTACTAACTTCACTGGTTAGCGTGTTATCAGAAAGACCCTACAGAGGGAAATTATGTCTTCCCATCACTCAGTTTTGGATGTGGTTTCATATGACAGTATGAAAAATCAACAAAATTATCTTGGAAAACCAGCTACTATTCTACAAAGTATATTTTATAAAATTAAGTGTATTTTCAGTAATGTGTGCATTTTTAGCACTTTGAAACCTACTGAAAAAATGCAGAGATACAGCTCCTTTTGAGCAGTATGGAATGGAAGTGGTAATATCAAAGTGTGAACTAGTGTGAAACTTCGTGATGCATCTGCGCATCAAGACCTAAAATACATGAAAGTACTATATTTTTTTCAAGGCTTTAAGTGCTTCTGTTAAACTTTGTGATTACAAATACTTGAAAAATTCAGAAACCCTCCTACTTGTGTATCATAAAATATCTTACAACTTGTATGATGCACTTCTTACATTTTAAAGAGAGCATGAAAATGTATTTGCTCATTGCCTATACAGTCAGTTGTAATATTCGACATTGCTATCCTAGTATTTTTACCATTGTTTTTCAATCTTCTAACAAAATATGTGAAGAAAGAACAGCAAAATATCCACAGGAAATTAATCAGAAAAATCTCCTGTGTTGACATATTTTTTAATTTTGTTAAGCAAACTAAGTTCTGAAAAGGCCGCAAGTGAAACATTGCTGATAATATTTATACCTCAGTTTGCCAGTGCCGACAAGGCCAATTGAAAATCAGGGGCTGGAGGGAGAGGGCTGGGCCCTGCCAGTGCCTGGGTTGTCCAAGCCCCCGGCTCCCACTTTGGGGCAGCCCCCATCCCTCTTGTTCCCTTTGTGTGTGTGTCTAGTGACATATTGTTACTGTCGTCTGTATTTACCAAGTTGAACATAAAAGCAAGTACAAAATGTTTTGTAGTACAGTCAAATGTATTTTAGTGTACAGAATAGTATTTCTTCATCTGTTATAATAAAAATACCTCAAAATTACATAGAATATTCTACTATTTTACAATCATAAACATTTTGAAATACACTAAAGAAACACAAACACAATACTCTGTATTCTTTATAGTTACTTAATATTCCTTCTTTGTAATTCTCAATGTGTTCCTGTTAAATTAGTTGAAAAAATATGTGTTTCCTTCTGTAGAAAAAGTTGCATTTCTAAATGCCTGTGGAGTGCAGGTAGACTCAACTAAACACAATGTAGTTTAATGACGCAGCAGGTGCATCAAATTACTAAGTAGACTTTATCTTTTGTCATTTGAACTGAGCCTATTACTGTGGAGAGCAGTGATTTGGTGATGTAACAAGCACAATCAAAGGCACATTAAAAGCACTGAAAGTAAATGATGCATATTCTGCCATTATAGCAACCAAGGATTATGTAGACACTCTGCAGTTGCAATACAATGTGGTTACAGCAAGCAGACTAGTGAATAGTTTTATTTGTTGTCATTTGCAGGAGAATAAGTACAATCCAAGCTTTTGGTCAAGCAACTGCAACTATAGCCTTTTGAAAACATGCGATGTTAAATATGCCTTGTTTAAATGCACGCACTACATGAGTTTTTATTAAAAATGTTAATTATGGAACCGACCCCCTATGCCCTTAATTTTGTTTTAACAGACTCTGTTCAATAGTTTAAGAAGGTACTTTTCTTACACTGCTGATATTATCTACAAATAAGTTTATTTCCTCTTTTAATCTTTAATTTCTGTGCTCTCTGTTCTTTTCCATACACACTCATGGCTCTATTACCTTTCTCATGCTCGGAACTTCCATACACATCACTTCTGATTTCAGGCTCAAAAACATTTTTAATACCATACCGGGAACTATACTGGTCTTACTGGCTATCTTCCTCTATAGCTAGCAAATAATAGTTTACATGATTTATCTCTTAATAAATCTGTTTCATACTCTGAGTCCTGGAATTTACATTCAAAAAAGGGAGTGATTTTTACTGAGAACTGGAAAAAAAATGGAGGAGTTCCCAAGTGATCTAATTCACATTAGGCGCTGAACTATTTCTGCAATATCCCAGATTTAGGGAAGCACAAAGATACTGAAAAGATTTCTCATCTCCATTGCTCATGCTATCTCTTTGAGAAAAGCAGCTAAAAATCTCACTCAAGAGCACAGATCTTTCCTGAACAAAATAGAAAGTGTTATGAAAAAAAAATGTTTGCGATAGAGATGGACTGAAAGCCTAAAGCATGAAATGAATGTTTGATCTATATATTTCATAACACAAAAACAAGGGTTGAAATCCTACCTCACTGAAATCAATGGCAAAACTCTCATATTACTTTAATAGCTAGGTTTTTACCTGAAAGACCTGCAAGGAGGGAAGAATGATGTGTTTATGTTCTTTTGGGGGGACACTGTAAAAATACAGCCAGTAATTTCCCAGCAACATTTTTCACATAAGTCCTTGCTGCAGGGCAAGCATTTGGCTGAATCTGAGAAGAGAGGAGTTTGTTCAGTTTGTAATTGAATGGGAGGTGTGTAGCCTCATGCCTTTTAAAGACAGAAAATAGTCAGACCCATCTGCATCCTGGAGAGCTTCACCCACTTATTCATGTGTTAATCACAAGCTCTTTGAGGTAAAAACTCTATGGTTCTGACTCCTTTCTGATAGCTCTATTCCAACAGATTTTCTCTATTCTCACTTCAGCTTCAGGCTCTTTTAGAGCCTATGCCTTCAGCTCCAAAAGCTTCATCTTTATTTGCATGGAGGAAGCTAGTGAGTATCTTAATCGCTCTCCTTCTGTTCCAGGACCAGAAAAGACGCAGAAGCAGTTCTAGAAATCTTTTGCTTTCATTAGCTCCTGCAGCTCTGTGGTGGGTGTTACATGAAAATCTGTCACAGCTGCACAAGGAACATGGCATGTGCCAGGACACTGAGCCCAGAGAACTATCAGTGAGTGAAGTTAACCATCAGTTAGATGTTTCAGATCAATCATATAACTGAAACAGCAAATATAAAATACAGAGCCTGAATGAAGAGGTGCTGGGAACAGGATATCTGTGGAAAAAACATACTTGGTCAAAAAAGTTATCTCAGTTATGCAGCCACGTTAGAACATCAAGCCTTTTTCTCTATTTTTTTTCCTTTTCTATTCCTAGTACACAAATTGAAGAATAAAGCCAGGATAGTTATCAGCATGCTGTCATTTGATACCCTATTTTCTTAAAATCCACTACATAAATTGAAATATTATAAGAAGAAGAGTAATGTGACTGTCCTGGAATTCTGTCCCAGGAAGGAGAGACCAGGCAGACACTTAAAAAGAAGCACATTCACCCAGTGAGGTTCATAGGCACACACCGAGGGAGATGTATGGGAACTGACACCCTCTGTAAACAACTTTTCTCCTTTTCTGTTTCAGAAGAATTTCCTCCAAGTCTGCAACACACACAGAGACTATTTTCACTACTTTCTCATTTATCCTTGTTGCTCATCTTCATACCTAATGTTCTGTACTTGCTGTTTTGTCTTCTTAATATATTTCTTTGAATGACATAATAGTCTGATATCTTTCTTTTTAAAGACTTATCTTTATTTATCTGCTTGACTGAACTTTGTCATCTACTTACTAGCCATTAGAAGATGTATCTTTTTTGTTCATTTAATGAACAGAAATGACAAACATAATTCTAATTCTGTTACTCATTGCATCTTGAGAAGCGAAAATTAAGACTTTAGCATAAAAGAGCAACTTGACAATGGAACAAACAATTCATACTTTTGCCAATTATTCAAATTAGTTCATTCATTCATGGTTGTTATTTTTCTTTTATGGAGAACAAAGAACACTTCTTGTGTGGTTATTTACTAATGCAATACACCATAAACACACACATACTGAAAGGGAAAACTGGCACTGAACTAACATTGTGTACTGATTTATTAGTAAAATCCATCTGGATTAGATACATTTGAAAGTTCTGTTGTTAATACTTGTATATCATAATTTCTGCAAGAAGTATTTGAGAAGTTAAAAAGAAAAATGTTCCAAGTTATTGAAATGCACAATACAAAAAACAAAGCTAAGTGAAGACAACATCTAAAACCTGTAGTAAACTGTCCTTTTTTGTGAAGTCAATAAGTTGTTCCTATTACAGTATTTCCCAGTACACTGATATATGTTGTTATTGTCCTAGATTTTCTTCATGTTACCAAAACTGCAGAAAAACTACAAGAGTAGGACTGTGCTTCAACAGCTTGTTGTCACACCCTGAACCTAAGGCTAAACAGAACAACACTCACATTTTAATTTTCAGAAATAATGCAAGACGTTCTTACTTTGTGGAAAGCTGATTGCGGGGGGCAGCCTGCAGTGCATATCTGCACAGGATACCTTTTAAAGAAGAAGCTGACATTTGTGGTGTTTTACTTTTAGATCCTGAGAACTTAGTTGTACAATCACATAAAACACACGTGGTAAATGTATCACTAAGGAAATAATTCAACAGAGGTGCTGAGTCAAATACACTCCACTAAAAACAAGCTGGCAAAATATGCCAGCTGTTTTCATGTGCAGACAAAAAAATGAGAGTGAGAAAGACATATTTGCATGAAGAACAGATGTGTCCCATAGTGTTATTGGTCTCCTGCTCATCCAAGTCTCTTCTGTCCTTTCTTGTAGAAAGCAGGGGAATGGAAGGATGGGAAACAACTCCATACCTAGTTGGAGGTTCGCCCGGGGTTACTGGAGCATGCCTGAAGACTTGGAGGCTTTGAACTGCTCCCAGAAGCCCTTTTTTCCCATGGTTAGGGACAACCTGAGATAAATTAATGAGTTTTGCATCAATCACAAGTTGCTTATGATTGTGGACACCTCAGCTAAGACCTCTGCGCCTCAACCAATATACCTACAAAAGGAAAAATTGTATTGTCTTTCATATTTATAGGTGAATATGTGGTTCTGACATGATGCGAGTTTTAGAGTGCAAATATTCACCTCTGTGAAACATCACTGTGAAACTCAAAGCAATTTCTTTAAGTTTATCTCTGCACAGGTAAAAAGTTGATAACAGTGTTCATAACAATTAACCTTCCCTTCCTTGAATATTGCCCTTGGTCATGTGGGGAAAAACATTCTTAAAAGCTGAAATCCAAAGACTTCCATTCTATTTTTCATTGCCTTTTTAATTAGCCATTATTTCAGTCTCTAAATATTTTATTAGGGAAAAATGAAAATTTAAAAAACCCAAAACTTTGTTTTTAAAACTACTTGCAGATCAAAAATTATGATCAGAGACTGCTATTTAGCTATGAGGTTACCCCCAGGCTATCAATATGAAAGAACATTGTTCAGCAATTTGAGTCCAAATCCATGTCCCCTGAATTAGTCAGCCAAAAGGCAGTTAGATGGTTACCCAAATTAACCAGCTGCTTTTCAGTTGCAAAGAAACACCCTAAGGCCAGATAAATCATTTCCAATAGGCGGCACCTTGGATGGTAGACACTCATCCTGAATGATCCAGCTCCCTTTTATCTTGACCTGGGCAGCTGGATAGCCTGAAGCTTGCAAGATGTTCTTATGCCAGGCCAAGATACTCTTTTTCTCCCCGTCTATGATTCTGCACAGCACTTCCATCATTTATCCTAACTATCACAGCGCTCTTTTGCAAAGAGAGTTGCTTGTTTTCTAATATGATGACTAGAAAATGATTGGTCATTTAAGTGGAGACTGCAAGGAATAGCACCTACTGAGCTATTTCCCAGACTCAGAAAATCATGTTCCTAAACATACTTCTTTCCCAATTACTCTTTTCACTCCTGACTCTGTATCAAGAGGTAACAGTCCCACATTTGAGTAGTGGGAGTATTATACAATTAAATGGTAATCTTATGTGTTTGCTAGACAAAACATTTAGTGAAGGGTTAGTTCTCCAGAAAGAGCAAAGCTATGGGAGATTAAAAGATCAGCAGGACCTTGCATGGGTTTTGAGGCAGCAGCCCCATGCTGTTCTCCAGACTCCTCAGATCCACCATTTTGACCTGAGACAGAAAAGAGAGCAAGTCATGGGAACTCTCTTGGTAACATCACCATGAATGTCATGAATGTCCCACTTCTCACAGCTATGAGGAAGACATGATTCATGTCTTAGCACCTTTCAACTGCTTTCAAGCACCTAGCCAAATTCAGCTATGGTAACAGACAGCATCTCATCCATGGGAAGCTACACACATCCCATGACCAGGGACATCAAGCTGAAGATCAAATTAGAAAAACACACAGCAACACACAATAAAAAATCTCAAATATGTACTGATCCAGAACTTCGTTAGGTAGGATAATGCATACTTTCTTAACTTCTGGGAAAGCCATCTGGCCCTCCTCCCTTCCGCCAACAAAGTCTGCCTGACAGAATAGCATGGATGAGATCTCTGGGAATCCCAACCAGGAAAGGCCAAGTGCAGCTACTGATTCCCTCCATTTTGGAATGGACAAAGCACAGTTCTGCAATACTGGTGAGTGTTTTCTCTCCTCGTGCTTGCTTGCCTGACCTCTCCACAGCTGGCCATCCTTTCAATGAGATGAAAACAAACTAAGCCACCAGCCTTTCTTTCGAATCTTGTTCCTCTTTCTGTAACACCACCTACCTCCTCTGACTGAAACAGATCTCCATAAATTTGTTAAAGATAACTCTTCCAGTTATCTTTCTCACTTCTCCTCACATAATTTCTGAAAATTTGCCTAAACCACATCAACTCTTCAAACCACTGGTGGGAGACAGCTGAAACACCCTTACTACTGCTTGAAGCAACCTTTGAAAAATGTCCCCCATTCTTTCCTTTGCTTTTTTTTTTCTGCTACTCCCTCACTTACAATCTGAACCCAGATGATCTGAGACTTGCCACTCAGTAGGAAAAGTAGAAAATCTGTAGAAATTCAGAATGTTTGTACATCTATGAGGAGATTGACATAGGGGATGGGTCTTCCAACAGTTTCTGGATGTACATTTGAATGCAAGTCCTGTAGCAATGCTGTATACTACGGGGGCTGTCATGACAGAATGTTTGATACAGATTTTTTTCGAAGTTCTATTGAAAATTTTAGATGAACTGAAAGAAAACAAGAACCTTGCAAGAGAGAAACAGAGCTGAAAAATAGAAAGTTTAAGTAAAATGTGTCTAGATCTTCAAAAGTGTGCTGAGCATATAAGAAAAATGTTAGTGACTTTAAGAATGGGTATATAAAGACTTGGCTATCAAGGAAACTACCTCATTTTAAAAAGTCCTTGTTTTGATGTGAAACAATTGTACTTCATAGTGAATATTTATACAGCCACATCTTATAGCAGTGAACATTCTCTGAATGCTGCCAGGTTGTTCACTGCAAGCAATATGGATTCTTCATTAGCTTTCATGTAAAACAGTGTATAGTAGTTTCAAAAGGCTTTTTGAAATGACCAAAAACTCTTTGAAATCTCAGTATATACCCACAAATATTTGGAATAAATAACAAAGAAAATGTGTTCAGGTGGAGGTTAATGAGCTGCAACAAGCATAGTGAGTATTTAGTTTTGTTTTCTTTGAACATTGCTCAAGGTTTAACTAGGAATGATTAAAAAAGAAGAAGAAATAGATGAAGTAATACCACCATCAGCTTAAACTGAAACCTCATGAGCCTTGAGCTATGAAAAGAGTTGTATACCTCTGAAGATATTGTGAAAACAGAATAAAAGCCAAAAAAAAAAAAAAAGACATCCTGTTTCTCTAAGGTTGTACATAAATTACCTTAAAAGCCTCATTTCCATTTTTCTTCACACATGATTCATTACAAATAGGTTAGGTCATCGCTAGGCCTGTTTCTAGAAGTTTGGGTTCTATTGCCAGGAAAAGACATTGCTGGATGCTCTTGAGGGAAGGAGGCACACGTGATACTTTTGAAAGGACAGAATGTGAAGAAAAAGATGATGTGCCTAAGCACATCCCAGAAATCCAGAAAGATCAAAGATGCCATCAAAGCATATGTTATTTCTCCAGATATTTTGAAGTCTGGGGCCTGCCAACACTCACTGCTCACTAGCTTTAATGCACCTCTTCATAACCACATGGCATAATCATGATAGCCAGGAACAAGTATGACCACTGTTGCTGTGCTATCATATCCAGGAATCACTTCTGAGAGCAGAACCATTAGTGACAAGGGACACCTGCTGCCTAAAAAATATAGGGATATATTTCTTTCATAAGTCATTGGCCACAGAAATATGAGTTGGTCTACTTTATCTCATTTTTTTATTGTGATCAAATGGTGCAGCAACAGAAATGTCAGTTTCCTGAAGGTTATCAAAACAGAATTAAGATATTATTCTTCTCCACAAGGTAAAGGATTTGGGATTACAGTGTATGTTAGATAAGCCCTACTTCCAGTTAGTGTTTTCACCATATACCTGGTGATGAATTAAGTGGGGAAAAAAATGGCATTGTAATTCTTAAAGAAAAATAAGGCCTTCTTATGATAAGACTAGTGAAAGTGACAAATGGAAAGAAAAGAATACCTGTAAAAAACACAAATCTTGCATCACTAGTCACATTAGTGTGGTGAGCCGGACTAAGGAAGTGATCATCCCCCTATACTCGGCACTGGTGAGGCCTCACCTCGAGTACTGTGTCCAGTTTTTGGCCCCTCACTACAAGAAGGACATTGAGGTGTTGGAGAGTGTCCAGAGAAGGGCTACAAGGCTGGTGAGGGGTCTGGAGGACAAATCTTATGAGGAACGACTGAGGGAACTGGGATTGTTTAGCCTGGAGAAGAGGAGGCTGAGGGGAGACCCTATCACCCTCTACAACTACCTGAAAGGAGGTTGTAGAGAGGTGGGGGATGACCTCTTCTCCAGGGTGACAAGTGATAGGACAAGAGGAAATAGGTTTAAGTTATGTCAGGGGAGTTTTAGATTGGATATTAGGAAACATTTTTTCACTGAAAGGGTTATTAAACATTGGAATAGGCTGTCCAGGGAGGTGGTGGATTCACCATCTCTGGAAGTGTTTAAAAAAGGGTAGATGTGGTACTTAGGGACATGGTTTAGAAGTGGGTTTTGTCAGGGTAGGTTAATGGTTGGACTTGTGATCTTAAAGGTCCCTTCCAACCTCAGCAATTCTATGATTCTATGATTCTATTACTGTAGCCAAATTTTTTTTTTCCATAGGCCTAAACTCTCAAAAACTAAACATCACCATGACATGGCATGACCTGGGAGGCTATAAAAAGGTTAAATAAAATTTGAGACTAAAGTAAATAAATAAATAAATGAAAATAAAAAGGTATTGCACTCTTTTGCAGCTGAAGGCAATAAACATCACTTTAAGTGACATTTATGAAAAAAAACACAATTAGGCAGTGTGGTTTCAAATGAATGGGAGAAGAAAGAAGAGTTACTGTAACTGTTTATAATCTTCATTTTATAAAAAAAAGAAGTTTGGTATTAATTCTTATTTTCTATTTATTAATGATTTTAAAACTGCATAACCAGTGCACCCATGTTCATGCCATAGAAAAAAAAGTCGTCATTGCTACAACTTCTCTGAGTAGCATGCTTAGAATGGAGCATATGTTAATAAGCATATTAATTAAACATATGCTAATTGCCATACGTATTGGACTTAAGTCCAGCTACCTCAATCTTGCAGCCATTTTCTCTGTGAGGAACTATTCGTTTGGACATGGCTGGAAGCTGAATATTTAAGAGCAGTTTGTAAAGTAGATTTTTAAAACCTGTTATTAACCTATTATATTTTTAAGAGTACTTTTCTGGGTTTTTTTCTGTATGCATATGAAGCAGTATTTGTAGAAAGCCAAATGCTGCAAGACAAGCTGCTTTCCAGTTTTATGGTACATTGCTCCTCTTCAGATTTCATGCCTACAGTGTTTCCTTTTAAAAACTCCATCTCTAGTGGAAAAATTAGAAGGCAAATGCCCATTCCAATTTTGCTGCTTGCTCTATCAAGTAGAGCAATTTCATTGCATTAAGTAACTATTTAAGAAATGCACCAAAATTATGAAGCTCCAGTAGACCCTCCATACATAAATGCACTTTACACAAACATCCATATTATATTGTTTATCATACAACCATAAGCAAATGGATTGTATCATGGATTGTATATGTGTTTTCAAGATTTCCACAACAGAATACAGATTTTGCCATTTTATCCTAAAAGAGATTTCTAAAAGCTGTGGATGGTGTTCAATTTTTTAGAATGTTAATAATTAATTTTTTTTTCAATTCAAATCTTTTTACCACTTGGGAGTCCAGTATAAATCTAATTGCTTTCTTTTACTATTAAATAACAATAGTCTCTAGTTAATAGTTAAACTTTCAAAGAAATATTCACTAAACTCTTTTTGCTTATAGACCTGAAATTAACAGAGGAGATACACTTGTGTCCCAGCAAATAATTTCACATTTCTTATGTGTATAACATTCATTAAGAAATCTAGAACTGTCAACATAATGCATAAATAGTCTAATACATTTTCACTTTTAACTGTTAATTCACTATGCGTTGCATATCTTGACTGCCTTTTCATTTGACAATGATACCTGTATGATTTGTTTGCTGTAGAAGACCAATATCCAGTGATGAAGGTATAGCTGACTCCCATTGTTCTGAACACTAGGTGCCTGAATCCCACCTTACTGGCAGAGCAAGAGCTAAACTAAGTACCCGTAAGACATCTTCTACACAAAAGAGATGGTAATCCTAAAATTCTAGTCAGTGGATGCTAGTATCACTATCATGGCTAAAACACTACTTCTGTACAAGTTAGTACTCAAAATACACGCTTTCTGTTGGTAGTTATGATCTAATCTAAGTAGTTCTAGAATCCATATAACAAGCCTTGGAAACTAAAAATATTCAGAGTAAAACCTCCCTGGTACAAGTATTCAACTGAAGTCAACATGCCTACATCAATTTTTACCAGTGAAGGTTTTACCCTCTGTTACCATCAAGGTACTACAGATTAACCAGTGCTCAGTAGGACCCCGCCTTTAACCCCTCTAAGCAGATATCTCTATTCGGATTGTATCACCATATGAATGGAGCTGTGAAAAGATTGACATATAATTATAAGTGATGATTTTACCTTTTTGACAGTCTCCTAGAAAGCCAAGAAAAATAATGTAGGCTGGTGCGATTTTTTCATTTGCAAAACAAAGCCATTGTTTGTGTAACAAAGCAAAGTTTGCATACATCACAGCAGTGAAGAGAAGAGATTGTCAAAGGGTGAATTCCGTCTGCTGGGAAATGTTTTTCGATGGCAAGTATTTCCTAGGTGATCTGCAGTGCTTTTCTTTCAAAGCAGAACAAAATAAATATGCCGAGGGACTGATTTTGTTTCCAAAGCAGGCTTCCTGAAGAACGTTTGGGGCGAGGGGAAGTAAAATTGGGCTCTCTAACAAAATTACAGGGAGATGTTAGAAAACTGGAAACAAGGGCCTCAGCAGCAATACCAAACTATACTCTCATCTCTAGCATAAAATTCAAAAGCAGGAGCAGAAAGGGTGGTTATCACTATCCCCAGCTACTGATGATACAGTCGTGGTCTAAAATATTCAGTTCTCATAGAAGTACTCAGCTCTTAGTCACTCCACATCATGAAACATCTATTATTCATGATTTAGTCTCTGATTTAGAAGCCAAACAGTTAGCAGATGATTTATCTAGAGCCACTTGGACCTGGTTGACTAAATCCTAAAGTCATTCCTTCTGAAATTATACATGTTTATTCTGAGACCATCCTTGTTGTGACTCACTAATGTACACATTTGTCTGTTCTTCAGAAAGTCTGAGTGATGTGTAAAGAGCCACTTTTGCAGAAGGCGGGCAACTCAGTTTCTTTAAGGTTTTTAATTAAAAGAGTAAAAGATTTCTTGTTCCCCAAAAGCCAAACTATGAATAGCTCAGAATGCATAGCAATAAGGACTGACAGCACCAAGGATACACCAGCACACTCTGATTGCTCTCACGTGCCTGTTACCATCTTCCTCTACGATCCTCTTTGCAACCTCTCCCCATATGTTTCTCATCCTTGGGCTGTCCTGGTCACAGGAGTGCAGCCTGATCATGAACTTCATGTTTCCTTGCAGGAAGGTGGTACCCAAAGCTTGGGAGCAAGAGCCTTCTGTGGGGTTTGGGAATGAAGAGGGGGATGCCTGGCGGCTTCCATTACCACTGCCGCCCAGGGAATATAATCCCAACACAGCCATAGTGTGACATCGCCAAAATCATAGTCCCACCCTTACCACTGCACCGCCTCCACGCTGAGCTCCCTGCATTCCTGGACCATGCCTCTGCCCCAGCCACACAGACCCCTTCAGCAACACTCCCACCTGCATGCTGTGACTCTACCAGCACCTTTGAGAAGGGGAGGGAAAACTTTCACCCATAGGACCATCATATCAACTGTTTTTCAGGAATGGAGATGCCCTTTGGGTGAATTGGTGACTTGTTGTGCCCTGAATTACCAGCCCGTGAGGACTATCTCAGGGAGCATCCAGCACCTGGGTTCATTTACCTCTCCACTGCCCCCACAGGGCCCTTACATTTTTCATAAAAAATAAGAATCAGGAGGAAAGACTTTGCAGAAGAATATTACACAGAAAGACTGTTGCAGGGTGGTCAGGACAACCAGAGACTGCTGGTACCCACGGAAACCCGACAAGAACATTTGTATAAAATCACCCTTAATAATTCAAAACCAACAACTTTTAGCAGGGTGGTTGTGCATGCATGTTTTTCTCCATCAAAAACTGTGCTGCATACCAGCTACAGAGATTACATGGTTTATTATCTAACTGTACATTTTTACTCTATAATCTCTCACCACAAGAGAGACAGAAAGCAAGATTATCTCATTATACCCCAAAAATACTATAGCTGATATTTATCTCTACTCTGCACGTGTTCTTTCACCTATTTGTTGACTGCAGCAAGCATAGTTTTCAAGCCCAATGGGAAAAGGATTACTTTTTCTTCTTCCTTGTTTGTACCTTGTCTACAGAGCTATGCTTTTATAGCAGAGGCCTTGATATATTTACAGTTATTTCCTTTTTTTAAAAAAGAAACATCACAGGAAGGATAAAAGATGAGAGCTCAAAACTATTGTGTGATGCACTAATGAAAGAGATGACCTCCACTGCATGCTAAACAGAGTTGGAGTCTTCAAAGCTACACACTGAAGCACTGGAATATGACTTTAAGTTTATACTAAAAACCAAACTGTCCTGAATCATTTTACAGCTAAGCCTTCATCAAGTTAACTTTAGATACTAAAAACTCGGAGATATATTTTCTGGTTTATGCAGTAAACCAAATGTATGTGCTTGAATAAAACCAGCAAGAAAGCACAAGGCATCTAAGCTATCTCAGCACTCGTGTTCACAAAACTCGTATTTTATTCACTCAATCCAACGTGCTCAACATGCACTGCCACCTTCAGATCAATCCAACAAATATAGGGGCTGCCATAGAGAGAGTCTGCCTCTCCTGTTTCTTCATCTTCCTTTACGGCAGCAGCAGCTTTTGTGCAGCCATGCAGTGAACTGAGCTGGGATGAAGATGTCCGAAAACAGTCCCTCAGAAACAACCAACCAACCTGCATGGCCGCAAGAAGACCAGAGCTGGGACTGGGGAAGCAGAAGGAAGAAGGAACTGAGGATGGTGGGTGAAACCTCTCCTTTTAGTTGGTGTCTACTCTTTCCTCAGATCCGCATTCTCATAGTGACAATAGGGAATGCCAGAGAATGAGTTGTTGTGTTAAGGATAGATTTAAATTATATAAATGGCAGGGTACATCTCCAGTGATTTGGACCAAAAGGAGGATCAGATGCTCAAGTGATGTAAATCAACATGGTTCTTTTCAAACAAGTGAAGTGCTTCATACTAGAGGTTCAGGTTAAATTTTCACTGCTCAGACCTGCAAGCCTAACCCAGACAAGGAGTAAATTTCATAATTAGTTATCAGTAAATTGAAATAAATCACTGGTTATCAATTTGTGCATAGCTAGCAGATGGCTGTGTAACTTATCGTAATCTTGACGTATCTAAATTTCTTTGCTATAATGATTGCTTTGTCTTAAAGCTGCAAAGTGTTTGGAACAAGGATGTTTTTATGACCTGGTTATGCAGAAAGCTAAACATACTTAAGCATTTAAAATATTTTTAAATCAGCAACTCTGATTGGAAAAATAAAAATACATTAGAATGTATTAAAAGAGTATCTGTCTTCTGCATGCAAGCTTAGTGTAAGAAAACTCTTCTGAATACTGAGTGGATCCCAACTACACATAACATTACTGGTTTTGGACTTGGGAATACTGAGAAAGTGAAATAGGTCATCAAATGTTGTTTTTTTCTACATTAGTGCTGTAACTCAAGAGTATTTTGTACTCAAAAGAATTGATCAAAATAAATAATTACTAAATCAGAGATAACAGCCTCCTGAGACTACAATATGAATTAATAATGTCCTTGTTGTATCAAATGTCTGTGAGATGGTCTGATTTTACATCAACACCTCTTAGGACTACTTTAAGTAAACACCAGAGAAGATAAATACACAAGATAAAATGAAAATATTAATTAAAAACATAAGGTGAAACATTACTTATGAACTTTCCTAAACTTAAGTCAACAGGAATTATGATCCTCTGAAATAAATTATGTATGCAACATCATACAGGAAAGTCAATCTGAAA
This sequence comes from Pluvialis apricaria, assembly GCA_017639485.1. Lineage (NCBI taxonomy): Eukaryota > Metazoa > Chordata > Aves > Charadriiformes > Charadriidae > Pluvialis > Pluvialis apricaria. Next base: position 109,165,306 of record CM030007.1, read on the forward strand.
CTGTAATATATAAAAGTGCATCTAGAAATAGCTTGAAAGAGCCTCTCTGCAGGAATAAACTTTATACATCAGCATGCCTTCTGGTTAGGAGCCAAAAGTCATAGGTTGGAAGAATAATTCAATTTCATTGTCTAAGTCCTCGTGCTACTTAGCCAGCTTTCTCTGATTAGGTGAAAGAGAAAACCCAAGAGAATATAACGGTTATAGTCTGTAATAATGAATATAAATTGAAACTCAACTAAGTGTTTAGTGGTTAAGCTAAAGTACAACAGTGGAGTAGAATAACGTTCTGGAGTAGAGGGATTGGGGGATAAAAACTTTTGTTTGCTTTTTTTTTTTTGCATTCCCACTTATAATTAAGGAAAGAGAGGACTATCTGGAATTAAAGCTCAGAAAATCTGTGGAAGAGAATACTTTTCTCAGAAACACAAAAAGCTGCACAACTGAACAACACAAGGTATCACAGAATACAAGAGCTCGATAGTATTAAGAAAAGGCAGCAACAGTGAGAACATGATAGCCTCTTCTGCTTTCTATGGTGCAATGAGCACTGCGTATCCTCAAAGGCTGATCTTATAAGGCTAACGCCCACAACCTCCCTATGCTATAGAAAATCCCTAAGTAATTAGATAGGATTTGCTAGTCTTTGTACTGAATTTCCATTATGACAATGGAATTTGAATTTATTCTTAAAAAAGATAATTCAGTTAAGTGTTACGCAGAAATGGATTTAAATATGTATTTATAAATTTGCCATGGACAATGACCATGCAGCCAATTATACAGAAGAAAAAGCTTGTTAGTATTCTCTCTGAGTCACACAGAACAATCTTTATTTTTATCTATAATAGTATGTTCAGGATGACTTTTTCACCTTTCATCATGAAGGATAATTGTCTTTCTGGACAGGAAATACATACGATACTCATTCAATCTTTAACACCAAATATCATATAAATATTAGGAAGAATAGGAAATAGGAAAACTTTGGAGACAGCTCAACGTGTGTTGCAAGACAGTCATGGCAAGCCCAAGACAAAGATATAGGATGCAAAGGCTCTAACAGGCTGTAACTCAAAGAGGCTGAGCTCTGCCTGCAAACCAGTTTTATCTGCTCTCCTGACAACAGCAACAAGGACTAGCAAAGACATAATATTTACAGAACAATGTCTCCTTGGAATGCATACAAGCATAACCCTGAGAAAGACACAGAAGATATATAAAGATTAATAGTCATTAAGAAGATAAAGAGAGATGTGTATGCCATGAATTAAAAAAGTGTATGGAAAATGAAACATGATATTAAACAGAGTGTCAAAATCTCACAAACTGATGAGAATAAACTATGGATAAAGAATAATGAAAAAAACACAAGCTGAAAAGAGATATTTAGAATATATAGAAATTCTAAAAGGTAGTGATTTGGAAAATACAATGTTCCTATAACTGTAGTATCTCTGCAGAGCATGATATGGAGAAAGGCTTTACCTTTCTCTATGTTAACATGGGGAAAAAAATAGAACAAGCGTATTATGTAAAAGACATATCAAAACAGAGAAAATACTGCAGTTTGAAACTTCTGTGACCATGAAAGTTATTATGATTCTTTTAAAGACATTCTTAGAAGCCAAAAGTGTGCTCCATGAAACAGCAGCCCAGCATGTGCTTCACCCTCTGTATCACCTATCTGAACTGCAGGCAGCAGTGCCAAAAGAAAACAGACTTCACGAGACTTCATGGAAGGCAAAGAGCAGAGCAAGATAAGACCTTTATGAATTCAGTCTCTGTATCTCATCACTGACTAAGTGGCATTTCTCTAGTGAGTGCAGTATGTACTTTCTGGGGTAGTCCAGGGGAAATAATTATCTTTCCCACCACATTTTCATAATTGTCTTTAATTGAGACTTGTTTCAGTGATATACTTGCCTTTCCGTGTCTGTTACTTATCACAGATCACATTAGATAGATAATATGTTTTGCCCCTTCCGTTCACCTGATACCTTTTTAAACAAGAAGACATATGAAGTCAAGGGTGATATTGAATAATGCCATACAGTTTTGCGATCTTGAGTGCTAGATTAGAAAGTAGCATTTCATGCCAGGAAGCAGACAAAAGTTGGCTTATTCAGTGGCTGCAAGGAGCCTGCTTAGGACCTAACTTTGTTTAAAAGCTTTCACTCTCAAAGGGAAACTAAAAAACAGGGAAGAAATAATGCTATTTATGGGAAGTTTCTCAAACATAACTTCAAGATATGCTTAATCAAACAACTTATTGTTTTCAGGCATCTGAGGTATTAAGGTTGGCTATTTTAATAGTTGCAAAAATTATTTTATAATTCTTTTGGGGATCCCATTATCTTTGCACAGATTCTTTTTAAGGCAACTACTTATCTCATATACATTTTAGTTTTTAGTGCTCTTTACAGAAGAAAGGACTGAAACTTTAGCAAGAAAATCTTTCCCATACATAAATCTTTTTAGCTAAGAAAACAGTATCATTTTGTTAGTTGTAAGAAACATGAATTATATTTACAACAATTGTTGGTCCATGTGCCCCCTTCAAATTTCTATTTCATATTTAATTTACTTAAATAAAACTTGTTGAATGGTGTAATGGGAAAGTGTATAGGTTTGTAAGTGGTGAAAACCATTATAAATCCTGCTCTTTCAAACCATAGAGACTCCAACGTGCCAGATAGGAAATAGCATTTGTGATTGAACCTTTTGCTGAAGTGTAAACACTCTGGCAGTTAAGGACTGTTCATAAATGAAGACCACACCCAGAATGCCCTGAGTGTTCTTCTTGTGTACACTGTGTCCCCAACTCATTTTTTTCCCCAAAATAAGTTTAATTCCACAAAGATAGGTAACCTAAATAAAAGTAAAAACGATTGTTCAAGTCTCTTCCCCATTCTGTTTCACAAGTTGCAATTGTTCTGAGATTCCCCTCTCACTGTCTACAAGGAAGAAAAGGCAAATACATTCTTTCTGGAAAAATGGGTTGCATGATCTGACTTTTCCAGACATGTTGTCATCCATTCAGATCAGAAAAATGCTATTATGTGACATTTTTCTTTACTGCTGAAAGAAACAAATACAGTAGTAGGCTGTACAATTATTAACTAGGAAAATTCATAGTTACATTTTATTTGCCCAATAAAGAAAGAATAGCTCTAAGTGAAAGTAAATAACAACTACCGTTATTACTGTGAAACAGTAACAGCTTCCTCTAAATCAACAATTGTTTGAGAAAAGGAGATTTCTATAACAAAAAAAGAATGCCTCAAATGGTAGGCTGCTAAAGGCAGTGACCACATTATTCAACTTTACATGGTTCTGCAGCAAGCTTAAAACCTTTACATTTAGTGAGAAGGTTTTTTTAAAAAGAACTTCTATGTAAAATAATAAGCATGGATTAGACTAATACCTAATGAGAGACCTCTGTTCTGTGATTGGTAGTGTTAGAATTTCTATTTCAACACATAAAAAGATTATTTATTTTCACTTACTTTTTCTTTATTCTGGAATACTTAGAACATTGATAATAGCTGAGAAACTACATCAAATGAGATGAGAGCAAAACCACCCCCAGATGAGAGTCCAAACTCAGCTAGTTTTCAGTAGAGCTCACTAGGTTGCATATTAAGATAAAGGGATGGGTAAAGAGCGTTCAGAAGTTACTTGTTTTCCAAGGTGTTGGCTAAAACATTCCCAGTTCCTAGAATGACTAAAAAGCTTCATTCAATATCAGTCCCAAAAAAAGAACAGAAGCAGAACTGAAGAACCTGGATTCAAAATCCAAATTCTCAAGTCCTGCTCATGTCGTCTAAGCCCAAGGTAATAAAATTCAATAAATCACTGGAGAGTGTGCCCCAGGCACCTGGGTTTCTGTCTGTGTTTGCCCTACTCTAAACAGCACCCTGCTTACCTCTGGCCAGTTATGAAGAGTGCAATCTAGAATGAACATCTAGTGTCACCTGTGTTAGGCTCAAAATCTTGTTGGCAAAAGACAGCCAAGACTTAGCTGGTGGCCTAAGTAAAATCTTAATACTCTAATGAAAATACAAGTTACTATAAGTCCAATTACAATAACACTAACATTCATATGCCAGATTAATGCAGGAAAGCCTCATTAATAACACCTTCAAAACTGTTACACAAAAAAATCTTAGGAACACTTACACCTTTTCTCTGATGTTGTGACCACCTCCTGAAACCCTTCTGGGTGCAGGCAGTACTGGAGAAATCTCCAAGAGCTGCTACACACAGCAAACAAGTCCACTGATGGCTGCAGTCACACCTCTGATTTTAGCTCAGATTTCACTAAAAGTTGGTGCAACTTAAGCTCCTATATAACTGTGACACTTTATACAGGACACTGCAGCTGCTAAGTCAGTGAGTATTTTTGAAATCCTTCCCTTCCCTCTTTTAAAGATAAAGTACAAGCAATGGTAGTTTCAATAACAAATAAAAACCAGCATATTGTTGTATTTTACTATATTCCTAGCTTTGACCTCACTCTCTCTAAGACTGAGTGGTCATACAGCTGTTATCACAGAAGTGAACCAACATGATAGATGTCATAGCTCATTTTCTGCCCCAATGGTAGTGTTCACTGCGAGCTAAGATAAGAAATATGTTCAAATTCAATTATTTGATTATGATCTAATTACACAGATACCAAAATGCAAACAAGATCTAAATATAATTTTGCAAAACAATCGTAATACAATCGGATTTTTCCCAGCTGCATAAACTAAAAAAGAAATCAGCTAAATCCACAACATTTTTGCTGTTTATTTTTAAGGTCTTTTGAATTATACACAGACAATGAACCCACAGACAACGAACCCCTCTCCTGTAGATACAGCACTGATTAGACAGAGTTAAATATCATGGTGCTCTGATGAAAGTTGCAGAGCACATGCAACTAGTTGAGTTAATTCAGGAAGAATACAGAGCTTATGAACCTTTGTAAACCCAAGGAATTCTACTTAAACTGAAGTTTGAACACTATGTGAAATGGATTTTTCATCTCAGTAAAGACAGGAATCCAGCTTGCTAATGCAACAATATAAAGCTCTGACTCAGCATGTCAACAGACAACATCTGATTTTGTCCCTTACTGGCTGCCCAACAGCCATATTATAAAAATTCAAAGCTTGCAAAAATCCCCAAGTTAATTTTGGCTATGTATCTGTTCCCCCCACTTCTAAACCATGTCTGTGTAAAGCACAAGCCAGCAGAGAAGAAATATATAATGTGGTCTCTGAAGCATAACCTTAACTTATGCAGAAATGTCTGTGCAAAGTCAAACAACGTCATAGATATCTTTTGTTACCCAAAACAGCAGTGTTGTCCAACTCACAGCTCCCCAAACATAGTAAGAACAAGTAAATGTCCTAGAAGGACTAAAATGTCATCATCATGGAAGGTACAAGCTGTCTCCCAGGTACTGTTTTCACTTGTGTATAACTGTGTTTCTAGGAAGTCTTCCGTAGCATGTCTAGCCATATTTTGTTATTATACCATTATTTTTTGTAAATAAATACAAATTCAGTATTAAAAAATGTCTTGACCCTCTCAATACTTTGCTAGCTGCACATTGATCTTGTCCAGTGTGATGGAATGCTTAGCTGACTTATCATCCCATATTATTTCATAGAGGAACCTGATTTATTAATAATAAGGTTTGTTATCAGCATGATATCAGATACCGTGTTCAATAAATCTATTCAAAATTGAAAGGCAAATTCCTGGATCCGGAGCAGTCACTTACTCAATCTATAAGTGTATACGTGTAGGATGAAGTGAGGGTTTGGGGAATGACATCTTTTTTTTAAATTATACGCATGAAAATTACACTGTGAAGATATACAAGATGCTGCTTCTTTCCCAAATTTGCCTTTTATAGGTTACTGAAAGAACGCACAAGCAAGCCTATGTAGCTGACAGAACCATTACTACTTTAAAGTGAAATAGCTTATAGCTATAAAGGTTGCAGCAGGAAAGGACTACTGGTCTGTTTACTCTAGCTAGAAAGTTGAAACAAACATCACAGGTGGTTTATATACAGAGCACCTGTGACTTGTAGCTAAAACAGGGGCTGTTTCTAGGCCATGGTCACACCAAAGGGAAATATTTCACAGTGACCTCAGGATGGAGGCTTGCCCTTCTTGAGGATTAAGCCTATTACTGCATCTAGCATACTGAATCACTGAATGGGTTAAAGCTATGAAGGCTGTCCTGGAAGCAGAAGTCCTCTATCAAGGTCAAGGTTGTTCACAAGAGAAACATGTCATTTGACTCTACCAGACATCTGAAATGCCTGTTCCCACTTTCCTTCTCAAAGCGGTAGGAAACCATCCTTGCCATTAACCACAACAGTCCTAGCAGTTGCCATATAAGAGACCAACTTTGGGACCCAGAGCTCTGGTCCAGCTCTTATATTGACTGACAGCTATAGTCACAACAATGAGAGATCCTGAAACCACAAAGCATAAGATGTTTGAACCCTTTACTCTTTTGGTTTTGATGCCATAATCTATCACATTGTGATTCATTGTTTGGGTGCATTTGTTATAAAAAAAGATTTAGCTATATCCTGAATCCAAAAAGTGCCGTCCAATTTAAGAAGCACCTAAGACTTTAAATAGGTGATATTCAGAGTTACTGCTGGAAGACGTGAGACTGAGTCAAAAGTCAGCACCATTCTAAAAACACTTTTTCTAATTAAGACTTATGAGGAAGTGTAAAATAAAAATAGGTAGAGTTGGGTAGGAGTAAAGTAGAGTAACAGTGATTTTTAAAGACTGAAGTGTAATAATAGTGACATTTTAGTTAAATAAAATCATGTACTTGTTCTGTTCCTTACTACATATTCATTTGAAAGCTCTTGGTACTTTGCCTTTGTCAGACTGAAGTCAGAACAAATGACTCACATCCTGCACTAGGAGCATTGTTTAGTATAAAACAGGCTGTCTTCACTAGTGAGGTGTAAAGGTTTTTTTCCTTTAATCTTTTCATGTAAGATTAACTCAAACAATACTTCCCAGCTTTAATGACCTGAAACCCACATCCTATACACTAGCACGAGGTTCTAGTAAGATGATTCCATCATACACACATAGCTCATTAATTATAATCTGGCTTCAGTCTTTACCTTGATTTGGCCATCATATTGTTTTATTCTACATATTCGCATGATGATCCAGTAGTTTTAGTTCAGCACCATGTGCCTTTTATCTTTTTTTTAATTATTTTTACTTATTAGTCTATAATAAAGCACATAAACCAATTCAAATTTCCAATTCCCAACATGGGACTACAGTTTTGAGGACTCAGGTGAATTGAGTTATCTGATTGCCACTTGGTCCTCTTCCTAAATTAAACTCACTATTCCTCACAGCTGGGTTTTAGATGATTACATATTCAGACTGCTACCTGGCTGAGCTCTAAACATTGCAAGATGATGAATGTCCTCAGTTCCCACCTCCCACCTTTCTGCAAAATGCAGAAATATCAATTCTACTTGACAACAAAAACAACAAAAGCTTGAAGAATATTTGTTTACATTTGGGAAGGAATGGGAGGAGAAGAAGGATCAAGTTCCATCCTGGACTAATTGGTATCGCAAAGAACAACACTGTCACAACATGCTGAAGACCTAGGTTCAAGGCCCTTAACTGTTTCAAGCAGAGCTCTTCTCACTCAGACTCGCACTTATAGTGTATAGAATGTATAGCTCAAACAGGCCAGGAGGAGGGAGAGAGATGATAAGACAGATGGACGGATTCAGAGGCCTGGTGAAACAGCATTCATTATTGTTTGATCAATTCCATTGCAAAGGCTCCTTATTTCAAGCGCAATATTGTGCAACAGTGCAAGTACTACCATCCAGCTGCTGACATCCTGCTGCCAGGTGTCTGAAGAGGGGTGGCATGTGCTATCAGGCCCGAAGACCTCCCTTTACTACAACGTTGTGTTAAACTATTAACCTTATGGCAGTATTACTGCTTTTAAATCTTGTATATCTCCTGTGTGAGTCACAGTAGGGCCCAAAAAGTCTGACCAAAAAATGTCAGACTACAGCTACTGGCACCACAGTACTACAGGCAATGTCCAGGAGAGTCTGGCTTCTGCTCCCACCTGTGCAGCCCATGGAGGGGACCACAGGAGGTACACGCAGGTTCTGTGGCAGAGAGGTGGGGTCGTGCAGCTCCTTCTCATATTAACTCATATCATCTGTGAGAGGGGAAGCATTAGGGAATGAGTGCAGAAGGCCGAGACTCGACCTGTAGCTACACCAGCAAGATAACAACATGAGAAATTGCAAGACATATCAGAGAGCAAAGAGGAGCGCAGCAGCTGGCCAGCCTTGACCAGTGACTGTAGTAACAAGACAGCAGCACGAGAAATGGCAGAAATGAGTAACATTAGAGATAGCAAAGTGGGGTCGTAGCTTCACAGAGTTGCTGATTCAAGATTGTAATTGCCAGGGCAACCATGCCACACATACTGAATAAGGGTGTAAAAATAGAATAAACGGGAGATGAAGTGTTTATTTGGGAAGGCAAGAGGATGTTAAAGAACAAGAACTTGGGAAAAGAAAAAGAGGAAAAGGGGACATAAGGGGTAGCAAACCATGTGATTTGGACTGTCCAGGGACTATTAGGCAGCCTGACGTTTAATTATCACAGTGGAACAGGACAATGAACCCCTTGTGACTGTAGATGTGACGAACACCCCTGGGGGGTGGAGGATGTGTGCATGCTTTCCCTAATGTGAACAAGGGCACACCTGGTAGGGATGGACTGGACTCCTTAATCACCTTTGCTATGAGTGATGATAGCTAACAGTGGAGGGGAGGGCATCTTCACATCTGCAGAAAATTTACTGTTGAGATAAGGAAATAAAATACAAATGTGAAGAAAAGGGAAGGTGGAGGTGTGGAAGACATGGGTTTTAAGACTTACGAACATCACTACAAAGGGTATTGATCTAGCCATAATCCTCAGTAATAACCATAGAAACTTAAAGGAAGCAGGCTAAGCAAGTTCAAGTTAACAAATAAATAACAAAGATTAATTCTTAACAAGATTTCAATATTTCCCACTCTTCATCATCACCTCTGAAATCCCAGGAAGATTCAAAAATCACTACAGAAGGTTAATATAGAATTGTATGATCAATCATCCTATGTCCATAATTGTCGCCAACCATCCTTCAACTTCTGAAATACTGTGCTAGCTCCTGAAATGACAGTGTTTCCTGAAGAATCAGTGGTGTAACACAGCTCCCTTCTAAGCTAAAAAGTAATTTGCTCTCCTGTTCATTGTCTATGTATTATTTTTTTGTCTGGACAGATTCTAAGGGTAGTCCACATTAATGGCTAAGTGACAAAGAAGAAAATATATTTATGACTTGATTATTTACAGTCTGATCTATAGCAAAAAAATAGGGAAAATTTATAAAGAGAGGTATAAGGACAGGGCAACAAAGAAAAAAGTCTACTGTTTTAGAAAGACTCAACAACAACAAAGAAGTGCACTTTTACCAAGGTTTTCTATAAAATAAAGAAACATCTTTTAATTTTCTCTATTAAAATCCTAATGACATGTTAGATGGAAGTTTGAGAACTTTAGGCATATTCTAGGATCTCTAAAAATCCGTTAATTAACTTTCCTTACAGACAGAATATATGTTCATGATGCTCTAAGGAAACAGTTCTAGCTCTGAAGACTCCTTTTCTTCGATGTAATACAGCCGGCCCAGAGCAGTATCAGATTAAAACCTGTGTGCCACCAGCAATGTAGAAATTTCCAGACAATTGTCAAAGGAACAGAAGGAATGAATTTTCTCACAATATGAGTTTATGTTGTTACCTGATGTGTTACATACGACTCAGTTAAAAAAAATAAAAGCGTTTAACTTAATGCCTCAAGAAAAATGCCCTACGCAGAAAGGAAAACCAAAAAAAAAATGGAGGAAATACTATAAAAGAGCTGGTGGAGCCTTTGTGACGGAACCAGAGAAGCGTCTGGCTGAAGGAAGAGGTAAGGATCAGGGGAGGAGCTGGAAGACAAAGTTAGGCTGCCTGGTAAGACAAGGTTAAATCCACTGGCAACAGTGAGTAAATCAAAAGACAAAAGTTAAATTAAATGGCAGAGCAAGTTAATTAAATGGCAGCAGTGAATTAAAAACAGGCCAAAACACAAAATGCAGCAATGGAAAAGTTAATCAAATGGCAACAGTGAGGTGAAAAGTGGCAGAGTTAATTAATGGCAGCACAACTCAGACAGATAGTCAAATGGCAGGAAAAGATTAAAAACTGGCAATGCTTATCAGCAACAGATGACATGTAGACTGTGCAGAGAATCCAGAAGATGACTTTTGTACAAATGCTGCAATATCTTTTTGTAGGAGGCTAGGAAGGGTGTTCTCTGGAGCCCAGAACAGCTTGGAGGAGCCAGAGATGGCTGCACCTCTGCACCTGCCGGGATTGTGCACCACAGCCTGCCCATGAGGTACGGCGCAAACACAGCTCTGCTGTGGGGGATTGGTCCTTATTCCCCCAGGGGACAGGAGAGGTGAGAGGGTGAACTCGCTTTCCTGGGCACTGTTTTAGAAGGGACTGCAGTGCTGCAAGCAAGACCTGTCTCAGCCTACCTCCTAAAGCTAGGCTGTGCTTATTTATACAGCACTTTATCGTTGACAGGAAAAGGACTGTCAGTCTTCATAAGGTATGCAGCAACCAAGGTTGTATGTGCTTACAGGAGATTAGATTGATGTGTACCACACACTAACTGCAAAAGCCACTGTAATAATATGCAAACAGCAATTAAAGAGGGGTTTAGTTAACTATTTATTTATTCAATCATTCATTCCATGGCCTATGTAGGACTAAACAGCACCTGAGTGGCCCGTTGCATATTTTGGCTGTAGCTGACTGTGTTCATAAAATATCCAGACAACCCTTTAGGGAAGGAAAAATAGCACCAAATATAATTTCTGATTTGGAAACAAGCCCTTTGAAAAACAATGACATATTCTTTATTTTCCCCCTATTTTTTAATCTGGTTACTAATGTGTAGCCTTCCTGTCTAGCCTGTGAGAACTTAATTTATGTAAGAGCCATTGGTGAAAAATTTTGAAAGCCTGTTGAAAGGCCAAGTACACTAAAGCTACTGTATCATTCCTACCAGCATGTTTTTGACTACAGTAAAAACCATTAAGAGACTTGCAAGCAATGACTTACTCTACAAAAAGTGCATTTGTTGTTCCCAGCCTGTTGAATTATTTATATTTTCATTCATTGTTCTTTACAGTTTCCACCAACTTGCTTGAAACCATGACAGCTGCAAAAACAAAGCCAACAGAGCTATAGTACAGTAACTGTGGGTTGCAGTCAAGCAGAATATTATTACTCATCTCATGTTCTCCAACCTTTGTACCAAAAAGTGAGACAAAACATAGGAAGATTTTTTTGAAGAAGAAAACTCTAGGTAATATATGAGCAAAATGCATTAGCTGTCACCCTCTGTGACTAAATATAGGCTTCCCATACACCAAGAATTGAAGAAAGCCAAAGGTACAAAAGTTAAAAAAAAAAAAGGGAAAAAGAAGTCTAGACTATCTGCCTAGTGAGGTCCCATGATGAATGGCTTGTTCCACTGCTAATGAAAATTAGCAGTTCCTTCTATGGAGAAACAAACCTACCAAAAACAGAAACAAAAATAGATATAGTGTACAGCTAAACATAAAGGTCAGCATCTCTAGTAAAATGAACCACTGGGACCAGCATTCCTATCACAGATTGTGCCCTTCAGTACTTCCTGTTCATGGGTGTGAACCTTACCTATAAAACCACCAGTCAATCAGTACATCAGTACATGCACTGCGGTGGCCTTGTATATATTGAAGAAGCACGTACTCATCTACCACAAAGATGATTAATAAAATCTGGTCTAATTGTAATGAACATCGATGCAAACTATTCTCATTCAAGCTGACAAGTTTGAGAAATGAGTGATGCGAGGCGACTGGAGTGGACAAGAGTCAGGGTCTGATCAGCTTCAGAACAACCAGTAAAGACACACCTGTTAACTCTACAGCAGAAAGGCTTCAGAAAACAATAGCAAAGCTTACCAGGTCATAAGGATAGTAAAGATGAAACAGTTTAAGAGGGGCATGATAATCACATGTCTAATTTGCCTTTTCCAGGATTCAGGATATTATTGAACCACTGCTGTGTCAAAAAGAATTTTTACATTAAATCTGGTTCCCGGATTAAGAGATGACAGACGGTGCTTTAAAATTACAAGTTCATACAGACAATTACATTTGTGTGACAGCACAGCTTAAGTTCCCTATCCTTTAACTAAAAAAAATAAAAGTGTTATAGTGTAGGCCTGCTGTAAAATTAAAGAAAGCATAAATTATTATCTGCACATAATTATGACTAGCATAGCCTAGAGCTACCACAAAGACAACAAAGTAAGTCTTAGTTTTTCTGAAATGTTTGTAACTTTAAAGAGAAAACCACAAATTATAAGAGATTAGGTTGTATAAGTAGTACTTTATTTTTAACATAAGAAATTCCAGCTGTATTTTTTGTTAGAAAAAATGTCAGAGCTATTCTTCTTAAGCATTTGTTTATACAAAAGCAAAAATGTGGCATTTTGATTAAGTATCTGTAAAAATATCTATATAATTAAAGTATCTATTATATTCTTAAAAACAACATGTGCCTGCTGTAATACTAATTACTGTTCATTGAACAGGAAGGAAAGTCCCTTAGACACTCCTGACAACTGTGCTCAAACTATTATGCTAACAAAAATAAGATCTACACTTACAGGTGTGACTACATCACTTCTAGCTTTGTGCCCGTGAAAATGAACTTGAAGCTAATTTTTCAACATTCAGAAACTTCAAGCAAGACAGGAGGACTTGCTCACCTGAGTGCAGATGCTCCGGTGGAGGAAACTGCGGTAGCTACCCAACCATGTGAGAACAGTTTCAACAGCTGAGGACATGTCCCTTAGAGGTAAATACAGGAAAATACAAAGACAGCTTTCCCATGAGGTTTCACCATATTTGCATTAAGACAACACTTCAAAGTTTAGCAATGCTTCTTTTCAAAATAACTGCCGTATGCAAAAGCCACGTGTAAATGAAAAGAGATTTACTTTTTGGCTGAGACTTGAGGTCCACCACCTCTAGTGGAAACTGGGAATGAAAATAAGTTGTTCTGAGTAAACTTAACCTGTGCATATCATCCAGAGCCCTTCTTCTGTTTTCTGCAGTGCTTACTACTGTTTTGTGTAAATTTATATTGAATTGTAGATTGCATCAGAACCTCTGGGTATTCTTTATCCAGAGTGCCTGCCAGAGGGACGGTTGCGTGTAATGTATGTATGCAATGGGAAAACTGGAAGTCCGTTCCTCATGAATTTTGAGGGCTCAAAGGCAGCAAGTAGGAAGGGAGATGGAAAGACATAAAGCTTAGCCAAGACCTGTTATTTAAGTAAACCAATTTAAATGCGATGAAAATGTTCGGACACGATCATAGGAGCCACTCCACATGCAGACTTGAGAGCAGTAGACAGTACAGCAGCGACAGAGTTAAGCTTAGTCTGATAATGGTAACCTCGTCCAGCAGAAAAGTCACAAGGAAAAAACCCACAGCATGATGCTGAAGAAGACAAAGCAGATGGGTGTTTTTGCATTTTCTCAGTCCCAATTTCACTATTTTTAGTGTACTCACCTTATCTATACACATTTACTATAATACTTGTTGTATATGTTGATGTTTATGAGTATAATGTAAAGCGTTCAAAAGCTCCACAAAAAAAGCTATTTTGGTTCTGCTTATTTTATACTACTCCAAGTAATAAAAATATTATTGCATCTATATAGCAGCAGTGTGATAGCAGTAGGGTGATCTTTGAAAAAAAATTATATTTATATCCAAGATTCTTTTACATTCCATATGCCTCTACACAATAAACTAATAAACGTTTTGCTCAAGCCCAAAGTCTGATTGGATCTAAGAGAAAATAATGAGATGTACCAGCTCATGTTTCTTAAAGTCAAAATTAGATTTTATGCAGGCATCCTCTTTGTTTTGAAGTCTAATGTATTAACTACACTAAGGAGAAAATAAAGTCAGCCACGGACTTGTGTCAAAAGATAATGGCTCTCTGTCTGAACTGTTAATTAGTGCCTGTAATTTGTAGTGTTAATTTTTATTACAGTAAAGTCTTTTTAGACATAAGTTTTATTAGTCTTGGTTGTTTCAGGGGTTTTTTTTTGTCTTTTTGGAGGGTGGGCAGACATTATATTTTGTCTTATTCTTTCCTTCGACACACCACCATGAAAATGCATGACGTCATTGTTGTTTCTCATACAAACTCATGAAGTGAACAGAACAATTAAATCAGTTTTCAGTATGATGATGACACTTGAACTCCTGTCTTGAACATTCAAACTTGCCACAGAGTACACTCACAAGTCTGAGATTATAATACACGACTTTTGTCCTGTGATTAACTACAGCTTGGTTATATTAATGTGAGCTGGACATAACCCTTAAGTGAATATTTTTACTTTCTTGTCTGTGAAATTAAGATGATACCCACTTATTTTGCATGCTTACTTGGAGAACAGAATAATAAAATCTTATCAGCACATTTGAAATGCCAAGAGTTTTCAATATATTTTTCCTATATGTTATTTTTCATATACAAGAGGAGTAGGGCCAGAGTGTAATAGGAACACATAATAAAACAGTCCTTTTCCTCATTTTGCCTCTTCTAAAATTCTTCAGAAAAGAAAAAAATGCAAAAAGAAAAAGAAAAACCTATGTAACACTTAGTACATTGAAATAAAATGCTGTTTAGTGTCAGTTAATAAAAAATATGGAACCTTTTCATAATTACATTATCTCCACAAGCTACATCTACATTTACACTTTAGAAGAATGATATACAGTACTTAACGCTATTTTTCCATTAATACATGTGACTACTTCTCTCTTTCTTCCTTCAGAACAAATCTAAAAATTCTAAAGTGCAAATCATCAAAAAAACAACCACGAAGAGAGAATATGTTTAGGAAAGACTGATGGTTGAAAGTTTCTAGCATGGTTTTCCTCAAAGACACGTGGGATTTCTAGGATGTGTGAATTCTAGTTGGTTACAGAAAAAATATGTGGGGGCAGTAGACACAGGGTACTTTGGTCAGAGAAACCTCCATGTTTAATTGTATTACTTGGCAGCCTGCAGCTGATGTAGCCATATCTCTCTCCATTGTTGTTCTACTGCAAATAAATAAATTATCATTGCAGCACATTCATGTACCCTTAACACTGGTTACAGAGTCTGTCTTTTTTTGGTTCAATGAATATTTAGTTATACATAATATATGAGTAGAATTATCGGAAAGAAAAACACACAGACATGCATAATAAGAAAATACACAAGCATGCAAAATTGGCCAAAGGACTACTGTATGCGCCTGCAGTCTTCTTGCATCATGCTAGAGAAGAGCGCAACTAACAGAGTCAGCTCACAGCCTCTGCTGCTTGTGCAGTAGTTTCTGAGCCCCTTTTCTAGACCTCCTGGAAACAACTTCTGGGATTTCAGGGGGACTCTGGGAACGCTTGAAGACCTCCAAAGTGCCTGCTTCTGCTGGGAGAGGAGGCTGTGACCACTGGTGAGCTCCAGCAGCAGATGAGACTGCTGGGGACTGTCTGTGTGCTCATGGTGGTGGCGGTGGTGACACCCTGCAGGGCATAGTCCCAAAGCACCCCTAGGAGCAGCAGCTACCCCCACTGCCCCAGCTACCCAGCATGTCAGAGACCTTGGCTCAGCTGAGCTCTGGAAGGAGGATGCAGCTCTCCAGGTTTAGGACTGCAGGAAGTGCATGGGGATATAAGTGGAGTGAACCCAGCAAAGGGCTACTAAGATGATTAAGAGATTGGAACATCTGATATATGAGGGAAGGCTGGGATGTTTGGGATTGTTCAGCCTGGAGCAGAACAGTACTCAAGGGGGATTTTATCCGTGCGAGGGTGGTCGAACACTAGAACAGGTTGCCCAGAGGTGTTGTTGAGTCTTCAAGGATGGACACAGTTCTGGGCAACATGCTCGGCCTGATCCTGCTCTGAGCAGGGGCTTGGACTAGGTGATGTCCAGAGGTACCTTCCCACCTCGACTACTCTGATTGTAAGAGACTTTTTAGAGTTTCCATTTCATCAAACTTCCATCAGCTCTAGCATCCATATGAAATTCCTGTTGCCATAAGTCATAGTGATTATTTGTGTGTTTCTCTTCAATCCCGGAAGTACAAAATTATGAAGTTATTTATGAAATAATGAGAAAGCTATGTGAAGCCACCCAGAGTGGTACTTTCATGGAATGATACTAACCTGTATGGCATGAGGTGTGGGATAGGGGTTTTTGAAAGTCCAAGGCCTGCTGAGCTAGTGTTGGGCCTGAGTTTATTTCAGTAAGTATCCATAATGTCTGTCTGAGGTATATCCTGGAGCAAACGACCTATTAACTTTGCCCAGGTTTCCTCTGGGAGGTGAGTAATTTGTTCCAGAAGTAAACCCTGTAGCGAGCAAGTTTGAATGAAGCACAGGTGACGTGGTGAACAAGAACCTTGACAGAAATATAGAGCAAGGCAAATTGATAATATGGACACACTCTCTCATAGAAAGTAGATTGTTGAAATGGATGTACAGAGACAGCTAAGGGACTTTCGGCTCCCATGGTCCAAAAAGGCTCACATGTGCCAGTATGATTTGAGATAGTTCAAGCTACCATTAGGAAGATTTGAAGAATGAATGGATTTGATGAATCCATCACTTGTAACATAACTAAATTGCTGTAAATACCAGTGGCTACTTCTTTGGGACTCACAGATTAGAAACAAAGTGCAGCAACCTAAACTTATTCCAGGAAGGAAGCGCCCTTGCTGTATGAGATATTCTGGCATAGTTAACACTAGGGTACAGTTCACACAGCGAGCTCTCCTGAAGCGGTTTCTTGGCAAGAAGGAAACGAAGAGTGTGATCAGTTAGAGGCACAGAAGCAGAACAGATCATAGCTCAGCTTTTGCCTTTGGGGGAAGCTGGTTACCTAAGATGTCACATAGGCAAAGAGTTCAAGCCAGTGAAGGCAAGAAAGAATGTGTAAAAATAAAAAAAAGTGCTATTACTACCATTTTAACAGTCATGAATTCAAATCTTACTCCATTTTAATATAGCCTAATGTATTACTTTGTGTATTACATAGATAACTCCATTACCACATTTTGAAAAATCTGACCATGTTTTTTTATGTTAATCAGGTAACACATCACAATATAACTTTTTTAGGAGTTAGCCTACTCTTGGGCTGGTATATTCAGCAGCTCTTTCATTCACCAAAGTATATGACAGCATTTTTTGGACTCTAAATTGCTACATTGTGCTATTTCATATCTCTTCAGAAGCGTGCCCTTGCCCACACTGTCACGCAGAAAATGCGATGATTCTTTAGTCCTCCTCTCAGCTGCCTTCCTTGATAGTTCATGGGTTTGCTACAGAAAATACTCGTCGTCCCCCCTCATTTCTCCTTATTCTTCGTTTTAGCTTTTTCTCCTGAAACTAATGATGTTCTGCCATTTCATCCATTATTTTTTTTCAACTTCACTATTATTAACCCAGCTTCACATATTTCTTTATGTCTTTCTAGATCATCTCCCTTATTATTATTCAGGCTTTTGCTTTTTTGCCACCTTTGTGTCTTCACTTATTTCTCCAGCACTTTCTAGTTTACATCCAGATTATATTTTGTGTTTTCTACAAAAAAATAGAAGCAGTTTTAACTTTGAGTTGGCTATTTTCATTTAAACTTTCCTTTTAGCCTACTTTAATGTATTTCATTCTTTTCTACTCAGTCTGATTTTCCTCCATGGCAGTATCATGTTTATCCAAGACCAATGGGCAGTTAAATATCACAATATCTAACGTGGGTGTCGCAAAGGAATAAACTATTGAGTATGTTTGTCATGTAAATATCAAAATGTTACATCTTTCACAAGCTTATCCAGTGAAAACTGGCCCAATCCAGACTTTAAAATCTACTTTAATAATACACAAGGGATTTGTATTAGTAGCTCAAATTACTGGTAAGCGAAATCCTGACAGAATTCTTTCAAGAAAACAGACACTTATAGGTCCAGACCTTAGTAATTAGGTGTTCGTCGTTATTTCTATTATAAATCCAGATTCTAGGCAACATATTCTACTTGCTTAAAATTAGATCAAGAAATTTGCACAATTTATATTACTTTTAATATACACAATTAAGCTCTGCTTGAGCTCAAGTAGAAATCTTAATATATGTTTAAAAAAATTTACTTTTTATATAAAATTTAGAAAACCAAAGATCCATATTATCAAAATGAACACTTAAAATTAGCAATAAATTGTTTTTCTTAGTCAGATAAAATGAATAGTTATAAATTAGCTACATAACCTTTTACACTTTACCTTCAGTAAATAATTTTGCCAATCAAAATAAAAATAGATTTTCACAAGTAGGACTAACACAAGATACAATGTGTATTAATATTTATCATTACTGGGGGAAATCAATAAGACCATTTGATAGATGATGGGAAAATGTGAACTCGAGTTCAAACAAAACTGTCAAACCTTGTCCCAGAAAGGGAAAAAAAATAAAGACCTATTCGCTTATATTTACTGTGACATGAACACAGCCATTTTCATGTGTATGGAGGAGAGCTTACTCTTGATTCCGGATTTTTACCAAAAGACTCACTAGAATATCATTAATGTGGTTAGTAGGAGACTATTGACTGTAGTGAAGCCTTTAGTGATCACTTACTGCTTCTGTTAGGAACAATAACTATAATTGATAGTCCCTATTCTGTTAAACCATGTGTTTTTATATTTAATTTCTAATAGAGCTGTGTTGTGAGCTGGCTTCCCCTGGCAGGTGTTAAGAGCAGTCCCTGAAATTTAGGTGGCAAAATATAATCTACACTCATTGAAAATGTACTGAAAAAACTCTAGGAAGAACTTCAAGTTTATAAGAGGATGTGTCTGTCTCAGATACTAGTCATGTCACTACAAAAATCAGTCTTAATTAATGTCATACTACTTTGCTCACTGTATTCCTGAATATTTTTGTTCATTCCTATGCATGCTAATTTACAAAAAGCCCTTCACAGAAGACTGTGAGTGATTAAGAGAGCAGCACTGAGACAATCAAACAATAGTCAGCACTTTTTTTTTAATATTTTGTCAGATACATCATCATCCTTATCGTTACAATTTTCCCTTATCTGTAACACACTATGTGTGCAGTTTATTACTTTTGCTATTTGTATCACACTCTGATTGTCATTCAGTCTTTGACATTTTTGCTATATGAAATTAGATAACTATCATACTGTCTCAGACTCGTCCAGTTTTGCCTTCTGAAATTCTTGTATCATGATTGCATTAACAATGTAATTAAGTAACATGTCAACATGTTGGTCCTTATGCATTATTCATCATTTGTCAAGCTATGATCCATCATAATGGCCTAGTGGGAGCCTTCAAACCACCTCATTTGATCAGCTTAATCAATTTGTTGCTGTAGATTAATGTTTCTATGTTAGTGAAAAGCATGCAATTGAAAAGTATATCAAGTTTTACTCAAAATTCTCTGTTGTTATAAATTTGCATATGGAATGATATACGTATGAATGTATATGTGTATAATTATCTGCGTATCCACAGCAGGAATCAAATAGGACTTTTGAAAATTTAGCAGTACTGATTTGAGAGGAAAAAGAGAAACATCTGAGTATGTGCTAATTTCACACCAATCTCCCTTTTCCTAACATGCCAGGATCCATTTCTGAAGTGTTACTATCACATACCACCCTATTCTGGTTTATTTTGACTATTACTTGTATGTAATGCTCATGCACCACCATAGAGTACACACATATCATTGACACAGATGGTGTAGGCAAGGTGAAGATTCAGTGCTGCTAGTATACAAGGAACAGCATATTGACATTGCTATATTGCTAGTCTTAATAAAACAGGTTAAAAAGACAATTGCTTAAAGTATTTCTGTAACAATCTGTTATCAACAATATGAAATTACCAGTTCTATGAGTTCCCTCTATATAACATGAAACCATAAAGTCCTCTTTAAGAGAATAATCTGAGATATCCTTCTTGAATTATTTTCTCCACCTGATCTTTGGCACTTTTGCTCTTGTCCTCCTTGTAGGATTAGTACTTTGTAGAGAGTTCCATCTTTTATATCCAGTATTTGGTGTGACATGTTTAAAACTTACAGAATGATGTAGCCTGCAGTAAAGACATGCATCTGACAAGTGAGAGCTTGTTAGGGTCGCTAGAATCCAGATTTGCACATTGCTGAGTCTTTAAACTTGCTAAGTGTTTGTTCTGAACAGTGTTCATCCTGATCTGCTCAAAGTTGGAACAAAAGGAATTAGTTAGCAAATTAAACTTTAAAGGGAAGGAAAACAACTTCTGTGGGATCACATAACAACACATACAGCAATAGAAATAAACGTTTATTTTCCCCATGTAAATGTATCTATACATATAGTGCTTCTTGGGTAAAGGCAGGGTAAATTGGTACTTTACTGCATTTAGTATTGTAAAAACCAGGACTCTTCATTAATATGAAAATATTAAAAATAGCTATCTCCCTGAAATAACACCTACAGCAGTTTTCTGACAAGTTGAGCAGTGTTCCAGGAAAAACAAAACCAAAACCTTCTTCCGTGACATTCCCTATAGCATCCTTGTGTGTGTCTGTGTGATTGAACAAGATAGCTGTCTTACATACAAATTGTTCTAGACACACACCTGATGGTGTTGGCAGTATGCAGCAAAGAAAGATGACCAGCAAATGCCTCCAGAGAACTGGAAGGATATAATTCTAAACCCTGTGAACAATGCAAGGTCCTTATCATTAGGAGAGCACAAATGAAGAGTAAGATTAACTACCTAGTGTGATCCAGATGTATACAAGTAAAACTAATTAAATCTTTTTGTTTTTCTTTTTTTTTTTCCCCCACAAAAGATAAGAGCCAGAGAAAATTCATTCTTTGCACTCAAGTGGAGAACTCAAAATGCTGGGATTATCCTCTGGTTGGTTGTGTGCATAATTTGAGAAGAGAAGGGTTTACAGCCAGGTTTTTTGCTACTTTTGAAAAACATACAGTACACCTGATGGTATACTTTTGGTGACTTGAAGATCTAGGTGATCCTTGGATAGAATACTTTATGATCAATTATTGTTCATTTTGGCCTAAAGGTCCCATCACGAGCTCTCTTAAGACCTGAGCTGTGCAATGAGACGAGAAAAAAGAGAGGAAAATTAATAGCTCAATAAAGTCCTCTTGAACCATATTTGAAGTGGAACTAAGGATATACACTGTAATACAATAGATAAACACTCAGATCAGCAGGTACTAATTAGTGCAGAAAAGCAGCAATTCTGTCTGATCTTTGCCCAAGAGTTCTGCTTGCCTTTGCAATCCCTTTTATACCGATGCACTAGTTTTCACTAATTGTTCAACCAATTGTTACTGCTTATTAACAACTCTTCTGGCTGTAGGTATAACAATGAAGGTATTACACTAAGCTGTAAGCTCATTTTTTTATGACATAAACATATATAGGGAGAAAATGGCAAGCACTTAACACAATCTTGTAACAGAAGCAAGCTAAGATCACATTACCTCCTCTCCTTTTAAAATGTGCAATGGAAGTTTGTATTACAGTTATCTAAATTACCTTAATTCTGTAGTTTTCCAGCTTCAAAGTGCTTGATCTCTCTACTCAGTCTATAAAACATATGTAGAGCTACACATATATATACACATACACTTATGCATATACATGTGTAAGAATTCACATCAGAATGTTTCATAAGATATTCAAACATACTAATTGGCTCATAATCATTCCCTCCTCTTCGCATTCGAAATAATTAGACATTTCATGTTCTGATCACTGCGAGGTGTTAATGACTTTTTTAAAATACCATTTGTAACCAACGGAGTTAATCATATGGTAAACTTTGGTTTTATAAAATTAGGGTAAAATGTTGAATAAACCTATATATTTAATACCATATTCCCCTCAAAACTTGAGAAGTGAGAGAAAATAGAATATTCAGGTGAGAAGAGGAAAAAGTTAGGAGATGCGCAAAGACAATTATGGGTTTACTACTTGGCCCCATATATCAATCTCTCAAACAAAATTTGTGCTATTCATGCTGGATTAAGGATTCCATGTTTGTTTTTGTACTGGAAAGTTTTTATAGCTTTATCTAATCATCTTTACTAGTAATTAATAATCTTCACCATGTTGCTTATAAAATGTGATTTTAAACTCCTTGGGAAAAGATCACAAACTTGATTTTTCTGTGTAAAGCATCTAACAATCTTCTATCCACTGTAAGTTAGCGGATAAAATGTGGTTCTCTAAGCATCTTTATTCCACAGAACAGACACTTGTTAATTCATCACACATTGAACCAAACTAACTTCAAAATTTAACATCAACCCCTCAAAAATGTCTGTTTCACTCGGATTTCTAATAACCAAATGAAATTTACTCTACATGTTTTTCAGAAATAGTTTCAGGTTATTTGAGTGCCATTGACTCCTAATAAATATGAACACAGGTAACTAACCACTATATTTTCAGACTGTTTGGCATAATTGCTGAAAAGCCCATGAATTAAATGACTTATTCAAGAGTCCAAGGTGCCCATGCAGGTCTAAGTTGAGCTTAATGCACTGTCTTCTTATTTCTTTCTGCACTGCTACAATTTTCTTCATATTTTAGCCATCTCAGACTCTTGTTAATGCCTTATGTTTGATACATTCTGAAATGTCCAAAAATACATTCCCTTTCCAAATTTCATATTTTGCATCAAAGCTTTATTCTGTATAATTTATCCTCTCTAGTACTGACTAACAAACTCTCTCTACTTTTCTGAGTTAGAATTACTATCCTAGAGCTAATGTTTGGTTTAGATTATGAACTCTTTGAACTAGAAAGAAACCCAGTCTTTTAAGTGTCATGATGACTTGCAGTAGCAGTAGTACAATATCCATTGACAGTCTAGGACATAAAAGACGCAAGACATGTAGGGAGAAGAAGTAAGATGCCCTGCAGTCACTGAGAGTTCATTTCTGCCATCCTAGCTATCAGTGCACAGAACTAACCCTTCAGATTTTTACAGTGGAAAAATAAGAAACTACTCTCCCTATAGCCATACACACACAACTGCTTTCTTAATGGCATGCTACAAACATCAGTATCTGAGGAACATATTCAGTACAGTAACAACATTTAATAACTGGAAATAATGTTTCATGCATTTATTTAGCTTCATGATACAATATTTTAAAACACTACTGAATTTTTCAGAATCACATGTCACTGTACCAGTCAAGTAGGAGATTTTCAAAATGGTACCTAAATCAACACTTCAAATTTAGGAAGTATCTATTCTAATTTAAGTGGAAAAAAAAAAAAATAAATCTCACTACGTTCTATTTCCTACCTACCTGAATGTGCAGTAAAGCATAAGGATTAAGTATTAGTTACCATTTTCTACTTTTACAGCATTGTTTATCTGAGATATTCAAAGTATTATCATTAATCATTCAATAGTAAAACAGAAGTAGGTAATGATCGAAACTAAGTACACAAATAAAACCTTACATGTCTCATCTGGCATATTTATATCTTTTCTTGTTTTTAAATATCAGTCAATGTGACATTTAAAAGAATAGAAGAGATTTTTACAAAGATACAGTATTTAATATTAGCCTAGGCCAAAAAACCCAGCTTCATTTTTCCAATTAGACCAATAATAAATCTTTCCTGTAAATCCTACGTAATTATTTTGATACACATTTACAGAAATAGAAACATTAATCTCTGACAATATTTTGACAAGAAAATACGTAATGTTCATTTTATGTAAGTAAGTGAATAGTTTAATATGGAGCACTGATATTTACTTGTTAACTGTTGTTTTTATGTTAACTGTTTTGCATTATGAAAATTTGGTTACATGCATGTAATGATTGTAAGTACACAGTAAAAAAAAAGGTGTAAAGAATCAGTGCTTCTCAGTGCTCCAACATTAAAAAAAAAACCAACCCCAAACCCACTGAAAAAACCTCATTAAGTATCTTTAATGGGGAAATTCATACTGCAGCTTTTTCTGAAGAGCAAGCATTTAAATAGCGTGCAAGATTAAATGAGCCTAAAACATTTATTTCCCAACAGGCTGGCAAGCCTGCATAACAAAGCCTCTCTCCAGTAGCTCCATATCTCCTTTGTGCTGGAGAGCCCAGCACTGAACCCAGCTCTCCAGATGTCTCTCACCAGTTCTCAGCAGAGGGGAAGGGTCACCTCCCTCTATCTGCTGGCCATACTACTCCTAATGCAACCCAGAATACTCTTTATATCAGATAATGATTACCATTATCTAGAAAAGATAGTCATCAACAACTAAATAGCATTGTGCATACATAAATAAAAGTTGGCACAATGGAAAAAAAAAATACAGGAAACTAATACACATCTTACACAAAATGTTTTTATGCCCTTTTCTACCTAGATGCTATATCGAATGAATATGGATGGCTGTGATGATTTTGACGCTGCAGGCAGCTCAGTGAAAGAAGACGCTTTTGAAATAGAGGATAAACATTTTTTACAAATGTGAAAAAATTCCTTAAGAAGCCGAGAAATCATAAAAGGTTTAAGAAACTGATCTAAAACTTACATCAACATATTGGTCTACCTCCACAGAAACACCGATTTGCAAGGAAGATATTAGCGTATCACAGTAATAGTCTGTGTGTGTTACAAAACGCAACTCCTGGTTCCCTGAACATCAGTTCACAAAAGAGTAGCCTTCCATTTTCTGCTTCTCTCACCTATTATTGTACTGATCTTTTTAATTTAGTTTCTATAAACATACAAACATAGCTATAGTGCTAAGAATCCTGTTGGGACAGACTTGAAATGTGGACTTCTCTACAAGTCACAGAAGTCACTAAAGCTCTCACAGGTTTAGTGACCTGCTTTTGTCACTTGTCCCCAGTGCAATCCTTCACACTCCTGTGCCTTGGCTTCCCGATTACTATTGCAAAGGTTTTGTCCAGAGACTATAGAAATTAAGAGTAGGTTCTGTGTCATAAAGGGGACAACTGGGGAGAACACTGAGCTAGTGCCAAAGTACTAGTGGCAATAAGTACAGCAGAGTTGCACCAATGTGGAGTTAATTATCTCTACTGGGACCCCCAGCTAATCAGCATAACTGTCAGGCCATGCTACTGCAGTTGTACAGCTTTTGCAAATTGAGCTACTGTGCCTTTCCAGAACCACAATTGCTTGGACCTCTGTGGGAGGACCACAGAGCATCATGTTGAGCTGGAAAGGTGGGCCTTGGAGCTCCTTAATGGTTCAGGAATGCTTTGGGAAAATCAGAAGAAAAATGTTTTACTGACAGAATGCATTATTACAACTTATTTTTGAATTTAAGAAGGAGTTTTTCACAACTTATTCTTGCAGTTTCTATCAGCTCCGATTATGTCTTTATTAACAAAAGGCCTGGGATTCTCTTTCTGACTGAGCATGCCCTGACGGAGTGCTTAAGTTTTAGATATCAGCTTTTCTGCATTTTTAAAAAGAAAATTTCTTTCACTTCCACCTATCCACATGTCTGAGCTTAAAAATATGAGGATGAAATTTCACTAGAAAAATTTGCTTGAAAATTGGAGAAAATTGCTCTACAGATTTCAGTTTTACTGGTCTGTGGTAAGGGTTTGATTTTATGAGGCCAAGTAAATGGTTGGGCAGTGGTAGTCGGAATCAGAGCAAATCCTCTGTGCCCTTCAGACCTTTGAGATTAATGTTCTGACAAAACATTCACTGCCACAAAATATATGCAAAAATATGCCAGGCATATATCCCCATTCGCAAAATGAAACACTAAATACTATTAAGCTTGGAGTTAGTAGCTGTCCTGGTTCCGGCAGGGCTGGGGTTAATTTCCCCAAGGATGGGAGAGGGCACAGGTATTCCACACCATGTGAGCCATGCCCGGGCGGTGGGGGGGCGCTGCCGGGGGGGAGGGGGCCGGAAGTCGCTGCTCAGCGCGGGCTGCGGCGGCGCGGGTGCGGGTCCGGCCGGTGAGCGGCGGTGCCCTGATCGCGTTCGTATATTCCTTTATCCGTGTTATTGTTACTGTTTTCTCTTCCCTTTGCTGTTCTGTTAAACTGCCTTTATCTCAGCCCACGAGTTTCGCCTTTTTTTTGGTATTTCCCCCCCCACACACAGCTGTGGGGGGCTGAGCGAGCGGCCGCGTGGTTTGTTGCTGCCGGCTCAGGCCAAACCACGACAGTCCTTTTTGGCGCCCAACGTGGGGCTCGAGGGTTGAGATAACGACAGATCCGACCCGAGATTGTTAACACGAGTTTGTTATATATATTTCTCATAATACTTAGATAGTCGCCGGTTACAATGTTCCTTCGTTTGTTTGCGTGGCTGTGTTATGTAAATTCTTATGTGTTCTATGTACTCCCCGTGATGATGTTTGTTACCTCGGGGAGAGGGATCAGGAGTATCATTTTGCTGTCCTGTGCAATATCAGCGTATGATATGATAGCATCACTGCTCAGGTCGCTGTGTTGGGGTGTTTATGCAGTATTGCTGTCCTGCCCATACCTTGGTCGCTGTCTCTCAGAATTTATTAATAATCACACCCAGTCTATGGGGGAAACAGGGGGGGATACTTTCCCTAGCTCTTTCACCTCCCTTTTCTCCTTCGGGCCAGGTATGACAGCTTTTGAGAACTTCGAATATCCTTGGGATGCTCAAACCAGTCTCGTCCTATTGCTATGTCTCCTGAATGTGTTTCAGGTTTTGTTTAGGGTTAGACAACTGTTTAAGACTACCACCCAGAGATCTGCCCCGAGGCTGGATAGTCAGGGGTGGCATGGCATGTGGGAGAATATGGGCAGGTATCTAGAGAATTTCTCGCCTCCAATGTTTTGGGACTTCACCCCCGCACAATTACAGGACCCTGATAAAGTGGTAGAATTTTTAAAAGGAAAATGCTGTGGCTATTCCAGAGAGGCACAAGTCACTGCACTGTGCTGGGCCCTGGCCAGTATCCACCAAACACTGCTCAGTGTTATGCAGCACCCTCAGGGGAAAGAGGAGGAAACCAGACCAGTAGGCACTGCAGCTGTCCCAACCCCTGTGACAGACAATGCAGCTACTCCCACCCCGGTGGCAGGCCCTGTGGCTACTCACCCACCTGTGGCAGACACTGCAGCTATTCCAACTCCAGTGGCAGAAAATACAGCTACTCCAACCCCGCTGGCAGGCAATGTGGCTACTCAACCCCTGGTGATGGGCAATGCGGCCACTCAAACCCCAGTGGCAGACACTGCAGCTGAACCAGGCAACCAACCCGTGCCTGTGTCAGTTGCTCCTGTACAGAAGAAGAAATACACCAAGAAATCAGTTCGCGTAGTTAGGGATGATGATGAACCAGGGCCATCAAAGGAAAGGGAGGAAGAGATGGAACCAGAGATAATCACCCGATCCCTATCCCTGAGTGAGCTGAGAGATATGCGAAAGGATTTCAGCCGACTTCCGGGCGAGCACATTGTCACCTGGCTGCTCCGATGCTGGGATAACGGGGCCAGTAGCTTGGAATTAGAGGGTAGGGAAGCCAGGCAGCTGGGATCCCTGTCTAGGGAAGGGGGCATTGACAAGGCGATTGGAAAAAAGACACAAGCCCTTAGCCTCTGGATGCGACTCCTGTCAGGTGTGAGGGAAAGGTACCCCTTCAGTGAAGATGTTGTATGCCGTCCAAGCAAGTGGACCACCATGGAAAAAGGTATCCAGTACCTAAGAGAACTAGCCGTGCGGGAGATGATTTACTATGACCCAGATAATGCGCAGTTACCCACAGACCCTGATGAAGTCCAGTGCACAAGGCCCATATGGCGGAAGTTTGTACGGAGCGCACCATCATCGTATGCCAACTCTTTGGCGGTGATGGAATGGAAAGGTGAAGAGGGACCAACGGTGGATGAGGTGGCTGGCCGACTCCGGCAATATGAAGAAAGTCTCTCTTCCCCCCTCGTCTCAGCTGTGGAGAAACTGTCCCAGAAAGTCCAGCAACTCGAAGAGAATATATCCTACTCCCTACCTGTACAGGCCAGCATCTCAGCTATTAGGAGCAGGCGTTTTCCTACTCAAGAGAGAGAGTATAGAGGGTACACACCACGAGGCACCCTGTGGTTTTACTTGCGCGATCACGGTGAGGACATGAGGAGGTGGGATGGACAACCTACCTCGTCCCTACGGGCACGGGTACACGAGTTGCAAGGAAGAACAATCACAAAAGGGGATCCATCTAGGAAAAGTGCTGCTCCCATTTCCAGCAGACAGCTCCCCAAACAGAGTAGAAGGCCTGATCTTACCTCTGATCCTCTTGAAGGGACTTCCAAGTCATTTGTGCAACAGGTGAGTAATGGATACTATGATCAGGATTAGAGGGGCCCTGCCTCCAGCCAGGTGGGGGAAAGGGACAACCGGGTTTATTGGAACGTGTGGATTCGATGGCCTGGCACATCAGAGCCACAGGAGTATAGGGCTCTAGTGGACACTGGAGCTCAATGTACCTTAATACCATCAAGTTACAGAGGGGCAGAACCCATTTGTATTTCTGGAGTGACAGGGGGATCCCAAGAGTTGACTGTATTGGAAGCTGAGGTGAGCCTGACTGGAAATGAGTGGCAGAAGCATCCCATTGTGACTGGCCCAGAGGCTCCGTGCATCCTTGGCATAGACTATCTCAGGAGAGGATACTTCAAGGACCCAAAAGGATACCGGTGGGCTTTTGGCATAGCTGCTTTGGAGACGGAGGAAATTAAACAGCTGTCTACATTGCCTGGTCTCTCGGAGGACCCTTCTGTGGTAGGTTTGTTGAGGGTCAAAGAACAACAGGTGCCGATTGCTACCACGACAGTGCATCGGCGGCAATATCGCACTAACCGAGATTCTCTGATTCCCATCCAGAAGCTGATTCGTCAGCTGGAGACTCAAGGAGTGATCAGCAAGACCCGCTCACCCTTTAATAGTCCCATATGGCCAGTGCGGAAATCTAGTGGAGAGTGGAGGCTAACAGTGGACTATCGTGGCCTGAACGAAGTCACGCCACCGCTGAGCGCTGCCGTGCCGGACATGCTAGAACTTCAATACGAACTGGAGTCAAAGGCAGCCAAGTGGTATGCAACAGTTGATATCGCCAATGCATTCTTCTCAATCCCTTTGGCAGCAGAGTGCAGACCACAGTTTGCTTTCACTTGGAGGGGCATCCAGTACACCTGGAATCGACTGCCCCAGGGGTGGAAACACAGCCCCACCATTTGCCATGGACTAATCCAGACCACACTGGAACAGGGTGAAGCTCCGGAACATCTGCAGTACATTGACGACATCATTGTATGGGGCAACACAGCGGAAGAAGTTTTTGAGAAAGGGAATAGAATAGTTGAAATTCTTCTGAAAGCTGGTTTTGCCATAAAACGAAGTAAGGTCAAGGGACCCGCACAGGAGATCCAGTTTTTAGGAATAAAGTGGCAAGATGGACGCCGTCAGATCCCAATGGATGTTATCAACAAAATAGCAGCTATGTCTCCACCAACCAGTAAAAAGGAAACGCAAGCTTTCTTAGGTGTTGTGGGGTTTTGGAGGATGCATATTCCAGATTACAGTCTGATTGTGAGCCCTCTATATCAAGTGACCCGGAAAAAGAATGATTTTAAATGGGGCCCTGAGCAACGACAAGCCTTCGAACAAATTAAGCAGGAAATAGTTCATGCGGTAGCCCTGGGGCCAGTCCGGGCGGGACAAGATGTTAAAAATGTGCTCTACACCGCAGCCGGGGAGAATGGCCCTACCTGGAGCCTCTGGCAGAAAGCACCAGGGGAGACTCGAGGTCGACCCCTGGGGTTTTGGAGTCGGGGATACAGAGGATCTGAAGCCCGCTATACTCCAACCGAAAAAGAGATATTGGCAGCATACGAGGGGGTTCGAGCTGCTTCAGAAGTGGTTGGTACTGAAGCACAGCTCCTCTTGGCACCTCGACTGCCAGTGCTGGGCTGGATGTTCAAAGAAAGGGTCCCTGCCACACACCATGCGACTGATGCCACATGGAGTAAGTGGATTGCACTGATCACACAGCGAACTCGAATGGGAAACCCCAATCGCCCAGGAATACTTGAAGTGATCATGGACTGGCCAGAAGGCAAAGATTTTGGAATATCACCAGAGGAGGAGGTGATGCGCGCGGAAGAGGCCCCACCGTATAATAAACTACCAGAAAATGAGAGGAAACATGCCTTGTTCACTGATGGGTCCTGCCGGATTGTGGGAAAGCATCGGAAGTGGAAGGCTGCTGTGTGGAGTCCTACACGACGAGTTGCAGAAGCCACTGAAGGACAAGGCGAATCGAGCCAGTTTGCAGAGGTGAAAGCCATCCAGCTAGCGTTAGACATTGCTGAACGAGAGAAATGGCCAGTACTTTACCTCTATACTGATTCATGGATGGTGGCAAATGCTCTGTGGGGGTGGTTACAGCAGTGGAAACAGAGCAACTGGCAGCGCAGAGGTAAACCCATCTGGGCGGCTGAACTGTGGCAAGATATTGCTGCCCGGATAGAGAATCTGGCTGTGAAAGTACGTCATGTAGATGCCCACGTACCCAGGAGTCGTGCCACCGAGGAACATCAAAACAACCAGCAGGTAGATCAGGCCGCTAAGATTGAAGTGGCTCAGGTGGATCTGGACTGGCAACATAAGGGTGAATTATTCATAGCTCGGTGGGCTCATGATGCCTCAGGCCATCAGGGAAGAGATGCGACATATAGATGGGCTCGAGACCGAGGGGTGGACTTGACCATGGACACTATTGCACAGGTCATCCACGAATGTGAAACATGTGCTGCAATTAAGCAAGCCAAGCGGTTAAAGCCTCTTTGGTATGGAGAGCAATGGCTAAAATACAAATATGGGGAGGCCTGGCAGATTGATTATATTACACTCCCACAAACCCGCCAAGGCAAGCGCCATGTGCTCACAATGGTGGAAGCAACCACCGGGTGGCTGGAAACATACCCTGTGCCCCATGCCACTGCCCGGAACACTATCCTGGGCCTTGAAAAACAAGTCTTATGGCGACATGGCACCCCAGAGAGGATTGAGTCAGACAACGGGACTCATTTCCGAAACAGCCTCATAGATACCTGGGCCAAAGAGCATGGCATTGAGTGGGTATATCACATCCCCTATCACGCACCGGCCTCAGGGAAGATAGAACGATACAACGGACTGTTAAAGACTACACTGAGAGCCATGGGTGGTGGGACTTTCAAACACTGGGATACGCATTTAGCAAAAGCCACCTGGTTAGTCAACACCCGGGGATCTGCCAACCGAGCTGGCCCTGCCCAATCAAAACTTCCACGTACAATAGAAGGGGATAAAGTCCCCGTAGTGCACATGAAGAATATGTTAGGGAAGACAGTCTGGGTTAGCCCTGCCTCAGGCAAAGGCAAACCCATCCGTGGGATTGCTTTTGCACAAGGACCTGGGTGCACTTGGTGGGTGATGCGGGAGGATGGGGAGGTCCGATGTGTACCTCATGGGGATTTGATTCTGGGTGAGAATAGTCAATGAATCAAATCTTATGATGTTATGTGCTAAATAACGCTGTCACTGCATGTCATCATTACTATAACTGCTATCAAGGGTACTACGGTGAGAATCTCCCAAACCAATGACAGATGGACTTTGATAAAGCGGAGTAAAGTGCAGCGGTGAGGTAATAAGAACTGACCTCATCAGCTGGCGCCCAGCAACTTCCTGGAGATCAACATCTTCAACCTGCGAACTGCGGGCATGGGCCACACCGGGTACACCAGCCACGAGCTCCGAATGCAGCGTGCACCAGTCCAGCACCACACACCATCTCGCCTGCCCTGAGAGACTGCTTTCACAGATGCGGCCCACAGTGATGGACTAAATTAACTCAATGAACATTTTAGAGGGATCGCCCATGGACGGTGGGGATTAAATCTGTATGTATATAGATGTACATATGTATATATATATATAAGACAGGGGAAGGTGGTGGTAGATGAATGGGAACTGTAGGATCTGGGCATGGCGCACATGGTATGGAATAAGGGGTGGATAATGTCCTGGTTCCGGCAGGGATGGGGTTAATTTCCCCAAGGATGGGAGAGGGCACAGGTATTCCACACCATGTGAGCCATGCCCGGGCTGTAGGGGGGCGCTGCCGGGGGGGAGGGGGCCGGAAGTCGCTGCTCAGCGCGGGCTGCGGCGGCGCGGGTCTGGGTCCGGTCGGTGAGCGGCGGTGCCCTGATCGCGTTCGTATATTCCTCTATCCGTGTTATTGTTACTGTTTTCTCTTCCCTTTGCTGTTCTGTTGAACTGCCTTTATCTCAGCCCACGAGTTTCGCCTTTTTTTTCGTATTTCCCCCACACACACACAGCTGTGGGGGGCTGAGCGAGCGGCCGCGTGGTTTGTTGCTGCCGGCTCAGGCCAAACCACGACAGTAGCCCTGTCCTTGAAACAGACACAAGCATGACAAATTTGAGGACCATAATTATTATATGTCAGATATTCAAAATGTCTTTGACTTTACCTTTGTTTTTTGTTGCAAGTATATACTTGGGCCAGTTGTCTTCCTTGTTTGTGCTAATTACTATCATTTCTGCTACTTTGTCGCAATTTTTAAGTAATCCATAAGTCTGAATTCCGTCTCTCTTCCATATGTTCTTCCCTATCAGCTGACACATGCAGAAGAGGAAAGATGATCATACAAGGAGTTTAAGTTATTGGTAAGTAAAATGCTTAGCTTGAGCTACCATTTTCATTTTTATCTAAACCGTGTGACTTGGAGCATCTATTATGGCAACAACATAAACCCATAAAATTGATTTGTTTTCACAGAGAGCTTATTTTAAAATGTAATATGCACTAAGTTTGTTATTTGTAGTGCCTGCTGTGATTTGTGACTTAATGAAGGTAACTCCAGAAGACGAAGCAGACACTGTGTGATTGATAGTGAATTATGTCAATGTATTACCACTAAAAGAAATGCTATCTGACTTCATGTTACGTGAAGTGAGATTCTGATTTCTCACTCTTACCAGTTTAGATCTTCAGTACTTTTAATGTCATGTATGTTTTAGGTACTCACAACATTACAGGTGATACTTAAAAAAAAATGTGTAAGTAAGTGGCTAACTGACAGTATGGGGTTTTCTGAATTTATTTTCCCAAGTAATTTTAAAATAACAATTCTATGGACAAGATGGCAGTCATATTTTTAGGCCAATTGGCCTAATAATTAAAAATATTTCAGATACATATTAGGACACTAAACGTGAACTCAGAAGGAAAAGAAACATATTTATATCAGAAAGTCCTTTGAAAGGATTTGAATGTACTTTTATGTTAAGTGCTAACTGCTTCTCTTATACTTATCATCATATTCATTGCTATTATTCATTAGCCTTTTAACAGCAATCACATCAATCTGAGAAACTTCACCCTTGCAGTAAGATAGCTTTTTCTGTTTCTGTCATGCTTTCTGGTAGTGTACCCAATGTTTGTAACACAAAACCATGACATGAGTTTTACCATTTCTCATAATTTACCACATGCTTCACCATCCTAATCCCAGCAATGTGTTGCTTAGAAGTGGAGGGAACTCATCTAAGCTAAACCAGCTGTTTGGAGCTCATTCGTTCCATATGTTTCATTTACTGTAAATTAGTTGTACTTTTAAAAGATCTTAGCTTGACTTTCCTTCTTTATTATTTATTTCATAATGAGCATTGAACTGGGGCCTCTGTACTTTGGTATGCAACAGAGGCTAAGGCACTTTCTACCTAAATTTGATGGAACAGGTAGGAGCCATAAGACATTGCATATTATTGCTTAATTGCCTGGCTGATTAACTGTTCATTATTTGCCTAAATGCTTATTTCTCATTAATGCATATCTCTCATTAATTGCATAATTGCTAAATTGTCATATGGCTTATACTTTGCTCATCTACTGCCCTTTCATTGGGACCTCTGCACCTGTACCTCTATAATGAATTTTTTCTTGCCTTCATTGTTCTTCCCTCATCAACAGAAATCCTTAACTTTACTACTTTGTTATTCCTTTTGTTTCTCTCCAAACACTACTTCCACTTTTCTTTGTCCTTTTTCTGTATTGTTATTTCTGTTCAATAGAAATTAATTCAATTATGATTCCTTCTACACAGTTTTTTCTTTCCCCTACATTTTGCTGTCCTCTGTGTTGACAAATAGGCCTGAAATAAGCTGCTCTAAATTAAAAAAGTTATATCAGGCTGATTTAAAATTGGCTTCAAGAGTCCTTAGCTAGCTGATGCAAGAGTCAAGTAAGCTAAGGTGAACTGCATGATTAATAACAAAATTAGGGTAAGGGATCTTTAGGGCTCAAACTAAAGTCATGGTTAGCATGACAAGAAGCTGGGAGATTCTAGACATGAGGTCAGTAGCAGCCCATCCAAGCTGTGCCACGACAGCATTTTCTGTTCTTCACAGAATCGCAGAATGGTCAGGGTTGGAAGGGACCTCTGGAGATCATCTAAGTCCAACCCCCCTGCCACAGCAGGGACACCTACAGCACGTTGCACAGGACGGCGTCCAGGTGGGTTTTGAATGTCTCCAGTGTGGGAGACTCCACCACCTCTCTGGGCAGCCTGTGCCAGTGCTCTCCCACCCTCAAAGGAAAGAAGTTCCTCCTCATGTTAAGATGGAACTTCCTATGTTCAAGCTTCTGCCCGTTACCTCTTTTCCTATCACTGGGCACCACTGAAAAAAGCCTGGTCCCATCTACCTGGCACCCTCCCCTTAAGTATTTATAAGTATTGATAAGATCCCCCCTTAGTCTTCTTTTCTCTAGACTAAAAAGACCCAAGTGCCTAAGCCTCGTAAGAAAGATGCTCCAATCCCCTAATCATCTTTGTAAGCTCTTTGCTGGACCCTCTCCAGCAGTTCCCTGTCCTTCTTGACCCAAGGAGCCCAGAACTGGATACAATACTCTTTGTAGCTCCAGAGGTCAGTGTACAGACAGGTAGAGCCAAGTACTGGTTTTAACAGGTGTAGGCAACCTGCTGTATTTTGTACCTCCCTGACAAATCCTACCAATTTCAAATAGACAACAAAGCAAAATAAAATACTATCATGTTCTAGAAGGTGAACAGTCTCTAAAGTTGCTTATGCATGCAAAATTGTTTATAGAGTTCCAGATAACCTGGCATGAAACAGTTAAACTGGCGTCCTAGGAGCAGAAAATGCTCAGTTTGAGCAAGCACTGAATCCTATACAGATTAAGCCTCACACTTCAATATGCCTGCTACTATTCTTCTTGTTGTAGATGTTATGCATATGACATCACATATTTTCTTCGTAGAGGCAGGTAGGCAAACATAACTCAATCTAACATGAAGTCCACTTCAGTCTTGTTCTATGATATTTTTTTCCTAGTGAAGTCTTTTTAAACAAATAATTGCACTTAAGAATTTCCAAAATACATTGCCAACTGAGGATTGAAACAATGGTAAAAAGTTACATAGGAGGAATATAACCACTCCAAATTTTTTTGTTTACAAAATCCCATTAATCCATCATTTCATCCCCCAAATCTCTCATTACATAAATAGATGTCTGACATCCAACCCAGCTGGTTTATGAAATCTCTGTACTCCCATAATTCCATGCTAAATCTCATCAGTACAAAATACTTGTTTACTGACTTGAACTGAGCAAACATTCTAAATTTTGTTCTGTGCTAAATTTTCCTTCTGTGGGATATGCATGCTAGTTGCAGACATGGTTTTAAAGAAAAAAAAAGATATGTGCAAAACTTCTGTTGTTTATACATACCTGCCCCACTAACCGCAAGGGAAATTAGTTCACCTCCAGAAAATATTCATTTTGTTCCAGTCTGCCTAGCTGAGCTTGTTGTATGAATTGGCAAAGACAGACCTTGCTGAGAATTGCAATATACCACTAGGAAGTTTATTTGCAGAGAGCAGATATTTTATCAGTCTGACAATACTATTGAATTCAAAACCACAAACAATTTTATTCTGTAACAAATTGAACATTGTGCAGACCTAAAATAGTTCTGGTTGAAAAGCCTACACACTTTTTACCACTTACAATAATAAAATGAAGCAACGCTCGTACATCGTGGATGCTTATGTCATAGAAAGAAGTTTATCAATATCTTGACCACCAGGTAGTAGTCCAAGAAGAAGGCTTTCATCCCTATGCTTAAAAAAATATTTTAATATGTGTTTCACAAAAAATTATGTGGATGCTACTCCTTGCGGCTGCAGGTACACTCTCCCATCGCATCCCCTGCAATGCCATGTAGCTGAAATTCCCACAATGCTGTACCATGCCAGATATACCTACCCTACCCAGCATAGTGGGAGCATCCACGGGTATCAAGACACTCTCCAGTGAATTTTCTGGCTGTCAGACCCCAAAGGGTGGTGTGGCCTGCCTGCTACATCCCCGCTCTTTCACATCATGGCTCACAGCCCCATCTTTTTCTGCATAGGGTGCTTGCTTGGAAGCAGGACATGCAGCCCACTGTCATGTCCTGGCTGTCATGTCCATCAAGCACCTGATGTGGGCTGCTCCTCCACTGCAGAGAGGTTTCAAAAATCTCCGGTGACTTACTGAGGATTGAGAAGACCAATGGGGGCCCTGTGGTGCCTCCAAAACTAAGCCCTGCCCCAGCCCCAGAGCCATTTTTATATCTGTTGTCAGCCATGTCACAGACCACCGCTGTGACGTGGCCATTGCTGACCTGATGTCCACTGTGACATGACTATCACATCACTAGTTTTCAGTGCCAGGAGGCTGACAAAGGGCCCAGCCCATGGATCCCCAGGGAAAGCAGGTCTGTGGCCCTTGACACTTGCTTGAATGCACACGGATGGACAAACCGCACAGCCCATGGGAGATGTTGACATGCACCAGTGATCCCTCCTGTCTGTGCGGGGGCACCTCTCACCTGGGGACTGCCATCACTTCAAGGTCCCTCAACACCTCTTTTTTCCCTGCTCCTTGCTGACTTTCTTCTAGGCTGCAAGGGCACAAGAGATGCATAAGGGTCACGCAGAGTCATAGGGGGTGCATTTCAACCGTATTTTATCTTCCTGTGAACCTTAGTATCTGGAATTGGATGTCATGCTAGGTGGCTATGGAAGACAATAACCCAAGCTAATACAGAGGACTGAAGAGGCTGGATTCTAGTGATTTAACCTGTCTTTCAAGGTTTACATTCTTACACATTTATCAGCAGACTTTCATAATTGTTCTAGTGGTTCTAGAGATTGACAACACAAACTTCTTGGGTTTTTTTAATTGCTTATCAATGTTTAACATTGTAAGAAACATGCTCTGTGAAGGAATCATACATAAAATAAGTTTCTTCTTAAGAAGGTGAACTTACTCAAAATTTCTGCTTAATTCTTGCATAGCTCAGCTTTTCTTCAACCATCCTGAGTTTCTCTGTCAATACCACTTTCTGTGGTATTGATCACTTTGCTGATTTCAGGAGAGGGTCAGCTGCCGCTCCCAAGTATAAACACTGCATAGCAGAACCTGGATGAAGATCTGTACCTAATGCCAGCTGCCATCTCTGTTATAACTAGCAATGTTCAGATTAGCCAGAGATGTAGCACTTAATAAATATGCAGCAGGAAAATCAGTGAAATTATGATGACAATGCACAAAAAGAGTGCGTCTGTCCTAGCAATGGCATGTGCTTCTTTGCTTCTTTTCAAAGTTATTTCCAGTTTGTCTTGGATAAAAATGGATAATGTGAGGTGAAAAACAGAGAATAAGAAAGTGGGAAGGTACGTCATAAAGCTCACCAGAATCCAATAAAATAGAAAGATAGCATATGAAGATTGCATTAGGTTAGAATTTAAAGACAAAAATGATTGCATAGAAGGAACCGAACTATAATCTTCATTTGTAATTCTAGGCCAGGAAAGTGGAAAGTTTATGACAATATATTGCTGAAATACACCAGAAGCTTGGGAGACTTTTGAGAAGAAAACTTATGAATCATAAAAGGTAGATGCTTTGGCAGTAGATACAAAACTGTCTACAATATATAAGAAAATAGAAGCCCAGGAATCTTCTAGGACTTTGCAAAATTGTAATAACAATGTTCATATTTACATGAATGGAGAAGGGCTACAAAAATTCCATGTGTTGCTGACACCCACAGCAGCAGGTCATCAAGATCCTAGGACATATCTCCCTGCAAATTCTCAGGACAAACAGATCTGAAATAGAGACAGTAACTAAATCCTGGCAACTCACAGAGGTGGGACAGGATAGAGAGATTAACCACTGTCATCCCCTGACCGGTACCAATGAGACACATCCAAAAGCAGCACACTCCTAAGCAGAACCCAGAAAGTGTGGGGAGGGGCTCAAAATCTGATGCCCCCTCATCCTTCATGTTACTGCAGCAACCCTGGGCAGACTGCCTGGAGAAGATTGTCTTCGTGCCTGAGTGCTCGGCAGACTGTTTACACGCATCGGGGTGCTGGTGGGTATGAGACTGTGAGTGTGAGACTCAAATCAGTTGTGATCTAAATTAATCTTTCCTTCCTGCAAAGTATTGCACTGAGCTACTGCAACATTATCTTTCATGGAGCAGTCATTATGTTTTCATGAGATTCTGAAAGATACACAGACTGCAATAAGGTGTAGCTGTATGTATATGTGTATATATGTATGTAATACATATACTGCAATAAGCAATTCAGCCTTTATTCATGCAATTATAACTTGTGAGATGAAATAATCCATCTGTCTAACTAAAGAGCCCATCTCTAGTGCTAAAGGACAAAAGAAAACCAGCATTTCTAGGACTGGGTTGATTCCATTCTGACAGGCAGTTCTAAAATAAGCCAGAAGAGTTGTAACTGCTCCAGCACAGAATTATATCCCTCATGGTATCTTTCAGTACTACACTGTAGACAACTAAATTTAGACATCTAAATGTACCAAAGCAATTAAAAAGGATACATATATCTATTTAGAGTCATTCTAGATGTCCTAGAATACCTGAGATACTTGCTTAGAGCTGCCATATGTGACAGGATCTATGGGAGATCTGCGAAGTGAGAATCCAAGAGAAGGGGTAGATGCCACCCTCTCCCCACCCTCGAGGGGACGTGGTGGCCATGTCACAGTCAACACAGGGGCCATGAGGTGGAGGCTGCTCCCTGAGTGAGAGCTGCCCTGCACAGACAGGAGCAACCACCAGTGCTGTGGCTTTTCGTCCATCCGAATGCATTCGAGCAGGCATCAGGAGACACAGACATGTTTTCCAAGGGAGCTGTGGGCTGGGCCCCACATCAGCTCCTGCCTGGTTCATAGTCTGG
The DNA here is from genome assembly GCA_017639485.1 of Pluvialis apricaria. Taxonomy (NCBI): domain Eukaryota; kingdom Metazoa; phylum Chordata; class Aves; order Charadriiformes; family Charadriidae; genus Pluvialis; species Pluvialis apricaria. The sequence goes on from CM030007.1 coordinate 109,204,966, forward strand.
TCCCAGCCATGTGGGTTAGCACCCTCAGGCAGAGAAGCATGCTGTCCCATAACACTTAGGGTTGGGGAATGGGAAGGTGCCATACTGACCGTTATGAGGTCCAGCCCAAGACAGCACTTAACCCATCCCAGCACTTCCTGCTGCACTGCGTGGGTTACAGCAGCAGCAATGGTTATTCAGGTGTGTGACTGGTGTCTGCCCAGTCCTGTGCCCATGTTCTTCTGCCCAGGAGGTAGCAGAGGCTGCCTTTGACAGGTACACTATCTTTTAATATATACCAATGCTGTCCACTACTGGCTACTCAGCAAGACTCAATACACAAGAACACAGGTAGAGGTATCCAAAGCACACAAAATATTTCCTGTGACACTGTGGACCCAGAGACACCCTTCCATTGGTCTGATATTTCCATGCCTTCATTCTACAAAGGAGCTAAATAAAAAAAATATGTATATTTACCTTATCAGTACTGTGACTAAATCAGAAACACTGTCTCTGGAGCACTGTTTCATTTGCACACCCTACCAGATGCATAGGTTGGGAGAGCAGTACACCTCTTGACTTGTAGGATAGCCATGGCTCACAGCATCTCCTCTTCTTTCCCCATCACTCCTCCCCTGCACAGCTCCAAAGGGAAAAATCATTATTTTCTGTGTGTATGTGGATGCGGTAGGTGATGTACGTTGGCAAGCTTTCATGATTCTGAATGTATCAGGTCCTTGCCATTACACAGTGTTTGGCACTGCTGTCCAAGAGCTATTGGTGGCAGTCTTGGAGAAAAAACATTCAGGCAGCTTTAACCTCATGATTACCATGAAGAGAGTTAGGGACAGCAGTTTGTTCTGTCATGAACAGGTTGCCAACCCTGCAGGTGCTTTGGAGAACATAAGACCCAAAGCTCAGGTCCTGCTCAGACCTCACCACATTTGTTACGAGGCCCTGGTGGAGATTTTTGAGTATTTTGAGGTCCTTCTCATAGAAGTGCATCTTCAGATGAGTCAGAAGTGGGGACGTGTTAGATATCAGAATGCAACCAGCTCCAGAACAAGGATAAAGAGCAGTAAGGCAATACATTGTCATGGTTTAATCCCAGTCTGCAACTAGGACCATGCGGCTGCTCACTCTGCCATCCCCCCACCAAGTAGTGTAGGGAGAAGAGGAAGAAAAAGAAGGGAAAGGAAAACAACTTCTGGGTTGAGATAAAGACAGTTTAATAGAACAGTAACAGAAGAGGAAAATAATAATTGTAATAATAGCAATAGTAATAACAACAACAATAACAAGAACAATAATAATGGTAAAAGAATATACAAAATAAAGTAATCCAACACAAGTCACTCTCACCACCCAACAAACCTGTCCTGAGCAGTGATCATGGATTCCTGCCCCCCAGCCAACCCCCATTTATATACTAAACCTGATGTCTATGGCGTGGAATATTCCTTTGGCCAGCTTGTTCTGTCTATGCTCCCTCTCAGATTCTGTGGGAAGCTGCAAAAGTCCTTGACTAAGGTAAACACCACTTAGCAACAACTAAAACAATATGTATCATCAACATTCCTATCATACCAAATCAAAAACACAGCAACCACTAGAAAGAAAATTAACTCTATCCCAGCTGAAACCAGGACATACATAGTCTTGTAAAGGTCAGGGTAGAGAACCTCGGCTTTCTGTCCATGGAAAACTATCAGGAAATTCTGTGTCAAAGCACACAACTAAGTTAACAAGCTTTGAACTTAGGTTGTGTTTGAGATGTTAAGAGCTAATAGAGAAGGAATACAGGTTTAATGTAAAAACTAGTATTCCATGGCTCTTGAGCATGTCTGTAACACAGAAATATTTTTTGGCTACCTATACCAAAGACAATGTAAAACAAAGTATTTTGCTGAACCAGTATTTTCTATCATAAAACTGTTTTGAATAATATTTTGCAACAATATTTTTCATCAAATATACTGAAAGATAGATGTATTTTTTAAAGAAATACACTTATTTATTTAAAATGTCTTAAGTTGCCATACTGTCCATAATTTAGGAGGCGGATCCTGGGGAAAAACACGACTTCAGACACCTCCAGCACCTACATGCCTATATTTGAGTCTTGTCAGTTGACCTCAGGGTAGCATGAAGAGATGAAAATAATTCACTCCTCAAAGCATGACCTCCTATGGACTGGAACAAGGCGGTAAAAAAGCAGCAATGTTTTTACACTTCACCTTCATAAACTCCTATTTAGATGTAGAAGAGAGAAATTTTTAAAAGCAATCTCCGCCAAGTTTAGGACACCAGATGCCACACTGGGAAATTTCCTGATTGCTCTGTAGAATGTGTAGGCAATGAAGGGGAAGGGCATTGCATCAAGTGAATGGGGACAGAATTACAGAAAAAAACTTGGGGGCACTTTATTGAATTATGATATACATAGAGTCTGGAAATTGTATTTCCCTAAACCTGCTGTACTTGAATTTGTAACTTTAACATTCTTTCAGTACACCTGTTGAAAAATATTGCTGCAAAATATATTAATCAAAGCAGATTTGTGATAGAAAATATTGTTCAGGAAAATACTTTTTGGTGGATTTGCAGAACAAATATATTCCACACAAGAAGAATTATCCAAAATAAAAAAAGATATTTCAGAAAAAAAATCCGTATCTAATATACATTCTAAGCAACTATTTACATTTGTTTTTTTTCGTTACTGTTTTACATTGTCTTTTGACATATTTGTAATGGCACATAATCTGACAGGCTGCAGGGTGAGAGATTATATTATAGGAAAATGAACAAAATAATGTAATGTCCAAAATATCGCAGAAATGAATAATTCTGGTCACATATATGGCAGTCAAAGGGAAATTCTGATGCTTGCTCTGTGCACAACAGGATGGAGCGGTGCCTTTTGGGAATTTTTTATGGACAGAGGAGGGAAATGTTCAGCAGAGCAAATTTTTTGCTTTCCTGTCTCCCTTCCAGTGAAGAAATTAGAAATGCAGGAATGTTTAGTATTTGGAGATTTTTACTTTCAGCAGGTAGAGACAAGTTATACTAACAGAGCAATAATTCATGTTCATATTTGTTCTGCTTTCCAGAAAGCTGTTTTTCAAATTTAATTTTCTTACAAGACCACTAATATCAGATGAGCCCATTTATTCAGAAACTGAATATTTTTTTCCTAAATGTAGAATTTTTACGTTTTTCATAGCACAGACAACACATCATAGGACTATTTTTACTTTCTATTGTGTGCAGTGGTGTAACTCATAGTAGGAGAGATACATGCCTACTTTCTTACCATGCATCTTACCTACAGGATCTCAGAACCTAGGAAGAATTTTGCTAAGTGGTCTTGATTTCTGTACTTTCACATAACAAAACACTCACATTCCCAATGCTAAGCAGAGCCCATATGACAGTTGAAAAAAAAGAAAAAATAAATAAAAGCACAATGCATGAATTCAAAATTTGGATCAACTAACTTGTTAGAATCCTATTTATGGTACAGCTCTTGTGTCACTGTAAAGGACGATTTAGGACATTATTGTTAGTACACTTCTAAGTAAAATCACGTATATACTTAAAAAAAGCTCTTTAGTCTGCAAAATATAGAATTTAGTTGGTGAGATAATAGCTTTGGCTTAGTGGGGAAGTGGGGGCTATTTAAAAGGAACAAAAAATCGTTCAGTAACATTCCCACATAAAGAAAAGATTATAGCAGCAATGTTTCTAGACAACATGGGCATGCAATCAACTTTTTAAATAGTTACAGCCAGTAAAATATGCAACTTACAGACTTTTACTTGTTGAAAAGTGTCATTCATGATTAAAAATCTGATAGTTGTATAAACATAGTGATCAAAAAGTCCACAACTGCCATAACAACAATAAGTGATTGAATTATTTCATACATATAAAACACTTGATCTTGCAAATTTTGGCTGAAGATGTAGACAGCTTCAGAGAACTATCTCATACCTACTCAAAGTTTTCCTGTGGTTCAACACCGTTCTTAGAAATGGACCACAGCTAAGTAGTAACAGCAGTTTATTAGGGTGACTCACGCAGCTCCAGGACAAGTCAGAACTAAATAACAATCCTATTGGCCTTATTCTTACATTAATACTACACGAGCAAACACAGAAATGGAAAAATATTTCTCTTTTAGAATAGGATAAAGGGGGATGGAATGTATCTTCTGAGGAATAAGCAAAGTGCTGAGGTTGGTGGGGGAATCAAGACCACTTACCTCAAAGGTATTTAAAAAGGGGAAAAAAATCCTTACAAAGATTTGTTTAGCAAGACTGCAGCATGACAAAGAGATCTCTCTCTTTTAGCTACATTGAGTCAAACACGGTTATTATATGGAAAAGCATACAAAGTAGCACACTGTGCAGCTACAAGCTCAACATGGTTTGCTTTTCTTGCACCAATCTCAAAACACATACACTGCATCACAAAACTTTTCCATAGTTTGAAGGCATGTTCATCTCAGGCCATTGAAAAATGATAGAAAAAACATTAGGATTTTTATCTTAATCTTCACTGAAGTTAATATAAGGTCTACTAAATATTTAAATTATTACTGGTGAATGATTTTAGTGTTAATATGTGTTTGATTAATTTGTTTTACCTACTCATCTTTACAAGTGAGTCATGATTATCATGTATGAATCAATCTCTTTTGAATATGCACTTTCAGTGTACTAAGTGGATGCAGAAAGTCACTGTGAACAGCATTGCTTTTGTGGGCATTTTTCCATAGTGGGTTGTAAAAGTTTTGAAATTCGTTTTCTTACTTCTATTTTTATCATCCAACTTTCTGTCTGTCTCCACTTTCTACTTACAAATTCCTTTAATCTGATATAGGAAAATTTATTTGGTAACAGTTTTTAACTTGATGACAGGGCTTGTTTTGTACAAGATGACTGATTCCACCATACTGCTTTTAATTAACATCTCTGGTTCTTCAAAGGAGGGAAAAAGTAAGTGTGACTCTGGCTTAGAGTTCATGTACATTTTTCTTAACCAGGATCTTTTGGCAGTAAAGAGAAATGCAATCAAGTTGTTAGTGGGTTGTATAGACTTTGGGCTATACAAAATAATGATAAATCTTTCACACAAAGTATAAAGTTGATGTAAACTACTTTATATTCTTCTACATTCCGAGTCTTTGACTTTCATGAGACACTTGACATTTTCTTCATTTGTGTTGTTCCATTCATGTTGTTCCTTAGTTTAACTGAAATCCAACTTTCAGTCTGTAAACAGGTATGGAAAATCATAACACTGAGTACATTCATATGCACAATTAACAAATTTTTTGATTAAAAAAACTAGATTTCTACTAAAAAAGTATGTTTTAGAGGATGATATCAATAAAATAATTCACAATAATTCACAATAGATTTAGTGTATAAACTCACAGTCAAAATGCACATTTTCAATTCATCTCAAAAAACTCCCAAAGATAACATTTGAATGTACAAAGGCTAGAGCTATGTTAGCAAGACCATGGGCTCTGATGGGATAGATGCAGCCATGAGTACTGAGGGACCCAGCAGATGTCATTGCAAGACCACTCACTATTATCCCTGAGTGATCATGGCAACTGGGAGAAGTGCCTGAATACTGGGGAAAGCAAATATTCATCCTATCTTCAAGAAGGGCAGAAAGGAGGCCCCAGATGACTAACTACAGGCCAGGTAGCCTCATCTCAATCCCTGGGAAGTGGACAGAATAACTAATTCTGGAAATTATTTCCAGGCACATGAAGGACAGGAAAGTCATCAGTAGCAGTCAGCATGGATTCACAAAAAGGAAATAGTGCTTGACTAACTTAATAAACTTCAATGATGAAATGACTGGCCTAGAAGATGAGGGGAGAACAGTGGATATTTTCTGCCTTTCTACCCTCTACTGTAAGGTTTTCATAGAATAGTTTGAGTTGGCAGGGACCTTAAAGATCATCTAATTTCAACCCCCCCTGCCATGGAGCAGGGACACCTTCCGCTAGACCAGGTTGCTCAAAGCGCCATCCAACCTGACCTTGGACACTTCCAGGGATGAGGAAACCATAACGTCTCAGGGCTCAAACTGAAAAACACGAGGTTCTGTCTGAACATAAGGAGAAATATTTTTACTGTGAGTGGAACTGAGCAGTGGCACAGGTTAGCCAGGGAGATTGTGGATCCTCCATCCTTGGAGATATTCCAAAGCCATCTGGTCATTGTCTTGGGCAGCTCTAGGCATTAGCTGGCCCTGCTTGAGCAGGGGGTTTGGACAACACGACCTCCAGAAGTCCCTTCCAACCTCAACCACTCTCTGATTCTGTGAACAAGAAATTCAGAGTAACATGATCAAATCAAGATTTGAAAACAGCTGGTGCAAAGGTCCCTGTATCTGTGTTACAGACAATTTGGGGGTTTAAGTTTAAAAGTAGATGTAGTTTTTTTCCCACACCAAACACCTTCCCAGGCATGCAGCTTGCAACTGCTTGAAGGACCAGTCATCATCTCAGATCTTTATGTTTCCTCACAGGCTTGAGAACATTTGATTGTGCACTAAAGGAGTCTGGTTTAACTTGCTCCAGAAGGAAGCCAGTTGGCATGTACCAAAATTACTACACTGTGAAGCAAGATAAGGTGCATTAAGTGAAAATAACCAAGGAATTTGCTTAAAAATGTAAGTACTGCAGTTGAAAATTTAAAAACAAAACAAAAAAAAAGAGTAATAGAGACACAGCCAGTGAACACCTCCTCACAAAGAATACAACATCAAAAAAGTGGCAAGGATTGTTATTTTGTATTTTCATCCATGTACAGGATTTGCCTTTATTAAAGATTATCTTGGAGACCAAAAATAAATGAACAATGAATTTGTCTAATCAGTTATTCTTCATCCCTGCACACTACTGCTCCACAATAAGAACAAAATTAAAACAACTTTTTGTGTCTTGTGCTTCTTTACAAAATTCAGCTCACTTTTTGTTTTTCTTGTTAAAAATATTGCTGTAGTGAAAAGAGCAGAAATTCCTAGTATTGATAAAGTTATAATGGTAAATTTTTATGTTACGTTGTAGCTCCTGTATTGGAACAAATAAAAATATACTGGGGTTAGTGTATTGAAGCAGATTTTTTTTTTTTTTTTTTTTAAGCTAAGGCTGTTGCTAGTATAAAGATTTTTTCTATTTTTATATGAACTTAAATCACACTCAGGTCTACCAACTCTATTTTATAATGTAGACCACATGAAGTTTACCAAAGGGAGTTTAGTAGCTAAACACCATATCTGCAAGCCTTGTGTCTCCAGTCACAAAAGGCAATAGAGGGGGATGCATTAGACGGTTGTGCGATCCCAAACACTTACACGTTGTGTCTGGATTTGACCTTAATGTAGAAAGGGCCTCAGTCTGTTCTTCAGTGTCTCTGCTAAAGGCACTGCTGGAGAACTAGAAGGTGGCTACAAAACTATTTTTTTTTAAAGTTTATTTTCTCTTTCTGTGTTTTTTAAACCATTTTGCTGAGTCCCACAGTATTTACTTGCTTGTTGTCTCACTGAAGTTAGTCAAATGATTAGTTCCAACTCTACACTATATGTTTAAAGAAAAAAGAACTTTAAAAGTATTTGATTATGCTTCAAGGGCTTAGAGCTATGAGGAAAGTGAAAAGAATTTATAATTCATTTCAAAAGATTGCAAAATGTTTTGTTTTTTTCTTGCTAGGACATAATGAAATGTGTTTCTACCATTTCAAGGGCACCAGGGGAGTATGGACAAATGAATAAAAAAAGACTACTTCCACCCAGAACAAAAATTTTGTCACGAGAAGATATAAATTGGATTATTTATTAGTGAAATTAGTTCTGTATTGTAAGGTAACAATCCCTTCTCAGGGAGCTGAGCATAACATAATTGTGTCAGTGCATGAGAATATGCTCTTCATCCAATGGAGTTCTTATTCCACCACCACAAAGGAATTACTTTTTTAAGAGATTCAAAGTCACAGCTTTTCCTACTTCTCTCTCAGAAGCATTTTTTCCATACTTGCCAGAGGAATCGCACTCTTGCCTGTCAGATCGCACATTGGAGCAGCCAAAAGACGACAGCCACACTCTGAATCCTGACATGAAAGTCAGTAAAAGTCTTGAGTGGTTTCTTGATTTCTAATTAAACTAGGCAGATCTCTGAATCCTACAAAATTCCAAATAAGAAATCAGAACACACTGTCTTGACAGCCAGCATGCCCAAAACCGAAAGGACTGAAATCCGAGAAGTCTTTCAGGAAATATGGTTGAAGTTTTATCTTTGGAATAAGTCCTTATAAGCAGTGAAGTTTACTAGTTTCAAGTTTTGCCGCATACTCTGCAATAGTTCTGTTTTGCCTTTGATACCCAAACAATTCTGTTGCCACATGCATGTTGGTACACAGATGACATTTATCAACAGCTCACCTATTATCTATATTCAAATGGAACTGAATTTTATTGTACTTGCAAATGAGCAGCCTAGAACATCAATTCTCCAGATCAAACACTGTGTAAGAATTATCTCTTACTGTCAAATATGTCAATGAAAACATAATACACAATTAAAGTACATATAATTTTAACTGCAATATTTCATTACATATTATTTGCAAAATAGTTTTAATTATTTGGCTGATGTTTTAATCACTAACCTCAAATTTTTAGAATTAGTCAAGTTGGGACAACAAAGTGATGAAACAGAAAGATCCAGATTTAGAATACTAACACTAAAGTTTTGACACAAAATATGATAAAAAAATACTTGAGTACCAAAAGTAAAACATTCTGATATTTGAGTTACATGTGGAAAATATCAAATCTACCTTCCTTTCCTCTTCAGCAACCCGTTCTTAGACATAGCATTAATGAAGATGCCTTATTATATTGACAGATAAAAAAAAGCATGAGATTTCTCTTTCTCAGAGCTTAATGATGTATGTTCTCTAAAAAAAATCAGTGGTATAGCAAAAACCTGTGATGATGGTGGCAGTCCATCATTCCTGAGTTCAGAGTTCCTCACTTTTTTTACAACTGACATTATGTTCAACAGATCAGTCTTTAAACATGGTTTCTTCCTGAAGTGAAAATGGTATTTAAATAATACTTCTGTATGATTTTTACCACAAAAGGGACCTTTGAGACTGTATGCATACTTAAGACAGTTATTTATGCGTGAATTTTTCAGAACACTTAAATAAACTTGAGTGCCACTAGATTGTTATTTCTGTAAATGTTTCCCCAAAACACACAAAGTCTTGATTTATAGCCTGCCCACACAGCAAGTACTTTATGCTTATGTTTTCGTATTTATTATTATTATTTTTTACTAAAACAGCTTCTGAGGACTGAAGCCACAAGACCTGAATTCTGATGTAACTCTGTGGTTGTTTACTCTGTACATTAAGCAAATGAAGCTGTCTGGCTGCTGCTGTGTACAGTTTTATTTCACTTAAATTAAAGGAAGAGATTAGAGCTTGTTTCCACAATCAAACTGATTTGTAATTAAGTATAAAACTGTTATATATACAGTATTTATGATACTCTGTAGGAAAAAAAAAAAAGGAAAATATTCCCTATATTAATATTCCCTATATTAAGAAAGCATCTATAGGATCTGCTTTGGGTAGGTCTGATATGAGGGGATAAGGATACATTGGAAATATTTGGCGATTTATATTGTATGCCACTGAAACAGGAATAAATCAGTAGCATATTAAAAATATATATGATAATAAAATAAAAAAGAAATCAATTGTCTTTTACTTTGTCCCACTGAAGTGTCTTACAGATGATATTTTAATAGGCTCCATTCATGTAGTACTTGGTTTCTGCCATAGCTATAGTGCAGCATCAGCTTCAAATAGCTGTTTCTTATTAAGACCACACTGCAATCCAGAAATGTGATCTATATTGTAAGATAGTAAACACTACTTCACTTCCCTATTCTAAATATATAACCAAGACATCACCTACAATGTGATTCAAAATATAAAACATTACTCCAGTTAAGTAAAAAACATTTTTTAACCATAAACCTACACTGTAAGTGTTATAACAATTACAAACAAGAATGTATTAATTACTGTAGCCGTAAGCCTATAGTAACAGGAATTCTAACTATCAAGAAAGATCATAGCTCTATATCTGTCCAAGTTAAAAAAAAAAAACAGTTCATTACTATAGCAACCTCTGTAATATCTGAAATGCAAACTTACAGGATAACTGTTACAGTTTCACTGCTGAGAACACAAGTTTCTGAAGTTTTTTGAAGTTTCTCCATGTCATTTTCCTTTATCACCAGTCTCCATCAACTTTTTTAACAGAAAAAAAACCCTGAAACATGACAAAAACAAGCCTCTACTTTTTGGGGTTTGTTTTGGCTTGGTTTTGGTGTTGTTATTTTATGTATTATTTTTTAACATTCTTCTTTTCTCTTTCAAAGGTGGTTGTTTGCAGCTTGCATGCATTCCAAACTAGGAAGAATACAACTACTAATTGTTTCTGTGATATGAAAACCAGAGAACAAGTAAAAAGAAAATCAAAGCAGGATGACAAGCAGGAATGAACTGCCATCATCAAAAGTCAATGTACCACAAGGATTCCTGTCAATCGAGGACCTTCTCCCAAACAATACTCAACGGTTTCCTTATTAGTTTCTTAAAGAAGAGTGTAAAAATAATGTCTGCTTGAGGAATGTATAAGTAAATATAAGCATTCTTATGCTTTCTCTAAAGAGATTGGTATAATCCTAGCATAAGCAATTTCTGTGCCTGTGGACAGGACACAAAGTTTACATATTCTCTAGCAACTGTAATTCATTAGCTCTCTTCCATACAAAGCAAGATGTGTGCTATGCATTTAACTGTGTTCTGTGTCAACAGAAGTATGCAATTCCTACAGGCAATAAACTTGGCCACGGGAGTTGTTGAGTGCTCTTATCGATCGGACAAAGTGTGATGAGTGAAAGAATGGGAGGAAAAAAGCAATTCATTGTCACTAACTCTCAGTTAAGAGATGATACAATGTGTGCTGAACTTAATGGGAGTTAAGACCGGTCATTTCCAGTTGCTCTTTGACTTCCTTGAAGTCATGTCCTACTTGCTAGTACTTCAGGCAATGAGCATGGTGAGCTAAAGGGACAGGATTGCTATTCTTAAGTCAAAAGTGCATGAAGTGTCATAAAGACTTCCCCTCATTTTTAACTTTTAATTCAGTGGGGAGAGAAAACCAAGAGCAAGAGATACTGTTTGAATCGCAGGCACTTTTGTAATTCCAATATTGCCACTCTATAATCTGGACAAGGCTTAACATCTCAGCACTTCTTTTGTAATAATTTTTGCATGTGTCTTCTCTTAGAGAACAGTATAATAAACAATATCCATTACAAAGGCAGTGAACCACTTATGTTAAGACAGTAGCTCAAATATGCCTTCTACAGAAGGATATTTATATCAATGATAGCTATGAAGTATATGGAAGTTTTTTGTTTGGTTGGGTTTTCTTCCTTCTATTTCTCTACTTTCTTTTCTTTTCCAGTGCTACAATGTATGGGGGGGGGAGACAAGAGAACAAAAAATTAACAAAGCAGAGGTACTGAGAGTATCATTACAGTGGTTTCCCCCCATATTTAGCTCTTCATTAGCCTGGGGACATGCCATTCAGCATGCAAGCAGCCAAAAACTTGTCATAGGGTCCTCTACTTTGTGTTTAGTAACCTCATTTAGCTACATATAGGCATATGTTTTGTAGCTTTCTGCCCCTTTGTTATTCAATGAGATAAAAGAAGAAGGAACTTTTTTCATTATCTCATTACTATGCTACGCACCGCTTATATCTAATGTATCTAGCATATAGAGGGTACCCAAAAATAAAGCTCTAAAATGTCAATGTATAAATGCCAGCTAAAAGTTGGTTGAATTGTAGTGTTTATCCAGTCAGTTTTTGTAATTATAATATCCATCATGTAACTATAGTAACACAGTTTGTTACTCTCCTGTACAAAAATATAACTTTTGATGAATGATTTACAAAGGAAAGCAACTAAGCAGAAGATCAAAAACATCATTAAAGCCTCAGGCATGTGACAATCCAAACAAAAACATATTGGTTGCAACCCTGTACAGTTTGCCTTTCAAAGCAGCAGAGTTTGTGTGTTCTGCTTTTGAATATTCAAAATAAACTTCCTGCATTTTTGATTTAGAGAAGAGAATTTACATTTAAAAACAGGGGAAAGACGTGCCTTCATGGTCATCTTGTCAGGGAACGTGGCGGCATGGGGCTGAGCCCAGGAGGGAAGTCGGGGTGACCCAGGCGCAGGCAGGGCCCTGCACTCACTCTGCAGCCTGAGCATGGCAGGCAGAGTGGCAGCAGAGCCTGTCAGCAGCCCTGGGTGCCTTGAGAGGATGGGCTGGGGACCAGGGGTCTCTCCAGGAGACGGGGCTGGGCCCGGAGACAAGACACTGGTGTGGGTCCGCATCCCACTGTGATCAAGTCTAGGCACAGGCTGCTGATAAGGCTGAAGTTGACACGGGGCTCCTGAGCCCTGGGCAGGGGAAGTCGGGCACAGTGAAGGCAGGGTAGGGCTGCCTGTGCCCCCTGGGCCTTGCAACGTGTAATGCTATTACTTAGAGAAATTAATCTCTAACAAATAAGAGAAGAACCTAGGTGGCAAGTCCAGAGCAAGGACTGTTTGGGGAGTGAGGCTGGACAACACCACACAGGCTGTGAATACTTTCATTGTTTTTGCCAAAAAAAGGAGTCAGAAGAAAGATGGAATGTGTGAAGATTTGCATCAAAACAAGATACTGTTTCTGAGAACACAACAATTTCAGAAAATCCTTTAGGCAGCAAATTAGACAAAGCAGAGCCCTTGACTTAGTTAACCATTTGTAGGATACAGAAGGAAAATTGACCTTGATAAATCTTGCAAACTAAGGTAGTTAATCAAACAGTTTTTTTCATGTAAACAGTAGACACGCCATAATGATGTGAAAGGACAAAATGCTGCACAGTGAGGAGTGAGGAAAAAAAGTGTGAGAAAGGGTCCTGTGAGCACCAAGGTGAGAGAAGGCTCCCTGGCAGAGATTTCTCTGCAGCCCCCAGAGAGACCATGCTTGAATAAGTACCCACATCGCAGCCTGTGGAGGACCCCACACCAGAGCAAGTAGATATGTTCTGAAGGAAGCTGCAGCCCCTAGAGAGCTCATACTGGAGCAGGTTTAGCCTGAAGGACCACAGCCCAAGGGAAGGACCCATGCTGGAGCAGGCCAAAAGTGTGAGGAGAAAGGACGAGTAGAGAGGAGCTGCAACGGACTGACCACAGCCCCCATTCCCCATCCTCCCTGTGCTGCTGGCATGGGAGATGTAGAAGAGTTGGGAATGAAGAAGTGAAGTTGAGCTTGGGAAGAAGAGAAGGTGAGAGGAAAGTGTTGATAATTTTGTCTTTGTTTCTCAGCATTGTATTCTATTTTTAATCAGCAATAAATTAAATGACCTTTCCCCAAATTGAGTCAGTTTTGCCAGTGACGGTAACTGGTAAGTGATCTTACTGTCTTTATCTTACCCATGAGCTTTTCCATTTTATTTTCTCCCCCCATCATTCCTCTTGAGGAGGGGGAGTGAGAGAGCAGTTGGGTGGGCATCTGGGATCTGGCCAAGGTCAACCCACCACAATGTTATATGTGAATATGGAGGAACAAATCACGATCTGTAAAAATATTCTAATCCCAGTTCAGGTATAATTCAAACATGAGCTACTTTTACCAATGATTTCTGGTTTTCCACCAAAAGGACAACCCAGCTGATCCTTGATGTATTCCCTCTGCTGCTCTCTGTACCAACATTAGCATTCACATAGCTCTCTGAAGACATAAACCAGGGGACTGATCGGCCTGAAAACTAATCCTACTGAACAAGAGCAGGTTTCAACTGCTGTAACATATTGGTCCCTCTTCAGCATGTAAATTCATGAGTGTGAATCAGTTCTTCTAGAGTAAAATTCTTGAAACATCCAAAGTACAATTAAATTTACAGCATTGTCCACAGACTGACCTTACAGGCTGTTACGGAGAGGAGAAAACTTACCTTCTGTTTAAAAGCTGTTTGATACATCGGATTTGGATATACATCATATACTTTCAATAACTTTCTACAGACATACATAATATGTTAATTATGGTAATAAGCAGTAGGCAGAGGTGATATGCAGTGCATGAAAATAATTTTATAGGAAAAATATTCACTTCTGCTAAATACAATAGCATATATCCTAACATGTATAGTTGCTTTCAAAAGCTACTCCTCTTCCATTAACTCTTCAATTTACTGGTTTTGGAAAGGCAGACAGAGCAAAGGTAGACATCAGCAAAGTTAATACATTTTGTTTTGCATAAAAATCTGTTTGAATTCCACAAGCAGATCTTCTCTGTGTCCATTTCTTTATCCAAAATTGAACACTAATATGTGTTTAAGAGGAGATGGGATAAAGACTGGGATAAATGAAATGCTACAGTATGCTATCACAGGAAATTGTAGGAGTTCCATAATGCTAGACAAGAGGTTCAGATCCATCTGGAGAAGACATTGCTTATGATTCAGAAGACCTCAAATACTTAGTTATTGTAGCTAAAATAGGGAACAAGCGTGAAAACACAGTCTTTCATAATGAATAGTCCAATTTTATTTCCCTCCACTATAACTTGTCATAAATAGTGTATTTTATTAATACACATCAAGCCTGGAGCTGCATTGTACAACTATATTTAAATAATTACTTTTTGATGTAAATCCTTAGTCTTGATATCATTGCTGTAATGCCACCCATTTCAAGCACAGGACACTTTTACAGAGAAACTTGCATCATGCTGGGAACTGGTTTCATTTAAATACAGAATAAAATTAAGTACCTAGAAACAATGGGTACATACCATGCTTTGAGATGGGTAAGTATCCTCCAAACACCTGTTCTGTAAAAGCAACTTAAGGATCCTGGTCCATAAGCATTTCATCATGAATTTATACAATGTTCTTTAGCAAGACAGCTAGCACGACTTCTCAGTTTGTGGATGGAAGAGGTAAAAACCTTTTTTTACCTCCAGGTAAAAAAAAAATGTTAGGTACTAGTGGACATTTCCCTCTAGTGGAAAAGGAAAAAAAACCCATGGCACCCAATGGAGTTCAATATAGTAAAAATGGAAAAAAAAGGCCAACATTTAATAATACCATTGAAGCAATCCAGGTTTCTGTAAATACAGCATAAGCAAGGAAAGTCTCTTGAAAATATATTTTAAAAACTTCTAAAAAAAGGTTCAAAGTTCTGTAAACTTGTTAATATCTAAAAATACGGCATATACATAATGAATGACAGAATGGTACAAAAGGTTTTACCTGCACCCAGTAGGCATGACCTCCACAGTTTACTCCTGTATGAATAAATAATGAAATCTTCCTAAATTCAGAATAATAAAGCCTTTCCACTAGGCCAGCTAAGTAAGCCCATGGGCAACAGCTCTCATTTATTTCTTCCCATTGGTAATGAAATATTTTGTGTGTAAAATAACAGAATATAAGAAAATACCCTCTTATCTTTGTCTTCTCTCCCTTATAGCTGCAGATAGAGACAGAGGAACAGTCTTTTTGCTGCTTTCCCTCTCATGTTTTTCACTCAATATAAATTTTCCAAGAATGTTATCAGCTAATATAGTGCCCCAATTTATGGCAAAGCATAGACCTTTTCTTTTCACTATAAGAAGCACCTCTATTATGAATCTGTTTCTTATTAGTCTTCACATGTATCCTACGTTAAAAATCTAAAAACATCTTTAAAGAAAACAGCAGAAAGCATTGCAGAATACACCGTCATCAAAATTTACATTTTAAGCAAGACATGACAGAAGTAGTCCTTGTCCAAACTCCCAACTCCAGAAGGGCTTCCTCAGAGCTTCCAGATGCCACAAAATAAAAGCTCTAGCTCTATATCAAAGCTTTCTGTGCTGATTAGATTCCTGATTTTTGGACCAGTAATGCCGTTAAAGATCACGGGCATGTGCAATTACTGGCAAGGAGAAACTGTTTAAGGACTTGTGCATAAATATTAGTAGAAGTTGCTTACCTGCAGGACAGCTAATTGCTGTAAGACTCAATTTCTGTTACCTCAGTGGTCTTAGGAGTTACAGCAGATTCTAAACAGTCCCTCTGATGCCTAGATTATTTTTGTGTTTTTTTGCTTGCTGTGCCTCTCAGAAATCTCTCTCCTCTCTATACTACCCCACCCCCTCTGTCTATCATCTGCCTTCCCCCTATGCAATCTGGAAGTTATTTTCCCCCCTGATGAGTTCAGTTCCACCCACATGAGAAAAACTTATCCTCTGTTCATAAGATTCTCCATGATCAAATCAGCATTATTTTCTAAAAGGAACATAATAGACAAATAAAATCCATAGTGTATGACACAATGTGTCAACCAATGCTTCTTTTACAACAGCCAAATAGGTAGAAAAAGATAGTCTCATTAGTAACATCCTGTTCCTGGGGAGTTTCAGGCAAAATGTTTATTTCAATGCAAGTCATAATTTCAATTGCAATGAGTGACAGAAAATTCCAATTAAAATTTCCCTAAAACATTTATTCCTAAAAGGAAAGATGTTCTAAGAAAAATATCTATACTTACCCTTTATATACTGTACTCTGTGTTCCCTGCCTTTGCCTCTCACTATCTATTAAATCCACTTTTTATTGAAATATTACAATTACTAGTGGTACTTATGTTCATCACAGAATTAAATATTTGTCAGGATGAAGAGGCAGAGGTAAGTGTAAAAATGAGACCTGTAAAGATTAATATACATCTAGCCAGCCTGCAAATAAAGTAAAATTTGGAAATTCCTCACTCATTTTTCTACTGAAATGTTTCAAATAATCACTAGAAATACTTTAAATAATATATATTAAAAGAGACAATGACAAAAAGGAAATTACTCCAAGTCTGTTCAGAAGCTTTATGGCTGCACAGCAACTGGAGCATTTTAAGAACATTTTGAAGAAAGGATTGAAGTACACTTAGTTTCTTTCAGCTCAACAAAACTTTTTCCAAAACCTCTCACATTGTGTTTTATAAACTTTAGTCAGCACTGCCTAGAGCTTTACTTACCAAAACACTGTGCTTTGTTTATAAATAAATAAATAAACAATGAAAACAAGTAATAAATAAATAATGAAAACATACTACACAAGTCACTTTCTATGGTTCACAAATGGTACAGTTTGTAAACAGATTACTGCTTGCATATTCAGGACATTTCCCACTTACTAAATACCAAGTCTTATGACAACAGAAACAGTCTGTAATAATACAGATCACCAATATAAATGGTAAATTCAACTCATTAGCAAAGGTTCTTAGTATTTGCTTAGTATTTGATTCGCTTAGTATTTGCCTGGATGCGATATCAAGGTTCATTATGCTGGTGAGAAGAGAAACCACACTTGCCTAAAACCAAGTGTGGAATTTTACAAGGATCCTAGTCTGATGCTAAGAGAACTTGCAAATTTCAAATTTTACTGTTAACTATTTGGTAGATATGTTAGTTTGGTTAGTCATGAAACTGGCCAACAAAGAGTGAGTAATGGGTAACATAACTGTACTTTTTAATGTTTTCTTTCTATCGCTCAATAAACCCTTAGCTGTATTACTTAGCTGCATAATTGATATTAGCCACAGGGTATGTATCAAAAAGATTTTCAGATTTACTCATCCATAAATGTCAGGCTATTATTAATTTTACAGATAAGTCCATGTATTGAGAATTGCCTGTGATGAACACAATATATGAAAATGAAAGGTCAGGACACTTTGTGTGCCTATGCACAGATATGCAGGCATGTGTGCATAAATGGAGTATTCTCTGAATATCAGACAGAATTCTTTTATGATCTCATATTTTTAAATAAGAAATTATATTGCTCATGTTGAGGGCTGAGAATATAATTTCAAGACCTCAAGGTCTCCATTAAAGAAAACTATATCTGTATAATTTTTGGTATGATGAAACATTTTTTAAACTTTTCTGAAAAACTGAAATATAACAGCATTAAATTACCTATAAATTGCAGGGCTGTAATTTTGTGTGCTCATATCTTTTATTCTTCTCTGACTCTGACAAAGTAATCTCCTGATATTTTAATAGATAGATTTCCAAGCCAGATCTTAGCAAAAAGTCAAAATCTACATTGTAATTCAGACACATTATATTTTAAACCCTTGGAGGCTTTAATTATTTATTTTTCTTGGCTGTCTCTGTTCTACTTTTATTTGCATTTCCATTATTGCAGGAAAACCAGAGTTGATGCAGGTACACTGTTCATATTACACCAATTGTACAAGACAATCTCTTAAAGTTCAAATACAGCACATTAAGCAACCTAGAAGCAGCAGTGAAGAAACCACAGATCTGAAAATTAATTTGAGAGATCTCCTACACCTGTTTTATTAATTTCCTCATAATTTTATTTATAGTATTTAGTTGCCAAACTCTTGAACTCGGTCTATGAACTGATATTTACACAAGGAAAAGGGCAAAATATTAACCCTGTAACTCATCCATTTGGAACAACAGGTAAAGGTAGGACATATGGTGGCTCCTACAGGTACAGAAAAAAACTCTGTTACCCAGTGCATTTTCCTTGTGGTCCAGAATAAATTTGCTGTTGGGTTAGCAAATATAGGCAGGAACTATGGTTTGGCTATTTTTACCTCCTGTGGTGTATTGCCCCCTACTTTGGATCATTTAGTCCTTTACTCCATTTCTTATATCTGCAGAGAACCCAGCCACTCCTGATGTCCTAGGCTTTTCCTGCTTAAATACTAGAGGGTTTTTTAATGAGTTTCAGTCTTCTTTACTGTGGCCTTAAGTTATTATATGCTAACATGAATGATTCTGTGGTATTTAAGGAGAATAGTAGTTTAATTGGATCTCTATATATTTTATTTTCTGTTCATATTTTACTTTTACACCATCACCACCAGGTGACTTGGGAGAAAAAGGATAGTAGAAAGAGAATATCTGGGACTCACTGCAAACACAAGCAATGTTGATGTTTAACACAACCTTTGAATGAATTACTGTATTTCCTAAGGGGTAAATCTGACTGATCCAGTCTGCTAAAGGTTATACAGCTACAGAAGTGGTTATGTTTTAAGTAATTACTTGCATTTACCCTTAGACTTATTATCCTTGTGTTCTGTATTATTGGGAAATCTGGAGTATTTGTGAGGTATACTCAACTTCCCGGAGAAGAAAACTTTCAGGAAAAAACCTTCTTCATGCAGTTCACTTGTTTCCTTGAAGATATTTGGAGAAATTTAGATACTTAAGAGTCATTTAGAAGTATAAACTTTAACTAATTTTACTCCCCCATCTAGTACCTTATCTACGTACCTATTTAGATTTCTTAATTTGAGTACTTTATAATCCTTGACATAGTTTTGTCATGATTAAAATGATGGTTTTGTACTATAATTTCACAGTATTTTTTCTTGAACAGGTTTATTTTCTCTTGCATGTACTTGAATCCCCAAACTGAATCACAGTGTTATAACCCATCTGCTTTCTTGTGCCTTTGCACTGTTTGCATTTGAATGCCACAGTGACCTCACCTTGGAAAAATAAACAAGTATTACCTTTAGAAGTAAAACTTTTCAGCACTGCTCAAGAAATCGTGGTTTCAATACTATTATAGACTTGCCATGAAAGATTATGCTTATTTGCTTTTCAACCTCACCCCATTCTGAATACAAGAAACTTAAATGCACTGACTTCTCCATTTGCTTCTGTAACAGTTCTTCTAGGTGTTTAGAGAGGGCAAGGCAACCTTTCTGTGATTCTACTTTCTGGACCAATCCTGTTCTTTTCCTTCTTGCTTGGTTGTATGAAAATGAATTAAGTACATTTTTCTTTCCAGCTCATTTTCCTGGGCCTCTAGTTTTCACGCAGATCCAAAAAGTTATTGGCCCAGGTGTAAAGATGAGGGAAAAGCAAGTGAAAGACACAAAACTTTTTTTTTAGGAATCAAAATATTCTAGTAAGGATTCTAAATGTAATCTCTAGCTTCTCCTTAAGCACCGGGAAATGATGATGGACACAAGAAGCTTTGATACCTTTATGGTAATAAGGGGCTAGCAATGTTCTGTAACACAGAGTAGATGGTACAGAAACAAGGAAAACAGAAACAGTTGCTTTTGTGCTTGTTCTACAGACTAACTGAGATTTTTTTCTGAAAAATAAGGTTGATGGTGGGTAGAGAGGCTGTTGAGGTTGTGGGAAGCAAGTCTAGAGACATGGTCATGCATGAGACACAACAATCAGCATGACAGACCAGAGGCTGCTCTGTTTTTCCAAACAGCACATAAAAGAGGATACAACCCTACGATCTGACAAAAACATTTTGTTCAGAATAGATTGTGCATATAATCAGAACGGTTTCATTTCCACTAGTCTCTTTAAACTTTTTTTTCATCTCCATGCTACTTTTTCATTGCTCTTTTGTGATTGGGTATGAAGTATTCACTGTGTGATAATTAGTGTAGGTTTGCATTTTTTTCCATCTTTATTCAATAAAGATGTTTGCATTGTTTACTCAAATGCCTGGTGCTGACTACGTAGGAGTTGGGACCTCACAGAGCTAAATGAGGCTGTTTACTCCTTGCAGCACTACTGTTCAGTCTTCCTACAGACTTACTTAGGGCTCATTGTAATGGTTACATATACAGTTTACCTTTTGCAGAGTGTTTATTTTTTTGCCTACAACTATTTAATTAAATATTTTCATTTTTCAATGGAAATTAGAATATGATCCAGGAGAATGTAAAGACATTGAGATAGTTAACTCAAAGCATTGTACATAGAATTATATATCCAGGATGTAAAATATCTGATTCAGAGTCCTGAAAAGGCCTGTGAGCATTGAAGCTTGATATTAAACGTCAATTTGAATAAGTGTTGAAGATATATTTGGCAAAGAAACATAAAGCTATACCTGCCCAGACAAAATAATAAAGGAAAATAAATAAATAAAGGTAGCAAAAGGAAAGCTAACCAATTTAACATTAAAAATACCCACGGGATTAGAAGGAATGACTTGTTCCTCTGTCCTGCCTATGGAAGACAAAAATAACAAAGGATTGTAGTTAGTAGTTATTAATAATTTTCTTTCTCTATCAGTAGGAGTGTCTGTTGGCATTAAGGTGTTAAGCCATTTTGTTTCCGTAATTTTTCCAATTCATTAGCCATTACTTTTAAGCAACTTTTCAGCACTCATCCACCCATGCTATTATCCATATCTTCAGGCTATTATTCTTCAGAGAATTATCCTGTAAAAGAAACTAAAAGACTCCTACAAAGACCATTGAATTAGTACAGTTTTGGAGCACTTTTCCAAGGATTTGTCATTGTTAAAACCACTTTTCTTTGCATTTACACAAAATTACATTAATACGTTACCATAGCCTGCACTGTTTATAGGAATTTTTTAATTTTTTTTTTTTAAATATTCAGAGATATTTTACATTTTTGGACATGTCCAGGGAACAGTTTGTAGACAGTTCAGCTCTAGGTTATTTCTCTTGGGTCTCTGCTTGCTCTTTAGCCAACACAATTTGATAGTTTCATGTGGTATTCTGTTGTTTTCTAGAGATACTCAGTATATTCCTTCAAGTGAATGTTATACTGTTTCGTCACAAATTCTAGCACTTCGAGCATATTTGCAAAAGGATCAGTCCCCTCCTCACACTGATCTCCTACACTTGCCACCTCAGGAATGCTTACAGCATGTTAAGGAGTTGTTGAATCTGGAAGACTCTGGGACTTGAGGGTACCTCTCTTCTTGAAGCCTGCTAGGGCTGAGCTTTCATTCCTGAAAGGCAGGCACAGACACAGCCAGCCATTAACAGATGTACACAGACAGGAGAACTGTGCTTTTACAGGCACTGCATGCACACAGACAGCACTTACATAAACAGGAACAATACAAATGGCCCGATCCTGTTCTTACTCACAGGCTAATCAGGTTTGATACGTACTAGAAGATGTCACGCTGACATCCATCTCCATGGCAAACACTGGAATCTTTTACACAGACACCACACACTTCTGGGTCCCCAGAAGAATTAAACAACCGCATCCAGTATACACGGAAGCAATTCACACAAATGCTCGCTCCCAACCCATTCTCTTCCCAAGCAAACATAAAACAAAATTCTTTACCCACCAGCCATTCAGCGTGCCTTCAGGGCAGGTATCACACAAGCATGGCAAGGCCCCAGTGCCTTCTGGACCGACGCACGCTGTATGTTAAGGGGCAAGAACCCGCTCAGGCCAACAAGTGCAACAGGCTAAGGCCTGTGATCTTGCTTGAACCAATGAATTCAGTACACAAAATTCACAACCTTGGTACACCAAGGCAGTGATTCTGCCCAAGCAGTGACACCTGGTGTGTAAAAGGAGTGCTTAGCATTGCTGACAAAAGCACAAGGCTGCTCCGTAATATACAGGACATCCTTATCCTCATTCCCCACTGAATGTCACAACCATAAGGACGGAACCTCACCACTCAAGAATACAAATTTTATATTTTTATTTACTAAATAGGATGGCTATAGCAGAGAATTAGCAATTCCTATTCTGCTCCCCCTCACCACTCCCCACCTGCCCTGTTGAAGGCTTCCGCTTCCCACTAATGCAGCACTCACTTGTGCTGAGCAAGGGTGTCTAGTCCTGTCTGCCAGCCAGGAATTTACACATAGTGTTTCTACATCGAGCTCAGCCCTCTACACAGTG
Source organism: Pluvialis apricaria (assembly GCA_017639485.1). NCBI lineage: Eukaryota > Metazoa > Chordata > Aves > Charadriiformes > Charadriidae > Pluvialis > Pluvialis apricaria. The sequence goes on from CM030007.1 coordinate 109,227,822, forward strand.
TTGGATGTCCACAGATGTGTTCCCCCATAAAGGGCTGTTGTTTTCACATTTATTGCTTCCCAATTCAGATGATTTACAAAAGCTGCCAACAGCCTCACTGGTCACATCAGACCAGGCAAACCTCTTTTCCACTTTCTCTGTCTCTAAAGCTAATTAGCTGTTTTTACTTGGATTACTATCACCTTCTGGATTCCAACTCCAAATATGAAAGGATATAAAACTGTTAAGAGTCTCTACCATTTTCCTGTGCATATATAAATCCTTAGAGTAGGGATTTATGCCTCCCATCCAAAAGTTATCTGTTCATGGTTTGCTTCCCCAAAACATACCAGAATACTGAGTTAGAACTGGCTAGATGTACTCAAGACCTCACTTATCTGAGCAATACTTTTGGGTGTGCTTTGTACCATAATGAATGACTGACCAAATTAATTGCCATCTGTAGTAAAATTCCTAGGTTTGTGGATGAGAGGAGAGCGGTAGATGTCATTGACCTCAGCTTTTGTAGTAAGGCTTTAGACACCATCTCCCACAATGCTCTTGTATCCAAGATGGGATGTTATGGTCTGGATGAATGAATAGCTACATGAGTTGGGATGGATTGTTGGGTTCAGAGTAGTCGTTAATGGGCAATACTCTACCCAGAGAAGATTAATAAGTGCAGTACCACAAGGGCCTGTTGTGGTACTTGTCCTGACTGACATCTTCAGGTAAGGGAGCACACTCTCACCAAACTTGCAAATGCTGCCAAGTTGAGAGGACCATTTGATATGACTGAAGGTAAGACTGCTGTCCAGAGGGATCTAGATGGCTGTAGGAAAGAGGTGACAGGGGCCTCATGAAATTCAATGACACATACATATTTTTGCACCTGGAAGGGGGAACTCCTGGCAGCCCTATAGTCTGGGGACTGACCGGCAGGGAAGCAGCTTTGCAGAAAAGGTCCTGGGTGTCTAGGTCAGCAACAAGCTGAGCTTGAGCCAGCAGCCTGCCCTGGCAGCAAAGATGGCGAGCAGCGTCCTACACTGTTATTAACACGGGCACAGCTGGTAGGTCAAAAGAAGGGATTATACCTCTCTAATCTGCACTGGTTCCACTACATCTAGATACTGTGTCCAGTTTTGAATCCCCAGTACAAGGAAGACATTGATGATGTGGAACAAGGTCCAGGGAGGACCACCAAGCTGATTAGGGGCTGGAGCACCTGCCATCTGAGGAGGGGCTGAGGAACAGGTGTTTTTTAGCCTGTAGAAGAAATAGCTGCAGGAGGGATCAGGTGGCTGCCTACCTGTACCTTTGAGGAGGTCATTGAGAAGATGGAGCCAGTGGTGTATAGAGGTAGAGACAACAGGCATAAGCTGAACCAAGAGAGGTTCAGGCTGGATATAAGGAGAAACTTTTTTGGCATGAGGGAAAGCCCAGAGAAGCTGTACAAACTCCGTCTTTGGAGGATTTTCAATACCCAACTGGACAAAGTCCTAGTCTGATCCCACACCTGACTTTGCTTTGAGTAGGGTATTTGACTAAAGGCTTCCAGAGGTCTCTTCCTGTCTTAATTATTCTGGTTTTATGGCTGTTTTTCCCCCTCCAAAGGTAGTTTTTTTGTTTGTTTGTTTGTTTTTTTAAATAATTACAGGAAAAAGTTCTAGACTGAAGATCTTTTTCTTGTAATGATATGAATTCAAGAATGTAAATATTTTATCTCTTTTTTAAGTTAGTGGGGTGGCGTGTTCTTACAAATAAAATACACATTTTTCCTGGCTATATCCAAATTAGGGAGTTTTGTATTAATATCAATTGTAAACTTATGTAAAATCACAATGCAAAATAAAAAACAATGTTGCCCCAGTACAGCACATCTGTCAGTAACTGTAGTAAGAATGTTTGCATAACGCATAAATCACACAAATACTTCTCATAATTAATTCAGCCTCTTCTCTCATATCCTCAGTATGATATGGGCAGAACTGATGAAATGTAAATAGACATGCTCTGAGAAACCACACAAAAAAAGTGAAGTTTCGTATGCAAGGAGTGGATTTCAGCACTTTTGTCAGCATACAGCTGAAGCTGAAATTGAGAGGTCTAAATTATATATCTGTTTTGCCACCACAGACAACTGTGTCCTAGTTACAGTGAAGGACAGCTTTCATTTGCAGGGGAGAGAAGATGGTACATAATTCTTTGTTACGAATTGTGAACAGGAATAGTTTAAGGGCTCAGAAACCACTTTCACTGGAGGCTGATATGTGGCGTGATATCATCATGTTACAGTGCTACCCTGTCCTGGACCAGCCTCTCTTAAGACTGCTGGACCTTCACTAAGTCAGAGAAACTTAAGAAACTAACTAAGAAACTTATCGCTGCCAGATTTCCAGCTGTTGTCAGACTAGGAAAGTAGGATTCTGCATTAGAAACCTCATTTATTTCAATTAACTTCTGATTCCTATTGCTTTTTGTTTTCTTTCACACTTTCTTCCATGTTGCATGCATGTACACTCTTGTAAGAAGCCATCACGTAAAGACAGTCTCAGTCAAATAATTCTTGTCTTATGTCTTCTCTGTCTTCTCCTCTGAAGCTAACTCTCCATCTGCAAGTACGCTGCTTCCTAGCTCGTCGCACAATCACCGCTGAGGCTGGCTCACTTGTTGCAGAGTGAACAAAAAGACAAAGTCTACAGTGACAAATAAACTAGTTCTCCTCAAAGTGGAAGGAAGGAAAATTAAAAAGATATTAAGCTTCTTTTGTCCTTTGTTGTTCACAAGGTTTTGGGGGTTTTTTCGTTTGTTTTGTTTTGCTTTGTTTTTTAAATCATGGTCATGTTCCAGACTGTTCCTAAATCTTACATCCTTTTACTTTTCAAGGCAATCTAGCAAATGCTTATTCTCTTATTTTATTCTATTACTGAATTAGTAGTGATAGTATATTAATTTATTCTTATTTGCAGCTCTTGATATCTAAAACACCCCTTCAATGACTATTCACTTCTTGGGTTCTCAATCTCAATTGAAATCTCTATGGAATAACTTTCCAAACCTCTCTCAAATTTGACCTATTGTTAGACTCTCACTTTAATTCATAATTACTTCATTTCATTTGCAAACCATTCTGCTTAAGCTACTATGAAAGATGAAAATCCAAGCAGTATTATATTCCAAAAAATGAACAACAGTAAAGAATGAAGGAGAATTTTCTCCAAAATTTAAGGCCAAAATGTTCCTCTTTTAAAGCAGTTTTCGTAATTCCATGCTTACAGTTGCATTTCAAAACTTCTCAGGTTTAGACAGGTCTTAACAGAGGACATATACTAAAAAAATAATAATATATCCATGTTAAACAACTTAACAGAAACTGGGATGTATTATTCCATTTGTGGATGAACAATGTTTCTTTGCTTATTTATTTTCAGAAGCATGCTTTTCACGCACCTTTAACAATCTTCTCTTCCATTTCTTAATGCAATGTTTTTTACATAGTTCCTACAAACACACACAGGGGTTTTTTTGGACAGTATCCATCAGCAGATTCATCATCCATCAACAGCTGAAATGCCAGAAATTTCACACACTTTAAAACATTTTATTTCTTATTCCCTAGCCTGTTGCAGTCTTCCATAAGCTCTTACTTGAGAAGAAATGCCTTAATATATCCAAAGATAACTCGCTTTTAGATATCAGATAAATTTTGATACCATCTCTTTGATGTAAATCAGATTTTAAATACAAATTAGACAATTATTTTCTGCATTATGGAAAGCAGACTCTCTCCCAGTCATCATTTTTAAATTATACTACTGTCTGGCATCATACCACTAGCTGGAAAGAGAAAATGGATTTGTTCAAATTTAGTTTGATGTGATTTCTTTTATGATTTTACTGGGTTTTTTTTAGACACTACTTCAGTGAGTCATACATGCAACAGATCTGTGTGTGTACCAGATCTGCTAAAATGCTAACCTAAATATTCAAAGTCATGTTTTCATTTTAAAGTCTTATAGTGTAGACTCTTCCACAACCTCGAGGAGAGGACCTCTGTAAAGGCTTTTAAATTTGTCAAAGTAGTACACACAGGAAGTTGCTGCAGTCTAGAAATATTCTGTATGCCGAGAAAGGCAGCTGCAGCCACTATGTCGCAGAGCCTCAATGCTTCCTGTAAAGAAAGTGAAATTCCCATTAAGACCTGCCTTTCCCACTAAACCGATGTTTCTTTGCAAAGATTTGTATTCTGGCTTCATGTAAGACAGAAAGGATATAACTTTTAAGAGACTAGAAAAAAATACCCTGTAGTTAACTCACGCATAAATCTTCATTATTTCTGTCATTAACAACAATCTTGTTCCCATGACTTCAAACCTTATAATAGTGACAATTACTTGAATTTAAGTGCATGCCATACTATGAGAAGCTTCCAAAATACATAGCTCAAATATTTCTGCAAGACTATGAAAAATGGGTGATCAACCATTTTGTTAGGTTTTTGTTTGTCATCTTTTTGGAAGAAGAAAAACTGTTTTGCAATGATGTTCTACACTTTCATAAGTAATGATGTGCTTTTAATTTCTATAATACTGCAGTGATCATTACTGTAATGTCTAAGCTGACAGTTTAATTTCTTTTCAAAGTTTTAAGAAATTCCATTATCTTGTTGCCATGCTTCTGCACTTATAACTGCAAATTTAAATGCAAGGAAAGCAATCCAACCTCTCTAGTAATGATTGAATACCATTGTATGAAATTTCAGTAGAATTAAAAAATAATTTTTAAGCATTTCTTAACATCTCAATTAGGAAAAGGAAAAAGCACAAAACCCCCTGTTGCCCTTAGACAGAGCTCCGAATTCTTTGTGTGAAAGTAACACTGACCATAAGTCATCTGCTTGACATTGAACAGGGCTATCCTAAATGGCACCTAAAGGGATGTTGCCCTCAGGCTTATACATTTAGTTAAATAATCTCACTGAAACGTCTGCTACAGCATTCTTGTAGAACTGCCAGTAGCTGTTTACAACAATCTTGACCTCCTGAGTATTTCTTTCAAAATTAAAGAATGATGTCCAAACATCAGTGGAAGAATCACATCTCCGCCACTTCTTCACTTGTGTGATGCTGTTAAGCACTACCTGAGTTGTGCCATTGGAGAAACGTACTTATGAGAATAAATTTATTTCAGCCTTGACTAAGTACAGCATTGCTTCACTGAATGAAACCAATGAAAAGTTTAGTTTGGAAACAAACACCAGAGCCCTTGAAGCTGAAGTGGGAGGGGTATATGTGTGTAATGTGTACAAGCACTCCAACTTGGGGTCTCCAGTTGAGTCAATTGTAAGGTTTTTTCAGAGCTTTTCAGAGACTCAGAGCTCCTCTAGACAGTACAAACTTCTTTTTCAAATCCAGCTTCATGTTTTGCCCAAAAGCACACAATGACTTACAGGCAGAACCAGGAATAAACTCCAGTTCTTGATTTACTGCCCCTTACTTATTCTACTGTGGTTCACTATTCCTTTATGAAAACACCATATAGGCCCATAGCATTGGCAACAAGTTTTATTTAATTTTGTTGGTCTTCTGTACCTTCAATTATAAGTCAGCATCATTAGCCTAATTTTTAATATATTTTGGATGATCTAGTCTTTTCTGTCTTTTCTGACATACTCCTGAATGTGGTATTACTCAGAGAATTGTGTACCAAAGAATTAAGAAAATATAATACTTGTATATTCTTTTCACAACAGATCAGTTTTCTGACAGGGATTCTCTGTAACAAGAAGGGACCAGATAAGACATATATCTGTCAAGAAATAAAGATTCTCCCAGAGCACACAGATGACTAAGAACATTACTGAAGACCTGACTCGCAAAATATTAATTTTGTTCAGTTCACTCAACAGATCCTACAAACCTCCTCTTAGCTAGTTGGAAAAGAAGTTGGATTCTTCTGGCATGCATTTTATATAAAACAGAGGAATACCTGGACTTGCTACTACACAATGCCTATTACACAGTACTATTACATAGTACAGTTTTACATAGTTTATCCATGTCTAGTTTGGCCAATGAGAGTGCTTTTAACTCTCATATAAACTAAACACATGAATTAATGTTTGGAGTTTTTTTTGTTTAACAATAGATCACTACTAACAAAAGACAGGGTTTAGTACCCTATGCTGTTGCTTTGAGCAATACAGACAAAAATAAACACGCATTTTGCTAAGCACAGCATAAAGCAGCAGACAGCTCTTTTGGATCAATATTCAAATTACAAAACTTTAATGAAAGTCAAAATGTTAAAAAATAAAGGAAGTTAATTGATTTTAAATCTGTCATTCTGCTTTTAGGTTAATTTGTTGTTTACATCTGAAGTATTATTTTGGCATACTGTTATTTATGGTTTTACAATCACATTTTCCTGGTGTTGCTTTGGTTCTTAGGAAGTGGCCCTACTCTTACACATAAAGAAGAAAGAAAATTAACCTTGTAAAATGAAAAAGGAATAGTGATGAGTCATATCTTCTAAATGCACAAGATAAGAAGCAGAATTTCTTTTCCAGTCATAGAATCTTTCCCAGTTACCATTACAAGGTAGAACTCAAAATGAGTAAGAAGTAATATGTTGTCAGATTTTATTTTTTTACATCATTCATTAAATTCTAAAGTGTGATAAGAATCAGAATAATGGGTGGAACCTTTAGCATGTTGCAGTTTTGTTTTCTCATGTCTTTATTACAAATATAGAATGCGCAATTGATGCATATAAGTAAAGTCAGAGGTTGAATAATAAAGTTAACCTTTAAGGAAGAAGTTATCCTCCTTTATGATGAGTTTTGTGTTACTTGGTAGTTTTTGTTGTGGTTTGGTTGTGCATTTCTGTTACACCTTGTTAGAGTTTTTTGATACTCCTTGTGCTCAAAATATGGAAAAACATTTTTCCACATAGTTATGAAGACAAAGATATGCTCCTGTACTGTTAGAATTCAGCTTCAGTGAAAACACTTTTTTCTATTACAGAAGTAGAAATTAAATAACTGCCTATAAAATCATATGCACTTAGTTATCTAAATTGCCTACTCTGAACACACTTAAAAAATTATGGATTATATTTTCTGCATTAAGAATATAATTTCCAATAGGTCACCTTGCATAACTCTGTTCCTTCATGCTTTACTACTGTCTTGTCCCTTTCAGGTCCTTGAAGCAGAATCTTTATTAATTTTGAATCAATTACCAAGCCACCAGAAGGCTCAATGGATGCTTTTAGATGTAAACACTATGATCTGAAATTTTGAATCATGTTACTCACATTACAGCCTAACATCTGATATTGTTTCTCATTAATAACATGTTATCTCACACATGATCCTAATTGCTTCAGTATGACTATTTCCGAAAAGCTCCTAAACAGACAAGAACGAGATCAGTGTCTTGCTGTTTGAAAGAAGCTCTCCATATTTCTATATGAGAATAGAAGTGGTTTTGCAGTCACACAAACAGATAAGGACACAAAAAAGACAAGGAACATTCAGTATATATGCAATATAGCATTGCATATAAATATTTTACAGCTGCATTTATTCTCAGGGATTGACAACCTGTTGTTCAAAAGCAAATCTCTTCTTCCTGAAACAGTTCTTTTTTTTTCTGCCCCTACTAGTTATAGAGAGGAAACTCTTCAGAAACCTTTCTTGTGATTAATAAAGAGAGAAGGGGATTTAGGGAGAGATGGACAAACAGCCCTTACGGTCCACGAAGCCCCTGTATTGCCCATTAAAGTAGTACCCAACACCACCTGTATTCTTCACCAAGGAACTGAGTAAAAGCAGTCTATCTGAACAGTGATACCTGCTTTTTGAGAAAAGCGCTTGCAGATAACTTCAGAAGAGCTCCATCATTTGAAGAGTCAAGACATATCATTGCTGATAACCAGTTTATCCCGATTTCCAGGTTATAGCACTTCTGTCAGACTTTTCAGGTCTGGACTGAAATGACTTTTTAAAGGAAACCAGTGCAGAAAATAAAAAATGTACACAACAGCAAATATGAAAACAACTAACTGTAATATTTGTCCAGCTTTCAAAAGGAGAAAAAAGTAGAGCAACTGACATAATGTACCTGGATTGTGCAAATAATTTGATACTGTCCCACATGACATCTTTGTCTCTAAATTGGAGAGACATGGATTTGACTGATGGACCACTTGCTGGATAAGGAATTGGCTGGGTGGCTGCACTCAAACGGTTGTGGTCAATGGCTCGATGTCCAGTGATGAGTGGCATTCCTCGGGGGTTGGTATTGGGACTGGTGCTGCTTAACATCTTTGTTGGCAACATGGACAGTGGGGCTTAGTGCACGCTCAGCAAGTTCATGACAACACCAAGCTGCGTGGAGCAGTTGACACACTGGAGGGAAGGGATGCCATCCAGAGGGACCTGGACAGGCTGGAGAGGTGGGCCTGTGCAAACCTCATGAAGTTTAACAAGGCCAAGTGCAAGGTCCTGCACATGGGTCAGGGCAATCCCAGGCACAAATACAGGCTGGGCAGAGAATGGATTGAGGGCAGCCCTGAGGAGAAGGACTTGGGGGTGTTGGTAGATGAGAAGCTCAACATGAGACGGCAATGTGCACTTGCAGCTCAGAAAGCCAACCGTATCCTGGGGTGCCTCAAAAGAAGTGTGGCCAGCAGGTCAAGGGAGGTGATTCTGCCCCTCTACTCCACTCTGGTGCGACCCTACTTGGAGTACTGCGACCAGTTCTGGGACCCCCACATAAGAAGGACGTGGACCTATTGGAGCAAGTGCAGAGGAGGGCCACAAAGATGATCAGAGGAACTCTTTATCAGGGAACGTAGTGATAGGGCTAGGAGTAATGGTTTTAAAGTAAAAGAGAGTAGACTTAGATTAGATATTAGGAAGAAACTCTTTACTGTGAGGGTGATGAGACACCCTCATCAGGTTTCCCAGAGAACCTGTCTATGTGCCATCCCTTGAAGTGTTCAAGGACAGGTTGGATGGGGCTTCGAGTAACCTGGTCTAACGGAAGGTGTCCCTGGCCATGGCAGGGGGATTGAAACTAGATGATATTTAAGGTCTTTCCAACCCAAAACATTCTAGGATTCTTTGATGATTCTATGCCTGGTACAGGGACTTAAATGTGGACTTGACCTTTCCCTTAGTTCAAAACACTACCCCCTCCAGTAAGAGGAGAAAAAATCCACATGAAAATAAGAGTGAAATCCTTTTAACAGGGGTCACAGCACTTCTTTTCCTCCCACCTCAGACACATCTTTTCCACCATCAAGGCTGCTGTCACACAGGCCTTTAAATTTCTAATCTGACTAATGGGGTTCATCCAGGACCAGTCTGAAAATGAAACACAATGGCAGACCCCATTACTTAGCTATTACAGTTTGTGCAACTGTATTTTAGAGGATTTCATGTTTACCTTAAAAAGATTGGCAGCAAATTTTTATCACTATACGTTAAAATCAAACATCTGTTAGTTAAGACAACACAGGCTGTTTGCAGAAGAAATACTTTTTGTACTTGTAACAACAAAACCTTACTCTTGGAGCTGCAAGTCTGTCTTAAGAAGGGATACTTCAGCAGTGCTTTCTGTTTCAGTGGGCTTTGGTTGCAAAGGGTTTAGAAACTTTTCATCTCTTCAAGAGATGCATAATTCTTCTGAAAGAAATTATTCTCAACATAAATAAGGCTTCGAAGTATTTGAAATATCTTTTCACTTTTAACTATGTCAAGTGCTTTTCTCTACAACCAAATTTAAAAGACACATTGGAAAATCTGATATTTGTTCTCTGTTACTTTCCTTTCATGTACTCACAGGTTTATTTTATATACTTGGTCACAGGAGCGCTGCCTGAAACTGATGTAACTGTATCATTTTTTACATTTATGCACCCAATTGTGAAACTACTTCTCATTCCTTAAAATTGCCTTCTAAATTTCATCTAAAGTTAAGGAAATCTGTTTAAATAGAGATTACCCTTTTTGTACATGGTAGGAAGGGGTCACAAATTTTCCAGTCACCATGAATAGATTTTATATTCTAACACAGATCTGAGATATTACCCTAGATGTGCATTAGTCAAATGGCTTCTGTTCAGGATTGACTCAGCTCACTGACCTGGACAGGGACTCTCTTACAGCAGTTCACATGAAATCTGAATAACCTTGTTTAATACAGAAGCTCCCAACTGGAAATTATAGAAGTTTTATCTGAATAAAGATGGGAAGTCTAGGAATTTTCAACATTTTTCTGCTTACGAGGTAGGAATGGCAAAGTTTACATATTCAAAACATGCATGCAGTGACGGCACTCTCCAGAACCAGGGCTATATTTTTACATAATGTTGCCATGCCAGCTGGTTGCCCTTAGCTTACATCATTGCATGCAGGAGCAGATTCAGAAGGGAAAACCCAAAAGAAAGTGAATTTGTTTTTTTCTAAAATCTATGAATTAAATACTGACAATGAGCATGTGCTGATATTAATAACTTTACGATAAAATACCAATTCTAAACTGCAAAACTATTTTGGGACTCAAAAAATGGTAATACATTCAGAAATGCAAACCACTAAACAGCTGCAATAGAAGATACTAGAGGGGAAGAAAGAAGAAATTACTTTATTTTGACAAGAAAAATAAAACCATGAGAAGTGGTCTGGACCCATCACTACAAGTTAAGAAAACATCAATCAAAGCAGTTTACACTTATTATTCTAATGATCTGGGCCTGAAGTGCCTCCAGCCTGTATGAACAATCAAGGAAATATAAGACCAAACCAGACCAACCCCAGGAACCTGCAAGACACTGGAATTGACTTAATTTTTTTGTTGTTGTTGTTTTCCTAATTTGGTCACATAAACTATAGAAAAAGCAAGAGCTAATGTTTGCTAATTCTTAATAAAGCTGTTTCAATTCTGAGCTGCTAAGAAAAGCTCTATTTTTAACACAGGGGAGAGAAATTTGAAACAATAAGATCAATGCACCACAACTCAATTCTGGACACTTTGCAACATCGAGTACTAACATGTGAACTAGATGACCCTTTAGCTTTTGAGGTGAGGAGCTTGACTTTCTACATCCCATGTGGTTTGATAGCTTATCAGCACTGCCTCTGAGATGTTCCAGATGGGCCTGCTCTATGATAGAAATTTCCCCATCATTTTTGAATTAGCTAATGACTTCTCTGTTTAATCATCTCTTGTGTATAGCACAATAAGAGAGAACAACGCTTAAAGAACCTTAAATTGGAAGAATGGAATACTGAGAAGCTTCATGTTGCTGACTTTATTTGCTTCACGCCACCCAGCCCATGCACGTACAGAAGACCCAGAGCCATTCTCTAATTAGAGAAGCATCATGCTGGTATAGATTTTAGATAAAATGCTAAGTACAGTCCTGACAGTTCTTCGGCCAGTAACAAACCACAAACAACTCCACAAATCAGAGGACAAATGGGTCCAATTATTTCTTCACTTAGATTTCTAAACAGTGCCTGAACAGGCTGCTACATACTGAAAGGCATCTCATAACACCCAAGCACCGGGCCTCAGAGACTCGCACAGGAAGCTGGAATTGATGAATGTCTTCTCATTCCATAATGATATTTCCTCAGAAGGTTTATCATACTGAATTATTATACTGTGTTAAACTTTGATTCAAGAAATCTTACATAAAGCAAACAGCTTAACTTGCTAGGATAGGAATCTCTCCTACATTAAAAAGACTGTGCAAGTATTCTTTATCCTGGGTGAAACTATGCTACATTTAGTGTCTTGTTTTAGGCTGCACGAACAGGGGCAAAGTCAACTTAAATGTAGATACCTTAAAATGCCAGCCAGGAGACATCCATTAAGAGCCTGGCCTGTTGGAGCGCATCCCCGGTCCGCTTCCTCTGCTTGCATGAACAGCAGTGGCTGCTGTTGGTAAAACTCTGACATGATAAGCTGGAGGCTTTCTAGCAAAACTGCCCCAAAGTACTGAGCTCCCCAACGCAGAAGATGTCAAAAAGATTAAGTCACGTTCCTGTGGTTTAACACAGAATCGGCTTCTCTCCTTGCAGCCAGTGCACAACGTGACTATGAGAAAACCCTTAAGAGTTTGCCTGAGTGAGATGTGGTCCCTTGCTGGTGCAAGTACACAGCATGTCAAACTCTCTCAATTTGCATAGCAATTAGTAGACGAGGACAAGCTGTAAAACCAAAGATGGACAAATCTGATATGAAAACAAATTTCATGCTGAGGGTTCTCAGGTGTTTTTAGCAGTACTGCCAAATGAGAAACACTATTTGTGAGAAATATAAGCCTGATTAAACCACTGTTTTCCTGCAACTTTACTCTGGCAAAAAAAAGGAGGATTTTGACAGTAGTAGGTGCTGCAATGTAATCCTAGGCAGGACCAGCATTTTTACAATGCACTTGCACCTTATAATTCAAAGAGAAACCTGCTAAAACTACACATTTGCCCTTCAGTTGTACCTCCCAGGCTTGTCACACTCCTCACACTGAGCAGAGCACACCAGGCGGGAGAATTACACAGCGCTCAAGGGTAAGGGAGTGTAGTGATCCTGACCGTGAGACCATCGCACACTGAAGAGTTAGTGATTCACAGCATGGTTAATGTAACCAGGTCCAAGCCTGTGCTGCGCTGCATGGACAGAACAGCCTGGACTTCAGGCTGCGTTGTGCTGTGCATATCCCTCGGGCACAGGATAAACTTCTGCAGCTGCTTGCAACAAAAGAGACTGCAGGCAGTTCCCACCTGGTACCAGCAGGTAAATTACCTATGTGTCCTTGCCTTCATCGAGAGTCGCAGCAACAGATTTCCATGGGAACGTGCTTTTATTGGATCTTAGAAACGATGAATAGAGCTGTTTTCCTTGTAAGAAAATCCCATAAGAGCTCATAGGAAAAAACCAGGGAGGCCCTTCCAGGGATTGGGCCTGCACCTTGTGTTGCGCCCTGACCAGGGGCTCCTTTAGCTTTTAAAATTATCCTTCACAGAGCCTGAGTCCTTTTTCTACTAAGATCATGATAAACCAAGTCACTGAAACTGGGTGCTTAAATTCTGTTTACATTGTTCTCTGATCTTGAGGCATGGTCAATCTGAGCAAAATATTTGTTTTCCCTTTTCTGTTATGCAGAGAAAAGGATGTTAGGACTAAGCAAAGAAACTTGTGCTCAAAAGAGACATGAATTTCCACATGAACACTGCTAGCTAAACTACTATTTAAAATGCATGAGTGGTGTGATGTCCTGAGACTTTGCAAAAACAAGATTGTTCATCACATGTAACTGTCATGGCAAGCCACGCTTTTAACTAGAGAAGTGTTACTGCTAATCAGAACAGACAAAAGGAGCCCTTTAATGCAAATTACTGCCCTATTATTCAGTGGGAGATTTTCTATCTGAAAATCTGTGCGATAGAACATTACATAAAAATAACGTTTGAATACTAAAATGGCAAAATGCTCAACATTGTGTAATTTGTACTTAGAGAATCATCAGAACGTTCTTTTGGGCTGCTTTGTAAAGATCGGTTTTCTGTTTAAGTGCTTAGGTACTCAAAATGGTGGGGGCAAATACAATTAAGGAGTCCAGCCAAAAATGGATAGATCATTTCCTACAGATTCCTTAAGGTCCTGTCCACTGCAAATGACACCCTTAAGAGCAGAGCCAAAATCATCACGTTAAAGACAGTCTCTCACAGGCCTCATGGGGTACTGTGTGTCAAATGAAAAAAAAAAAAATCCTAATATTTTTCTCACAATTCTACAGATTCTATTTAGCCAGGTAAATACTGTAGCAAGAACATATTATTTTTTTTAAATATCTTTACTTTCTTCCCTTTTCTAGATATATTTCTCTCCTGACTTGAAGCCTGCTCCTGTAGTCAAGCACCAAATATGACATTCTAGCTTGCACTAAAGATAATAGAAGCTTTGGTACTCACCTTATGAAAATGCTAAGTGTTGGCCTAAAGCATAAAAACTTGCCAGTGGCTTGCAGTATTTGATACTGTATTTGCTATCGTACTGCCTTTGTGCTGGATGAAAGACTACTTCAAACAAATATAAGCTCAGTTATTTAAAATGTATCTCACCTTTAACACAAAATGAAAATAGCTACTTAAAGAATGTACAAAACAGGCTTCATAACATATACCCAGAAAATCAAAAAGAAAACAATTTATTTGTAGAAAGAGTTGTGGGTATTCAAGTTTAAATTCTGTAGCAGTGTAACTGCATCATTCATTGTCATTAGATTACAGGGTATTTTAGGCATTGTAGGTAACAGGAATGCAGACAAAAAGATGACAATCAATGTTCTTTTCAAATAAATGTGAACCAGATACTACAATTTGATTAAAATTATTCCCCATAGCCAGAATGTTATTACCCTGAGATAAAACATCCTGAAACAGGTTAATAAACATAAACATTTATCTAAAGTCATTTCATTCTCTGCTTTTGAAAGTATAATAAAAACTCCAGTAACAACCATTTTCTTTATTCTCAAGAACATAAGCTGAAGGGGAAAAAAAAAAAAAAAAAAATCAGTTTTCCAGTACTGAAACTGGAAGGTACTGATATAGTGAAAGAAACTAGGTCGGGATGGGAAGATATCTTTCCTGAGGATATCTTTTCCAGCAAGGAAAATTCAAGGGAGATAGAATTTAGTAAATTAAAGAGAATTAGGAAGGCAAAGAAGCAACAAAATAGTTAGAAATTGGATTGAAGCCCATACAATTAAAAATTAACCAAGTGCATTTATGACATACTTAAAACATCATATATTTCTAAAAGGACTAAAACCACACAAAACTCCATAATAGGCTACGAATACTGTATATCAACAGAAGATGAGTAAGCTGACAATATTTTTAGCCACATTTAATTAAAATCTACAAATGGTTACTGATGCCCTTCAAAAGATTCTCTTTGACATTACTTACAATTGAATGAGGTCCTTCAAGTGATAAGACAGTAATTCTAAGCAGAAAACAAAAAGCGATAGCTTTTGGAATTATGCTTAACAGCTCCTTGACTACTCTCCTTGCCTGAGGAGCACACAGGTCTAAGAACAAAAGGTGAGTTATTATTACACCAGAGAATATTGACAAACCAATGTTAGCTCAATTCACGAACAAATTAATGAAAATAGAAACAACTTTACAGAAACTATCAAGTTGCAATTATCCAACTACCAACTATCCCATCCAACTACTAGAAATCTGTATTACACCTAGGCATTTTGAAGTATCAGTATGGCACTATGACTGGTTGGAGTTCTTGGTAAAGTAAGACAAGACCTTTTTTTTCAACATAAATTTTAAATTGGTGTGAGAGAGGGGAGAATACTGCTGTGCACTTTGAGCCTCGTGTGCAAGGAGAAGCAGCATTGTGAATACTTCCTTAACTTGTTTAGTCAAAGAATTAAAGTCAGTTGTACAAATAAAAAACTTTATGGAGTTGGGATTTTACTTTGCACATTTTCTCAGAGAATCAGAGGTCTGCAGAAGGTAGTATCTTCATTTTTACAAGTAGAGAGGCAAGATATAGTGATATAAACTTAGTCACAGTCACACGGCAATTCAAGAAAATCACTAAGATGAGCCCTAGCCCTTCCATTTTCCTAAGCCATGTCACCAGACCACACTGCTTTTTCAGGACAGTTAAAGATAAAACTTACAGAAAATAGTGACAAGTGCACTGATGGATAAGATGCCTTAGAATCTGACTACAGTTTGCATTTATTAAAAAAAAAAACCCAAACCTCTATGATTATTGAACATCAGTTACTTATGAAATATCTTACTTGTCTGTTCAGTAAGCGAAGGACAACAATGTGAAAAAGGGGCAAAATTATTTGAAAATATAGCTTGCCTTGCAACACAACTCTTCTTAGAACGTCACTAAGAAAGCTGGAGTTTAAAGAAAAAAAAAAAAAAACAGATGTGCTGGGCAAGTCTGGAGAGCTACTTCCCTTTCCAGAGGGAAAAAAAGAAAAAGCAAGAAAGCACTTTTCCTCCTTCTCTCTCTCTCTTTCTGCCCTTGGCAATATATCAACATGTAAGTGAAATCGGTTATAAACTAAAAATGACAAAAAAAACCCAGCAATAAACCAACCAAAAAACCCCACCAAACCATCAGAAAGAAATGGGAGGGGAAAGACGGCTGTGCAAGCTATTAATGCTCTGAATTAAGAGGTCCAAACTAGCAATCTCAATGTATGTCATACAAGGTTTTTCAGTTTGCTGCTCAACAGGAGAGTTTGAGTTGATGGAAAGGGCTGGTTAGGAAGCTTCTTCTGCTCAGTAAGATGGCAAATTAACTCAGGGAAAAGAAGAAACTACTCAGAAGTTAGTGTGAGGTACAGTATGTGAGAGAACAGCTTGGGGCTAACAACCCTGTCAAAACAGAACAGACAAGTTGCACAAGTGAAAAAGCTCATGGATCTGCAGTTGAAAGCAAACCCAAAGGAAATTATAGTGCTATAGCCCTGAAGAACAAGGTGACACAAAGGTCAAACACAAAGTTTTGCTTTTGCTCATGTCATTAGAGCCAAGAAGCAGATGGGAAAGTGTCCACCTCTACTGGGGCATCTTCATGAGAAAAAACTCTCCTAAAATAAGGCAGTTAACATCACCCTTGCTTTTCAGGGAATGATGGACCTCATCCTTCAGAATACAAACTCCTAGTATCCCCTAGAGACTGGAGAACTGTATTGAAATGGCACCAAAGTAACTTACAGGCAAATACCTGGATATGAAGAGAAAGTCCCATCTATTAGGCTGTTTGTAATGTATCCTTTTTAAGCTATTGTATTTTAATTAAATAATTAAACATAAATTGTGGTGGGGAGAAAAAGACAGAGAAAGAAAACATGCAAGTGTTAGGTTTCTGCTCACCTTTGATGACAGAGAGTCTTTTTCAAATTCCTAATCCAAAATAAACAAGTATACAAGACAAAGACTGATAGTAACTTCGTGTGGAAATACCAAAGAAATAAATGGTAAAAACATCCTTTCCTGGTACATCGGTTGTGGTTTCAAGTCCTCACCTTCATACAGTTCCTTTTGATATCTTGTTGATGGAAAAAGGGAACTCGTGGTAGACATGAAGCTAAGAATTTCTTGGCAATTTATTTAAAATCTTAACAATAAATATAACTTACCTGGAATAATAATTAAAATTAAAATTTAATAGTTCAAGTGAATACAAGAAAGCATAACAAATAATACCATTAAAATTGTTATACAAGAAAATTTAGGAAAACTTACCCATTTCATCTGATGTTATGTCCACCCTGCAAAGCCCCTCTGGATGTCAGAATGACAGTTTAGGGGTGCCACAGTGAGTCACCAGTGTCCCCAGGTCTCACTGGGAGGGTTGTGATGGTGGTATTGAGGTCTCTTCCACCTCAGTCCTGGGATTGAACTACGTTTCTTTTTATACATTTCCTTTGTACATTTTCCTTTTCTTATACTTTTTCTAAGGTATCCTCAGTCCCAAGGGTATCCTTCCATGAAAAACAAACCAAAAATAAAACAAACAAACAAACAAAAAAACATAAGAAAAGACTTGAAATATGTATATATTCCATTTTGCAAAAGTATGTGGGGGAATAAGAATTGTGTTTTTAGAGGAATTAGAACTTAGAGGTGGAAATCAACCTGCATGTGGAAAGTGTAAGCATCCACTATAGAAAAGTGTGAAATCTATTCCAAATTCAGAAATGTGCATGCACAAAAAATATTGTTGAACACAAGAACATTCCTTTCCTTCTTTCTGACACATCAGATGTTGTTACACTCATTACCTTGGTAAACCCTCTTGGTCTTCTTTATCCTTTCCCCTAATTATGCCCTTTCTGTCTTTTTCCTCTCACTGAATTTTCCATCATTCCATCTTTCACTGAGTCTCCTCTTCCAGTAGGACATATGCAATCCCTTTCTACACCTATGCACACCATTAATTTTTCACCTTGCTAGTTAATTTCAGCCTGGCTGAATGATAAAATTTTGTTATGTTTCTACAATGGGTGTGAAAATGGGCAGCCAGGTAGGGGAAGGAGGCCACACTGGGCATGGCACTGAATAACAAGCTCAAGCATTATTAGAGTCCAGGGAATCTCTAAAAAAAAGTGACGTTACAAGTAGCTCAATCCCAGGAAAGGCTTTATTTAAGGCTCACACACTTTGGAACAACAAAGGCAATAAAACTTCATTCACCCTGATGACATGAATTACTTCTTTCACCTTATTTCTTTCTGGGAAGTAAGGAGAGACTAAAATACAGCCTTATGTATTGGGAAAGGTATAATGGTCTTATCTTACTCTACACATATTTTAGTGAGCTGAATTTTGCATTCTGTTTGCCTCCATTTCCTTTATACAGCACTAAAACCCCTCTGAAAACCATGAAATTACCAATTTGAAATTGCAGTAAGACTCATTCAATTTTTTACCACGTCTATTCTCACTGTAATATTTTTCAGGAGACTAAGTCTGTATTATACCATTGTCTTCTTTCCTTTGAAACCATGGGCACTGAAATTAAGTATCAGAATTTTAATATCTCATACAATCTGTGACAGGTGCTTTATTACCTCAACCTTTTCAATATTCTGTATGTTGATTGCCCTGCCTTTCCCTTCCACACAGTTTACAGCCTCACTAAACTGTAGGAAGAAGAGTACTGGCCAGCAAGCAAAACCACAAAACATTGAAGCTGAAAGAGAAAAGATCAAAATTTTCAAAATCCACTGTCATGTTTTATGTATTTCAGAAATTTTAATAATGTCAGAAATAATTCTTGGTTTTATATTATTTTATGAATTAGTAACTAGCTATCAGAGGCTTTTTTAAAAGATGGACAGTAATGAACTGAATATACTTTGTTAATTTTTCAATTAAAAAATAAAAACAGGTGAAAAGTTCCTTTTCCATTGTTCATCAAAATAATACTCTTTTTCACCCAAGATAGAAATTTTCATTTTCAAACATTTATCAGAAAAGCAATGAAAATTAAAAGCTGGTTTCTCAAAACTGCAAAACCAGGAGATTCTACCAGTAACCCCATCTCTCCATCCCTTTTTCTGTAATAGCACGTAAATTGGATCAGCTTACCAAGTGTATGGGAGATCCAAGTTTCAGCTCAGTGATCTGTTTAAGACTGAAATTCATTGGTTTACACAGAAGAGCCTCTTCCAAGAGGGCATACTTTGATTCGGAGCATGGGACAGTCTCAGTCCCCTTTTATTGCAGTTTTAGTATTTAAATACTCAATAAGTCAAAAACAAATACTCACCAAGTTGCCTTGTGGAGATGTTGTGTTGGAGACATGTCATGGAATGACATGCCTCAGTAAATACCTAATTTTTACACGAAACAGCTTAAATAAGATTGAAACCATTCATCCCACTGAGAAATATCCTACAAGCCTGTAACAATCCTTCTTTTCTACTTTACTGAAGAATTTCCCGGTCTGCCTATTGCCTGAAACTGAGAAAATATTATGGAAAAGGATCACTACATGCTAGTTCTCTACCTGCGTTGCTTCCTAGGCTCCAACTGAGGGGCACCATGGAGGAAATATTGGGGCCGGAGGGAGCCCTGCTCTCATCGCAGACTGGGGAGTGGGATGGCACACACCATGGTGGGCATCACCTGCCCTTTGGGGAGGGCCCTGAGTTTGTTCTTTCCATCCTGTTCCCCTCCTGCCCCTGCAGACCAAAGTGAATAACACAGTTAAATCTGAGAGTAGCTAGGTATCCAGGGAGGCAACTTATTAAAAGGAAAGAAACAGCTAGCTTCACAATGGACATCTGGATAGCTAGAGGAAGACTCTTGGAAAAATAATACATTAAGCTCACTGAAGGTTTAGCCAATGAAAACGAGAGAAATGTCATTCATTTGCACAACAGCAAAGCGCAAAAAAGAAATTAATTCTTCTTTAAATCTCTGTTTCTTCATTAATTGAAAGGCTAAAAATGATCTAGAGTGCCTGCATCTTCTAACAACTTTCTCATAAAATGGGTATTGCTTCAAAGTTGAGTCCCATATTGTGGCAAACTGCATTTTTGCAACAACAAAGAACTGAGTTTGCATTTTCTTTACCGATTTTTCAGCTACTCACAGACACAAACATAGTGCTGCTCAAGGAACAGGTTCAGCATAACAATAAAGAAACAAATTGTTCTCCATTATCCAAAATCTTTGCTCCAGCTACAGTCCAGCTATAATTATTAATAATAACACTGATCAACCATAAACACTAAAATAAATATCAAGAAAGTCCAAATTCATCCATGCTTAACCCCTTATTTACTTGCGGTGACAGTTTTCAGCACAGAACAGATGCTTCTGCTCTACGTAGCAGCATGAACTATCCTACAAGTATAACCGTCTCTAATAATTCTCATTTTTGAGTAAAAAAAAAATCAAATTCCTTAAATACCTGAGTCACTCTGGATAATTTAATGTGGTTATAACTTTTTTTCCTAACTTCTAACTTACCATCTTTAAAAATAGAGTACTACAGATAATACCCTTGGAATTTTGGCGGTTTTTTTTCTAATGGAAAGTAAAATACTCTGACTTAAGAATATTCTTCATAAAATTAAATTAAAAAATCTCAAACTCTTAAAACGAGACCACTAAAATGCATTCTTATATAAGCTAAGTAGGCTAGAACTTGCATACAAGCCCTGGGTTTGCATGAGATTTTCCTTGTTTGGTCACTGCTACCAATGGCCAAATATTGAATTACTCTGCATATATTTAATAAATCGTGTTATTGATACCTCCTATTAAATAATGAATTATCATCTGTTTCACCCCGTAGTGATCACCTTACAAAGTTCTTCAGAGTAGTCACTTTAGCAGCTACAAAATGCAGAATGCTATAGAGATACCCCAGGTACCTGTGACATGCTGCAGGACGTCACAGCTGTACCCATGAGATGTTGCACTTGCAGTTCATTCGTCTGCCAAGTAAGAAGAGCTTATCAGATTGTGTATGTTTTGTATTGTTTTTTGCTGTATTGTTTTAAGAAGACAGGAAACACTAGAACTACATGGGCATATATTAGTCTCCCACAATCCCTATTTTTTTAATAGACACACGGCTTAAGGTATCTTTTCAATATCTTCAAGGCATATCTAACTACTGGGCACAGTATGCACCTATTGTTTCCTTTGATTATTCACGTGAATGGTATTAAAAGTGTTTAAATCATTTTTCCTGGAGAAAATTAGCCACTAGAATTATCTAAGAGGAATGTAAGTTGGGTAGACCAGCCTGCCAAAGAGCACGAGCAAAGGCTAGTTTTACTGTGGCAACTGTGGATCTCTTCCAGACTGTTCTTTTAGGAAATGTTTGAACATAAAAAAAAAAAAAAAAAAACAAAAACAAAAACCAAAAAACTGGTATTTTCTTTCACAGATTATGCCTGCCAAACACAAAGCAAGTAATGCTTGAACAAAATGACATTTATGTACACTAAATGTTTATGAAGTTCTTGATATGTTCCTTGTGTAATTATCTCTCAACATTGAATTCTGACACAGAGGGAAGGTGAGAACAGCTGTTCACTTTATAGCCAACTGTTATCTTTGCCTTCATACAGACATATCTATTTTCCACAATTTTATGTACACATACACACACGTATACATACCCAGAAATGCACATATTTATACACTTGCAGATAGATACTGGTAGCTGGCTAGGAGAGCGAGACTTCCCTTTGCTTCACGATCTGTCAGTAAATACTGTAGCTGACACTCCTGGTAAAGAGTTGGCTAAGGTGTAATGAAATTAAATACTGGAAACAGTCAAGTTTAAACAGATATACTTTCTTCAGAAAAAAAACACAAGGTAAACCTTTGGTTTTGCTTTTTTTTTTTTTAAATCTATATACTTAATGAAACATATCTTCTGTCTTACCGAGTTTTATATCCTCTTGCAGACCACTCAGGAAACAGAAAGCTGGATTCAGCCATTTTACTTGCACCAATAATCCATTTCTCTACATAACATTAATCACTGTGGAAACATTTTGTTCATCACTGTGGGAAAGGGTATCAGACGTGGTTTACAGCAAACTTGGAATATTACACTGGATCAAGCAAATAAATCTTCATTTAAGAAAGATAAACCTACTCATGATTCACTCCTGGAAAAAAAGGTACTGACTGGATTCATCAGTTTAGTCTGGCCACTTAGCACTGCTGAGACAACATGAAATGCTTAAAATATTTATTCCCTGGTTGAAGCTGTCCAGTAGAGAGTCAGTCTGCTCCTTCAGCTGATAAACAGATTCAGATGTAAAACTGGTAGGGGCAAAGGAACCACTGGCTGTTATCTGCCTTCCCCTTTCCCATACCACGTATAGAGGACATCTGGGAGAAGAAGAAATGGGGAAAGACCTTGACCTCCCCTATTAAAATCCTTTATCTGTATAAAGGAAAACAGTTATACTAAAATAATATAAGATGCTATTTTATCTGTAACATAACAGACATACATAAAACAGACAAACATAACAGATCTGAGTAAAAGATAATTGTATCAAGTATATTAATTTAAAGAAGTTTCTCTGATCGATGTTATCTGCTATTAATTATCAAATTTTAAAATAGCAGTAGGTTTGTCTTGTCTGTTTGCAAAGCCTGACATGGGAATGTGTTGGCAGATCCATACTGCCAATTTTAATCAAAGTTTTAAAGTAATATTGGAAGGTCAGGAGTGGCTGCAATTAAATACCCTCTTTTTCTGGATGGAGCCTGCTTGCACAATTTTCTGGTAATTCAAGCTCCCAATTAAATCAAAGCTTCGTTTTAAATTTCCAGGCCTTTCCTACCAATTTCCAAAGGATAATATTGGTGTTCATCCTAAGTCAAAATATTGAATTGATAGACATTCAGTTGAAGTCCTAGAATTGTCCACATTAATATTAGAATATTAGAATATTTGTAGTGCTTTCCTGACAATAAGCAATTAGTGTAAATAAAACTGAACACCTCTCCAAATTCAAACAAACAAAAAAAACATATGAGGGCAATGGATAATAACAAAATGCAATGAACACAAAGGGGCTTTGAAAGAGACGTGTTATAAAAGGTAGTGACAAATACAGGATTCATCTATGGTCGAGTTTAAAATCTCCTTATCAGCAGGGTTTCTAATGTGCTTAGCAAGACACGTTTTAAGCTAATATTGCTGTTACACAGAAATTTCTTATTTGGCATCTGTTTCTAAGGGTCATTCAGTAAAATTTTCTAAAAAGAAAGCGGAAAATATTTATTCATAAATAGATATATTCCAAAACAGCTTTAACGACATTTAACCACCCACTTATGTGCAGTCACCCATAACAAGTATATTGTTTCTATATACTGTAATTACAGTACAAGATAAAGGTCTCATATGTGCAACTAACCACTTAGTAAATGATAGGCTATGTTGATAATTACAGACATTGCTGAAATCACAAAATGAAAATCTTTTTCTAAGTTTCCTAATAATCTTCCCTGTAGGCAGTTCTCCTATTATACATGAATTCTATAGAAGCCTTAAGAAATTGTCATAATGCAGAAATATTTGTTTGAATAGTTCCTGCTGCCAGCAGCAAACTATAATTTGTCACACTCTGAGATACGCAGGCTGTCATTAATTCAACTTGCATCTATAAGGGCTTATTTATTCCATTCTGTAGTCACACGGCACAGATTTGGTCTGAATAGCATCAGTAGAATCTTGGAGGATTTACTGATGGTACTGAAAGGTGTTCCAAATTTTTTGTCCATAAATAACTCCTGCACAGGTTTCAAAACCATTGCTCAGTTATCAGTTGTGAAGGGTATGGAAATATTTTTTATATTTTTTATTTTAGTGGGAGATTGGGCTTGCTTTAACAAGCTTCAGATCATAAAGACCATAGCGAAGATAAAACAATGCAGTGGTGTAGTAAGACAGAACTGATTTGAGGTACAAACTGAAATTTAATAGCAAACATCACTCTGAAGAGAGCTGATGTTAAATGCAGTCTCGTTTTTCATGAGGTTTTTGAACATGTCAGTCCATCTGAAACTGTGCTGACTGCTGTGTTCCTATGTCACTTAAGTATATTAAAATACCTGAAAACTTTACAATGCCCTTATAGATATGTAAACAGTACATTTTATGAACACAGGTAAGGTATACCGACTACATTCCTTACTCTTGCTGTCCAAATTAATGACTAAAGTGACTGCAGCTTTTTCTATGTTGTGCTTAGAAAACTTTTGTACAGCTTGTATCACCAAAATGTCTACAGACGGTCTCCCATTACCCTAGCAGAAAAATCTCCAATAGTTTATAAACCTATACAAGTTTGCCATTTAGGAATAAAATACACATGTTAACCGGGCTCTTGATTTGTTTCAAACATTTCCATGCTATATTGGTATTCAGAACCCCAGTAACATCCAGAGACTGGGTGGCTGTGAATTGATGGTTCCTGCTCCACAGGTCTTGAAGTCCTGGGTTTAAGTTCTTCAGAAACAAAAAGGATGTTAAGTTACATCAGTAAAAGGGTTATGCATTAATGTATTAGTTTTCTTATTTCCTAAGATTCCCAACATTATTTCTGATTCTGAAAACACAGTGCACAATATTTATCTTGGCAACACCTTACCTCAAGATTTTTTTAATTGGTCCCAGAAATAATCAACAGAACAGCTGGCAAATTTGAATTCTTCCAGTATTGTTCTATTTGATCTCAAGGCAGTCAAGCTCTCCATGGTGTTCACGCTCTTCTCCTGAAAGAAATATTGAAATAAGTTCAAAGTTTCAAGGAGGGAAAACCAAACAATAAAATTAGGTACAGAAATCTTTTTCTAAGTGTTCACAAATTAAAGCAAAGACCACATTTTCATTTCCAAAATGCAGGGAGAGACCACAAAGGATAAAAAAAATTGCATTACTTCCTAATTTTACTTAAAATGAAGCTTGGTTGATGTGGTGATTTAACCCCAGCTGGCAACTAGTACCACACAGCTGCTCTCACTCTCCCCTGTCTGGATGGCGGAGAGAATCAGAAGAGTTAAAGTGAGAAAACTCGTGGGTTTATCTAAAGACAGTTTAACAGGTAGAGCAAAAGCCGTGCACACAAGCGAAGCAAAACAAGGAATTCAGTCGCTAATTCCCATGGGTAGGCAGGTGTTCAGCCATCGTCTGGAAAGCAGGGCTCCATCACGCGTAACAGTTACTCAAGAAGACAAAACGTCATAACTCCGAACATTCCCCCTTCCTTCTTCTTCCCCCAGACTTACATGCTGAGCATGACATCATATGGTATGGAATATCCCTTTGGTCAGTTGGGGTTGGCTGTCCCAGCTGTGTCCCCTCTCAGCTTCTTGGGTGCCCCCAGCCTTCCTGTTGCCAGGCCAGTATGAGAAGATGGAAAGTCCTTGACTGCTTAGCAACACCTAAAACCACCAGTGCACTATCAACACCATTTGCATCCCAAATCCAAAACACAGCACCACACCAGCTGCTGTTAAGAAAGTGAGATCTATCCCAGCCTAAACCAGCACAGTTGAAGAATATGATACTCATGACAACCAGTTTCCTTTTTCTGGATTCTTTTTCATTAGAAGAGTTCATTCAGTAAGAGCATGGGGTGTCTTGTAATATCCAAGTCAATCTCAGAGGTATTTGCCTTTTTTTCCTTGAATAAAAAGGAAAAAATGAACGGTGTATCTTCTCTCAGTTTCCCTCTCTTAGTGATATTTTTCTTTTCTTTTCCCATATATATGCAAGTCATTAAAAAAAAAATCACTCAGCATTTCTAGTCCTGATGAGCTCTTTTTGTATTTCTAATAACATTGTGCATTCTATTATCTGCCCAATGGGACAGGAAAAGAAAAATACAGTTATTTTTCAGGCAGGTGAAGGTTGCCATTTTATTTCTGTAAAAAGAATAAGGGTGAAATTCTTGCAGATGTCAACCAGTCCTTCCATCTTAAAATAATCTGAAATTTACTCACCCAAAGAGAATTGATGAAAAATTTGATCTCCCAAGGAGATAAATTTTTAAACAGTTGTTATTTTAACAGTATATAGTTAAGAGAACTCAAAATTAACATGAATGTGCTTCCCAATGAATCCCTACCCAAGGGTATCTTAAGGGAAAAATATTATTAAAAAGTGAGGAACAAAAATAAACGGGGAAATATTTTAAGAACTAAGATGCACAAAAAAAATGTGATGCACTGTTCCAGCAGCTTTACCACAAGACTCATTATAATTGGTATTTTTCTTAAAACTTCAGTTCCCTGAGGTCACATGGTAATATAAGAATTTTAGATTTCATTGTTTCTTATTCCTCTGGGTTGCAAAGAAAACATTGAAAGTACAGGCTTAAAACCAGAAAGCAGATACAGAGAACCTTATTGAATTTGAATCTTTTTTTGGGTTGTGTTTTTTATTTTTTGAGGACTGATGCATGAATTTTGAGTGCTGAATGTTGGCAACTCTGGATTACTGTCAAATTAATATTCATGGTTGATTAACATAGTATCATAGAATCACAGAATCATAGAATAGTTTGGGTTGGAAAGGACCTTTAAAGGTCATCTAGTCCAACCTCCCCTGCAGCCAGCAGGGACAACTTCAACTAGATCAGGATGCTCAGAGCCCCATCCAACCTGACCTTGAATGTTTCTAGGGATGGGGCATCTACCACCTCTCTGGGCAACCTGTTCCAGTGTCTCACCACCCTCACAGTAAAGAATTTCTTCCTTGTATCTAGTTTAAATCTACTTGCTTTTAGTTTAAAACCATTACCTCTTGTCCTGTCGCAACAGGCACTGTTAAAATATTTGCCCCATCATTCCTGTAGGCACCCTTTAAGTATTGAAAGGCTGCAATAAGGTCTCCCAGAGCCTTCTCTTCTCCAGGCTGAACAATAACTCTCTCAGACTTTCTTCATAGGAGAGGTGCTCCAGCCCTCTGATCATTTTTGTGACCCTCCTCTGGAATTCCTCCAATAGGTCAATGTCTTTCCTGTGCTGAGAGCTCCAGAGCTGGATGCAGTACTCCAGGTGGGGTCTCACCAGAACAGAGCAGAGGGACAGAGGGACCTCCCTCGATCTGCTAGCCACACTTCTTTTGATGCAGCCCAAGATACAGTTGGCTTTCTGGCCTTAAAGTGCACATTGTCGGCTCATGTTAAGTTTTTCATCCACTAATACCTCCAAGTCCTTCTCAGCAGTGCTGTCCTCAATCCCTTCATCCCCCACCCTGTACTGACACTGGGGGTTGCCCCAACCCAGTTACAGGACCCTGCACTTGGCCTCGTTGAACCTCATGATGTTCACATAGGCCCACTTCTCGAGCCTGTCTAGATCCCTCTAGATGGCATCCCATCCCTCAGGCTTGTCAATCACACCACTCAGCTTGGTGTCCTCTGCAAACTTGCCGAGGGTGCATTCGATCCCACTGTCTATGTCATCGATGAAGATATTAAACAGTACGGGTCCCGGTACACCCTGAGGGATGACATTTGTTGCCTATCTCCATGTGGATATTGAGCTGTTGACTACTACTCTCTGGATGCAACCATCCAATCAATTCCTCATCCACCCAACAGTCCACCCATCAAATCCATAACTCTCCAATTTAGAGAGAAGGATGTTTTGTCAAAGGCCTTACAGAATCCAGATAGATGACATCTGTAGCTCTTCCCTTGTCCGCTGATGTAGTCACTCCATCATAAAAGGCTACTAGGTTGGTCAGGCAGGACTTGCCCGTGGTGAAGCCATGCTGGCTGTCTTAAATCACCTCCCTGTCCTCCATGTGCCTTAGCATAGCTTCTAGGAGGATCTGTTCCATGATCTTCCTAGGCACAGAGGTGAGGGTGACAGGTCTGTAGTTCCCAGGATCCTCCTTTCTATCCTTCTTAAAAATGGGTGCAATGTTTCCTTTTTTCCAGTCACCAGGGACTTCCCCTGACTGCCATGACTTTTCAAATATCATGGAGAGTGGCTCAGCAATTAGATCAGTCATTTGCTTCAGGACTCTTGTGATGCATTTCGTCAGGTCTCATAGACTTCTGTATGTTCATGTTCCTCAGGTGGCCATGAACTTGATCTTCCTCTCCAGTGGGAGGGACTTTTCTGCCCCAGTCCCTGCCTTGTAGTCCATCCACTTGATAGGTGTGAGCAGAGAGGCTGTCAGTGAAGACTAAGGCAAAAAATTATTGAGAACCTCACCGTTCTCCTCTTCTGTTGTTACCAATTTACCAGTCTCTCTCATCATGGAGGGTACACTTTCTTTGACCTTCCTTCTCTGGCTGACACACCTGTAGAAGTCCTTCTTATTATTCTTTGAGTCCCTTGCCAAGTTCAGCTCCAGCTGTGCCTTGGCTTTCCCGACCCCATCCTTACACAACCAGTCAGCATCCCTGTACTCTTCCCAGGATACCTGTTCCTGCTTTCACTGCCCGTGCATCTCTTTCTTGCCCTTTAGTTTAACCAGCAGGTCTTGACTCAGCCATGCCAGTTTCTTATCCTCCTTTCCTGTTTTCTTACACCTAGGCTTCTTGCACTCTGGAAAGTGTCCTTAAAGATCTGCCAGCTGTGTTCTGCTCCCTTGTCCCTGAGGTCAGTTTCCCAGGTGGTCTTATTGACTAACTCCTTAAGAGCTGAAAGTTTGCTTTCTTAAATATTCAGGGTCCTGATTTTACTCTTTGCCTGACCCATATTCCTCAGGACTGCAAACTGCACCAGCACATGATAGCTGCAGTGCAGGATGCCTCCAATCTCCCAGGAGTCTCCTGGGTTGCCTATAGCTCGCTGTGCTACTTTTCCAGCAGATGTCAGGGTGGCAGAAGTCCCCCAGCAAGGCAATAGCCTGTGAGTGTGATGTTGGAGTAAGAAGGCTTTTCCAACAGGCTCCCCTTCATTGGGTGGCCTGTAGTAGACACCAACCACAAGGTTCCCTTTGTTGCCTCGGTCTTTTTTTATTACTCATAAGCTTTCAACCTGCTTACAGTTATTCTTCAGAGACAGCTCTTCACACTCTATGCATTTCTTGATGTAGAGGGAAACCTCTCCGTCCCTCCTTCCCTGTCTGTCCCTTCTGAACAGCCTGTAGCCATGAGTAGCCACACTCCAGTCATGGGAGTCGTCCCACCACGTTTCAGTAATGGCAACCAGGTCGTAGCTTTCTAGCAGCATGGTGGCTTCCAGCTCCTCCTGTTTGTTGCCTATGCTGTGTGCATTGCTATAGAGGCACTTCAGCTGGGCTATCGGCCGTGTTGCCTTCTCAGAGGAACCTCCCTTAATTCCTTTGGGGTATTTCACTAGTGTATCCCTCTTCGCTCCTATTACCTCAGGAGCCCCCGGCTTATCTCTGTAAGACTTCAAATGTGCTACAGTGTAGTCAGCACATCTCAGAGCAACAGGTTGTGGGCCCTCACTAGCAGCCCATAATACATTCATTTACATACAGCCTCACAAACATTTAACGTTGTATTATAGATAATACTATGGCCTCATTATTTATTGTGAACTGAGCTGTCTGAGTTCTGAAAAGTGAAATATTATTTGAGGAACTGCATGAAAATCTTTTCAGCCTTGTTAATACTTCCTTGAAAACATAAACACAAGTGCTTTGTGCTTGTATGTGTGCACAGAATTTTGAGGCAAGAAAAAAAATGTAGTGGCTTAGCAAATATGTTTCTTTAGGCAACCTACGTGTTAAGCTTATAGCCCCACTAACTTCCTCCGACCACTGGCAGTGTGAATGACTGAAAAGAAGTAGTACAAAAAGTCCCCCTCTCTATATGTAATCTATTTATATGAGACATATATAAAAAGACACGTTCACATATGTCCTTCAGAATCATTACACATCTCCATATTGCTACAAGGCTTTGAATAAATACGGTAAAACTAAAAGTCTAGCAGTTCAGTAATAGCTTGTCAAAGAAAGAGTAACTAGTTAAAATGTTAATACCTCTCTTCCCTTCTCTTTTATACTGAATAAATTATTCACTTGTCCTTTATTAGCTAACTGTGCATATTTTATGCTTTTTTAAGATTAATAATTACTTTATGCAACTTGAAGTATTTACACTGGATTTGTATGATTTTTTCCCATGCTGACAGTTTAAACACAGTATCATATAAAATACAGTGATTACTACTCCCTTGTCTGAGAGAAGGTTGTAAAAACATGTCTCATTAATTTTATGAGGTCATCCAGTTGATGTAAGAGAGTAGCAGAGATTGTAGCTTGCAACTGGAAAACAAGCAGCTCTCTGTGGGTGTGTGGGGCTCAGGCAATTGCAGGCAGCCTTCCCGCCCTGGGAGAAATCTAGCTGCAGTGCCCACTGGCTGAGTGGGACATGTCACACCCATTCTCCTCTTTGGCATTACTGCTTTTTTTGTATGCCCTCACAAACATTAACTGCAGAAGGTAAAATAAAAACCTGGCATATAAATCTTGGTGCAAGATGGTGACCAAGTTTCATTGAACTGGAAGTAGTTGTATATGAATAGACCAATTGTACCTTGTGTCACCACTAGAAAGGCTGTACACACACAGAATGGAGATACAAAAATCTGCATCAAGATACAAACAGAATTATCCCACACTGATGTTTTTAAACTTGTATTATAGAAGACTTCTACGTTTCTTACTTATCCCTTGGCACTGGTGAGAAATCGTGTCAATGAACACTTACTGAAATAAAACTCTCAATATGCGAACTACATATTGTTCTAAGTGAAATGAACTACATCAAAATGACATTAACTTATCTGTATTTCATCTTTAAGTTTCAATCACTGGGGAACATAACACTGCATACAAAAAGACAAATTCCTGTTATAGTAAACTTCTGTTAAACAAAACTCTTGAATAATCATTTTGTCTTATGATCTTTGCTGTTCAGATTTTGAGTCTCCAGTCAAATGGATCAGACACAATACTATGCTTTCTCTTGGCAACGTGTTACAGAAATGAGTTACCAGGTTGATTAGAAAGATGTTTTACCTGTGACCTCATCAGTTTTGGGCAGTAATTCTTGCATCATGACATGATTATGCATTATTTTTTCCACTTATATTGAGGAAAGTGTCAATGAAATATAAAGGCAATTGAATCAAAATGATAGTGCAAAATGAAGTATTTTAAAGCTTTCTTGTTATGATACTATCAAGATACATGATTTCACGTGATTTAATAAAAACATCGAAGCAAAACCTTTCATTTGTAAAAAGCTACCATCAGAACTCATGTTCTGTACAAAACCTAAACATTTTTTTTCCTCTATTGACATTTTTCTAAGAATATTTAACTTCTTAACTTTCTTGTGAGAAGAAGTATTTGAAACTAAAGCTATGTAGCATCATAGAAGTTTCCAAGGATGATACTTATTTGTTAACATCACCATAAGAGAAGAAGAAGAAAAAAACCCCAACAATAATATGTTCTTCCACGTAATAATGTTGGTCACAGCAAAGTAAAAAGGATGTCAAAAAGGATGACAAACAATCCTACAGGTCCTCTTCAAACATTTATTGTTTAAATAGATGTGGTCCTCACTTTCTGAAAAACAAAACTATGTTTGTAAATGTATTTGCATCATGCTATACAACAATGTGAAATATTTAAAAGTAGGAGAAATTTAGGTAATGACATAGCTAGCACTAGAAGATAAGCAAGAACCTGAGAACAAACACTTTGCACACTAAAGGTCCAGGCCTATTTTCAGTACACAATGCCAGTGTTTCTAATAACCTCAGTTACAGGCCAGTCAAGTAGTATATTTCAAAATGGAACAAAACCTAGAATTTGTCCTTATCACCTTGCACAGCATTATTGGATTTCCTTATACTCTGTAGCTTTTGCAATATGGGTAAATACTTCCTGTCAACAGAATTGTTATAGTGATTAATACCAACACCAAAATTCCATCTCTTTTTAAAGTGATCAGTGTATGCAGTTGACATTTCCAGAGTCTGTGCACTTGATAGTTGATTGCACTTTTATGAGCATCTTATATGCTTAATGTTACACTAGAAAAATACAAGAGGCTCTCGAAATATCTTTACTCCTCCTCCAAGTGACTTTCGTATAACACTATAAGAAATCTTGTAAAAGAAGGCTTGGAAATATGCTGAAAGCTCCTAAAATGAGTAGGACAAGAGCCACAACTACTATTTAGAGGTATCAGAAGGGACCAGTCAGGTTTTTACTCTTATATACATGCTTACGTATCTCACTAAATCAAAGTTATAGTTCCCTTCTTTCTTTTCTGCTAAATTCTGAATGTACAATACAGAAACTCTTCATATACCTTGCACTTTCCATTGGTTTTAAATCAATGAGGACCACAAACAAAAAGAAGAACATTAAAATGTGTATGGGGAAGTTTCAGTCATAGTCAGAAAAGCAATTTCTTCCTGTACAAAATGGACTTGTCAACCGAAAAGGATGGAGACTAAGATGACACTTGCTGTTGGCTAGGTAATGCCCAAATATTGGAAATTCTAAAGTTTCAGTGCATATGGAGGGTAGTATAGGCTGGATCATTACCAAAAAGATGCATTTCTCTGTTCTTATGCATACAGTTCTAGGCACTACTCAAAACCACAATGAATAGTGCTAGAGAACAGTAATACAGTCAGAAGCATTGCTTTTCCTGCAGCCCACTGTCGATATTAAACCCTTTTTTGGAAGTAGGACAAAACATTCAATTCTGTAAAGCAGCTCAATCTGTTTTTTTTCACAGGCAGTAATTCATAATCTTTATTTCTTATTTAAATGTTGTGTAAGAATTTAATTTGTTTATTTCTTCTTTAGGAAATAGCGAACATGTTAAGCCATAGAAGTGTTAAGGGGAGTAAACAAGAGCCAGAACCAAAGCTAGTGATACCAATACCAGTCTTTCTGTAACTTAAAGTAGAACACGATCAGTCCCCGTATACTAAATCCTGCACTAGTAATGAAGATGTCAATGTTGATGGCAGTACAACTGGAAACAGTGTCACTGGGTAGATGTCTTTTGCTTTGATTTTTTTTTTTAATGCTAAAACAACTGAAAAAAATTACTTCAAGATTTCTGTAACCAGGGACAAGCAGGAATAACCACTCCCAAGGACTGGTCTTACTCTGCTAATTAGCTTTTAGACAAAGTACTGGTACCTGTTATATCTACATCTGTTATTGTAGGACAAATGTCCAGAGTAGATATGCTTTAAAACACATTTTTTTCAAAAAAGCTAGTATTTCAACATATGCCTGATGTAGTGCTTTTAGATGGTCCCCATTACTGTAACACCTGCCATCTCATAACCTCAAAGATAAAGCTGTCTTTGCTGTCCCCGGGTAACGAGAAAAAGACAGTCTTGTGCACATGGAAGAAATAGAAACACAAAGGATAGAGAATCTGTTCAAGTAGGTCTGTGGAACAATAGGAGACTGAAACAAGTTTTATTACAACCTTGGCTTTTCATAGAAAAAGCCTTCCTCTCCCCATAGTCAGGAGGGCAGAGACAGTGCCCTCTGCTGACATAGAAATATCTGGTAAGGTGAGAAACAGATTTTCCCTCCAGAATCTCAAGCTTTGGGAGACAGGTGTTTGTCCTTCAATAACCAGTGCAAACTACAACTTAAAAGGAACATGTTGGTAGCCTATACAGAAGTGATAAACTCTAACAACAGTCCCTCCTCTTTCCTTCAATTGGCATGTATTACATCAGGCCTGCCTCTGAGCACCTGAGATCTTTACATGCTGCAGTAATTTCCTTGGGACACAGGCAGACTGACTAAGAATAGAGTTTGTGATGTCTAGACCTAGACGAAAGAAAACAAGTCCTTAACCATCTTCAAGATCTGTGACCATCACTTACATATCATTATTCTCAGCCTAAGAATCTGACCAAAGCAATTTGGTATTAATATAAAGATGTTCAGGTCTTTTGAATGGCCTCTTCCAAATTTAGAGTTAATTTTGATTGTGGGAAAGAGATGATAGAGGAATGGATTTGACTCACCTGCTTGCTCTAGACTTGCACCATTTTAGGTGCACAAAGAGTGTCTTCATTGCATTTGTTTTTCCCAGTCCTATTTTGATCAAAAATATGCATGGTTTGACTGTTGCAACTCTAAGCTGGAGTTCTTGATTCTGGTGCTTAAAGAGTATAAAACTCTACAAATACCTTTAAAAATCATTAACTAGCACTCAGTCTAGGCCAAGGTATGTAATTTCATT
Organism: Pluvialis apricaria; assembly: GCA_017639485.1. NCBI lineage: Eukaryota > Metazoa > Chordata > Aves > Charadriiformes > Charadriidae > Pluvialis > Pluvialis apricaria. The sequence goes on from CM030007.1 coordinate 109,262,109, forward strand.
GCCTTCCTGCACCCAGTTACTTTTTTTTACTAACAAATCCTGAGAAGATTTCAAAATAAATGCTGTATAGTTTAGGATGAATTGATACAGAAAAAACAGAAACATGTTTGTCTGAAATGAAGATTAGAAACGTGCAGATATATATGGTCAGTTTACACAGGTGTACAGAGTTTCAAGAGTCATACAGCTCAGACACTAATGAAAACTGAGCATAGATGTGGTAAGAGTTAAAAGTAAGCTGCGAGAAATAGATGCTTTCAGAGGTGATGGCAACATTGAATTGACTGGTAAGGCAATGCAAGAACATTAAGCTGCGATGTACATCTTTTTAAACCTTTCCTGGTGACATACCAAGTTCCTGTGCATCCTTGTGCTAACTTCACCTTAGGGGCAGTAATGAACTCCAGCAATGCCCAGGATCACACTTATAGGCTTCCTGTCTATCCAGTTGAGAGCCAGGATTTGAGGGAAGTCCTGGAGCAACCTGCAAAACTGAGCACATATGTATCACAAAGACTGCAAAGGTTCAGCTTACTTCACGCTCGTGAACATACTAGTCTGTGCAGAAATTAATTAGCCTTTTTCATGTAGTTAATTATACCTTATAAACAACAGCCACATCTTACTCAATTAATAAAATTAAATATTTACGATATCCTAAGGTCTGTTAGTGTTTCAAGCTACTCTCCAGTTATTCCTTCCTCTTTTTTTCCCCCCTACGGTCCTCTTTTCAGTAGTGTAGCAAATTGAAAATCACAATAGCCATAATTGAGTTAGTATTATTCAACTGATTTTTTTATACACCCACGTCAATTGGAAATCTTCAGGAGTTCAGCACTGCTGCCCAGCCAATAACAAAGCTTTTGCATCTACTACTGCTTCTGTAATGGGACTGAAATTATTTCTAACATCCTCCTACCAAAAGGCTCACGCTATCCTTTAATTATATTCCAATCTTCTTGTATTTCCACCCCTCCACAATAGTTCCTTGCACAATGACTTGTATTCATCCTTGTGCCCTGTGTTCTGCCTCTACTGTTCCATTATATTTTGAATACAGAACTGTAAAGACCTTAATTTCCATTTCTTAAATTCAAGCATAAGATTTTCCTATAAAAAAAATACATGTTAACTTCTGATGCTTTTAAGTCCTTGGAACCTAGTCATTTGCAGTCTCACACCTGATAAAACAACTCCACAGTGTTTGGAGGTATCTAAAAACTTTCAGTGCAGGGTAACTCCTTCACAAACTACTTTAAAAATAATTGCGATTTCAGAATGTACAAGAGCTAAATACACTTTTAATATTTCTGGGAGAAAGAAAAAAAGAAAAACAACTGAGCCAAAACCAAAAAAAACCCCATCCAGAAGCAATATAAATCATTTCCTTTCATCCAAAAGGAAATATTACTGATCAATGTGTATTTTTACTGTTCCCATATGTTCACAGGATAGAAGTTTTTACTTCTCCTTCCTGTATTGGTTTTTAATCAGAAAAATCTACTATTTTGGGAGAAAATTATTTTAAAATTGTTTTTAGAAAGAATCACAATTTTTTGATTCTTTAATTCCTTGCAAACATTGAACATATAAGGGGATAGATGACAGCAGCTGTAGGTTAAATTGACCAGTGCAGATTGTTTTGGTGCATAAATTTGCAGCTGAGCTAGAGGAAATATAGGCTAATATTTTTATTCCTTGACACTAATAGTTCAGCTTGCTTTTATTTTCAAATTAAAATATATTTGAAATTAATTTTTTAAAGTAACGTAATTGGACAGAACTGGGAAATGTGCTAACAGATGCTAAGGTAGCAGTGCATAAATTCTGGAAGCTTTCCTTCATTTCAGTAGTCAATAAAAATACTAAATAAAGCAGGTTTTTATGGAAAGATGGAGGCAAAACATGCATGTGTATGTGTGAGCATGGGTGTGCACTACTCTGAATGAAGGCCTAAAAAGGTTTTTGAGAGTTTTTCCACTCATTTTTAAACCTCCAGTTGTATTAAGTTAATATACAAGTCTTTTGCAGAATTTAAACTAAATGAATATGAAAAGCAGTGGCATAATTACTCATTGCCAGGAACAATAACATTCAATTTATGTCTATCAGAGTTCTTTACAGTGGCCTCCAAAAAATTAATGGAATAGACTTAACTTGGCATTACTGCTTTAAATTAAAGTCCCTGTGTGACACAGATTACATTTAAAGCCTACTTTTTAAGCTATTTATATGTCTCTACATCCCGTCAACTGTCTAGGAAACACACTTTTCTGTGAAAACAGAGCAAATGATTACCCTTTTGCTGTGACGAATCAAAAATTTTTTGAGATTTTTTTTCCCCCTAAGAGCACATCCCTTATGTTTACCTTACTGAAAATTTTGGTATTTTTCTTTTCAGTTCCTTTTCCATTTATTGAAATCTGAACTTTTGGGTTAGTAATGGAAAATGCTGCATAAAGGCAATAACCATAGTCAAATCCAAATATTTTACATTGAAGTCCAACAGTCAAGGCAAGCCACAATGAATTCATCCCCTACATCATAGGGTACAGAGGACAAAATTGTTAGCTCAGCCATTCAGTCCTTTTGACATTGATGGGATTGCAGGAGTTAAACCAGTGATAGGATTCATTCTTTGTGGCACTCCTCACTTAAGTGCCACTTATAGGATTTCAGAGGACCAATTGCCTCTGATTTGGGTTTTGGGGATTGTTTTGTGTGGCTTTTTTTTTTTTTTTTTTTTTTTAAAGAAAACAGACAAAACATAAAAAAACCTCAAAAACCCCAAAACTCTTTCCTCCATGGATAAAATTTCTTCCAATGCCTACATTCTCACTTGCTTTGACTCCTTCAGATTCAGAATGATTGTTAAAAGTATTCCCTATTCCTGATCCACCAATGCAGTTTATCTCCTCAAAAAAAAAAAAAAAAAAAAAAAAAAAAAAAAAAAAAAAAAAAAATCACAGCACAAATTCCTACCAGAAAAGAAATCACTGCAATCCTGAAAACTTGTCATCCTTGAAACCTTACCCTTGTAGATCCCATATTTCCTTCAACCCAGAAGAGATCAAAGTCTATTTTAACTCTTTCATAGTCTCCAATGACCTTAGTTGATGCCACTCCTCTGGGTCAAACCTTTCTACTCAGAAAAACTCCCAGCAAGAGACACAGGTAGACAGATGTCACCTAGCTTGGTATTGGTTCCCACCATCTCACAGCACTGTCTTTACAGGATGTTACCCTCATCTGATCTCCTGCCAGTGTTCTTGCTCAGATACCAAGAGCACACTCCTGACTGCACTTCTCCTGAGGGTACACAAAACCTACTTACAATCCTCAAATCCTTCAAAGCATTCAGAGCAGTGATTTTCCTGGATGATATCCCAACATACTCAGCTGTACTATGTTGTGCTTCATGGAGCAGAGCAGGCCATGAAAGCAATCACAATCCACACTTCAAGTATGCCCAACATGCAAAGATTTTTTCAGCGAGTCATATACCAAAAGCCAGATGTTAACAGACAAGCACAGGCAGGTTCAGAGCAGAGGTTCATTTGGTAGAATATTCAAAATCCAACAAAATAAATTCTATTTAATATTTTCAGACTATTCTCTAAAGATGGCTTGCCTTTTTCTTGTAAACCTGTCTGAAGAGATTTGCCTGTGATGACTATCTCCCAGCCTCAGATGAGCAGGAGAAAGATTACTAAAGAAGCTTCACATTAATACCTACAATCATTTCATTAATTTGCAAAGTAATCCAGTGGGAACCCACTGAATACCTTCAGAAGAGCATCAATTTGCTTATCTCTTCTCCTGATGCCATGTATACAAATGGGCACAGTTTCTGAACACACCTTTGAACAAAGACGTCACCCTTAAAAGGTATTTCGTATTTCAAACATATTTATATTGCTCAAAAAGCTATCTAGTGAACTAAGCCAGTTGTCCACTATTTATCCACATAAGAATGTTTTTCAACTAAGATTTTTCATATAGTCTAGACATAAATGTGTATAGATTTCTTTCAACTTCTCATTTCACGATGGGATCGCAAATATTTAAAAGCAAGGGCAACTTCTGACAATATAAATGTTGGGTAATTAATACCTACTGGAATTTGCTTCAAACAGGATTAATCAAGTAAATATTTTTTTTCAGTTATTACTAATACCTATTTGATCCGTTGGAGGACCTTAGTATAACCCATGTGTGAACATCTGTTCCTTTTTGAAATACAGGAAGCTATGCAGGTTGGAGATAAGCTTATGCAATTCTGTTTGTACTTTGCTGCTTTAGAAGGTGCTTATTTGCAGTAAAAAGACACATTATTGCTACATAAAAGGTTTTTGTATATATGTGGGGGTAGCTGAAAGATAAAAAGCATAGTGTATTCTGTAGTCCTCATAACAAAATCAAACACTTAAGTAGACAAACATGCTAGTGGAAACAATTTTGTTTAACAGTTCATTTTTCAGCCCATGTGATTTTTAGTGTGGCCAGTTAGCATAGATTCAAGACAGTTAAATATGTTTTCAGACTATCTGAAAATAATTATTATAATTCAAATATTTATTAGGGAGTGTCCTCTCACTAGCTTTTACAGTAACATTTCCATGGAAATTTCCATGTTGAAAGGACTGCAGATAAATTCTAAACTTGTAAATCAGATGGAGAGATTATTCTAACACTGGATGCAGCCCTCTTCCCTGTCCCCCAGGATCCTGAGCTAAAGTTATTGATATAAGCCTGTGCTTTCTGCTCTTCTGGAAAATTACTCTCCCCTTTTCTTTACTATCTTTTCCCTGAAGAGCTAAAATGCTCAAATCGGAAAATGCAAATGGCTTAGGAAGATGTCCATTTCCAATTTCTGTTCCCCAAAATTGTGCATTGGACCAAGACAGACAACATGACTAATATCTCAAATGGCAAAGATTAATTAACGCAAAAAACTCCTTCTCTTGAGGATTTCAAAGTGCACCAATCATCATTTAAACCTGGAGAATATCTAACATTCATGCATTCATGTCAATTATTGCATAAAATCACCATAGCCAAATAACATTTTGATTTGTTCTACAAATTATAATATTAATTTACCACTAACTCAAAAAAGAAAAAAAAAAAGAGCCTACTTTAAAGTGTCTGTTTTGAGACAGTGAAAAGCAAAGGTTTCTGGAAGGTTTCTTTATAATGTTGAGACATGAGGTTACAAAAGGGGCTTGAAAATGGCATTTGCAAACAGCCCCTTCTGGAATTTTTAAGAGGAGATGCCAGGAGATGGAGAATTCTGCTTTAGTTATTTTCTAAGAGTGGCCTACAGACAAACTGATGAGGAATGTGGGAAATTATGGTGATTTTCCAGGAATTAAGAGCGTGGCTGTGGTTCCCAGATGTTACAGTGATCAGAGTCCCATGGTAATGTGTAGTAAAAAGAATAAACCGGATTGAGGATGCAAAACATTGGCGATGGAGGCAAAGAAGGTGACTGCATCACTGTCAACTGCAAGATATCTCTAGGTAGGAAGAAAAAACATGCTTTAAAGCCATGGTAAAAGAAAGCATGGGTCTTGCTTTGTGGGAAAATATGAACTTTTTAGTTCATTTGATGCATTCATTCAGTTATCTTCACTTTAATCACACCCTCCACCTGAGCGAGACATGATAAATCCAACTGATGAGAACGAATCCAACCTCAAACAAACGAATAAAATAGTTGCTGTTCTTCTCACAGGCATGAAGGAAAGAGGAACAGGATCTGGGAGTGAATGGGGCTGCCCCTCTGCTTGCCCGGAGGAATTCTGCTATACGTACTACTTGCTTGTACTACGTTGTAACAGCATCTAGATCAACAGACAGGCCCATTTAGAGGGCTTGTAACTACAGGACAAAAGAAATGACATACTTTTCCTTAACACTTTAATAATTCTGCCTCGGTATAGTACAGATATGTAAGCCAAGCTACAATTTCAAATCTATTTATTACTTTGTTATTATTAATGGTAGATTCCTTTTTAATGCACTTTAGAGTTATTAGTATTACTTTCTCCTCCACATATTATTACAATGTAATAATTCCTGTAAAGCCATGTTAATAAACTATGGAAACCACACCTTTTATTCAACATCCACAAAAAGGTGCAGAGGAATTTAAAAGCATAATTTGGGTCTGAAACACTGATTTCCAAGTGATAACTTCCTAAATCATTGTCCTTGGCCTTACTACATTCACTAATAACAGTTCACATTATTATGGATGTAACTAAAATGGCAATAAAAGTATAAATCACTTTTGCCCTTGACATCCTCTCATGATACAGCCTGTAGAGGACTAGATTAAGAAATATGCTACAGAACATTCCATACAATAAGAGGGAAAAAAACCCAATTACAGTTCTACTGCAAATGGTCACAAAAAGACTGTTGTGCTGGATCTGCAACACATGGGACATGGGAAAGAATTTTTGAAATGGCCTGAAACAGGAGTTAGAACCCATGAAGAAACCAGCTATTGTACTAGGACAATGAAAAAACAAACTTCTCCACTTCATAGAGAGTGATGATAACTATAGGATAATGTCACCTTTAAATACCTGTTTTCCAGGTGTTTAGTACTTTCTCTACTTTTCCTCCAACTCACTTTCATTAAGATCCTGACTATGGAATCTTTATCACATATCACTAACATTTCTTCCAGGAACAGCTGCAAATCATTGCCCATGAATTGCCATACCTTTGTCCTACAGCAGGTTACTCCAGACTTTAAAAAAACTTCAAATAGTTGTCTTTCTTTTAAACAACTTTTTCTGCCTTTTCTCTTAATAAATTAATTGTTGAGCATCACCCATATCCTAAAGAAGTGCATACCTATGAATAGTCCAGAAAAAGGCACACAAAAGTACACTGTTAAGTGGTATTTGTGTGATAAATTAAAGTCCTTTCAAAACCATGGCTTGAATTAAGACAAAGTTATTCCTGATATAAAAGAAAAACACCACCACAACCACCAAAGGGCAGACAGGCAGCACACCGGCACAGGCAACAAAGCAACATTTACTTACCTGAATGCTCTAGTGGGCACCCACTGCTGCTCTGCCGCCCAGACAACGCTGGGGACTTGGTCCTGTCATTTGCCTTGAAGTCAACATCGGGTTTCACTCATACAAACAGATTTCCATCTCACTGGATTTAAGAAAAAGTAATTTTTAAAATACAGGGCACTTTTTTCTCACTTTCATCTTCCTGCACATGCTCTGGGTACTACTGCTGCCTGAGCAGCTGAGCTTCTGGCAGCACCTCTGCACGTTAGTGCTCCATTCTCTCTTCTCCAGTGGCTTTGATTGAAAACCAGTAGGACAGGAAGGACTGGAGTCAGCCGTGAGCAGAGGCATGTGGTAAGGGATGACAGAGACTCCAGCAAAGCCCCTAGGAAAGGTACAGCTGTTTCCATTTCCAGTCAAGGTAAGTAAACCCCTCCAAAATATGCTCCATATCCCCTTTAAGGGACAGGGGATTTTACACAATGTTATAGAGCCTATAGTTTTGCTATACATACCGAGGATATGCCAAGTTACTCACTTTTCTAGCTGTCACAGACAATTTGTTGGATGACTGATTGCAGGTCAGTTTGGGAAAAGTTTGCCTCTCAGGGTAATTCCACAAGAAGAACATAGACTCAAAACTAAGAGACTAAAGACTTAAGAATGTTCCCATCACAAAGACAGTCCAGGAAAAATACTTCAGAGTAATCACCCAAAAGTGACTGCGTCTTTGTTCACTTCTGCAGTGAAAACTGCAAACAACTTCACAAGAGAGCAGTAAGAAAGGTTCAAGTAGTATTAAAAAATGCAAATAAGAGGCATTGTTAAAAGTATTCTCTAAAGAGTTAAAAAAGAAAGTAGATAGCAAAATACAGACAAGTCCTGGGAAATTATTACAAAAGTTAATTGAAGTTGCAGACTGATAGCTGCATATACCTGTATTCTCCATAGTAAGAAAAGATAGTATCTCTAAAACTTTTAGTGGCTGTGAAACTGGAATTAATGTTTTAAGCATTCACTGAAAACACAGATAAACCTTTAGCTAACTATCTCTATGGACTTCTTTAATGTTAAAATGATAGATATCAGCTTCCATTAATGCAGTAAATAGAAATAATCAACCACTAAGCTACAAAAGTTAAAAAAATAAAATTAGTTCAACAAAGCCTTGTAAGTGAGGAAATTAAGTTTATGGTAGCCTATTATATTGTGAATATGGAGAGAAATCCACTGAGAAGATTCAAGCTCTCTAAGCAAAAAAAAAATTTTCTTAACACAAATCCTTGATTAATTTCTGAAAGTGATCTGCTTTTAATGTACTTTGGATTAATCTGGGATGTTCAATAGATACTGAAAATGTCAATTTACCCAAGTGAAATCCTTTCAGGAAATTTATCTGTTCAACTAAACGACTATCAAGCAGGTTTCTGATCAAGAGTGGAACTTTTAGCAGAAGAAAAACTGTTCACTACAAACAGCTGACTGTTCTTACTGGGGAGATGAAAGAGCCAAGTTTTACCTAAGGACTTTGATTCTAGGTCTCTCAACCCAAGGGAGTATCTGAGCAACTGTCTAGATTGCTGAGGCCGTCCATTTTTATCTAATAAACACTTAATTTTCCACAGAGTTGAATCTAAACATATTGTTTGAGCTCACTGCCTATACCTGTATGGCCACCACACTGAAAGAGGTACATGGGAGTGACTTCAGTCCCCATTCCACTCCACCAGTCAGACTTGTGGGTAAAACAACCACCTTTGATTGCGCTGTTCGCTTAAAGGGAAGACTCAGTGTACCACATACTAAGACACGTGGTCATGTTAGAAAAAGAATGAAGCTCTGACCACAGAACAATTTTGTTTGTACAAACCTCCTGACCCCCAATAAATAATTTCCTTGAAAAGGGTCAGCAAAACAATTTTTCCTCTGGGAAATTAAACGGAAAACTTCTAACATAGATGCTGTATAGTGAGTTATCATATAGAACTATTCACAGTGTAGACAGAAACACTACATTTAGTTTATATTCCAGTACAAGAAGAAATGTCACGGCATATTTGGACCGCAGCACATCGCAATTTCCTCAGCCTGAAGAACATCAGCTAAAATATGGTCTCTTTGAATCTGTGGTAGCTAAGATTCATTTCCAAAATGGATTAAGAAATTACTATATAGAAAAGGAATAGAAGATTACTATTGTCATGACTATTCCTCAGGAACGCTATTCAGAAAATGGGTTTATATATTTCAGCTGCACATAGAGTAAATGCCCATTTTTTAGTTTGCTTCTCCTTATGCCGATGATGTTTCCAGTCCCTGGCACTCAAACATGTCTGAAATGATGATTTCTCAAGCACAAGAAGGAATGTAAAATCTTGTTGCTTTATTTGTTGACAATAGCTGTTTTCATTACTGTCTATCCAGACACTTCAATAGTCTACCATATAAAGTTTTGTTAGGATAAAAGCTGTGAGAGATGAGCTGTTACTGAAATGTCCATCATTACAAAAATAACCATCCTTTTTATAGAATCTAATCATTTATATATACTGATCCATTAAAATGAATGTTAGAAAGTATTATATTTTTATGACAGAGACAATAAGGCATATTCCTCTTAACAGAGTCCAAATCTTTCTTAACAAGCCATCTTTGCTATCCTTGTCCTGCAATTTCACACTCACCCTTAAACAGATGGTGTATTAGACTCAGCTGTTTCCTGCACTGTTCTTTAGAAGCGTAAACACATAATGCACTAGGCTAGAAGTGATGTTTGCAAACGCTTTCTATACAGGAATAGAGAGCATAAACCTATTACAGTGGTAAGAAAAATATAAATGCAGAAATATTAAATGTGTTCATACTGGAATAGAAATAAAACACAAGTATGGCAGGTCCAGGATCTAAGCAGCTGGAAAAAAAATCCCAAACCAACCAAATATGTGAAATTTATTATTTGCTATAAATAAAATAATAATAATAATAAAATACCTCCAGATGCAGTTTTCCTTCAGATTAATACCTTGTAAATATGAAAAAAACCTAAAAGTAACTAGGGCAACTGTTACTCCTTCAAAGCTTTTTGACCAGACTTTCGATCAGCATAACAGAACTTTTTGTAGTTTTTTAAAAAGAAACATGTTTATTTACATGTCTGATGTTTAACTAAGTAATATGTACCTCATTAGCTCAGGTACATGCAAGAAGCTGAGCCTATACCTCAGGATGCCCGTACATCTTCCACAGATAATGAATTTCCTAGGAATGAGAGTGAAGTAGGATGTAAAATCGCTGAGGGGCCACTATGTCATCAACATACTTGCTAAAAGCACAGTAAAATAAGAAGCCCCTACCAGTAAAAAAAAATTAATTAAAAAATCTATTCCACTATAGTTTATGAATTACCGTAGTATGTAGGTATGTTCACTGTCATGTAACTTAAAACCAGTTACAGTATGAGTTTGATGGTCCTTAAACAACGTAAAACAGAACCACTTGGCACAGCAATGGATAAATATATTTAGTCCAGTGAAGTTTTTGTTATCTTTCTGTTATTCAGGCAAATATATATAAACGTTTACATGATAGACATCATCTGGTTTGGAAATGGATGGCAAAGCAAGGTGCTGAAAAGCCAGCAAAAGCTGATTCTTAAGCATCTAAAGCAGGTTGAGGTAGGTCTTTTAGTGCTCATAAAGCCTTGCCTACCACCCCAAAGAATTTAAAAAAAAGTCCAGAAAGAAGTCTGTCCCCTGATCTGCCCTCTGTCAAAAGTCTCTTTATTTCCCTTTTGTATCAGTTAATGTCACATCTAAGCTCTTGTGAATTCAGGAACTCCACTGACACGTTAGGTCTTTACGACATTTTAAAAAAATATTTCAAAATGTACGTTCATTTTGGGTGAGTTTCTGATTCCACAGTCCCTCATAAAAAATAAGAAATAAAAATAACCTCTGTCATGAAAAATGACAACACAAGAATTTAACCCCTGGTTAGGCAGTGGTAAGTTTTTTCCCTTGAATAGTGATGAGCCATGAAAAGGTGATTAAACACAGACCCAGCTGATTTTTCTGGATTAGACAGCAGCAAAACAGCAAGAAAGGTATTTTATTCTGAGAAAAAGGGTCTATCAAATCGTTAGAGACAGCACAACCAATCAATTTGCCATGCTCATTTTGGAAATTAGTATTGCTGAACCACTGAGACTTGATCTGTGGACTTCAGTCCTGATATTTTCCAATTTCGCTAATACTTAAATTGAAAATATATCTGGTAGGAACACTTTATACCAAAGCCCCAAAAAAGCAGTTTTACAAAGAATTAAAGAAACTTCTAAATAAATATATTCCTTACATACTTTGAAGTATACTGCAACTACAGAAGCTTACACTCATCTGATTTTACTTTAAATTTATCCTTGATCTTTCACTCTTGGACTGTAAAAGATGGCTTTCCTTGTTGGGTATTGACTCATTTTTTCAGCACCACCTATAAAGCAAATTAAATTCAACTTAGATGTCTCCTGTTTCAGAAAGAGGAAGGGATGAAGGAAGTTGTAAACAGTAGGCATCCCTTTGATTTGAGCTCTCAGGCTTGACAGAACTGCATTGTAAGCTGGGTAGGAGAGTAGAAATAGACAGACATAGTACTGGGATTATTTTTTAAGTGTTTGCTGAACAATCGCTTATTGCTCTAAAATATTGTCACGTCGTGAAAAGGAGCCGAGCTGATGAAGACGAGTCTTGTAGTTAAATAAGGTTACTTGTTGCTTTACTTTTTGTTTCCAATCAGCACCCAATAAACCCAATAAATTGGAAGGATAACACAGCCAGGCACAGGCAATCCAGGAGGTTCCTGGATTGCATTGAGGACAACTTCCTTCTCCAAGTGGTTGAGGAGCCGACGAGGAGAGGAGCCATGCTGGACCTTGTTCTTACCAACGAGGAGGGGCTGGTTGACAGGGTCAAACTCAAGGGTAGCCTGGGCTGCAGTGACCACGAAATGGTTGAGTTTGAAATCCTCAAGGCAACGAAGAAGGTGCGCAGCAGACTGATGACCCTGGACTTCAGGAGAGCCGACTTTGGCCTCTTGAAGAATCTGCTTGGTATGGTGCCGTGGGATGAAGCGCTGGAAGCAAGAGGGGTCCAAGAAAGTTGGTTAATATTCAAGGACCACCTCCTCCAAGCACAGCAGCAATGCATTCCTACAAAGAGGAAGGCAGGCAGAAAAGCCAGGAGGCCTGCATGGATGAATAAGGAGCTCCTGGAAGTGACCAAAAGAAAAAAGGAGGCCTACAGGGAGTGGAGACAGGGGCGGGTAGCCTGAGAGGATTACAGAGGAATCGTTCGAGCAGCTAGAGAGCGGGTTAGACAAGCTAAAGCCCAGCTAGAACTAAATCTGGCCAGGGACATTAAGACAAACAAAAAATCCTTCTATAGGTATGTCAGTGAGAAAAGAAGGACTAGGGAAAATGTAGGCCCTCTCCGGAAGGATACGCAAGAACTGGTTACCCAGGACAACGACAGAGCTGAGGTACTCAATGACTTTTTTGCCTCAGTCTTCACAGACAAGGACAGCAGCCGCACTGCCCAAGACGCAGATTGCAAAGGAGAGGATTGGGAAAACGGAGCACCGCCCACTGTAGATGAAGATAAAGTGAGAGACCACCTGAGGAACCTGAAGGTGCACAAGTCCATGGGACCTGATGAGATACATCCGCGGGTCCTGAGGGAACTGGCAGATCAAGTCGCGAAGCCACTAGCCATCATATTTGAGAAGTCGTGGCAGTCTGGCGAGGTTCCTGCCGACTGGAAAAGGGGAAACATAACCCCTATTTTGAAAAAGGGAAACAAGGAAGACCCGGGGAACTACAGGCCAGTCAGTCTCACCTCTGTGCCTGGCAAGATCATGGAGCAGATCCTCCTGGAAACTCTGCTGAGGCACACAGAAAACAAGGAGGTGATTGGCGAGAGCCAACATGGCTTCACCAAGGGCAAGTCATGCCTGACAAATTTGGTGGCCTTCTACGAAGGGGTTACAGTGCCAGTGGACAAGGGAAGATCTGCTGATGTCATCTACCTGGACTTGTGCAAAGCGTTTGACACTGTCCCACACGATATCCTGGTCTCTAAATTAAAGAGACATGGATTCGATAAATGGACCACTCGGTGGATAAAGAACTGGCTGGATGGTCGCACTCAAAGGGTTGCGGTCAACGGCTCGGTGTCCAAGTGGAGAGCAGTGACGAGTGGCGTTCCTCAGGGGTCGGTACTGGGACCCGTACTGTTCAACATCTTTGTTAGCGACATGGACAGTGGGGTAGAGTGCACCCTCAGCAAGTTTGCTGATGATACCAAGCTGTTTGGCGAGGCAGACACGCTGGAGGGGAGGGATGCCATCCAGAGGGACCTGGACAGGCTGGAGAGGTGGGCCCAAGCCAACCTCATGCAGTTCAACAAGGCCAAGTGCAAGGGCCTACATCTGGGTTGGGGCAATCCCAAGCACAAATACCGGCTCAGCGGAGAATGGCTGGAGAGCAGCCCTGTGGAGAAGGACCTGGGGGTGATGATTGATGAGAAGCTCAACATGAGCAAGCAGTGTGCGATCGCAGCCCAAAAGGCCAGCCGTATCCTGGGCTGCATCAAAAGAAGTGTGGCCAGCAGGTCAAGGGAGGTGATTCTGCCCCTCTACTCTGCTCTCGTGAGACCCCACCTGGAGTACTGCATCCAGCTGTGGAGTCCCCAACATAAGAAGGACATGGACCTGCTGGAGCGCGTCCAGAGGAGAGCCACAAGGATGATCAGAGGGCTGGAGCACCTCTCCTATGAGGAGAGGCTGAGAGAGTTGGGGCTGTTCAGCCTGGAGAAGAGAAGGCTCCGGGGAGATCTTATTGCGGCCTTCCAGTACCTAAAGGGGGCCTACAGGAGAGCTGGGGAAGGACTTTTTACACGGGCATGTAGTGATAGGACGAGGGGGAACGGCTTTAAGCTGGAAGAGGGCAGGTTTAGATTAAACATTAGGAAGAAGTTTTTCACTTTAAGGGTGGTGAGGCACTGGAACAGGTTGCCCAGAGAGGTTGTTGAAGCCCCGTCCCTGGAGGTGTTCAAGGCCAGGCTGGACGTGGCCTTGGGCAACCTGGTCTAGTGAGAGGTATCCCTGCCTGTGGCAGGGGGGTTGGAACTCGATGATCTTCAAGGTCCCTTCCAACCTAAACCATTCTATGATTCTATGATTCTATGAAACCGAACCTTCATTAAATATAGTAGTTCTGTCGCTTCCTTATTAGCTCAGTTGCACTCACAAAGTTGATAAAGATTTTACTACTAAAGTATTTTAGGTACTTTCACATGTCATTTTCATGCTTTAGTTTAACAAGACTCAGTAAAAAAAAAAATAAAAAATCACACTGTGCAAGCAGATCCACTAATAATGTATCATGTACTGGTGTTGTATTACGATATTTTTTCATTGATTGCAAAGAGCACATTTGAACTGAGATAGCCATCTCATAAGTGTGGTTTCCTGCTTCTACGAAGAGTCTTCTAGCAACTTTTAAAGAACCTTGCAGACATTTTAAACACAGGTAACAGAAGAGCAAGGGGGCAGAGGGTAATATCTTCTTATTTGTTGAAAGTGAAACAGAGACCAAAAGATCAGGACAACTTTTCAAGACTTTTCTCTGGTACCTTTGGATTCCTCCCCATCTGAAATAAATCTAATTAGCATAAATTCATGCTGAAGCGGAATTTGGCAGTGGATTTATGATTTTTCTTTCAGCTAGGGGAATGAGGAATAGATTATCTTGACAGAAAGAAAATAATCTGTTCAGTAGCATCCAGAGAAGTACATGTTTTCTTATTTGATACTAAAAAGACACTCTACACAACTTTGGTGATACCAGAAATACATGTAGGTGTGTATTTGTTTATCCTGCCCTGTGTCTCAAAATTCTCTTCCATCCTGCCTGAAAGGCTATACCAGCCTTCAGAAATTATAAGAAATACCAGGCTAAAGTTTTCTAAGAAGATAATGCATTAGAGAGGTAATTTAAGCAACCAGGCTGCTCACGTTTCTTTCATCTCCAAATGAAAATCCAGAGCTGGTGAAGGCTTGGGGCATCAAAAACAATATTGCATGCAAAAATCTCTTTTCTAGTTTCATAGCCAATGTAAAAGTCCTTGTTAGTCACAGGTTGAATAATTTCAGCTTTCTACGCTGATGAAGAAGTATAGGTCACAAAGTTGAATGACTTGGCACCTGCAGTTTGACAGATTTGCATCAAAATACCAGCTGCTACAAGATTTGAACACCATTCAACTGCTGAGATGTTTCTTAGGGTTGCTTTCTGTGGTACTTTTTCTTTTGTATCTTTAGCATTTGAGCCAAACATAAAAACCCACATAAATTCCATGATCAGCTATGCTTTCCTGAAAAAATCAGCTTTACGAAAGCTCAGTAGATCTGACTTTGTAGACAAATACAGAGGCAGAAAACCTAATTTATTCTTTCAAGCATGATACTAGTTTGACATCCTAACAGGCCAAATACACTGAACGAGTATAAACTAACATCATGTGTCTTGTGACTTGCTTATATATCCCACCTAGGTACTGGGTTTTGAAGATTATTAGGAACCACCATTAAATATTTTCCTGGTGATTCCAAAGCTGTAGGCTGAGCAGTATAATCCAACAAAATACAGTTGCTTATGGCATGAAAAGTCACAGTTTCTATCATCTTTTTCACCTTATCCATATTCATAAGTTTAATTCTCAGAGTGCTGTTTGGGAGGGGAGGTTGTTTTTTTTTTTTGTAGAGTTTTTTCTATGCTCAGAAAATGTCAATCTGATATGAAGGCATTGGAATGTGTGAAAGGCCCACTTTTGCTTTCTGTCAGGGTTGAGCTACAAAATGACTTCCAGGAAATGTCAACAATTAATTTATGTAAAGTCCTGTCCTCAGTAATTCTATCATACTGTGACAATGTCAAAGCTAAACCTCAATTTTTCCTACTTTATTGGAAGAAAACATCCATTTTTTATCAAATATTTTAGGTCTTTTTTGTTTGCAATTTCATTATTACAGGAGAGAGATTATTACCAAATCAAAGCATATTTTTTCATTTTTCATTGGCAGAGTCCAATGAAATAATCAAATAATCAATCAGAAAATGCTCAGCAGTAATCATTGTCCGGGTAACTCATCACAGGTCTCCTCAGAATCGGAACATCTCATCTCGCTCTCTGTATGAGGCTGGACCACATGATTCACAGTGCACAAAATTGTAGTTTCTAAAATGTGTCTATTTCAGTTGTTTCCCAGTAAAAGGTAAAAATCAAATACTGCAATTCCCCTGAAGGCTGGTGTTTGGAACAAGGAGCAGTATATAATTATTTTAAATTACTTCCACTGGACAGTCCATTTCATAAAAACACCAGTCCCTTGCAGTGATGTTAACTAAGCAGCTCAATATGAAAGATCTAATCTTTCTGTTGTAACTAATTTAAGCTGTCTGGCTTTGTTGCCTGATGTCCCACCACAGGTTTCTGACATCTAGAATTTAACACTCTGCATTGTAAAGTTGATATCAAAACACAAGCTGACTTTGAACCTCTGACTTTCAAGGAATGAATGAATTTCCACGCTTCTCACAGCAGCATCTGATTTTCAGGCCTGGCATGCCAACAACATCTCTGAGGGTATTTCTCCCAGCAGATCTTGATGAAGAATGCTCTACCATAAGAGGACTTTGAATTGTTCCCCTATGCTACATGATGATGTTAATGAAAAAGATACTGCCTCTGATGATGATACTAGAAACAGTTGGCTGACTCTTCAAAGCTGCTCAGCTACTTTGATTCCCACAACCGCAAAAAGAATCTGAAGTTACCTCAACCCCTTGCAAAACCTGAGGAACTCATGTGAGGAGGTAAGGATTTTCAAAAAATAGGGAACAATCACTAGGAAGATAAAAATTTAGTACAGCTTCCGAGGGATACCTTTGAGCATAAATCAGGACTTGACATGAGGGCAAATGTAGGTTGTAGCATATAGGTGTTGGTATGTGCTCCTGTGTGAAGTCACTAAGAGATGCAACTTCATCTTGATACGTCCCTAATCCTAAAACATTTATCTTTTCACTTCCATCACGATATGTAACAAGAAGCTGCTGCAACTTGATCTCACCCTTCCCACCAGCAGTTCCCATTCCATAATATTTACCATGTGCTGTAAATTAATTAGACAACTACTGCCCATTAAACTCATCCCAGAAGACTGAAATTAAACAGCATCAGTTTTCATTTCATTAAGAGTTCTTAACTTTTTCATGCTTAAAGATTGTATATTTTGAAATGTCAGCGCGCTGGGGTCTGTGAAATATTGATACATTTTTCATTTATGTAAAATGTTCAACACTGGAGCAAGAGTTTATGTGTCATGAGAGAAAGAAAATGAGGGCATTCCTTTTGTTTTAGTAATCCGCCCATAGGTTTATGAAGCCAGCGTGCTTTAGGAACTAATCCACAGAGTCCTAGAGGAATAGATTTTGAATTTCAATCAATGAAGTAGCTGATGGACTTAAAATGACAAATAGTCATGCAACACCCCAGCACCTACTTATCTGTACAAGCAGGCTGTTGTGCTACAGGTTACCTTGGCTAGGCTGATTACAATAATTTGCAATCACAATTTCCCCTTCAGTTCCTCCTTTTTGCTATAATATGATCACATTTGGGGATGATCTGAGAGATTTTCTAACAAGTGTAGTGTTTTGTGGAGGTGAACTAACAAGAAATCAGGAAATCTGTTTGCAACAACAATGGCTACTTTATCATCCAATCCAAAATTAAGTATAGACTGCACCCTAAATGAATGAAAAATGCAGCAGTTTTACAGACCTCTCAAATCTGACCTCAGAATAAGGAACAAGTGCCATTCTTTTACAGAAATTAACACAGTAGAATAAAGCAAGTGGTAGTGGGTCGGGGTTTGCCTAATACTGTATAAGAGAAAGCCACAAGCGTAAGTGCATTTATTTTGCAATCAGACTGGTTGAAGAACCCGGTCTACAGATGTCCTCTTCACAAAAGTAATTTTATCTTAAATATGATTTTGGAAAATTTCCTCTCTTCTTCCAACCTTCTGCTAAAATTGTTCAATAATAAAGACATTATATATATATTAACAAGTGTATGTAAATATTTTTATTACTTATCCCACCTGATTCCCATAAACTATTCTCAGTTATTGCAATTAAAATCAAATGGAGATTTGAAAACAATTAAGCAATAAACAAAAACCTGCCAATGTACATATAATTTAATAATAATTTTTAAATTAACTGCTATTCAGGATAGACTTTTCCAGCAATGATTGCATAAGGAGATTTTTATTTGCTAATATAAAGAGGATCTGAATCTGAAGGTGCAGAAAATGTCCTTGAGTGAATTTTTAGCAGGACCTAGGAGGAAATTAATTCTGCAACTCTTATTATTGTTAATGGGAGTTATTCAGCCAAATCTTCACGCACAAATCACAATTAATATGTACCCCTTATGGTTTTTCTGCATAATATTTGAAATTAATTTCCATAAACAAGTTCCCAGCAGTTATTTAATACAGTATATCTGATTATGATTCCACAAAGGTCCCTTGATTCACTTCAGCATAAGCCTGAAAGTGTAGCAACATTAAAAGGAGTAAAGCACCTGACTGAACGCCTTAAATTAAATACTCACCCTGGTGTAACTCAGCTAACTTCAACAAGCTAGCCTGAATTTACACCAGTATAAATGAAACCAGAATCAGACCACTATTTCTACAAACCAGCTTGATCCTTAGCTCGTCCACGATGACATTTCCACATCAGTAACTTTTAGATGTGGTCTATAAACTCTTTGCCTGCTTGCTCTACTGGCAACTGCTCCAGCATGGAATTTAGTTCTGGTGGGTAGTATTTATTCTGGTTGGATCCTCCCAATGTTTCTCTTAAATTTGAGACTGTTACACATTACTTCAGTAAGAATATACTTCTGTACGAGAACCAAGGAAAATTGACTTCTGTTTGTTCCTCTCTTTAACCTCACTTGCAAGAAAACAGTAGTCCAATATAGTTTGATATTGGTACTGTGATCCACTGCTTTTTGCATCAGGGTTCTTGATTTTCTTAGCATCTCTTCTGCAAAAGAACTGCTGAGTTCAGCGTAGTGAATATTTTTGTACAGAGGAACCTTTTTAGTTTACTTGCATGTGTCATAAGCCACACGGGTGGAAAAACCCCTACCACTGATTACACAAAACATACAGGTACAAAATGTAATGGCCATGGCTACTTATGACAGTATTTGGGGCAATCCATTTAACTGCATTTTACCGCAGACTTTTTCTTTTTGAGACTTGTTTCACTGACAGAGGTGACTGACATGAAAAATCCCACTGGACAGGCCTTCTCACTGTATTGTATAGGTACCACTTGCTCTGCTCCCAAAACCCCGGACCTGAGAATGTAGAACTTTACCATCCCTGATGATGGCTTCTCTGTGGAGAATCAGCTATGTTCATGGTTAGCCCACACATGATGTACGGAAAAGTGCTGTCAGCATACAAGTCCTAACGCTATCTGAATTAGCTCAAGCTCCATAGGATTTGGCACTATGTGATAGCTCTCAGGAGATCTGCAAGCATGCCAGTTATCATACCCACTCAAAAAATTTCATTTTATTTGCACTTAGTTTCAGACCAAGCCAAAAGAGCAACTTGAACAGTTTTGCCCTCGCTTGTGCCAAACTGTCTTAAAAATCTCCAGACTACAATAACATTTGCCATGATACTTGTTAGTGCAAATTGCCCGTGCAGTCATGGACAGTGTCAGCTAGTTTGCACAGATGAGTGTGTGTTGACAATATGCTAGTCTGGTACTTCTACCTGAGGTTTCTACTCCTCCCCATTGATACTAAAAAGACATCCACAGTTACTAGCTTAGGCTCAGGTATATATATAATGAATCCCACCTTGGCGGGCCAGAGATGATAAAAAATGCCCATTTAAAGTACTTGAGAGGATTTTTTGTTCTTGTATTATCATTAGCAAGAGAATGTTTTTTGTTCTAATATTATCACTAACAATTTGTACTATAGAAAGTAAGTTTATGAAGTGTTTGGATGATGTTAGTCTGGGGGAAAGCTGGAAATGAGCTCAGAGCTTATCAGCTTGTGGTGCTTCTTAAAGAGTGGTTGTATTACTGAGTAGCTCTTGGAAGAAACGTAATTATGCCTGTATCGTGCTGCAGTTGCATTAATCCTGCCTCACTTGAGGGTCTCCATGGAATCACCTCCCTGTCTGCATCCACAGCCTGGTAATTTGTAACCCAGATAAGCTACCTATGGATAATGAGAGTTGGCTGCATTTCTATACCAAGACTACCTCTATACCTAGCTTACAGATCTCTTATTTTCTCTGATATGACCGTGTCATGTACTCACTGTCAGATTTGGCCATCTAATACTTTATTTGTGATTTCTAAGAACCAGAAGGTGTGAAAAAGATATCAGAGCATAGTCTGTAAGAATATAGAAGTAATGACTTTCTGTAATTGTCCTGAAAAATACAAATGCAGCAATCAGTAGCAGAGACAGGATATGGCCTACAGGAAAGATAGGGACAAACATTTTAGCAGGGGCTGTTGTGATAGGACAAGGGGTAATGGTTTTAAACTAAAAGAGGGTAGATTTAGACTAGATATAAGGAAGAAATTTTTTACAATGAGGGTGGTGAGACATTGGAACAGGTTGCCCAGAGAGGTGGTAGATGCCCCATCCCTGGAAACATTCAAGGTCAGGTTGGACAGAGATCTGAGCAACCTGATCTAGTTGAAGTTGTCCCTGCTCATTGCAAGGGGGTTAGATTAGATGACCTTTAAAGGTCCCTTCCAACCCAAACTATTCTATGACTCAGTCATTACATTTCTGGGAGGAGGCAAAATGTTGATGATACCTGAAACTACACAAAGTGTCTTGTAAAACTTTAACCCTAAACAGGTCTGCATTCCATTCATTTGGACAGTGGAAGTATAACTGCTTATCTATGGAGCTGCTCTTGTAAATAAAGATAAGTATGGGCATAAATATTTCTAGTAAAATCTCTTCTGACTTGAAATAGTACAAAATTTTATTCTAGTTGTCTTACACCTTACTGAAAAAAAAATCCTAACTAAAAAAAAACTACAAAATCCCCCAAAGCCCAATACCTCATATGCCACACAGACCTTGAAGAGTAATCATTTAAAAGGAACAGAAGATATATCTCTATAAATTAACAAAGAAAACCCCATATGGAAAATAACATCTAAAATCTTATAAACATGTAAACAACTAAGATCACAAAATACTCCAAGATTCAGTGAATTCAGGGACTTACAGAAGCTCATTCTCTTTGAAAAATTTCGGAGTATTTTCAATATTTAGATCTGGAAAATACTTACATATCAAATCAAAATAGCAAGATATCAACATATAAGAAAAAAAGTATAAGAAATAAAGTATTTTAACAGTAGGAACCAATTGTTATAAACTGGCAAGAAATGAGAGAAAGAGCAGCAAGATTCCACTTCCAGGTCCGAACAGGCAGGAAGACATCTAAGCTAAGCATGCGTGGAAAAAACAGGAAAAGGTAAGAGGTATGCTGCCAGCCCTGCACGCCTCACCAAATGGAGAAATTTTCTCAACTAAAACTCACTATTTTTATTTGAGAATCTTCTTCTATTTGAAATAAATGAAAGCAATATATTTCTTTTGGATCAGCTCAACATTAATCTGAGCCACAGCCATACCTCAATGCCCTCCCCCATATTCTGTACTGACTGGACTATTAAATCATCTCACCGTGGTGTACTCGGTTCCCTTTGGCTGACTGAGTCACCGCATCATGGAAGACACTTGTACTTATGGAGACTATAACGCGGGTGTCCCCTATGTATGAGTCATAGAGTATGGGATATCTGAATTTCAGCTATGGTAAAGCACTATGCACAACACATAGATGTAACATTAAGTCCAAATACAACATTTAACCTTTTTTAAAATTATGTGTTATATGTCACATGTTCAAAAAATATTTTGAATTTTTATTAAAAACAGAAGACGACTGCAAAATGAAACTGACATTATCAAATGCCAGATATGCATCATTTGTTTCATCTCTTCTATGAATTTCTATACATCAATATTACTTGGTTTTCTTGAATAGTGTAATAACATCTAGCACAACTACGTTATGAAAATTTGTCATACAAACCCCGACCCTGCAAACCTGTGTTGTACAAACAGCCTTCCCCCACTTAAGTCAAGTAAATCTGCAAATACACTCTAAAAAAGAACATGATTGCTTCCAAACTGATGATACTGGGAAGCTTAATTGGTATTCTTAATTGATTCAGCCATATCCCATAGGAATATGCTGTACTGTTGCTATACTATTCTTTCTTTTTATTGCTGAGAAAGGTGAAATTATCTGTTTCAGAGTTACTAAGATCCTTCAGTTTTACTTGTTTTCACTGACAGTGTCTGAGAAAAAACCCTGCCCCAAAATCTCAAGTGTGGAAGAAAAACCCTGAGGCTGGAGGTCCCTGCTCTTGAAAGGAGTCCTATAAAAAAGGAAAGCAGCTCTTTGTTGGTGCAAGAATATGTCTTAACGGTCCTTAAGGCCTTACACTATGAACCCTGAATGCACATTTATGGCTATACAAATACTTTCAAGTATTAAGCTGTAACTTCAAACTTGCCTAATCAACAGTAATTCAAGCAGAAATATGATAGAAAAATCATTAAGAAAATTAATTTTGCTAACACAGACTTCTATTAAAAGCATCTTAAATTGGAATGGTTGCACACAGAAAATGTTTTTTCCCCCAAAATAACTGTAAGTGATTAGTCTATAAAAAGATTCATTTCTCCTAGAATAGAAAATCAAACCAGGAACAGCTTTGTTCAAGCATCTGCTAGCAATGGAAAACATATTTTGTCTTTGGCCAAATGTCTGAAATAATGTATTTATTCTGGAAGTGTTTTGCTATTTTATGTTCCCCTCATTTTTGTTTTGTAGATTTCATGCTGTAGCCACAACAGTGTTATTAACACCACTAAGTTTTTGTGTTCCTTAATAAGGAAACCTATGGTTTCAAATTAAAAAACACCACCAGAATTAACATTTGCATAGTCATTGTAGAGGAGTGATTAGACTAATCAAAATTCTTTGATTAAAGAATGCTTCCCAAGTGTCTGTCCCTGATAATTACTATGCAACCGCTACATTCTAGGAGATATAACTGAAAGCCTTCATGCAAATGCATTTTTACATAGCAATTCTCTGTGGGTTTTTTTTTTTTCATTTTATATCTATTTATATACAGCTGTTACAAACCAGGGCTTTAGGAGCAGGTATTTTTAGAAAAATAGCAAATCTTGTGGAACTTGCAGTGAAATCACAAGTGCTAACAACAGTACAAAAATTTTTAGTTCAGTTTTCTTTAAGATAAAGGGGGGCAATCTCATTTTATTTCTCCATTTCAAGTTTAAGAGTGATGTCACAGGTTTACTGCACACTATTGAATCCAAGTGCTGAACCCCCTAAGTCAAAACAAAACATGAACAAGCGCAACAGTAATTTGTCCAAAAAGTCTACCTGGTCTTAAGTAATAATATATCCTTCCTATGATGCTATGTGAACATATCTCACCTTTTGATGTATTTGTCCTTGACTTCGTGAAATAAGGAGATTATTCTCTCCATTTTGCAGATTACCTTCATACAATCAACATTTTGACTCAAGAAAGACATCTAAGGACTCAGCTGAAATACTGAGTAAAAGCTTAACTAAGCTAATTTACAAAGAATCATTAGTGAAAAACTTTTATTTTTCTTTCAAAGCACTTGACAGAAGAGATGAAACAGCATAAGAAGAGCTGTGGAGGAGGGAGTGAGCTAACTTGATAATCACAGCACTTGTGCCAACGCTGAGAAACAGAGGTTCTGCTCCCCTGTTCCTTCCCCTGGGTTTCAGCCCTCACCTCCCCACTAGCAGGACACTGTCCTGGTTTTCCATCCGGGTGCTGTTCTGGGATGAGTGTCTTCTCCAGCTTTCCTGCTGAACTTGATATGTTTTGTAGAAGAGGATAATCAAAGGCCACTGAAGAAAAGAAAGAAGAGAACCTGATTCTACATCATTGGGAGGAGAGTCTGTGTCTGTTTAACTCCCTCTCTAAAGACTTTGAATGCACTTTACAATAAATAAAATACATAACCAGCCTTTAGAGCAAATACGGGAAACATCCCCTGGATTCTTCTCCCTTGAAAGTGGGAAACATGGATAAAAAGAAAATGAAGGTGAGTTACATCCTAACTGAGAGTTGAAACCACTAGGAAATCATCCAAAGGGAAAATAATCTTTATATTCTCTGGCTACATTTTTGAACAAGAGTAATACCCACTGCAGATAAGGTAAACTGATTTACATTAGGTGTACTAAGCACATAGATATCAGATTGAGTTTTTTCAAGCATAAAGTAGCAGATTTATTTCTGGTCACAATTTGTGGCTCTCAATATGATTTAAATATAAAGTAGACACCATTTTACTCAGCCATGGACAAGGTACAAGAACATTCACAAACGGGAAGGTCAGAGGCAAAGTATTAACCACCTAGCCAATTTTACTGGTAAAGCTATGCTCAGATTTTGAGAACTGCGTGCTTTTACTTAGACGGTGAAGCACCCTTTCACCATAATAGCAACTTGCCCAAGGTCAGACCACAGACTCAAAGCTAAGAACAACTTCCAAGACCAAAGACAGTTATAACTACTGCATGTTCTTATCTCACCAGAGTAAAGTTTAAGAGCAGCTATAACATTGAGTATAATTGCTGCATATTTAATTGAAACCACTATATAGGATAATAACAGTCCTTTTTACAGTGTATAGAAAATATATACATCACACAATCTCACTTTTTGCCTCCACGCACATTATCTGAATTATTTATGTGAGTAGTAATTGGAAGGATGATTAAATAAAACCACCCGGAAGAGGCTGTGCATAAATTTCACTATCTGTTTGCACTCACATTTAATCTCACAGCGAAATATGCATAAACCATAAACCAAGCTTATGTCTATGAAAGAAAAGATAGAAATAAATAAATTATTTTCAATTCTTAATTGATCCCTGGCCTGATAAAGGTAGCATAATGCTTTCACGCTGCCTCCTCTTTTAGAATGGTGCAAGAGTTTCCTTCCACAGGGGCCAAAAGCAATCAGCACTAATAGCACCCGCCAGCTGCCAGAGTCCTTCCGCTCACACCACGGTTGCAGCAGCGATGCTCTTCTGGCAGGAAAGGGAAATCACTGACATTGTTGCCTCCATAATAAAAACTGTAAAGTTGGTGATTTGGTACCCTGTCAGACACAAGTGTTTATCTGATAGCTGTTCCTGGGAGTGAATGTTGTGCTAAGTGCTCTGGGGGAAAGGAAAGCAAAAACCCAAACTGGATCCATCTATAGGGGTTTATATGCGTATTGAGGCAAGACAATGATACCAGGGCTTTAAACAGATGATGAGGGAAGTGACTAGGAGGAAAAAAAGAGACAGCAAATATTCTTAAAAAATCAATCGGTCACTTTCAGTCTAGTCCCTGTCAATGTTTTTTCAACCTATCATCAATCTCTATTCACTGTGGCACAGCTGGCAAAAGATTACAACTCAGATCATTACAGGTGAAAACTGAACCACACCAGCAGACCTGTGTGTAAATGCCTACTTAACAAACAACATATGTTTGATTTTGTTGTTGCTTTAAACAAATGTTAAATTCCCTAAAAAAAGATCTTTTGAGACACAAGCTAAGAATAAGTTTCCTTCCTTTCATCTCATTTTAACTTTTGTTTAGTCTCAGAACTTTGTTTCATGTTTAAAATGTTCATGCTTGTGGTCTACTGATACTGAAAAATTAAAATCTTTTAGCATGAAATTTAATTTCATGCATTACTTAATAAACATTAAAAACAATATATAATTTATTCTTTCTTCAAAAGAACAATATTTTATTACCACAGAGGTTACAGGACACTAGCATGACTTGAAAAGTTAAGATAAGAGTATCACATTTATCACATACCCCTGAACTACTTAGGTTCTTCGCTTTCACAGTGCCTGGTACAAGTAAAACCTGATCCATACAGATATATAGAGATATATCTAGCTCTTCCTCCTGTATTTTCCCTGGTCTAAAACCCACACCTGCTTTGTTAGTTATCAATTGCAGATGATAAAAGAAGAAAATATCAGGATGTTTCAACTGTATAATCACTTGCAAGACTGGTTATATTAGTTCTTTCTGTTGTGCTTTGACCCCAGCCAGCAGCTAAGCA
This sequence comes from Pluvialis apricaria, assembly GCA_017639485.1. Lineage (NCBI taxonomy): Eukaryota > Metazoa > Chordata > Aves > Charadriiformes > Charadriidae > Pluvialis > Pluvialis apricaria. The sequence goes on from CM030007.1 coordinate 109,288,569, forward strand.
CCATGCAGCTGCTCACTTACTCTCCCACCACCAGGATGGGGGGAAGAAAATTAGAAGGATAAAAGTGAAAAAACTCATGGGTTGAGATAAAAACAGTTTAATAATTGAAATAAAATATAATAGTAATAACAAGTACAAAAAATAAATGGTAATGAAAAGGAACATAACAAAGAGAGAGAAATAAAACCCAAGAAAGACAAGTGTTGCAATTGAAAACAATTGCTCACCAGCAACAAAATGATGCCCAGTCAATGCCCGAGCAGCAGGCCCCCTACCAACTTCCTGCCTAGTTTTACTGCGGAGCATGACATCATATGGTGTGGAATATCCCTTTGGTCAGTTGGGGTCAGCTATCCTGGCTGTGTCTCCTCCCAACTTCTTGGGCACTCAAGCCTACTCACTGGTGGGGTGGTATAAGAAGCAGAAAAGACCTTGACGCTGTGTCAGCACCGTTCAGCAATAACTAAACCATCCCTGTATTATTAACACTGTTTCCAGCATAAATCCAAAACATAGCCTGTTATCAGCTACTGTGAAGAAAACTAACTCCATCTCAGCCAAAACCAGCACATCCTCCTACAAATACCTCACCTCAGCTATCCTAGGATAATCCTGATCCTAAGTCTGTGATTATCCTGTGATAAACCATACACACTCTGCTCCTTAAAATGTATTTATCTAACCTGCTTTCATTTTCTTGTAATTTTAGTTGAAAACTTCAGAAGTATTGCATGTAAAGCCTCCATTATCTTCAGCAGGGCTATGACTCCAGAAACAGTGCCTCTCTCCTTACCTCATAATTATAAATCTTGAACTAGAACAATGTGAATTTAGAAAGGACAAGAAACTTACTCCCTGCCCTCACAGGATGCAGAAAAATAACACTGTCAAATCGCATCAGAGACGAATCTTACGTGGAGTCAGAGAAGCAATGGAAAAAATCTGTGTACAAGTAATTGACTGCCATTCACAAGAGTTCTCACACACTTGAGAAAAAAAAAATCTCCTTAGTATAAATACAACACAGGTAACACCTAGAATAAAAGACTGCGAATAGCAAAATAACAATAGACAAAGGAAATTCACTAAAGAAATAAAGTCAACTTAGTCTGATTACATTCATAAATCTGAGAAGAAATTAGTGCTCTAAGCAGCCAGGGTGGTTGATAGTCTATATGTGTGGCAGTTGATGCATTATTTTTTTTTTTTTAATAAAGTGTAGCTTTAGACAATAATATCTATACAAGATGAAAAGCATTTTTAGAAATACTTGAAAAACTTAATCTTCTAGATCCAACATTGCCACAATTCCTGCTATTTTAATACTCCATTATTTGTGCCCTTTCCATGCACCTTTAAGCTAATTAAATAGCAACAACTTTTCTCCCCCAAGTAATTATTAATTCAACCACAAGTTCTCCAGAACTGAAATGTTTTAGAATCAGTTGTTCTGTAGTCAAAATTTTGAAACTGAATCCTATACATCAAGATGAAAGCTTAAGACATGCCCACAATGAGTAATTTGCAGACACACAAAAAAAGATTATTACAGTATAACCATCAGCACTTTATTCCCGCCCCCCCCCCCCACCCCCGCTTCCTTGATTCATCTCTCTTTTCCTCCTCAACATATGTTTATATTTTTTGGTGCTACATGAAAGAGATGTTCCATTTCCCTTTAAAACAAAAAAGGGATTTAACAATTATTTGGGCTGGCCTGAGAAGCTAAATATTGTCTTGTATTAATGTATTGCCACTTTCATCTATCTATGTGCATACACACACATATAAATATTTTCTGCATTGATATATTAAAGCTGCCCCTTGGAAGCAACAAACGTGTCAGCTTAGTGTTCGTTTGGGAGATGCTCTTCTGAAACCTGCCCTCTGCAGTATTTTATTAGCATTATTGCAATAATGACGGTCTAAAAATCTGTCTTTTCAATTCCCCAAAAGTCTATTCTGAAAACGAAATTTAATGCACAGTGAAACTTCGTTGCAAGGATCTAAAGTAAGGCAGATGTGCAGACAGGGTAGGCACTCTTTGGTTTTAACTATCTAGAGTTATTATTTGCTATGCGTGGATTCAGTTTAGAAAATGAGGGAAAACAAAAGCCCAGACTTACAGGAGCTATTTACCATGTATTCCCTAAGCATAAACTGGACAGTTCAAACATGTGGAGCAGCCTTATGGCAGGACCTGACCATACAGCACATGACCTCCATGATGAGGCCAGACCTCAGGGGACAGAGAAAAAACAAGTTCTGGCTTTCCCAACAGCAGCTCAAGTCTGTAGTCCATGGGGTAAAAGAAGACCTATGGTAGCACTGTAGCTTTTAAAATGTGCCCACTAAAAATTTCCTCATTGAGTCTAAGCCTTTAGTTTCGTTTTTCAGCATAAAACCAAAAATCAATCTTTGAGCAACACATTGCCCAACTTTGCCCTTGCAGAGCTGCATTTTCAGATAAGATCACAGTCTGAAAAACAGTGATAGCAGTGAAATACGGTGGGTATGAGCAAAAGTGCCAGAACCTCTCGTGGCAGAAATTTCATCCCAAGTAAAGTCCTATCATGCTTAAGGAACACCGAGCATATTTCTCTGAAACAATATTTGACCATTTAAAATATTTCCCATATAAAACCCCATGGTGTTGTTCTAGTACAGTCTTTCTGGCTCATACATTGTACACCCATCTTTCAGATCCTGTCACGTAGTCCAAGATGCATAAGCTATTCTGTATGTCAGTAACTACTAATGGCTTCCTGAGAAGGTTTTGGTGTAAGTTCAGTGAAAGGTATAATTTAGCAAGCAGATTTAGCAAGCAGCAGATAAAACAATTAGACTAAAGATCTTTTGTGAAAGAAGTGGCTGGTAGTACACCCGCAGTGAAGGCTGACTTTGTAATTTAGCAAACAGATTTTATAAGTGGCAGATACAACAATTAACAGAAAAATCTTTTGTGAGAGAAATAACTCATCAAATATGCACAGAGAAGGTACATTTGCATGAAAATGATGTGTAGATTTCCACTGAAAAGCAATCTATTTTTCCCTGCCTTTTTTCCGCTCTTTATATTACTAGGGTTTGTGGTAGGGGAGCGATGGAAAACAGAGCACTTACTAAAGGAATAAATTCCAAATGGGGACTATGGATGAATTTGAAGCATCAGCCTAAAAATTTCTTGCATTAGAACTCAATCATTCTGTGCCTCAGCTATCCAAAACCTGTTTTTCTTTAATCAAGCTTTCTTGTTTTATGATTGCTATGCTTTACTGCTTTATTTTAACAAGATGTCTGCAGCCAAATGTTGACAAAACCAGTATGATATAGAATTATTTGAAAGGACGTGACAGGCTGCAATTTCTGTTACTCTGTGTGGAGCAAGAGGAAGTCTGTCACCAGATTTACTACTCAGTCCTTGATCTCAGGTAACTATTTGCTTACTCGGCATTGCAAGTGCATGTGGAGCTAAAAATGTTGACAAAAAACATGTTGTCATGGTTTTGGCTGGGATAGAGTTAACTGTTTTACTAGCAGCTCATACAGTGCTATGTTTTGGATTTAGGATGAGAATAATGTTGATAAAACCCTAATGTTTTTAGTCATTGCTAAGCAGTCAAGGCTTTTTCTTCTTCTCATACCGCCCCACCAGCTAGTAGGCTGGGAGTGAACAAAAAGTTGGGAGAGCACACAGCGAAGACAGCTGACCCCAGCTGACCAAAGGGATATTCCATACGATATGTAGTCATGCTCAGCATATAAAGCTGGGGGAAGAAGGAGGAAGGGGGGATGTTCAGCGTGATGGTGTTTTGTCTTCCCAACTAACCATTATGTATGATGGAATCCTGTTTTCTTGGACATGGCTGAATACCTGCCCACTGATGGGAAGTAGTGAATGAATCCCTTGTTTTGCCTTGCTTGTGTGCATGGCTTTTGCTTTACCTATGAAACTGGTTTTATCTCACCCCACAAATTTTCTCACTTTTACTATTCTGATTCTCTCCCCCATCCTGCTTAGGGGGGGGTGGGGGGTGGGGGTGGGGGTGAAACTGAGCAGCAGCATAGCAGCTGGGGTTAAACCATGGCACATGTTTATTCCCTGAGAACTCAGGACCTTGGCTAACCATTTGAAAAGTGTATTTGCCCTTTCAAGTACAACAAAACCTGCAGGAGATGGAGAGCATTCCTTATGACAACTCAAAACTGTGAGCATCTCCCCTCAGTCGTTCCCTCCAATCACTATGAAGTCTCTGGGGAAGAAGAATAAATTTGTTATTTCTGAAGAAGGTAACAGGATGCCAGCTCTGTATTTATCGTATTGGTGCGCTATAGAGGTCGCAGTGCTGGTCTAGATAGGACTGCTCAGCAATGCCCTAACTTATAGCAGCACATCGAGTATTTTCAGAAGGTCTGAACTGTTAAGATTAATGGACCATTCAAGTCATACATTACCTTAACTTTGAGAAAAACAGGGATCTGGAGACATATTTTGCAAAAGGTCTCCTACCTGAGCCATTATGATGAAGAAATGATGAGAAACAGTGTGTTCACAGACACAAGAGCTCTACACTTACTTTTCCATCTTTGCTGAAGGGTTTGTTCCCATGAATGGCCACTTGGGTGATACCCTGGCTTTTGATCTGGTACGCTTGAACCTATTATATTATTCTGTCTGAACTGTGTGAAACTGAATTACAAAGGATATTAAAGAAATTAGCATATCTTTTTTCCATAAAAAAATAAATAAATTACATATCGGGTTCAAATGGGACAGTTGAAAGATAGCTTGGCTTTTCCCTTGGTCTTGCTTTTTAACTTTTTTGTTTATATTTTTTTATGAGGAGTATTTTTATTCATCACAAGGCTCAGACTTTGTTATTTACACATATTCCTCAATTCACAAGGCTGTTTTAATATTTTTCTCCACTTAATAGCTTAACAAAGTACCATGTAAAATTTGTTCAAGGTATTTTACACCTCTCCAAGAGAATGAATCCTGCATTTCTAAAATTACTAATAATATTCAATAATTACTTTATAAATTATAATATGGTCTTTTTAAAACACAGAAAGAGTAAATTAGTGTAATCAGAGCAAATCTTCATAGTTGGGAGAGATAAAACAGTAAGATTATAGGTCTGACTCTTTCTTTGAAGAGAAATTATTTTCTTCTTTAAAAAAATGTTAAAATATTGATTAACATTCAAGTCAGTATTTGACTGGAGCATTCACTAGAAAGATAGGAATCGAAAAGTTTAGTATTTCTGTTTAGATAAAGTAAAATTCTCTAGTAAAATTAAGTTGCACTCGTTTACTAGCACCTCCAAATGGATTCCAGTAAAATTGTGGTTTATTACTGCATTTATTAATATTCCCAGTGTTTAAGACACTTTAGGATAGTCTCACAAATACTTAAAGAAGCTTTTAGAGGTGTACTAGAAACATTCCGCTCCTGCTCAATCTTTTACTTTTGGTAACTTCTGTTTTATTATGCATGAAAAATACTTCTGCAGACTGTAACAGCGAAACAGCTTAGCAGTGATCTCCCTTACACTACAGCAACCTGCAAATACAGAGCTATAGCAAAATAGTGGAAGTTGCATCCCTATCTCCCCTCTTACCTTAAAGGATTCATGCAGTTCTTTTTGTGTGAATAACTGACAGCTTGCCCTGCAGCATATACTGCTAAAGGCAATTCATTTTGAACTATACAAAAGATATGTCCAACTTAACTGTCAAATATTTGTACACAGTGTATACTTTTCCCCTGGTAACAGCTTTAATTATTTCCCCTCAAGAAGCTATAATTGTTTTCCTCATCATTTTGTTTCAATACAATATTTTATCCCATCGATTGGGTAAACAAAAGATTTTTTAACAAATGATGTTTCAAAATGTCAGTAAGGGGGAGGCTTCTGTAAGGCACTCACTCACTCAGCACTGCTCACAGGGTTAGTAATATGGCTGTTGTCTTCAGGAGCAGATATTCTACTTAGGCTTAAAAACACACTCATAACTTCAGACAGCTCTCTCCTAAACAGGTCAATCCTCCACAAAGCCACTTCTTTGTATGACACAAAATCAGGAATCAGAAATTGTGATTTGAGACAAACCCAATGTGACTTTCCTTCCTGTACACAATATTTATTCCCATTTGATTTTCATCCTCAGTGCATCACTGTTGGAAGAGCAGATATACCTCTACTTCCACCTTCCAGCAAAGACAGATGAAAACAACATATCCATGCAAAGGCTGACTAATGGAGGCTACCACCAACCTGCTGATGGACTGCTTTTTTAATTACCTGTTCTATTTTAATCAGGAGCATCTGATTCCATTCTTTCCACAGTTGTTCTGGCAACAGAAATAAGAAATTTCACCTGGGAATATAATTTAGGGTATTCTCAAGAAAGACTATCAATATCAAAATTTTAGCAAAATATAAAGCACATGTAGATTTGGTAGTTTAAGCGACACAACTGGGTTTTCTGAGTTCTCAGATAAGCAGACAAACTTCAGCTGGTAAAGCAAAGGCAGCATTTGTTTGCTTGCTTTTTGTTTAAAAGTCTGTAAACAGAACTAGTGCAACAGCTGTTTTAATTGGTAAGTAGGAATTATAAATGCTTGCCACTTTTTAACCTGAAATTATTTTGACTACATCTACAATGAAGAGCTGAAAGACACCTCACTAAGTACAAGGACTGCAATTCCACCAATCTCCAATTTAGGTTGTCTCCAGTAAGAAAGGGACAGCATTTTCATTTTCATGATAAAGAGGTCACCTGACTGGTGCATAACGAGGAGACAACTTCTTCCAAAGTACTGAGCGAAGTTCTGTTGTGACAAGAGGTGAGCCGAGGCTCTCCGAAGTCACTTCTGACAAGCCTCATGTAATGAGGCCCAGCTCAGTCTCTTCCATAGGGCAGCTCGTACTTCCTTACTTAAGCAAGTACTTTTGCCACCTTTTACAAAGCAACCTAGGTACATGTACACAAACATGCACTATAAAGAAAAAAAAAATCAGCTCAACATCACACTTCATTCATTAAACTGTGAATCAAATTTTTCCTGTCAGTGTGGTCTCTCTTGTACGGAGTCCTGCCTCCTACTGGAGGATAACTCTTTTGTAAAGGATCTCCAGCTCCATAATCGTGTGTTTCTAACTCTTGGTTCATGTAAGCTTTCCCCTTTATTCGGGAGTGGAGAAACCCCTCTGTTTGAATATCATACCTAGGAATACCTCTGAACTGAAGTGCTGTGATTTTCTTCCCATTAATTTCATAACATGAGAACAGGCTCCTGCAACGGAGCTGTTTATTCAGCCACTGGTGGTCTTACCACCACGGTACTTCTTGAGCCCAATTTCAAAGCAGCTGTGACAGAGATGGACTCATCACAGAATTTAAAATGTTACTACATTTCTGAGTGTTTCTGAAAACTAGCAGCTGGACAGAGCAAAAAGCGTGAAGGAAAGAAAGTCTGCAATGAACTCGGTTGCCCCCTATTCAGCATGGTCCCTGCCAACTGCCCGACCGGTCCCAGCACCTGCATACCCCAGAGCAGCCTCTGAGCCCATGCACGCATCCCCAGCTCCCCCATCCCTGGAGCTGAATGGAAGGGAAACCAAAGAGACCACAGCTTGGGCCGGAAAGAGGAGAGGGTGAAAGTAGAGTACTGGTGGTATGGTGAGATGTTTTGCATCATCTATAAATACTTGCAGTGCTTGAAGTCTTATTTCTAAGAGTAAGATGCAAAAAGCATATTTTGCTGTCAGTGAGACATGCCAGACCTACTAGTATTTTCAGCTTTTACGAATCATCTGGGTTCTGAGGTATGCTCCATTAATGCACTGCAACATAGGTATTTGAAGAACAGAACAGTAAGTTTCTCCTAAAATTTTGTTTCAATTTAACCTTTGTGCTGTCAATATTCTATGTAACACATAGAACAATAAAATGAGTTGTAAATATAATGTATATTTCTGTTATTTTTCATATATTTCCACATAAGTTTCAATCCAATATTCTTAGAGTTCAAATATAATGCTGGCATTAACAGGCAACTGGCATTAATCAGCCATTTTACTATGTCATTCACTCATGTTCAATTAATAATTAATAATTCAAATATCTGTTACTAATGGTTATATCTGGTATAAGCCTTCCTTAGAAATCACTAAAATAGCTCATAATTTTTTTTTTTTTTAAAGTTATGTGCAGGATACGAAACTAAATTTGGGGATGTGGATTTACTTTTATGAGAACTTGTTGTTAATCTCCATGGTAAGATGTCAAATATCTTGGACTTCAATGAGATTCTATGTCTGAAAGTGTCTTCAGAAGGAAGGGCTGACAAGGCAAAAGCCTGTAAGTGCCATTTTCTCATACATTTGTAACAGTTTGTACACAAACACAGTATAGACATAAATGTTCATGTCCCAACTTTAAATTAGCGACTTTGAAATGGAACGTCCTTAATGTGTCCTCTTATTTCTTTCATTTAAAAACATGTCAGCTATTAACAAATAATATGCTCACTATGGTTTTCATCACTCTGGACTCTCTCCTGGTAAGTAGTAATATGCTTAGTGGTAATAATCCTTGACAAGTTTGGCGTGTGTTAATGTATTCCAGTAAGAGTGTAGGTGATACATTCCCTAAGGTACCTCGCTGACATAACACACCAGTGTTCGCTTTGTAGACTGCCTATCTGTAACAGTGCATGTTTCCAAGTTATTTTGAAAATGGAAGGCCATATCCAACCAAGCATTGTTAACTAAAATTTAGTAAAATTATCACATCTATAAAAGATGGTGTGAAAGGCTGTAAGAAAAATGCATACTTTTATGCTCATGAATCCAAAGAAATTACATTTTCTGCAATCACCAGCTCATGTATAATATGCTTTGAAATTGAATCACATTATCACTTCAGATAACACAGGAAGTATCATAAAATAATAGCTATGTCATGAATTGCTTTATTTCTAAGGACTTTCTAAAGCAAATACTAAGGTTTGATAGCATATTGCTTCAAATGGACTGAATCAGGAAGGGGGAGTGCGTGTGAAAACATTTGACCAAATACAATGCATGTGCAAAATGGCTTCAATGAAATTAATGAGATGCATAGTACTACTCTTCCTGTCATGCAAAAAAACTGTGAGACTTTATTTGTTCTGAACGGGCACATTTCCAGAATCTGATTAAATAAATTAATTTGGACAACTGAATAACTTCATTTTCATTATTTTGAAATGTTTATTTTGATGTAATTCCTCTCTCCATTACATTTTTTTTTATATATAAATTCCCCATTTCATCAATGCCTAGACATTGAAAAGTATTTTGAAACAGGAGTAACCAAATCTGGTGATATGTCTGAAATTACGTATTTCTGAAGTAGACCAGATGGAAAACACTTGCATAGTTCTCCAACAGGAGTTTGTCTGCAGAATTTTCTTTGCTGCTGTTTCTAGTATATGTAAGCTTTAACAAAGATAGGCTTTAGATGCTTAAAACTACAGTTCTGATGTGTATTTCAGCCAGTTGTGGATACAATTCACACATTCCCATGCACTGATCTAAAATGCAGAAACTTAACATGGAACCCTAATATTATACTTTCACTTCTATCTCAGTTAAAAGCACATTAGCTAATAGTAAATAACACCTTAGTTGCTCATTTCAACCATCTTAAATCTCTCCCGTTAAGCAGCAATATATTCAGCTGTAAATATACAAACTTTGAAATTTTTAAAATGTGCAATTCAGCAGTAAAAAAGTTATATAAAGTTAATCTAAGATGAATTAAATATAAGCCCAGAAGGGTTTTGGTCCTTTTTCCCCTTCAATTGTGTTTGAGAGAGCTTTTTATATAGGCCAGAAAACAGAAGGAAAAAATCCCTTCATCCTTATTCCCTCTTCACAGTATCACAGTATCGTCAGGGTTGGAAGGGACTTCTGGAGATCATCTCAGTCCAACCCCCCTGCCACAGCAGGGACACCTACAGCACGTTGCACAGGACGGCATCCAGGCGGGTATTGAATGTCTCCAGTGTGGGAGACTCCACAACCTCTCTGGGCAGCCTACATGAGGAGCGCTATCTGTGCATTCTACAAAGACTGTTACAAGTGCAGAGAGATATATGGGAGATCCTTGTTTAAATAGTGGTGCCTGATTAAGTTATCAAAGAAAGAAATGAAAAGGAAAAACAGTAACATCATCCTGATGTTACTGATCATCACTAGCACTGAAAGTCATATATGGTCAACTGCTGGAAGTCTGAAATAACAGCAGCAGTGAAACAGCCCCAAACAAAGGCAAATTTAATTTAGATGTGCTAGAAGGCCTGTGAGTTGATGACTGGAAAACATTTCAAGATTCAATTTGTGATAACAGAGGTTTTACTGCAGAACAGATGAATAATATTTAAGAAAGCAATGCAAAGTACAGCAAGAGAAATTACCAGAAACCTTCAACAAACAAGCAATGTAACAAAGTCATTTCAAAAAGGCTGTAAAGAAGCCAAAGCAAAAGAAACCCGAAACACTATAGAAACAGAAGACAAAAATATTACACAAAGCACTGATGAAATCACTGGACAGATAAAACTTGAACAGACAGAAGTTTTGGAAGGAGGGGGCTCCAGTGGCCACCAGAGTTGCCAAGCAGACACAATATAAAAATGTGAGAGTGTATGATAAAGATGGAATCCAGTATGCTCAGCGTAATACCTATGTTTAAGAAACCAAATAAAGATAAATTCTTCAAACATTTCATGTTGTGTAATAGTCAAAGGCAGCAGATTTAGGAACACACAATCCTTGTCTAGATGCTTGTAAAATATTTTTTTTACTATCTACAGAGGAAATTCCAAGTGTTTAATTTAGCATAAAATCTGGCACAAGCTGTCTCCCAAAGTTTAGTGGATGAGAGCCTAATCCAAGTTGAATCATGATCAGACCAGAAATAGGAATGATAAAACAGGCAACCCAAGAACTTTTGGAAATGCTGAACAGATATTAGAAGCATAGGAGGCACTGCAAGTTGCAAAACATTCAACTTACCCAAACACTGGATCCTGACCAGGCCAGATTTTAAGACAAGCACGGATATGAGCATTGGACCAGCATCACCAAGATACAACAGCTAAATAATATCTAGGTTGCAGTAACAAACAGCACAGCAACAAAGACTTTGAAGTCTGCCAAAACAGTCAGTTCATTGCCTAAAACCATGCAAAAGGACATGGGGGGAGATAAAACAGATGCCAAATTAACAGTAAGAGTTTTAACGGCATCGAGTTATTTGCTAGTCTCAGAAATTACAGGAATAGAATTTTATCATCAGTACCAGGAAAACAGGATGGAAAACATTTCCAGCAGATGACAACCAGTTCTCAGCAAAAAGTTATAGACTAAGGTAGTATAAAGCATAGACACTACTCCAAGAGGAATACATGCTCCAACAGGTAATAGTAACATATAGGAATGGTCTTAAAAACATTTCAAAATCTCTTTCACAAAATTGATTTAGTTTGGAGAGAAGTATTGTAGGGGCAAAAGATACTCTGTGTTCACATTCTATGTGCTGTGAGAATTGGCAGAAAATTAAGCAACAGGTTTTGCACTGAATTTTGGCTTGAACAAAGGGAAACCGAATAGTTGCCACTCTTACCTTATTTTTGAACTGGATACTAGACATGTTTGGAGTATCGCATAAGTTGATTAATAGTGAAGAAACACCGCAAAATAGTTGAAATGATACCATGTATGTTCTTTAAGATAAAATTAAAAAGCATCTGTTCTTTGAAGGATGGCTGATGACATGACATGCAAAAAAATAAGTCAGGGAGACAGAAGAATGTGACGAGGTGCAGAACTGCCTGGAAGTTGAAGTATTACCGTGGTGAAGATGGTGAAGACCACAAACAGCTGACAGAAAGGCATACAATATTATACAAAAATGGCACAGGTTGCTCCAAGCCAAAGGCTCATCACTACTCGACTGTGGCATCCAGAACTGAGACCTGATCAACTTGGGCTGAGAGCTCTGTACAGGAAGGAGTAACAGTACTCTAATGCTTGTTGTGCCCACAGAGGTGGGAGCTGAAAAACCAAACCACCAGCACTATTTCTTCTGTTATGCCACGAGGAAGGAACTAGTCATAAGCCTCAAAGCCACTACAGGCTATTTGGTTTTGTATACATGAAGTCCTCATCACCATGGGGTCCTGGTTCCAGAGTAGAGCTTTTATGTACCACATTGTATTTTAATATGAGTTCTGTGTTACATCCTTCACATAAAATACCCACAGCTAGTAGAGTCAGCAGATACAGGGTCTTGTCAATTAGATGTGCACAGTCTGTCATCGACATTCTGGCTGACACAGAGCTTTATAACAAAGACTTAGGTTGAAAGACATTGGAATATTCCCCGGGGATGCCAAAATTAATTGACAAGCCTGGAGTTCAGTGTTACTGAGAATTGCCTTTTACTCTGCAAGTTATTTATCCATGCATGCGGTGTTTAAAAAAAAAAAAAAAAAAGAAGGTGCACAGGTGTCAATATGTTTCTATCAATTTAAGTGTGAAAAATTGACTGCTGATATCCAGTGATGCAACTGGCAGGTTTCAAACATGTGTGCAGTAGGGGGAGGTTAACTCTCACTGAATAATTCACCATGCCCATAAACTAGAGTAACAGGAAGTGAGAAGAGGTGTTTGCATTATCACAATCACATTTTTCCTCACATGTGGTGAGTTGACAAGCCACTTACCTTTCATATTTTGTATCTGGTAACAGCCCACTACTGATGATATGAGAAAGTGTAATGTGGAGCTGGATTCTCACAAGAGACCTAGCAATGATTTTTGGAGAGGAGCTGTTCTCAAAATAAATTTACATGTCATAATAGCCAATTACCCTAATAGCCAATTACCCTAGGGGAAAAATGCTGGCCTGTAAGCCCCTGCCACCAGGCATCGCAGCCTCAGGCCAGTGGTACTGTCATCACTGACCTCCTCCCAAAAGTATAATCTCGATTTCTGGTATGTGAGGTCACCTCTCACCTACTCTGCTGGCGCACCAGAGCACACATGAGTAGAATATCTGCCATCTTGGCAGCAGGAGGAAGAAGAATGATCATCTTCCTGGGGACAGCCTTTTCCCTTGGCCAACCAAACCACTAAAAAACTAAGCTAATAAGAAGAACATTAACAATGTAGTGTGTGGGAACAGGACAATATGTCCTCTATTTTTTAAAGCACACATTCAAGTTCATAGATAACTAATGGAAATAATATCCCTACAGCATTATACATTTATACAGTAAATAAACAGGGCATAAGTCCATAAAAATGCCAGTCATGTAAAGGTATTTCATCAAATATTAAATGCTTAAATACCTCTGAATGCCTCCTTATATAAATCACTGATTGGCACGTACACAACGTTTAATTATTTAGGCCTTGGTCACTTTTGAAATAACTAGAATCTAGCTTTGCTTGGATGCATGAAAATATTACCATATTGCTTCATTTGTTTTTCATCTCCTCACATGTAGTATAAAACAAAAAGAAATCTATACACAAAACTGGAGATTCTTTTAAATATATTCATTTATATGCATTGTGTCAGTTTAATGGAAGTCATGAACTTGGAGGTACATATAGCTGACAGAAATTTATTCCCTCTCTTTTGAAATTCTTACCTTTTCAGAACTATGAAGAATGTATTTGAAACAAGTGAATTACTGTTCTCAAGATTAGTATTCACTGTGGTCTGCAGATGAACAAAAGATGTATGAACACTCAGAGACAGCAGATAGGATTTTTCTGTTTATACATGCGTCCCCTAAACATGAATAACTCTAGCTCAGTAATTTTCTAGTTTTTATTTCAGGCAGCAGAGCAGCTGTGACTTCATTGCTTCAGTTTAATTTTAATTGAATGTGCAGTTTGGAATATGTTAAAATGATCCACATGACATATTTTAAAACATCTTGTGTATGAGACTGCTGAAAATCTATCAGACTTTAAAGTGAGAAGAAGATTGTGTACTGTGTAAACAGATGACATTAGTGATCATAGTCATCCTGTTCTCTGCACTCCCATCCCAAACTTCGTTCATCAAAATGCATGGGTCTATGTTAAAACAGTAGTGCAGTGGGTAATATTTGCTGCATTATGTCACCTAAAATATTTTACTGTGAAAAATAAGACTTTGAAATATAGCTGTACAAGACATCAATTTTCATTCCTAAGAGTTACCTTTGGAGGGAAGAGAAGTTCATTTATGAAAACAGTTTCGTAACAAAACCAAAGCCCCACATTTTTTTTTGATTAACCATAAGCATCCTTTCAGTAAAAAATATTTTGAAAACATTAAAAAGGAAGATCTTAATATTTTATTATAAAACTTTTTTTTAAGTACTGCAGTTTTTTCCTTTTTTTAATAGATGAAACCTGAAAGATAATGTACAACTGATTTGAATTACACACCGCATTTAAAATAATTCAGTTTTTAACTGTTGTATCCACCAGTGAATTAAAATATACTCTCATTTCATTCCTTGCACATGAATCCCTGGAGTATAATTACAACTATGTATCTGTGTCTACCTAAACACAAATCAATAAGACAATTTTTATTCTAGTAAAATTCTTTTGCAACTTGGTCAGTTGTTCGGTTCTTGGCCAATTCTTTTGGTTACAAACCAAAAGTCTGTAAGCTTAAGCCTATGCTAAAGGATTCCCCAAAACCCTATAAGACTATTTTCTACTGTGAATTCGTCATTTACAATTATTATCTCAATTGTAAAACTTCCAGATGGAAAGTATGCAAATAAAAAATAATGTACTGCTCTTATATTTCACAGTGACATCTTTCAATGTTTCCATTTCCTGCTTAAACGAAATTTGTGACATGCATGTAGGAATTTTCTACTATGATTTTTTTGAAAATGTGCAGGATATTCTTTCCACCAGCAAAGTAGGAAGCCTAAATTAAGTTGCATTAAAATAGAAAAATAATCCTTCCTAAAAATAAATTAAGAATGCTTGCAGAACACTCTCTCAGTTTCCTTTGCTTATGCTTACTCAAAGCCTTATGCAATTTTATTCCTGCCCGGCAGAAGACAAATATTTACACTGGGCTCAGAAGTATCATAGAGCGTCAGCTCTGATGTTTCACTTAGATGAATGCAATTGCATAAACCTAAAGCTTTAGCTGAATGGATTCATCATCACCTCCACCATGGTCATGCGCCCCTGTTCCAAGCCACTGCGATGCTGAGCCACCGAAGCCCGAGCACACAGGCAGGCATGATGCTGAGTGCTTTCCAGGAGTTTACAAGGACACGGGACATAGCCAGACTTGAAAAATGTTTTGTGTATGCTGAGTAACAGATTTTAACTAAATGTTTAAAATATCTGACAGCATTTATCACCTTTAAAAAATTAGCAGGTCACAGTCAGCCCTAGTACTTCACAGGTTTATCCACTTCAGTCTCTACATGGACTAATGCTTTTGTTACCAAATACATGTTAATGCCACTTCTCAATTTTTTCTTTTTTCAAGCGAAAAGCTCACAGACTTTATCTATTGACTGAAACTCTTCTTTTCAATAAGGTACAACATTAAGTTCGCTTACTCAAATACAACATGATTAAATTCCTAATGAAGTATGCCTATGTATATATACTTTCCTTCATTTTCTTCTGCTCCAGTTTTCTATTCTGATGACTATATTTCTTTCACAATGCACAATCTAGTTTCTGAAGAACATTAAATAACAACTTATTGTTGACACTAAATTACTAAAAATGACACTATAATTATCTTGTTCTGATGTTTTTTATGTTAGGTTTTTTATTATTCTGATCATATTGCCTTATCTCATTTTTTTGAAGCTAATATTTACATTGTACTCCATCCAAAAAGTCTTCCACACAGAGATAGCTAACAAAGAGTAATTGGTTATGTACTATTACAGTCCTTGTAACCTATAATCCTACTTGGTTAGAAAAAATAATTGTAACACCTTAAAAATAGAAACTCTATTGCTATTCATTGGAACACACTGACTCAGACAGAAGTTCATTGCACTGAAAGATATAAAATAAAATTTATTATTTAAATGTGTCCCACTTCCCAAGTAAAGACAAGAGTTCCTATTTGGTAAGCTGAACTTTCAGCATATTTATGAGACTGAATGGAAATTATTCGTGTTTGCCATCAAGCTGTCATTTGAACCAACAGTCAGTACCAACAACCAGTAAGACTACAGTCCTCAAGTTCTGTTGGAAATACATGTAAGTATATACATCAGGAGAGGATATGCCTTTTTGCACTTCACAAAAATGTATTGATATATTTATGTATTTCTTTTTTCTTCTAAGAAATAAATCTGTTTAGATGTAGAGACAGACAGAGAAAAAAGAAGAAAGCTGTTGGATGTTCAACATAAAACTGAATGCAGCCTTAAATCAAGTAAGTGCTCTTCTAAGATCAACCTGTAGATGTTTAGGGGAAAAAGTATACACTAAAAACAAACAACTTTTATTTTAGTGCCTTTTGCAGATATTCACTATTTCTTCTGGAAACTGCCAATTAGAACAGCTGCAGTTTTAGCATGCATTCAATGTGCAAAGCAAAACCAATTGGCAACAGAAAAACTAGCTTTAAACCCTCCCCAAAAAAACAGGAGTTAAACACACAACTACACTTTCCTATATTAAAAACTTGACATTATCAGTCAACTCTTAAAAAACAAATCACATTAGAGTTTCTTAAAAGTGGCAACTTATAAGACATCCTAACTTTGCCATGTAATTTTACTATGCAGTAAGACTGGCACATGCCTTAACCAGCAGCATTGCAACTGTGTCCATAGCTGATGGAACTGAGAATGACTGTGCAAGTGTCAGAGAGCACTTTTTATAGCACCTCACAATCAATGTTTTCATGCAAAATTATGTCAGAAAAATTTAAAAAAGCCAAACTAGGAACCAGTTTTAAAAAACCTATATTATGTTCAAATTACCATAAGCAACTATCCAAGCACAACCCTTAACATTTGTCTTCTTTTGCCATCCACCAATCTTCCTCCACAATTTTATCACAATTTTTGTCTCCCTTCTCTTTTTTCTAAAGACAATACAAATTACTTAGGTAAAACCTTGAAAACCATCTTTGCCTCTCTCCTAGAAATTTATGGGCTCAACAGCTGTAATTTTGCTTCCAGTGAAAATAACTGAATATTATAAAGAAAGAAAAAGGGTCTCCAGGCAAATAGCATGTGCAGTGAGCTTGGAAAGTCTTACTAATATATGATCAGTAGGTTAACAGAGAACTACAATAAGAATGATGCAGGCTTTTTGACAAAACATGTTTTTCTCTTTCTCTGTCCCTTTACTCTGTTCTCTCCACATGAGCTTCTTTATTCAGTTATCATAAATCTTGACTGAAAAGAGAAAAATATCTAAGCATGATTTTTGCCAACCCAACCGCATTATTCTTCCCATTTTAATTTCCAGAAAAATCCCATTCCCTTTTTAATATTTGTCTACTGCAGTGCAACTTCCATTTAGAACCAGGCATCCAACAACAAACATGAAGTAGCTCAAGTGTGTGGACAACAAATGTATGTAGCAATCTAGTAACAAATTAGATCATTAATACTCTCAGTTTATTTCTTATGGCCACAGGTACAAAGAACTACTCAATGAGATCCCAAAATGTAGTTTAATATTAGGCAAAACAGAAGATAGAGCTCATAAGAAAACCAAACCAGGAGCATTTGCTGCATAACCTGTTTCAGTGCATGCACAAGTGGCATTACAAATAATTGCTTTTGTATGTTTTGCATTCCTAATTTCCATAGCTCTCTTCCAAACACTCAGGCTAATTTAGAACATTTGATGTTGATAAAAAAACCCAAGACAGAAACATAAAAGAGCTTCCCCCGTGTTATCTCTACAAAGATAAAAAGGCCTAACTATTTTGGAGAGTTCAAGGTAAGAATATTTTACAGATGGCGTAACTTTTAGAAGGGTTTCTCTCAGCCATGAAATGAGATCTTTCCAGAGGGAATGATTCTTCACTGCCTAGAAGCAGTATTGTCAACCCAGGAAAATATCTGCTTCTGGTTTCATGGGAAATATTGAGGACCTTCAAAAGCAATGTGGAGAAACCCCCTGCATTTTTAAGAAAAAAATTACTAAGTGCAGTGGGGGGCAGGAGGGGGAGCAGATCCAGTGTTTTGCTTTGGGCTTTAACAATTGAGCTAAAGTCACAGATGAAAATGGTGACTAAATTCTGAAATGGGGCTACAACCCCATCAACCCAGATTAACAAAGCTTCTTTGCACTAGGGGGTGCTCCAGTTTCTCAGGCTCAGCCAAGAGCAGCTCAAGTGCCCTTCTGTGTGTCAGTAGCTTCCTATGGCACCAAGTCACCCAAAACAACACCAAACCACTCCCAGTTACGGAAACCATCAAATCTATGGGGAAACATATGCTATGATCCAGCCTCACTCTCCATGCTGGCAGCATAAGGAAACTGACAAAACGTGGCAGCCACCTGTGCTTCACCTACAGGATCATCTCTAACAGCGTCACTGATAATACAGGTAAGCCCACAAGAAAATTATCTAAAAGCATACTGCAAATCAGCTTGAATCTTCAGCATGAAGAATTAGAAAATACAGCAGGGAAAGTGTTCATTCATTCATTACATAAGTGAAATAAAAAAATCTGTAAGGAAACCACTGTGCTACCACAAAGACATCTACGTGTTCCTACACAATATTGATTATAATAGATCAGCTTCTGTCACAGATACAATGAAAACAGGAATGAACAAGGAAGATTAGAAGAACAAAGCACTCATGCTTTATTATGATAAAATGATATTACAAAACTGTGATAAACAAAACATTAAATGATGTTAGCCTCTAGTATGATGATAGCGTCTAGTAGATTCACAAAGGAAAAAAACAACAAAGCACATTTTTCTCACGTTTGCTTACCTGATGGACTATGACTAACTAACTAAGGCACCAGAAGCGATCCAGATGAGGTAGCGGGGAGCCTCTCCTGAATTAAGTTACTCTCAGGAGCAACATGTTTCAACCTCTAGATTGCTTTTGCTTCCCTGCTGCCCCACATCTTTCAGTGCAGTACAGACTTAGCCACAGCAGTGCATTAAATATAAGGCATTGTGCCACTTTCATTGAAATAAAAGCATTTTGGTCAAAAGTAAGAAAAAATAGCTGGTACCTATACTGTGCAAAGAAGAAAAGTAATTCATCATAATTCACATATTTTTCTATACATGTGGTCTTTTTCACACAAAAAAAATCCATGCTACAAGTAGCCAACTCTACTTTTTCATTTTTATACTGATTTTAGTAAGATTGTCTTCCCATATGGCTTTAGCATAGGAAAAGTTACAGCATATGCACACATCTAAGCAGATAAAACATCATATACTTGCTTTGCTGTTTATTTTTATTCATGTTGATTAAATATCTTCAACAGGATGCGCTGAAAATTACTTAGCTCAAAGCTATAACCATTGCTTTTCAGAAGCAGGGCAATAATAAACACTGTCAATGCTTTCACCAAAACTTGCTATTAAAAATATGCAGAGAAATGTTTGAAAGGAAGAAGGAACAACAGGGGATAGAAGAGGAAAATACAAGCAGGCACATAAATATGCGGTTTTTAATATGCAGTCCAGATTCCTATTTTCATTTTAAAGTGCCCTCACCCTTGAGTGAGCACAAAGAACAGGAGCAACTTGGCAGATGTAACAGTATCAGTAACAAAAGTAATAACAGCCAGATCTCGCTGCCTCTGTTTGACTGACAGTTCACTTACCTGCCTTCTATTTTTTTCTTTTCTCCAGTAACCACAAAATGTATTACATGTTTTGTATTGCGTGTTTTGCTTGAGTGTAAGTGCACACAGGCAAGAAACAATTTCTCTGATGATATTACATGGAGCAGGCTAAATGCTAGGCTTTTGTGAGTGGCCTGAAACTTAATTTGTGCAGCTTGTGAACCGTGCAGTGGTACATGGCACAGGCAGTTCTGCTCAACTCCTGATTTACTTCCATCTCAATCCCCTGGCTGTGATTACATACTCCTATGTGCCTCATCCCAGGGTTAGGTATTTTCAAACTAGATTAAACTAATAACAGCTGTTAATGAGTTAACATCCTAGCTTGACAACTCCAGCTAACAGAAAGTGCAAGACTTTTGTTTTGGGTCATTTCATACATTTACATTTTTTGCTTTGATTTTGATTTCATTTGAGTAAGTACCAAACAAAAAAACAACAAAAAACCAACAACCCAGAGGCAATGACATATTTAGTATTTTGCCACATTTACACAGTATCACAGTATCGTCAGGGTTGGAAGGGACTTCTGGAGATCATCTAAGTCCAACCCACCTGCCACAGCAGGGACACCTACAGCAGGTTGCACAGGACGGCATCCAGGCGGGTTTTGAATGTCTCCAGTGTGGGAGACTCCACAACCTCTCTGGGCAGCCTGTGCCAGTGCTCTGCCACCCTCAAAGGAAAGAAGTTCCTCCTCATGTTAAGATGGAACTTCCTGTGCTCCAGTTTGTGTCCGTTACCTCTTGTCCTATCACTGCGCACAACTGAAAAAAGACTATTCTCATCTACCTGGCACCCTCCCCTTAAGTATTTATAAGTATTGATAAGATCCCCCCCGAGTCTTCTTTTTTCTAGACTAAAAAGACCCAAGTCCCTGAGCCCTTCCTCATAAGAAAGATGCTCCATCCCCCTAATCATCTTAGTAGCTCTTTGCTGGACCCTCTCCAGCACTTCCCTGTCCCTCCTGAACCGGGGAGCCCAGAACTGGACACAATACTCCAGATGCGGCCTCACCAGGGCAGAGTAGAGAGGGAGGATGACCTCCCTCGACCTGCTGGCCACACTCTTCTTGATACACCCCAGGATGCCATTGACCTTCTTGGCCACCAGGGCACATTGCTGGCTCATGGTCATCCTGTTGTCCACCAGGACTCCCAGGTTCCTTTCCGCACAGCTGCTCTCCAGGAGGTCAGCCCCCAACCTGTACTGATGCATGTGGTTATTCCTCCCCAGATGCAGTACCCTACACTTGCCTTTGTTGAACTTCATCAGGTTTTTTTCTGCCCAACTCTCCAGCTCTCCTCTCCAGCCTGTCCAGGTCACGCTGTACGGCAGCACAGCCTTCTGGAGTGTCAGCCACCAGTTTTGTGTCATCAGCAAACTTGCTGATGGTACACTCTATCCCTTCATCCAGGTCATTGATGAATATATTGAACAGGACTGGACCCAGTACTGACCCCTGAGGGACACCACTAGTTACTGGCCTCCAACTGGACTCTGCACCACTAACTACAACCCTCTGAGCTCTATTTGTCAACCACTGTTCAATCCACCCCACTGTCCATTCATCTAACCCATACTTTCTAAGCTTGTCTGTAAGGATGATGTGGGAGACAGTGTCGAAAGCCTTGCTGAAGTCAAGGTAGACAACATCCACTGCCCTCCCCTCACCCACCCATCCAGTCACGTCATTGTAGAAGGCTATCAGATTAGTCAGACATGACTTCCCTTTGGTGAATCCATGTTGACTACTTCTGAGAACCTTCTTTTCCTCCAGATGCTTGGAGATGACCCCGAGAACGAGCTGTTCCATCATCTTTCCACGGATGGAGGTGAGGCTGACTGGCCTGTAGTTTCCCGGGTCGAACACGTTTATGAACACGTTTATAAAGCTTTACCCAATATACTGATTCTCTAGCTTTGATCATTGGCAGCAGAAATCAAAACATCTAGCATATAATATAGATACATGTGTGTATGTGCACGCAGATGTGCGTATGTTTTGAGAGAGAGGTATTCCATTGAAAAATATTTTGCCTTTTCTAAATTTTACATCTATGATACCTGTGAGAAATACAGCATAATTATCTGCATAGAAAGACAATCATCTACTAATATTTAATTTCTATGTATCTTAAACTTGTTGTTAGATCATAATCTCATATAACTACTCAAATTTCTGGAAAGAGTACTCATGATTCTGCCATATTATTAGATCTATTTATGTCCCTGTACACATTTGTATGATCTTCTGCTATCCAGGTAAGTGGTTTCTAACATACAACAGGAGCAGAATTAATTTTTCCTTTCGTATAGCTGTGTATCTTAAAGAGGTACCAGAAATTCAACTTCCATAAATAATGTCAGCAGTGATCTATAATTGTGCCTTATAATTACCTTCTACACATTTCAGTCCTGGGACTGAGCGTTGAGACTCTCACAAACTAAGGGGAAGATATATTTTTAACAGTCCCATAAAGCGGCTATTTTTATTTGTCTGTGGATTCATCTCTTGCATTTTTTTCCTGTTCATTAAGCGTTGGATTGCTGTTCCTCAAGCAAGGGGCTGGTGTACGTTTCTCTAGCCCCAAGAAGGGGAGAGAGCAAAGATACTGTCTCCATTTTATCCAGCTCTCCTCCATATCCTTACAGCCTATCTTACTTTCCAACATACTTTGCAATAATTTGTGCTACAAGTTTACATTACAGTGGCATCTAACTGAGCAAAAGACAGTTCATTTATGATTGAAGACCCTACCATTTGGTAACCAGAAATGTTTCTGAACTATTATCAATGATCATAATCAGTAGTAAGTACAAAGTCTGCCTGAAATCAGACAAAGCTCAGCTGTAGCCAGTTACAGCCCAGAGTTGTAGCCAGTGAAGTAAGCATTTTACTTGTCCTTACAAAGCAGAAAAAGGATAATATTCATGAATATTTATTTAGAATTTTCAATTCAATTAAAACAAGTTAATTATGTTAAAAATAGCAGAGGCTTACTAGCCGTATTCTTCAATAAGCAAGCTAAATATGAGGATAGATACAAACTACTTTGTTTAATAGAGAAAGGGCATTTTGTTGAGACAAACATGAGCCAGCAATGCAAGTTTGCAGCCCAGAAGAACAACTGTAACCTGGGTTGTATCAAAAGAAGAGTGACCAGCAGGTTGAGGGAGGTGATTCTACCCTTCTACTCCTCTCTCATGAGCCCCCACCTGGAATATTGTGTCCAGTTTTGCAGTCTTCAGCACAAGAAGGACACGGACCTGTTGGAGTGAGTCCAGAAGAGGGCCACGAAGTTGATCAGAGGGCTGGAGCACCTCTCGTATGAAGACAATCTGAGAGAGTTGGGGTTGTTCAGCCTGGAGAAGAGAAGGCTCTGGGAAGACCTTATTGTGGCCTTCCAGTATCTGAAGGGTGCCTACAAGACATCTGGAGAGGGACTTTTTACAAGGGCATGTAGCAATAGGACAACGGGTAGTGGTTTCAAGCTGGAAGAGGGTAGATTTAGATTTATATATCAGGAAGAAATTCTTTACTGTGGGGGTGGTGAGGCACTGGAACAGATCGCCCAGAGAAGTTGTTGAGGCCCCATCCCTGGAGGTGTTCAAGGCCAGGGTGGATGGGCCTTTGAGCAACCTGGTCTGGTGGGACGTGTCCTTACCCATGGCAGGGGTGTTGGAATTAGATGGTCTTTAGGGTCCCTTCCAACCTAAACTATTCTATGAATATACGAATTTTTCTCCTGCTGTGCTAGGAGAGCTGGATCTCAAGATAAAGACAGAATAAGTTACTGACATTGGAATATCCTAAGAATCATCATTTTTTCCTGAGAAGCTTTTAACTAACAATTCACAGTTTCAGATTTGCAGTAAAGCATCTTCTGATTAAAATAAAGGAGGAGAGAGAGCTCCTAGAGTGTCTGATAGATATTTCATTCCATAGAAAGAGGGCTGGGTGATGCAGAATTACAACATTTTTATACACGATTTAATTATGACACAGAAAACTCAAAATTATGAATCTATGAATCTTCAAATATAGAAAAAGATAAAAGGCCCAGGGTCAATGGGGAAAGTAATTAATTTAAGAATTAACTGATTAAGAAATTGTAATCAAAAGGGATTTAAGAAAAACCCAACAACAAACCAACGGCACTCTGAGTAACCTGGTCTATTGGGACGTGTCCCTGCACATGGAAGGTGGGTTGGAACTAGATGATCTTTAAGGTCCCTTCCAACACAAACCATTCTGTGGTATGGTATGGTATGGTATGGTATGGTATGGTATGGCATGGCATGGCATGGCATGGCATGGCATGGCATGGCATGGCATGTCCTGAAGGGCAAAGAAGCCAAGAAAAGCTGGACGTTTTTCAAAAAGGAAGTCTTAAAGGCCCAGGAACAGGCTGTCCCCATGTACCAAAAAACAAGAAAAAACAAGCCGTTGAAAAAAAAGACCAGCCTGGCTGAACGGAGAGCTATGGCTGCAACTCAGGTAAAAAAGGACACTTTATAGCATTTGAAAGAAAGTGCAGGCCACTCATGAGAAATACAAAGACATTGTGAGGCTACGTAAGGAGAAAACTAGATGGGCCAAAGCCCAACTAGAACTTAATCTGGCTTCTGATGTTAAGGACAATAAAAAAAGTTTCTATAAATACATTGACAATAAAAGGAGGACTAAGGATAATCTCCATCCTTTATTAGATGGGGATGGAAACACAGTGACCAAGAATGAGGTACTTAATGCCTTCTTTGCCTCAGTCTTTAATAGTAAGACAAGTTGTTCCCTTAGTACTCAGCCCCCTGTGCTAGTAGACAGGGGCAGGGAGCAGAATTAAGTCCCCATAATCCAAGGGGAAATGTTGAGTGACCTGCTACATCACTTAAATATACACAAGTCTATGGGGCCGGATGGGATCCACCCAAGCGGACCCTTCTGCCAAGGGAGCTGGCTAACTGGGAAGGTCCCAGTTGACTGGAGGTTAGCACATGTGACGCCCATCCACAAGAAGGGCCAGAGGGAGGATCCCGGGAACTACAGGCCTGTCAGTCTGACCTTGGTGACAGGGAAGGTTAAGGAGCAGATCATCCTGAGTGTCATTATGTGGCACATGGAGGACAACCAGATGATCAGGCCTATTCAGCACGAGTTCATGAAAGGCGGGTCTTGCTTGACAAACCTTATCTCCTTCTATGATAAGGTGACCCGCTTAGTGGAGGAGGGAAAGGCTGTGGATGCTGTTTCTTCAATAAAGTCTTCGACACTGTTTCCCACAGTATTCTCCTGGAGAAACTGGCTGCTCATGCCTTGGATAGGTGTACTTTTCTCTGGGTGGAGGGCCGGGCCCAAAGAGTGGTGGTGAATGGAGTTAAATCCAGTTGACAGCTGGATTTTACTGAGTTTACCCTTGGTAAATTTGCAGGCACCATGTTAGGCAGCAGTGTCGATCTGCTTGAGGGTAGGATGGCCCTACAGAGGGATCTGGACAGGCTGGATTGGTGGGCCAAGGCCAATGGCATAAGGTTGAACAAGGTCAAGTGCCAGCTCCTGCACTTGGGTCACAGCAACCCCATGCAGCACTACAGGCTTGGGGAAGAGTGGCTGGAAAGCTACCTGGCAGAAAATGACCTGGGGGTGCTGGCTGACAGCCGGCTGAATATGAGTCAACAGTGTGCCCAGGTGGCCAAGGCGGCCAACAGCATCCTGGCTTGTATCAAAAATGGTGTGGTAAGCAGGACTGGGGATGTGATTGTCCCCTTGTACTCGACACTGGTAAGGCCCCACCTCAAGTACTGTGTTCAGTTTTGGGTCCCTCACTACAAGAGAGACATTGAGGTGCTGGAGCATGTCCAGAGAAGGGCAACTAAGCTAGTGAGGAGTCTAGAGAACAAGTCCTATGAGGAGTGGCTGAAGGAATTGGGGTTGTTTAGCCTGGAGAAAAGGAGGCTGAGGGGAGACCTTATTGCTCTCTACAACTACCTGAAAGGAGGTTGTAGCAAGGTGGGGTTCGATCTCTTCTTCCAAGTAACAGGTGATAGGACAAGAGGAAACGTCCTCAAGTTACACTAGGGGAGGTTTAGGATGGATGCTAGGAAAAATTTCTTCACTGAAAGGGTTGGCAAGCATTGGAACAGGCTGTGCAGGGAGTCAACATCCCTGGAGGTATTTAAAAGACGGTTAGACACGGTGGTTAGGGACATGGTTTAGTGGTGGTTTTGGCAGTGTTACGTTGATGGTTGGACTTGATGATCTTAAAGATCTTTTCCAACCTAGACGATTCTATGATATGATTATACATTGACAAGAGAAGTGTCAGCACATTACAAATCTATTGATTCTGACTTTAAATGCTTGCTTACATATTAAGTATCATTCAAATATTTCAAACTCTTCTATACACTCTTGAAAACTCATTAAAATCAGGACAACTTTTCATGCTTATTACAGTCCATATTTGTTCAGTTCTTTTCTCAGACTTTTTTTCATAATCAAAGTGAGATAAAATAGAAACCAACAAATAAGACAAGTTTGTTGGAAAGTTCTCTGGACAGAGATTTCTGTCTCTAAAAAGTAATGGAAATTTCTTAAACATAGCCTATGGCAGGTACCACGATACCTCCACGATACTGTAGATATTATATCAATATGGGTTTTGGTTGGTCATTTGGTTTGGGTAGTTTTATTTTTTGTTGTTGCTGTCTCTGTTTTTGTTTTAAACAAAACTCAGGCTATGGGCCATCACTGTTTTGCTTCCTCTCCTGCCTGGTTATTGAAAGATTCTTGGGGTCATGCCATATTGACAAAAGTAAATACAATCTACATACATAAATATCGGTAGTAAGTTGCAGACTTGACAAAAAAGATCAGAAAATTTAAACAGACGTTAGTTCCCACTTTCTAAAGTTCTGCTAAGAAACTTTGAAAGTTAGATATCAGCATCAATCACAGTAAGAAAGCCCTATAGCTAATTATTAGCAGCTGAAAGGAGAATAACTTCAAGGTAATTTTGATGCCCAAATCACATAAATACTGTGCAATTGTTACAGTCTAGAGGAAATTGGATTTTCTGCTTCACAGGAAACACTGATGTTTCATATTGGTTTCCATCAGTTATTGGAATAAATGGATACACATATATGTTAATATATACATAATTATGTATATGTTATAAATCTATAGTTCTGAATAACAATAAAATTCAAGAAACATTTGATTCAAAAAGGGTGATGCATTAAGGCTGTCATTTTATACCACAAATTTTTCAGAATATAAAATATTTTCTTTTATTTTACTATTTTTTCATATCCTATTCCAACTATGTTTACTTGTGGGAGACCTCAATCTATTTTAAAATAAAGTATGCTTGACACCCTCAATAGACTACATTTGGTGACCTTGTTTCTTTTCGTAGCTAATATCAAAATCTGCCTTACAGTAGTCACCTTATTTAACACCTCCAATGCCTCCTTGAGAGATTCATTCCAGACCTTCAGTAACAGAATTTCCAGTTTAAATTTATCCAAAACAGCTGTTGTCCTTAGCTTATATTGTTGTTTTCCCTTCCTAATTTAAAGAGAACTATCATATATACTGGTCTTGCTTTAGTTATGATAAATAAGGCATGCTTTCATCTTTGCCTTGTAAAATAGCTTCTTCAGAAATTCTTCAGGATTTCTTTCTGATCTTCTTTTTTTGCCCTTATTCCTGCTTAAAGTCATCATTCTTGTGCATGCTTTCTTGAAAAACTACATGCAGTATCTCAAATAAACTCTCATGAGGGCTTCCCTCCAACAGAATCCTAAATCATTCCACCATCATATTTTGTATTTCCCTAAGGAAAATTTTACTTTTGCAATTTCTACCACAGGGTCACTACAGAAAATTCCTGTTCAGCTCTAGTAATCTAAGGGACATGTAACTCCTCTAAGGTCCTGCCTAGGAAACAGAAAAGGTTCTGCTGTGCAGGTTTTCTTAAAAGATAAACACCCATTTCATTGCTTGTTATGCTTATCCACACTTATGCCAAAGGAGAGATCAGTTATTCTACAAATGTCTAAACTCTTTATCATAATGATAACATCAACCTATACAGCATTGCTTGTTGTAGGGGGAAAAATTGCTTTAGTGATCTGCAGGCTTAATCTGTCACAGAGCTCATCCAGGAGTTGCACCAGGTAGCACCTTACTCTGAACAGCCCGTTAAAATTCAGTCCTCTTGCTGCAACTACTTTCTACTTAAAAAAATATGCCAACCCCACCTGCCCCAAACAATATATAAACAACTCAGGTAATGGCACCTGGAAGCTGAAAGTTGACATTAGAATACACTTAGGGTGTCCTCTGGAATCCTGAATAGTGAAGTCCAGAGCATCCATCCATCCTCTCTCTACCTCTGCTTGGAGGAGTGTATCAAGAGAAAAATCAGAGAAAAGGCACCTTGTGTAAGCCTGTATAACTTAGAACAGCCTCAGACTTATAGAAAATTGTCCTTGCTCCCATAACTATGCAGAAAAGTGCAGAACAGCGCAGAAAAGGTGACTAAAAGTTAATGAAGATAAATGTCAGTTCCTACTCCTTTATTCCCACCAACAAATAATAAAAATAGATCAGAGTAATGAAAGAGTGAAATTTGTACTGTGTGGGCCAGGTACAATTTATGCTTCTCTGTTTTGTTTCCTTATTTCTAATTGTAAATTTGTCCCCCATGTGTCCAAAAAGTAGATTTCAGAAATCGCAAAGCTTCAGAGCAAATCTTTCTTTCGTACTTAGTTTGCAACCCAGTGAGAATTTGCCAAGTCATCCTAAAAAGATTTTTTCAAGACCAGCTTCATGTAATTGCCAGAAGGGCAGAAGTAGGGTTCTTCACTAGATCACATGTTTGAACACTCACACAGAACCAAAAAGTCAGTCCTCTGCTTGAGGACAGCTGATGTCACTTCTTTCAGTAGATCATTTTAAGCACTATCCCAGAAGATAAGACAAAAAGGTGAGGGGATGGCCAAACAACTCAATTGTTCATCATCACTGTTTCACTTAGTAAAGGTAATTAAAACATTCACACCAGGAGGGATATCTTCCCATAGGAATGCACTTTTTGTCCACACCAGTAAGCTAGAAAGTCATCCTAGGATATCTTCAGGTTATGTAAGTGATTTATAAAAAATTAATTGCTCCATTATAACTAAAGACATACCTCTAAGTTCTCTTAAGAGAGAGGACATTCAGTTCAAGCTATTCCTTGTCTGATTAGTAGAAGGAATTTCACCTAAGGGCTTGTACCAAAAATAAACATTTTATTTTGTACCACACTGTCCTGGTCCCAAAAGCAACCCGTGTTTCCATGTCACTTTTTCCCTACCCAGGATTGTAAAAGTTTTCAAATTCAGTAAGTCCAAACCTCTGCTTAGACTTTCTGCAGTCCAGTTACCAGCCTGAAAATTTACACAACCTTTGCTTTCACCTTCCTTTCATCCTCTTTTCATTCCATTCTTCTCTCTTGCCTATCCTCTCCATCAAGGCATGTAGTAAATACATTAATAGAAAAGAAAGGAAAGGAGAGAAAGAAAAGAATTGGAAGATTACTGGAAAAAGGAAAGCTGTGAACAGAGAGAAAAGCTGTGACAAAGTGGAAGAGTGAAGAGGAAAGGTGGCATTAAGAGCAATGTTTAATGGGCAGGTTAGTGAGACAGGGTTGTGGGAAGCTGAATGAGTGACAGAAATGAAGACAACAGCAGAATAGGTGAATAGATGGTAGCAAATGGGCAGACACACAGTTCAAACACAGCTAACTAACCCAGGTATAGTTAGCAACAACAAAAAAAGAAAGATTCCCAAATTATTCTCTTTCTAAATACTAAGCATATGGAATCTTAAATATGAAAACTCATATATACAGTTATAAAAGACAGGCAGATGGGGTCAGTGGAAATCGGCAATGACCTACACAGTTGGAGATTATACAAATGACGTTTTTTAACACCATATATCCATGAAGTCTTACACTGTCAGGCACACTACCTGAATACTTTCAGAGCTGAAAGCTTTGCAGAGTAAGTGCTGTATCTGTTCACCCACTGCTTCTCTGATGGGAGTGTAGGTGCTGGTAGCTGGGACAAATGGCATTGCAGCCACCTCACAGAGGCAATGATTTTCTGATGATATTTCTCTTTCTCTTAGAAAACTAATATATTGACTACCCTTGAGAAAAGGAGCGAGAAATTGATCTTTACAGCAGTAGGTGGCTTAACTGGCAGACACTAGTAGTGTCTCCTTTGATGATTTTGAAGAATCCCGCTGACAGGATCCCAAAGCTGGTTCCCTTGGCAACCACAGATGATGCATGACTGTATTATGTTTGATTCTCCAAACATCATTTCAACTCCTCCCTAAGATTTAGTTCTTGTTTGTTTGTCAAGCCTGGGTCTCTGAAAAGCATGTTCCAGTGAAAGACTCCGAAAATTAATCCTCCACCTATTTCTGTGTAAAACATGTCCTTTCACTCATAGAGATTTACGCTTTCAATCAAGCAAATGAGATTGGGCCCCTCTCCAGATTTCACTGCCAGGACAAGCCAAGTTCTTCCCAGGAGGGATGAAAGAGAATTTGTCACATGAGCAAAAGTTATCCACTGCAGCCCATCAGGTGGAGGTGACTGACTGGGGAAGGAACGATACGATTAATATTGAACTTGCATAAAGTGGAAAATGGAATATAGACAACGTGTCTTTCAATCTAGGTTAAGGAACCAAGCAGAAAAACTGCTCAGGGTATGCTTTAGGCCATGGAATATGGGACCTAATTAGCAATTAAGAGGGCACTGTGATAAAAAGAAACATGAATATTAATAAGTATCAGACAGGCCTCCAGCATACAAATAACCATATGATCCTGGAGGAGGACTATTTCATAGAAGCAAATCAGTTTTAATGCAATGATTACTGCACTTCCAAATATGCAACCGATGGCTATATTAAAATGGGGTATAAAGTATACTCCTCCATTCATAACACAGGTGCAAATGTTACAAGGCAAATGTAGAGGATGGGGAATATTGTTAACAGTGACCCACCCTGACTTCAAGGAGAATGAAAGTCGGTAAATACAAATTCAAGTACTCGCACCTAAAGGCTTTGACATGGCATTTCAGAGGGTGCAGAAAGAAGGAAATATCTTTAGAAAAGCAAGGTTCTGAGACATATGTTTCCATTTTTAGGGTTTTTTTTTTCTTTTCCCTCTCCCCTCACTACAAGCACCTGAATTAGATTATTGTAGGCCTAATGCATCCCATAAGGCTGATGGCTTTCTTTGCTGTGAGGGAATATTTTTGGCTCATAGTCAGCATGGGATGCACCAGGATGCCAAGGTGCTTTCCAGCAGGCCAGCCTCCAGCCTGTAATGGGTCTTCTGATTATTCCTCCCTAGGTGCAGGACTTGTTGAACTTCATGACAAACTCCTTTGCCCATTTCTCCAGCCTGTCAAAGCACATCTGGAGGGCTGCACAACCATCTGGTAGGTCTATCAAGCATTTGTCCTGGTTTGGGGTCATTTGCAAGCTTGCTGAGGGTGATCTCTGTTCTATCATCCAGCTCATTAATGAGAATATTAAGCAATATTAGACCCCGTATTGACCACCAGGGACTGGCCTACAGCTGGGCATTGTGCAAATGATCACAACCATTTCAGCCAAGCAGTTCAGCCAGCTTTCAGTCCCACCTCACTGCCCATTCAACCTAGTCCATACTCCACCAGTTTATCAATTATAATATCATAGGAGACAGTGCTGAAACCATTGCTGAAATCAAGATAACCAATGTCCACAGCTCTCCCCTCATCCACCAATCCAGTTATCTCATTGTAAAAGGTTATTGGGTTGTTCAGGCACAATTTCTGATACGCAAATAATCCGTACTGACTACTCCAAATCACCTTCTTGTGATTCATGTGACTGGAAATTATATTCAGAATCATTTGCTCCATCAGCTTCCCAGGGATCAAGACGAGGCTGACCAGCATGCACTACCTCAGATCATCTTCCTCGTCTGTTCTGAAGACAGAAGCAGCATTTCCTTCCTTCCAGTTGCCTGGAACCTTCCCTGATCACCATGACCATTCAAAGACAATCCGAAGTGGCCTCAGAGTGACATCGGACAGTGACATTGGACAGCTCCCTCAGCACTTGGTGGGTGCATCCTGTCAGGCCCCAGGGACTTATGTACATTAGTCTGCTTAAACGTTCCTTAACCTGATACTCCTGCATCAAGAGCAAGTTTTTTGTGCTAACGACTTTCCTATAGGTCTTGGAGAGTCTGGATTCTTAAGGGCAATTCTTAACAAAAAAGACCAACATGAAGATATCATTGAGTACCTCGGTCTTGTTCCAAGTGCTCTGTCACCAGCTCCCCTGCCCTATTCAGCAGTGTGTCAATATTTTCCTTAGCCTTCCTTTTGTTGCTGATATACTTGTATGAAAGCCATTCTTGTTGACCTTCATGTCTCTTGCCAGATTGAACTTCAGGTGGACTTTGGCTTTCCCAGTTCCTCCACGCTAACACAGTGTGTCTATACTCCTGTGTCACTGTGTTGGTTAAAATACAACAGTCACCTGATACCAATTCCATCTCTTGTATGCTTTCTTTTCATATTTAGTTTTGCCAGGAGCTCTTTTTTCATTCTTGCAGGCCTTCTCACACCTTTGTCTGGCTTCCTGCACTTGGGGGTAAACCATTTTTGAGACTGGAAGATGTGGTCTCGGAAAATCAACCAGCTCTCCTGGTCCCCCTCTTCACCTTTCCAGGACCATATCCCACAGTATCCTTTGAAGCACATCCTGAACAGGCCCAGGTCTGTTCTTTTGAAGACCAAGGTTGTCATCCTGCTTTTTGCCTTGTCCCCTCTTTTCAGGATCCTGACCTTCACCTCATATTCATGGCAGCCAAGGCTGCTGCCCCCAACCATCACATCCATAAACAATTCTCTCTTGTTTGTAAGAATCCAGTCCAGCAGAGGACCTCCCCATCATTGACTCCCTGATCACCTTTGTTGGGAAGTTGTCATCCATGCACCTGGATTGCTTCTGCCCAGCAGATAAGCAGGTGGTTAAAGTCCCTCATTGAGATCTGGGTAATCATACCTTCATTGCATTCTCAGCCTCTAGATGGTGGTTCTCTGAAGGGGTAGCAGTACCTTGCTCCATGAGAACCCACTGCTAACAAGGCCAGACTTCAGAAAACACGTTGCTCAAACTTTTCTGTTGCTCTGTTCAGAGGCCAAAATCTATCTAAATTCAAGTATTTCCCTGATGCAGTAAAACATAATCCTGCAGTTTAGATACTTTTGTCAGTCAGTGGTTTTATCTTCATTTGTGTGTTTAATAAGTATTGAAGGTCTTTTCTTCCATGAATTTCCCTAATTGCTTTTAAACCAATTTATACTTTGGCATCCACAGCATCCTTTGGCGCAGAATTCCACTGCTTAATTAAGCACAGTTTGAAGCAGCACTTCCTTTTGTTCCTTTTAAAACCTCTCATCATTTCATTTGATACTTTCCACTTCTTGTTTTATAATAAATCATGAATAATCATTCTCCATAATCTCTCTCATGATTTTGGATATAGTTATTTAAATATGTCCCCTCAGATCTTTATCCAAACTAATTGCTACTACTTCTATGTATATTTATTCACTCTTTATAGTCTTTCTTACAGCTCTTCTGTACCTCTGTCAATCTTCATATCCCTTCTTCTTACCTTTTTCAAATTATTATATTACCTTTGAGATGAGGGGATCAGAACACAGTGTAACATCCAAAATTTAAGACCATCAAGAAGATATAAATGATGAGCCGTGCTTCTTGGTTTTCCCTTTACTTTCATCCATTCCAGAAAATTCCTACATGCTTTTTGACAATCTCTGAGCACTGTGCTGGTGTTTTAATGACACTAAGATCCCTTTCCTTGAGCGGTGATACAGAGTTTCTCAATGATGTAATAACTAGGGTTGCCTTTCCTCTATCTGCCCTGAGTTTCACCTGCCCCGAATTTCATCTGCCATTTTTTATTCAGCCATTAAGATCTCAGGATAGTGAACCATTACGCAGCTCCTCAAAGTTTAGTTTTGTTTTTATTGTATTTTGGTTTTACTCATTTTGTATCATCAAAGTTTTGTCAGCTAATGGTTTATTGTTGTTCCAAATAATTTATGAAAATGTGTAAGAGGACTTTTTGTTTCCTTAGATTTATCTGTTGAGTAGGAGACATTTTGAGCTGTGTGCTCATCTGACCTCATGTACTGTCTTTTGGCCTTTATAAATACTAGATATTAAACCTTGCTCCACCACTGTGTTTAGACAAAAGTAGCTTATAAAATGAAAACCTTCTTCCCTATGTCATTTTTTTGGTGAACTACACTCAGGAGTCTTATCTCCTCTTTAACTTAAACTTCGTGCCCAGAACCTCTCTTCTGCCTCCTCTCATTTCACTGATACAGAGGGTCAAGGCAACTACCCCCTACTCAAGAGGAAATCACCATGTGGTGCTCAGTAACACCTGAGGATGTACATAGAAACACCTAACAGTCAGATCTACCCACTGTCGTAGCCTGATTATCAGTCAAATTCTTACTCTTCCATAGGGTATCCTCAGTATAAAAAGCACAAATCTGTTGCCTGGTACAAACATTCATTGCACAATCCTGCTTCAGCTCGATGCTGTCTGCTTCAAATAATCTTTCTCTTGCCACTGGCTTAGAGATAAATGTATACTACGATGTAATCCTGTATGTTGAAAACATACCTGCTTATTTTCCTGAGCTCTTGTAAGTGAACCCCACTGGCACAAGCATCAGTATTTTGTGAAGACCACTTCATGTACCAGATGCCATTAACCTTCATGGAAGGTAACCAGGCCCCTGTTATGTTCCATGCAGAAAATTCTGAGCCTTCCTCCCCTCCCCCCACAAACATGCATATGTTTTCTCAATGGACTTCCTTCTACATTTCAATGTAGAAGCTGGAGGAATAGACTGAAAACAATAGATTATTGGTTACTTGTTCAGTCTTTTTTAAACCACCAACCTTCTCCTTTCCCCTCCCCATCTCTCTCACTCCAAAGGTGAGTATCTCTGGCCTCTATAAGTTTCTTGTCCCCAGCCCTCCTAAACCTTGGCTTACTTAGTTTTATAGCTTTACTAGTGCTGGGGACTAGTGGCTGAGTTCATGAGCTTTCTAGCCAGCAGGCTTCATAATCACTCTGCTAAGACTAGTGGCTGCAACTATCAATTTTTTGTTCATGCATTTTAAACCATAGAAATACAGGATCTATCAGGATCTATCTATCAAAGAAAACATTACTCACTAGTTTCTGAGCTGTATTTTAATATGGATGATCACTTACTACTCCAGTTGCAAAACATTTTGCAACTCAGAAGGAGCAAGATCCTGAGGTTCAAGATTTTATTATAATTCTTAGGCAATCAGAACTTTAATGTTTCTTCTCAAGGTACTTTGCTCTTTTTAGATCCAAAAGTCTAATCATCGCTTCCTAAAATATCTCAAGTTGCCATCTGACTTATAACTCATAAGCATGATCTAATAAAAAACAGACTGCAGAATGTGCCCATAGGCATTCTTTAGGCCTCCTCAATGCCACTTCTAAATCACTGTTCTGTGGAAATAATTTCTCTCCTCAAGGCCTCCAAGAGTCTTTCTAAGCAATGTCCCTACCTAGAGTATACTGTAATTCTTTTCAACATACCTATCATGATATATTCAAAATGTTATTACATGAAATGCAAAGACAATATTTTTCTCATTCTGGTTACACAAAAGATGGAACACTGTTAATGGACAGGCTTGAGAAGATCTGATATATCAGATATATGTCAAAGTGATATAAAGCAAAATTTTGCTAAAAGACACGACAAAATCATGACAATGAACCAGCTATTATTGACTTTTTCATATAAGGAAAGAGAGCTCTAGAACATGCTTAGCAATGATTTATCCTTAACACAGAACAGTAGGTATGATCAGGTACAAATCCATGCATTTTACTACAAAGTGAGAAAACAAACTTCTGATTACGTGCTGAAGTACTATATACCATCTATTTCACTTCAATACTGAAGAAACTTTAAAGATTAGCAAAACAAAACTTCATCTTATTAACTAGTATCTCTGGTTAATAGAAGAGCTGCCACAAAGATAGAAAATGAATAAATGAGTATCTTTGCTTTTATGCATTATTGTTACTGCTGCCCTACTCCATTAGGGAAGAAATCAAACCGCACAAAAGAAAACTCGTTAATTCTTACTCCTAATCCCTTTCTACATAAATCATCCTATTTCGTGTATTGTATAACCTTTGTCCTAGTTACATAGTTTTTAGCTTAGATAGTTAACTCTACCAGAATATAAATATGGAGAAGACATATTGCTATGGTATAAGTCATCAAATGAATTCCAAATAACTCTAACAGAAAATTTGTATTTTTCCATTCCTAGTGGCTTGTCAATTTGTATTTTCATCCTCCTCGGTCATTTTTGCTCCCCTACTGACTTTTTAAATCAACATTTTGTTTCCCTTTGTCTTGAACTTGTTCCAGACTAAATAAGGTAACACACTTGATCTGTACCATGCATAATATATAGGGTTCATAATCATTGACATTTCAAGAGTTTTCAAAGTTGCAGTCAAGCAAAGAGAACTCTTCAAATACCTGCTTTAACATCGTTTCTGTTTCTCAGCGACAGCACGCAGTCTGCCAGGCTTAATACCCATGGTACACTTATTTTAGACTAAAGGAAGAAGATTTTAAAAAGTAATTTCGTGTATACAGCAAAAATTGAAAACAGGGGAATTAAGGAGAGGTTTGTGGAACAGACTCCATGTTCCTACTTGTTCTTTCATTCCATCCCAAACGGAAAGTAGTTTGAAGTAATTGTATTTACAGAATTGAGAAAGTACTATATAGTTAAAAAATCAGCAAAGAGCATTATAGAATCCATCAAATGACAGATGTTGATAAAGAGTAACTGTGTAAGTAGCATTACCTCCATCTTGATTTTAGTATTTTATGTATCATTATTTTTTAATCGATTCTTTGCTGCTGACAAATGAATACAGATTTGAAGCTAATCTCTGTTCTCTTCCCTATTCCATGGTAGGATATCTAACATTAAATTCATAGCAAAGCCTGAAACTAAATAAAGCCAAAATAGCAATTCGTAAGATAACCAGTAACATTATTTGCACTTCCCTGTTACTCACCCTTAAATTAAATTAAATTAAGATAGATGTTGTCCACTAAGAAGGATCATTTTGTTTGCTAAAGGTAAAGAGAAAACAAAACAAACAACTTCAGCTATGCTAGTGCCAGATAGAGGCATTGTTAATGAATAACCGATAGTGGGGAAAAAAATTAAAAATCAATATTTGCATAGCTGCTGTCTCAGACAAGTTCAGTAATCCTTTTCCTTCCTAACTTACTGGAGAATTGCATGCTAGCCACCTCATTTTATAAAGAAGAATAACAGCAAAATTGTGTTTTGGACAAAGATTAAAAGGTAGCAATTGTATACTACAATGAAAGTGGATTAGATGTTGTAGGAATCATTTTCAAACATGTTATATGGACTTCCAGTTGAACAGAGATGTTGTTACATGTATACATGTAACGTATAAAACTAATTTACAGTTTATCAGTTGTCAGTCATTGATTTCCATCAGTAAGCCACTAAATGATGTAAAAAGTAGTATGGAAGCTTATTACATGCATAAAAATGAACAACCCCTCTTGTTTTAGAATTTTGGGATCAAGCATTTTTACCTGAATCAACAAAATATCACAGCAAAAATACGTAATGAGTGCAGAGTCTTGTACCAACCTATTAATGTATCAAAGTAGTTAATCTAAAAGTCATAAAGATTTCCTTTTTACAAGTAGGTGGATATATTAGTTCTTCTGCTTTTCTACAAATTCATACTGAGACAAAGTTACTTAGTAGGAGAATTTATAGCATTTATTCTACTAGTCACCCAACTATAACAGCCCTTTTACAGCTGGTGAGTCTCCAACATAACTATCTTTATCCACTCCCCTTCCCTCCCCTTCCAAAATAGCTAAACCAGCCACGCAATAACAGATTAAAATGTCTTAAAGAAAAAACACAGACCATAATAAGGTCTAATGAGAAGACATGTCACCCTAGAAGGAATACCAGGTATTCATTTAAAGTTCAGAGCTGTCATCAGTCTCACTCTTCCCTACGTACTGTGACAGACCCAAAAGATGCTCAGGTGGGATGCAGGAGTTACCATGGCTGAAGCTTAAAGAGACCAAGAGAGGAAATGTGGTTACTTTGCCTCTACTGAGCTAAAAAGAACAAGAGAGGAAAAAAAAAAAGAAAATGAAAAAAAAAAAAAAGAGGAGAAATCATATCCTCATTGATTTTCTGTATAATATTTATCTCTGCTTACGAGCTCTTCACTTTTTTTTTTTTTTTTGATTCACAATTCCCCCGTTCCCTAAGAGAAATCAGACAGAATGAGAATTGTGTTAATTTTTTTTAACAAAATTTAGAATTGAATATAGTACAAGATCTGGGCAACATAAGAGACAGCAAATTCTACTTCTTTTCAGATCCATGACCCAGTAAGTAGAAATCTGCAGCAGAGTAAGGGAGAAATGCGGATATAAATAGAGGAGACTGCTGAAGGAAATAAAATTTACTGACAGAGACAGTAACAGATTATGCGCTGGTTTCATTTGAATTTAAGAAATATTAAGTTACGAAAAAGTTTCCACAGGCATTAGTGTGATTCAGACAAATAATCTGAAGAGGATGCACTGGTTGCTTGCTTGTAGTTTGTGTGAACAGCAAACAATTCTGTTTTAATTCATCGTTACCACTCAGAATAAAGATAGAAAAGGTTTTAATTCTAAATATGTACAATCACACACTTGCAAACTATCTCAAGGAAGTATTTTAATCTGGATTAAAGACATGAGACAATTTGTAGAAAGAAAAAGATTATGAAGACAGTCTTCTGCAGTTAAATTGTCCCATTTCTACTAACTGTGTATTGACTCTGAGAGAACCATAATATATGTTTGCAGTAGCTTCCTAGTCAGTCCTGTAGCAGTGAAAGTAGGCAGACTACTGAGAAAGACAGTAGCTAAAATAAATAATAAAGGGGAAATTATTTAATTCCTTGCTTGAAAAAGTGATTAGTTTTAGATTATTTAGATTATTTTTTAGAACAAGTGTAATAACAACAGTCTTAATTCATGCCTATGGCTCAATTCAAATCATATTTGCTTTCTTCCTATCAAGGATTCATTAAATCTTTGATTAGATGAGGTAATTATTTCAGGTAGCTTTCCAAAGACACAACAGAAAATAAAACAACTGATTAAAGAATTAGTTACCTTTGGTTGAAGGCCAAATTTGAAAGACAGACAAAAGAAAGACCACAATATGAAATCTATTTGAGAGGTTTCCAGCTGAAAACAGATTAAATATACAGTATACAAAAGACACATGCATTCTCCTATGTCCAGTTTTGTTTCAATGGTTACAGCTTATTCCAGTTAAAAATTTAGTATGGCCTGAATGCCTCTTAAACAATAAATAGGGAACAGCTTCCTTAACAAGAGCTCTGTGTTGTTCTCTCTCTTTTCTAAGTGAATGACTCCCATTTTGAGTTCCCTTTGCTCATAGTATCTAGGTATCTAGACATCTAGACACATTTACAACTAGAATGTTCGTGGTTCAATACTGCATGCTGCAGCAGTTCAGTTAGAAATAGTGTAAATATGTTTCCCATTTCAGTACACATTATTTGAATTTCCTCCCTAACACAAGTGAAATGGAAATACATTTGTTTAAACTCTTAAGAATATTAAAAAAAATATAGACACCTATTTTTTAAAGGGCTGAAGAATTGGATTATGGTACCTAAATAATGTAAAAGTAGGGGCTTAGTACACCAAAAATAAAAAGCAAAAGCCTGAAGTTGTCTTGCGTTTTTATTTCCATAGTCTTTGCTCTGCCAAAAGTTATCTTGTAAGACAGAGCCAGAAGTCCACAGTACAATTGTACTGTTTATAATGAGCTCCTCCAAGTTCTGTCTGACTCTATCGCATTGCATTTCAGATGCTTTACCTGGGAAGGATTCTAGAAGAAGTCATGGGATAGACAGACAAGTCCCAGCATCACAGAGACACACCCAGAAACAAGCATGCTTAACTGAGATAATAATTTAGTAAATAAAATACACATCGTGAATAGATGTCTAAATACATATTAAAGAAAGGAAATACAAACCAACTAACTGCAAACTCCTTCCTTGGTGATTACAACACAAAATGAGACACTTAGAGGAAAAGTGAGAGCAGTAGCTACTTTTATTTTTCTCTGGTTCTTCAACATCCAGAAGGATCCTGGTATACCTATTCCAAACAACTATTTGTGAGCACATAAAAGATAATATAAGAATGAGAGTCAAAAGTAAAATTAATTTTTTTTCTATAGCATCTTAACAGGCCTTATAAATAAAAAGAATCTTGACACTATGTCTCTTGAGTGTAGCAAGGCTTTTGACAGTCTTGTGATATTCTGAGAAACATGTTGGATAAACCGCTGCAGATTAAACATTTTTAAAATGGGTTCATATCTTGTAGGAACCCATCACCAAAGAAGTTAGCAAAGGTTCACAGTAAAAATAAAATAAATTAAAAAAAATGTGTTGAATGAAATCAGCCAAGTTTCTATCCTGCATTCAGTACTTCACAATACTTTCATTAATGACCTAGATAATGAAGGATCTTCCTTGAATTTGAAGGCAATATGAATACAGGAGGTAGGAGAATGGTGTGCGAAGTGCTTTCAGTGCTACCAGGAAGGATGTAATTTAAAAAATGCTTTTGACTAATTGAAGCAATACCCTGAATTATGTAGGATTTAATTCTGTAATGGGAAGATAAAATTATTATTAGGTAAGAATAATCAGCTGTGCAAGTACAAGCACTTAGCCACCAAATAGTAGGTCTGTAGAAAAAGATGTGTGGGTTATAAAAGGAGATTTATTTGAAGATTGGGGAGACATGATAACTGTACCCAGTGTGTGCTAAAAGCTTCCATAATAAAAAGACATTGTATGTTCTCTACATTGACTCAAGACAGGACAAAAAGTAATCAAGTTAAACTGTATTAAAGAACTTTCATTGTAGATGGTAGTTGAAAAAAATTCTAAAAGTAAAAATCAACTTTTGGGTTCTTGAATCTCCCAGTACTGGTAATTTTTAAGAACAAAATAGATAAAAGAATGTTTGTGTGGATTTGACCCTGCCCTGGAGGAGTGAGTTAGAGCCGATGACTCCTTGAGGTGACTCAGCCTTATCTTCTGTGATTATCAACTAACCTCTCTGTCCTCAGCCCTGTACATTTCAGTTGGAGAGAGCTCAATCTTTCATTTCATTGCTAGTTCAATTACAATCTTTTTGCTAGCTATGAACTTGCAATGTGCTGAAATAGAGTTCCAAATACCCTGTTTGTGTTATTTCTCCTTCTGGTGCATATTTAATGGCCACTGCCACTAATAGTATGCAATAACATCTTATGATTATGGTTTCATGAGAGCAAAGTGCCAAGAACTTTAACAGCTTTGAGCATATGATCAGCAAAGAGCTGTCACTCTTTCTTCCATCATTTTTATTTTTGTAAAGTATGAGAAAAAACTCTCCTGCCTCACTTGATGTATGTCATCAACTGCAAAATCAGAGCTAACTGCGGTTTTCATACCCTGCAAACCAGCATGTCAGGAACTGAGCTGCAGTCATCAGTTAAATTAGCTCCTGGCATGCTGGGCTGCTATGCTCTCATATTATCAATTTTTCATAAAGAGAAGTTGTTTCAAAGAAAACAAGCTATGTTAACTTAGAATAACTCCTTATTCTCTTCTTTTTCTGTCTTAAGATTTTGCATTAGTATCTTGCATGTTCCACTGCTTTGGAACACTGTAAAGCCAAGGATACGATTAGATTTACGTAGGAGACCTCTATATGCCACTCAGCTAGGTCTCCTTAAAGGGAAATTGAAATAGTATGACATGACTTTTTGTTACCTTGCTGATCATATCAACTGTTGATAC
The DNA here is from genome assembly GCA_017639485.1 of Pluvialis apricaria. NCBI lineage: Eukaryota > Metazoa > Chordata > Aves > Charadriiformes > Charadriidae > Pluvialis > Pluvialis apricaria. The sequence goes on from CM030007.1 coordinate 109,330,637, forward strand.
CCACTAATGAAACATTTTTTAATGCTTAATTATGGAGATGCCAATCAAAACCATAGTTACAGATAAAATAGTTTTTGCATTTCACACTAAGAATATATATCATACATTAAGTATAAACCTAACTAATCCTCTCAAAATGTCAATTCATAATCTGGGCAGAGATACATTTTCTAAGCAGATAAAAGTAACACTGTGCATTTAGTTTACAGAAATAAGGTTAAAATACAAAAGATCCTTAAAATATTTCTAGACAACTCTATTGCATTGTATTTCAGATGTTGGACAGCAGCTTTAAAAGAAAAAGATGTGGCAGTCCCAGCAGACAGCAAGCTGAAGTTAGCAGTGTCCCTTTGCAATGAGGAAGGCCAAGCACATCCTGATCTTTATCAGCAAAAGCGTGGCCAGCAAATCCAGGGAAGCAATTCTACCCTTCTGTTTGTCCTGTATTTCATTTAAGACTATCTAAGATGCAAAAGACATTGACATACTGGAGCATGTTCAGCAGATGACCATCAAGACAAGTGGCTACTGGATCTCACAACACAAAAAAGACGCACAAAACTGAATTTGTTCAGCTTAAAGAGGCTCAGGGAAGAGCTTATTGTTCCCTACAACTGGAGGATGTTGTTAAGAAGAATACAGACTCTTCTCAGAGGTATGCAATGGAAAGAAGAGAGACAACAGGCACAAGTTGGAACACAGGAAATTCTGACTTGATCTAAAGGAAAATATTTTTCACGATGATGATGGTTCAAGAATGGCAGAATTTGCCTAGAGACACTGTGAAAATTCCATCCTCAAAGATACTCAAAGTTCTACCAGACAAGACTGATCAACTTGATTGAAATGGCCCTGCTTTGAGCAGAGATTTGGACTACAGACCTCCTGAAGGTCCCTTCTGACCTACATTACTCTTTGATTCTATGCTGTATAACGTCCTTTTATTATATATAATAGACCATTCAAATTTCCCATGTACTTTAACTCCCTGAAGTCTTCTGAAAAGACTTTCACAAATGTGTTAAGGAGGAATGCCTATTTTTGACCATTTGTCTTCATAAGAAAAAGTTTCTCATTTAGTTGTGCCTGTTGAGATCTGTTCTGCCAAAGGGCTATATGCTGAAGTACTGTCTTTCAAAATAACTTGCCTCCTAGGTTTTTCCTGTCTTTCTAAGGAGTTCTTCTGCCACATAGATAACTTGTGAGCAGCCTATTTCTCCTTTATGTCTCTCTAAAAGATTAAATACCTTAGATTAGGGTGAAAACATCCATTGTAAGAACTATTTGCCTTCAGCTATCTTGAGAATAAAGAAAAGAAGTGGCTGCCTTCAAATAAGTTTTGCTAATGATAATTCCATTACTGATAAACAATGAAAGGTGGGAACACCAGCTTGAAAGAGTGCAGGTTTTCAACAAATTCTCAACCCTGGAACATTATTCATCAGTTTTTTCTGAAAATTAGTAATTACAAATAAATAGTACTGAATCAAGGAGCTTAAAACTAATCACTGGGAAAAGTTACACTGCGGTTTACGAAGTCTGACCTTTCAAAAATAGTCCTACAGCGCAATGGAAAATAATATCTATAAATAACACTTACACCATTTCTCCAGAGAATTACTTGCACAATACAATACAAATAGATTGTATTTAAAGAGAAAATTGAATTTACTATACATGTAATCTTGAGATGAAAATACACTATATAAACTGCTGTAGTACAAAGGTGTTGAAGACTTTATGCTCTCCAAATTAGAGAATGTTTATACAACATTCAATTTCAGTTTTCTATGCACACTTTAAAACATAAACATTTGTTAGTGTTACAGTATTAAATTGCCTTTTTCACTCTGGAAATACCGATGAAATGTTTCTTATTCTTTTTGAATATCACCTACTGCATTGCAAGTCTTGCTTAACACACCTGTTTTTTAACTGTTTTAAAATCTAAGCTATACAGATGAGAAAGTATATTATATAAAGCAATTAAGTAATTCTATATATTTTTTAAAACCATAGAAACAGCCTTCCATCATCAAAATTCTGGAGATGATGCAGTTTGCAATTAAGTTAACCTAGCTAGACATGTATGCATATCTCAGACACTCTTAACTGCAATTCACTGGTAACACATTTTACTTCAAAGCTCAACTTAGCCCACTGAAGTTTGCAGCACTTCCTCAATTGGATTTTCCAAGAAACCTAAGGGATTTAATTGCCTGTCTCCCACTGAAACAAGAATGGAGCTGTGCTAAAAGAACAAAACTATAAAACATATTTAGAAACTTGGTGATGCAGACAGATACTTTTAAAAAGGATTTGAGACTTTAGGCCCTCCTCGAAACTGCACACAGGGCTAAGATTCATAAGAATGCAGATGCACTAAGGGACCGTAACTCTCTAACCTAAAAATTTGGATCCACAAAAGCTGCTTGCTCAGCTACCACAAAACACTATAAACATCTGAAACCTAGTATTGCAAACACAATAAAACAATAAAATCACCAAAGTACCTAAATTATCTGTTTCTTGACAAATGCAGCATGGTCCAGTTAGCTACCTCATCTAAATCTGGAGTTCATACCCTGCTGCTGCCCAACAAGAGATGAACAGTGACTACTATAGCATATTCTGAGGTGCGTCCCACAGTACTGTTGCTCCAAGCTGCATGATTCAGAGAAAGGAGAGGGAAAACATGCCATCACTTAAATAGTAGGTAACAATAAACTAGAGCCAGCCTATCTGAAATCTTTGTTAACTGTGGTAGTCTTCTTTCAGTAGAACAACCTCTTAATATTTACAGGGCTCACATGGCTGCCGATGGTCAATAGAGGGAAGGGACAAAAAAGTGGCTAGGAAAACACAGTGGAAGTCCTTCCAAGTCCTCCTTTTGGTCTCAACAGTTTTGAATGACCATCTCATTTCAAATACAGTCCTAAGGGACATGTTCAAAAGCAAAGAAACAAACAAAAAGTAGTTTGTAGTATGCCCAGGATAGCTCAGTAAAGCATAATTGTTCACTCAGAACATCTATTCAAATGCAGGGTTACATGGTAGGTGGTATTTAATGGAAAACTGTATGTCAAATTACATGGGAATCACATGATAGAAAAAGACCATCCCCTACAAATCTGCTCTGAAATAGAGGAACCTCAGGAACAGAGAAAATAAATTACATAGTATATAACATCTACTTGCTCTAAGTCTGACTGTTTTGCTATTGCTCAGTTTGTATTTTTGGATGACTGCTTCTTAGATTTGTACTTGTTTCAAAACAAAGGACAGCTTTTTCAACTCTAGGGAGGAATAGAAAATTTTTGTTAAGTATTTTCTTTGTAATCCTCAAAATGATTGCTTAAATAATTTTATGCTCAGCTAGCAAAGCACTTATGCACAAAATACAGCACAGTTTTCCTTAAATAACTAACTGATGTACCTGTGGACATCAATATCTTTTTGAAATAGCCTTGTTTTCAGAGGATTTTCAGTACAACATGATCACTTAAACTTCCCTCAAAAAAAAAGGAAAAGGAAATAATAAAATTGTGGGTCACTGTATGTGCAACTATTTTACTTTGAAATCTCTTTAGATATGGGGGAGACAACAGATGGGGAAAGTTGCAATAATGACAAGTAGTCTGTCTCTTACTCCTGTTTCCCTGCAAATCTAGAAAACGCAGCATGGGTTTTTTGCTTTATATTTGCTCAAGTCAGATTTAGAGTGGAGATTTTGCTAATGCTTGGGAAAAGCAAAAAATGTGAGCAAATACTACTCCAGAGGCTTACTGGAAGTGCTCGGTATTTCCATGTAAAAAAGCAAGTTCAGTCATCATTTTAATTTCCTATATTCATAGGCCAGGGAAGAGAAGTGCACTTCAGGGCAACACATTCACCCCCAGGTGAAAGTTGGAGAGCTGTTTCAAGTCACTCAAAGCAACCACTCCAGTTGATTAATAAACAGCCTAGAGACACTCCAAAGAGATTTCTCTCTCACACACTGTCTTCAGCCACCAATGTGACATGAGGACACAAGATGGTTGCAAAAAGTTGAGAGTGCAAAGAATCTCCTAGCTCAGTGCAGAAAGTAATGATCTTTATCAAGAACATGTTTCAAAGAAGTACTTTGCACATGCTCATCTACCTAGCATATAGACAATTTTGATCCAATCACTAAGTCACTCAAAGCTCAGCCTTTAGGGTCTGAATGTAATCTAAGCACTCATTTTGCCAAAGTCCCTCTTTCTGGAAGCTGAAACACTACAGCTCAGGAGTTTGATGCATGGGAGAAGTAGTAGCTCCTCATGCTCTTTAACTCACTTTAACTCCACAGATTAAGTCCCAGGAGAACTGTGTAGCTGCACAATACGTATGCATGCAGCACTTTTAAACGGTTGTTCTTAGACGTGAGGTGGCAGACAGGTCTAGACACAATAACAAACCCTAAATTCTTTCATTTCCTTAGCAATGCTCTTATGTAAGGTCCATTGGTGCAGAAAAATCCTTCTCAACCTTCCAATCTCCTGAATCATGAAATTACCTTATCCAGCAGAGACATGCAATGCTGCATTTTAAACAGGGTCCATAATACTTACAACAGTGTTGTGAGTAATAGAAGATCTTAGGGAACTTTTCATGTCTTTCCGATGCATTTGAGTTTCCACCCTTTCAGAGTGTAACATCATACCTTCTTTTATGTTGTTGCTGCTGCATACTTCAGGAATTTTTGACCTTCCCAGCTCCAACCTTTTACAGTGAGGTTGCAGCAAGCTCCCTCCCCACCCCACTCCGCATGAGAATGAACAATCAGGGTTCCTGATCTGGAGAACATGCTGGTACCATTCATAAAGTCCGGGGCAATGAGACCACTTACAAGTCTGTGGTTCCTACTACCAGCCAAAACTAATAAAAATGCACAGACTACTTCAGCACTTACTCTCTTTTTAGCAAATCACTTAAGTGTTTGGCTGAACACAGAGGTACTTTACTGACTTATAACTTGGGTGGTACAGGAGAAGCATAGACATAATTAACCTGCCAAATCTGCACTTACAGTTTGCTCCTGAGATTATTAACTTTAAACTGCTTTTTTTTCAAGAAACCTCAATTAAGTTACCATGGATAGAGTAGCTGAGAAAAATAAATCTCTCCTTTAATGGTTGGGATTTCCTTTTACCTTCTGTTTTCATCACATAGTCCAAGAGAAGAAACTCCCCCAGTGCACTGCCTGATGTACACCTGAAAGCGTCAAACAAAAGAGATGTCTGTCTGCCACCTGCAGAACAAAAGGAAAGAAAACCTGCCAGACGGGTGAAAATGTTAAAAAGATACACACTACTAGATTTGAACTCCTCTATGCAACTCAGTTAGTGTGATGTCTGGAGTGATTTCAATTAATTTGTTACCCTCCTTGCCCGGAGACAGTCAGTGGGGCTGAGAACACCACACTAACACTAGCTTCTTGGAAACAAAACAGGCCTTAAGTTTAGTATTTGGGTGCATCCTTACAATAATCTATGAGAACAAATTAATAGTTGATTTATCCTGAAAATTGAAGTTCTTGGGAATTGCCAAAGCACGTAGGAAATACAGGAAACTGCCATCCATACAGGATGCAGATAAATCCAAGAACTTAGTAAGATTCAAAAAAAAAGGACTGACACCAGTATGAATAACAGACCAATTTTGGAAGAGCTGTTAAACCCAACCTTTCACACATTGCACTATTAACTGGCTATTATCAGTGGTAGAATACTGGATTAGTAGCCAGTACAAAATCCCTCACACAAAGTAATCAGAATTTTGTAGTAAGAAAATCTTGGATAAACTGGATTGTTCAGGCTGCAGATCAGTTTAAAGTGTAAAGCATTGGGTTTAACATCTTTTCCAAAAGTGGTTATACTTAGTGACTCTAGTGATGTCTCTTACTTAGATCAGTATCAATCTTTTTTTTTGAATCTTACTAAGTTATTGGATTCATTTGCACCCTACTTACACTTTTTTTTAATTTATTTTTTGATACCTTTCAATTCCAAGATATGTCCCTTTTGTTGTAACAAATGTAGCAATCTAAAATTCAACATCTTTCTTTTACATTTCACTTCAAACACTAGGTATTTCAAACAATATGCACATTTGAGCCACATCAGAGGCCTAAAAGAAGAGGGTTGTCAAGCCCACAGAAATAGAAAAATACAGCCACTCTGTTGGTAGCTGGTGGACAAAAATAAAGCTGAATGAAAAGCATCAGTCAATGTGCAGAACTTAAACTCAAATTTAATTTGCTTTTCTATTGTCTTAAAACCACTCTTGAGCAAAGTGGAAGTTACATAGCTGCAATAGCACTGGGCAGAACAGCTGGGCTGAAGGGTGACTGGAACATGCAGTCAGCCTAATGTCTTGCAATGTCTTACAGAGTTTAAAAGTGTAACACTCCTGTGTTTAAATACTATGAGACTGCATTTTAAAATCTTTCTTGGGCATGAAGATTTTTCTGCCATCCTGTACGCTGATACATTCTGCTACAACAAAACTCACTGAAGAATTAGAGCAGCTGCAAGAGCTAAGGAAGCAGCTAGCTGCGGTGGCTGGCAGATAGCTGGTGCTGAAGTGCTAACTGTAGCTGGGCTGAGGCCTCCATCACCCAAGCCAAAAAAGCTGCTTCAGGGCCAGTAAACATGAACTGTGAGGGGCTTATTAACAGCAAAGGTAAAAAAAGCCAACTTGTTCCAGCAGTTGCTTCAGCAAATCAGAGAGGACAACTTGAAGCTGCAAGTCTCAGGAAAATGCATATGGTATCTCATCTTCTTCATCTTCCTAGTTTCTTTTTCTTCTCTTCTTGCTTTGTTAAGCCTTTTGACTCAGCATTTACAAGTGAAAAGAAATATCTTACAGAATAATCAAAGCAGTTTAGTTTCACTTGTCCAGATTCTTGGGCTTGACGAGATGTTAATTAAAGACCAATGAACTGAGACCCTTGTTGTCACCAAAGCTGGTTAAAAGGCTATATATACATTAATCATGTTTTAAATACTCTTGTCTGTTTCCCAAAATGGCAAAAATTTTCAGTTTTACTTAATTTTGGAACTTTTCCAGGCCCTTAATTATTCTTGTTGTCTTTCTTAATTTTCTAGTTCTGAACATTTTTGAATCACCAGTCCTTGCAGAGTATATTACACAAGACAAAACTGGTATTGAACACAATTTAAGGCATATATATGGCATATAGGAGGCAAAAGGAAAACCAGGGAAAACGTGAGCCCGCTCTTAAACGAGATGGGTGCTGTGGTGACGGATGATGCAGAGAAGGCAGAGTTGCTGAATGCCTTCTTTGCTTCTGTCTTCACTGCTCGGGCCAGCTCTCGGGAGTCCCAGACTTTGCAAGTAACAGAGAAAGTCTGGAGGAAGCAAAACTTTCCCTTGGTTGAAGAGGAACAAGTTAGAGAACAATTAAGTAAACTGGATACCCACAAGTCCATGGGGCCCGATGGGATGCACCCACGAGTGCTGAGGGAGCTAGCGGAAGTCATTGCTGGGCCGTCCTCCATCACCTTTGATAGGTCCTGGAGAACAGGTGAGGTGCCTGAGGACTGGAGGAAAGCCAATGTCACTCCAGTCTTCAAAAAGGGCAAGAGGGATGACCCGGGAAACTACAGGCCAGTCAGCCTCACCTCCATCCGTGGAAAGATGATGGAACAGCTTGTTCTGGGGGTCATCTCCAAGCATCTGGAGGAAAAGAAGGTTCTCAGAAGTAGTCAACATGGATTCACCAAGGGGAAGTCATGTCTGACTAATCTGATAGCCTTCTACAATGGCGTGACTGGATGGGTGGACGAGGGGAGGGCAGTGGATGTTGTCTACCTTGACTTCAGCAAGGCTTTCGACACTGTCTCCCACATCATCCTCACAGACAAGCTTAGGAAGTGTGGGTTAGATGAATGCACAGTGGGGTGGATTGAACAGTGGCTGACAGATAGAGCTCAGAGGGTTGTGGTTAGTGGTGCAGAGTCCAGTTGGAGGCCAGTAACTAGTGGTGTCCCTCAGGGGTCAGTACTGGGTCCAGTCCTGTTCAGCATATTCATCAATGACCTGGATGAAGGGATAGAGTGTACCATCAGCAAGTTTGCTGATGATACAAAACTGGGAGGGGTGACTGACACGCTGGAAGGCTGTGCTGCCGTACAGCGTGACCTAGACAGGCTGGAAAGTTGGGCAGAAAAAAACCTGATGAAATTCAACAAGGGCAAGCGTAGGATACTGCATATGGGGAGGAATAACTCCATGCATCAGGACAGGTTGGGGGCTGACCTCCTGGAGAGCAGCTGTGCGGAAAGGGACCTGGGAGTCCTGGTGGACAACAGGATGACCACGAGCCAGCAATGTGTCCTGGTGGCCAAGAAGGTCAATGGCATCCTGGGGTGCATCAAGAAGAGTGTGGCCAGCAGGTCGAGGGAGGTCATCCTCCCCCTCTACTCTGCCCTGGTGAGGCCGCATCTGGAGTACTGTGTCCAGTTCTGGGCTCCCCGGTTCAAGAAGGACAGGGAACTGCTGGAGAGGGTCCAGCAAAGAGCTACAAAGATGATTAGGGGACTGGAGCATCTTTCTTATGAGGAAAGGCTCAGGGACTTGGGGCTTTTTAGTCTAGAAAAAAGAAGACTCAGGGGGGATATTATCAATACTTATAAATACTTAAGGGGAGGATGCCAGGTAGATGAGAATAGCCTTTTTTCAGTTGTGCCCCGTGGTAGGACTAGAGGTAACAGGCACAAACCAGAGCACAGGAAGTTCCATCTTAACATGAGGAGGAACTTCTTTCCTTCGAGTGTGGGAGAGCACTGGCACAGGCTGCCCAGAGAGGTTGTGGAGTCTCCCGCACTGGAAACATTCAAAACCCGCCTGGACACCGTCCTGTGCAATGTGCTGTAGGTGTCCCTGCTGTGGTAGGGGGGTTGGACTTAGATGATCTCCAGAGGTCCCTTCCAACCCTGACCATTCTGTGATTCTGTTAGCAGCTGTCTGCAATGAGAAGATTTCTTTTTCCATAGGGCTTTTTAGAAAAGAAAAAATACCTTTTTCTGAGTCAGAAGTTTTGATTATATAACATGCAATCTCTTCATATTAATAATATGTCCTGGTTCCGGCAGGGCTGGGGTTAATTTCCCCAAGGATGGGAGGGGACACAGGTACCCCATGCCATGTGAGCCATGCCCAGGCGGTAGGGGGGAGCTGCCGGGGGAGGGGGCGGGAAGTCGCTGCTCAGCGCGGGCTGCGGCGTCGCGGGTCCGGGTCCGGTCGGTGAGCGGCGGTGCCCTGATCGCGTTTGTATATTCATTTATCCGTGTTATTGTTACTGTTTTCTCTTCCCTTTGCTGTTCTGTTAAACTGCCTTTATCTCAACCCACGAGTCTTGCCTTTTTTTTCTTCCTATTTCCCCCCAACGGCTGTGGGGGGTGGAGCGAGCGGCCGCGTGGTTCGTTGCTGCCGGCTCAGGCCAAACCACGACATAATACCACCAACTTTCCTAAAAATAGAAAGAGTAAACATGGACGAGATATAAGGCTAGATCAAAACCTAGTGTGGTAGAAAAAGCTGGTATGTTTCTATCTGGTTATGTATTTATTTCAGAATATTTAATAAAAATCATTAGCAAAAGAGTCATCACCTCTTTATTTGATGTGAGCGGGATTTTCCAGAACACCATTATTCCACAGTTTACTAAAGCAGCTGACCAAAGAAAAATCATCTTATACTATTGAGCAGCAATAACGAATCTGGTAGCAAATCAGTAAAAAGGGTAATAAAACCTTCTGTTGATGAAGGCTTATAATAACTTTTCCTAGTATATCTTGTTTTATATATTGATTCCTAGATAACAGCCTAAAATCAGTCTGATTTCTTTCACCAATAGTTCAAAAAATTTTGAATTATAAGGCAACTTCAAATCATTGTGTGCTGAATGACCCCTGCCAACATGGACCTTATTGGCTACTATTTTGGTGTATCAATTTGAATACTCACTTGGGAGCAGTCTAGAGAAAACAAGCAAGATGTCAAAGAAGCAAGATTTGTTTTAGCTCAGGAAGACTATAGATCAGTGTTGTCCCATACTTTTCCACATTTCCCATGGATGGGACCAAGAAGATTTTCTAGTGTAACTAAAGCATTACGGAGCCTGGCTTTACAGGAGCAAGCTGCAGCCCTGAGGAAGCAGCCTATCTGAAACCGGTATCGGCTGACACATCAGTTGCAGCTGCAATTCTCGGTCCTGCGCAGCCGAGTTTGAGCAGCATCCCGTTTACACTATCACACAGATTTTTATGTTCCTTTTTTTAAGACATACAGGCCATCTAGGAAATTAATAGCTAAATTTTCTTAAAAGTTTACCACCAGCACACCTTTATTAGCATCCCAATTTTATGTTTTCTTTTGATTCAAGAATTTTTCTCTAGTTATTCAACAGCAGTTGTACAGAACTCAATTTTATCAGTCAATATTTCGAATTAAACAAAAAATTCATTTTACTTCTTTACCTTCACACATACATGCATGGACTTTTAAACATAAAATACATTACATAGTATAAGAAAAAAAAAAAAAAAAAGGCAAAAAAATCCCAGACCCTTGAAAGTATTGAGACAGAACTATGCCGGTATTCAAAAACATGTATGTCTGACTGATTTATAACAGAGTGCCACATTTATCAAAAGGCTGTAGAAACTCAGGAGTTGTCAATCTAAACTATGTTGAGAAAATACAGCCATATATATGAGATAAAAGGTTTTTAGGAAAAAGTCAATACACAGGACTACTTTGATTAAAAAAAAAAAGTTTAGAAAATGACTGCTTTAATGCATTTAACATTAAGATTTCACAAACTGTCTCTACTAATATAATGCCAAAACAAGGACAGGAACACAAGTCGAAGTGAGGTACCACTGAGAGCCTTTTTATGTTTGATAGATCCCCTATTTTTATACCAAATTTTATGATACACAGTTAAAGAAATAGGAAGTAGCAAAAAATTGTCCTGGTGCTCTCTTATGTACGCCAGGGGTGAATATACTGGGAGTGAGGTGAAAGGTGGAGGCTTTGGCATTGGTAATGATAACCAGCAGTGCAGCGCACGATGCAGCTGCAAGGCACAGAACTTCCATTTAGATCAGAGCTGTGATCTCCTGGAGAAACTGCTGCAGTGAATAAGCTACTAACCCACATCTTTCTGAAGCTGCTTAAGGGACATTGACAGTATGCCTTTTGGGGAGGAAAATATGACTTCCTGGAGCACAACCCCATTTAGGAATGGCTTTACCTAAATCTCCTTGTACACTTCCTGTCAAAAATGAACAGCATTAGCAGCTTCCTTGAAATTTGGTGATCCCTAGTAAAATGCTGAGATGATAGAAAGCAGGAGGAGAAACCTCATCTTCATGTCTCGTGCTCTATCACAGATATCAGAGCTCAGATGATTGCTTGTCTGCAACCTTGGACTTCTCCTCTCTTCTGGAAATGAAGCTATCGGTGCTTCAAAGGATTCTAGCTGCTGCTTCTGCTAAATGACTACAGCTTGGGTTCAGTCCGACCACCTGGAAAGGTGGCCTGGTGACCCATCCATTCAACACCCCTAGGATTACTTTCTAAATTTTATGTCACAGGCAGAACACTGTGTAAGGTCCAACTCTCCCTTCTCCAACAAATCAGCAACTCATCTTTACCCAGTCTTGCACTCCCTGTATCACAGTCATGATCTCCTCATCTTGATGTTAATAAACCTCCTTAACATTAACCCTAACTACAGCTTTCCATCCACAGCCTCTTTCCTTCTCCTTTCTTACAACCACAAAACTGTTCCAATAAAATAAGATAAATTTCAGTTAAAAGGGGGAAAAGGTGGGTATAGGCCCCTGAAGCTTCAGTAGATTTCTGCAGATGGTTGAATTCACTGCAGGAGGACCCAAGTATGATGACAAATCCCATTGTGTTAAGAACTATATGAGAGTATCAGAGTACTGATTTTTCTTACTCTAGTTTCTCTGCACACAAATATGAAAATGCTATCATCTAAACAGGAAAAAAAATTGTACCTCTGAAAAAAATATACTTTTAATGACAAACGAGATGTTTGGATTCCACATTATAAGTAGATCAACATACATTTTCCTCACTTTATGAAGGCTTTTCTATGACCTATTCTTAGACGTGGCAGAAAATTATAAAACTACTGTGAACGTTTGGCTTAACTCAAGGATGATCAGACAGAAAATATCTGAAGAAGGTAATTAAAACAGTGAGAACATCCTTATACAAATGTCTCCGGGAAAGCTTGAATGGGGTGTGGAGAGAGGCTAGGGGTGGCCTGAGATGGTCAGGGAGGGATATAATTGTTCCAATTTGCAAGGTTTTAAAAAATAGGATTTGTCAAGAGAGGATAATTTAAATTTTAAAAGGTTGTAGCTTGTGTATAATGCACATTCCTTACTTAAGCACATTATTATTTATGAGACAACAAAGTCTAAGGGATGGGAAATCCCTTTAGATGCATATTCTTTCATAAATCTTAGAAAACACATTATTTGTTTACTCATTTTTAAATATAGAAGACATTACAAAAATATTATGTTCAATAAGTAATAAGAGAATCGTATCAAACATTTTTCATAATCTGTCATCAGAGATGTACAGTGATCAACATTGACTATTTTAAAGGACTCACTTTTTCTCTAGCTTAGATTTCCCATTAAAATCACAAGAAATACTAGAGATGATAAAGGACCTCCCACTCAGAGATAACTACTTTAGAATTCCTTGTTTCTCAAAAAAGGATTGGGTAAAGATTGAGAAGTTAATTAATTTCACCTAAAATTTGATCAGATTTTAAAAAAGGAGAATGGCAAGACAGGGAAAGTATATCTTTTATGCAACTAATTTGTGTCTTTTTTTTTCATGTTTTAAGAATATTGGATGCAGTCATGGTTGCCTACCTCTGCTGTTTACACTTTTCCGTTGAAAACTAATGCTATGTACACATCTAAGTTACCACCTACTAAACATCAACTCAAGTGAATATTGAACAAATTGCTCCCAGCAATTTAGAAGGTAAATTTTCAATTAAATCTACTTTTTCTCTTTCCCATTTTAAGGTTAAAAAAGCAAAGAGACAAGTCCCCTGAACATGAAGAAATGTATTTACGCATGCAATGAGTAAAAATTAACATTTACAACAAAAATCCAGCACAGCTTCTATTAATCTAGTTATTATATAATTTGGATATTTGTTATCATAATCCAGTCAATTACTTTATTCCTCCATTCAAAAGTATTGTTAGGGTTCAGGGAGAGGACTAAACAAAAACCTAAAAGAGAACAAGGTAGTTGCAATCCACTGCTATCTTGAAAAGATACTGCCAATATTTCAGACTCCTTAACACTGTGAATAACTATATTAGCAGGAGGTGCCTAAGCCTCAATTGAGCACTCTGAGCTTAAAAGTAAATTCTGAGTCACTCACAAAATTTTCATCTCTAAGTCAAGATGTGAGTAACTGGGTCTTCCTGAGTAACTGGGTTTTCCTGAATTACAAGCAAGCAATTTAACATCTTCCATTCACACGCAATCCTCTGTTACCAGTCATATAACTGCCTCCTTTCTTCAAAACTGCACATAACCCACACAATTAGTAACGTGCCACCTTTCATTGCCCTGCTTAGGTATTTCCAGATGAAAGAGACAGCAACTGCACGCTAGGCTCACATGCCATAAATACTTTAAGTGGCTCAGAAGATACCTTGGGAGAAAGTAGTACTTTGTGCAATTAATTAAATTTATTCCAAGCATAATTTCCCAACTATTACTACTGAAGCACTTTAAAGCACAGCAAAAAATCAAAAGCAAAAAAAAAAAAAACCCTCTTCACATCTGGTAGATAGGAGCTGTTATATTGCTTTTCTACATTTTGATTTAGATGTAACCTGAGTAACCTGCCACACACAGGATAAAAGCAGGCACATAAACTTTCATCTGTCTCCTAGCTGATGTAGCAGGAAGAAAATGGCCTTCTTCAGTTGAAAAAGTATCAGTGCTATTTTTATTCCTAAATTAACAAATCTATACTCACATCTAGTATTCCATTTATACAAAATGTTTACATATGATTTCTGTTCTCAGTTGAGTGTAGCATCTATAACTCATTTCTTAGTGACTGATATTGTTACCTAATACACATATTATTTTAAATGTCTTTTTAGCATAATACTATGCAACATAACCATACACTTTTAAATCAAGTTTTAGAAAACAATTCAAATGTCATTTGCATAATCTGACACACTAAAGCTAGGGCTAGGACACCTGTCAACTAACTGAAAAGTTACAAGAAAGCAAGCAGTTTCAGACTAATTGTTAAATAACTGCTCAATCCAAGATTACATTTTAAGAACAGGTCATCTGGAAATACTGAACCATGCAGCTGAAATGTCAACCAAATTCCAAGCCTATTTGATAGGGGGGTCTGTATGCATTAGAAATTTTTCTGTCAAATAGCATACATAATCCAACTAACTAGTTTAGAAAGTATGCTACATTTAAATTCTTCAAAATGGTGATAAAATGGAATAAAAAGAAAGAAATATTAGTAGTAGTTATCACTTTCACTTGATGAAATACCATAACTACAAATTCCCCAAAAGATTCTTTCAGTGATCTTGTACTCTCATTGATTTCTGCCAAGTGAGGTCCCCTTTCTTCTTACTCCCCTTTAGCTGTCACCAAGTTTGCACCACAATGGTGTTTCTCCTCCAGGCAAATTCTTAGCACAAGCTGAAAACTCAGGGTACCTTCACCTAATTAACGTGCAGCACATGAGGTAGTGGTCTGTTTCTTAAAGCCTTCTTTAGCTTACTGATCAGGTATCTCAAATAATGGATCTTTAAACAATTGGAGAATCCTACAGTAATAATAAAAAAAAAAAAAATAAGGTGCGAGATTGCCTATCTATTCGATTGTGAAATTATGGGTTTGAAATTATGGGACTGATAGTCCTGGTCCATATTACAGCTGCCACTAAAAATTAACCCATCTAACTCTTATTTAAATATCTTGAAATCAGCACTTGCATTGTTTAGCCATAACATCTGATCTGGTTCTGTGAGTTTTAAGTCTTAAGGACAGATTTACCTTATCCTTCTGAGGATGGTCATTGAAGCTATTCTGGTATCCTATGTTTACTTTTTCTTCTTCTCTAGTGGGTATTCTTATAATGACCACAAGGAAAAATTCCAGGAAGAGCACTGTTATCTTCTTATTTCATACAGTTTCAGTAATGTTCCTTGAGCAACATTCATGTTTTGTTATATCGTTTCTTATTGTGCCAACTGACTTATGTAAATCCTCACTCTTTCCCCTCTATATCTGAAGCTCAGGCTATATAGGTCCTTGGAGAACCTTAACATTAAAGAGAAGATAAAAAGCAATAAACCCTAACACAAGGATTATCTTGGAGTTTTATTGTTGGGTTTTTTTTTCCTTTTAAATAGAAATGTTGTCTCCAAAGCCAATATAAAACTCCAGTTTCTTTAATTTGTTCCACAAAAATGGGCATTTGTGCTGGATGTGTGTATATGCTTGGCCTGGCTTCATCCTGGTGTCTCTAGCTAGCTTCCAAAGCAGCTCACAACCTTCTCCTTAAAAAAGAGACTATCTCCAATTTTACAAGATGTGCCTCATGGCAACCCAGCCTCCGACTGCGTGGCTCCAGCTGCTGGCTGAGCTCCAGTCTTTTCTTTCCAGGGGTGCATGGGGGTAATGGTGCAGTACTACTGTCCCCAGAGCACCACACGCACATGGGTCACAACACTGATCTGACCAAAAGAGCAACTACACTTTTGTTGGGTTTGTTGTTGCTGGCCAGTCTGGACAGCTGGTCAAGCACTTACATGAGACAGGATGGGTGTTTGAAGTAAAAATTTTAGGGAGGCTGGGGTGAAAACACTCCCGCTATGCCCCTGCTTACCTCCTACACACCTTCATTTCCTGTTACTGCAAAAGATCTTTTGCTTGATATAGCCCGTTTTGCAATTTTGTCACATCAACAACAAAATTCTCCATGAAAATCATTTTTTTCTGTTCATCTTCTTTTAAACTTCATGCATTAAAAGCATAGCATTCCTACGTCTGTCTGTTCTTTGTTCAAAGCAATGCTCAACTATAGAAATACTTCCTGCAGGCAACATAGCAATTTTTCTTGCTAATTGTATGGATGTGAAAAAACACTTTTAGCTATCTTGATGTGCTGATTCTTTGGTAGCATCACTTACTGGTGTAGTTTGAAAGAAATTAGCAAAGTTTCCAGACTGACAATGACACATTTTTCGTCTTCCTCTTTTCATATATGTTAGGACAACAGAAATGCCTATTTGCAAGTGTACGGGGTGGGGGTGCCCAGGCCGGGCTGTCGGGGGGGGGGCTGCCCCGAGCCGGACACAGCCGGTTCCAGCCGGCTCCAACCGACCCACCGTAGGGCACGGCTGAGCCCCGCAGCCACCATGGCGGCGCTGCGGGGAAAGCCTCTGTCAGAAAGGGCAAAATGATGCCCGGCAGCCGGGGCTGAGGGGAAAAGTGTGAGAAACAGCCCTGCCAGCCCCCAGGGGAGAGGGGGAGGAGGGCAGGAGGTGCTCCAGGCCCCCCAGCAGGGATCCCCTACAGCCCCTGGAGACACCACACTGGTGCAGGTGGATGTGCCCTGAAGGAACTGCAGCCCATGGAGACCCCAAACTGGAGTATGTTTATCTTGCAGGACTGCAGCCCATGGGAACGACCCACGCTGGACCAGGAGAAAGGCATGAGGAGGAAGGAGCAGCAGAGAGGAGCTGTTGTGGACAATGTACAAGTCCCCATTCTCCATTCCCCTGTGCCTCTTGGGGCAGAGGAGGAGGTAGAGGAGTTGAGGATGAAGAACTGAACTTGAGCCTGGAAAGCAAGAGATTACGTGGTTTAGGGCTTTTTTTTGTCTCTGTTTCTAATCATCCAAAATTCTTTTAATTGGCACTTCAGGCTTATCAAGAAAATATAAGCAGCACTTTGCAACAAGTTTGTTAACACTTGTGGCTGTTATGTACTCTATAACCTAAGTGCAAGACAAATACTCTAAAAAGGAAAAAACCCTCAGAACCTTTCCAAAATAAAGGTCTGTTAAATAAAGAGCTATACTTTATTACTTTTGAGATTTTTATTCCCTTTTCTCCATTTAACATTTATTCAGGAAGTCACTATAACTTAGAGAAAACTGACACCTTTTTACATTTGTTATCTTTTCACTGCTAATAAGGAGGAATGAATAAGCTACAAACAGGCTATTTCTCCCAGAGTCAGCGTCACCCCACAGAGATCCCTGGCAGCCACATGAGGACAAAAGCACCCAGAAAAGACCAGGAAAGAGACTCCTCTGAATAAATGAAAAGCTGCACTTTGAATATCAAACTGGCCTTGTTAAGTTGCAAGTCTTCTTCAGCCTTCTGAACACAACATATTCCATTTATCTGTACCAACATTTGACATCTACAAGTAGATGAGTGTCTTCATCTTTAAGCTATCTCAATTTAGTCTCCATATGTATCGAAAACTCAAGAGTCAAGGTTCCTCTCAGACATCAGTAAGCCAAAAGCTTCTGTGCTCACTATTGGTTTTAACTTCTGTCCTAGGTCAGTATGCACTTATCAAAATCTATTCTTCCACTTCTTATAAAAACTAAGAAAAAGGTCAAAAATAATCTCTTCCCTTTACAAACCATGAAGATTTCTTGTTCCTACAGCACCTAATGCCGTTTATACTTTTCATTTCAATGCAAAAGTAATCAACTATGCACAAAGCAAGCCAAACTACCAAGAGATGATTGCGATGAGAAGAGACTACAATATCATATGATTTTATGTTGAAAGATGTGCAGTGTTTATTAAAAGAGGAAAGGAAAACAGTACATTAACCTAAATAATTATCTGTTCCGTTAATAGTACCATTAATTCACATGCTGATAACAATTAAGTTTCATGTAACTTATCAAGCTGAATGAGTTTTACTGTTCTCAGGCAGTCCCTGTGAATATATTTGGTTTCTGTGCTTTCACATGTTATAACAAAGAGCAATAAAATTGGTCATTACTTGGTTGGGGGGCGATTTCTGCTTCTCCAGCTCCAAATCTAAAGTTAAATTAAAGTTGGAATGTATCCTCGTCGTTACCTGCATGCACACAGTGATACAGCAAACGTGTGCAGAAAGCAATCTGCACTGCAAACCACAAGACACAGGGTGCCAAACAGCAGTCAACAAGACTGTAGAGATGAGAACTGGTTGTTGGCTGGAAAATAGCCTGTTTGATCTCCTGCACCACGTATTTTGCCAAGTGTGTTACACATCACTGAAATGCTTTTAACATTTTTTTCAGGGGAGTCGCTCTTACCATTCTCCTCCTCAGCCATAGCTAGAGTCCACAAGCAAGAACAACACTGCTACAGCTGCCTGTGACACCACCTCAAGAAAGGCAGGACGTAAGCAGTGGGAACATACAGTGTGACTTTACATGCGTTTATATAAGCACACTGCAAGTTGCTTGAATGCTTCAGTACAAGAACAAACACAGCAGTATACCTCTATACATGACAGACTTGTCATAAGAATTAGGAGTCTACAGGATATCTCCTTCCAAAAAAAAAAATAATTATTTTATATACTTTATACTACTCTTGCTCTGCACATATAGACAAGAAACGTGATTTTACTAATGAAGCTTTCAACAAAATTGCCAGCAGCACACATGAAAAGTCAAAGCCACTCCTCTTCAGCCTTTTTCCTATAGTTTTTAAAACTTTATATACATCACCAGAAATAACTTCATCGGAAGTTATGTTTCTGCTGAGATTAAATGAGTTTACTCTTGAAACATTTCTAGTGTGATTTCATAGCAAGTTAGAGGGAAAAAGATTTCTAACTCATGTAAATTGAAAATATGTCATATTTCTGACCATGTATTTTGTTTTCTTTCATTGTGGAAGGCTCACTAAATTCAGACACTGATGGAGGCTTGTGAATTTATATAATAGTGGTTAAAAGTTCCTGCAGAAAGATCAATTAATCTACTGCTTTTTATCTGATTCAGCATTAATTAGCAATATTTTATTTCATTCCTCCCACATGGTCATGAAAAGACATCATAATTCAACTCCTGAACAATGATTAGGTGTGCTTCATAAAACTGCATCTTTCTTGAAGTATTTCTCTCACAAATGCCAATGTAAATAAATGACAAAAAAGAGGTGGTATATACTAGGTCCTTGCAAAGACAACGCTTGAAAAAAACATAGAAGAGCAGAAGAAAAAAAAACAACACAGCTTTAGACTATATAATCATTAAGCTTTCAGGTAGATCTATTAGTATGAAACCTGTTAACATTATTCTTGAACTCTTTATTGGTACAACCTCAGCAGGTATGATCACTGTGCAGTTAAGCTCTATTCTGAAGACATTGAATTAACTCAATGTACTTCTCATTTAAAAAGGAGTTCAACTAGGATCTTTGCTTCATGACCTCTATGGAAGTGTAGTCTTGACTGCTCTCAAGGCTAGAATATGTTCCTTTTTAAATCCTGAAATTAATAAAATATTCTTCAGGAGATGACAATTACTCAGTGTTAGATTCCATACGCTGTAGCAGTACTTTCAAACCATGTATATTCAATTTTCTGGAATCTGTAGTTCTAGGAGTATTTTTAAGGCACAAAAACATGAGTTATTTCATTATGCAAAAAGAAAGATGGATTTGGAGAGAGAAGAATTTGGAAGCCGCTTGCATTCTCTTTTGCGTAAGACACAAGGAAACACAGAAAGAGCAGAGCTTCATTTGGAGAAAAACAAAACAAAACATAGACCCACAATCTACTTCTATTCCAAAGTGTTTCTAAATTATTCTCACTTCTTGCAAACACAGAAATAGGGGGGAATTCTTTTGTGTTAAATTTTTTCCCTGGGAGCACGTTACCTTTAATTTATTTTCTTTTTTTTTTTTTTTTTGTTATTGGTAGAAAATGTTGGTTGTCTTGATGTTTCCAGAAAATAGCTAAGAAATATTCTGAAGAATCTCTCTCATCCTGAGCTAGCAGGCACTAAGGGTCTCTCTGTTCCTTAAGCCTTTTGTAAAAAACACCGAAGACACCTTGACACTAGCAGTCTTAATTCATCTGGTCACTTTAATCTCTCTCCTAGAAGAAAAAAGGGTAATACAAGATCTCTGAAAAGATTCCTTTTTATAACTACTTCTCTGTGAGTCAAAAGGGAGCACTACTCTACGGATATGGTATATTAAAAAGTGACATGCAGTTGTCCTGGTTTGAGGTAAAACAGAACCTATTTTCTTTTCAGTAATTTTACTTTTCAACTAAGCCTTTTCTAACTAGCTGAACTCTGTGAAATTAACAGAGAGTAGTTTTAAGACAGTAGTCTGCTTCCACAGTGATAAGACCTAGTTGTTCATAATTTATGTCAAGGAATGGTACAGGCTTTTGCTTATACTTATATACTTTATACTTCTTGCTATAACAACCAAAGTTTTTATAATTTTGTTATGTGCCCCATTGGAGGGTCAGAAGCAGAAAAGCATAGAGGGGTCGCACCTGCAGGGAGGAGCAGACAGGACAGGTGACCCAAAACTGACCAACAGGGTATTCCATCCCATCTGCCTCATGCTCAGTATAAAAGCTGTGGGATCAAAGGGCCAGCTCTCTTTCTTCAATGGCCGGTGTCTGAGGAGGACAGCTCTGTCTGTTCCTCTGCCTTTGACCCCAATCTGTGCATTCCTGAATCCAGATCCAGAATCAAGTTCCCATCCATCGCTGGGACTTTCCCGGTGCCGGCTGGTGATGTGATTGTCATACTGAGAGCTAGATACGGGTTTGTATCTATTGTATACATTTAATAGTTTTCTTTTTATTATTTTAGTAATATTTTCATTAAAGCAGTTGAATTTATTTTTAAACTCATAAGTTTCTTTTCTCTCTCATCCTTCTCTCCCTGAAGGGAGATGATCTCCCTTCTCTGAAGGGGAGATGAGTAAAAGAGAACATCTGTCATTAGTTTTGTTGGCCAGACCAGCCCAAACCACAACAGCAGTATTTGGTTTAAGTTTATAAAAATAAGTAGAACTGTATACATAGCTACTACTTATTGAATTATGCCAAGAATATAAAAAAAATAAATAAAAATGCAACAACTCAGAACCTCAAACCACTCAACCCCTTCTCCCTCAGTGACCCACATGCATTCACACATTAAATGAAATCTCAGCCTATCATTTTTCAGGCTGCAACATGAGGTTTTGGCAGTAGCTAACCACCAGCCATACACACATACAGGGCAATAATGACAGAAAACAGAAAGCCTTTTTGCTGTGTGTCTTACCAACAGTTCATCATGCTCTCAAAGGTACAATGAACAAATAATTTTAATTTCACAGAATTGTTACTAAGGGCATACTGAAAGTGGCGCGTACTCCCTGAACATACACACATGACTATATTTATAGGTGTAGCTAAGGTTACACCAGCAGTTCTACTCTAATAAGTCATCTTCTGATGCTTTATCATAATAATAAATATATATATATGAAAACACTTTTAGATTTTAATCTACTGAAAAAACAACAACAAAAAAATAATCCCCCCCTCACTTTCTTAAGTGCCATACTCAAGAAGAAGAGTTTGAAAAAACATGTGCATTTTCCCTTCTCCACCCCTCCCTGATCACAGTGGCAGATGGCAATGGATCAGGTCCAGGAAAGAAGAGAAACACACTGGCAGGGAACCCAGCACAGGGTATTTAACCTTCCTTCCTGGCCAGAAACTATCCCACTCCATCCTGCCACAATTAAACTGCTTCTGCTTTCCAAGGGAGATGTAGTGTTTCTCTACCACTACAGTTGACAGAGTAATGCAGACAGTTTACCAAAGCAGTAAACAAGAATTTGAGAGAAAAGATAACTTGCTAGAGCTCTAAGTTTTTCACCTAGTAAAACTCAACAAGTTATAACGTGTGTTTGGTAACCCACTGACTTTCATTGAAGACACAGGAGCTCTCGTCTTTAATAACCCAGTTAACATTGTAAATAAACAGGTTTCATCCAACACTGACTCTTCTTCTGTTTAGGGTGCCATTGCATGAGACTGCAAGTCCCCCGTCTATTAGATCTTATAACCTGGATCCAAGGAAGGAAATACTTTAGTCACCAGCAGTTCTCAGATTCCTTTCTGCTCGTGACGACTCTTTGTTTAAAGCAATTTAGCTAACTCTCCTGAGCAGATGAAATGATTTGCCTCACTGATCTTTTCCTCACTTACCTAGCTGTTAGTGTCTATGTGGACATTGCACATCTGATCTTTCATCTAGGAAGAGGAAAAATAATATAAATATATAAAAATACGTTTCCATGAATGTGTATATATACACACACCGGACATTTCGCAAGAAGCTCCAGCTGCTGTACAGGGAGATCTTGGCACTGTGTGCTCAATCAAACATTTGTAAATGCCATATAATATATCACTTTCTTATGCTGCACTGTTTTTCTTTGGTACAGCACTGCAGTTGATTGTTAATAATTGTGTATGTGATCGATCTCAGACATACTTGTCTCTGAAGAATCCTAACAATCAGAGTCATTGCATGAAGTTTGTCTATTTTCATCTTTGCAGTTGCACATCTAAACTTTACTAATTCCTGATGGAAGTCACAATATGCTTCTCTTAGCTACAGTGCAATTCTGTGATAAACACAACCATATACATGACTTCAAACATATATATTTTTAAATAAGAAAAAACGCAACTAAGAAATAACATCCGTTTTGCTGACAGAATCAGAAGATTAGCCATAAAACTGAGGTTTTAACAGAAGGATCGATCCTGATACATGTTTTTGACATAAAATATTGCTTGGTGCTGCTTCTTGGGAAATAATAAATTCACTGAGGTGCTACATTAATCAAGGCACCCACGACAGCTTTAATATATATCTCCTTAAACGAAACTCATTGCTTTTACAGGCACATAATACATTCCTCTGTCAGCTTTTAAAGTCAGTCTTGAAGCTCAACAGAAGAAGCAGGTGTCACAGGCAGACTTTCTCATTGAATATTCATTGTGCTGCCTGTACTATTTTGGAAATAACATCCACTCTAAGAGAAGGCAGGGAGAGATTGCAGAATATTGCTGTCCTCAGAGGGCTTAGTTTAAGCAATAATAATCTGAATAGCAGGTGGTTTAATCTGGTACTGACTTTTAGAAGTACTTTCATAGAGAGGAAATAATGGCTGGTTACCTTCTCTTTTTATTTTAGCAAGAGACTAAAAAAGTGTACCATAAATTAACATATCTAGTGTTAAACTATGAATTCATATACAAAAATATAGGAAGAAGTATACCTGAAATCCATAATTACTCATTCATTCATATATTCTTAGACATGTATTTCTAAGTACTATTTGTTCTTTGTTGCTGATCTTTTAAAAACAGGATAACCTTACCTCACAACCCCAAGTCAAATAAGCAATGAAATATTTTGTGAACTGAGACAATGTTGATTCATGAATTATTCTTGTCATATTGGTATTTCACCCTATTCAGCTTATTTGGACCCCTTGACAACAGCAGTTAGCATCACCCACCACTTCTGTATATTACAGCTCAGCAAGTACTTAGAGATCCTGAATCTTCATCTCTTAAATAGCACAAAGTTATTATTAGCACTGTTCTTTTAAGAACACTCCTCATAGAATAAGCTATTTATTCATTTCCTTCTTCACTGACACACTGAACATAAAACTAAACCCTCACAGGAATTCGCTTAATCCAACATGTGTATTACCCCTATGGATGTTCATGGATTGCTATTGCTGACCTCAAGGTAGTCAGTGTTCCCAGACTACAACCTGCAAATCAACTTGCAAGATGAACACAGGGCTTTCTTGTAACAGGAGCCAAACCAACTGACTCACATTGGAAGCGAGGGAAAGAAAAACTTTCCCAGACACCAAGACAGGACCGTGTGGAACCACTTGCTCCAGAAAGATATTGACATTTGCTGAAATAGAAAGAAGACTGAAAGAAGAGACCTACTACACTAGGAACTTGAGACAAATTAAACAAAAGATTTAAATATGTATCCAATAACCAGTTCTAAGTTCTGGGGCTTCTGGGTCTTTTTAATGTGGTTGGCTGATTTTCCTGGACATGTTCACCAAGAACAAGGCAAGCAAGGCATTTCTATCTTAAAGACTGTTTTACTGGTCACACAATCTTCTTCAAAGGGACCAAGGGCTGCAGTTTTTCCATCTAAAATATACCTCCTGTCATGAAATAGCAAAATGAAAATTCAAAGACTAATTTCACCATCAAGTAACAGTATCAATGACAGGCCATAAAGTCGTTCAAAAATTTGATGCAAATATTTTTGCATTTTTTAATGCATTCATTTAATCCCATATGTGTTCTTTTAATATGGAAATATGTTCAGACAACATCTTCAAATAATTGAGAAAGTTGTTCAGTGCTTCAGAAATGGTTGCAGATAAGCTGAAGATGAAGAAGGGCAGCAGAGAAGATAAGGATGAGAACGCAAAACAGTCTGTTGTACTGAAGGTAACCTAGCAAGAGAGGACTGCAATGGAAGTACTGCAGAGGAACAACAAGGCAGTGTAAAGGAAAAGGAATGAGAGTTGTAAGCCACATTTTCACAACTGTAGCCAAATTCCTTGCGGTAATGAAGACTGAATTCTCAACAGTCCTCTGTTGTTTGAGGAACATGAGGACTGTCAGGCTGATCACGGGCAATAAAATAATTCCTGACATAGAAATTCCTAGCCATCATCCATAGCATATACATAGAGAGTCAGCCCAGTGAAGAAGTCTGGATCACCAGTTACTGTGAATAAACAGACATTTATGAATGCTTAAAAAAAGAACATAGTCAGGCTGACGCATTTGAAGGAAACTGGTAGGTATCTATTTTTTTCCAGCTTTTTTATACACACCTGTGCTGAATATAGTATTAGTTTTAATTTTCTTCCAACATCATCATAGTTGGGGAAATAGATATTCCTCTAAAGAAAAACTAACTGATCCTTTGTTATGTGAAAATAAACTAGACATTGGTCTTCAATGTCTGGATACAGAAAATGAAAAGAAAACAACATTTCAAGGTGAGTACTGAGTATGGTACATTCCATATGCTTCTATTCCAAGGTCACCTGAGGAAAATCATAAGTCCATTTGCTTCTCCTACCGAAGAGCTAGGCTTTCTGCCAGATAGTCCTTCAGAATAGAAACCTTTTCTGTGAAGCTGTATAGAGGAGTTATGTATGTACAGCCTGTGAGAGACATAAAAGCAGTATGCGCCGATCACCATCGCTAGATTTATCATTAATTCAAAAATGGATTATATTGCAAGGCAGCTTTCATGGTATGAGATGAGCACCACAACAAATTGCCTCTTACTTTATTGTGTTTCCTGTGGGGAGGAGGTAATACAAGTTACTTTCTCACACGCTGTGCTGAGGAGAAGGTCTCAGTCCTAGACCCCACCCTTCAAATTAACAAAACTTCTCCACAGCTCTGCAGATCAAATCAGGGTAAAGCTTAAAGGCTTAAAAAGAAAAAGGTAAGCCGTACTTTAGGTATAAGGAAGGAAATTTCTGTTATAAAAAGCAAACCAAAAATTTCTGACATTTCTGTTTCTGCTACAGCTTCTCAAGGGAATGTGACAGGTCCTTGTTGGCTTTTTATGAGGAGCAGTATCACAGTACAGCAGATGAAGTGTAGCTGGAGAGCAAAATAAAACAGAAACAAGTGATACTTGAAGCCCAATTTTCACACGGTTCTCAGTAGCCCAATAAAACACAAATACTCTGACAAAAACCTGGAATACTTGCATTTTGGAATAAAACTTTCATTTTCAATTAAAAACTTCTCCTGCTTTGTGAGGCATTTTTAATGAACAATTTAAATTGCTTTTCAATGGGCTCCTGAAAAGTACATGTAAAGTCAAAAAGAAAATTTTCTGAACATAATTTTTTTTTAATGCTTTTTCTTCGCCACCATGCAGGATAACCTGGAGACATGAGGTCAAAACTTGCTGCCTCTTTCACTCAGCTGAACTTGGACCTTAGCCTAAGAGGCTTCTGAAGCAACGTCTAGTATGGAGCTTTCCTACACATGTCCTCAACTCTTGCTGATCACTGGGATTCCGTGGAGAACTAACTCAGAAGTTGTGTCCTCCTTCCAGGAAGCTTATCCACCGGCCTAGGTCCTCCTTCCAAGTATTGAACCTAGTGATACTGGTGCTCAGAGAAAGCATATACATCTTAGCTGGTAATACTCCAGTTCTGAGACTCCCAATTCATTTGGGATTAAGTGTGAACCTTGCTTGGTGTTCATTTATACCAGCCTGTATGACTCTGCAGTTAAGTTCCCTGAAATATTGTAACACAGAATCCCTAGCTTTTCAGTTTGATAACCTACTTCTCTGTGAAAAAGTAAGTGGCAGATAGAGGGCAATAGATACCTGCATTTTTTCCTGTATCGGAACCAAGCACAAAGCCTGAGAGAAAAGGAAACAGGCATGACAGAGGACTTGGAGGCAGCAGGTTCCAACACGTTGGACGTTAGTGCATGCTTGATCGACTCTGGGAACTGAGTTCAAAATACCACTGCATGGGGGGGAACTGCTCTTTAATTGAACATCTTTTGAATAATTGCATTCACCTGCAGACTAACCTCAGGTGTGAGCTTCCCTTTTCATTCTGTCATTTGTTCTGTTTTCTCCTGAGATCCTAGATCCTTCTTTGCTTCAGTATAGCTAAAATTAAACAAGTCTTAATAAATACTGCTAAAAATACCTTCAAGTATAAATTTAATCTACTTCTTCAGCTGGTAATTTGCTTTAGCAGCTACATGACCATTATATACTGAAGCCAGTTCCCAGATTTGTGGGAAATAAGTATGGGAAGAGTGGATGAAAATGTAACTTCAGGCTATGTTTAGGATTTCCAAGTCCTGAGATCAATATATGTCATCTCTGGTTCCCTCTGTGAAGTACTGCAGTCTCAAGAGAGACTGCTGTATGTTATACCAAGAACAGTATCGCCAAATATGTGGCAAGTGTTTAGGAGTTCTGTAATACCTCTTCAATGACTTCATATGAACTGAAATACACCAATAAAGGTTATTCCAAAAAAAAAAAAAAAAAATTTGACGGAATTTCTGGAGACTGCCAGAAATTATACCATTGTTGGTATCATATAGAACAAGAATAGGCTCATATTTTTGTTCGCCTATTTTTAAACAAGATTGATAAATACCAAAATAAAATCATTAAAAACATTTATCCTATTCTCATCTCAAACCAATTTACTGCTTTCAGTCTAAATGTATTTAATTCCCATAGTTTTTTTTCAATCAGCTGTGTCTGTTTTATTTGCAAAGCATGGTAGAAAGACACACCTAGTGAATCAATACTGTACCAAGGAAATACAAATTATTAGGAAAGCACAATGCAACATCAATATTTTTATTGCCCAAGAAAGTTTAAATATGGCTAGATTTAAAAAAAAAAATCTGTCTTTTAAAAGTACATAAAAACTTTGTTACCTTCAATAGGATCAGGTTTTTACATCCAAAGTCTGACAGTGTACTAACACACACACTCTTAAGTGTTTGACCAAGAAAAAAATATATGCTCCTAGAACCTTCACAAGTAGTGATATCAGCAGCAAATCATCTTCTCACATATCCTATACTCGACAAATAACAGTTTAATTAGCTTCAAGGAAAAAGCAATATTAGAAAAATTTACATGCCTGGGACCCAACCCAGAAGTAGTTCAAAAAGCCCAAATTCTGCCTTTGGTCATCTCTATTGGACCCTATGATTCCAGGAATTCACCAGCTTCAGCCTTCAGATCCCACAATCATAAAAATTTTGTGCTGTGTTTAGGAATATACACTTGTGTGCACCATGAAATGTCAATATTATACCACAGTTATGGAACCACCTCCTTCTATAGACATGCTGGCCTACACAGAAGGCAATAGTAATTGCACACATGTATGAGGACAGGATTTTCTACTACAAAATTATACTACAATATTGAACTAAATGTAGTACATTGTTGAAACACACTAAAATTGAGATTTTCCTCAATTTTTATAGGAACTTAATGCAGTAAATTCATGACAAAGCTGCCTTTTTTGCATAGTTTTAGTTTAGTCAGTCACAATATTTAGTCTCGACTTTCCTTCCTTTCCCATTGTTCAACAACCAAATGTTTTTGTTGAGACACTGGCAGCTCAGTTCTGAAAAATCAGGACTGTGGTCTTGTTTAATGGTCATTCAACTGTTCGTCACATGTTGTCAAGACAGTCTGCTTTTGTACATCAGCAACTTTATTTGCTTTCATGAAGGTTCCAACTAATATTGATGCCATGCATTCAGTCCTTGTAGTCTATAGACAGTCAATGTTACATTCCAAATTTGAATGTTTCTGATCTGCATGTGTTCATTTCAAGACACTTCTGCCACAGCTGCCATAGAGCATCTCAGAGACAGTTTATGTCAACTAATCCAAGCTCGTCTGCCTAATTTGCTCACTCCTTCTGCATTTCAGGACTCAAATGTAGTCATTTAAGCTTGTCTGCAAATTTGACCCTTTTCCAATCAAACGTGTGTTTTGCACTGAGCTGTTAGCTGTACTACCACAGCATCACAGCTGAGTCTATCCGAATTCCTTCTTGCCACACCTGGCTGTCTGAAACAACACTTTAAATGCCAAGCTCAGGTTTTATACTAATAATTTTATTCCTGTTTTTTGGACTTGAGCATATCAAAGTTGACAATATTCATGCTTTGTAAATGCTTAGAACATTTAGGGGAAACTGAGAGGTATTATGACAAGTATTAAAAGAACCAATTCACAATGGACTATTACAAGAGAATTTGCAATCAACTATGGCCTTTTCTTTCCATAGGTCCCTCGAAATTAGTTTGGAGCCTGTAATGCAAACAGGCTTGCTTCCAATTAATTATGCTCAGTTGTTAATTGCTGACCTCAAAAGTAAATTATATTAGCATAAGTAAATATTCCCTTCTTCTCAGCACATACTCTATAGGTTTTGGATTTTTTCTTCCTATTAATTCATTGTACTAGTGTTTATGCAATAAAGACTTGGAAGGGCATATGAACAAAGTCTTTCCTCAATATTTCTGTATTTCTGGTTTTACTTCCCTCACCCACCCCCCCCCCCCCCCCACCCCCCATACTGCAGCATATTTGTTTAGATTTTGCTTTCTTTTTTCTCCCTAATGCAAAAGACTCACACACCTTCAGACAGTCTACAGCAATTTTGACACAAAACTGATGATAGGCAGTCATTTCCTAAGCAGAATAAATTAAGTGTAAATATATACAGGAGTTTTCTGTCATGAAGGAATACGCTGGGTCACTTACTTTCTCTGCAAAGCAGGATCTGCACTGTTTCATTACTATTCTTGAGAGTTCTCTTCAGACTCCCATATCTCTGATCATTTTGGTGCATGTCCAAGCTCTTAACTGGACTGAAACTAAATTCTTCTTCAACCTTAATAGATAAAGGCAAAATAACCACTTTGAATGTAAGCACAGAAGGTATAGAGGAGAGTATATGCTCACACAGGCAGATTCTCTCCTTCATCCCTGTTCCCCAAACTACATTTTCATACTTCTGTCTGCCATATGCAAGTGCACTGACAGCCTTTGTCAACACAGTCACTACAGGTATCCTATGTGAAAATTTAATCCCATAAGGCACACTGGAAACAATTCTCCATAGAACTGGAATTTTGCAAACAGTAGAGTTATTCTGCTCATTTTCTAAATGAAGGCATCTTCCTCTGAAAAGTCTAGTGGACAACTAAGTTTGATCTATATGGGTGAAATCCTCTCAAGTCATCCATATAGGGGCCAGCAACCCATTTTCCTAAAAATACCATCCCTTACTTCTCCGATTTGTCCTCTTGTTTACTTACAAAAAAAGGTGAATAACTAGTCAAGGAAAAGAGGAAAATTGTACTGCACAGTGCTGGTACGTAACCACACATTAGCTCTTGCTTACACAATATCACTGAACATGAAGAAATCCTGGGCAGGCTTCACTTCACCGAGTTTCAGTTTTAACAGTACAGACATCTCTATTTAAGCTAGTAATCTAAGTTCACTTTAGAAAATGGAAAAATGTAACCTCTGGGCACAATTTATCTAACTAAATAAATGGCTGAAACAGGTCAGATGAATCATGGTCTATTTTTCTTCACTGACTATAAAAATAGCCTATGATAACTTGCATGATATAGTCTTTTCACTGTAGACATATAACATCGGGGGGGGAAAAAAAAATAAAAAAAAAATCAAACTTCTGACGACTCTTAACAAAAGCCATGGAGATATATGGGATAATGGTCCACTACTACACAATCAAGGGAAGCAATAATATTGCATCAAAGCCACCTGAAAATACAGAAGAGGTACTACAATCAAATGTTTTGAACTCTGCCAGCTTATTATTTGCAAAGAATAACATTCATGTTGGGCTTTAGATATAATTACTACAAATTACCTAAAGCAAGAACAAATTATAGGTTTCCTTCCAGCTAACTACCCAACTCAAACATCAGAACAGAGCAAAATGTACTACAGAAAAAAAAATCTTAACTTCAGTAAAGTCTTATGTTTACACAGAAATTTTTATCCCATGTATTAGCTATAAATCTAAGTCTCCTAGTTCCTTAAAAACTGCAGAATTTATGTCCATTTCTACCTGAAATACAACAATGAAAAAAAATACTGTTAGAACACTGAGAAACAATAAGAATGTTCTAAACTAATTGCTAAGCACAACCTTCAAATCTATATCAGTTTCAACTCTCTGTTAAGTTTTATATTACGATGCTTTAAAAAAAACTTACTGAAATATACTAAATATGCTAAACTAATAATAAACAATATTGTAAACAAACTGAACCTTATGAAAAGTGAGTAACATGATAAACAGAGATAAAATATATTAAGGAAAGGTATGGTGCAAATATGAGAAAGTATACACAAAAAGGTCTTTTCACTCCCTCTCTCATTTGTTTATACCTTATTTTCAGCCAAGAAAGATAATCACATGTCCCTTTTCAGATCCTTTCAATGAAGGTACAGAGATCTAATCCTAGTCAGTGGGAAGTCAATAAAGCAACATATCTGAATATTTCTTTCTGGCATATAGAATGTTCTTGTAGTCCAGGTGAAATATCTGTACTATGAAATGACTTACTGTGTACAAGAAATAGAATTTTCTAGCCAAGAAATCAAGATAGAGTAAAACAAAGACTGCCAATTCATCCATTCCCATTCTATTGCTAGAATTGTTTTCCATGATGAACAACATGGTCCTGCCTAGATACGTATATTGATTTACAAAAGACTATTTGTGGACTAAGCAGCTGTAGCTAACAGTGCCAGAGTATCAGAGCACATACGTTGTATTAAATAACTTACAGCTCCTTAGGGCAAAGAATTCATTAGCTAACCTTTTTCCTTTTTTGTTTTATATCATTTCCTATGTAATTATCTTGTAAAATTCTAACAAATCAACTTTCCTCTTTGTACATATTTGCTTCATTGGAGACACAGAATTAGTGAAAGTATTTCCTCATAAATCTAGCTACAAATATGTAATGTATGACTTTCTCTTGTTCTTCATAAATACGTTACTTTACTCAGGAAACATCTGACTTACTACTGTTTCTTTGCCTATCGTCCACAGTCCTTGCTAGGATGCATAAATATGAACACAGGCAAAGATGTCTATCACCCGGTGCAGGCAAACTCAGCAGTTCTTGAGTTTATCAGTAAAGACTGACTTAAGCAAAGGCTTAGGTAATTTTCTGAATAAGATTACACAGGAAGATTTAACCAGCTCAAATAAACCAAGTTAAATATTAAGAAAACAACAAGAGAGCAGTGAACATTCCTATTATACAATTGAATTTTCTGTATGGCTATTATGACCGGGTACTACAAACAGTTATTAGAGGACTTAATTCTGAAAAGTATTATTTATTTGTATCTTTCCATTGACTTAAATAAGCCTACTCATGTGAGCTAAACATAATATAGGGGTTCTGGTTTACATTCAATATACTTGATTTCATGCTCTAATAATATTGCTGATTTATTTCTTCCATTAAGTAATCCTCTTGACTTTCTGTAATAATTAAATTGTAAGTTGTTTTCCAGAAGAGATGAAAGTGAAGTTATGTTGCAGAAAGGAATAGGAAAAAAACCTGGTCATTATACTTGTATATCAAGACTTTATTACAATTTCTTTTAAAAGGAAGAATTAAGACATTCAACAGCTGTACTTGCAGAGATAAACAAGTTTATCAGACATCAAGTCTTTCTGCTAGCTTTATTTAAAAGAGATTAAGAAATCTGTTTCATTTCATTCTCAGTCACATGCTTATCATTTGATGATGCTTCATTTTGGTGTTCTACTGAGGTATTAAAAAAAAAAGATTCTCCCTAGCAGTCTTACAGGCTGCTGACTATATATACATATTTTCATACTGTAATAATTTAGTAATAGTAATTAATTTAATGATGCGCTGCATAACAGCACTTCAGATTTGAGAATGAAAAGTAATTACATAGCCCTTCAACAGCACTTAGTTTCTATTCAAACACAGTGCAACTTTGAATTCTGATGCTAGTTTAAGAGAACAGCATACACCTGAATTTCTTCCCTGGAAGTGATTTACCAGAAACGAAGTCTCTTTGTTCCTGGCTCCTCTTCCGGTTTCTGAATTGTGTATATTTATAAAGATTCCCATATTCTGTTCTTTCAAGCTGTGCAAATTTTCTGATGCTTCAGCATACACTGTGATTCACAGGAAAACTTTCAAGCCCATAACCAAGCCAGTTATGTTCTTGAATTGACATCTCTCATACCTATCTGATGCTAAATCCCTGATCACAAAAGAGCCCATCTTCTCTCAGACAGTGTTCCACTCAGGTGTACAAAACCCATTCTTTCTATTTTCTAATAATAGTAAGAGCTGAAACATCCTAACTGAAGCTATTTTCATCAAGAAAAAGGTATCCTATGATTCTCTAAGTAAAAATGGAAGGCAAATATAGAA
Source organism: Pluvialis apricaria (assembly GCA_017639485.1). Classification (NCBI taxonomy): domain Eukaryota; kingdom Metazoa; phylum Chordata; class Aves; order Charadriiformes; family Charadriidae; genus Pluvialis; species Pluvialis apricaria. The sequence goes on from CM030007.1 coordinate 109,363,877, forward strand.
AGACCTTAAAAAGGACATTATTTTTAAAATTCAGTTGCACTTGAAGGCTCAAATCAAGGATCAATATACAAAGACAAGAGAAATAAAAACAATTGCGCTTCTGTATATATGTGTATAACTTAATTGTATTTCTCGATCTTAACCTTGATATCAAATTCTATCCAATATCTCCACTTTCCTTTCTTCTCTAGTGTTAAAAAAAAAAAGTTGTAAACGAACAAGAAAAAATGAAATGAAACCAGAGGGCTTTTTATACCTATTCAACAATAATCATTCTGGAGATGGCAGACTGTATTTCTCTGATCTTGTTTTCTAGATTACTTTAAGGAGAGAACACGGTCATACATGCATGTTGAAGTAACAAGGAGTTCAAAATTACCATTTCTATATTTATGCAAACCTACTAATTATCAGAAGATATAATTTACTTGTGCCCCCACTATGCACTGTGTGTGCTATTTCCTAAAAAGGTGTTACGTCCCTTACACAGGAAAGGCTTGTACCTAAAATTGGGAGGATGCACCTGAGCATTCTTAGGTGCCTCAGAAGTACAGGCAGGAGGCATGCAGAAAAGCCCCAGTCACCATGAAAAAAGGACACATTTTTAGATAAATTTACGGAATTCATTTACAGTTTTAACAGCTGTGGAAATTTGCTGGTTTGAGAGTAAGCACAATAAAATATTCACTGTACTAAATATCCTTCACTGTATCCACCTTTCCTTCTCATCTTCTTTCCTTTTCTCCTTCCTTCCCATCTGTTCTCCCTTCCTTTTGAAAACAGAAGTAAATTATTCTTGTGGAGCTGAACCAGTCAGCCATATGATTCAAATATAATATTCAGTGGAGGACAGCTAGTGTTTTGTCCCATTACAGTGGTAATAAGCCCACTTTGTTTCCGTTGATTATGTGGAAGCGTGTAAGCATGCTAGTGTCAAAATCCCAATGGTCTCCTGCAGCCAAAGGAAACAAAAAACTACTCTCTCATATGCACTGCTGTACATAACAGCGATTTATACAGGAGGCATTAATTCTTACCTAGCCTGTCGCTTCATATCCCTGCCCAAAATTATGAAGGATTTCAGCAAAATGCTCAGGTTTTCAGCACAATTTGCTCCTAACCCTGTCCCACTGAATGTTAAGTTGCAGTCAAGGGCAAATTCTGCTTGACTGCAGAGTTTTGTTGTTTTTTAATTTATACTCACTTCTCCCTCTCTCTTTTTAATCTCTCTCTTTGGAACAAGACATGCAGTTCTACTTGCTGAGAAACCTTTAAACTTCGTATTTCCCTGACACAAAGCTTTTCTCTGAAAGTTAACAGAATTTCATCAAACTTGACTGTATCAGAAGCAATTTATCTTTTAAACAAAAAAGGAAAAATAAAGTTTCTCATCCTGTGCAGTGTAGCAAGTGTTCAGCTGAGCTCAAGAAGGCCAGTAAGATGTGGGGAGTATCAGTAACTGAGGACTAAGAAAAAGAATCCCAACTGTGCTAATATCAAAGTCTGTGGAGCACAACATCCCCTACCATCAATACTGCACATAGTTCTGGTCATTCCTTCACAAAACAGACCAAGTAGAAATTAAAAAAAAAAAAAAAAAAAAAAAAAAAAAAAAAGGGTGGAGAAAGGCAACTGAATGGACAGATACAGAATAGCTTCTGTATTTAGAAATGATTCAACAAATTACAATTCTTTGACTTTGGAGAAAAAAAAAGTGACTGTGGAGAAATTGAACAGATGCCTAGAACATCATGGCCAATATAAAGTTAAACAGTGAACAGTTATTCCTTATTTTTCATAGCACAGAAGAAGAAACTCGTGATACTACCACAGTCAGCAATTCAAAATTATCAGAAGGAATTACATTCTCCACAGAAAATGTGATTAAATAGTGAAGCTCACAAGAGACCAAAAGTATAAATGAATTCAAAAGAGGATGAGATAAATTCACAGAAGAGATATCAATTTACAGCCACTGAATACAGTGGTTTGATGTAGCCTCTGACTAATAAAGTCATTAATCTGCTCATTGCTGGAAACTGAAGGGGGAAGGGCTTCTCTGATTTACTGTGGTATTACATGCTTTGCCTAGCATCTGCAACTGGGTATTGCTGGGGACAAGTTACTGGGCTAGACAGACAGTCGTTTCCCTCACTATGGCAATTGGAAGCTCAAAAGAAAAACTATACTTGCAGCAAATACTTCATTTTCAAGACCACTTGCGGAATAAATTCATAATAAATGATTTGTAAAAATAAACAGTTATGAATACTCACCTAAAGTACAGTATTTAGATGATCAATGCTCATCAGGGCAAAATGTTTTCAATATTTTGAATGCTGAACAGAGGGCAATATAAGTTGTACTCCACTGCAATATATATGAAAGGACTCCAACTAAGCAACACTAATAAAATCACCGAATTGTTTTAACTTTTTGGGAAAGTACTTAGTAATATATTGGTTTACAAATCAGATTACAAAACTGAAAATCATTTGACACAAAATGGTAGTTCTACAACGTCTCACACTAATCATTAGCCCCCAAACTTTAAAAAAAACCCTATTCAACTAAGAGAGATTATCACCCGTCCCAGATTTGGGACTAGAGAGTTACTGAGTGTGCCTGTTAACAAAGTGAGATTTTGTCTTCTTTACTAGCCAATGAGAATTCAATTACTAAAAAAAAAAAAAACTAAAGAAAATTTTTAAAGCTAATAAATATACTATGAGTTAATTAAATTAGAGAGACTGGTAATTACAGAGTTCACCTACAAAGTTTCGCCTGCATTTCTACAATATCCACCACTTGTGTTCTCCTTGCATACACAATATTGAAAACCAGCTGCAGAATCTGAATATCCTCATTTCCTTCAATTCTTTAGGGCTTTTTTTGGTAAATTTTCCCTGTCTTCAATGTTAATTTTGTTCCTTGGTACAGTAAATTGATTGTTTTAATGAGTTAAATGTAATGCAAACTGTGGTTGAAGCTGAATAGCAGCTTTTCCTCAATGCATAGCTTATTTTTCCTAACATCAACAGCTGAACTTATACAACACCATATTCACCTGACTAACTGCATGGACAGTGGCAGATTCATTTTGCATTCATCATCATAGCATAAGATAACCTTTCCATCACCAGGGAGGACAGAATCCTCCTCAAGGATCCTTGAGTTACACCATTATGAAGGGAAAAAAGGTACAATGCACCTTTGATAGAGCATAGAGGACTCTTTAAGAAGCTAAAAAGACTGCTGACCCTGCCTGCTGAGATGCATGTACGTAAGAGATGGGACCTAATCCAAGGACTCAATTCTCAGCACGAAGATTTCCACTTTATGATGAAAAGCAATGTCTCAAGCAGAGAATTTGGTTATTTCCTGGGACTAAGTGGGGGCTTGGCATTGCATGATTTAAAGGACACCAAAAAAAATTTTTATTTTCTTGATACTGAAAGCCTCAGTGGAATTGCTTAGTGCTTTGTGGTTGCTGAAACAGAGGATTTTTTTCTTACTTTTAAAATTGTCTCTCTGGGTGGTTGTTTTTTTTTTTTTTTGTCCTGGATGTTTCCTTTTATACCAGTCTTTAACAGAATTTCTTTATTAGTTTGTAATTACCATCACTTTGACTTTCACACCAACAGGGAGTGCAAAGTGAGCTGAGACAGATTTTCAGGAAGTCCAAAAAAAGAGAAAAAAATTAGAAAAAAATTATTAACCAATTGTAAGTGGATTCCTTAAACCATTCCACCCTCAGAAATGTGTTTTTCAATGAGTGTTCCAACTGCAGGAGCACGTTTGTTTCCTTTCAGCTCCAAACAGATCTAGCCAAAAAAAAATTAAAAAAATAATAAAAAAAAAAATCACACACCTTGCTCTACCTACAAAAACCTGTTGATTCACCAAAGAGCTTCCTCTAAGCCAGTCTGATCTCAGCCACATTCACTGAAACCCAAGAAAATGTCAGTCACTCCCATTTATTTTATTTTTTTTCTAGGAATCCAGCTGTGACCTGCTGAAGACCCCAAGTTGCTCTGAGCTCCTCATCATTTTATCTGCCGTGCTAAGAAGTACCTGCGAGCCTGATAAAGGGCTTATTACCTCTGGATGCCCTAAAGGTCTTCAGTGGCACTGAAATTTCCAGATTGCATGGCTCCAGGACAGCCTATCCCATAGGCTTGCCTGAAGCAAAGGTTTTTGGCTTGTTGCTGTTAGCTCCAAAAAATTGTGGAGTTGAGATGGGTAGAAGGTCATTCAAATTGGTAGAAAAATACATCAAACTTACCACAGTCTTCCCAGAAAATGAAATACTTTTTTGTATTCACCTCTACTCCTTGTGATGCATCATCATATGCATGCATACATTCCGTCCAGTGTTCATACCAGTCAATCAGCATCCTCAAGCCATACAGGAGGAAAACAATGAATAATAATGGCTTATCAGTATTATAAGAAATAATTTCTCCATCTGTATCTTGTGCATACACTGCTGCTACTTTCTTTTCTGGTTCGTTTATTTCTTTCCTTTACAAATATTTTTTGTAGTGAAATCATTTTCAAGTCAAATTTCATGACAACATGTCATGTCAAATCAGGGACACAAATGTCAACCACAAGATACAGTAGTTCGGGGATATATATCACCTTTTTTAAAACTTACATTCAAGACACCAATCAAAACTCCGGGAACAGTGAAATATTTGGCAAAATAAGAGCTGCTGCTTTTAAAGGAGCCAGAATTTCACCCTGTTTGGTTAGAGGCATACTTATTAGAATAACAAAGTAGACTTTGATAAACATAACTTTTTCTGTAAATAGAAAGAGTCTAAAGAACAGTTAGCAAATTTTCACGCCAATCACATTTTGTTGTCCTGAACTGTTTCTGAACTAAGCTAATAAATGAAATACAGCTCCAAATTCATGTAAAGAAAGATGATTTAAATTTGCCCTAAATATAAGCTACTCACCATCCACTACATCACAACATAATGCTCTGTTAAAGTCAATTTTCCCTAGTTAGGGATAAAAATCTGAATAAAGCCTGAGCATCATGGAAATAAAAAAGGAAGTTTATCAGACTTTAGTACTGCCTCTTAATCTTGAAAGACTTTTGACGTGTCCTCTTTTTTTAACCTTATACCGAAACTAATTTTACTTGCCATCTCGTCTAAGCCATCTTGTCCAAAGCAGAAAACAACAACATACTGGTAAAGCCTTTTTTCAGGAAGTCATATCAGCAGGAGGGATTAAAGCTTTTTAGCCAATTTAAGAAATCATAGAGATTTTAAAAAGAATAAATAATTAATAAATAAATAAATAAATATATGTATATGTATATATCTTTTTCAGATCCCTGAAAGTGATCCTTTTGACTCAGTACTGAAAGATGGCATGGACCAGTTCAAGGAACAAGGGACAAAAATATTTTGCCTAAAAACGTTTTATCACAAAAGCAGAAAAAGACCAGAGCAGCACCTTCCTGAAATATGATGATCTGCAGAACAAGTAGTAAAAAAATTTGGGGAAAAACATTCAAATACAGAAGTGCTGTATCTGTGTATACAATTAAATAATACAAAGAAAGAACTGGAAGAAGCCACAACTATATTAAAAAATGTATACAAATTCTCTTAACACCAATTGAAAACCAGCCTGACCTATAATTACAGGATACCAGAGAGTGCAGCTTTTAGAACTACAGAAGTAATAGTGTTGAAAATAAGGAGCAGGTATTACACAAAGGTTAAAAAGTGGAGTGATAATTATATAAAAATATTTTTCCTTTTTTTTCTCTGACAACTAGAATGAACTAAAGAACTGGGATTTTTTTTTTCTTTTAATCTTAATCACAAAACCTAACAGTATTTTAGTATGCTTGAGCTTGCAGTTTTGGAAGACAAGCATCCTATAACGTACTAAAATTAACACATGGATTCTAGTGAGAAAGTTTCCAGCTGCTATTCCCCTCTAGCATAGCTTTGCTGGCTACCCTTAAAGCAATCACTTGGCCAAGGCAGCACATAACTCATAGGTATCTCTTTCACTTTTTTCTTTTTAAGTTTTCTGCATTTCTCTTTTTAAGCTCTTAAAAGTAGCATTTTGCTTAAGACCTACTGTGGTGGTTATTCTTACCTTACAAAGATAAACACAGAAGTCAGGTTATTCTCTATTATAACATTTAAACTATCACCAGGGCTGGAAGTAAATGATACTACATTAAAAAATGCAGTTTATTTTCCTTTAAAAAAAAAAAAAATCCATGTCCCAGGATAAGTCTATGTGAGTCCATTAAGTTCATGTTTGTTTGGTATATGCACACATACATACAGGAAGAAAACCAAAAAAACTTGGCATGTATTTAGTACTACGGCTAGATTTTATGAAGACAGTAAACCTTTTGAAGGCATAGACAAACTAGGCTTCAAAGTATCCCTTCATTAAAGTTTACTTAGTTTAAGTTGAATTCATATCATACACACATATACACACAAAAAGCGACCACAAAAACAAATAGGTACATTCTGGTACTTAATAGCCATCACTTTAAATAACTTAATTTCCCCATGCTTGGTGAAGGATATGGATGGAACTGAAAGCCCAGGCTGCACAAATAGGGTATTGTTAGTATTAGACATGTATTTAATACCAGAATTGATCTGTTTTGGTCCAAGACAATCATGGGGTTTTCAAGGAAGACTTTCATACAACCTAGAAAGTATCATTAATAAGACACACAAAAGCATAACAGCAAGAAAGTACAATTAGTTCTACTTTTCATACAACCCATCATTTTTGTTCCTGTTTAGATAGAGATATCTCTCCTGGTAAAGTTAGACCTGAACCAGAACATATAGAGAGTAAGTTAAAGGATAAAATTAATTTATGTTGCAACTAAGTAAAAGTCACTACCAAATTAATTTAATGTGTTTTTCCCATTTAACCAGACACATTTGGAGTTGTCACTGACATTTACAAGACATTCAGTGAAATAAAACTTACCAGTCAAACTTCTAACTCCAGGTTGAGAAGGAAACTGCATACTCGGTGTGTTAGGGCTATGTTAGTCCTAATTCAAGCAGTCTACAATATTAAATTAATGACATATTTGTCTTGAAAAGCCTACCTAAGGTGTTACAGTGGTATCTTAACATAATAGCATCATGTCGGAGAAAATAAGACCTGGTAAATGATGTGGGGAAATAGCTAGAGAAACGTCTTAAGACCATGCATCTCCTTAGTAATTGTCATGAAATAATTAGGCTTTGTTAACAGTGAAATTACTGTTGAGTGGTGCCCATTTGATGGCTGAATGGCCAAATCAAACCCTTAATGGTAATTAGCAGGCCACTTAAGTAGGTAAATGATGCCCCTCCCACTCCATTTTCAGGCAAGTATTAAAAAAGGAAAGGAAAAAATCATTAAGAATGTATTAGAAAAACTTCCTTCCTCCCTTTCCTATCCCACTCATTCTCCTAATTACTTTGTATTTTTATACAAGGTAGAATTGGTAAGCACGCCTCTTTTCAGAGATAGCTTTTTAACAATATTGAATTTCTCCTCTTTTATGGAATTTCAGGTAATCAATTGTTTAGTCAGCTTTAAAAGCTAGACATAATAAAAATCCTATAGTTGCTCACAAGTAAGAAAAAACATCTCTGTCCTCAACAGCAATGACAGAAAACATAATATAATATTTTTTAAAAAATGAAAATCAGCCTTTGTTGCTAGGACTAGATAAATTCTGCATTCCTTGTCACCCATGACACATTTTGGTGACCTGGGCTATGCATGTTAGCAAACTAATATGACATTAACTTTATCTGTAGTAATACTACATGACAAGACCATAGTCTCAGAACTATGTTCTGAAATAAATATTTTTCCCTCAAGTTTTATGATGGGAAAAATATTCTCATTTTATATCTGAACGATGAGGGGAAATGTCCCAAAGGTATACAAATTCTGTAGGAGAGGGAAGTTTCTTTCTCTTTCCCACATGCATATCCTGTTTTCATCCCCAGTGCCTTCAAAACAGAAGAGCAAGGTATTGTCTGAGATGTTCCATGAGAAGAAGAAACAAGTTAGTGAGTTTTGCCCATTTTAGAAGCTCCATAAAATAGGGATTAATTACAACTGCTCTGAAGAGCTATGTCTTCCAGAACAGAAAAGGTATCTTGAGAATCTGAATATTAAAAATTAAGTACTTTAAATTATATACTTAAAAATACTAAAATGAAAAAACAGAGGCTGGGTAGATGTGTTCCTCACTGCAGGAAAATTCAGAGCAGCTATACTGTAATGAAAAGCATTTAACTCATACTAGATAAGTTTTCTTGAGTACTGGTGATTTTTCTCTAATTCTCAATTGAAGAAAATTCACTGTATCATTAATCCTTTTAAGATTAAAAAGAAAATTGAAGTTTTCAATGGAAAACTTTCAAATCAGTATCAGAAAAATATTTTTGCATATACCACCCCTTATTTAAAAGGAATTTATTGTTTTTATATCAGTAAATTTTAAATATTTTATGGAAATTTACTGTCTTCAAAAAGTAAGTAAATAACCCTTAGTTATTTTCTGAACAAGCGTTTATTAAGCTTTAATATTCACTTAGGTTGAGAGGTACATATAGACAAATTTGTCTGTGTACTCACATATTTGCAGATGTGTGTATAAGACATACAGAAGATGCTCAGAGTGTCTCAGATTAAAAGCCAGTATACAGCACTGAAACAGAAAAATAAACAGCACAGAGAAACCTAAAAGGCGAGCTTTAGCCCTTTTTTACTATAAGTGAATAAAATAGATCTTGCATACACTTTCCAGTCGTTTTTCCCACAGGCTCTACTGTAGTCTAGATGCTATATAGTTATCTTCTGTTTCCAATACCAAATGAAAAACAGTCAAATTTCATATATTTTGCAGTTTAATCCCTATTTTAAGATTATTATCCACATAATTGTATATATATATATCACTTTCTGAATTCAATGTGCTTTCTTACAAAATATTGCTTTTTTAAACCTATTTTTAGTCAAATGGTCAGGAGTCAAGCAAGGTTATTCCAACAAATCATATGGCCACTGATCCTGAACAAAACCCCATTTCAGTGAAAACTATTATAGATATGTAAAAGACAGAAAGAAAAAGAGCACACTTTGGATGGAATTTTCTATCTTTTAGGGGAGTGGTGGGTCTATAACCCTCAAGTGGAATACCTCTACTTTTGTTGCAGTAAGGCACAGGGTAATGGTAAGGAATAAATATGGTGATTGCTCTAGGAATAGAATACAGAGAACAAGATGGTTTAGAGTCAGAATTTATTCAGGTGCCTAACTGAAATAAGAGATATTGTCCATTTCCAATGTCCTTACCGATATTGAACTTTTTAATTCCTTTTTTTTTAATATGTACTTAAAGTATTGGTCAACCAAAAAAACAATGTGTGCACAGCTTTTCTAGTTGACTATGGTAGATTAAAAACGTCCATGTCTTAAAAGCTATTTTCCACAGCTTTTGATACAGTTATGTACTTAAGGTTGATATTTTGACTCAATATATTTCAGAATAGGAATGCCATTTTTCTACATCTTTTAGAAAACATGGCATTATAAAAGCCTTTGATATTCATTTCTTATAATACACATTGACCTTAAAGTTCACCCTTCAGGAAGGCTATGGAAAGATAAAGAATAGAGCATGGGACAAATGTTTTCCCTGTTTAAAAAGAAATTTTTTTGGCTTTATTTGACATTAAAAAGGTAGTACTGGCATTAACACAGAGTACTTTTTGCAGATTGCTTAGGACTCGTGTGCCATAAAAAATAAGTTTACTGGCTCATCCATCATGTCATGGTAAAACTGAAGAAATTGTTCTATTTGCATGAATATTATAGCTCAGTGAATTTGTCACGTCCCTTGAAATCTATGCCTAAGGCAGCTGATGATCCCTTCGCAACCTCCATTTTCAAACAGTTAACGCTGGTAACAGAGTTCACTGCTCAGTCGAATTCCCACTGATACCTGTGGAAGTCCCTTTTGATTCACGCCACTGTTCCTGACCAGGACCTTTGCTGGACAGAATTCTTGGTAGGTCTCTATCACCAGTAGCCACCAGTGCGCTTACACTCCAACGTGCATACTTAAGAGTAACTCTGGACAAAACGAATACATTAAGAAATGAACAAAGGAATAAGGCATTTCTCCATCTATTTTTATATTTAGAATCCAAATTGGTACAAGTCAAACAGTAATCAGAGTACCAACTTGTTTAAATAATATTATCTGATAAATTTTGGAGGCCTAAAAGCTGCAGGAACAAACCATGAAGCAGCAGCTGAAGCAAGCCAGAGAGTAAGGTATCTTCTTGGCTGAAAAAAACCACTGTAATAAGACACGCTTGAGCAAAGAAAGACAATTTCTCAAAAATTGTCCAAAAGTGATTGACTGAGACACCATCACTTTCAGCTAAGAAAGCAGAGCTGATGGGGGTGGGATATACCAGCAAAATCAGCAGCAGTGCAGGTAGCCTAAAGGTAGCTGGTTTCTTTCATACATGTGTGTGAAGAATAATGCATGAGCAAAGACCTGAAAGGAAGACCACAACCCTTCACCTATTTAAAATAAACTTGTTATAGATAATTGATTCATTAAAACAAATTTCCAGCATTCATGTCCTTTTCCCATTTAGTTTGCAATAAATCTTGTGCTATTTTATATGAGAGACATCTGATCTGCGCTTATACCAATGCAGACATCAAAAATCATCTTTCACCTGAGTGAAAGTTGACAGTTCTGCAGTTGACAGAACAGTAAATCTAACTAAATCTACTATTTTCTTCAGGAAGATCACAATTAATTACATAAAAAGATATTGAAAAAGATTTAACAAGTCAGCTATCTTTCTACAGAAGTTTAGCATGGGATAAACTAAGGCTAATATTTTCTTCACACATGTACAAGTAAGTCAAATAAGACCAGAATCCAAAACAAAATTCAAATCTCTCTGAATAGTAGAAAACATTAGTTACAAGGATATGTTAAAATGGAAAAGAAAGTTATGAGGAACAGGGAAATGCAGAGTACCTCAAAAGGCTTTAAACACGTTAACTAACTTCATTTTTATGAAAGCATATGAACTATCACTTTCAGATTTCCATAACAAAAAGAAATTTCAAATAACTTAAAATGGCAAACAACCCATGCACCAAAAAGGTCAAAGAGAAACAAAACTTACTTCATTTTACAATGTCAGTTTGTTGGTACAAAAGCTTCAGAGGCTTTTGTAGCAGGACATAAGGAAGCTGTAAGAAGGGACATCTGCAGAAACTCCAGAAATAGGATACTTTAATCCAATAAAAAAAGCTGTTTGGCTTCACCAAATAATTTTTAAAGCAGGCCAAAGTGTAGTGTGACTCCTTTGCTGTCACAGTTACATTTCCATTGTACTTATCTGCTGAAATCAGCTAAGTTGGAATCAGCAGAAAAGGACATGGGGTGTTGGTCAACAGCCAGCTGAGTATGAGTCAGCAGTGTGCCCAGGTGGCCAAGAAGGCCAATAAGCATCCTGGCTTGTATCAGAAATAACGTGGCCAGCAGGACCAGGGAAGTGGTTGTACTCCCCATACTTGACACCAGTGAGGCCCCACCTTGAATACCATGTTCAGTTTTGTGCCCCTCACTACAAGAAAGACATTGAGGTGCTGGAGCATGTCCAAAGAGGAGCAACAAAGTTGGTGAGGGGTATAGAGCACAAGTCTTATGAGGAGTGTCTGAGGGAGCTAGGGTTGTTTAGTCTGGAGAAAAGGAGCCTCAGGGGAGACCTTATCACTGTCTACAGCTACCTGAAAGGAGGTTGTAGAGAGGTGGGGGGCAGCCTCTTTTCCCAAACAGCAAGTGATAGGATGAGAGGAAATGTCCACAATTTGTGCCGGGGAGTTTTAGGTTGGATATTAGGAAAAAAATCTTCAGTGAAAGGGTTCACAAGCACTGGAACAGGCTGCCCAGGGAAGTGGTTGAATCACCATCCCTGGAGGTATTTAAAAGATGTGTAGATGTGGTGCTTAGGAACAAGGTTTAGTAGTGGACTTGGTAGTGCTAGATTAACAGTTGTACTTGATGATCTTAAAGGACTTTTTCAACCTAAACGATTCTATGATCCTATGATTCTAAGCCACAGTCTTTTGAGGATTCAACAAAATTGAAGCTAACAGAAAAAGCCCACAACATTCTGCGACATGTTCTTTGTCCTCCTTGCCTGCAGCAGTAACAAGTAACATCAGGTGCTTAAGACCTTAGCATGTATTGTTTTTCCAGAATGGATGAAAGAGTTAGACAACAAAATACCACTGAGATTTTCTAAAAACAGGCATGTCTCACCCTTGCTAAAACAAATTAATTTTTAGCACTGTCTTTTTTCCTTCTCAATTCAGTACCTTGGGGATGAACCAGACCTGATACAGATCCTGCTCTTTACAGAGTATCACTGAATTGAGCCCTTGGGACACTTTTACAGTGCAATTTCCAGCCAAGGTGCCAGTAAGGGGTGGGAGAAAGGACAGTGTAGAGCAAACTCAGCTTGCTTATCAGCTCACCCATTGCAGAGTAGCTACAGACAGGGCAAGGACTACAAGAGTTCCCCCCCTCCTTGTGTTAGCTTTTCACAGGGAAAAAAATGATCACTGCTGCTACTACAACTTTATATCCCTTCCAATTGCTGTTATTATTTCTATGGAAGAACATGACAAAACATTACTTATTCTAGCTAGAAAGGGGAGACACACCTTAAAGGTCAAGGAAGATCTCACATTTATCACGACACAAGAAAATTACTTTTCCTTTTACCAGTTCAACTATCAAATTGACAGAGGAAAAAAAATAATCAACTTTGATTTACCTGTTCCACACATTTTTCGTTTTTAAAAAGTAGCTACTCTGGAGATATTTTTTGTTTGTGTTTGGGGTTTTTTTTTTGTTCATTTAGACATTTCAATTTGGAGAAAATATAATAAATTAAAAATAAGTAAGATGGTACCTTGGCATCAGTTGGGAAGGCAGACTACACTTCTTTTTATTTAGTAACTTGGGCTTTCTGGTGTTCACTTAGCTTTAGAAGCTTAGATTCAGCTATCTCCACTTTTGGAGAAAATATGATTCCACATATTTCATGTTCCAGGAGGATCCCCAAACCATAAGGATGCAGGGGATTTCAGCATAAGCCTGGTGTAAGTCATTACCCTGTTCAGCCGAAGTATTGAATAAAACAGTGACTGTAGCAAAAACTCCTACCCAGACCTTCTCATCTCCCAGGAACACGTACAATGGTATGGGAAATAAAACTCACTTCATCTAGCAAAATTATTTCTTGGTGTAGTAACTGCCAAAATAAAATAATACAAGTTCATTATTACTGACTAATGAGAGACACCAGTAGAAAGTCTCAAGATGTCACTTTAATCCATTTTGCAAAATAAGTGGTTGACTGGTTGGCTTCCCTAAACAACTTCCTAATGCATGGCAAAATATAGTCATTGTAGTATGTGATGTAGTCTAGCTGTATGTCGTCATGCTCACATTTTCTCAGGCACAGTGAATACCTAAGTATTTTACATCAAGTGAAACCCTCTCTATAGAGAAACAGAGACTCGTATCCACTATAGCTCCCAAAATCAAAACCTTTAAAGTAGGGGAAAAGAAAAAAATGTGAATCCTTCATGCTCAGAGGTAAGCAGTAACCACAGACAACTGGGAAAAATGCTCTGGTATTGCTCTGTTAATGGTACAAAACCCAAATGGCTTACTGAGCATAAGAACTGTAAATTCTCCATCAGTTGAAACTTATATTTTTCAGCAGAGAAACTACTTGTCAAAATAAAATTTATTTATTCCTATCCATATTTCTTTAATCTAACTCTCACTGCCAGAGTCCTCAGAGATTTGTAGTTAGAAAACAAACTAAGTATAAAAGGCAATAAGTATTGCCTTAGTATCCCTCTAAGCTAGTAGACACTCCACTGATTATTAACCAATATAACACACATGTTTGGTAGAATATCCAGCAGTAAACATTTAAGCAAATTATAGTTTCATGAAAAAATCTAAATTCCTTATCCTGAAAGTTAGAGCCTGACAAAAGTGAAGATACACTTAAAAATCCAGGGCAATATAAATTGAAAAACCCTCAAAGGATGTTTTGCTTAAGTTTAATTTTCAAATTCGACCTAATGATTTGATCACTATAAAAAAAAATCTTTACATGAAGTATTTTTCTTTAGGTAGATAAGATTCATATTACTAATTATAGCATTGTAGCAATACATGAAGACATGCTATGCTAATTTGAGACTGTTCTTTTGTTTTAAGTATGATCTTGACCAATATAATCATGTTTTTATATCGTGATTATAAACATGGAGTTTAAAAAGAAAAAGCCAACCAGAAGACCTCATTACTCACTTTGCCAAAAACTCAAATTGTATCTCAAATCTATGCATGATTTAGGAAAAGGTAAAAAAACAGTAATCCCCATGCATACAGTCATCCCATCAAGCACTGATATTAATTACTTTATTTTCTGGTCCTGCTTATCACACTGATCTTATGATAAGGAACGTATGACCAAATAGAGTAAAAAAAAAAAAAAAGAATAGCAATTATTAAAGCTTATCAGGAACACTGGATAGTTTGAGCCTCATATCAGCTTCTCCTTACCCCATCCCCTCTGTCCCAGCAGCATTTTCTCCCCCAGGCTGCCTTCTAAAGAAGAGAGTAATAGATGACTGCTATGAGTTTTCTCCTTTTACAGTGTTAGGAAAAGCTCGCTCTGGACTATTTGGCATGTCATAATATGCACAGTAGGAAGTTTCTCCCACATGCCAGTAATTTTCAGTATCAATCAAAATACATAAAACAACGTGTAGAAATGCTGAAATGGCTTTCATTTCAGGTATTCCTGGAATGCAAAAGCAGTGTAGTGCCTTTGCTACTCACCTCTGTTATACTTTTCATTGCACAGAAAAGCTAGTCGTGCACTCATGTGCAATATAACCTTCCGTGCTCATTAGAAGCTTTTCTCTAAGCTCGTAATTCAGAAGCGCTTTTCTTCATGCAACATTACTTTCATAGCAAATGTCAGCTTTCTGCTCCTAGCCAGCTCTACAAAATATCCCTCATTGTATTTTTAATACACATATATAAAAATAAATATGTTTCTATATACATGTGTATATACATACAATTTTTTCCAAACAGGACTTTTGCTGCCTTGCGTGACCTGAGAGCCCATTTGGATACATGCTGCCTGTGGCTGATGTTTAAAATTGGGGCACATTTATAAGATTAAATCAGCATGGGATGTTAGAGGGTTATTTATCTTCCCTTTCTGTCTTCTTATTTTTTCCTGGTAGTAATCATGTTGATAATCACAGAAAGTGTTACCACGGTTTTAAGCTGATACAGTTCAAAGATGAAATGTCCCCATTTATCTGGTGTATGCCGATAAAAAAAAATGCCCAGTTAACCTACTGCAAAGTGTGAACTCCAGCAAAATATGACACTGATTATTACACCCAGATATATTCTGAGAATACTTAAAGGTTTCAGGGTTGGTTGGTTGGTTGGTTTTTTTTTCTTTCTTTTACAACAACCTGTAGAATTTTATGATTGCTATTATTAAAAACTTCTATTTGGATTTCACTATAATTTATGCCTACCTCAATTTTCTTCTATTTACTTCTTACATCTTTATAAAAGGGTTGACGTATTCATCTTGTATCACTATAAAATTCTCGGTTTGCTGAAATTTTAGTTCATATGTTAGAACTACTTGTTTCTATTGATACTAGCCAAGAGTTACTTTTTAACAGAATCAAAAGGGTATCCATCTAAGTAGAACAGACTTTTTTCAATGAAAATAGAGTTATCAGTAAGACGGGCAGAAAAACTTAAAAAAACCAACCCACTATTGGTGATGCCACAGAATCACACGCACTCAGGAAATTTTTCCTTTTTCTGTTCTCACTTACCTTGTCCCTCTCTCTGCCGAAGGTGATACTGCTTCTAAAACACACATCAGATATCTAAAGTTTTAATTTCAAGTTTATCCTAAAAACTGTATGTGAATTATGTGTGAATATATAGCTTTAACGCAAAATGGAAATATATTTTTAATAGTTCCCTCTGAGTGCTCCTTTTTGCTCAATTTCTGCATCCACATTTTAGCTCTTATTCAGATATGGTTTCTGAAAATTAAAATAAGGATCAAGCATAATAATGCAGACACATTAGGAGATTTTAATTACAGCCTTCTTTAAAGAAATCTCCCCACTAATCATGGGATTTGGACCATCATTTGTCAGTCATTTACTCAAATCCAGCTCAGAAGTTAATTTCAATCATTACAAGCTCTCATTTTGTGATCCACACAGAAAAATGTTGCTGCTCTCAGTCCAGCATCTAGTGGACAGGTGTCCACATCATAAAAGCTACTATTATAAGTGAAACTAATTATTGATGTACTCAGAAATGTTTATGTCCATTGATGAGGCACAGTAGGAAGCTATCTCAAGTGCCACTTGTGCTGTACTCAGCTGATTAATTTTAATAACAGCTCCTCATAGCACCAACTGGAAAAAGCAGAGAGGGGAAGAAAGAGAAGAAAAAGACAACTTCAGCTTCAAGAGCCTACCAATGTAGGAATTTTCATAAATACTTGAACTTAAAAAATAATCTGTGGCCACCTTGACTATTTGAAAACCTAATACATTGATGGAGTGACTATATCAGTGGACAAGGGAAGAGCTATGGATGTTGTCTATCTGCACTTCTGGAAGCCTTTCACACAGTCCCCCACAACATCCTTCTTGCTAAATTGGAAAGGTATGGATTTGATGGGTGGGCTGTTGGGCGGATGAGGAATTAGTTGGATGGTCACATCCAGCGGGTAGTGGTCAACAGCTCAATGTCCAGATGGAAATTGGTGACAAGTGGTATCCCTCAGGGGTCCATACTGGGACCAATACTGTTCATTATCCTCATCAATGACATAGTGGGATCGAGTGCACCCTCAGCAAGTTTGCAGAGGACACCAAGCTGAGTGGTGCGATTGACAAGCCTGAGGGACAGAATGTCATCTAGAGGGACCTGGACAGGCTCGAGAAGTGAGCCCATGTGAACCTCATGAGGTTCAACCAGGCCAAGTGCAGGGTCCTGAACCTGAGTTGGGGCAACCCCTAGTATCAGTACAGGCTGGAGGATGAAGGGATTGAGGACAGCCCTGCTGAGAAGGACTTAGGGAGGGATACTGATGGATGAAAAGCTCAATATGAGCTGACAATATGTGCACTTGCAACCCAGCAGACCAACTGCATCCTGGGCTGCATCAAAAGAAGTGTGGCTAGCAGATCAAGGGAGGTCATTCTGCCCCTCTACTCCACTCTTGTGAGACGCCTGCCTGGCGTACTGCATCCAGCTCTGGAGTCCTCAGCACAGGAAGGACATGGACCTTTTAAAGTGAGTCCAGATGAGGGTCACAAAAATGATCAGAGGGCTGGAGCACCTCTCCTATGAAGAAAGTCTGAGAGGGTTGGGGTTGTTCAGCCTGGAGAAGAGAAGGCTCTGGGAGATCTTATTGCAGCCTTTCATTAATGAGGGTTTATAAGAAAGATGGGGACAAACATTTTAGCAGGGCCTGTTGTAATAGGACAAGAGGTAATGGTTTTAAACTAAAAGAGGTTAGATTTAGACTAGATACAAGGAAGAAATTTTTTACAATGAGGGTGGTGACTGGAACAGGTTGCCCAGAGAAGTGGTAGATGCCCCATCCCTGGAAACATTCAGTGTCAGGTTGGACGGGGCTCTGAGCATCCTGATCTAGTTAAAGTTGTCCCTGCTGGCTGCAGGGGGGGTTGGACTAGATGACCTTTAAAGGTCCCCTTCCAACCCAAACTATTCTATGATTCCATGATTTTTGTCTGGCTCGAGGATAAAAGGACAGGAACAACACAATAAATGGACTTTGACCTTCATATTTTGGAGTAGGGAAAGTAATCTACTCTAAAACAACAAGAAGCACGAACATTCAAGACCTTGTGCCAGGTGAATAGGGGCAGGCCGATGTTCCCATCCCTCATACCCTGCCTGCAACACCATACACTCTTCAGCACTAAACTTTTTGCAGTCAGTACCTGGCAAAAGGCAAATGCAGACAGGTAAAGATGATAGAGCTAGTGATTTGATAAACTCCAAATAATAAAAAAAAAAGAAA
This sequence comes from Pluvialis apricaria, assembly GCA_017639485.1. Classification (NCBI taxonomy): domain Eukaryota; kingdom Metazoa; phylum Chordata; class Aves; order Charadriiformes; family Charadriidae; genus Pluvialis; species Pluvialis apricaria. Next base: position 109,382,140 of record CM030007.1, read on the forward strand.
AAAGGGGAAAAATACTGAGTCTATTGCAAGACAAATCCTTGAAGACTTCTTCATTCAAAGAGAAAATAATGCATTGTTCAAGATATAACAGTGGCTGTTCATCTCCTTTCTCCTCCATAAAATGGGTATTGCTGCACAGATGGAGCAAAAAAGCACATCAGCATCCTGGGGAGGTTACACTAATTATTCAGAGAGCACATCCTTCAAAGATTAATTCCTAAAATTTTAAATGAGCTACTAGAGTGAAAACATTTGGAAGAGTCTCCTGGATCATACAAAGAATAACCCTTTTTAAAAAAACTCACAACATCCAAAAAAGGCAAGCTGAATGTTTTATCCAGAACTTGTTGATGATTCATCAATTACAGTGAATTTTGGATGAAATCCTGATTTTTTTTTCCCCTCCCATCTAAACATTTCTATTGCAAAATGCATGGGAAGATAGAAAAAGTCTGTGTTATGGACATATTTAACTAGCTAGTCCTGCAAACTTATTCAGTTACTAATTGGTCATAAGCATTATCTTTATTATCAGTGTAAAACCTTGCCTCAGTGAAGCTTTTGCCCTCTATAGCAGAATTAAGATTAAAAAAAACCCAGCTGTGAGCTCCAGTAGCATGGGACTGTGCAGGAACCACACATTACGTAAGGTCCCTGCCGAAAGCAAACTGGGAACTCTCTCAGACCTCTTGGATGTTTTCTTCCAGAGGGGAATCAGACAGGGACCAAGATACTCCAAAGTTTTCATAGGAGAGGGCTGCATCACAGAACTGCTAATACGGTAATGACCAGGACATGTGGACCAGAGGCAGAGGTCTGGCAGGAGTAAAAGCAAGTGGTTGAAGCTGACAAATTCCGATAGAGAACCCACAAAAATTAGACTGCATTTGCTGAGAGCTTGACCCTCCAATTCACACACTATTATGCCTGTAGTAAAATTTTAAATGTACACCATGTTTTACAGTAAAAAAAAAAAATTGGAACTCATGGAAACGAGATAATGATTTCTATTCCTCATTGTACTGTAACAACTTTTTCTCTTTGCTTTTTTGTCAATAACTTTTCCTTGCTTAATTTATTGATGGGTATAAAAATTTTGATTCCCCTCTGTTCCTCTATAGAGATATCAACTTAAAAATTCTCACTATTGTAGGCATTGAGTTTTGTCTCAAGTTTACAACTCTTCATTATCTACAAAGGACACAGGTATGACTTCCTTTGGTTCTATGCCATTTCAGTCTTCCTTTTGTGCAACAACTGAAAAACTCTGGTGAAATAAAGATGTCATCATTTTCAGTACCTGCACTGGACTTTCTCATCTGTCAGTCTTACATCTCCTAGTTCATGCCTTCTCCTCTTTCCTTTCTTTTTTTTTTTTCTTTTAAACCAATTGCATTTTGCTTCATTAGTTATAGTTGTCCAGAATTCTTTACTAACTACATTCTATATTCATCATCTTTAGACATTTAAGCATTGGATAACAAATAACTTTTTAGGTTCAGAGACAAGAATTTGTTTTGAATTTTAAAGAGCTATTAATTTTCTACTTTCAAATGAAAGCACATTCATTTCTTCAGAAAGGTTATTCCTCTTTTCCAATAAAGCTAAAGAGTCGCCATTAGCAAGACCACAAAACTTCACATTGAATAGAAGTCTGATTTTTTTCATCACTCAGTCTCACTATTCATATTTTATGATGCATGCTTTTGACTTCTTGACTGTATTTAATTCCTTCTCATTAATGGCACACACTTGTCTCTTATCCCTCCTTGCAAAGATCAATTATTGATCTGCATTAATGTAACTGATGTATCTCTTCCTCATCTATTAGCCTTGTGTTTTCAAGCATGTAATTTAGCTGAATTCTTTCCTCCTATTACAGTTTCTCTGTTATCCATTTCTGACAAGCACTGCACTTGCTTTTATTCCATATTCTTTGTGCTTCATTTTATCAAAAAGGATTACTCTGTGCTCATTTTATGGTAGTCATTGCTATTAACTGTAGTAAAAGGAACTTAACCATCACAGTTTTTTCTTGTTTTATTTTGAAAAAAATGCAAATTATTGCTCAAGAAACATATTAAACATTTACAAAAGTATCAAACTAGTATGCTGGCACTGGTCAGATCCAAACACAGTGTAAACTATTCTTAAACTAAGGATCTACACTTCTACACTTCATGTGTGATACCTGGTTGGAAAAGTATCCGTCACATCATCCTTCCGAAAAGCAAGCTGTACCATTTCTAACAGAATCAACTGCTCTACTCCAAGGGCCTGTATATTTTATACCAATATCCGGGTACCTTCTAAATCACACTGGAACTAAACAAACTTTTAACTTGGCCATTATATCCTAAAGACAAAAGCAGAAAAGAAACTTACTTTCCTCCCGAAAGGAAAGACATCCCTCGTTTGGCCATGACTAAAGCAAAGACCAACAGCAGAACATACTGACAGTAGTTTGTCCTCCTCCTCCACTTATCATTTAGAAGGCTGATTAGATGCCATAAAAGCAGATTTCCAGCATATTATTGCAGTTCAACAAGTGTCACCTTATTGTTTCATCCTAGCTTGTCTGAGCAACACCCATGATCCTGTAACTGACAGTAGTGAGGTATAAGTGTACCAACCACATACTCTTCCTAGTTAAATTCTGTTACTAAAATATGCCTCTCCCACCGCCATATGAGCTTAAGTGACTTCTCATAGACAAATACTTTTGCATTGTGACCTACTAGCCCACTGAAATTTTTGAGCTGCCTTTTTTGTATCTTTGTATTTGTTCATACATTTTAGACAAAGATAGACATCACTTACAGTTGATATTTTCTGCTCTTGAACTATCTTGACCTTCAACATTACATAGAATATAAAAAATCTTCATATAATTTCAGTATCTGACAAATCAGATGATATTCCCAAGAAAGACAGCTAGTAACAAAACAAGAAAATGAAAAACTTATGATTCCTCTCAGTAATCTGCTCCAATGGTTGTTTGCCCTCACTGCCAGCAGTTTTCACCGTCTTTCCTGTTTGGACTTAAACTTCCAGCTGTTGGATCTTGTTATGTCTTTGCTTGGCAGACTAAAGAGACCACTATTATCAACTAATAGCATCATCCCCTATGCAGTCAATTCCTCCTTTGCAAGCAGTAATTCAATATAATTTTTATATGTAGATTAACAACTCTGCGAGAAAGGAAGGCAGGAATACACTCAGTACACTCAAGTTGTGTTGTTCCTTTTCACAATACTGAATTAATAGCTATGTTATTATTTAGATTATTAGTCCATATATTGCAATCTATTCATATCCCACAGCTAAGCAGCATGGAAAAACACCAGGTGGCAAAAATCTGTATTTTTTCCAATTAAAATACATAAACATGCACAAAAGCTGTAAGAATACTAAAGTATGGAGCACCACTTTCAATGGCTCACTGATTAGCCAAATTATTCTCAGGTAATTTGTTATCTCTCTAGGAATCCTCATTTTATACTTTCTAGTGAGCAAAGTTCAATTTTTGTATTACCGTTTTCCTGAATTAAGTCTACATGACTTTCCTATTCAGAAAGTCTCCTTTTAACAATCAGCATAGGAAGGTAATCAGAGCCCATTTACACAGTAAGGGAAGTTAAAATTCATTAGTACTTGTTGCTCTGTACCAGACTTTGGTGTTTATTCTAAACCATGTTTCAGTTTAACAAAATGAATGAGCAGTACATGCACATACTGCACTAGACATTTAAAATTAAAATGAAGTTACCAGTTGTAATGATCACGTTTTCAATGTATTTACCTGTTTTTCTTTCAAAAATACATAATATTAGAAGTTGTCAAATCTGGTGGACTTCAGGACCGAGGAGGATTTCTCTTACCGCAGCTGGGTTGATGCAAGGCTGCAGTGGTTCCAAGTCCACAGACGGAGCCAGTAGCAAGGCTGTCCATGTGTTCCCAGACAGTCACACACTATAAATATATATATACATGTATGATATACACATGTATTATATACACTCACAGCCAGCCACACAGATCAGCATAGACAGAACAGTTTCTTTACTGGTATCCATAAAAGGGACAAGGCTCTCACAAACAGGGATAGAACAGACGGCCTCATCCTTCTCCCTGACTGATCAGAACCGAGACCACCACTGGAACAGACAAACCCACACATACAGTGCCTGTCTCTCCATTATCTGGCTGTGGACGCTTGGTTTGGTCAGCAGCTGCCTCCCAGAGCCCCGGGCTTCTCCAGCAACTGACACCTCGAGTCCCTGAGGTTTGTGCTCACTGCAGTTGCTGGTACTCAGATCTCTTACCCTACTTGAGGACTAGTCTGACCTGCAGTTGGCTGGCATTCACCCACACACAGAACAGAGATTGTGCCACCCACATGGAGGATGGTTAGAAATAGGATTTAAGAACACAGGGTAGACCGTGGTAGTTGAGCTCAGTCAGGCAAGCGCATTAACCAGCAACCTGTGTGCGCTCAACCAGCCTCTTTTACTCCATTCATCTGTCTATTTTCCCCACACTTGTTCAAGATGGACCTACTGGTCCACCTTGATCCCTGCCCATCTTTGGTCCCATAATAATGTTTCACACCCCACCACAGTCCCCTTAAAACTTACGTTTTACAAAATCCCCAAATTCTCTTCCCTTTGTAAGTCCTATGCCCCTCAGAGGTAATAAGCTTTTTATTTTTGTAGCCTTTCAGGGATTTTCCTCCTTGACTCATCTCTGTGCATTTCACATGAACTGCAATGGTCTAAATCATTTGCCTTTGATAGTTTTATTGAGGAGCAAATTCAATGTGATCCTTTTCAGTTTTCACTGATTATACCAGGGTATCCCAGCCTGCTAATGTTCCTATGATCCTTACTGGGTCTTTGCCTTTATTATAATTAGCCTTTAACCAGATTACCTAACAAAACATGTATCCTGATACTAGCTAATTACACACAACCACGTGATCACCATGACTGCATTTCAGTGGTAGCATATAATGGTATTACTAGCTCTACACCAAATCAAATTTTCTGCCAAAAAAAATACCCATTTGACCAGTGTAAACAGGCTTGATATGTTCTTGAAAAATATAATGGTTTATTATTTGATTTGGGAGGGGAAAAGACACGAAATATTAGGGATTGAGTAGCAGCAGATACAATTCCAGACACCTACAAAAAAACTCGATCACAGGAACGGCTTCATTTACAGTGGAACAGTGGGAGCTGTCAGGAGAAATCTGTCTTTCATTGGTCAACAGCCCGAGAGAGGTGAGGCTGCTGCTGCTCCATGTCCCCAGGCCCAGCCAGTAACGAAGCTGAAGATACATTCCCAGCAGCCACACAGAAAAAAGCAAACACACTCACACACACACACACGCACACAGAGCTGGCTACACAGATCACAGACACACAGAGCACTCATAAAAACAGACTGCACCAGCCCGCTCATCCTGCTCCCCTCTGGCTGGACAGGATGGAGGTCTACTAGTGAGAATATATATATATATACACACACATATGTAGAAGGTGGATGCCTCCAGCAGCTGGGCTCAGGCTCACAGTATTCCCAGCAGCAGCTGGCCCCTGGAGCCCAGATTCCCCACTTGCTAACACCTAGATATAAGAGACCCAGAAGCTGCAGCCCCACTCCAGTTGCTGGGACAGACCATCACACGCATGCGCACACACAGAGCTGGCCAGGACTGTCTAGGTCCCAGTAGCCACCCTTCACTGTGCTGGCTTCCCTCTAGAGACACCCAGGTGCTCTCACACCCAAAGTCAGCCCCAGAGACCTGCTCACCATCTTGCTCCCAGATTGCTTCTCCTACTCACCAGCTAGTCTGTCTTGATCTTCACTAGTGCTCACACACACTTTTGCAGAACCACACTTGCTTCAGTTGCTAGCACCACAGACACATGGGCTCTCCACACCATAGGGTCTGATCCCGTTTGCTGCAGACAGACTCCCCTGCACACACAGAAGAGCATGCACCCACTCAGGGAAGAGCTGAAAAGAAATTTAACAAGAAGGACAGGCTGCGGTGAACATGTGCGGAACAAGGCCAGACAAGAGTACTGACCAAATGATTTACATGCAATGACCCCTTTTAATCCCTGTTTTCCCTCCCTGTTTTCCCACTCCTGTTCCTCCCAAAATCATCTAAGTCCTTCCCTTTTTCTACCATTGATTCCTGCCCTAAACACCCTATAAAACCTGTGTAATTCCAAACTGCTTTTCCCTTGCATCCCACAATGTGTCCCACCCCTAGGCAGCAACTCATCTTAGTGTGAAAGATGATTTGTAGAGCTGCTCCCAATGACACGTCATGATAGATTTCATGCCTGGACACTGGACTGATGGTTCAGCTGGGACAACTCTGGGAAGGAATATTTGGCTATTGCTGTGATGACGACATTACAGGCAATACAATGTCCTTTCCACAGTGCTACGTGTATGAGGCACTTATTCAAGTATGTAGAAAAAAGTCTTCATCAACTGGCTACTTAAGTTTATAAACCTTTGATTTTTCCAGTGACCCATCACAAAGTCCACTAAGAATCATAGAATGGTTTAGGTTGGAAATTACCTTAAAGATCATCTAGTTCCAACGCCCCTGCCATGGGCAAGGACACCTCCCACTAGACCAGGTTGCTGAAAGCCCCATCCAACCTGACCTTGAACACCTCTAGGGATGGGGCATCTACAATTTCTGTGGGCAACCTCTTGCAGTGCCTCAACACCTTGACAGTAAGGAATTTCTTCCTAATATCTAATCTAAATCTACCGTCCTTTGGTTTGAAGCCATCAGCCCTTGTCCTATCACTACATGTGCTTGCATAAAGTCCCTTTCCAGCTTTCTTATAGGTCGCCTTCAGATACTAGAAGGCCACTATAAGGTCTTCTCAGAGCCTTCTCTTCTCCAGGCTGAACAACCCCAACTCTCTCAGCTTGTCTTCATACGAGAGGTGCTCCAGCCCTCTGATCATCTTCATGGCCCTCCTCTGGACCCGCTCCAACAGGTCCATGTCCTTCTTGTGCTGAGGACTCCAGAGCCGGATTCAGTACTCCAGGCGGGGTCTCACGAGAGTGGAGTAGAGGGGCAGAATTACCTCCCTTGACCTGCTGGCCACACTTGTTTCAATGCAGCCCAGGATGTGGCTGGCTTTCTGGGCTGCAAGCACATATTGTCAGCTCATGTTGAGCTTCTCATCAACCAGCTTCCCCAAGTCCTTCTCCTCAAGGCTGCACTCAATCTATTCTCTGCCCAGCCTGTATTTGTGCTTGAGATTGCCTCAACCTAGGTGCAGGACCTTGCATTTGGCCATGTTGAATTTCATGAGGTTTGCACGAGCCCACCTCTCAAGCCTGTCCAGGTACCTCTGGATGGCATCCCTTCCCTCCAGCATGTCAACTGCGCCACACAGCTTGGTGTCGTCAGCAAACTTGCTAAGGGTGCACTCAATTCGACTGTTGTGTCGCTGACAAAGATGTTAAACAGCAATGGTCCCAGTATTGACCCCGGAGGAACGCCACTCGTCACTGGCTTCCACTTGGACACCAAGTGGTCGACAACAACCCTTTGAGAGCAGCCACCCACCCAGTTCCTTATCTACCGAGTGGTGCATCCATCAAATCCATGTCTCTCCAGTTTAGAGACAAGGATATCATGCAGGGCAGTGTCAAACGCTTTGCACAAGTTCAGGTAGATGACGTCTGTTGCTCTCTCCGTATCCCCCAACACTGTAACGCCATCATAGAAGGTCACCAAATTTGTCAGGCATGACTTGTCCTTGGTGAAGCCATGCTGGCTGCCACCGATGATCACCTCCTTATTTTCTATGTGCCTCAGCAGAGATTCCAGGAAGACCTGTTCCATGATCTTGCCAGGCACAGAGGTGAGACTGACTGGCCTGTACTTCCCCAGGTGTTCCCTTTTTCCCTTTTTGAAAATGGGGGGTTACTTTTTCTTTTTCCAGTCAGTGGGAACTTCTCCGGACTGCCACAACTTTTCAAATATAATGGAAGATGGCTTAGCAACTACATCCACCAGTTCCCTCAGGACCCACAGATGGATTTCATCAGGTCCCATGGACTTGTACACCTTCAGGTTTCTTAGGTGGTTTCGTACTAGATCTTCACCTACAGTGGGCGGTTCCTCATTCTCACAGCTGCTGTCTTTGCCTTCTGTGACTTGGGTGGTGTGTCTAGAGCCCTTACAGTGAAGACTGAGGCAAAAAGTCATTGAGTACCTCAGCCTTCTCCATATCCTTGATGACCAGGTCTCCTGTTTCCTTCTGGAGGGGGCCCACATGTTCCCTAGTCTTCCTTTTATCATTGACATACTTACAGAAGTTTCTCTTGTTGCCCCAACCATAAGCTCACTGAATCAACCGATAACCAAGTACAATAACACGAATCCAACCACGGACTAAGATCCCACTGCAGAAGCAGACACTGTAAAGACCGATCAAGCAAATAATTTGCCAAAAACACCTGATTATGCTGAGACTAACTTAGACAGGACATTTACAGGAAAATGAAACAAAAGATGTATTCCAGAATTTTACATCATAAAGCTTGTTTCACATGCTGACCAGAGATATCAGATAAACATTATAAAAAAACCTCATCATCTATTCTAAAAGGAAGGATACTTTCTGATGGGTTAATTAATTGGTGGCAACAAGGAACCTTTCATGCAATCATGAAAGCATTGTTAACAGTAATTGCACCTTCCCTGAAGCAACATAAAATCAATGACTTTACAAGAAATTGTTAGAATAATAATGATTTTTTTAAGAAAAACTCTCTTTTGAAATGTATGAAGGTTGTGATGTTAAGGCCATTATATTTTCATACATTTAATGAATTAGAGATATTTGATGGTATTGAGTTAGACCTATTTTCTTAAAAACTAGTGTCTGTATTATTGGATAATAGGGATAGAAATGCTTACCTACTCTTCTTGAGGAAAACATCTGGATTGATTAGGAAACCTGGTCAAGTGGCTTGTAAAATCTCACAGTTCAATTATTGTTCCATCCAGAGGGACCTGGACAGGCTGGAGAGGTGGGTCCAAGCCAACCTCATGCAGTTCAACAAGGCCAAGTGCAAGGTCCTACATCTGGGTCGGGGCAATCCCAAGCACAAATACAGGCTCGGCAGAGAATGGCTGGAGAGCAGCCCTGTGGAGAAGGACCTGGGGGTGATGATTGATGAGAAGCTCGACATGAGCAAGCAGTGTGCGATCGCAGCCCAGAAGGCCAACCGTATCCTGGGCTGCATCAAAAGAAGTGTGGCCAGCAGGTCAAGGAAGGTGATTCTGCCCCTCTACTCTGCTCTCGTGAGACCCCACCTGGAGTACTGCATCCAGCTGTGGAGTCCCCAACATAAGAAGGACATGGACCTGCTGGAGCGCGTCCAGAGGAGAGCCACGAGGATGATCTGAGGGATGGAGCACCTCTCCTATGAGGAGAGGCTGAGAGAGTTGGGGCTGTTCAGCCTGGAGAAGAGAAGGCTCCGGGGAGATCTTGTTGCGGCCTTCCAGTACCTAAAGGGGGCCTACAGGAGAGCTGGGGAAGGACTTTTTACTAGGGTATGTAGTGATAGGACGAGGGGGAACGGCTTTAAGCTGGAAGAGGGCAGGTTTAGATTAAACATTAGGAAGAAGTTTTTCACTTTAAGGGGGGTGTGGCACTGGAACAGGTTGCCCAGAGAGGTTGTTGAAGCCCCGTCCCTGGAGGTGTTCAAGGCCAGACTGGACGTGGCCTTGGGCAACCTGGTCTAGTGAGAGGTATCCCTGCCTATGGTAGGGGGGTTGGAACTCGATGATCTTCAAGGTCCCTTCCAACCTAAACCATTCTATGATTCTATGATTCTATGATACCTGGAATAAGAATTATTCCTCAGGGTAATTGTAGGCAATAGTGCCCACAAAGCTTGCTTTTTTCCAGAGGTGATGACAGACTAGGTCCTCCCAGATTGAGATTTTCCTGTCCTCACTAGGGGGCAAAGCCACGGTTTGGGGTGTGGATGGCAGAAGATTAGTCACGGCCATTCTGCTTTACCTCCAAGCCTATGTATCTTATATACTGTGTAATATATTCCTGAGACATACATATTATATTTGATTGTGAGGTATATAATATGAAGTCTATTTTTACTAGAAATGTTATTTGGTGGGAAGGAGGGCGAGCAAAGAATTTAGAACAAATTGTAAACTTTCTTCTTGAGGAAAATTCCCTAATAAACTGTAATCATAATCTTCTGGAAGAAAATAGTCATACTGTTCCTCCAAGCAAGGTTTACTTCTTTTTACTGAATTTTCATATGAATTTCACAGATGTAGAAAAATATTCCAAGAATAACCGCTGTCACAACAAATTTCATCCTGCTTATTGATCTTTTGCTATAATTATGAAAAGGTCCTTCTCTTTCATCAATATGAATCTAGATAACTTCCCCACAGTCACCTTGAAAAAATATATCGAAACCGAGCCTTACTTCGGTATAAATTGACACAGATTTATATGAGGTAACTATTTTTGTTACCCAGGTCACTAAGGATTTCTCTGATTGCTTTGGATGAGACACAGATTTTAACTTTTTTTCTGTTTTTGAAAAATTAAGAAATCCCTTTGAAAATGTAACCAGGTCACCACTTAGAGTTGTCCCTTATCCTTGTCCTTCCATCCACCGGGGAGGGCAAGTGTCATTAGCTCTGTTCTGGCTACTTCTCCCCACTGACTTGTAATTAATTCTTAACATTAATTATGGATAACTAAAATCTACTACTGAAGATTAAACATACCCATCTTTTTAAAGACTAAGCCAGAGGTCATAACAATTGTCAATAGTTACACAAACATGATTAGTACTAATTTAGCCTTAAGTGCTAAAGCATCACTTAGCACATAAACTGAAACAGTTTTTACACATAATTTAACCGGTAGGAGGTTTACCCTTTGGTGTTGCATAACTAGAAAGAAGAAATTCCTGCTGTGGCATCCTCCAGAAAGCAATTCTTTTGATACAGAATTATTGGTAGAGCATACGAAGAATGTGCCTTTTATATTTAATCATGATATGAATTATAACAAATACACATGAATGAGAAACACAGAAATGGAGATAGCATGCTATCTAAAGCTAAAGGTATATGCCTGGAAAACAACTTACCGAGTTAAATTGATAGTTGTAGTATTTTAGACACTGTCCTGGAAAAGAAAAAAAATAGAAGCATGTCATAATGTGTTATAACCTTACTATGACCAGGTTACATTAAAAGGCTATTCTCTGTCATTATTATGATCAATAAAAATACATTTCCCACACTGACCATTAGGTTACATTGGAATTAGATAAGATTCAATTAATTGCTGTTACTTTTTGGAAGCTTATATGGCTGAGCAGAATTTAATCTGTCCCAGAAAATTTCAAATTTGCGTGAGAAGAAACCAATAGGCAAATTTAATCCTTTACTAGAGGCAAAAAACACATTTCCACAGAGGAAAACTTTGTGATGCCCGTTTTCAGAATATCATTGGCTTGATAAAATAAGTTAACTAACAAGTGGTGTGGGATATTATCTTGCGTAAAGTTTTCCCAAAACATTCTTCAGACATGTCTTTTTCTCATTTATGCAATTTATGTAGCTACACTGTGAGACATCTTATCAAAACAAGCATTAACCTACTTCAGTTCCACATTGAGCTATCTCAGAAATACTTTGTCAAAATTCCTGTCATTTGAAAAGCTCAACCTGATCAATATCTTATAAAATAGATTAAATATATTGGATCACACAACACACACACAATTTACAACTTTAACATATTACATATCTTTATTATCATACTGACCAATTAGCAAAGATTTGTTTTCTGAGGTATATCATACTACTCCCACAACTATCACACTATCATTTTGATTTCATTGACAAATTATTACTATACTATTCCTCTGAGACTTTCTTGTTCTTAGAGGTTGCATTCCTTTCTGCTTGCTCAACTCCAAATGCTTAACATGGATTGCTACACCTCAAAATCCTCAACTAGCCAAAAAAGCTCAAGGGATATTATCTGGCAGATCTGGGGCTTTTGTGTTCACTGAAATACACTGTTTGCAAACATACCTTGGCTTGATCACTTGTCCTAACTGAAGGACTTGGCCAGAAGCATAAAACAAAACTTCTCTAACATCTTAGAAGTATTGTCAATACTCACTACATGTTCCAGCACAAAGTAGTAATGTTGTCAAACTGAGCCGTGAAAGCTCTAATACAAACAGGAAAAAAATGAAGTTGTGTTCATGCCACATAATGATCAGATTTCACTGCATTGCCTCACTACCAATTCTTCATGTTTCTTAAAATGAAGTGTCTTCGTTCTGCCAGTTAAAAAGCAAACTGTAGTGAAAAAAAATCAAAATGGATTAACTTTTCTTTTTTTTATGAAACAACGGGGTTTAGGCCTTGGAGGCGGATTTCAGCCAGTCTCACCTGCATGCTGAAATTTCACTCCCCCGTAGCTCTGGATGTTTAGAACAAAGCAAGCTCATAACTTTCTAAGTGGTCCTAGATATGCAGAAATTTCCAGTCTCATACATATCAGTCAGACCCCACTGCAGCACAGCTGTCTATCTACGTTGATCAAGCTGGAGACCCGAGTCACAGAGCTGATAACCAGGCTGTGCAAAGAATTCATCCTCTCACTTCTGAGAAACTTTTTTACTAATGCAGAATAAAACAGCAGTCATCACAGAGAGATGCGCATTTATTTTTGGCAGAAGCAAATACATTCAGTGTCCCAGATCTGGTCTTTTAATGGTTGTACTGACATTGTGAACAAAGCATACAGGTGCTATATACCCTACTCATCCAGACCCAATGATCTCCTATAGCAAATCAGGCTTACTTTCACAATCACACTCCTATGTTTCTTTCAAAGCAAACCATAGGCCATAAAAGACCAGTGTTAGCCCAAGTCTTTATTGGGCAATACAGCCAGGGCATGTACCACTAGACTAGGACTGTAAGCTGCACAGTGAAGTGCTCCTGCCTGAAGTGTAAAATAGCCATCAAAATGACAACAGCTGCTTGAAATTCTCCTCCTCTCATATTCAGAAGGTTTAATATTGCCATACTGCCTTGTCAACAACGACGAGTAATAAACTACTAGTGTCCCGAAAGAGTCTGGTGGCAAGTGAAGTATCAGAAGACCCATCGATCTTGACCTGTCCCACTCCTCTGCCGCAGGGGCAACATGACTTTCAGGTTCTTCTCTCAGCTCACCAACCTTCCTGTGACCCATTCCTCCTGCTCTCCTTTCCCTGTGGCCAGGACAGGTTCCTTTCTGCCATTCATACTTGACAGATTCTTGTCTTTCTGCAATCCTGATGATCACAGAGCATTTGCCCTGATTCTCCCCTGGAAATATGGTTCCCTCTTCCCACTGACTACCTGGGCACTGTGACCATTCTTTTTGGCATCGTCATTCAAATAACTGCAAGTGTAGATATTTATTGTTTCTGTATCTGCTCATCTTAAATTTAATTCTACTGCAAAGACATGATTTCAAGTCAGACTAAAGTTTGAAACACTGTAGTAAGAAAAAAAAAGTTATTTTGTTTTTTTCCTTCCCATCCGCCCTTCTTCTAAATACTTAAGAAAATTCAGCTGTCAAAGAACCAAGTCAGATGAAGACAGACACACAAAAATCACCAAGTTCTCTACAGGCATTTCCCCTAACACTACAAAATTGCTATTAAAAAAATACAGCTCAACTCTCCCACTCTTTTTTTTTTTTTTAATTCCCTTCCGTATTGTTTCTCTCCTCACTTTCATTTCCTACTCTTTCACTGAATACCATGAAGCATTTCTGCCTGAGTGCATGCTGAAGAACAGCCGAACAGTATGAGAGTGTAGGCTTCTATTCTGGATACTTCATACAATACCGAGCCTCACAAATCTGAAGAATTGCATGGGTGCTGAGAGCTTTTGGTGGATCTCTCCAACGAGAATTTGAAACTCTAAATTTATTTTACACCATGGTTTTAAATAGAATTCATCATGAAATAGAGATTATTAGACTTCTTCACAGTAAAGAGTGTTAATTGAAATGTTTTATATGAAAAGAAATTATGTGCAAAGAAAAATATGATGTGACATAAGTATTCATACAACAAAGATGTCATCTTTGATATCTTTATGTCTATGTTTTCTGTTGGCTGCAATTAGAATTCAAGATGTGAGTATGCCTAGTGTAAGAATTGCTCGATTTTAGCCAGGCCAATTTCATAGGAACTTCTCCCATCTCCCTCCCATCAAAGGCCCAAGGAGAAAAACAGTAGGGGACCAAAATAAAGAAAGCAAAAAACAGAGTAAGCCAGGGTCTGGGAAAAAAGCCTACTAAAATGTATTTTAAAATATTTAGGCTATAGCCTAGCTCTTTACAAAAGAGTAGAATCAAGTGTAATTCCATTCTGGTCAAAGTTTTGACCCACATGATTTGGAAATTATTGCAGTTTTAGCCATAATTTGAGGGAGGTTTGGGGAAGGTGAGGTGAAGGAAGGAAGTGGACTTGAGCAGAAAGCAAGTGTAATGCTTTGGTGTCTATACCAACAATAAACTTATTAGAATAAAGCACTATAACACACCTACAAGTATTCACTGTTGGTGTACTGCCTTCCATACACCAACATCTGTGAGTTATCTGTCGCCAAACCCTGGCTAACCATCAAGAACAGATCTCTAAATTACCATGCCAATTATGCACAGCAGTGGGTTTGCTATTGCTGGTCCATCTGCACAAATCATAACATAAGCCAGCTGCAGCTGACTTTAAAAAAATATCCAGTGATACTAAACTTAAGTACGCTCAAGAACAAGACCTTCTCTCCTTGCTAGCTTTACTTTCAGCGGATCCAAGTTCTTTCTTATTATTAGCTAAACTGTATCATTCCAGACTCCATTTCATATGGGTGGAAAACGCGTCTTTAAACCAGCTGGAATTCATGGCCTTGCCCCAGATGTCTAATGGCAACTCCCATTTCACCATAGGCCAGTAGACTCTTACACTCTTCTTGTCCTTGCATAGGAGATCAGATACTGTAAACAAGCTCTTTTAACTACTGTTTACAAACAACAAAATATTTGCCGTAAGAAACTTCTTTTAACTACTCAGGCCCATTTTGGAAAAGTCCATTTTGTAACAGGTTTGGCTTTCCTGAAACTCTCTGTATAAGTTCAAGTGTTTTTTAATCAAACTGAAACAGAATATGAAAACTCTTTTATCAGGTCATCAGTATATAATTAACAAAACCATCTCCATTAATTTTAAAACAAAACCTGTGTGTGAGCTAACATCTAACACCACAGTGCTGTAGCAAAAGGGAGAAGTGGAAGAGTTTTCTCAACCACATGAATGCAAAAGTAAAATTAAATAAAAATAATCAGCTTTTTCTCCTTTTACTAACTGGTTGCCAGAAAACTCATCCCATCTCAGCAGAGACCTTGGCATGGATCCTGTATAAAATTATAGCATTTACTTTCCCATGACTAGCTCAAAAAGCTTTTCTTCGTGTTGCAATATTCAGCAGGTAATTGATTTGAGCTGCTTTATATTTTAAGTTCTAAAGTGAGACTGGTGAACTGTCTGTGTTAGTATTTTCACAGATGAAAACTAAAGACAACTGTCCATCCATTTGTGAATTACCCATGAACACATTTGAGCTTTACAAATTGGTTTGATATTCCGATCTATACGATGAAACATTCAAGTAGCTAGATCTGTTTAAACAGAAAATTACACTGAAGAAATTGTACGTAACAAGACATATACACACCGCTCAAAGCAAAGGTGATGTTGAGGTAACCCTTTCATTTCACTGGCAGAGAAAACGAGAATTGTTCCTGCATGTGACTTGCTAATGCGGGTGGCAGACAGCACTAGCCTTTATTGTTTGAGGCATTCCTCTGAGCAAGCCAAGAAACTGCTCATGAGGAAAGACTCACCAGATCCTGTAGCTTTAGCTACAGCCTAAAGAGTGCGAGAAGACATGAGAGCTTATGCAGTGCTTCAGCTAATTTTCTACTGTACCCTACCAAATTGAAATGAAGGGCTTTTAAAATTAGGCTCCTATATCACTTAACTTTTGAAAGTTAAACCAGAAACATGCATATGGTCTGATCACAGAATACCCTGGTGTCTGGGAGACACACCAATTATTCAGGGACAAAGTAGTCTGCTTTTATACACACCCTAAGAAGAATGAAGTCCTTATACATGGCATACGCACGAGTACTTGCACGTGAATGTCAAGAGTCTATATGCATGACATACTGTCACAATTTAGGATAATATCACAAACTACTGAGATTCATCATGAAGTTATGCAAAAGGAATAACTGAAATGCTGTTACAGCAAAGCTGGTGCAGAAGGGAAAGTAAGCAAAAGGTAAAAGAATACCCAAAATAATGCATGGCTTGTTAAAAACAGAGGCGCAGTAGGACAAGTACTCAGAAAGCCTTGATGTAGTTCTCCTTTTTAGTAATTCCTTGTACCGCACATTTTCTTCTCACTTTTTATATTACTACTTTTGCATAACACATTTTTCCATCTTCTTCCCTTGCCACCACCCTATCATGATACCATGACTGCCTTCTCTGAGTACGCAAAATGTCCCCCACCTTTTCTTCCCAGCACTGCTTGCCTCCACTTGAAGGCATGTGCTAAGGAGAAGAGATCTCCCACTTGATAATACTCATAGGAACAAAGGCCAATGGTGATGTCTTCGCACAATATTTCATGGAGGCCTTATATCCTTTGCTTCTGTAGAACTGGATCATTCCCTTGTCTTTTGCCTTTTTCATATGCTGTTGGCTAAATATTTTCTCGATTCAATAAGACAGCTTAATGTATGCATGATTTCAAAAGGGTCTTGAAAACACCTTGCCTGACCTAAGCTTTCTAATGTTTCTCCCTACAGTATTCCAACAGAAAATTCCCTGGTAGTTTGTTGAAAAGATGTGTAAACATATACATATGTTTACATATATATACATGTATATACAGTTAGCATATTTAGAACAACTTCTCTTTTCAAATTCTTAAACAGAACCAAAAAAAACCCAGCTCTCTAAAACAGCACAGCATCGGTTCAGCTTACCTTCTTGCTCTGCTGGACTTCACACAAAGCAGTATAATTGTGCGACAAGAAGCTGACACATCCTACTATCAGATGTGAGTGTTGAAGCATTGTTTCTTGTATCGTTAGAGAGATTTATTGCTGAAAAGGCTTTTTTGGAGGTGGAAAAGATGGCACTGAACCCAGCTATGGACTGAGTTTGCTTTTGTTTGTGTTCACAAGGCTAACAAATTTTATCCTTTTGCTTCCTCATCCCACCACAGACAATTGGGGTTTTATGTTAGTTTCACATGCTGAAAAACAATGATGTTGTATGTTCAATCTTTCAAGGGGTTGCCCTTGGGTAGATATTTCCCAGTCTGTCTCCTTTCCTACAGGTCAGTAAATCTCACAGTGTTGATCCAGGTGCCTTAAACCTTGGTAAGATGTCACTGTAACTAGGCCAACATTAACGTGGCAGTCTTGAATATTGCTTGCCAGCATCTAGTTATGACTTAACTCTTGCCCTTGCCCTCAACTATACCCTCTGTCTTGGTAGCTAGGGGGATATCATTACTGCTTTGCACTACCCAGTGGTTTTACACTGCTGGATATATTTTTTAAGTAGAGACTAAAACAGCTTGAGTAACCCCTATTCCCATTTTGCCTTAATTCAGCAACAAAATGGACTGTATAGAGGTTTAATTATGCATTTCTACTTTAAGCCACCCCACCACCATAAAACTAGAATGCCACAATAGTGACACATCATTTTGGTTATGAACACAACACAAAGACATGGACAAAGTTTGCATATTCAGCCTTTTCAGATTTGTTGTAAACCAACTTCGCATTGCTAAAGTGCACCTACGTACTGTCCAATTTATATTTTACAAAAACCCATAAAATACAAAATAAAGAACAATGTTGACCTTTAAAAAATAGTGTAGAAATACAACCCTTCAGCTTAGAGCAACGTGTTTCGATGTGCTTACAATTCAGCCAGTATTATGCTGTGCTTCCTCCTTCTAAGTGCATCTAAAATGGAAAAGATTGTATAATAGACTGTACTGTATACTTTCATTTTTTTTCTATAAGGACAAATTATAATAGCTTAACTACAGTAAAATACATAGTAGTTAGGCATTATTTTAAATTAATTTCTTGTACTTGGTACTGCATACTTATAGCTTCTCAATTTGTTTAGATTACATAATTTTAATGCTGAACTCAGCACACACAGAATGCTATTAACCATGGGAATAAATATTTGGAAGCTGAAGATTTAAAAATTGCACTGCTGTTCTTATTCTACTTAATAATAACTTTTTCATTGTAATTTAAAAGGCAGATTATCTTGCAGTTAAAGTAATAAAATGTAACTGTATAAAATAAAAAGCCCTTTTACAAACCACTGATTTAATTACATTTAGAGATCATTGTGAACTAGCTTTATGATTCTATTTTTGCATTTTATTTTAATTTTATTTTTTTATCTGCATGCCTATATATATAGGCATGTAGATTATATATATATATACGCAGAGAAGCATGTGTGTGTGTATTTTAATAACTTATTCAGGTTGCATTGCCATGCTGTGTAGGTTAAAGTTTTCAGCACGTTGTATCTTAACTGTTAGAAATAGTTTGTAAGCATTCTGAATTCTCAGATCTCTTCAGAAACAAGTTAGGTAGAAGTGATGCAGTTCTACTGTAACAGGGAGCATGAGATTTAAAAAAAAAAAAAAAAAGGCACGTATAAACTCAACTGATTTGCCAATTGATTTTCCAGAGTTTCTTTTCTAAGCAAAAACTTTGCTTGACTTTACAAGAAGGTCATCTGGACACACGTGACTTTTCTACCACTTGTTACTTCCAGCATATAGGCCAAACACAGTGGGTGCCTCATAGCCAAAGACCAAAAGAGGAGCTTATACGCAGCCTCCTTAGGGCTGGTTCTTCAGACATAAGAGGTGCAGAAAGAAAGGTGTGGAAAAAACGCGAAAATCTCTTACCTTCCCATTCACACATTTGAAAATACAACAGATAAAAAATAATCTCCGCACTAGGAAAGAAATTCACAGCCCACCTTAGTCTGAAGGCAATGTTTGCCTCACAGCATGAGGGAACACTGGCAAAGTTCATTTCCTTTCGCTGCTTTTGATCGCTGTTTTCCATCCACCAAGGTTTGTTAGCAGCTTTTTTTTCTCCAATGCACTATTTTAAATCACTGCAGCTGCCTTGCCCAGTTCCAATAGATCATGCCTAAAGGAGAAGTTATCCTTATAAATCCTTCTATACCAGTAGAAATAAGATTAATTTTACAGTAAATTTTTCAAATAATCCAAAACTTAAATGATAACACATGCTAGCTGCTTTCTCTCAGTTTCTTGAGTCTGATTCTCCCCTATGA
The DNA here is from genome assembly GCA_017639485.1 of Pluvialis apricaria. Classification (NCBI taxonomy): domain Eukaryota; kingdom Metazoa; phylum Chordata; class Aves; order Charadriiformes; family Charadriidae; genus Pluvialis; species Pluvialis apricaria. The sequence continues at coordinate 109,401,697 of CM030007.1, forward strand.
GTTTTAAAACATTCAAGGCTTGCTTCCTCCTTGGTGGGAAGGAAGTTTTGTATCCCACACTGTTCTATGAGAAGTTCTGTTGAATTTATATCACAAAAAAACATCTTTCAAGATGAGATAAACTAACTGTGCTGAGATCTAAATATTGTCCTTATCAACACTGTGCTGAACTGAATTCAAAGGGTGATCTCTTCAACCTACAGCACTGATGGCCTACAAATTCACCACATTTTCTTCAGCTACAGAAACAGCCTGACACTCCCACACCCACCGCTTGTCCTCATTCCCACTGGGAATCCCATACTCCTGCAGGTGTGCCAGCAGAACTGCCTCCAGTTCAAAACAAAACAAAAAAGAAAAACTTCATTTCACTACCTCAGCGTATCCTGTGACCTTATAGACAGGTGTGTGTCTGCAGGTATATGTCAGCACTACTAATGAACTGAAACGTTTTAGGACAGTTAGGTCATTGAACAAATTTTCTAGTATATGCAAGAACTCTACACCCCAGTCCACTTACATTTTAAGGTAGTTGTCAGGAGGGGACAGAGGGTGGGTGTAATATAGTTCTATTTTAAGTTCTAGAAAAAAAAGAGACCCATTAAAAATGGCTTCTCATTCTTCTCAGCTGTTTCCAGTTTTGTGAGGTACATCCCTCTCAGAAAGGCTAAGTTGAACTATAAGTGAAAGAATACGTGTTATCATAAGCAACAGCTGATTTCAGAAATGTCGAAACTCAAACTTCTTTTGAACATCACACTGGTTTTGTATATCCAGCAGAATTTTATTTCAATTTATTTCTTCCTTACCTTATCTGGCTGTCAAGAGTATATTTAATAATTTTAAATCAAATGAGAATATATATTTGGTAAAATTAAGGAACATACACAAGTGTTTAAATGGCAAAGCACTGGAATTTGCTGTTAAAAAAGAAATCAAGAAAATTAAGTTTTATTTGGAAAGATTATGTTAATACATCTACACAATTTATTTGCCTTTGAGAAACTGCAGCAAACTGACACTAACTGGCCAAATTTTTACAACACACCAGTATAAGCTGTTCACAGATTTACCAGACAGGAGGAGCCTGGCTGAAAACAACTGTAAAAATAGGTAAGATGAGAGTATTTGAGTGACTGGTATTGACCCTGAATTACTTTTAACTCACATTTATTGCCAGTACAGGAGTTTATACTGCAGACAAAGGAATACCAGAACATCCAAAATTTGACAACAAGCAACTTCTTTGTACTGAGCAAAAGAGAAATAGAGTCTCCAAGACAGTTAAGAGCAGTTTTAGACAGACAACCTAACGTGCAGTCAATCATTTTCCAGTCCTGTATTTCAGCTGTAAAAAAAATGCTTAAAAGCCTTTCACATCTACCTAAGTGACATAGCAGAACACTTCCCTGCTATGGTTTATGAACAAAGGTCTTTCTTACAACGATGAGCACCACAATTTGGCATGCAGGCTGAGCCCATTTTGAAGGCTGAACTACTCAGATTAATACCACTACCCCCATTAATGCTCTTGGAATGGGTCTGAGTAATTGTGTTTTGTATCCTTTTTCTACACATTATTTTTATCTAATGAAAAAGCTACATATGCTGTTGCAAACTGAACCTGGGATAATAAAAAAATAGATGCATATAGAGAAGTGTTCATGCTGCAATAAAACTCTCGTATACACAAACAGAATCATAGAATCCTTTTCGTTGGAAGACACCTTTAAGATCATCAAGTCCAACCGTTAACATAGAACTGCCAAGTTATCAATAAAACATGTCCCTAAGCAGCACACCTACACATCTTTTAAATACCTCCAGGGATGGTGACTTCCCTGGGAAGCCTCTTCCAATGCTTGATAGCCCTCTCAGTGAAGAAATTTTTCCTGATATCCAATCTAAACCTCCCCTGGCACAACTTGAGGCCATTTCCTCTTGTCCTATCGCCTGTTACTTGGGAGAAGAGATCGATCCCCACCTTGCTACAACCTCCGTTCAGGTAGTTGTAGAGAGCAGTAAGGTCTCCTCTCAGCCTCTTTTTCTCCAAGCTAAACAACCCAAGTTCCCTCAGCTGCTCCTCATAAGACTTGTGCTCTGGATCCCTCAACCGCTTCACTGCCCATCTCTGGACACGCTCCAACACCTCAATATCTCTCTTGTAGTGAGGGGCCCAAAACTGAACACACTATTTGAGGTGCAGTCCCACCAGCGCCAAGTACTGACAATCGCTTCCCTGGTCCTGCTGGCCACATTATTCCTGATACACCCAGGACGCTACTGGCCTTCTTGGCCACCTGGGCACACTGCTGGCTCACATTCAGCTGGCTGTTGACCAACACCCGCAAGTCCTTTTCCACCAGGCAGCTTTCCAGCCACTCCTCCCCAGGCCTGTAGCATTGCATGGGGTAGTTTTGACCCAAGTGCAGGACCCGACTCTTGGCCTTGTTGACCCTCATACCATTGGCCTCGGCCCATTGATCCAGCCTGTCCAGATGCCTCTGTAGAGCCTTCCTATCCTCAAGCAGATCAACACTGCACCCAACTTAGTGTCGTCGCCAAACTTACTGAGAGTGCACTTGGTCCCCTAATCCAGCTCCTTGACAAAGATATTAAAAAGAACTAACCCCAATACTGAGCCTTGGGGAACACCACTTGTTTTTCTCCCAAAGAAGAGTACCCCCATCCCAGCCATGAGCAGCGTTTCTCCAGGAGAATGCTGTGGGGAACGGTGTCAGAGGTTTTACTGAAGTCTATATACACAACATCCACAGCCTTTCCCTCATCCACTAAGTGGGTCACCTTGTCTTAGAAGGAGATCAGGTTAGTCAAGCAGGACCTGCCTTTCATAAACCCATGCTGACTGCACCCGATTGACTGGTTGTCCTGTATGTACTGCATGATTGGCACTCAAGATGGTCTACACCTTAACCTTCCCCATCACCGAGGTCAGACTGACAGGCTGTAGTTCCCCGGATCCTTCTTCCAGCCCTTCTTGTGGACGGGCGTCACATTTGCTAGCCTCCAGTCAACTGGGACTTTCCCAGTTAGCCAGGACTGCTGATAAATGATGGAAAGTGGCTCAGTAAGCAGTTCTGCCAGCTCACTCCAGTACCTTTGGGTGGATCCCATCCGGCCCCATAGACTTGTGTGTGTGAAAGTGGTGTAGCAGGTGGCTAACCATTTCCCCTTGGATTATGGGGGTTTCATTCTGCTCCTCATCCCTGTCATCCAGGTCAGGGGGCTGGGTACCCGGAGAATAATTGGTCCCTACTATTAAAGACTGAGGCAAGGAAGGCATTAAGTACCTCCTCCTTTTCCTCATCTTTTGTCATTATGTTTCCCCTGGCATCCAACAGAGCATGGAGATTATCCTTAGTCCTCCTTTAGCTGTTAAGGTATATATAGAAATATTTTGTATTGTCTTTTATGGCAGTAGCCAGATTAAGCCCTAGTTTGGCTTTGGCCCTTCTAACTTTCTCCCTGAACAGCCTCACAAAATCTTTGCCGTCTTCCTGAGTGGCCTGCCCTTTCTTCCATAGGCCGTAAACTTTCCTTTTCTTCCTCAATTCCAGCGAAAGGCTGGTCTTCTTCCCCACCAGCTCGTCTTACGGCACATGGGGACGACCTGCTCCTGCACCTTTAGGGGTTCCTTCTTGAAGAATGTCCAGCCTTCCTGGACTCCTTTGCCCTTCAGGACTGCTTCCCAGGGGACTCTGTCTAGCAGTCTCCTCAACAGGTCGAAGCCTGCCCTGCAGAAGTCCAAGGTAGCAGTTCTACTAACCCCCCTCCTTCCTTACTTCTCCAAGAATCAAAAACTTGATCATTTCATGATCACTATGCCCAAGGCGGCCTCCAACCATCACATTCCCCACACGTCCTTCTATGTTTGTGAAAATACATCCAGTTGGGTGCCTTCCCTAATTGGCTCCCTCACCAGCAGTGTCAGGAAGTTATCCTCAACGCACTCTAGGAACCCCCTAGACTGTTCTCTCTCTGCTCCATTGTATTTCCAGCAGACATCTGCTAAGTCGAAGTCCCCCACGAGAACAAGGACTAACGATTGTGAGACTTCTCCCAGCTGCTTATAGAATATTTCATCTGCCTCTTGATCCTGGTTGGGCGGTCTATAACAGACTCCCACCATGATACCTGCCTTGTTGGCCTTGCCCCTGATTCTTACTCATAAGCACTCATCCCTCTTGTCACCATCATTAAGCTCTAGACAATCAAAACACCTGCTAACGTACAGGACCTCTCAACTGCCTCTCCTTCCTTGCCTATCCCTTCTGAAGAGTTTATAGCCATCCAATGAAGCACTCATTGAGTCTTCCATTTAAGAGTGAGGATGGTCTAATATTTTGACATTACTGAAAACAAACATTTTAATATACTCTTGGTTTAATATAAGCCAACTAAAACATCCTTTAAGATGTACACACTTTGTTTTTTATTAGCAATGTAACAAGCTTTGATATCCAGTTTTGGAAATTAAGTATTTGAATGTTTTTTAAGCTGCAATTCATTCACTGAGTTTTATTTTCATATGCTTTTGCTTGCTTTCAAGTTATACTGCTTTAGCAAAAAATTGTCAGAAAAGTCAAAAACATATGTTTTTGAAGGAGAGGAAAAAAATAGAAGTAATCGAGCTGAATGTTAGTTCTCAGAGAGGCTGAAGATTCTCATTCCTTGGAGAGACTTAAAAGCTGACTCGACGTGGCTCTGAGAAACCTGCTCTGGCTGACCCTGCTCTGAGCAGGGGGTTGGAGTAGATGACCTCTTGGAGTGACACCCTCTTGCCTCGACTGTTGTGTGGTTCTGTTTCACAAGGCCTCTTGGGAGGCACAGGGACTGATGTAGGTAATTTTTTCATCTGGTTCCTAATCTTTGATATACGTGCTTTAGGAAGGTGTTATGGGTGGTTAAACTCTGTATTGCATGTCCTACCTTTACTTCTCACTCTGTTCTTGGGGTTAAGCTGCCTACTGACAGTGCTTGCAGCTTGAAGTATGTGAGCACCATCAGTGACTACAACTGAGTTACCACTAGAGATATGGAACTAACAAAGTTTAAATCCAAGAAACTTTTATAGCCACTTTATATCTATTAATGCCAAAGTATAAAGTTGTAGTATATTAATGTATTTTTGTAGTAATGCTTTAAGTATTTAGGTACACTGTGTGACCCAGGAATCCTAAAATAGACTTTTCAAACTGTTTAGTTAAAAAATACTCTAATCCTAAATATACATTTTTTTTATTAAACCACTGGTGAGGATTTTCTCCTTTTTCTATTAAAAATTTCGCATTTCTTAGCTTTAGTGTCTTTATTCTGAACTTTACTTAAATCCCCGAGACATCTGTACCATGTAGGTCCTATTTCTGAAGAAATCCTGCCTGGTACATGGGTACAGTTTACTGAGTCTAAGGCTTGACTACTCCAGCTCTGATTCCATCTTTTGAGCAAGAAGGGGTGAAGTATTTCCTTGTAGGTTTCGGCTTAATGTGTCTAGCAATTTAATGGCAGTTAGCTTACTAAATGTATGTAACTTGAAACATGAAAGATGAAGGTGAAAAGTAGTGGGTGGCTAAAACTTAGTATTAAGAGCTGACTTCATGAAAATATCTGAGACTTTCAAGCATTGTAAAATAATAGTGTAGTAGAGCTTTATAATTTACATTTTTCTTTAAGTGCTTGGTTTTCTGTTTCTCCACCAGCACCACCAATGATTAAGAGCATATGACCTGTGGTGGATAGGTATGATCAACCACCTCAGGTCCAAGTGACGCGTTACTGGTTTGGTTTAGAGTTTGTCTTGTAGTTATTTCAGTAGATTGAAGGGCACTATTAAAAAAAAATTAAAAAAATCTTTATGCCATCTGATTTAAGATGGCTTTGTATGATATATATTTTGTCTTCAGAAGTGAAAGTACAGGTGTAAGCACCACCTTCCTTTCTGCCTGTAGTAGAGTACCAAGCTTTTTCAAATAATAGTAAAAAAACCTTCTTTCTGCTCTTTTCATGGAATAGGAGGGTACATGAATTTAGGTAGCTCTTTTGAAATAATGGGAGTAATAATGTGAATCCAAAACTCAAATGTTGTGCACCTCTGTGATTTTTACACACAAATAATTTCTGTGTAGATTTTCTTGTTCTTACACAAACTGTGGCTCCTTTGAATGCTCAAGTTCTGAGTGCTGCCTTTCTCATTTCTCCACCTTACATATAGTCTTACAGATGATCATTTTTATTTATTTTTTTTAAACATCAGATAAGTGTTCAGATTTTGCAGGACAAAGGGAGACTAAGCAGGGTTTTCTTGATGCATGTGCTACTGTAGTGGGTTGTGACAAATTCTCTATGGCATCAGGCTCCAGATTCCAGTTAATTACTTTCTGGAAGTTGCTTTTTGGAATACCTTTCTGAAAGAGCTGCTGAGCCATTTATGACCACCGCTTACAGAAGGCTGATGGTTATCATATGTAAGCATGACACAATTAAGCAAATACACCTTCCATATCCTTTTCTTTTTAATTGAAATCTTTATCTTTCTCTGTGAGAAGAAAATAATTTGTGTACTTCACAATGTACTACAGTCTCTAAAGAGTGTTTTTAATTATTCAGAATTAGTATTAGTCTTGCATCAATTGTTTTATTTATTTTACCTGATAACCTTTCCAACTCAATGTCTATGTAAAAGGAAGAACAATTTTTCATATATGTTCCTTGCTAGTAGGAAAGAGTTGTATTCAACATTTTTAAAATTGTTTCTGTACTCTTAACTTTTTATAGTGATGAGATACGGTTATACTTTAAAGAGCATTTATGGTAGCTTCAATATGAAGAGTGGAGACAATGCATTTAGAAATGTACTCATTATTAACTAATTTCTACTCTATTAATTTCATGGCAAATTTTAAAAAAAATCCAAATATATTTGCTCATTTCAATACAAGTCATGATCATGTTATGGTCTTAAATTAATTTCTATTAATATTACATCTGAACCACCTTTCAAGACTGCCGTACAACATTGGAAAAACTGAGCAATTATTCTTAATCACCCAAAATCCACATATACTGTAATTTCTAACAAATTGAAGACAAAAAAAAAATTATTAGCGGTAATAGTACAGTGCTTCCAGAGAGTTCCATAAACAATTGAGTACTAACACGGTCTATTGAAATGTAAATCCAGAATAGCAGGTGTATACCGTTAAAATGGTTCCTGTTTATTGTCTAGGGAATAATTGGAGCAAGTCATCTTCCAGGACAAATTCAGAAATGTAGTCCATCTTCTGTTTTGGTTTTTTTTTTCTTTCTCTTAAGCTACCCATCCAGCTCCTTTGTGCAATACTTTGCAAAACAAAGTCGCTACTTCTAAAAATTAAATGTGCAAAGAAAAGGATGTAAAAGCGCATGAAGGGATGTTTTCTGTCTAAGCATGCATCTCAAAATGAAGTAAACTTCTTAGGCTAGAATGGAGTTTGTGAAATGGTCTTACTATAGCTATGCATTTTTTCAAAGTTTGTATGAGTGATACAGTTCTTTATGTTTATTTTAAATTCATATGTCATGTATTTGTGGAAAGGATTATCAAAAGTATAGCTGTAGGTGAACAATAACAGTTGAGATCCCAGAAGCTGGATTTGGAGGAGTGCACATGTGTGTAACTATCATGGTTTCAGCTGGGATGGAGTTAACTTCTTTGCTACCAGCTGGTATAGTGCTCTGTTTTGGATTTGGGATGGGAACAGTGTGATAGCACGCTAAAGTCTTTGGCTGCTGCTAGGCAGTTAAGGCCTTTTCTGCTCCTCATACCGACCTGCCAGTGAGTAGGCTCGAAGTGCACAAGAAGTTGGGAAGGAACAGCTGGGACAGCTGTCCCCAGCTGACCAAAAGAATATTCCATACCATGTGATGTCATGCTCAGCATATAAAGCTGGAGGAAGAAGGAAGGGGGGAACGTTCAGAGTGATGGTGTTTGTCTTCCCAAGTAACCAAGCAACTGCATGATGGAGCCCTGCTTCCCTGGAGATGGCCGAACACCTGCCTGCCCATGGGAAGTAGTGAATGAATTCTTTGTTTTGCTTTGTTTGTGTTTGCAGCTTTTGCTCTACCTATTAAACTGTTTTTATGTTAACCCATGAGATTTTCCTCACTTTTACTCTTCTGATTCTCTCACCCATCTTACTGGGGGAAAGTGAGTGAGCAGCAGCACGGCTCTAGCTGCTGGCTGTGGTGCAATCACAACAGTAACGCATACAGCTTTCTCTAGGAAAAAGTCCAAACTTCAGGACATCTCACTGTATAAGTCTTGATTCTTCAGTGTTTCAGAAACAATGTTTTTGTGTTTTTTGATTTGTTTTTTTGTTTGGCTTTGGGTGTTTTTTTAAAAGTAAGGAAATGCATCAGAGTCTGTGCTGCATGACATTCTTTATAACTTCTTTATTTACAGCTAACGGTCACATTAAGGAATTAGAAGTCTTGCGTAGCCTTGCATTCCATCCATAAAGAGCAGTAATAAATAGAAAAACAAATAGGTTTTGAAATAGTAGTTAGTGTTTAAATAAAATGCAGTGGTTTTTTTTTATTTCTGAAGTCTATCCTTGAAAAGTATGCATGTACATGCTTTCGTAAGGGGTAGTCCATTCCAATTCCAGAAAATCCCCAAATGTATTCAAGCATTCCAGCTCCTGTTATTGTTATGCCGTACGCAGCCGTCATACATTACTATACATTTTATTGGCTTAGCAGGTAGCAGAATGCTGTTCTGAAACTTTTTTCTTCAATAGCAATGTAAAATAATTGTTATCAATGTTTTGACCAAAGGGGTAGAAATTTTGTTGAATTAAGAATAAAAAAAATTTAGTGGTCTAAAGCAAACCTTACTAATCCTACTTCAAGTTTCTTTGACTAAATGCAGAGAAGTAGTGTCTTTCATAGTATATACATTGTGGATGTCAAATATTTAACTGATAGTTCAAAACTAGTAGTCTTTCCAGTTTAGAGCTCTCTGTACATAATTTCTGCTCATTCAATACTGTGGAGGTCTTGTTAAACTTCCAGTTTGATGTAGTCTTGAGATTAGAAATCCATGGTCATTGTCATCTGGATTTACCTGTCTAAAATTCTGGCTTTTTTGGTGGCAGCCAGACAGAACAGACGTATAGAAAACTGATATTTGCCAAGTGCAAATGTTGGCAAAAGTATAAGCGCATCTAATTAAAACAAAAACAGGTATTTAAAAATATGAATAATGCAGTAATTGAAAAGTGATGGGAAGAAGTGAACAGGGCAATAAGAAAGCAGCCCTGCTTTCCTGTAAATCACTGGGGTGTCATTCTGGAGGTGCAGTGTGGTCTGCAGAGCAGAGGGGTTGTTCCACAAAGTCTTGGTTTAAAACACCAAAGGCAAGGAAGACAAAACAGTTCTGGTGAACATGACAAGAAACCAAGGCTTTTGCTGTAAGGCAGTGATTTACAAAAGATCAGTTTGTGAAATTTTGACATTTATTTTTCAGCTCTTATGGGTTCCAGGGCATTATGTAACACCATTACATGCTTACGCAAAAAAGCCTAAGCTTATCTTTAAAGAACAAAATGATTGTCTAGAAAATGTGTTTAAAAAGACACATGAGATGCTGTCACAGGAACTCCATCTGTTTTTGAGCCGATGTTATGCTTGAATATACAGGTGCTCTAATGAGTATATTAATCAACTAGGCAGAAAACATGATGTTGAATAGTTTCATAAGTACTTAGAGGTATTGCATACACTGATAGTCCTATGCTTCATGTAAACAGGGTGTAGCACAAAGATTGATGGCTAGCAGGGGTCATGGCTGTTTGCTCTCTTTAAGAGCAGATACTCAGAAGGGAACAGCCAGCTGAGAGTGAAAGGCTATGAGGGAGGTAAATGCATGTTTTTTGATACGTGCAGGTTTTTTTTATCATGGGTCAGTTTACACGACACCAGGCTTGCAGGTGACAGATGGGGTACACCTGTATCAAAGGGGGAAAAAATTTTTGCACAGGAGTTGGCAGGCCTTCTGGAAAGAGCTTTAAACTAGATTTGAAGGGGAAAAGAAATAAAACCAGGTTTGCTAGTGACAAGCCTGGGGGTAGCACATCAACCATTGTTGGATGGTGTGCTAATGAGGCCCTTTGGTCTGCCATCCCAGTAGAGGCAAGGGATAGAGTGCAGCGTGATAGCAAAGACACAACGGATATTGATGGGCTAGAAACCACTGAAGTGCCTGGGAACGGCCAGGTAGGAATTAGGAAAAAAGGCAACGGGATCAATAGCCCAACCGAAGTGCCTATACACCAATGCGCATAGCATGGGCAACAAACAGGAGTAGCGGGAAGCCATCATACAGCCAGAAAACTATGATATAGTCGCCATCACAGACATATGGTGGCATGACTCGCACAACTGGAGTGCTGCATTGGATGGGTATAAACTCTTCAGAAGGGACAGGCAAGGAAGGAGAGGCAGTTGAGAGGTCCTGTACGTTAGCAGGTGTTTTGATTGTCTAGAGCTTAATGATGGTGACAAGAAGGATGAGTGCTTATGAGTAAGAATCAGGGGCAAGGCCAACAAGGCAGGTATCATGGTGGGAGTCTGTTATAGACCGCCCAACCAGGATCAAGAGGCAGATGAAATATTCTATAAGCAGCTGGGAGAAGTCTCACAATCGTTAGTCCTTGTTCTCGTGGGGGACTTCGACTTAGCAGATGTCTGCTGGAAATACAATGGAGCAGAGAGAGAACAGTCTAGGGGGTTCCTAGAGTGCGTTGAGGATAACTTCCTGACACTGCTGGTGAGGGAGCCAATTAGGGAAGGCACCCAACTGGATGTATTTTCACAAACATAGAAGGACGTGTGGGGAATGTGATGGTTGGAGGCCGCCTTGGGCATAGTGATCATGAAATGATCAAGTTTTTGATTCTTGGAGAAGTAAGGAAGGAGGGGGGTTAGTAGAACTGCTACCTTGGACTTCTGCAGGGCAGGCTTCGACCTGTTGAGGAGACTGCTAGACAGAGTCCCCTGGGAAGCAGTCCTGAAGGGCAAAGGAGTCCAGGAAGGCTGGACATTCTTCAAGAAGGAACCCCTAAAGGTGCAGGAGCAGGTCGTCCCCATGTGCCGTAAGACGAGCTGGTGGGGAAGAAGACCAGCCTTTCGCTGGAATTGAGGAAGAAAAGGAAAGTTTACGGCCTATGGAAGAAAGGGCAGGCCACTCAGGAAGACGGCAAAGATTTTGTGAGGCTGTTCAGGGAGAAAGTTAGAAGGGCCAAAGCCAAACTAGGGCTTAATCTGGCTACTGCCATAAAAGACAATACAAAATATTTCTATATATACCTTAACAGCTAAAGGAGGACTAAGGATAATCTCCATGCTCTGTTGGATGCCAGGGGAAACATAATGACAAAAGATGAGGAAAAGGAGGAGGTACTTAATGCCTTCCTTGCCTCAGTCTTTAATAGTAGGACCAATTATTCTCCGGGTACCCAGCCCCCTGACCTGGATGACAGGGATGAGGAGCAGAATGAAACCCCCATAATCCAAGGGGAAATGGTTAGCCACCTGCTACACCACTTTCACACACACAAGTCTATGGGGCCGGATGGGATCCACCCAAAGGTACTGGAGTGAGCTGGCAGAACTGCTTACTGAGCCACTTTCCATCATTTATCAGCAGTCCTGGCTAACTGGGGAAGTCCCAGTTGACTGGAGGCTAGCAAATGTGACGCCCGTCCACAAGAAGGGCTGGAAGAAGGATCCGGGGAACTACAGCCTGTCAGTCTGACCTCGGTGATGGGGAAGGTTAAGGTGTAGACCATCTTGAGTGCCAATCATGCAGTACATACAGGACAACCAGTCAATCGGGTGCAGTCAGCATGGGTTTATGAAAGGCAGGTCCTGCTTGACTAACCTGATCTCCTTCTAAGACAAGGTGACCCACTTAGTGGATGAGGGAAAGGCTGTGGATGTTGTGTATATAGACTTCAGTAAAACCTCTGACACCGTTCCCCACAGCATTCTCCTGGAGAAACGCTGCTCATGGCTGGGATGGGGGTACTCTTCTTTGGGAGAAAAACAAGTGGTGTTCCCCAAGGCTCAGTATTGGGGTTAGTTCTTTTTAATATCTTTGTCAAGGAGCTGGATTAGGGGACCAAGTGCACTCTCAGTAAGTTTGGCGACGACACTAAGTTGGGTGGAGTGTTGATCTGCTTGAGGATAGGAAGGCTCTACAGAGGCATCTGGACAGGCTGGATCAATGGGCCGAGGCCAATGGTATGAGGGTCAACAAGGCCAAGAGTCGGGTCCTGCACTTGGGTCAAAACTACCCCATGCAATGCTACAGGCCTGGGGAGGAGTGGCTGGAAAGCTGCCTGGTGGAAAAGGACTTGCGGGTGTTGGTCAACAGCCAGCTGAATGTGAGCCAGCAGTGTGCCCAGGTGGCCAAGAAGGCCAGTAGCGTCCTGGGTGTATCAGGAATAATGTGGCCAGCAGGACCAGGGAAGCGATTGTCAGTACTTGGCGCTGGTGGGACTGCACCTCAAATAGTGTGTTCAGTTTTGGGCCCCCTCACTACAAGAGAGATATTGAGGTGTTGGAGCGTGTCCAGAGATGGGCAGTGAAGCGGTTGAGGGATCCAGAGCACAAGTCTTATGAGGAGCAGCTGAGGGAACTTGGGTTGTTTAGCTTGGAGAAAAAGAGGCTGAGGGGAGACCTTACTGCTCTCTACAACTACCTGAACGGAGGTTGTAGCAAGGTGGGGATCGATCTCTTCTCCCAAGTAACAGGCGATAAGACAAGAGGAAATGGCCTCAAGTTGTGCCAGGGGAGGTTTAGATTGGATATCAGGAAAAATTTCTTCACTGAGAGGGCTATCAAGCATTGGAAGAGGCTTCCCAGGGAAGTCACCATCCCTGGAGGTATTTAAAAGATGTGTAGGTGTGCTGCTTAGGGACATGTTTTATTGATAACTTGGCAGTGCTATGTTAACGGTTGGACTTGATGGTCTTAAAGGTGTCTTCCAACCTAAACTGTTCTATGATGCTCTGAAAATTCCCGGTGCTTTAGGACAATCAGATCTGTATAATGTGCAAGGTGTTTAGATCTCCAGTTGATAATTAGTACAAAATGGCTGCATATATAATGTGTAAAATACTACTGATTTTTTTTAGGACACTTTTTCTTTGCATTTATGTAGTCTGTTACAATTACAAGAAGTAATGCCAGCAGTGTCTTACAGAGACATCAAGCATAAAAGTGTTAAGGCTTGAAAACAAGGTTTCTCACCATATGTTTTCATAAAACCTGTCTCTGAGATACTAACACCACTGTTAGATATTTAAGGTTTAATTGCAGTGCCATCATCTTCCTTTATGTTTTGATGAATTTATTGTTTCCTCTGTGGGAATGATCCAACCCATGCACATACCAGGAGGAAAAGCGTTCTGAGGCAGGAGAAATGAAAGACATTTTAGTTAAATAATTCCCCTACGCTTTTAATAAAACACGCAAAGTGGTTTAGCGATGTAAAAAGCAGCATATGGCACTGAACAAGGGGAAAATTGTTTATTCATGCTAAGTTTAATATGTTATTTTGAAGAATATGATAGGTTTTCATGTAATCACTTAACACGTTTTGCCCTCTCCCTTTCCTGTGTCCTCTCCATTTGGATTTCCTATTAGATAATAAAGTAAACCTTTGCAAAACACAGAAGTAATTTTTTCTTTTATCTCAAGGCAATCCACATCTGAAATGGAGAATGATGTTATACCTTAATTTGCTTATTTTTAAAATACCATGTCACATTTTAAAAGGGTGCATGAGGAGAAACTCTCTATTTAGAATAATGAATAACTCCTCCTTCAAGCTCTCCCAGAAGACACGTCTTATATGGAAGAAATATACAACTTGGTTACACTGACTTCTCTCAAGCAGTGCCCAAACACCTACAGCACCTCCATCACAACAGACTAGGAACTGCGGTTTCAATAGGAGCAAGCTGGCTCTCAGCTGTATCTTGCCTCTACTGCCAAAAAGGCGTAAGCAGATCCCAGCTCTTTCCAGTATAGGATTCATTTTGGTCCAACACTTCAGAAACTGGAATCACTTCTATCCTTTGCAGCCATTTCAGAAAAAAAACTCTAATTTCTTTCAGTATTACATGTTGTTCTTTTCTCTCTCCTCACTAGGACTTAATATAACAATTTTACACTGAACTACAGTTCTTAAATATTCATCTCAGGTATTTAATTTAGGACGAAAGTGGAGTTAAGGAAAGAAAAAAGTAGAAAACACCTCAATCTCATCCATTTTCTCCCTAACAGAAAGGAACAACCACCCACTTCAGAGTACAGAAGTCTTTATTCTATAACATTCCCGTTATCACCCCTATAAATTAAAGTGACATTTGAAGTAACATCTAAGGGTATTTGCATGGCAACAGTAAAGAAGAATGGAGTGTTTTGCTCCTGAGAAGTGCTCCAAGATCTCCAGTAAGAGTGTGGCATTTCCTCATAAGATTCACTTCAACAGAGGATTCCTACACCTTGTGTAACTGGAGTTGTTAAACTCTCTTAATGCAAGATCTCACACCTTAAGAAAATGTAGCACATGTCTTAGAATCATAGAACAGTTTAGTTTGGAAGGGACCTTGAAGATTATTGAGTTCTGCTCAAAGCCTCATCCAGCCTGGCCCTAAACACCTCCAGGGATGGGGCCTCCACAGCTTCTCTGGGCAACCTCTTCCAGTGCCTTACCACCCTCACAGTGAAAAATTTCTTCGTAATATCTAATCTAAATCTACCGTCCTTTGGTTAGAAGCCATTCTCCCTTGTCCTATCACTACATTCCCTTGTAAAAAGTCCTTCCCTAGTAGGCCCCCCTTTAAGTACTGGAAGGCTGCTATAAGGTCACACCGTAGTCCTCTCTTCTCCAAGCTGAACAACCCAAAATTTCTCAGCTTGTCCTCATAGGAGAGGTTCTCCAGCCCTCTGATCATCTTTGTGGCCCTCCTCTGGATCCACTCCAACAGGTCCATATCTTTCCTATGTTGGGGGCTTGAGAGCTGGCCGCAGTACTCCAGGTGGGGTCTCACCAGAGCAGAAGGTCAGAATCACCTCCCTTGACCTGATGCAACCCAGGATACAGTTGGCTTTCTGGGCTGCAATCGCGCATCTTATCCAGGTGTTTTAGGACAGGAAGAACAAACAGATGTTTGGTCAGTGTTGACAGGACCAACAGGGAAACTTTCTTGGTGTAAACAAGAAAAATGGAAGAGTATTCAGAAGAGAAATCCAATCAGAGCAGTGGAAAAGCTAGACAGGAATGAGAAGTGTGAGAAAAAGGTGGATGTGGTACTGTCTTTAACGTCCAAAGTACTGTAAAAAAACACAATCAAAAATTTAAATAAAAAGCTAAGTGTTAAGGGGAATTCTGAAGACCTGTCACACAGGGTGCTAAGAAAATCTTCACCTAGGAAAAGCCCATACACACAGTGAATGTGTAACTGTACCATTAGAAACCGATGGTCCAAATCAGGAGCTGAAGCCACATGAGCAACCTCAAGAAGCGGAAGAAGGTGAGACCTAATCTTCCAGGCATGGCAGACACAGAAAAGGGAGGAGATCTAGAAAAATGAAGCCTTGAATTGGCAGAGGACATGTTCACACTTTCAGGAAAGAAGTGGAGGGCACCTATTTATCTGCAAAGGTTATGTAACATAGCAAATTTACAGTAAAGATTTTGCATCATGGTCATTTGCCACTGGCACTAAGGTAATAGTATGGTAAGGAAAAGACACTGCGAAAAGGCAGACTATGCAAGATGATAGTGGTACATTCACAGCACAGTACAGCACCAAAATCTAAATACCTTTTCAATGTGCTATATATGCAACTAGTAAATTTTTTTTTAATAGAAACAGCAAGAGTAGCTTACCTAAATCCCCACATATAATAAACTGAAAGGTATGCCTATATGTTTTCTTTTCTATTGCATGAGTGTATTTCTCTTTGTAAATATTATTTGGAATTTACAAAGGGAATTAGTATACTTTCCAGCCTTGATGACAAAAATGAAAACATAAAACACAGAAAAATCCACTTACATTAAAAATAATCTTCATAATATTCTATTTGATAAAGAAAGTTTATGCATTAATTAGCCTCATAATTAGACTATCGTATTTGGATTACTTTAACCAGACTTTATATAATAACCTGAAGCACTGGAACAAAGCTGAGTAAGTAAATAAATTTTAGAAGTTGTATCAGAAAGAAACAACAATATTTGATTCAAAAATAGTATATAATACTTGGGCAGAACATATGTACACATAAATAATTTTAATGTTATTTGAACATCTAAATCCAATATATTTAACATATTCTAAACATATTCTGTACCAAACAATGCATTTTAGAGACACTCAGAGCAGAATTCTTCCTATGACCATCAAGACTGTTTTCTTAAACTTGATTAAAAAAAAAAGTATTTTCAAATACCTAAAAAGACACCAAATTATTTTTTAACATTTTCTTACACCTAAGATGAGAAACTAGCAAGTAGAGTATTGATGCTATTACTCTACTTTCAAAATCTGCACCTGCATGGAAGGTGCTCAAGCTGTCAGTCAGTGTACATCTAAAATGGCCATTTAATCCAATACACCCTTCTTTTCCAGTGAATGCACTTAAAGAAAAATATTATTGCTAGTCAGCCTCAGAATCACAAAGCCAGTACAGATCAGTACAGTTAAACAGTTTACTGTTTAACACAACTGTCTAAGGTCAAGAACAACAACAAGATAAAGATCACGTTTATGCATCTTATGGTTTTTCAAGGGATGTATCCACTACCTCCTAATATACTACACTTCAAAATACTTGTCTTTAGACTTAACTGTCTGTATCAAAAGCAGTATGACTGAGGGACAGTATTACTTATTTCACACTTGCTAACTGGAAAACATCTACTTACTGGAGACGTAAACACTGATTAAGGTTCATTTTGTTATTGAATATGTTACATGCTGCTTCTGTTCAAAAGGAAAAAATTCTCAAATGCCGAGATTTGCATACAAGGTGTACCTGAAACACCTTTACAGGAAAATAGGTAATAATTTTTTGGTTATTCATAAATCCACAATACAAATCCAATATTTTACCCACAATACTTAATATGGTTATGAATTTTAATTCTTTAAGGAGTTCAGCCTGGAATAAATGACTTTAAAAGTGATATTTACTAAACTCATTGCTCAAGAGACTAAGTATTTATAAGGAAAGAAAAGAAGGTTATTACATTAGCTTGGGTGTGCAAGAAAAAGGTATAAATGATTCAAAGATGTGTTTGAAGAAAAATGCACTGAACAGCTGGGATTCTCACTACCGCAACATCGTCTTCTTGTTGCTGCAACTTTAGTGAAAACACTTAGATGAAAACAGAAGCCCCGATTCTCTGCTTTTCTACCATATTTCAGTGTACAGACATACACCCTTACTTCCTCTTCCCTTGCCCTCCCCTCTAAAAACTAAAGTGGGTGGAAACACAGCAGCACAGCAAGAAAGCATTTCAGGGTTCAGCAATAAATTAATTGCACACACAGCTTCTTAGACAGCTATCTCCCAGTTGAAAATCAGCTCCCTGAAGTGCAATGATAATGAGATAGGATCCTGAGCCAAAGGATTCCTTTTCATTTTATCACAGTCTCTCACCCTAAACTGACATTAATAAAACACCTCTTCTCACTGTTGTCAGTGGCAGGAGTTACACATGTATAGCCTCTGCAGGTGTTGTTAAAGCAGTATTTTCTAAATCAATTCACATGTTTACAATGCATGAGCAAACAAAAAGAGACACCCCCCCCCACCTCCATGCAAGTTCTTCTTCAGAGATTTAAGCAGAATAGGTGCAGATAGAAGAAGTCTACCACATCTCACCACCAGAGTCCAGCAACAAGTTAGGAAAGATTGGCTTATGTCCAGCTCAGAATTTTAACACGGCAACATCTTTCATGAAATGATCTTACCCTCCAATTACATCAAGATCATGTTTTGGGAAAAATGAAAACAACTTTACTTTTGAAAACATAAATATCTTGGTAGCCTATTTAAAATCTTAATACCCTAATTAAAATAAAAGAGGCAGTTATCATTAGGTGAGTTACAATTATACCATCCAAACCAAAAAACCCTAACAGTTGTAGTCATCTTTAATGTTATTACAGTAGAAAACTTATTAATACGCTTTTCTCTAGTGTTACACTAACCCTCCCCATATCCATCTGGGTCCTAAGGTTGACACTTCAGACTTCGTAAGGAAGAGTGTAGTGGGCAGGGTGTCATGGTGACTTGTCAATGTTCTCAAGTCTTAGTGGGGATATGTTTGATGTTGGTGGTGTGGTCTCTTTCTCCTCAGCCCTGGAGTCCCTTTCACTTTCTTTTCATGCATTTTCTTTTCATTTCATACATCCCAGCCTGCTCCCGTCCCCCTGGACTCCCAGGGAAGGAGTGAAAGCTGTCCCATAACCCCATTGTGCCCCCGGGGGCCATTTGTCCCTCGCAGGGACTGCTGGGGCTGTCAGCCCCTTCCCCAGGGGCAGTCACAGAGCTGGAGCTCAGACAGGCTGGGCAACGGGCACTGGGCCACGGAGCGACTGGTAAACCCAGCTCAGCCCCGCTCAGGGCAAGGGCAGCCCAGCCACCCCCGGGACCTGCCACATACTGATGCCCGCCCCCAGCAGTGGCAAAAATCTAGGGTAGCACATTAGTCATACAAGCTTTGAAGAGTAATATAAGAATCATCATGAGACATGAAGACATGTCTTCTTAACATGACAATTACTAAGAACTTTCTGAAAGGATGAGACAAATATCTTTAAAGTATTTCAGCACCAATCTTAACCTGAGCTACCCTAGAATGTGGTTTAAGTTTTGCAGCCAGCGCACCTGGATGCAGAAAGTTATTTGCCATTGTAGTCTTTTTGTCCAAAAAAACCCCAGCCCTTATAACTGTGCTGTTCAAAAACCATCAGTTGCTATTCATGCTTTGTATTTATATTTTCACGTAGCTCTCCCACAACTCTAGTTCATAAAGAGAACATATAACTATTCCTCTCCAGACAGATCTGATTTTTTACTGAAACATTTGGATAGCTAATCATATGTACGTATATTGATATATCATCATATACATATGATTATATGTATGTGTATTTCATCAGGCTAATATATATATACATACATACACAGAATTAGTCTTGGTTAGGCTACATATACATACAGGTGTATATATACTCATATATAAACACACACAAATACATTGACATTTTCTTACCTTGGGAGCTTACAGTCCAAAACGGTGCACTTGTTAAAGGCAAAACCAGTCATGGGCGTTGTCTACAAAAACTCCCTCCTTTTCAGGAAGTCTTGAGGCCACAGACTAGAGATGTCTTAGACTAGAGATAGCTGTCTTGAGACAATAGCATTCACACCAATATCCAACCCAGAAAGACCTCTGCCCCAAGAAGTTCCCCTCTCAAGAACAGATTAATCTCAGCTTTGAGGACTAAATGCACTTTTACCTCTTTTCTCAAGTCAGCCAAAAATCAAGGAATGGCTTTAATTAAGATAAACCACCAAACATTCCAGAATAGTTGAATTCAACTCAGTCATTACCTATAAATTCTGTACTTTTTTAGCATCACTGAATAGATTTCTGATGGACACCAAGGGGTTTACGGTGTGTCTGAATTTTTACAGCTTTATGAATTAAAGAAGGTCATTGAACCAAGTAAGAGAACTTGTTTTGATGAAAATTCCTCCGCAACTCAAGGAAGAAGAAGACAAAGATAGGCTGAGACTGTACAATTACATGTCCACTACCACACCATCCATGTGACCACTACGTACACAGTACTGATCCAAGTTCTTGTTTTCTTGTGCTCCTAATCTAAGAAATCCATGCCACTGCCCCTCTTTTAAACTTTGGAATTAAATCAACTTGTACTCCAGTACTTTGGACAATTAATTATGCAACAATTACATACAGGAATCAAGGAACTTAATATTTTTTAATTACAGAATTTTGATTAATTCTTACACCGTTTCATTTTAGTAGCTATCAAAGATAGTTAATCTTCAAAAAGCAGAGAATTTAAGTACAGAGCTTAAGTTATATTAAAAAAAAAAAAAATCAGAACAAAACCAAAAAAACAAACAGTCCATCTGCCCTATCATATTTGTGATTCGGCATCTTTTGTGCAATATGAAGGCTTTCATTGCAAGTACAAATTGCTTGGTGTTGAAACTTACCATGCAAGGTTGGTGGTCTAAATGAATCCTTAAGTATTCACAACTAACAAGTCCTCTGCTATCACCACACTAGCTGCAAGTGTTCAAATATATATTTCCCTGAGCTGCTGAAAAACACAACCCTCTCAGAAGTTAAGTGTTCTTAAGTCAGCATTTTTGTCTTTCTGACAACATTAATAAACTCATGCTGGTGTTTGTGCTGAAGGACATAATCATCTTTGGCATGGTGACCAGTTGTACTAGACTATGTCATACGTCAAAGAATTACAAGACTGCCAAAATTCCCTCATCCAACCCAAACACATTCATACTCTAGCATTTGAGGCAAGAATACAGCTTAATCCTAGAGCTTGGTTTAAACAAGACTTCACTTGTCTGACAGAAAGGAGTATATGAGATGTCACCTCACTTTTTTGCTACCAGGGCTTTTTATTTGTCTTTGTTTAGGGTGTTGCTAGTACCTTTCTGTTGTTTTTTTTTTTTTTTATACATGCATACATACATAATTTATATATGTGTAAAACAATCCAAAGATTTTGACTAGTCAGACACACAGAGTTTAGAGGTTTCTCACCACGTATTTCTTGAATTTTCAGCATTATTATTTTCAGTCTGATTTTAATACTTACTACAACATTTGGGTGATCTTTTCTGTGATAAAAGAATACAAGGTAAAAGAGCACTGGACAAAAATAGATGGAAATTTAGTTCAGAAACTAGCAGCCCTCTTCAAAAACAGCTGTTCCCAGACCTTCCTTTGCCTCCCACCAACCAGTTAGTCTTCATTTTTTTCCCTATGAGTTTTAAGAGCATTTGCTTCACTTCAGGCAAAAAAACACCTTTCCAAACACCTGTGAGCAATGTGTAGGATGCGTCGTGCTGGGTGGTTATTGATGGCAGTGAAGCTGGGTGCTGGTCACTGCTGCTGCACTCCTCAGATCTCCAGCCCATCAGTCAGACAGCTTAGCCCACCCAGGTCTCTCCTTCATGTTTAGAAGGAAGAGGTACCCCAATTTGATCTCTGTATCACTAAGGTAAAAAAATAAATTTTGTCACAACACTGCTAAGATTTCAGGCAGTTCTTGAAATATTTAAATTCTTCCTGTCATCATATCTCAGCAAATAAAAGAACTAACAAACAGATCATCAACTAAAATATACTCTGCCTACTCACAAAAGGAAAATTCACAGCATTTGGGAAGAAGTAAACTGGCAGAAGTGGCTCCCCATTTTATTGTTCTGCATTGTCTAAGGCATAAAATAATTAGCTTCATTTAATAGGATTAATTTAACACTATCAGCCAGATCACCTCAGCATTTTGAAGACCACTTTCCGCAGTATCACCAAAAGAAGAGAAAATAGTTTTCTTTCTTACATGCTTTAAATATGAACCTAATTCAATTCTTTAGCCAGAAGACCTACTTACTTTTTCATCCTGAAGTGAGACTACATCAGGGGACCTCATCTTTTTAGGATGGCAATGAAGATAACAGGCCAAGAATAGAGTATGATTTGAAAGTAACAATTTCATGCCTATGTCTTTGGGGGCATAACTGATTAGGGAAATAAATTCAGATACTGCTCAGAAAACTTGGTACACAGTTACTATCTTTCACATATGTTTTCTTATAAATATTATAAAATGAGCTTTCCTAAATCGTGACTGGGAAAAGAATCAGGCAAAGTTCTCAAGTCTTTATTTGAAACAAGTTACTTTGTGCTATGTGGGGACAAGATGTTTATAAACGAAACATTCAACGTTGTTGTGGCTTGGGCTGGGCTGGCCACTAAAACGAACAACAAATGCTGTCTCTAACTTCTCTCCCTTGGGAAAGAAGAATGACAGAGAGACAGAAACTTACGGATTGAAAAAGAAACTAAATTACTTTAATGAAATACTAATAATAAAAAAGAGAAGAAAAGATAACAATATTAATAAGAAAATAATCATATATATAAAATACATAAAAAACTAGTATTGAGCTTCCAGTATGACGATTGTGTCACCGGCAGGCACTGGGAAAGTCCCAAACTGGACTCAGTGACAGACGGGAGCTGGATTCTGGATCTGGATTCAGGAATGGATCGAGGTCAAAGGCAGATGAACAGACAGAGTCCTCCTCAGATGCCAGCCAGCTTTTATACTGAGCATGAGGCAGATGGGATGGAATACTCTGTTGGTCAGTTTTGGGTCACCTGTCCTGTCCGCTCCTCCCTGCATGTGCAACCCCTTTACGCTTTTCCGCTTCCAGCCCTCCAATGGGGCACACAACGAGGTTATCTGGCCTTGGGTGTTATAGCAATAAGAAAAAGCAAGAGCCTCTCTGCATACCATGCATTGGCATCGACTATAAACATCAGACCTTATCTGCTGGAAGTGGACACACTGTCTGAAGAATATGCCATTAATTTCAGAGAGTTAGAAGAGGCTTAACCAAAAAGAAAAATTACTGAAAAGAAAATTGTTTCTGTTTTACCTCAAATCAGAACAGACCCAAATAAGTAAACTTTCATTTCAGTATTCACAAGACAAATAAAAATTGAATTCTGAAGACGTCATTCTTCCCCCTTTGTTTCTCTGAATGTGAAATCTATTTTGTACAGATAGAATATTCACTGCACATTCCTTTTCTTTTTCCTCCAACTGGAGAAATTGGAATTGCTTTCAAATTGAAGAGGCAAAGGCCCTCTTTTGCTGTCACCATGCTTCAGATTATTTTAATTGCTTTTGATATTTTTTATTCAAATTGATCAAAATATTCAGACCTCGGTTCTGTAAACTATTAAAAAAGTTTGAAGTCCATTTTACTTGAGTTATTAACCTGAGTATAAATATTCATCCATATTTGCATAAAATAGGTCTACAGGTCCTATTTCTTTTTAGTACAAGTAATTATTAGTTTAAACAGAATTTAAAATGTCCTGATTTCTTACATACATTTTTTTATAAGTATATATATAAATATATATACACTTATATACATTTCTTATATATATTTTTATGTGTATACCAGGATCTAGGAACATTCACCAACTTCAGTCTATTTGCATAGAGCAGATACACAGAAGTTCATGTAACAGTAACAAAAACCTTTCAACATTTCGTAAGCACAGAACCCTGGAGATTGCCTCTTAGTCTCTTCTTGGGTTTCAGATACATCTACATTACTGTGCTTCTTCAGACCAGGATTTGATTAAAGGATTTTTTTTCTGATAACTTTTGTTTGCACTTCTGAAACGAGCTTTCAAGAGATCCAGCTTGTTGACCACTAAAGACCACATACAGAAGACTTGCAAATAACACCAGTTTGAAAACTCAGAACTGAAATACATATGATGAAAATTCATTTTGTATGAGTAAGTTTAACATATGGATATTTCCACACAAGATGAAAGGAGCTCATCTCCTGTGATGGCAATTGTATTATTGCATTAGGTCACCAAACCTCCAGTAAACTTCAAAGGGATTCCAAACTCATAGTATATCCTAAGTAGATTCCGTCAGAGGATAAAGATCTTGGAATTTGCTGAACAGGTTGACAGAATCTTAAGATGTAAACATATTCACACAAAAAAAATTTAAATTATATTTCTTTATCAGGCATAATGTGGCATTTTTGAGTACTTGCTTGCAGAATACTTAAGAGGGCAATTTTCAGCTGCTATCTTGTGTTACAAGTGTATAGAGAAAAGATACTTTTCCTGGCACTCAATTTGTAAAGTCTATTGTGCTTTCTCAGAGATTACGAAGAACTGAGATAAGAGAATTTCCACCTGTTTTATATAGGAAACCAGACAAATGAGGAGTCTTCTGTAGCTGACTAGCTCAGGAAAGAAAAACAGGAAGCTTTTAAAAAGTAGAAAAATACCTTTTAATTAGCATTTTATTTTTCTAAGGAAGTTAGAAGAAACTAATGATATTGCAATGACAGCATTGTTCCAAGACTGGAAAACAAATACCAACTCTTGGATCAAGGTGGTGGTTCTAAATTTTTTCATTCAAACAACTAAAACCAAAATGCATGTTCCTCTCTAACTAGAAAAATGATACAAGTATAAAAATACATTTATCTAATCTCATCTGTTTGCTAGTGGTGTGCAGATGTTTATTTTGTGGTTTGCTTTTCTTTTTTTTTAGCAAATGTTTGTTTTCTTCAAGTATTAAGGACTTCCGTGTTTTAGAATTCCGTACATGTTACTATCACTTGTATCTACTCAGGGTATACAGAATAAGCAATGCATCATTATAAGTCCATTGCTGGATGATGTATTAATGGCTGCCATAACTGTGACAGAAATACATTAAGGATATTTCTGCTTAAATTTAAGAAGCAGAAATCTGAGACAAGCTTTAGGAGCTGTTTATACTTTACAAATCGAAGTATTTGCCTGAAGCCTGACCCATGTATGCCTAAAGCATTGGTTTCAAGGAAAGCTACAACACTTTTTTCCATTAGGAATTAGTTTTAGAAACTTTAGGAAATCTATTCATACTTAAATTTGGAAATTAAATCCTGGTTTTGTGAAGACTTATGTAATTGCTTAACTATGCGTCTATAGATTTCATGTTATTCCTGCATGTAACAATAAGCAGAGACCCATTTGTAGTGCTTTTAATTGATTCAGGTACTTAACCTTAAGGACCTTACCAAATTTGATTGTAAGATATCTGCCAATGAGATATACAAGAATAAAGTTAGGATTTAATTGTGTTATGCATGATACATTTTACTGT
Source organism: Pluvialis apricaria (assembly GCA_017639485.1). NCBI lineage: Eukaryota > Metazoa > Chordata > Aves > Charadriiformes > Charadriidae > Pluvialis > Pluvialis apricaria. The sequence continues at coordinate 109,426,773 of CM030007.1, forward strand.
ATTGTATGGAATTCCCTTACTGAATTTAAAACATCTGCATTAAACTTGCTGTATTTAAAATTAAACAGGTGTTTTGTATTGGTCATTATTGCATTAAAAAAACCTCAAAGTTCTGACATGGTAATGTGTTAACAGCCAAACACCTCTCTTCATACTCTTAGTTTTAACCTCCTTGGAGGTTAAAACCTCTGGCCCTGTTGGCTGTCTCCCCCATTACCTAGAGGTGCCTAGCCTCTCCAGTTGTAAAGTTGATTTGCTGTCAGAATCACTTGATTTTCTTTCTCATTCAGACCATCTAACAAATAGTGAAACACCAGTTTACTGCTGGTCAAAATAACAAAACACTAGGAAAGAGCTGTGCAGCTGCTGCAATGCTAAAGACTGACTCCTCTCATACACATTGCCTATGCTCTTAACTACACAGTCTCTCCTAGGCTGTCATTAGCACAGACTCATGTTAGCATACAAAGCATGAGCTACGTTCTAAGCATTTTCATCATTAAGAAATTCAAAGTCTGTTAAACCCATTAAGTCAAAAGTATATAATTTTTGCTAGGGGCTAAACCCTCCCTTTTGTACCTATCAAATATCAGCACCTCCAAATTAAGCATTTAAGAATAATCACTACCAGTCACATAAACCAGTTTAACTAGACCTTATAAAGCAATTACTAACTAAATTCAAAACCAAAGACAGAGAAGTATGGGGAGCAATTACACATTCAACCCATTTCTGCAAATATTAACACGTACAAATAATTTAAAACAAAAAATATGCTCATGCATATATGACAAAGTAGTTTCAAGATTTAGGAGGGTTTCTCAAATTCGTAAACAGAAACAGTTATCCTCTCTTTAATGGTAAACCATGCTAAAGCACCTAAACAACATACAATGCATAAGAATATTCAGGTATCTAAAATTTGATTCTTATTTGCCAGATTCTTGAGAATAGATAATTCTTTGGTGTTTCCTTTTGCTTGCTTGGGTATGCAAAACACAACCTTCACCCTGATGATGTAATTTTCCAGTATTTCTAATCTACTGTATATGTGAAAGAGTAGTCTAAGTCTCTGTCCAAGATTCAGATGCATTTTGAGCATGAAGGACATGTTGGTTTATTTTAGAAAGCAGCCAAATAACAAAGTATTGTCACCTCTCACCTTTCTATGAAGTAATCTGAAGAAGGGAAAAGCTAGTTCATGTACTTTCCTTTGACAGCGACCTCTCATTCTGACCTTTCAGCAGATCTGTCACAGTAGTAAGATACAGGGAAGGCTAAGCTAAGGACATAATCCATACCATTTCTTTCAATATGCAGCAAGAACAATCTATTAACAAAATTAGACAGCAAGCACAATAAAGGAGAGCATAGTGTCACAGACTAGTAATGGATTTTGTTTCCTGTTTGGCAGGATTATGTTCTATCATTGGCCAAAGGCTGCTGAGGTAGGTGGAATTACAGAGGCAGGAACCAGAGGCCTGCTCATCACAGGGCTTTCTTTTTGATTTTGCAAGCTACTTATCTGTTCTGCAGGACCTTGGCTTCTGTAGGAGAAGTTAAATTATCATGTCTTCATTTCAGTCAAGACTGTAATTTAGGGCTTAGATTTAGGAAGCATGAATAGAAGTTCTAACTTCTAAGCTCTTATTGCAATACATCTGTCATAAATTAAACAGTCATAAGCTTTAACATAGTGACTTATCCTTGGAGATATTCAAAACTCAGCTGAACAAAGTCCTCAGCAGCCTGCTCTAGTTGACACTGCTTGGAAGAGGAGGGTTGGCCGAGGCAGTCTCCAGACATCCCTTCCAACATCGACCACTCTGTTAAGTTACTCACCCCCTTCTTAGTGAGAGCAAACAGAAAGTTTTGGCAACCTCAATAAAACCAGTATGCAATGACCCAGCCCTAACCTCTCTGCTTGCAACACAAACTCCAAGATGACCTGAACCAGTGACCATTTCCTTACTTCACTGACTCCAAACCTGTCTCTTGGTTAGTGTTGCATCCAAGTTCACTTCACAGTGATGTGGCATCACTCACCCTGTGTGTAAAGACTAGAGCACAGAATGTACATGTAGTATTCTTTGTATTTCTAATGTACTTAAACGGATTTATAAAGACAAAACTTTACATATGATTGCTGAGCCTGCTGTAGGACACAGGGTGAACGGCAAATCAGAAAGTAATGCTCCTTTTCCATGAAAGGGGAGGAAAGACCTGATACTGGCAAGCAGAAACAGTGAAAACATGCAGTACCATTAACTGAGTGCTGGTGCAGGAACAATTCAGCCGCCTTCTTTTTTTTCCCATGCTTGAAGAGAATGTAACTGCTTTTCATATCTTATAACTTTATCTGTGTTACCACCACAAAACACAGTATTTTACATATTTTTTGTTTTCTTTGTTGCTCCCTAGAAACAAACCTGCAAAGCTTGAGCTTGCACTCTGTAAGTGACCAGTAATTTGTCATTTGTTGTTTGTGTTTGTACTCTGAGTGTCTCTAATATTATCTTGCACTTGTACTCTCAAGGCTTTTGCTATCATCCTGTGACTGTGCTCTCAGCAGCCCTTGAACTCAGGTGAACTCCTGAATTTGGCCATGTGGTTTAACCCCAGCTGGCAACCAAGCACCATGCAGCTGCTCCCTCACTCCCCCCACCATGGGATGGGGCAGAACATCAAAAGAGTAAGAGTGAGAAAACTTGTGGGTTGTGATAAAGACAGTTTAATAGGTAAAGCAAAACCTGCGCACACAAGCAAAGTAAAACAAGGAATTCATGCACTAATTTGAATCGGCAGGCAGGTGTTCAGCCATCTCCAGGAAAACAGGGCTCTGTTACATGTAATGGTTACTTGGGAAGATAAAACACCGCAACTCCAAACTTCCCCCCCCTTCCTTCTTGTCTCCCCAGGTTTATACGCTGAGCATGACATCATATGGTATGGAATATCCCTTTGGTCAGTTGGGGTCAGCTGTCCCGGCTGTGTCTCTTCCCAACTTCTTGTGTGTCCCCAGCCTACTAGCTGGTGGGGTGGTGTGAGGAGCAGAAAAGGCCTTGACTTTGAGTAAGCACCGCTCGACAATAATTAAACCATCCCTGTTTTCATCACAAATCAAAACCATAGCCCCATACTAGCTACCATGAAGGAAATCAGCTCTACCCCAGCCAAATCAATCACACTTCTCCTTTTTATGGCTGTGAGTCACATTTCTCAAAACATCTGAGCAATGGCAGCTCATAGCTTCTTTAAGTAAGAACACAGAGAGGTGGGAGAACTTCAGTTTGCTACAAAATCTACTCTTCTCATTTATGCTGTTGCTCTTTAAATCAAAATAGCAGTGGCAAGTACTAACTCATCCATTACTGGGAACCTGCCTACTGTGTATCCAGTATCTGCATTAAATACTACCTCAATTCACCAGACAGACCACAGTGATTCTGGCAGATTCCAGGGCCAAGGTAATGGGAACCATAGTCTGGCTTTAGAATATAAAAAACTCTGAGTGCTTCACAGGCCAGATCTTACTTCTAATTCAGACTTCAAATGCAACATAAATGTTCCTATAGATGGGCAATGCACCTTCATCTCTGATCCATGTTTAATAGAAATAGGTAAGCCATATACCAGTGATATGCACTTTTATCATATTTAACAGATGCTCTCACAAGATTGAGCCCCACACCACTACCCTGCCTAGTTTGTAAACCCTAGTAGCACAGGAGCATGAGAGTAATCACTGATACTCAGTTCTGCTGATAGTGAATATTTGTAGGCACACCAAACCAGAAGAGTGCACCTTGTAGAGACCCCTGTACGACAAACTGCCTCAGGATGAGAAATGGGTTGTGCTAATTACCTGCTATGACCTTTGCACATTTTAGTTCTGACCAAGTCCCAGTTTAATCATGCCACTATGGAAAGACAGGCTTATAATATGTCTTTAACGTCATGTGACAAGCCTTGTGTATTAAGAATTAAGCAGAGATCATCTTTCTGCTTACAATATTCTTAGGAGCAAAATGACAGAATCACAGAATCTCCTAGATTGAAAGAGACCTGTAAGATCATCTAGTCCAATCATTAACCTAACACTGACAAGCCCACCACTAAACCATGTCCCTAAGCACTATATCTACATAATCCTTAAATACCTCCAGGGATGGGGACTCCACCACTGCCCTGGGCAACACGTTCCAGTGCCTGATGACCCTTTCAGTAAAAAAATTCTTCCTAATATCCAATCTAAACCTCCCTTGGTGCAACTTGAAGCTATTTCCTCTTGTTCTATCAACTGTTAATTGACAGAACAGGTCGATTCCCACCTCTCTGCAACCTCCTTTCAGATAGTTGTAGGGAGCAACAAGGTCTCCCCTCAGCCTCTTTTTCTCCAGGCTAAACAATCCCAGTTCCCTCAGCCGTTCCTCGTAAGACTTGTGCCATAGACCCCTCATCAGTCTCATTGCCCTTCTCTGGACACACTCCAGCGCCTCAATGTCCTTCTTGTGGTGAGGGGCCCAAAACTGAACACAGTACTCAAGATGCGGCCTCACCAGTGCTGAGTACAGGGGTAAAATCACCTCCTTGGTCCTACTGGCTACACCATTCCTGATACAGGCCAGGATGCCTTTTGCCTTCTTGGCCACCTAGGCACACTGCTGGCTCATATTCAGCTGGCTGTCAATCAACACCCCCAGGTCATCTCTCTGCTGAGCAGCTTTCCAGCCACTCCTCCTCAAACCTGAAGCATTGGCAGGGGTTGTTGTGGCCAAAGTGTAAGACCCGGCATTTGTCCTTATTGAAACTCATACAGTTTGCCTTGGCCCATCGATCTAGTCTGCCTAAATACCTCTGCAGGGCCTTCCTGCCCTCAGGTAGATCAACACTTCTACCCAGCTCGGTGTCATCTGCAAACTTACTGAGGGTGCACTTGATCCCCTCATCCAGATCATTGATAAAGATATTGAACAGGACTGGCCCCAGTACTGAGCCCTGGAGGACACCAGTTGTGACTGGCCACCAACCGGAATTAACTCCATTCACCACCACTCTCTGGGCCCAGCCTGCCAGCCAATTTTTTACCCAGCAAAGTGTATGTCCATCCAAGCCATGAGCAGCCAGTTTCTCCAGGAGAATGCTGTGGGGAACGGTGTCAAAGGCTTTACTAAAATCCAGATAGACAACAACCACAGCTTTTCCCTCATCCACTAAGTGAGTGACCATGTTGTAGAAGGAGATCAGGTTAGTCAAGCAGGACCTGCCTTTCATAAACCCATGTTGACTGGGCCAGATCATCTGGTTGTCCTGTGCATACTGCACGACGGTACTCAGGATGATCTGCTCCATCAGTTTCCCCAGCACCAAAGTCAAACTGACAGGCCTGTGGTTTCCCGGATCCCCCTTCTGGCTCTTCTTGTAGATTGGTGTCACATCGGCTGGTTTCCGATCTGCTGGGACCTCCCCAGTCAGCCAGAATTGTTAGAAAATGGTGGAAAGTGGCTTGGTGAGCACCTCCGCCAGCTCTCTCAGAACTCTTGGGTAGATTCCATCCAGTCCCATAGACTTGTGTATGTCTATGTGCTGCAGCAGGTCACTGACCATCTCCTCCTGGATTGCGGGGGGAACATCCTGCTCCCAGTCTCTACGTTCAAGCTCAGGGGGTTGGATCCTCAGAGTGCAACTGGTCCTATTACTAAAGACTGAAGCAAAGAAGGCATTAAGCACTTCAGCCTTTTCCTCATCCTTAGTCGCCATGTTTCCCCCTGCATCTAATAGAGGATGGATGGTCTCCCTGGCCCTTCTTTTGCTGCTAAAGTATCTACAGAAAGATTTCTTGTTGTTCTTTACAGCAGAAGCCAGATTAATTTCTAGCTGGGCTTTGGACTTTCTAATTTTCCCCCTGCATAGCCTCATGGCATCTCTGTAGTCATCATGTGCGGCCTGCCCTTTCTTCCAGAGGCCATAGACTCTCCTTTTTTCCCTGAGCTGCAGCCATAGCTCTCTGTTCAGCCAGGCCAGTCATCTTTGCTGTCGGCATGACTTATAGCACATGGGGATGGCCTGCTCCTGCTCCTACAGCTGAATGTGGTAATGAGATTCAGATTAAAATATCTGCAGCACATCATTAAAGAAGAACTGTCTAGCAATTCACTTTGTTTTTATCACAGCTACAGCATAACATACAGCAGTCTAGTTTCCCAATATGATTTGTTAGCTTATATTCCTTGTGTGTATGTCTTCATGAAAAAAAAAAAACCAAAACCCTTATGCTTATGTTTTCTCTGACTGCTCTGCTCTCAGTAAATTATGATGCTTTGCAGAGAGTCTCAGGAAAAATAATGTTCCTTGCTTAAATATTTTTAAGATGCATGTGAAAGATGCATAAATAATTATTGTAAAAGCAGTCTTGTCACAATGAACACATTGTAGACCAAACATCACCATCATGTAATATCTCACCCTATCCATCTAGGAAGTTAGCAATGTACTCTATACAGTATGGAACAGACCATGCCCTAGAAGTGAAATTGCATTATTAATGGGAGAAGTCTATAGACACTGGGATGACTGTGACTTCACCCTGAAAATAATTTTCTGATCATTTCTCAGGAACAACATCCTACTCATTCTGAAATTAAAAATACATTCTGGTTGACTTCAGTGTTAAGAGGATCAAGCACTAATAAAAAAAAAAAGATGTATCACATACCTTTGTCGCTGCAGACATTTTAGCTCTTCCTTTTTATTAGCTTTGTAAAAAAATGATCTAATTTGAACACAGAAGCACAAATAACTGCAATGTATCATATACCTTTTGCTTCTCAGAAAGAGCACCGCATACTCAATTTCCCATTTTCATAAGAACATACAAACATTGTTCAAAACAAATACCTTCCTGTGTCAGATACTGTATACCAGTATGAAACAAACCTGAATTCAGCTCCCCAAATAGTTTTTCAAGTGTTTGGATAGAGTCGGGCATCTAAAGCACTTGAGCCACAACTGAATATAGGGTAATGTAGCAGAATAAATAAGCCAGAATAAATTAGTCAGCAGTGTAAAACTACTGATAGTAAAGAAAATATAAGCATCAAAGGTATCAAGGCTGAATTCTCACATGACTTTAACAGGCTTATGCATAGTCATAAATACTTAATACCTTCCTTCACTAAACTGAAGAAATTCAGATCACATTACCAATCTTTGATATAGATACAGTAAATCCTTGTGATATCCACTTTAAGAACTATTTAACCCATGAAATAAACCACAAAAAATAGTTAAGTCTGCTAAACTTACTATGGAGTAGGTAAGCCTTTGACTGCCTCTCCAGAAACAACTGTGCTAGGATACACTACAGTTTATATATCCTCCTGTTAGCACATAGCTTTGATATGCACTGCAGTATTACCCACAAAAATACTTAAGTGTTTACAAACAAAAATACTTAAGTGTTTTAAAAAGAGAAATAGGTCATTACGCTGAGTTGGAGAAAATGTGTTTCAACTCTTCTTCTTGTCCCGCTTATTTTATAAAGTTGTTACCAGATACTTTGATTTTTTACTAAGATTGCAGATGCTCATAACTCACTGTATTGTTGAACAGAGCTTGCATACTCCTAAGACTTTTTTAATAACATGCTATACTATAAACTTGCAATCTAAACATTTTATGTGTTCATACATTTGTGTAATCATTATGTAATAGTGCTTTAGCAATTTACTATTGATCGACAAGGGAGCAATATAAGAAATATGATAATGATAAAGCAGAAACTTGCTTTGATTATTGTAAGAATAGCTTGCCTCTACCTATTAAGACGCAATCCATTGATATCAATTCCACAAGGAACACAAAAGAAACCCTTTTCCTTCTTAGTCTCCTGGTTGATATTTGAACAAAACACCAGAATCTCAGCTTCGCTTATAGTATCGCACACAGAAAAGAGTAACAAGATGTGTACGACACGTTAAAAGCCACACATAGAAGCACCATGGTGAGTTGAGATACTTAGGAAAAAGCCAACAGAATTACTTCATTTACATAGAAATATACACATGTATACACATACATGCAAATATGTATGTATGTATATGCCTGCTTTCGGAAGAGTCCATTCTGATAATCAAATCTGATCTTCTACCATCACAGGCATTCACATAATATGACTAGTCCAGATTCTATGAGACACCTGTGCAATCTGTATTTTCTGTCTTTCCTAATGTCTATTTTGCAGGATTATCTAGTATTTTACTTAAGAAATTATGGCTAAACTTTCTGTTAGTTCTTTATGCTTTCTGATTCATTACCCTTTTAACTTTGAAGGGGGTGGTGTTAGTACAGAAGGTCTGACAGTTGTTAGCGGGTAGGGCGTTTAGGGATTGTGATACAGATTGAACACATAGGGAATTCTGTACTGAAGGGGCATGAGTATATTTGCCAAATTTGTCCATCTTAAAACACTGCATAGATTTTACACATTTTCACTTGTATATATATTTTATATAAAAAAGGTCTAAAATTTATGCTCTTTGAAAAAAAAACCAAAAACTTATTTTGACAAAGACCCCAAGCCTAATGAAAATGTTTTTTAACAGAAATATTGCTATTATTGTAGGGAGGGGAAAGCATCACGAACTTTCTGTAGTGGTGCAGGATACAGAAGTACTCCATTACCTTCTTACAAGTTAGAGCATTCAGTGATCAGCACTGGTCACTTTCACTAATCCTGGCTTCTGGAGTACCATCTTCCAAATAGGCTCATAAATCATCTCCCAGGAACGCTCTTAGGATAGTCCAGACAAGGGGCTGAGGAATGAGGCAGTTATTAAAATGAATTAGTTCCCCTGAGAACTGGTATATAGAGAACCAGGTGCTGTTCAGTGTTTTCTGTTATCATGAAATCACTCAACCTAGATTAAAGTAAAAGCTCAAAGTTTTGTTTACAGTATCCTAAATAGAAAACTGACACATGTTTATCTAAGCTGTAGATGAAAAAACAAATAGCCAAATCTCTACACTCCACATTACTTTACATTCAACATGATGCCTCTAAGCCTGCGCTTGCTTGGCTCGCTGTAGAAGGCTTCCCTGACACCCTGTTTGTCAAATTGTTCTGCCAGAATACCCTGTATCTCAAGTCTCATTCATCATCAATAGTATTTACTTTGTGGATACACTAGCTTCTACAGCTAATTTCCTTTTAGTGTTCTGTATAAGGTTTGGAATGATTTAATCTTTCACTTGCTCAAAATAAAATAAACTCAAAAAAACAAACTCATTGAGGAAATAGTGTCATCTTTCTCTAACACACACATAAACAAATTCCTTTGTGATGCAAATATTTATCAGATCAAGTGTCATCTCCTGTACCCAACTGTACTCAGTCAACAGCTGCCTACAACAATATGGTCATGAGTCTCTCAATGTTCACTATACAGCGTGAAGCAAATCTCCAGTGGGCTTCGTAATTCACATTAGTCTGTATATTAACAAACATAGAATCATAGAATCATAGAATCATAGAATGGTTTAGGTTGGAAGGGACCTTGAAGATCATCGAGTTCCAACCCCCCTGCCACAGGCAGGGATACCTCTCACTAGACCAGGTTGCCCAAGGCCACGTCCAGCCTGGCCTTGAACACCTCCAGGGATGGGGCTTCAACAACCTCTCTGGGCAACCTGTTCCAGTGCCTCACCACCCTTAAAGTGAAAAACTTCTTCCTAATGTTTAATCTAAACCTGCCCTCTTCCAGCTTAAAGCCGTTCCCCCTCGTCCTATCACTACATGCCCTAGTAAAAAGTCCTTCCCCAGCTCTCCTGTAGGCCCCCTTTAGGTACTGGAAAGCCGCAATAAGATCTCCCCGGAGCCTTCTCTTCTCCAGGCTGAACAGCCCCAACTCTCTCAGCCTCTCCTCATAGGAGAGGTGCTCCAGCCCTCGGATCATCCTCGTGGCTCTCCTCTGGACGCGCTCCAGCAGGTCCATGTCCTTCTTATGTTGGGGACTCCACAGCTGGATGCAGTACTCCAGGTGGGGTCTCACGAGAGCAGAGTAGAGGGGCAGAATCACCTCCCTTGACCTGCTGGCCACACTTCTTTTGATGCAGCCCAGGATACGGTTGGCCTTCTGGGCTGCGATCGCACACTGCTTGCTCATGTCGAGCTTCTCATCAATCATCACCCCCAGGTCCTTCTCCACAGGGCTGCTCTCCAGACATTCTCCGCCGAGCCTGTATTTGTGCTTGGGATTGCCCCGACCCAGATGTAGGACCTTGCACTTGGCAAGCAAACATACTTGGTAAAATCTTTTCAGAGGGAACAAGGTACCTAGTTCAGGTTCCTGAGACGAAATATTAATGACTTCAATGTGACAGTGGGGGTAATCACGCACACCGAGTATCGAGAGGTACTTCAACAGATATTTTGAAGTCAATCACTTAAAAATATCGAAGATTTCAAAAGGAAAGTCATTCAAGTAACTAAGATGGGAACATTTCTTCAAAAAAGGTCAATAACATTCAGGTTTTGACCTCCGCAACTCAAGAAATTCCATAAAAAATATTTTTCCATTTTCCCTGGTTTATCACTGACTGCAGAGATTCTGGCAGAAGTTTGCAGTCTATGCTGACTTGCACTGATGTCAACATTCCTCTTGGAAAGGTGAAAATTCTTTTTCTTTTCAGATATGAGTTGTATAAACAAATATCATCTGTAGTAATTCAAAAGCAGTTACATTCATATATATACGAATTCATACACATCCCTATCATGCAGAAGGGGAAAACGTAGTTACAAAGTGGAGAAAATTCTGAGTTGCTTTAGTAATACTTAGTTCCTGTTCATCTGTGCTGGACAGATTTCATACATCTAGGATGCTAGATGGGAGAAAAGAAGCCACTATTACATGAGTGGCCATGTCTATCTTAACCATCACCAAAACCTCTGGAGACAGAGAGCAGAAACTAGACCTAAACACCACTACTAATTTACATCAAGCCATTCAAATGAAGAGAGAAAAAAAAAAAACCTTCTGGAATTTATCTACTTATACTACACCTCTTAACTATGACTGTCCAGAATGACATTTCAATGCCAATCAGTAAGAACATAAAAGTGCATCTAAATCCTCCACACATCTCTAAACGTAATAAATATGCCCCCAAAACATCCAAATCAAAAGTATTTGATAACAGGTATTGATACTCCTATAAATGCATGAGAGAGGATGATACAGGATTAGATGCATTGTGGCAGGAATCATGAAAACGTCACATCATTGGAAAAGGCAGGAGAGACACAGCTAATTGGAGGAACCAAAGAAGCAGAAATCAGGGTGAACAGACAAGACTATGTATTCTCTGTGGACAAGACATCAATCTTTCCAAAGGTACTGTGTCTTACAGATGATGGTACGTTATCCAAAGCACTCTTTGCGTTGCTTTGTGTTATACCTATGTTCTATGTTATTTCTGCTCCCTGAAAAATGCTTAATTGCTGTTACTGCAGATCTTCAGTGCTGATGTACTCTTGCATGGCAACACCAACATGTTACATCTAGGAAAAAAAAAAAAGAAAAGTATAGGTATGAGAAACTACTTCAAGCCAACTAAGTAAAAGTACCATATACAACCTGTTTTTTTCTGCTAAAATGAAGTATTCCTTCACCTATATCAAAGGAACACTAAAATAGCAGTACAAAAAGCAACAAATAACCCATTTTTTCCACCAAGCATAAAATTTTTTCCATTTAGCCAATCTTGTAAGATCATTTGTGCGCTACTTTGTGACTTTTGTCATCTAGTGACTAACACTGCTAACAAGGTTGGACTTTGATAACTTTCAACATGATTTGGGCACTTCAGGGACATATTTACTACATTTTAAAACATTATGTGAATTATTTCAGTTCACATTTATGTACTTATTGACTGACATGGAGATTATATTAATATAAAAGAAATTAACTCTAAATTCATAGAAGAAAAAAGCTTTTCAAGTAAGCTAGGTATATGTGGGTTCACTGAGCAAACAGACTGTGTTCATTATATATATACAGCAAAAACTGGGAATGTTATTAACTAGTTTTTCACACAACAGTATAAATATTCCACGTTAAATTAGTATAAATTTGGTTTTTTTATATACTAGAGCTCACAATTAAATGTTAACAGATGAGTTTTAGTCAACTATTGTGAAAATGTGAATGAATTACATCCTACCATAAGACTTCTAGAAATTTTTATTCTAGAAAATAGTATTTAATAGTGAATTTTAATACATTTATAAAGGCTTTACTGATGTTATTGATATATTAGGTAGAAAGTAAATATCAGACAAAAAACATCCTGATGTAAGCAGTTATGGTAGTACATGATACTGTGTACTTGCAGGAACCAGAGCAGACTGTGCCTGGGATACCTACCTGATATCTGCCTGCAAAAGACCCATACTGCATAGGATGTAAAATGAAGTCAGAATTTAAATTAAAGGGCCTTCTTCAAGAAAGCTGTTGCGTTCTGAAGTTGTGACATTTATGTTCTTAAAGCCTACAACACTCTCAGTGAATGAAGCTACCTAAAGAAGAAAGGAACAGCATTATCATCAAAACTTATGATACTCATTAAGTCTTTTGATGAGCATAGGTGAATTTAATTGCTCTTCAGAGCCTGGAAGATAAATTGTAAAACTTGCATACAAAATTAACAAGATCACCTCAAGAAGCTGGTGGCTCTTTATTGACATCCCTGAAAATAAAGTGGTCTTCATATATCACCTGGGGATTCATCACTCTTGAGTAATGCATTTACCATCTGTGCTCATCCCAAACTACTTGTGATAGAATGTCTGAACTTCATAAATATTCTTGGGTAAACAACTTTCATGCTTCCCCAGATAAGTGAACAGATAATTATTCATAGCCCCATTTTTCTAATACAGAGGTAGTAAAATAGTGAGCTAGACTAAAATCATATTTCAGATCAGGAAACATTGCTTGAGTTCATATAAAAGATCTCCAATTTGCTGTATGAAACCAACTGGGATACCACATGCTTCAAAATCTGCTATGATGGAGTAATAATCAGACTCTATCTCCAGTTTTCATCCGTTTCTGAGGTGAATGTTCCTTGTCCGGCATTCTCTCCTTATGATCTCCAATCATCTGAACACTTAAACATTTCTAGGCAGAAAGCAATATTCAGTGCAAAGAATGCAAGAGTTCAACAATGAACTTATTAAAAACTTTTCTATTGGTATAAAACCACAGGAATACTAGAGAAAAAAAAAACAGATGTTATCGTGATTCCCACAGTTTCCTTAACCTTCCAAGAACTCTTCTGGAGCTTTCATAACATCTTTCAGAAGGTCTGATCCCCTACTTACTGTTCTCCAATTTGGATAATGGTGCTTCACCTGAGAAACTTCGTCTCTTAAATCTGTTGGTGACTTTTTGTCACCAACAAACTTTTTGTTTTGGTGACTTTGTTGGCGACTATTTATATCCTGCTCTTAATACTAGGAATTTCCATCATAAGAACCTCTAATGAAATTGCTGGCAAATAAAATAGAATCATCCATTCAGGTAGTTGCAGAGACCGATAAGGTCTCCCCTCAGCCTCCTTTTCTCCAGGCTAAACAACCCCAGTTCCCTCAGCTGCTCCTCATAAGACTTGTGCCATAGATCCCTCACCAGCTTCGTTGCCCTTCTCTGGACACGTTCCAGCACCTCAATGTCTCTCTTGTAGTGAGGGACCCAAAACTGAACACAGTATTCGAGGTGGGGCCCCACCAGTGCCAAGTACAGGGGGACAATCACTTCCCTAGTCCTGCTGGCCACAGTATTCCTGCTACAAGCCAGGATGCTGTTGGCCGCCTTGGCCACCTGGGCACACTGCTGGCTCATACTCAGCTGGCTGTCAACCAATACCCGGAGGTCCTTTTCCGCCAGGCAGTCTTCCAGCCACTCTTTCCCAAGCCTGTAGCACTGTATGGGGTTCTTGTGACCCAAGTGCAGGAGCTGGCCCTTGACCTTGTTGCATCTCATACCATTAGCCTCAGCCCATGGATCCAGCCAACATAACTATCCTGCTGGTAACCCTCACTGCCTCCCAAAGTGAGCTTACTTAGCTGTGATAAGTTTTGACAGTCTTCTCAAGGTTTCATCTATAAACCTCAAATTTGTCACTAAGTGTCACACCAGAAGAGCAAAGCACACATCCTGGACTGCAGTTTAGACCAAAACATTGCTAAAAAAAAAGTGATCCTGTTTTTTAGTATTTTTGAAAAGGAGATATTAAGGTGAAGTTTTAATTATATATAAACAAATACTTTAAGTTCCTTCAGTTCCAGACAACACAACTTAGAAGGCAATGCACTCTTCTCTGCCAAATGCAAGGCCTGCAGTTTCAACAAAGACAAAAAAGCTACTACGCTGGGGTGCCATATTACAAAGAAAGATGGTCTTCAATCTTTTCAAATAATAAAGGGAGTTGGACAATCATTTACACATCACAACAGAGTACCTTGGAGAAAGAAAAGACATAACTACTAACTAAAGTTTAAAACAGCAAAGGATTGCATTATCACTGTTGAATTCCTCTCTTACAGAGTACAACTAGAATGTATGGCTACATCCAGATGAAAGGAATTACACTAATTTAGAATAAAGGAAGTTATTTTGTACAAATAAGCCTATAGAAAAATAATTGTCATTATGTTGCATTGTCAATACATAATGGAATTGTCATATCAACTGTCAACAAATCTATTTTAGAACCATTAGTCAACCAAAGCACAGTATAAAGAATAAACACATCCGAGCAGGGCCCCGGTGTTTTTAGATTTTCAAGAGAGAAAAGTTTTTATTCTAAGCTAGTTAAAACTGTAAACTGAGCACAGAATTAATTTTACAGCAAATTACTGTTTTTAACAGGTTATACAAGGCACAGAACCATATAATTGCCCTACACTTGAAATATGCTCTCATTCAAATAGAGGTAATGAAGTTAGCTGAAGGTGCAGTACATGAGGGTGGGAAAATCACATCTTATCTGTGCAATGACTTGTTCTTTACAGGTGGTTGGCTGGAAAATTAGCAGCTATTATTTTGTGCAGTAATAAATTCTAATATTTGAAGAAAGCAAGAACAGATGGATTGCCAGTTCATTGCCACTTGCCACAGTGAAATGAAGATTTAATCTTTATGATGAGCAATTCACTCTTTACATAACCACTATGCTAGCATTCTAGTATTAAGTCTCATCATCCGATTTTAAAACACACTAGTTTCTCACACTTCTTCAATACACAGTTTAGTTTGTTTTTGTTGATATTGTATACAAGTTGCTCTAAGAAATTTTTGCCTTACTTAAACTATGTGTTACCCATCAAATAAGTACTAAAATCACTGAACAGTATTACTGTTACAGTGATTTGAAGTGCATGTTCAGGTGCAGAAATTTTAATCAAAGAAACTAAAAGCTCTCTGTCTCTTAGGCACTATTCACTCATTTTTTATTTTGCAGGAATGAAAAATATAATGATCTATATTTACAACCATAATTTCTGTTGGTTTAATGAGGAAGGTTTTACATTTTCAGTAAAGGATCTTCTCTCACTAAAATGTACTGGTAGATAGGTGAACACATCTGTATGTGGCTACAATAAAGTAATATTTTATCACTCTATAATACCTTCCATTGTATGGCCCCTTAACGTAAAAAAGGCCAGCAAAGCGCAAAGGGGAACCTCCTGTGGCATCCCAAACTCAATCTCAGCCAGCTCCCTTATGACTCTCTAAAATCTTTGCAGTCTGACTTTCTAAAAATTTTTGCAACAGTACAAAAAGAAAATCCTGTATATGACTATTAAAAGATAGATTCTTTAAAATTGAGCAAAGTACAGCATAAGAACCTTCTTAACGGAAAATGTGAGCTGGAACAGTGTTTACTTTGCCACTTGGCTTATCTAGAACTTCCCTGAACTCCCCTGTGCTTCATTTCCTGGAAACAGTCTTACCAAAAGCAGCAGGATCCCTTCAGCCCTTGCCTTAGTCCCATTACCCTTCATTTTGATGTGGAGCTTACCCTGCTTGCATTTGCAGCATAACACCTCTGATTCCTAATCTTATACAGCAGAATTACTGACCTAGAGAGAGCTCTGGTGTTTGCCTAAACAGGTCCTATCAATATTCAGAAGCAAGTGCTTGGTAAAACTATATAGACAGAGAGAAACAGCCTCCTCAAGGAGGTAGCTTAAGTCACCTGCATAGAGCCACACTTTAAAGGCACTAAAAAGACACAGGCACAGAACTGTGTGGTGGTAAAAGCAGAAACTTGAATGAATTTATAACTGAAATCTGGATAGATAAAAAAAAAACAACAATATTTTTTGTTCCTTTGCTTCTTCTCTGCTTGCTCAACTTTTGTTTCATGAGTGCTTTGTTTGTTAGTAATTACAAAACCAGTAGAGGGTGCTGAAGAATATACAGCATAATTTTAGGCTTTGTAAGAGCAATAAAATGTAACCCCGTTTTTACATTGCAAAGAGCAGCTCCTCTTTAGCCTGTACATCTGTTCTTACAAATTCAACTCACTGTAAAAAGGTAAGCAACTTGCATTACCCAGCCTATTTACACATCTGTCCTTTTGCTTAACTCTCAGTTTTCACCTACTCTTATTAAAAAGCCTTTCAAATATTCACACCAATCCATGAGTGTACAGACCACCTCCTGCAGCACTGTAAACATATGAAACAAGCTTGTAAGTAGTACAAAATGAAAGCCTTTTACATTTCTGCAAGTTCAGACTTCATGATGAGTCATCCTCCATACGCTGTTCTCAACCAAGGCACTGTCCAACCGTCCTCTGGGGTATTTAGGAGGGAGAAAGGAGTGCAGATTTGTGTACTTTTTCAAATGTGTTTTTTGTTCCTTTACACTCATATCAATCCATATAAATTAGAAGAATATAAGAATATGAAATAATTTCTTGCTTAAACAATTTCAAAGAGAAATAAAGTGATACATCGTATTTTGAAACCACTAAAATAAATTTTTTCAGTACAGTAAAATCTTAAATATTTGGGGTTTTGTATGAAATCATTATTATTTTCAATTGAAAAGTAAGCAATAGAAAGAATTATCATAATCTTATTGGCTAGAACCACCAAAAATGGCATAATATGTTGAATGTGCATATAAAAACTGTTGTTCATTTTAAGTAATAAATTTTGTCTGTTTTGATCACAGAAAAAGTTTATTATCTGTGATTACTTCTGGTGTAGTCTGATAAATTGATAGAGGAATACGATGCCTCCTGAATTCTCCTCAGCCTGCAAAAATACAGGAAAAAATTTGAGGCAAATCCGCTCTTACATGCTCAAGAGGAACAGACTTACTAGGAGGACTTTTAAGGTATGCAGTGTGTATTTTGCATGCAAATTTAAAGGTGTCATTCTGGTTGAGTATCTTGGTATAGAGGTTGGGCTCAAAACTGTATTTTTCAACTGATCAGATCTGTGACACAAGTCTTTGAAAAATAAGAACATTTTTGATTCCTTGTTGAAATGGTCGTTGGCTTGGCTTAGAAATACAAGCAACTAATGATGTCTAGGGAAAACATGTGCCTCTATCTCTAAAAAAAACATCAGGTTTTTCTGCTCAGTGACATTTTCCACTATGAATTTTGTTATTACTGAGTGGCATGCAACATTCAGAAGTTCATTTGATTCCCATTTCAAAGGGCTCTTTTCAAACCTAGTTATGGAATTCTCTCTGATTTGGCAGCTCAGTAACTACTGAACTTTGACATTTGTACAGGCAGCATTTGGATAGAGGTAAAAATACCTTTTTCTCTCTTACAGAAAAGTAGAAAAAAACCCTAAATGTTTCTTGCATAACAAGATCAATGATAGAAAACATTAAACAAGGAAATTATTAAAAATCTTTGGAAATTGAAACAGAAAAGACATGTTGCTGGAGGAGAGCCAATCTCCTTCTCAAGTATCCAAAAGAGGACGTTCTAAACCAAATGTGGCCAATGACTTCAATTAACTCTGGTAGTATAATACTCAAAAATTATCAGATCTAGATACTCAAGTCTAGGTGTGTTAACACACGTATTAAAAAAAAAACACCTCTTTGCTTTCGTAGGGGCATTGTGGCAGATGGAAGACAACCAATACAAGACTCAGAATTTGACCTTTTAGGTTTTACTCCCTTGAAGTCGTTTCCTCTTCTAATCAACATATACAAGATTATGCCACAACACCACATCTACTATGAAGTTTGTGGACTATGAACAGTACAAAGGGCAAAGAAGAAAGAAATTGCAGATTACAAATATGCAGCTGTAGGAGGAACTCAAAAGAGGCAAGGAAGTGAGAAAATTGTATCTGAAAAAGATTAAGGTATGTAACAAACTCCTTTTCTTATTCCAACCAACAATTACCATCAGTAAGGTGTAAACATTGGCACTATGTTTCAAGATCTATGTTAATCCTAATGACTGGAATGAAATCTATCACTTTGTTAAAGTGCATTTAGCATGTACCAGTAGCAACTCATTTTATAGTTCATTTTTAAATGAAATCATAAGAGCCAGAGTGTTTGACAGTCACCAACATCATCTATTACTGATCTTCTAACATCGATACCATCCCACTCATTTTTCTTGGATTCAGCTTCATGAAAATATTATGACTGCTCCATGCATTGGTTTTCTATGAAATTCCTAGGTGTTTGTTGTGTTGTTGTTTTTTGGGTTTTTTTTTAAATTATGACATTTTTGTCAGTCGTGTCACATTGACAAATCAATGTACTATATACTGCTCCATTCTGTGGCTATTGGCAGTACCAGCAAATCAGTAGCCTTAATATTTTTTTTATATCCTGTCTCTCTGTACATAACAGTGTTTGCAATTTCTTTACCTCTTGAAGCAGAAGTTATGAATACATGACAAAAAGAAGGAAGCGTGTAATACTGGTCAGTCTTAAGAGTTTTCAACAATGTTCTAAGTTTCTCTCATATCTGAAAGTCATTTCATATTTTAGCATGTAGATATGAACTCTCAGTACTTCTTAAAAGAAAATGAAATTTGAGGAAATATTTATTAGCTATTATATAACTTGCATAAAGTAGAAATATATTTAGCAAAGGATACATGTAAAACTTACAAATTTTGCAGTTCTGATCTTAACAAGAAAAATAGAAGATATATAAACAGATTTTGCCTAGAAAATTAAGGAAGAAGAAATGGGTGGGGGGACCCTATTTCCTAATCTTTCACATTATTTGTTCACCAACCATTAAGTGATATAATCTCTTTTGCCATCAGTGCCTTGACATTTTTTTCCTGGAAGATATCATGGTCAGAAGGAAAAGTGGCTGAGGACAGTAAAATTATTCATGGTCAGGTAGGATAATCACAATAGAATCTTGCTGCTTTAAAATTAATAGCACCTGATTTAATTGATGCTTTCAATTAACATATTACCCTTTGATTCAGGATTCACCCTTTTACCTTCATCTTTTAATCAGCTAAATTCAAAGGACTGACATTTCCCTCTAGTATTCTGCATGCACTAGATTGTTTAAAAAAAAAAAAAACAAAAAAACCAAAACCCAAATTTGCTTACCAAAAATTTTCTAAATATGTGCAACTACTCAATAGAAAACTTTATTCTCTAGCAGATACAAGGTGTAATTTAAGGTATCTGAGATATGATAAATTATGCAAAGTAAGAAAAAGCAATTATGGTTCCCAATTTGCTAATCAAAAGTAAATGTTTAGAGTGCATATATATAACCATGCAGGTGTCTGTAAAGCATTTGCCGTAAGTACAGCAATCTCACCAACTTCGAATCTTCAAAATCCAGAGAACGGAAACTTAAAAATAAATTATTATATAATTCTAAAAATAATAAGGTTTGAAAATGTATTTTGGGAACAATTGGCTTGCCCTGTGTTTTTTGAGTATTTATTTACAACAGGGTAAGATCCACACACTGTCATAGTGGGAGAAGTTTGAATCTACTACTCAATGCAAATAATACTGGAAAAATCAAGACTTTCACATTACCTTTCATTTGAGAAGGTGTGTATTTATGAAAAGCACCAAGGAGGATGCACCTGTCTAGACTGTGGATACTGGCATGTAAATCTCCATGTCTAAGGTAGCTACTCTGCATGTTAATAGAAGCTCTGCAAGCAATCAACAGTAAGAAACTGACATTGTGAGCATGCAAGATACTCAACCTACCCTCAACCCTCAAAGTGAACATTTTCTGGTCATTAATATAAAGGGAAAATAATGGCAGCTCAAATGTAAATGTTGTAAGATAAATTAGATTAATCATGTGCCCACAACAGTGTTATCACCCACCTTTCAGTACTTTAAGGACTGAAAACTCTAGAGGAGGAAGCTAAGCTTCTCACTCGTTAGGGTATGCGTGGGCTTAATCTGCTTAGTTCTGTAGCATTCCTATAAGCACAACTGCAATGTTTTAAAGTAGGAATATTTTTTCCCCCATCATCTTTCTTCCCATCAGTCCACTGCATTCTTTTGAAGTCTTCTGAAGCAGGGGTTCAAGATGTTTATCTAGGGCCACTGTGACTCAGGGAACAAAGAAATAGAAACCTATAGGAACATCCGGGGTGAGTACATGTAACAAATATACACTAAGATACACAAAATACGGCAAGCACAAGGAGTTAGAAGTTCATGCATTGTTGCAGAGCTGTAATGTCAGTGGGATTGATATAGAGCCATAGCAGAATTGCTCACCAATGGAGTGTTGCAATGGATAGACACAGGATTTCCAGGAAAGACAGGAAGAGAAGGAAATTGAGCTCTATGAAGGTGACTCTCCACTACAGTCACATATAGTCAACAGAGAAAAGGCTGGCCAAAAGTATAGGCTGAGGCTGGAAGGAAGGCCAAAAAGAAGGGACATGCTGGTGGATGTGTGTTACAGACAATTCAGGAAGAGAAATTGAAAAAAAAACCACTTTAAAATATTGGAAAACTTGATTGCAGGCATTGGTTCTCATGGGAAAATTTAACATCCCGCATCTTCTGGAAAGGCAATTTAGCATGTTACCAATAATTTGCATTTCTAGAGTGTGTTGGGGACAATTTTTTGATGCAGCTACTAGAGGAGAAGCTCTGCTGGATGTGCTATTCATGAATAAGCAAGCAGTTACTAGTGATCTGATAGTCCATGGCAGGATTGCCTGTAAGGACCATAAAATGGTAGGTCTTAAAAATATAAAAGGAAGACAAGTAGCGAAATAAAGACCCTGGTCTTGAAGACATGAGACTTTGGTTTGTTGAGTGAACTGATTCAGAGGGATGCCATGGTAGCTTGTCCTGAAGGGCAAATGGATCACCAACAGCTGTTTGACCTCCAACAGCACCTTTTTCAAGCACAAGAATAGTCCTTTCTGGTGTGCAAGAAAACAAGCAGATATGGCTTGACTAAATGTGGAACACCAACCAAGCTCAATTGCAAAAAATAAAAATTAAAAAAAAATAAAAAATGTCTCCAGGCAGTGGAAACAGGAACAGGCTGCTTGGGAAGAACACAAAACTACCACCTATGCATGCCGCAACAGAATCAGGAAAGTCAAACTGAAGCTCAGGTTAAAACTAGTGAGGGACATAAAGAAGAATAAGAACTTCTGTAAACAAATCAGCACAAAAATTAAGACCTTGTTGGTCTTCTGCTGAATGAAGCAGGTAACCTAACTGACAGAGAACATGGAAAAGGCTGAGATACGCAATGCCTCCATCATTCCTAGCAGGGGCTGTTCTCAGGCGTCCCAGGTCCTTGGCGACGGCAAAACTTAGGGAAGAGCGATACTACCCACTGTAGAAAAAAATCAAATTAAGGACTACTTAAGTAAACTGGTCATATACAAGTCCTAAGATCCAGAGAGAATATATCTGAAGGTACTAAGGTGACACTGACTTTGAGGTCATTCTACCATCTCTGACAGATTGTGGTGACTGTGGGAGGTTCCTGATGACTAGAAATAGGCAAACATTACACTCTAAGGTAAGAAGGAATTTTGAGAAAGCTACAGACCAGTCCAGCTCACCTCAGTCCTGGGAAGAGTATGGAGCAGATCATCATGGAAGCCATTGTCGTATATAGGAGCAAATCCAAGATGACTGAACAAAGCCACCACTTCGAAGGGTAAGTAGAATTTTGAGCTTCATTCTCAACATAAAACTAGGCTTTTCATGCAAGTCAGCTAAGCCACTTTTCAGTTGCTCAATTTCTTTTTCTGTATAATGAGTATTACATTACCCAGCACCCATAGGTGTTTTGAACTAACTTGATTAGCCCTGATAATAGGATCCAGGTCTTTAAGAAAAGATCTCACAACTGTCTCCAGTGTCATTATCTGAAGGTATATGTCCTTCAGACACCTTTTATCTATCACATTAAATAATGACCTTTCCAGAGAAAAGAGTTCTGTAATTCGTGAACTTCAGTTTGTTTAGCACATCTCTTGCCGAAATGTCATAATTAAATTAGTATGCACACCATAAGAGCAGCCTCAAATCATTAAAAAATTCATATTCAAAATAATTTCAAAGTTAATAGGAGCTGATACCTTTGGCTTATTATTCTCTACTCCAGCAGACTGTACATTGGCATTATAAAAACATACCATTTCAAATTTGCGTGGCTCATTTCAGAACCAAGAGCTTTCCCAAGCACCTAACATTTTTATTCTGGGTAGTCAGTCAAGGCCTGTCACTTGACTTTGAAGCACTGCAGTCATCCACAAGCGTTTCCCTTAGGCACTTGAGAAGAATCATGCTCTGGGTAGTCCTTGGAAAAATTTGGTTCATGTCTACTTTCACCATGAATGTGCATTTTGACTTTTCTGACAAGTCTTGTACTTATACTGGCTCCTGTGAGACAGAGTTCTACATCAGCTCCTCCCCTCAAAAAGAAAAGACTTTTTGATTTTTCAAAACCAGCTGTTTATAGTCAGGTGTTTTGAACCTTGACTGGTCCTGCCTAGAAAGAAACAGGACTGTAATCTCAATTAAACATTGATTTCTCCCTTCCCAGCAGCACTGTACTCTCCAAGACCTGCTATTGCTTTTTTCTTCATGGCAAGACAATTGTTAATGATACCAATGAAATGACACAAATTTAAATTCTACATTTTTGTTACATTCCAGGTCAGAAAACAAAGACATAGCAACTTTAAAAGAGTTTAGGGAAACAGTTTTTTGCAAAGTGGAAATACTGTGTAAAATTTAAGTGCAGTGAATCAGAAGGTGCTCTGATGAATGACTTGACACATGGCATTCATGACTTTGTGCTGTATTTTTCCGGTGGGAGTCTGCCAAGGCAGTGCTGTGAAATGGACATGGCATTTTACCCATTGCCTACAGTCCTTGCAATTGCTAGACACAACAAAGTAAATTAGGAAGAGTGGCAGCTGTCAATTAATTTTGATTTATTTTCAATTATTTTAAATTTCATGCATAATTAGTTTTATAATTCCCTTAATACGCTTGAAAATTACATTTCTCTTTTCAACCTTCCTTAAATAAAAGTTGAATCTTTTTTTTTTTCTATTGTAAGCTACACTCCCCTATTTCTAGTGGAAGAGAAACAAATTTGGCTTTTATGGCATACTCCTACACTTTCCTTGGCAAATGTGCTTGTTTTGTCACACAACTGAGAACTTGCACTTCCTTTTTATAATACAGGTAGAAAACTGCGCTAAATTTCTTGCTTACCTAGTATGACCTTACCTTGTGCACATGAAATATTAGTGTTTATAAACATATTGCATTTCCTAGAAGTCTCCCCCCAAGTTTGAATACTACTAGATCATTTTTTTTAGCGGGGCATCTACTGTGTCATGGTTTAACCCCAGCCAGCAGCTAAGCACCACACAACCACTCACTCACTCCCTCCACACCAGGATAGGGGGAAGAAAATTGGAAGGGCAAAAGTGAGAAAACTCATGGGTTGAGATAAGAGGGTTTAATTAAGGGTTTAATAATTGAAATATAATAATAATAATAAATAATAAATAATAATAATGAAAAGGAAAGTAACAAAGAGCGAGAAATAAAACCTCAAAAAGACAAGTGATGCAAATGAAAACAATTGCTCCCCACCAACAAAATGATGCCCAGACAGGCCCAAAGCAGCAGCCCACTGGCCAAATTTCCCCCTAGTTTTATTGCTTAGCACGACATCGTATGGTGTGGAATATACCTTTGGTCAGCTGGAGTCAGCTGTCCTGGATGTGTCTCCTCCCAACTTCTTGTGCGCCCCCAGCCTACTCACTGGTGAAGTGGTGTGAGGAGCAACAAAGGCCTTGACTCGCTGTAAGCACTGCTCAGCAATAACTAAACCATCCCTGTGTTACCAACACTGTTTTCAGCACAAATCCAAAACATAGCCCCATACTAGCTACTGTGAAGAAAATTAACTCTATCCCAGACAAAACCAGCACAAACTGAAATTGGTTAAGGAAAGATTAGTCAATCATTAAGAGCCAACTGTAAACTAAGGTTGGAGTTATTTTTTATTGGGGCTTACATACATATGGCTTACAGGGTGAAAAATTACTGATAGAAAAATAGACATATAATTAAATACATATAAACATATAGTTAAATCGTGATGTAACTTTAAAATTTAAGCTAATGTTCTGTATTCTTAATATTGTAATCATACAACCAGGTCAGGGGTTCTCCCGTGACTTCTAACTGCAGATTTACCTCCAGCGTTGTTTTCTGAGGCATATGGAAGTGAAACATTAATGATTATCTCCAGCAATAGTCTGATGTATAAGTTGTCATCAGCACATGCTGGAGATATGGACACATCCCACCCATTCTATTTTGGGACAGACTGAAAGAAAAAACAACAAATCAACCTTGCTTGCTAGTTAAAAACATGCATGAATAATAGATGTTTCATTTTTCCCTGTATGAGTTTATCTAGGACTTCAAAAATCCAAGGGCCTTATTAACAGAGGAACCAGAGAACCCCATGAAGTTTTGCCAGGTTATGAAGTATACAAAAATATACTGAAAATCATGGGGAATATAGACAAACACAACAAATATTAGTAAAGTGTAACGCGCTCATAACGTGAGTGAAACTTAAGATACAGAAGTGAGTATTTTGTAGCAACTACTATTGGAGCACAAAGGATTCATTTGCTAGCATGAAAGTTTCTCCACTTAACCAAGGAAAGTTTCTCTACAAAAAGAATTAGAGATTTCTTATACTAAAGGGATTCTTTAGACTTAAAACAACTTCACTCAGCATGCTGAATTATTAGATCTCATTTCACTCCAAGCAAGTCTCACTAACATACTGGCAACTCATGAGAAGAACATATCTACTCTGGCCATGCCCTGGACAACAGAAACACACTTTTGCTGTCCATAAAGCAAAGCACAAACCACATTCACCACTAGTTCACAGCTGGCATAAATACCTATCATGCACTGTTGTTTCTGCTACATGATCATCAGCCAGCCACATTCACTTGGGTTTTGACATAAAACAGTTATTTGATTTTTGTAAGGTATTTGCAGCCACTACACATCCCCCTGTACTGCTCCATACCTCCCTGAAAGAAGAGGGAGATGAGGACCCAAGGTAGATACGTGAATGGGTATGTTTTATGATACAGCGACAGGAAACCACAAGAAGCAGTAGCACTGTCAGATACACTCAGCAGCTATATACACACACATATATACTAATCACATAATTTATTTATTGCAAGAAAAGGGTTTTCTGCTTTCCACTCATCCCAGATGTTCAGTGCTGAATAAAAAACTTTTCATTTATGCCCTGTAGTTAGACTCCAGATGATGATTCAGTTCACTGTTTATCAGATGAGAGTTCAACTCTTGCCAAGAGAACAGGCAGACTAAACACATACATCACCACTGGTTCTGAGTACACGATTGCTGCTTGTTAGGCATATACTACATTAACTGGCCAGTGGTACTGGGGCTGCTTCCTTCATGCTACTGACAGAAAGGACTGATCAGGTAATTGCTTTACACAGCAACCGCAAAACGTCACCTTCCACAGGTTGAAAGCAGAATCAAGAGAGGCAAGAATTTAGGAAATTCATGGAATTCAGAGTAAAAATCTTTTTTCTGTGTGTGTGTGGATATAGTCACACTTCAGCTTTTTCCCATATGACATTTTATACTGAAATATTAACTTACAACATTTTTTTCAGATTAAGATCAAAACACAGAAGCACAAAATGGTTGAGGTTGGAAAGGACCTCTGAAGGTTTTCTGGTCCAACCTCCTGGCTCACGCAGTGTCACCTAGAGCTGCGGTGCCCTGACCATGTCCAGACGGCTTTTGAATATCTTCAAGGATGGGGACTCCCCAACTTCCCTGGGTAACCTGTGCCAGTGCTCAGTCACCCTCATAGTAAAAAGTTTTCTCCTTATGCTCAAGACAGAGCCTCCTGTGTTTAAATTTGTGCCCATTGCCTCCTGTCCTGTCAGTGGGCCCCGCTAAAAAAAGCCTGGCTCTATCCTTTTTGTACCTTCCCTTCAGGTATTTATATACATTAACAGGATCCCCCTGGGCCTTATCTAGGCTAAGCAGTCCCAGATCTCTCAGCCTTTCCCCATAATAGAGATGTTCCAGTCCCTTCATCTTCTTAATGTCCCTTTTCTGGACTCTCTCCAGTACATCCATCTCTCCCTTATGTTGAGGAGCGTAGAGATGAAAACAGTACTTCAGTTGGGGACTACTGTAAGTTTTAAAAAAATCTTAATATTCTTTAATGTTTGACAGTTGGATGTTTCTACCCAGTGAAGGATACCCTGCACTTTACCTTGCAATACTTTCTTCCAAGCTCTCTACAAAACCAGAATTTTGAGACTTAAAAATGTTACACAAAAATTAGTTTCACCATAACATTCTGATGAAGACTTAAAGCAGTCAAAGCACTGCCACTGACTTAGTTGTGAATGGGATACTACTAACTTGGCAAATAAAAACAGTAGAATGGAAATAGGAAAAGCAATCTGATCTGTCACAACTCTATCATCAGTGGGTGGTTACAAGAAACCTCACAGGTAAAACTCAGGAGGCCCATACAGATCTTTCCTAGTTCAGATCTCACCAGCAGGCACTTCTCAACTACACCGTCACCTACCAGCAGTCCTCCTTACTGCTATCAGCCATCTAGGAGCTTTCTACTTTAGTGCACACAGGCTACAATTCCCATCCTGTGCCCACATACCGAACCAAATGTACTCGACTGATTCAAGTATTGCCACATAGCAGTAGTTTTGGTAGCCATAATGCTTACTTAAATAACCACATTGAATCAGGCTGAGTTTTAACTAATTTTACCTCTGAGGATGGAATGGAGAAGCACCAGAGCGTATCTGATTACCCAAAGTCAAACAACGAGGCTAAAGAGGCAAGCCACAGCAGGACTAAAGCTGCTCCTGTCAGAATTTGTTTACACTGTCTGATCATACAGTCAATGTGTCACTCAGAGTTCAGTTCACAATACAAATACATATGAGACTACCAGTAAATTAGTGTAGGTTTAATCCACTCAAGCATGTCTGTAAAACCATCACATTTATGCTACTCTTATTGTCTCTTTAGGCAAGTGTGAAAATTGTGGATGATTCTATAAATAATTCTTTAAAACATGAGATAGCCAATTTATTAGCTGGGTGGTTTCGATAACAATTAGAGATTACAATCAGCTAGAGTTAGCCAAAAGATCAGCCATATCCACAGAGGAAAAAGAGGATATAACAACCCCTTACTACCTTCCTCCCTTAGCTGTCTACATCAGTATATCAAACTATGGCAACACAAAGAATTAAGACAAAGTACAATCCCCATTCCTGTTTACTCCACTAAAGTGGAAGCAAACCTTATCTTCTGAAGGGATTTTTCTGTTTGTGTAACTTGAACTGAAGAGGATGGTATTGAAAACTTTGTTTTCTTTGTCTTTACTCCCATCACAGTCATAATGGTGATGGAAACTTCAAATTCACGTCAACGTTGTGTGCTTGAATATTCCCAGAAAAGCTAATGTTTGAGCAATCTTAAACATTTTTTTTTACAGCTATTTTGCAGGGAAAATAGTGCACTGAATTTGAAATAACTGTGACACCCACACCCCCCACCCTCCCCAGATGATTCAGCTTGTTTAGTACGACTGGCCACAATATAGGTGTTACATTCTTCTTTTTAACCCCCAAAGTAAGGACATAGCTTCTTGTGACGCTATGAACACATACCTGAATTCCTGGGTTTGTATCTCTGTCATGGGGCAAAACATAAGACCAGATCACAATTGTCATGCTTTAAACTCAGTGACAAATCTGTTTCATCAAAGATCAGCAAGAAAATTAAAGAACAAAACACTTCTGATAAGCTTTGTGAGCAACAGAAAATGGCTTGTTTGTGGGTAATGATTAGAAGAATTTTGTTTCTTTTCATAGTGGACCTATTTGAAATAAAATCTGCCTAAACACAGCTAAATTATACTATACTACAAACAGCAAATGAATGGAGGAACTTCTTTACTCTGAGGGTGGCAGAGCACTGGCACAGGCTGCCCAGAGAAGTTGTGGAGTCTCCCACACTGGAGACATTCCAAACCCGCCTGGACGCCGTCCTGTAGGTGTCCCTGCTGTGGCAGGGGGGTTGGACTTAGATGATCTCCAGAGGTCCCTTCCAACCCTAACGATACTGTGATACTGTGAAATATAAAGAATGGAATGAGGATCATCTTCCAGAAAATCCTGTCTCTGGACGTCCAAATGAATATGTAATTCAATGAGTTCTTAGCGAGAGACTGTAGGTTTTTTTTTTTAAAAAAAAAAAAAAAAAAAAAGTATGGCAGTGCTTGAATGTACATGTAAGAATAGTAAGAAAAATAAGGTGATCTAATCTCACAGGCAGGACACAATGAACTATCATGTTCTAAAGAATCAAAACAGACACAACACAGAAGCACCTCTGCAGGGAGAAAATGGACTTCACACAATGAACTCCAGTTTAACAGAAAACAAGTCTAACAAGAACGGCTGGCCAGAAATGATGATAAGGCAATTTAAAATGAAGAATTAACAGATTTGGGGTTTTGATAGGGCAAGTCATCATGAAGTGGTGATACTGCTCCTATAAATATTTTCAAATTAAGTCTGATACACTTTTATAAGATGCTCACAGCATATTCCTCAGAAGCCTCACAAGCAAAATATAATTGTTCCATAACCTTATCCCAGTATTCCTTTATAGCTTATATATGAAAAACAACACACTTTTATCCACATTGAAGAACAAATAGATGGTCTTGGGCTGTTTGATTAAATCCTGATCTATCAAGCAGACATAGTGTTTAGTATTCATGAAGCACTTAGCACCTTGGCTATTTTAAACCTAGGAAAATATTCTGCAACACTGAGTTAGGCATTAATGGTGCATTGTATTGATTATACAGAGGAAAATATTAAACCAATATATTGTGTTTCTTCACCTAGAAGAATTACATGTGACAGGAAATCCCTACACTATATATACCGCCCCTGTTAAAATGGATTTTAGACTTTTTTCTACTTGCTTATTCCAAAGACTCAGTAATCATACATTTTGATTGCTATAATTTACATATACTTAAGCACTAGCTAACTCTCCAGGAGCAAAATTGCACCAACTCATCTTGAAGAAACTTTTCTTCTAAATCACAAATGTACTGGCATACAAGTAATACTATAAACATAACACAGAAACGTATTCACTCTTCATCCACATTATACTGCACAACATGAAATGTAATCTTTTTTTTCTCCCCAAATAAAATATAAAGACACTGTAAAAATAAATCAGAAATTACCAGGTTTATTGTGTATTCCCTTCCACTCCTTAAATGCATCTTTCTTCTATTTATTCTACTATTTTTGTATACTTTTCGTTTTGCCATTTAGCAAACCAGGTTAATGCCAGCAAATCTCTAGCTAGTCCATCAGTGTCATCTTATGGATAGGACAGCTGGTGAAGCACCTTCCCAAAAAGCTGCACTAATTTATTGGGCAGCTGCATTGCGCCAATTTGACATTTTAAAAAGGGGGAAAACTGAATGAGAATGAAATGAGTAAATTTTAATATCTTAATTCTGTTGTACGCTGCAGGAAAGTCAGGGATCTGAAAGGACACGGAGTGGAAGAGGATTCTAGCAGAACTCCTGGGTTTGCCTTTTTTACAGGGGTAGATAGATGAGAATACATTTTGGGTACGTGAAAAGACATGTATCCAAAGACAGGCAAAAAACCCTGTGTCTAAAGTTAGGTGCTGAAAAACACTTAATTGCAGGCAGAAGTAAAATAAGCTCCAAAATAAACCTGTGCTATTTAAAAAGGAAAGAGCACTATTAGATGAAAACAAGGTAACTAAGATGATTGGTAGGAAATAGAAGCCTGTGACAGCCATTTACAGGAAGACAATGAAGAAACTGAGCAAAACAATGTGAATTTAAAAACCTTAGAATAATTCAGTCAAAATAAATGAGATCTTAACAAAGGCATATCCTGGTAGACCACTATCATAAAGAATCGTAGAAAGTTAAAGAAAATTTATGTTATAGTCAAAGTTAACAAGCTTGTAAGGTCTCCAATAACACTTTTAATAATACTTGTGAATAAAAAGGGAAGGCCTTTCAGTCAATGTTTCAAAACAAAATTAAAACTTCTCTACGCTTCTCAACCTGAGTGGAGAACCAACAAATACCATTCACTTAATCTGTGTAGACACAGGTCACTGACAGAAACCCTGTTGAACAGTACTGAGGTACAGTTTAACACCAAAAAAAAAGTAACTGGACAAAGAATACTGAAAGCAAAGTAGAGGCAAACTAGAAAGAAATTTGAAGGATGTAGGCAAAGAAATTTGAAGTGTCTAGGGGATATATGAATTCCTTCAGAAAGTTATGACCTTAGAGAAGACAGCACTTTTCAGTTACTATCCAATATCATCCTGGCTTTTATCAGGAATACTGTGGCCAGCAAGACTAGGGAAGTGATTGCCTCCCTGTACTCAGCACTGGTGAGGCCACACCTTGAATACTGTGTTCAGTTTTGGGCCCCTCACTACAAGACAGACACTGAGATGCTGGAACGTGTCCAGAGAAGGGCAATGAAGCTGGTGAGGGGTCTGGAGAACAAGTCTTATGAGGAGCGGATGAGGGAACTGGGGCTGTTTGGCCTGGACCAAAGGCGGCTGAGGGGAGACCTTACCAGTCTCTACAATTAAGTGAAAGGAGATTGTAGCGAGGTAGGGGTTGGTCTGCTCTCTCAGAGTAGCAAGTGATAGGACAAGAGGAAATAGCCTCTAGTTGCCCCAGGGGAGGTTTAGGATGCATATTAGGAAAAATTTCTTCACTGAAAGGGTCATCAAGCACTGGAACACACTGCCCAGGGAAGTGGTTGAGTCACCATCACTGGAGGTATTTAAAAGATGTGTAGATGTGGCACTTAGGGACATGGTTTAGTGGTGGTTTTGGCAGTATTAGGTTAATGGTTGGACTTGATGATCTTAAAGGTCTTTTTCAACCTGAGTGATTTTATGGTTCTATTCCTCTAAAGAACAAAAACAATGGCCATAACAGAAGCAACAGTTGGAGGATCCCACTAAAAGAGAATGAGCTTAAACAGACTGAAATAGTTTTAAAGCTAGGGTGTGATATTAATTATGACCCATGTAAAGGGGTTGTTTGAAGGAGGTTAAGCACTGCAACTTAAGAAAATTCCAAAGGATCTGGAAGGAAGTCAGCTGGCTTATTATAGACAACCTTTCTGAGTCACCGCGGTTTCTCCTGGTGACATTTATCTGCCTATAAGAAAACATTACAGTCAAAAAATTAGAGAGACATAGAAGAAAAAGGAGGATGTTGAGAACTGCAGGCTCTGGTTAAAAGTAAGTATCAAGCGAGTTTTTTCTTTATTTTCCAGAAGATAGAATTTAAAATTTCAGTCATTGATAGCATTTGGCTTACAAATGTTAGAAAATCAGATGAATGCAGAACTAAGACAGTTTGTAGCAGCTGAGTTACTATACTGATGTAAGTACCCCATTATTCTTCTTGTTAGATGTCTTTTCAGATCATCAACAGTAGTTAAGTCTCTAATGTTGGAGCAACATTAGAAAAAGTTTCTAATGGGGACTAAGCTCTTGCACAGGCAATGAAAGTCATATCTCTTGCCTCATATCATTAAAGAGGGTGGTAGAAAATAGATGCTGTTTTAGACTAACTTGATGTTTTATTGTTCTTCCTGGTTTTAGTTTATGATCACTGGTTGGAGATGAAAAGAATAAGGAAAAGAAACTCCTAATCAAAACACCCTCCCTGAATTCCAAGCACAGACTAGCTGAGGAGGAAGCAAATGCCTTTTGTACAGGAAGCCTGAGAAAACGAATCACAGAAGACACCAGGGTGATGTGAGAAAAAGGACATCTGTCTAAAATGACCTCAGCCACCCAAGTCCTGCAGCTCCCCATCCATCAAAGACGTGTGACCATAACCCTTCCAAGCAGAAGGCAGTCAATAGGGGATTATGGCTGCAGTGTGAATTGTCTAATCATACATAACTTTTTCACTTCACAGGAGTCAGTCTTTACCTTTGCAATAGTACCTTGGTGAACTACTCTTTTAAAAAACTGTTGTCAAAAAGCCCCATTTCTGGGTTTCAGATTATCCCTAAAAACCGTGTAGGATGTCTTTGGAAAGGATTTTTACCTTGTTTGTACTGTTTGCTACCCCTTCTGCACAACTGCATTAGGTGTTACCATAAGACAAAAAAAACCCTGAAAGACAGGCTAAGAAGTAGCATTCATTTTTGTCTGTTTGAGCCTTCCTGCACATAAAGGTTGAATATGGGTATATGCTCGATATTTTAATTCTTGTTTAGTTTCTTCACTAAGCCAATTGTACATATTTCTCAGCTGCAGTTGGTTTTGTTTGAATTTTAGTGAGGCTTGTGGTACATCATACTGTCAGCTTCTCGGCATAAATGGCACAAAAAAACCAAACCCATATAAATTGATTTATGAGTTCCTTATAAAAACATACTGTCAACACTATTTTTTATTTTATTCTCTAATTTGGGGCAATTGACATTGTCAGAAAGCTGAAATAGAGTAAAATACAGAGACTCCTGTGGCAATTTTTAAACAATTTATCATCCAGGTCTTGGAAGAACAGTCTTCATTGTCTTAACAAAGAAAATTTGTTGGCCAAAGACTGTAAGTGAAGTAAGAAACTATGCAGAGAAGAAAGATTTAATGCACAAGTACTTCAAAGTTGAGAGGAAAATGGAACAACTTTCCTATTTTATTTACTTTGCCTTTTTGCTGAAAGTAGGGAGAATTCTTTAGAGTAAATAAAATAGGTTACCTCATCTTCATTAGTCTACTAACAATTCTATGTTAAAGTAACACAAAAAATGCTTGCAACTCATGCATTTGAGAAAGTGTTAATTACTGTATTTAAGTACTTTATTGAACATAAATATATTTAAACTGGCCAATTTCCTAAAATAAGACACACATCTAGGCCAACATTCCCAAGAACACTATCTAAGCAACCAGACATTTCCTAATTTTTGCCCTGTTTTTTCATTTTTACCCACACTTATAAAATTTAACATTCAAAACGCAACTAAGCAAAGAAGAAAAGTGACAGAGCTGAAAATATATTCTGAAGGATATAATACAAACCATAAATATTTGCATAAAGGAATTATGTATACAAGCAGCATTAAATAGCTATACCTGGAGGGTATAGACTGTGAATTCAGAAATTACTTTCAATGTCTTCTACATTCTGAAGGCTATTAGAATTCACATAAAACAGCAGTTTTGCTAGGTTTGAAAACCTCACATTAATGTTCTTTCATTTTTTGTGTGTTGTGTGAACAGCAGCAGAGAAAACAATATTGAATAATCATTAAACAACTGGTGAGGATTATGTACAGAGTGTGTGTTTTCAAACAACATTTTACCATTCCTCTTTCTAATATGCCCTGTTCTTACTTCATGTTTAAGAATTAATAACGAGCTTAATCAAAATCTTCAACAATTCAACACTATTAGTGAGGATAAACTATAACAAAAAATGAGTAAGTTATAAAATTAGATTATGCAAAGAATAAAAGTAAAACAAAATTGCAATTAATTTCTCTTTTTTTATGTTCTTCTTACAATGGTGAAAAATGTTCCACCATCACCACTCAACATTTATGGATTTTGTATGTTTAGATCGACTAAGAAAAATATTCAACTCCTTAACAACCTGTTTTCCCAGACACTAAACAAACTTTTTTTAACCTTTGACCATTCAACAACCACAGGTAGTAACACTCATTAAAAAAATAAAATTAAAAAAAAAAATCAAACTTCACAAATAATCTGTAAGATCTAGAGTCAATTGTGGCAAGAGTTTATCTGAACAGACACTGATCAGACTGTCTTCACAAGCCATCACTGTAAAGAAATCCAACTATATAAAATACACACTAAAAAATTATTTGAAAAGTCCACAATAAAATTGAAATCCATGAATTTCATTAAAACAAATTGCTCATTATTTCCCTCCCCCCGAATGTGCATAAATTTAAGACACAAATTTAGTTCTAATGAATGTTTTGCCATTCGCAAGGATTACCACATCACTAAACAGCCAATCCCAAACACATGCAACACGTGCCCTTATTCTTTCATGCATTAAATCAGGTTGCCAATACATGAATGAAGTTGAAAATCTGAGTATCAAGTTCAGCTCCCTCTCTTCTTTTCCTTAAAGCCAAAAAAAAAAGGTTATACAAGTTGCTTTATACATTTAAATCTATGGAAGACATGTATGCACAGAGCAAACTACAATGTTTGGGGATCTAGAAAGCTTAGCATAAAATTCTCTGGGCAGCCACAGAAGACAAAGGAATTGAAAAAAAAAAAGTTCAAGACGTGTACAATACCCTAAAGTTCAAAATGTATCTCTAAAGCTAACAAATAGGTTTAGTACAAAATTGTACTTCTCAGTAAATGGGGCATATACTGTTCCAAGTCACAGTTGAACTCTTCCTTTAAAACCAACATGAAGTAAAGAAAGAAACTCCACTTTTTCATTCCTCCTGCAACAAGTCGTTACAAATGGAAGCTGGGAAGAAAAGAAGTCTGATACTTCACGACCTGCCTGTATGCTATGCTGTAATATGTAGCCACCAATAACAGAAACTTCTATCCAACAGAGGTCTAAGAATGTCACATTGAGATTCAATTCTCCCTCTTTAGATTGCAGGCTTGAGAAGACCAGTTCAGAAGAATATGATGTTCACTATTTAAGCAACAAATTACTATAAAACTAATAAATCAAATAACCAATAAACTGATTAACTAGTAAGCACACCACTACTTTTAATTTGCAATTACATCATCATGCACGCTATCACACACAACTGCAAAGCTACTAATTATAGATCTTAAAACCTATGAACCACACACAACCACTACTGAACTAGAAATCTCTTTCATACAAGGGTGAAGGCCTGCCCCTCTTTACTCTAGCCTCCTCCACCAAGTCTTCTGACAGCAGATCTGATTGACAGTCCAGTAGGTTCACCAGGAGAGGCTTTCTCCGGGTGGGCTTGGATCTGTAGGTCAGCCTCTGCAAAAATCCGCACTTCTACCATCAGAAGGGCATCCCCCTCTGTTCTTCATCAACTGACTTCATACCTCCTTCTCTGTTTTTTCCCCATTTCTGGACCTTCCTTTTTGACCTCCTTGCACCACCACGTATCCTAACAAATAAACAGCCTGCCCTAAGTAGTTTTTCCAGTGTTTCTATACCTGTACTTAAATCTGGTGTTTCTTATGTCATTACCTGGTAAATCACAGCTTTATATGATGTTACTGATACATAGTAAATACAGGTTACTTTCCTGGCATAGCCAGGGGCCAGATTCTCCATAAGCAGTGGAGAAGCTGAGAGCCAAGGGGCATCCCTAGGCTTCCAGAGCATGGACCTTGTCACCTAGGGCCCATCCCACATGCCAGGGAGGGAGCAGGGCAGGTTGGGTGGAGGGGGCCCAGCCTTGAGTCCAGATCATCTTGGGAGGTCATGGTGAGGCAGGACTGACATCAAACTGGGAAGTCAGGATCAGACCAGGGTTTAGACAGTCCGGTGAGTGACATCAACAGCAACAAGACAGGTCCAATATCAAACCAGGAGGATAATCCACAGGTCAGAACCAACAAGGTCCACAACTAGGCAACAGGCACAACTGTGACAGGGCTACAGACAGATCCACCTCAGATGTCAGTGGGCTGATGGCCCCAGGTCAAGCTGAAGTGAGGCTCCTGGGCCCATGGCAGCACTGGTGGAGGTCCCAGGGGAGATGCACAGGGTCAGGAAGCCCCCCTTAGCACCCTCAGGGCCCTGACAGTTACCTAGACATTGTTTGCTTTTTAAGGTCCTACTCCCCCAAAAACCCCAAAACCACCTAGGTCATAGTAGTTACATTCTTGTTTGCTTCACACGCTCCCCAGGACAAATCATTCTATTTAGCCTTGATACTAATACTTATATCCACTTAATTTTAAACATTTTCTTACCTTATACACAAAGAATCTATACACCTGAGCAACATGTTTTTCGCATAATTTTGTGCTCACAGAGCATCCTACTTTCTATGGTAGCTGCTTGATTAGAGATCATTGACCTTAAAACTCCACTTGGACAATATCCTGGTTCCCTTTAAGGATCTCATCTGATGCCTGGTACTCCATAAAAGCCCCCTTGCTCACAAATTCAAAATAGCCTTCACAAGGTGGCCTGCTGGTTATCTGCCACTTAAGAGAGATAACTGATTTTTGCTTGCCTTTAATATCTGTATGATCTATGAGCGTCACAAAAACAACGTATGTATTTCAGAACTGAAATACAAGCACTCCAAAAATCTCATCTTAACTTGAATTTTACCCCTGTAAAACACAAATTGCTTTAAATCAAGTATTAAGTGTATTTAAAGACAAAATACAACATTTGTAACAAATGAAAAAAGGAAAATTCTCTTTAATAGTTTCTCCAAGAAGCAACAGTTCTCCTGACTTTTTTTACCCTAACACAGCACTGCAGGGTCTTAGAACCGATTAGTTTTTCCAGATTTTATCTGTAGAAAATGATCAGTCCTTCATTAACTGAAAAGGTTATACTACATGACCAGTCAGTGATTAATTATTTGACAATGGCCAATTAATAAAGTATCAACTCAATGGCATTAATTGGCATTGGCAATTCTCTGCTTCTATAATAATTTTAAACTTAAATTCAATTAAAACATAAAATTTGGTTATATTTTCAAAAAAGTCATCCTTATTCTCATTAGATCTATACATCTAATCACACCATACCCTAATTATACTGATGGAATGCTAGACCTGCAAAATAGACTAGAAGAATCTTCAAAGACACAGTAGATTAGATAGTATTTTTGTTTAATAGTGGAAGCTTTAACTACTTCTTTAAGATATGCCTCTCCATTCCAGGGGACGTGTCTCTGTGTTTCACAACGGTTCACATAACTAGATTGGAAAGCTGTGCCCTTTGCTCCCTTGTTCAAACTTCCATTCCAACTAATATAGGGTCGCGACGTCTATTAAGCATATGGAAAACTCTCTTGACCATCTGAAATTATGCAGTGACCCCCATGACATTCAACTAATCAACACTGTACTTTAATATCTCTGTAATCTTCATTAATTAAAGAGGTCAATCTTTCCACTGAAGGACCAAGGTGCAGTATCCTCAAGAATACATTCAACAATAGATAACAGTGACAAAACAGACTTCTGTATGCAAATACTGTAAAATCAAAAGAAATGAAAAAATTAACAAACTTTCCTAGTTTTTAGCTGAGGGAGAAAGCAAGATGCAACTTCTGTTTTCAAAAGTATATTTCATTAGCATGTTATGTGGTTAGTATCAAGTTAAAGTATTTTTTTTTTTTTTTTTTTTTTTTTACTTTTTTACATCTGTAGTAGCTTCAGTTTAGTTAAAATAATCAAAGGTGAGGTAATATCTTCCTGCATTACAAAAAACTTTAATAAATGGTGTGCATGTCCCAACTATATGCAGGAGAGAAGAAACTCAGAAGATATACCCCAGAAGTAGAAAAAAAGGAAAACTGTTTCTGAGGAGTGGTGTTGGAACCACTTTCTGAAAAACTTTGAATGTCTAGAACTGCCATCCTACTGAAATTTTTCCAGGTGATAATCCACTTCTCTGTGGAAGTCTGGTCTCCAGACTACTCACCTTTTTGCTGAGTAAAAAACTCAGAAGACTGATGAATTGATGACTAACAGAGACCTACGAAACAAGGGAACCTGGAGGAAGAAGCTGGAGAAAGCACAGCTTAAAAAACATTCTGCAGGCATTATTACTAAATACCACGTATGTAATCCAATCTGTCAAACCCTAATGCATAGAATAAATTTACCTAAAAGTCCAAAATAAATTACTTTTCTCCCAATGCTGCAGCCAAGAAACACTGATCGATTTGGTCATACTACATGCACAACTGCCACAATGGATGGAGAGAGCTTTGCAACGTCCTTGTGGAGATGTTGTCACTGGAGAACAGTGGAGACATTTCCAAGATGCAATACGTGTTCTGCAGTTCAATGGATGGAAAACCACCATCTGCGTAGTTTCTATTTATTACGTGAGTCTCAGAGACTATTGCTGGAATTTACACTCTATCATGTTTTGATGTGTTGATTCTTAAAACAAGACTCTTTTTACCAAGAACGTAGAAAACATATAGATGAGAAAGGAATGAGATAGGGAGAAGTATGTATTATCATCTGTATTTTCAGAACCAAGGCACAAAAACTTAAAGTGATTCTTCCATTTATCTGATCACAGAAGTCAGTAAATTCCCATCTCCCACATCAAGTAAAGATAAGAGATGATGAAAATAAATATTAATTTTTCCACAGCATGGAATTAGAAGCCTGATCTGAAGTTCAATTTGGTGTTCTGACTAAAAAGGACTTTAGCTCTGGCTAATACATTTTTGCGGAAATATTTGTCATCCCTCCAAATCTTCTAGTATTTAAAAAAAAAGTTATTTTTAAGAATAAAATAATACTATCAGTATCTTTGGCTCTTTTGATCATTGTCAGCTAGAAAATGGTAATTAATATTGTTTGGGTCCATGCTACAATTTAATTTTTAATACATCAGTATTTTCATAAATGATGATGCCTAATAAGCAAACATTTTAATGTGTTAGGTAGAACTTCATGTCGTGAATTGAACTCTGAGCAAACTTCAAAAGTGAAGCTTGATATGGAAATAAAGATGCTCCTTGGAATTCCAAAGGCCCATAATTATGTATTATGTTTATTTAAGCACTATGTTATTTTTAATGAACTGACCAGATTTCAAATTTATAAGGCCGAGATGCAAGTTCCCCTCAATGTGTAACATTTCATTTGCAGAATTACAGATATTTATATTCTGATTTTTTATGTTTGTCTAGTTACTTCTGTTTGTCTTACATATTGAAAACTATGACTAGTAGGCGTATTCAAGAGTAGAATCATATTTGATAGGTTGAAACAAATAGAAATAAAATACAAAAAATGTAACCACAAATCATACTTGA
Source organism: Pluvialis apricaria (assembly GCA_017639485.1). Taxonomy (NCBI): domain Eukaryota; kingdom Metazoa; phylum Chordata; class Aves; order Charadriiformes; family Charadriidae; genus Pluvialis; species Pluvialis apricaria. Next base: position 109,466,506 of record CM030007.1, read on the forward strand.
AATGAATAGGTCAGGCAAACTGCATCTGTAACCAAACAAGAGAACCTCCCAACAACCCAGTTGTTCCATGACTCAAACTTAAGGCACCTACAGGCTGTAGATGATCATGCAGGAGCAGAGACCCTGAAACCCTGCAGAGTTTGGATCCTGTCACTTCTGTAGCCATTCCCACTAGACTAAGCTTCACAGCACATTCCATATGCATTTGACATCGCAACATTTCTAATTCCTCTCCTAAATATTTTGTCAATTTCACACAAAATAGCTTTGTGAATAATAACACAGAAAAGCATCTAATTAAGAAAAACATGTATTCTATAAACCAAAGTGAACTGACCTGGGAGGACAGAACAAAAGTTTGCTCCCAGTAGATTTTATTACAATGATATCATCCTTTTTTGGGTGCTTTGATGAGCAATATGATAAAAATAGTTATTAAATTATGATCAGTGACTGCATATTGAGCAAACATTTTACAACCAATAGTGGAGCGGAATCATATTTACAAAGCTAGCATTTCAGGCCATCCGTGAAGTTATGCAGGCAGCTTATTACGCTGTTGTAAAAAACATATTAAGTACTGAAAAAAGAAGGGAGCTCTGTTAGTGTTCACCAGCATGAATGCTAACCCAAAGGGATTCATAATATTAAGCTTTTCTTCTGGCAATTGAAGAACCACCCTGATTCCAAATATCACGTCCTTATCCACTCTGTTTCTGACCCCACAGAGTGCTCTGCAGGCCTAACTACCTTTAACATTTCACAGTTAACTTCTTAATAATGAATGGGAAGAGAAGAGAAGAGAAAATAGGATGGGAGTTTAGACCAACAAAAGAATATTTAATTTGTAATGCAGAACAAAGTGGTAATGCTCCATTTTCAAATATTTTGAAAATATTTAACACATAAAAGTGATTGATCATATATTTTAAATACACACTATCTTTAATAAGTGGTACTTATGTAAGGCATCTCTATATAAACATGATCACATATGCCCTTTCCCATTTCAGAATGAGAAATGAAAACTACCAGTTATATCAACTTATAAATTCTGATAAGATCAATTTTTTGCTGAAATTGCTGTAAATGACCATCAGGACCAATATTTCTCTAGTTTCCTCTGAAAAGCAGAATGATACGGGAAAAATATAGTCTTCTTGGATTTCAACATTCTTGGTAATTGTTCTTTTCTGACAGACATCAGAAACACCTATTTGATACATTTGTAGAGCCTAAAAGTATAGAGACATATTGCCATTTAAAATAATTATTAATGTTCTTGCACTGACATAGTAATAAAGTACCCCATTATGTCTGCGCTGCCCATATTTCAAGGAAATTTGACAGGAGTGGTTACTATACCTCCTCATGCTCAGCAAAAGACACAAGATCTGTTGTGACATAGGATGTACTAATGTAAGAGTACAGACAAAGAGAAGACGTACTGTAATGATTTAGAGCAAGGCTTCCTGTTGTTTGCCACTTGGAATAACAAAAGAACAGTTTGAGAAAAGGTACAGTTCTGACATCCCTATTTATGTTAGGCACTGCTTTATGTCAGAAGCGTTCAAATTAGATTCTTGGGTATTATTTGTACTTAAAGCAGTATTCAAAACACAGATTCTGGCCCACAGCACTCTGGGATTAGACTGACAGGGATGCTAGCTTAAACTATGCAATTCATTCCTAGCCCTGATAAGTGCAAGGATAAATGAACTCACTGTACCAGATTTATGGCACTGGCTTGTGACAAGACCTTTTCTTCCTCAGAAGTTCCCACATAGTGCAAGACTATAGCTTTGCACTCACCCCGAATACAGGGTGAAGGGGAACACACACAAGCTGTAGCTCAGCACCACAGCTGCCACTTGCTGCATTACCCGGTTCACAAAGCAGATAAAGCTTTTTTTGCATACGGGCTCCAGTTACTGAACCAAGAACAGCCAAAGCCTCCTTCCATCTCTTTTACTTTCGGAGGAAAGGTATTAGTAAAATAGTTTGTATTCTCATTTCTCCATGCCACCAGGGCATTCAGATACACTGTTTACACTATAACTACCCTTCAATGACTAGATAGCCTTGCTCTGGTAGAAAACAAGACATTTCTGGGGTATAGATGTAACACCAGTGACAGCATCTCAGCCTGGTACAGCTTAAGATCAAAAGTCTTCTTGTGACAAAGAAACTGAAAATACACCGCATTGCTGCTGTCCCACTCAGTGTCATCCGAAACCGTAGTAGGTTACTCTACATCATCATCCAGATCACTAATTAACGTAACACAAAACAGAACCAAAGAAAGATCATCAGAGAGCTTCATTTGATATACTCTTTCAGACAGCGAGTACTCTAAGCAAATTTTCTATGTATTCTTTTTCTCATCTTGCAAGAGTTTTAAACGGACTATGGTCATAAAAGTCATGCTGAACTCTGCATATATAGCATATAATAGGGGTTTTTTTCTGTTTTCAAAGCTTGTACATGGCCTGAAACATGATGGTCTTCAACAAATTCTGTTTTCTGTTGTTATTCTCACTATGTTCTAGGACTACAGCTCAATTTTGTGATTGCTTCTTCTGGTACTTTACTGGATATTTTAGAGAAGGATTTATAACACCCTAGTTCTTCCCTTTCTTCTTTGTGTAAAAAAAAAAGGCAAAATGTTTTCCCTTCTTCAGTCATTTGGTAATTCACTTGTCCTTTGCAAATTCTTGAACATAACTGCTAACACCTTTGAGATTTCACAAGTTTGCTAAATGTCTGGGGATGATGTTCAACAGATTCAGCTAACTTGAAATCCTCTAACTCACCCAAGCATTTTCTAAATCCTTTTTCCTTAATTAAGGATGACACAAGTTTGTTGCCAGCATTTATTCTATTAGACACCAGTAGTAGCCCCATTAGTGAAGATCAGAGCAGAACAGCATTAAGCACATCAGCCTTCCCCCCCCATTACCCATGAACAGAAGTCGCATTCCACAGTCCCATGCTGTGGCTGTACCTAATACTTGCTGGTTAGTCATCTTACTACTAATGTGCTTTTAGAGTAAATGGGATGTTTTCTTGAGTTTGGTTCCTAATTTCATTCTGTGCTTTGATCATCTCAATGTTGACCTTGAAATTATGGAAATCAGCAAAGGAGAAGAAAGGGATGATTTACTGTCCCTCATTTACCTTTCTCTCTTGATAACTCCCTTTCATATGAAACTGTGAATACAATTTAACAATGAGATCTCCAACTCTTTTGGCTTAGACAGATCCATTCTCCTGCTGACAGCTGTTTTTATACCTTTGCAATGCTGAAATATACAGACATTTGATAATCATTTACTTGTAGAGAAAAATGACACTGTGCAACAGGGAAGTGCCAGTTCCCTCATGAGTTAACATACCTCATGTTATACACAACACCGCACTTGGCCACAAAACATTCAAGAAGGAAATTTTTGAAGATACAAATTTAAATTCCTTATTTTGTTGTTGGAAAGAGAGGGTTAGCTCTGAGTTTATATTAACAGTTGCCTCTGGTGTCACTTCTGAAACCCGTTCTTTTATAGCATGTTATTGCTCCAGGCACGACAATTGTGTCTAACAAATTATCATAATTTCCTGAACCCATTATTTATCACAGATCTCCTCTGTCTTAGCATGACACTTAAGCCTCGAGTGTCAAACTGACATAGTCTGGTAGCCGTGCCAGATTATCACCGATAACCCATTCGCAACAGTTATGACTTTCCCTATTAGCCTGTCTCAGCAGTGGAGGTGCGCTTTTCATAAAATTTAAAAAAAAGTCTACTTGGGAGTTTAACATGTAGCACCACATCTGGTTATTACCATAAATATCTGCACAACCTGATGCTCACTCACACTCTGCTGTCCTCACCAGAAGTCTTTGGTCTATCTACAGACAGTCTATAGTAAGATCTGTTCCCTCCATGGCATTATTCATCTTGTGCACCAGAAGCCACTTATGCCTTCAAAGCAGCATAGATTTTTACTTCAAATTTCAACACTTGGCTCTGTTCAGCCTCTTTCTATACAAATCCCGGGTAGTATAAGCACAACACACAACCCACGGTGCTGCGTAGGTGAGACTACTGGATTGGAAATGCTCCTTTTCAGTGCAGGGTAAGACACAGAACCTTCTCACAACAGGGGCTGGAGGAGGCAGACAAGCAGCCTGTTATGAACTAGTTCCCAGAATGGCTCAAATTAATATAGTACTAACGAGGTTCCATCCTTGACATACATTCCCAATAATGTTCATGACAAATATGTGTAGATGAAATACCTTTATAATACATGTATTAATTTACAGCAGTACAGTTTTGCAGACCGGACACTGACTCTTAGGCTACGTTTGCCTGGAAGCATAGACAAGGATAGACTATGCCCTAGGCATTTTTTCTGTCAGTGAGAGTTTTAACTCACAGCTTTCCACAATTTATCCGTATCAATAGATTCTGTTGTCATAGCTTTAAATTTCAGAGTAACTGGAAGAAGTTATTAAAATTATTAATACTCTGAAACAATTAGATTGTTAATTCAACTGCTCTTTAGGAGGTCACAGTTACTTACAATTTCTGCATATATTAAGAAAATCACCTACTTCATCTTTCCAGTTTCATTAACACTTAATGATTAATGGCCTTTTTTTACAGGAATGAGCAACCATTTAAAATGTACATTGCTGGTATATTACTGTTTCTCACTTGCAAAGCTCCAGCGTTCTGATTTAGGGAAAAAAAACCCATGATTAGGCAAGCAATCACACAGCATTGGCAGTGAAGGGTCAATCTCAACAACCTATTTTTTCCCCACACAAAATCTTCAATAAACTCTTGTAAAATTCATATAGATACAAATACATATGTGTTTGTGCATTCATGTGTAGGTAGATGCCAGCATTCAGTTATGAAATAGGAAAGAAAAAAAAAAATCACAAGAATTCTATCAGAGATTGTGCAAATCTTTCCATTATTTAGTATCTCTGTAAATGATTGGCTCTAGTATTAATTCCATCCTTAACTCATCCATGTACTCAGTAGTTTTATTCATCTTCTTCTTGAGTCCCTGAATGATTTTTACGTGTAATTGTTGATACACAAAATAAAGGTTTTCATTCCAGCATCACAGATTTTTTTGCAGTTGATCTAAGGCCCTGCCCCCAAATCTCAAACTTATATTTTTAAAGAAAAATTACTGTTTTTTTTAAAAAGTATGAAGAGTACAGTATACAGTTTTTCAGAAGTGTTTTCTAAAAATATAGCCATGACAGGCATCAAGGGCTCTGGCAAACAGGTAATTGCCAGAGTACTCCCTACAACAATGTTGTGTTAAACCATCTTCTTCCTCCATCTTCTCGCTCTCAAAAGTTCTAAAAATTTCCAGAAGTTTGAAAAGCATACACCAAAAACTACCTAAATATCAATACATCAAATATCTTGAACTACATGAAATACCTCATTTATTTCTTCTGCACAGTGACAACCACAGAAAAGTCCTACTCATGGTAATGCAATTACATTGTTAACCAGCTCAGATTCAGCCACAGGAGTAACATATACTTGCACATCAAAACCACACATTTCTCTTAGTCAGCAGACAGCTATTCTCCCAGATGAAACTGATACCAGCCTTTCTGAGTCATCTCAATGTTATTCACATGCCATCACCCATGCCTAGACCGAAGTATCAGAAAGATACTGACACATACTGAACTGTCCATTACAAGGCTGAATCTCACAGAATACTAAAGTGGTAACTGTTTCGCTTTGGTTTCACTTTTGGAAAGATAAGACAATTTGGTACCAATGTCTTCAAAAAGAATGCCAATGCTTTGGCTTTGTTTTCCTTATTTTCAAATTTCAGTTCAAGTTGCTAAAATGAAAGAAATGAACACCTTATTACAATGACAAAGCATAACACGTCTATTAAAAATGTGTTTCTCTTCACTATCATTATGACTTCAGCTCTTTCTTTAAGTGCAGTAGACATGATAAGAGCTTTGTATTTATTATTGCTAACTATAGTTAGAGAATACTATATTCATGATAATACTGCCTGCAATTTGAGCTACCATATTTACAAGAAAGTCTGCAGTTTCAAGCTTTCAATCCAGTTCCTATGTGCGGTACTTTACAGTTCTGCATTATGGAAGGGAAATATCTGCTAAAACCTTCCGTACACAGTAACTGCTCATGCACATTAAAAACAAGGCTCTTCCAAAACAACTCAACAATAGAAAATTTTACACATCTACTGCTTAATCAATACATCAGCATCAGAGAATGCTGATGCTGTAAACAAACCATTTGCAATCTTATTAAGTAACAAGTGACTTTGATTACGTGTTCTAAGATATATTTTTTTGTCCATTTTACTTCTAAGTATTTGCTTAAATGACTTAAGGGAGGACTTCTCTTCAAACATTTTTACAAGACTGAAATTACATGCCAGGTTTTTGTAGATTAATACAGGTGAAGTATAACTTTATGAGAACTAAGATTTATTGTGTGCATGACAGCTATCTTTAAACAACAGCTACTCTCCAAGCTTTTAGTATTCTAATAAATCACCCATAAATATCACCTTACTGTACAAAGGAATATAACCATTAATGTTCACAGAAATTATGCAGTGCAGGTTTCATATTTTATATCTTAGGAATTTTACAATTTGAACATAAATGGAATTTGGAGTATACAGAGTATTCAGAAATTCAAGATTGCTTTGTGGTTTCTTTAAATATTTTCACCCAAGTACTCCATTTAAAATAGATTAAGCTGTAAAACTACACAGAAGAATACTGCAGTTTTGAATATCGGCAAATAAAAGTTGACTATGTTCTATAAAACAACAATTGAACTCCTTGCTGCTGGATATCTTCGTATTCAATAACTTTATGACAAATCGTCCCCTGTTACATGTGCTTGGCAGAAGGCATTACTTTGCTCTAACAGCTGTCCTTTTCATCCTTTTGAGTCATAAGAACTTCTGATCGCAATTATTTCAACAACAATATAATCTTCTTGCACTATTATATTTAGATAAAATCTCTTCCAGAACAAACCAGTGGGAAAAGAAGATGGCTTGTGGGGATGATATTTAGTTAACATTCTTCTGTGGTAATAAGCCACTCTGGGAGTAAGCTAGCCATTGAAAGGAAAACAGCCCCTCAACCTTGACAGGACTTGAAGGTTTAGTTTTAAATAGCGATTTATTCCTGAAAGTTTTAGCAACTACAAATGCAGTGCTGCAAACATATCCTGAGTTGTCAATACAATTCACAGGTTTAAATACAACAATATCCACAATTGTTTAAATACAACAATTAATCCACTGCCGAATAATGAAGGAATAACACGATTTCTTTAAAATTAGTTTCATATAGTAACAACTATGATTAAAATCTGCCCGTGCACTAGTTTATATCTACAAACTAGGGCAACTGTAATTACAGAGATTGTAGGTAGGCACAGGATTGCTTACTGGAGTACTGAAAAGGGAATGGCTGGAACTATTTTTCTGTCAAATACATTTTTATCATCTATATATAAAATAGAGCAGTTTGCCATATTTAAAGTACACTGGAATCCAAGAAGTCCACATCTATCTCTAAGAGGAGAGGGAACAAAATGTTACAGCTGAGATCAGCGCTGAAGTTTTGCCTCACTTCAGCATCAGGTCCATAAGAAAGACCAATGATGGGAACTGATTTCTATTGATATCAACAGGCAATCAAAGTTGTATGCCAGATACTTTCTACCAGTTTTCGGCATGAAGGTGGGGGAACAGGTCTTTTACTTTTTACAGCCTGTATCCCCAAATCCATAGAATTATATTTATTTCAAAATTATAACTGCGCTATACTTTATTAGCCACTTCCTTCCTTTACATAACTGAATGTAAGCCATAAAGAATTAGCAAAGCTTTTACAGTTAGAAAACCCAAGTAAAAAGCTCTTATCGCTAAAGGAAACCATCACAAAAGATCCACACCTTTGTCAGCCTCCTTTTCATCCTATGGCTGTAACCAGCCAGGCTGGTACTCCAGACTGCTTCTAGAGTCAAGGAACAGACACAACCTTTTCTAAAGGACAGTTCATCAGTCCCTCCATCTTAAAAAATTAGGAATGTCCAGACTCGCTGTGTTGTGTTGACTGCCTGGATGACTCACGATATCTAGGCCAAAAGGAACACCTCCATCCCTTTAATGCAACACCACACTGAACACGTGCAAAAGCAGCATGCAAAGCCTACCCCAAATCCATTTGTGAAATTAAGTTCTGCATTCCTGAGGGCTTTGACTGTAAAGTATTAGAAGTAAATTGAGCTAAAGGAATTTCTAAAAAGAACCAGTCAGAAGCATATTAAAACATTGCGGAATAATTTATGGGCAGCAACAGTAATGATGTGATATATCATTTGTGAATACAACAATTTTTTTCATTAGCTTTTCAGAGTTAATTTCAACAAATGAATTCATTTTTAAAGCTCACTGTACTGTACAAGATTGAGCCCTACATCTATGAAGAATATTTGACAACAGTAGAAGAGTTTCTAGCTTTAGTTGACATTTTATGATTTAAGGTAAAAGAATTAAACAAATGGGAGTTATGCTTGTTTGACATTCCAGATACCCCTCAGTTTATATGTTAAAGCTGTCCTAATTTTTCAGCAATAAAACTGTGCTGCTTTAAAGCCTGCTATCAGAATTACATAGGTCTGAGTGGCTTCAGAGCATAACTACAGTTTATAGTTTTGGGTAGCCATGTTCTAGCTTATGTTCTCTAATTTTAAATTAGAAAACAGTAATAGAAATATTTTCATTAGAATACAGACTTCATTGAGTATTTTTCTGAAACAGAAGTGACTGACAGTTCCAAATGTGATAAAAAAATAAGGAACCTGGAGTGTTTAACTTTTGAAGTAGCACAATCTCCACAATCCCATTCCTCTGAACGTTTTGCCTGACAAGGCAAATATTTTATACAAAATATTAGAACTCACAGGAGCTTTTAATGAACTGGAGTTCAACTCAAAAACATAAGTAGATTTTACCTTTACATTTCCAATAGATCTAAACTAAGACCTTCCAAACTGGAGGACTACATGCTGGTGTGATACATTAATAGAGGATAGCATATTTAAACTAATGCATTAAATTTGAGAATGTTTATATTACTCTCTTGAATCTGAAACACTTCACTTGTGTTACAACAATATGTAAACACACATGTATTAAATGGAGGACCATTTCATTTCTCCAGGGGCCCATTTTCCAAGCACAAAAGAGAAATAATAGTTCTTCCTCTATTTGCCTGTCTCATGGACTAAGATTATACAATACTTGGAACAAAAGAGACCTTTCACAATTTTTTATTAAAATGGACACTTCAATATCTAGTCTTTTAATATTAACTAGAATTTAAATAATACACGTCAAAAATCCTAAGAACTCCAAATCTGTAGAAAGCAAATACTAAGACAGCTTCCTGATGCCTTAAAGCACTTTTCTTATGTTTTCCTCAACTTAAAAGTCTAATCATATTTGAAGAATATTCATAGTCCAGGAATTTCAAATACACACAGATGCACCTGATCCAAATTCACCCAAACTGTAACTCATTATAACCTTAAAGCTTAAAGGAAATGATAACTTTTATTGTTATTACTATTTCAATTACAGCCAAGAAGATTGCATGAAAATCTTGATCCTGATGACACTAGTGGGAAAGCTCACACAACCAATGGAGAACATCTGACACATAAGGTTGTCTGCATTAAGATTCCTTACATTCAAGGCAGCACAACAGACCTGAGCTACGCTGAACAACCTTTCTTTTCATTTAGACATAACAGGCCCTCAGACATGCAGTGTTAGAGTCAATTGATCAAGACAATGGTTAAACTAATTTTTATCCTTTGCTCTTATCTTTCCAGGTCCTGAGAGCTTCGATCATAACTAAATGCATTTTTGAGCATGTAGTTTAAGAAATGAGCTGTAGGAACTGAAAGCAACAAATAGCTTTCAAAACAGAACCAAATCTGGTTTTCATTTGTTTTGACAGATTTTAACCACCTACTCTAGAGAAAATATGGAGCATACTGCTAATTAGGTGTGCAATGGACCCTGAGCTATCCATTTTAAAATCTTGGAAGAAATAGCGTGGTGAAACAACTTACCTAAAGTGACAGGGGGTTCTTTTGTTTGTTTTTCTGTGTTGCCTTTTTTTTTAAAGGAGACATACTTTTGGTGACAAGAGACTTCTCAGTTAAACTGCAGTTGCCTACTCTAAATTTATTGAGCTTGATGAGAGCAAACACAAAGTCTATGTTACCCCTGGCACAATCAATCAAAGTGCTAAGTAGTAAAACATTGCATCTTAAGCTTCTTGATTGAGAATTCCTCACACGCTTGCTTACCGAGATGTGCTATGCATGCCAATGCACCTGTGGATGAGGAAAAGTAGTGTGTTAAGCTGATGATTTATTTCCTCTGAGATCAACAAAATATTGAAAACTGTGACAAATGACAGATCTAGCGGGCCTATGAAACATTTTATTAAAAAGTCAAAGGCCTGATTACCTTATGTTGTGCAATTTATCACTCTCTTCTCTCAAGACTTATCATCTTTGCAAGACAATCACAGAGGTCTAGAAAATTTCTGTAAATTGGCCCTCTAAAGCTGAAATAGTGTTTGTACCACATGTAAGGTTATTCCAGAATCATGGGAAGTGAGTGCAAATGAAAAACCATCAGGCTGAAAAGCTTCTTTTTACTTAGAGGAAATCAACTATCAGAAATACCTTTTATTCATATAACATCTTTATGCACAGCTATATAAAGCAATATGAAATAGGGTTTTTTTATAGCTATCATATCACCCAGTAGATATATTCAATATTACAGAAACTGAAAACACATCAACATAATCTGGTGGACGTAAGAACAGTAGGAAAGCAAGAACTCAAGATATTTTTTGAAGAGAAAAATCTAGCATGTATTCAATTATGATTATTAGACATAAGGACCTACTGAATGTCCTGGACAGATGGGTTTTTTCCCCTCTAGCAGAAAGCCACACAGATGTAAAACGAGTAATACAAAAGGTACAATACAAGATAAAATACTCTGGCCCCAAAAATCTAGGTAGTTTTATTGGCTCTGCGAGAATGCTGACTGTACTACAGACTTGAAAACATGGCAGCACTACTTTGCTGCTAGGAAGATATTTGTTTTCATAAGTAAAAGTCAGTTATTTGGGGGGTTTGACTGAACTTCTCTGAAACTCATGTTGCCCACAAATCTTTTAAAAATATTTTTCTGTAACTTAAAATGTAAACATTTTCCTTTTTCAAACTGTAATATGTAAAGGCATAAAAATTAGCTGTCTCTATGTGAAATTATAAAAGCGTCAAGAGTGCTGTCTCCTATGAAAAAGCTGGAAATTATTACTGATACTACCATAACTTGCTTTCATTGGTGGAACAAAGTGGCCAGACCCATAAAATACATTTTTCTCTCAAAATAATGCAGTATTTGAGCAAGGAGAATGACTAACATTGTATTGGTGGGGGTACAAAATTATTCAAATCAAATGTAGCAAACATTTTTAAGCTGTTAGCCTAAAATATAAATCCAAGAAACAGTCATGTGTAGTCTCTCAAAGGCAGTGCAGAATTAATTAGCATGAAAAACTATGGGCAGGTTCTTCCCTCATTCCTTTACTCCACAGATAACACTGATTTCTACAAAGCAACTTCTAAAGTAATACATTTTTTGGAAAAGTAACTGAACCTTATCCCAACAGCATCATATTGCTATATGCTAAGTTAAACATACATCTTGAATTTGTAAGATATCGGAGACTACATTCATATATTTTTGGTGATCGAGTTACCAAAATTATTCTATTTAGCTTGAACTTTTATTTTCACCACATTGTTTTCCATACTGCTGTTGCATCTTGCTATATTATTGGACTGTAACTTTATCAACCTGTTCATACCTATCAACAATGCACAGCTACAGAATTTTAAGTGACCAAGTTAGATTACAAGTGTGCATCAATGGCACAGGAGATGCTCAGAAGCCCTGAAGCACAACAAAACATGCCTTTACCCATGGTTTGACAACCAGATAAAAGTAAACAGTTTATACAAGCTAGAAATGGACTCCCAGTGGAAAGGTCTGAGAAGCCTAATTGGAGACAATTCAATAGTTGTAGCAAAAATTTACATCTATTCTTTTCAGAAATAAACAGAACATCATAGATCAGTTCTGATTATTCTTCTCATGCACTTACAGCCATGGACAGATTTCTTTTTTTTTATTTTATGTTTGTTAAAAAGTCCTCTCCTCTTTACCAACAAACTCATATCCTACAGTGTATTCTACAGTGGAGAATTGGGCAGAGAAAATCCTGATGAAATTCAGTGTAGGGTACTGCATCTGGGGAGGAATAACCCCATGCATCAGGACAGGTTGGGGGCTGACCTCCTGGAGAGCAGCTCTGTGGAAAGGGACCTGGGAGTCCTGGTGGACAACAGGATGACCATGAGCCAGCAATGTGCCCTGGTGGCCAAGAAGGCCAATGGCATCCTGGGGTGCATCAAGAAGAGTGTGGCCAGCAGGTCGAGGGAGGTCATCCTTCCCCTCTACTCTGCCCTGGTGAGGCCGCATCTGGAGTATTGTGTCCAGTTCTGGGCTCCCTGGTTCAAGAAGGACAGGGAACTGCTGGAGAGAGTCCAGCAAAGAGCTACAAAGATGATTAGGGGACTGGAACATCTTTCTTATGAGGAAAGGCTCAGGGACTTGGATCTTTTTAGTCTAGAAAAAAGAAGACTCAGGGGGGATCTTATCAATGCTTATAAATACTTAAGGGGAGGGTGCCAGGTAGATGGGAACAGTCTTTTTTCAGTGGTGCCCAGTGATAGTATAAGAGGTAACGGGCACAAACTTGAGCATAGGAAGTTCCATCTTAACATGAGGAGGAACTTCTTTCCTTTGAGGGTAGCAGAACACTGGCACAGGCTGCCCAGAGAGGTTGTAGAGTCTCCCACACTGGAGACATTCAAAACCCGCCTGGACGCCATCCTGTGGAACGTGCTCTGTAGGTGTCCCTGCTGTGGCAGGGGGGTTGGACTAGAGGATCTCCAGAGGTCCCTTCCAACCCTGACCATTCTATGATTCTGTTAACATCACGTTTCTTAAAGCATTTCAATTTTGTTCTGCTTAAGTTCTGTTGGTATTGAAACATCCTAAATTTCTGCTCAATGTAAACACAGCTATCTTGAAAATAGTTAAATAGGCACAGTTTATTAATACAAGTGAAAAACAAGAACACTGTGCATCTGTACTGGTTGCCTGTAAAGTGTGAAAATGTACATAGAATATACCTGTAGTATTACACAGCTACTATGTTTTTAAATATATTTTTAACAGTGTTATATTCCTATTTTTCTCCAAAGTTGTCTGGGAAAAGAATTAACTTTCTTTTTCTAGCACGCTCTAAAGTTTCTAGTCCTGACAGTAATTTAAAGTGGGAGACACATTTATTTTTTAAAGAACATTCATCCCAGACTACATCATCAAAAGGCATTAGTAACCATACTTAAATATCTGAAACTAAGCATTTAGGACCTCAAAAGGTGTGCAAAACACAAGAATATAAGTAAGTTCTTCCCCAACTTAGGGTAGGGAAAAAAGCAATATTCAGAACTCAAGACTTTTTCCCAGATACTGAACAATAAATCATCTTGTTAAAGAAGGAAAATCTTCATTCTCTGCTGTGTTACCTAAAAGCCTGCAATGCAAGATAATGTGGTCCCAAGATTCTGCCTAACTCCTGTTAAAATCCATGGAAATTAGACACCTACTTAACTTCTAGCACAGCTGTGACAGTATAGAACGTAGAATCATAGAATTGTCTAGGTTGGAAGGGACCTTTATATATATATATAAAGTCCAACCATCAACCTAACACTGCCAAAAACCACCCCTAAACCATGTCCCTAAGTGACACATCTATCCGTCTATAAATACCTCCAGGGATGGCGACTCCACCACTTCCCTGTGCAGCCTGTTCCAATGCTTGATGACCCTTTCAGTGAAGAAATTTTTCCTAATGTCCAATATAAACCTATCTTGGCATAACTTGAGGACATTTCCTCTTGTCCTATCCTTTGTCACAAGCGATAAGAGACCGACCCCCATCTTGCTACAACCTCCTTTCACTTAGTTGTAGAGACTGGTAAGGTCTCCCCTCAGCCTCCTTTTCTCCAGGACAAACAGCCCCAGTTCCCTCAGCTATTCCTCGTAAGACTTGTGCTCTAGACCTTTCACCAGCTTCGTTGCCCTTCTCTGTACATGCTCCAGCACCTCAATGTCCTTCTTGTAGTGAGGGGCCCAAAACTGAACACAGTACTCAAGGTGGGGCCTTACCAGCGCTGAGTACAGGGAAACGATGACTTCCCTAGTCATTCTCACCACACTATTCCTGATACAGGCCAGGATGCCATTGGCCTTCTTGGCCACCTGGGCACCCTGGTGGCTCATATTCAGCCGGCTGTCAACCTATATCCCCAGGTCCTTCTCTGTCAGGCAGCTTACAAACCATTCTTCCCCAAGCCTGTAATGCTGCACAGGGTTGTTGTAACCCAAGTGCAGGACCCAGCACTTGGACTTTTTGAACTTCATACGATTGGCCTCAGCCCATTGATCCAGCCTGTCCAGATCCCTCTGTAGAGCTATCCTACCCTCAAGCAGATCAACACTCCACCCAACTTAGTGTTGTCTGCAAACTTACTGAGGGTGCACTTGATCCCCTCATCCAGGTCATTGATAAAGATATTAAAGAGAACCTGCCCCAGTACCGAGCCCTGGGAAACACCACTTGTGACCGTCTGCCAACTGGATTTAACTCCATTCACTACCACTCTCTGGGCCCTGCCTGCCAGCCAGTTTTTACCCAGGCAAGAGTACCATCCAAGCCATGAGTTTCCAGTTTCTCCAGGAGAATCCTGTGGGAAACAGTGTTGAAGGCTTTACTGAAGTCCAGGTAAACAACATCCACAGCCTTTCCCTCATGCAATAAGTGGGACACCTTGTCATAGAAGGAGATCAAGGTTAGTCAAGCAGGACCTGCCTTTCATGAACCCATGCTGACTGGGCCTGATCACCTGGTTGTTCTGCATGTGCTACGTAATGACACTCAGGATGATCTGATTCTTAACCTTCCCACACACTGAGGTCAGACTGACAGGCTGTAGTTCCCGGGACCCTCCCTCTGGCTCTTCTTGTGGATGGGTGTCATGTTTGCTAACCTCCAGTCAACCTCAGTCGACACAACATTTGGACAAAAAGTTCATAAACGGCACTTAATTTGTCATGGGAGAGTTCTGCTTGCCTGCACTAACATAAGAAGTGACCTATTAAAAGCTAGTAGTGAAGACTAAGGTAAATTCATTATAATTTAAAAATACACATTCAGTCATAGAAAATCATTATACTACAATTCACTGTTTTTCTTATTTCAAAAACAGTATTTACAAGTTCTGTCACTGAAAACTCAGAAGCAGCACAGCACTAATTACAGACCTTGGTAATGTTCATGGGAAGTAATTTCAGATTTTCCCAAAGACAAAAGAATAAGCATATGCATCTTGGTAACACTATCCAAAATTCATGTGGAAAGATTTCTACAATTTGTCAGAAAAATCTGAAAGAACATTTTCTGAAATTTCAATTACAGAAGTCAAACAATTGCTCTGTTATCTTTTTTATATCTTCCAAAGTTATTTTCTTTCAATTGACAATAAAGCAGAATATAATGCAAATGTATTTACTTCCACCTCATAGCCATGTACAGTATACAAAATCAAAATGCAGTATAAAGAACTTTTCTGCTCCTAAATACACAGAAAATAAATTAAGATACCTTTTAGTTATGTGGATACCTTTTACCATGACCATTAGTGTTGGTTTCTAAAACTACCCGAGTAGTTTTACCACAGTAAGTTTTCTTTGCATTGCTATCAATAGCATACAGTACTCTAGTTTTCCCCCATGGAATATATTCACTCACGTCTTTATACTTTTATAACACTAACGAGTGAAAGATTTTTCTTGTTACAGACTTGATAAAAAAGGAAGTTTAAGATTCAACACCAGCTATGCTCAGTGAAACAATCAGACTTCTTAATAAGCTGTTATAGCAGTAGCTGTATCTCATCAACTTCAGCTCACAATTCCCTGTAGCTTAAGAGGAAGTCTGGCTTTCTTACATAGACTCATAAAAGTCAAAGGTCAGAAATTATTAAATGTAACCCAGGTAGTACGCTAGTCTCTTACATGAAGAAAAGCATATGCGTGGTTCTAACATAGGAATCTTCCACAGAAGCCTTGCATTGTTTCATACATCTCTTCAACATCACTTTCTCTCAACAAGCTTTATTTGTTTTTTTTATATAAATATACTTTGTTCACCAACAGGTTTTTTATTCCAAATTATTTTTCTTGAAACCCTATTTAAGTTCATGTATTTAAAAATGAGACACAAAAAGCTCAGAAGCAACAAAAAGCTTGCCAAAACACTCCCAATTTTAAAAGGATATCAATTCCCATCTCTTTTTAGCTTCATGTGCATAAAAGTAAGCCTGTTAGTTGCTTAAAAAAGAATCTAGTGAAGATCGAGTACTGAATTTTATACCTGCTTACATGAATTATACCAGACAGGAGCTACAGGAACACAGGCACAGTGTGCTCAGCATTAGATATATTTACTGTTGGAATATATGGAAAATAGTAAGTTATGCATGATACCACTTGGTTCAGCTAATTTTCAGTGGAGCTCTTGCAAGTTACAGTAGAGTATACTTGCATGCATTAACATTTTGGTTAAGATCGGGAATACACTTTTGAACCAAACATCTCTTATCACCTTTCACACTGCCTTGGTTTGCATTGCAGAATAGTCTCAGAGGACAAAATTGCACCCCTTTCAGATTAAGGTAAAATGTACTTCAGAAGCCTCTAAATCTTCAACTGCTGTTGACAGGACCAGAGTAGAGCCAGTCTGAGGTAAATCCCTTTAAACATGAATGAATCCATAAACATACAGATTTCAGGTCCTTAACCACAAACTGTTTTGTTATAAGTTCACTCCTGTTGGACTAAACAATTTGCTAATGCAGACACAGCCTTTACACATCGGCAGCAACCCCCATATCCTCAGTGGAGCTGCTGGCAGCGCCACCATCCTGATGCAGTCTGGGTGGACACCGAGGCAAAACTTGTGTATAGGCTGGCCAGCCTTGGTAAATTGAAGAGGATCTCTCCCTCTCCAAACCTACGAGCTTGCATCTTGGCTGTGGACAAAGTCTCCCAACAGATCCAGCAACTCCAAGAGAACAAGTCATCTTCTTCTCTCCAGGCTGGTGTCTCAAGATATCACAAGTACCATACGGAGTCAGGGCAAAGGCAAAGGGAATCATGGGTGCGTGCCATGTGCCACCCTGTGGTTCTACTTTCATGAACACTGGGAGGGCATGAGGAAAAACGATGATGCACCCACACGGGCTTCTAGGTTGGAGGTAGGTGAATTGTGAGGAAAAGCAGTGGCCAAAGAGTGTATATCCACAGGAAGGTTACTCCTTTAGACACAGCAGAAGGTCTGAGGACACTTCCACTTCTGATCCTGATGAATGGATTTCTGGTTTGCAGTCACAGAAATCAGGTAATGAATGCTCTGACTGGCAATGGAGGGTCTCTGCCTCCAGTCAAGCAGAGGAAAGGGACAACTAGGTTTTCTAGACTTTGTGGAACAGGTTGCCTGGCACATCAGACACATGAGAGTATGATGCTTTAGTGGACACTGTTGCACTGTGTAACATAATGCCATCATGATACATGGGGGCAGAACCCATCTGGATTTCTGCAGTGACAGGGGATCCCAAGTGATGTCTTCGTTGGAAACTGAAGTAAGCCTAACAGGGAATAAGTGGCAGAAGCACCCTATTGTGGACCATCCCAGATGCTCTGGGCGTTCTTGGCATAGCCTACCTCAGAACAGGATGCTTCAAGGACCCAAAAGTGGGCCTTTGGTGTAACCACCGTGAATACAGAGATTAAACAGCTGTTTACCTTGCCTGGCCTCTCAGACAATCCTTCTGTTGTGGGGTTGCTGTGTGTCAAAGAACAGCAGGTGCCAGCTGTTATGATGACAGTGCACTGGCAACAGTACCTCACCATCCAAGACCCCTTGGTTCCCCTCCATGAGCTAATTCATCAACTGATGAATGAAGAAGTCATCAGCAAGACACAATCACTCTTCAATAGTCCCATACAGCCAGTGCAAAAGTCTGATGTAGGGTGGAGACTAGCAGTAGACTAACCAAACAAAAACACTCTACCACTGAGTGCTGCCACACTGGACACATTAGAACTCCGATACGAAATGGGGTTAAAGGCAGGTAGGTGATCTGTCACAACCGAGGTGGTCAATGCTTTTTTCTCCATTCCTTTGGCAGCAGACTGTAGGCCACAGTTTGCTTCCACGTGGAGGGGTGTCCAATACCTGGAATTGGCTGCCCCACGGGTGGAAGCACAGACCTACCATTTGCCACAGATTGATACAGTCTGTACTGCAACAGGCTGAAGCCCATCCACACTTGCAATATGTTGATGACATCATGATGTGGGATAATGCAATGAGATTGCGTTGTTTGAGAAATAATTACTTGGATTATTATTTTCCCTAAAAACTGATTTTGCCCAAACCAAGCAAGGTCAAAGGACCTGCACAAGAGACCTAACTTTAGGAAATAAAATGGCATATAGACATTACCACATCCTAATGGATGTAATTAATACAGTAACAGCCATGTTCCCATGAGCTAACAGAAAGAAAACACAGGCGTGATGGGTCTCTGAATAATGCATATCCTTGGTTACAGTTAGACTGGGAGTCCTCTCCATTGAGTGACACAAAATAAGTATTTCAACCATGACCCTGAGCAGCAACAAACCTTTAAAGAGATCAAATAAGAGATAGTTCATACAGTAGCTCTTAGGCCAGTTAGACAGGATCAAATGTAAGAAGCATGGTCTACACCCCAGCCAGGAAACATTGCTGCAACTAGATCCTCTGCCAGAGAGTACCTGGAGAGACTCAAGGTCAACTTTTAGGGTTCTGGAGCCAGTGTACAGAGGATTTGAGGCCACTACACCCTAAATGAGAAAGAGATACTAGTAGGACACGAAGTGGTTCAAGCTGCTTCAGAAGAAGTTGTTATAGAAGCGCAGCTACTCTTGGCACCACAAGTGTCTGTGCTGTCCATGATGTTCAAATGAAGGGTCCCCTCTACATGTACAGCTGACACTACATAGAATAAGTGGGTAGCAGTGATCGTGCAATGGGCTCCAACAGGGAACCGCAACTATCCAGGAATCCTGGTAGAGATCATGAACTGGTCAGAAGGCAGAGATCTCAGAGCATCGCCCAAGGAGGTGACTCACATCAAAAAGGTCCCGGTGTATAATATGTTACCGGAAACCGAGAAGCAATATGCTCTGTTTACCAAGGAGTTCCATTACATTGTGAGAATACACTGCAGTATGGAGTCCCATACAAGTACAGGAACCAAAAGAAAAGACAAATCAAGTCAGTTTGCAGAGGTGAAAGCTATCTGGTTTCTTTTAGATATCACTGAATGAGAAGTGTGGCCAGAGCTCTCCCTCTGCACATACTCATGGACCCAACTGGCAGCGCAGGTGTAAACATATCTGGGCCGCTATGTTGTAGCAGGACATTGTTGCCTGAGTAGAGAATCTTGTTGTAGAAGTATGTCACAGTGACACTCACATGCCTGAGAACCACACCACCACTGAACATCAGAACAAGCAACAGGCAAACCAGGCTGCTAGAATTGAACTGTCTCGTGTGGACCTGGACTGGGAATGTAAGGGTGAGCTATTCATAGCTTGGTGGGCCCAAGAAAACATCAGGATGTCTAGGAAGAGACATAACATACAGATGGTCTCATGATCAATGGGTAGACTCAACTACACGGGATATCTATGAATGTAAAATATATTGCCTTAATCAAGCAAGCCAAACAGGCAACAAAGAAGACAGTGGCAGATGTATCAAAACAGGAAGGCTTGACAGATCAAGTATATCACACTACCACAAACGTGCCAATGCAAACATCACGTACTTGCTGTGGTGGAAGTGATCACCGGATAGTTAGAAACATACCCTGTAACCAGTACCACCACCCACAATACCTTGAGCTTTGAAAAGAAGGTTTTATGATGACATAACACCCCAGAAAGAACTAAATCAGACAATGGGACTCATTTCTGAAACCACTTCATAGACATCCAGGCCAAGAAACCCAGCATTGACTGAGTATATCACATCCCCTATCATGCACCAACCGCCAGGAACACTAAGTGATGCAATAGACTGTTAAAGACTATGCTGAGAGCCATGGGTACTGGGACATTCAAGCACTGTGATGCACATTTACTAGAAGCCACATGTCTGGTAAACACTAGAGGATCTGCTAACACACCTGGTCCTGCCCAAACGAAACCCTTACGTACTGTGGAAGGAGATACAGCTCCCATGGCACACATGGGGAACTGGCTGAGAAAGCATGGGTTACTCCTTCCTTGGGAAAAGACAAAGCCATTCATGGGATTGATTCTGCTCAAGGATTGATTTTGCAGGAGGATGGAGAAATCTGATGCGTGCCTCCAGGAGACCTAACCTTGGAGGAAAAATAACCCATGATTTGAGTTGTCATCATAGCTGTGTTTCACTGAAAAATACCACAGCAGGAGCCATCCAAACCATTACAATGTGAGCCTTGTAAGGAACCTGTTAAGTGCAGTAGTGATCCAACCTGAGCTACCTTCTGCACCCAACAATTCAACGTAACACATCATCTCTCCCCTCTCAAATGACCACTACAACAGACAGAGCCCAAGTCATGGAATTCTTTCTTCCCCATCATGCTGGAGTTGTGGGACAGCGCTGGCACAAGCAAGAGGCTGGTGACTACTTAGTTGCTGTCTGGGTTCAACTCACAATAGCTAATATTTTTCAAGACAGAGTTAGATTCCTGGTATCTTCATTCAAAGTTTATCTGGACAGAGGATGCTGGAATAATTTTCGTTTGTTCAAGAAACCATGATTTTGGCCAAATGGAAAGTGGCATGCATTTAAATACCTGTTATTTTGTACATTTACCCCTTAATGCTAACTTATTATAAAGTCTTGCATATATACATGTACATATATAATTTGCATGTAATCAAACAAGTTTTCATTCTTATAACTCACGTCTCCCTGCTGAGTTTAACAAATAAGAAAAAAAAAAAGCAGTTTGAAATAAAAATCTGTATGCTGAAACCTACAGCTGAAACCTAACTTGATCTTAAACTCCCTTATAAACATCTGTTCCTAAAAAACCGCCACCCTTTAAGCAATTGTAAGAGTACCAGGGAGCAAATAAACATCTAAATAATCTTTATTTCATTTCACTTCCCACTGAAAGTCTCTGGGACATATATTTCCTTCTCACTTTAGCATCTTGTTTTATACCCCCTTCTGTCTCTTCCAAATTATTTTTATCCTGCATGCATGCCTCAAAACATGAGCTGTTTGCCAGAAAACATGCCCTAACTTCAAAATTCGACCACAGTTATAACAGCTATTCCTGTAATCCCCATCAAGCAACCCTGTAATTAACCATCTGCTTCCTTGAGGGCTGGTGTCACTCAGCATAAATCAGAGAATGTGTTTTCTTCTTATTAAAGTAAACATTTATTTCTCTCCTTATAAAAGAGAACACTTGGGATTTTTTGCATCTAAGATAGTGTCCTTAGTTTGTGTACTGCATTGAGGGTACCGTATTTTCATCCTCATAGTTGACCATCCCCCAGCAATTTCTGTTTTGCTACAGTAATATTTTAAAATCTTTTTTTTAATAAGTACACATTCCTGTGATAATATAGCTCGTTAAGAGATTGAAAGTTTCATGCCATAGGACAGTAACTATTTGGAGATTGTTCCACTTTGGCTCAGAACAAAAACTGAAACATTTTTCCTCAATACGGAAGATTTTTTTCTCCCCTCTCTCCAAAAAGCTTTTGCCTTGACTCCTGAAGACTGTCCCATTTTCAACAAGGATTAAAGCTCTCACAGAGTTGAGGATACTTAGCATGCCCTGGACAACAAGCACTAAAGGGGCCACTGGATTTACCAGCACCCCTCCAAACTGACTGAGAGAAAATTACGTAGGTTTCCTATAAACAATTCTCTTTCCTTCAAGCACTTGGTAGCTTATTCCCTCAGGAGCTCTGCTGACTTTTACTGTGTAATTGATTCTGACTTGAACAGAGCACGCAGACATATACAGGCTAAACTTAAACCAAATTAGACTGATTCATTATTCTGGGAATGCAACAGGAGCAGCAGGATCACATATGGTAAGATTTTTCCAAGGAATATACGGTTTTAATGATGAATCATGTCATGCAAAAAGTGTAACACATAAAATTCAAAAGAATACCGTAAAACCACAACAAACTAATGCCAGGGGAATCCTAAAAGAGCCTGGGTCAAATAAGAATGATGACCCCCTTCATATTCTCCCATGGTGATGTCCTGCATACTTAATCTGCTAGTCTTTAATAGCACACCAACATCCAATTTCAATAGTAAGGAGAAATGAGGTGATACTTGGGAGTCTCGGACTCTCACCCTAAACTTCAGTAACCCACATCATATATCTGTGTCACAGTTGTCCTGGTGATAACACACCTCAAAGCACAAGTTTGTCACAGACTGAAGTGTCACAAGTGCACTGGCAGAAATACATGGAGAAATAAGTAATTCCACCCACTAAGATTATGGGTCATGACTATAAGTACCTCATAGGCCTGAGAAGCCTAACAATGCTTAGTCGGCTCGACATCTTTCAGCACAGCCTGGTGTTATCTATACTTATAGAATTTTGCCTCAAATAAGAAACTTCGAGCATTTTTTAGAATTTTCACTCGAGAGAACATACCCCTTAAGAACAGGCATGCAACAGACTAGGAAGATAATGCACACAAAATGGCATATTTTCTTTTCAGTGCAGGATTTGGAACTTTATAGGTCTATGAAGGGGATTGTATGGTGTGGTAGTTGCAGCAGGAAGTAACATCATTTGATGACCTGGAAAATCTGTTCCCACCATGTAATCCCAGCCCAATTAGACTTCAAATGAGTAGACAGCTCTCAGAGTAGACATGGCAATATGTAAACACTAGTGTGGATACTAAATATCCAGTTTTGTATCAAAATACAGATGTTTGGGTTTTGTCATTGAATAAACAATAAAAATATGCAAAGTCTTAAACAAATAAGTATCCCCGATTTTTACATTAACCTTTAAGAACAAATTCAGTTATACGTATGATTTACACCCTAAAAAATCTTCTAGTGCCAGGAATAGACCCACTTATGCCCTGCAACAGATTCATCTGACTTGCTTTCGCTGTTATACCATGGAGTTTACACAAAGTTACACCAAGCTGCCATTTACAGCACCTGAAACAGCCCCTATTCATACACAGATTTAATAGCAATGCTAATAAATCCACGTTTGAGAACTGCCTTAAGTGATCAAAATTCTGTAGCTACAGAATTAAATAATTGTCACAGACTTGTTACTAAACCTGAGTTACTGTTTTCTGTGCAGAGACTGGAAACCGCGGGGCAGGCAGAGATGTAAAGCAGATTGCAGTCTCCTATAGTCCTTATTTATGTAACAAAGGTTACTCAGCAAGCTCTGTTTATAATAAAGTAACTCCTTTTTCTCATTTTCATGTTTATTTTGCCAGATGATCAGAAAACATTAAATGCAGGTAATTCAACTTTACTTTCCAGAATGTTAAATTCTCACCATAGCCTTCATCAGCCCTCTTCAGTTATAAAAATCACATCAGTTTTCAACTTGTGATTTTGTAGGAAATAACACAGTATGAAGCACAGAAAATTTCAGTCTAATAATTCAAGCTTAAATTACCATCTTTTACTAAACAAAGATGCACTTACAGTAATGTTCTGTTTATTGGTTTTACCAAGAAAGAAAAAAATAAAACAGATTGTTAAAAAAAAATTCCTGGGGCAAGATATTAATAAAAGATCTTGCAATTGTTTTGAAGAAATAACTCTTCTTCTACTATCAACAGATATTAACATATGTTCAACTTTAAGCCAAGTAATTACAACATAATCAACAAAACTACTTGCATACTTAAATCAGACCTGTATATGTAGTTATATATTTACTTGTATAAAGAACTAAACCAGGACTTTGTTAAAATTCAAATACCTATTTCTGGTTTTAGTTATTTTTTTTACTATGGCTGTACTTTTATTTAATCACTCAAAGCCCCCTGATTTCCCCAGGGACTAGTTTTCCTACCCTATCACCTATCACTGAAGACCTGAGCAGGTGTACATATTTCTCCACATCCCACTCCCTCTCTCCATCACAGCGAAAAACAAGGCACTGTTTGTGACAAGCCCAGATCTTTCCACCCGCTGAAAAGTTTTAGAGGAATTACCGTCCTCAACCAGTTTAGTTGGACCTCAAAGGTTGTTGCACAACGAAAAGCCTCTGCAATTTTCCTGCCTGGTTAACAGCTGAATATATTTAAGTCACTTTGGAGAAAGACAGAACAGATACTATTCTGAAAATAAAGTGCACCTGTTAAGAGTGCCCCTACAGGGTAACTTTGCTCTTATCCACGCAGGGAGTCATGGATTTCCTAACAACCTGACAATTACATTGCCTGGAGCAGCCACTAGTGGTGTCTCAACAACAGTATTCCAATTACAGCTACCACTAATCAACTGTCATGATAATAGCAACAGGTGGAGCAAAGAAAAACAACAGGGGATTATTGTAGGCTGTAAGAGTTTCTTAAAAGAAGTGCAAACATTATCAGAGTCATTAAAAATACTCTCAATTAAGGAAAATATATTTTCCATATATTATCAAGGACTATTTTACTTAAGATTTTCTATTAATGACTCTTACAGGTCTAATTCAAGAGTTGATTTTTTTATTTTATGGGCCTATGATACAAATATTAATATTTATACACCACAAAAGACCACTACTAGACATGTAATATAAATAAATCTTCAACAAATCAAAGCAATGATAGAACAATTCTGTTTTCAAATCTAATCCATATTTTTATAAAGCATCACAGTTAACACAGTTATCATCTATTCAACTACAAAAGCAGTACATCATACCACTTGCATAATCTCTGGATCAAGGATCAGCAGTCCAGAGAGTAATTACTTTATAACCTGGGGGAAATAAAGGTCAGCAGAATAACCACTCATAAAGACTTTTCCAAAGTAGCTAAGTAATAATCAACTGTGTTTAACAAATTCTATTTTTTACTAATTGTAAAACATATTTTGATTTGATAAAAGACTTTCACTGTAGATAGATTTCAAAACAAGGAATTCTCAAGAGGAAGAAGGAGACTACAACCCACAGTTAAAAGAGACAGTCAGAGGTAAACGGTGTGGGGTGACGGGTAAAACACAGACCTCAGTAGTAATAAAACAAGGCAAAAGTCTGCCTTCCTCAAACTTATGTACACAAGTGCCCACAGTCTGGGAGACAAGCAGAAGGAACTAGAGCTCCAACTATGGTCACAAAATTCTGACTGTGGGAATAACTGAGATGTGCTGGGAGAGATTGCATGACTAGAAAGCTGTGATGGACAGACTCCAGCTCTTCATGAGAGAAAGGCTAGGAAGACCAGGGAAGGGTGTTGACCTCTGTGCAAAAGAGCAGCTCAGATTCAGGGAGCTTTTCTATAGGATGAGAGACAATCTTGTTGAGACATCATGGGTTAGGATCAGGTAAGAGGCCATTAAGGGTGACATCCTGGTGGAAGTCTGTTACAAACTACCTGATCAAGGTAAGGAAGCAGATGAAACCAGTAAAGAATTTGAGGAGGTCTCTGTATCACAGACCCCCATGCACATGGGCAACTTTGACCTCCATGACATCTGCTGGGAATGCAACGTGACAGGACACAAGAAGTCACAAACGTTTATGGAGGATGTCAGGGAAAAATTGCCATATCCCGGGGATCTATGCACTGGATGGAGCAGCCAAGGATGATACACACCTGGATCTGCTACTCACTAAACAAGAAATAAACTAGTAGGGGATGTGGTAATCAATGGTAATCTTGGTAGTACCTTAGCAACTATCCTCACAACTGATAGCACATAGCAGTGCACAGAACCTTGACTTCAAGACAGCAGATATCACTTTATTCAGAGAGTTGTCAAATGGGATCCCCATGGGCAGCTTTGAACAGCAAAGGAGCTCAAGAAAGCTGGCTGGTCTTTAAAGACCTCAGTACAAAGAACAGTTCATCCTCATGCTGGAGAAAACAAGCAGACATACCAGAAGACCAGTACAGCTAAAGCAGGGAACTCATGACAGACGTCTAGTGCAAACCGGCGACTACACAGAAGGAATTCAGAAATACTGCTCAGGCATTTAGTGATCCTGTTAGGAAAATTAAAGCTCTTCTGCAACTGAGTCTTGCGATGGAATCAAGGGCAACAAGAAGAGCATCTACTGCTACACAAGTGCTAAAAGGCTGAACAAGGAAAGTGTGGGCTCATTACTGTGTGGGGCAAGTGATTTAACAGCAGGCAGATAAAGTATCTCAAGACAAAGAGATTCAGTGTTTTCTAAACCTCAACAACAAGGTCTCCTAGGCCTCTCTGTTTAGTGAAAGTTCAGGAAAGGAAAGTACCAGCAGCGGATGGAGATTGAATCAGGGATCACTTGAGAAAGCTTGACTTACACCAATCTGTGGGATCAGATGAGCCACATTCAAGTGTGCTACAGAAATCAGCATTACCCTCGCAAGGTGACTCTATCATCTTTTAAAGGTCGTGGAGATCAGGAAAGATCCTGATCTAGTGATATAAACCCAAGGGATCCAGTGATACAAATAATTCAACCTCGAAACTGTAGCATTTGATGCTGCGAAGGTAAAGTCTACTTAATCACTGAAGGAAGACTGGCATTTTGCAGATATTGGAACCCAAGAACACGTAAGACTGACTAAACTGGTGAAATAACCATTAACTGCAGGAATCGGCTCTTCTGCTTACCATACCAATAACTGAGAAAATCAGAACAATAAAACAAATGTTAAGAAAGTGTTTTCAAACCCCGAAAGAATTTGATGAAGTTTTTTACAATCCTAACCAAAAGCTCTGAGTCTTGAACTAGTCTTCCACATCTAATTCACTATTAACTTCCAGTTTCTATTTAACACAAGCAGCTTGTATATCAATAATACAAAGAAAAATGGAAGTGACAAACTGCTATTAATATGTTGTACAGGCCTAAAACTATAATGACAAATTAATCCAGTTTCTTCTACAGACCATACATTACCAAATTCATAGATGAAGCATACTGTATGGTTTCCATAAACAAAATGCTAATCTTTAGAATAAGACGTTAAAGTTAGATGTAAGCATTTATGTTTAAAGTATTCACATTTCAGAGCATGAATTAATAAATGTAAATTTAAAGGAAAATTATTGATAGAGATACTTTCAGTACTATCTTGCAAATGGAAGGTTTAAGATAAATTTTCTGGAACGAAGCTTTTTGCAAAGAAGCAGAAGCTGACTGTAAAATCTCACTGTAGGGTATTTAAACATTTCAAGCAAGAAAGTTTCTCTATTTGCAGAGCTAAATGTAGAAACCTGACTTTTAGAAATGTTAGTAACACCCGATGGCATGCCCTCACTGTTATATATGAAAAATGAGGATGACCAGTTGTGATGGAAAGAACAAACATCAGCAGCCATACTTTAAGGGCACAGACCCTTCAGGACTCCATTCTTCCATCACTGTGATGAAATCTGCTTTTAAATATGTCTCAAAGGAAAGGTGACAGGATGCACGTGTGCCAATGTACACTACAAATCCTGGCAAAGGCACTGAGTGTTAAGGGAAGCTGCTGATGAATTAATATCTTTTGATAACCGTAGGTTTTTGAGATGATGGAGCTTGTACTTTCCTGCACTAATCACCTTAAGGTCTCGAGACACTAACTTACATCCTTAAGTTCATGTTCTCTCAATAATTATTCTTCCACTAGCTTACCTCCTTCTACCTCCCTCCTGAAATCTTTAAGTAAATGAGTTTTTATGGATTTCAAATTAAAGCATCAAATTTTATCACAAATTACAGCCCACAGTAGTTCATTATATAACTGTAGAAGAGGCACCAGAGATTTCACCAAGTTTTCCTCCAACTTCAGTATCCTCACTTAGTCTTCTACTGTGCTGAACAAGAGAGCAGATATAAATTGAGGGAACCAAAAAATGCAGAAGCTAGCACTTCCTTCATATTCCACCTGTTTTAATCAATCTTAGAACACATAACACAGTTTAAAGGGTAGCAAAAAAATTCATTAGATGAGTTATTAGCCATAGAGTTTCCACAAAACAGTCTTACTTATACTCTAGTGTGGTAAATCAAGCCAGCCATCACTTATATTTACTATATGTAACTAGCAACTGTAATACAAGTAGCAATAATTACTCCCAAAACAGCATGGGTTTTTTTTCCTCCTAAAAATTGCCTGAATTCCAGACTTAGTCAAAATGCTTCTCTAAAGCAAGGATAGTCCTGACCCAACATCTGAAAATGACCCGGCATGTTTATATCACCAACAAGACATGCACCACATATTTCAGAGAACTGAGGGATGACAGCATCTTTGAACTGGTTTCCAGGCAGAAGACTGGTCACCCAAGGATCCTTCCACACTATCACAGGACATGGCTGGGCCTGACACTGGTGACAGGTTTGTATAAAAGAGTTTATAGCCAAGGGTGGCAATATATTCAAGCCACAAGCAAAACCCAGCAAAAAAACTCTTCTTTTCTAATTTTGTACTAAACTTGGCCTTATCTTATCAAGGAAAAGGAGAAATATTAAACAAAATGTAATGCAAACAAGTTCTGAAATTATTTGGTTTGTTTTTCCTCTTCTGCTGGCTATATGTGCAAGACCATAGCCTACCTCAAATTATTTTAATTCTTATGATTATGTTCTTCTTTAAAATGGAGAACAGGGACTGTCAAGCTCAAAGCTCAGTTGCTCACTAAACAGAAGTGCTTGTGTACTTTGGCTTTCCCCCTTGACAAGTTTCCCTTCCAAAAACTTGTAGTAGGACTACCAACTCAGACCATCTCTCTCTCACTTCTTCTATAAAAAGATAAGCTAAAATAAAATTAGTGCTGGAATACTCATGTCTATATCTTTCTAATTTTGTGTCATAATTCTTCCTACATCTACTTTGCTGCTGCCACTTTCTGATGTGCACCTTCTCCTTCCTTTTAAAAGCTGTCCCTCTACCACTATTATCAATATTAGAGAAACCAAGAGCACTGACAGATAAAAAAAAAATAAATTAACACCGTGACTCTCATTACACTACATTTTTAAGTTTAGCTATTAGGAGACCTAGTCGAGTGCAGTCTTAAAAGTCTGTAGCATCTTGTTAAGTATTTTGAAACGACAAAATGCGTTTTTAGTTATAGTGTATAGTAACAAATTGGAATATCTCAGTTCTTGGGGGTTCTTGCTGTTTTTAATGTGATGTGACTTCAAGTGGTTCTATTTTCTTAGATGGCATAATAGTTCATAATTGTCAGAAAGTGCTGAGCAGACACTTTTTAAAAAGCAGAACCACTACAAATTTTTAATAAGTATCTATTTCTGAAAATGTAGACCATGGTCATTATTGCTGGCACTGCTGTCAACGTGCTTTGACAGTTTCTTGCACATTTTTTATACTCATTTCCTCACTTTCCCATTTGTAAAATTAGCCTCATTGAATTTAGCTTCTTCATACGGTGGCATGAAAATTAATTAGTGTTTGACAAGCACAGTTATTTATTTTTGTTGTGCTCCTTAACAGCCTGGTATGCAGAAGAACCTATCAAGAATTGATATTTGCTGGTCATTAAAATATTTACCATAGAAAAACTGTATCATTGGCAAGCACAGGTGTCACTGTGAGGCACAGGTGATGCAAAAAAAAATCAGTGGTAGTCATTACAGCTGTCATATGACACAAAATATCTTCCTATCAATTCATTAAATGACACGAAACTACTGTGAAATATTATGGGCTTACCAATCAAATTTGGTCAGTCAAATCTCAATTCTGCAATAATTTTTATGCAGAGAAATCCTTGTGGTCATGTACGATTTACTGTAAGACAGTAAGAGTTAAGCATCCTTTAGTACATTCAAATTCCTCAATTCAAATTTCATTGAAAAAATGCTTATATTTGTCACAACATACCTGTACACCTTTGTTTTTCCAGTTAGTCGTTTTACTGCAATCCATCATTGTGTCTTACCACAATGCAGAGGCCCAGCTACAGAGTTGAAAGCCTTGTATTTTGCCTCTCAGCTCAACTAATTCTCCAGTCCAGCAGCTATTCGGGTTTTGTACATAGGCCCCACAAGAAGTAATAGTTTTTAAAGTGAACATACTTGTTTTATGTACTAATACAGTGTTTTATAGAGTTTAAAGATGCTGTAGAATCAGGCTTTGAGGTGTGTAGCTTTCCCCCCAGGCATATAATTTTCATTTAGTTTCATTTTACTTCTCTGGAAGACAATGGTACTTGTTGCTTGGGATGCAAGGCCATAAGGTGAGGAAGGCAAGGTCTTAAGGAAGGGAAGTTGCAGGTAGGATCTTGAGGTCTGAGATACAGCTGTTTCAGCAACTCCCAAATATCAATCCTCTTCACTACAGAACCATAAATCCTTTTTTTCCTTGCAAAGGTAGAAAACTAATCACTTACTTAGAGGCACACCACTACCTGGTTTGGGGTTTTTTTTGTTTAAGACTAAAATTAACTCTATTTAAATTGATAAATTTATCTTTTTTTTTTTTTTTTCTACTTGACCAAACATAGGAACTGCACATGTAATGCAAAGAAACCTCCCTTTCCACTCTCATTTCTAACCTATGACCTTTCCCCAATTACTGTTGGAATTAAATGTGATGTACTCAAGTTGGGCATTCAAATAAACGTAATATAATGAAATACTGGGTTACTCATTATGTTAACCTCATTAGCATGAGATTAATGTAGTGATAAATAGATTGAACTGTCTTTAACTGATGACAAACTGAAAATGGACCACTAAAGAACTCCCATTGCTAATTTAAATAATAAACCAATTTAAGTTTTCTAATGAATTTAATGTGATATGAAAGCTGTATCTAGCCTTCAGTTAAGCCAAACTGCGTTTCTCTTAGCTCATTTTAAATACAATTATACATTTTTATTATCAAGCGAATGCTGTTACATTCACCTCTTATCTACAGTCATTAATCTCCTTGTTTTCACATATAAACTACACACAATGAATCAGTTCTCTGATATAGTGCAACCTGTGATGAAGGAGGGTTATTATCCACATCTTCACCTGTAGACAGAAGACAAACCTAGAATTCTGATCAACAAGGACTGGAAACGGAAAAGGAGTCCTGCAATCAAGAGAGAAGGAGAGTTCACAGTGGAATCCACATATGGTCTTCTAAATCCGATGATAAATACTTTAGTTTAATATTAATTTACACTAAAATACTGCCTGGCAATACCAATAAAGCCGATGAAATTCTGCTGTGGAGCCAGAGATGAATGCTACTAGAGCAGAAATGCAAAACCTTTTCCTTAAGGTAAAGTCCCCAAGTAGATACCTTCTCATATGCAATACATTTGACAGACACATCTTCAATGGTTTGGTCCCATTGCATTCTTGACATCACCGGTAGTTTTGATCTTCACTGTTTATTTCTTAACTCTTTACCAATTTTCCCATGTCCAGTCTAAGGAATACCTGTTCCTATTTTTATTGTGAGATGGTAAAATGCTTAAAAGCAAACAGAGAAATAACATATATTGGATGAGATTAAAAATTTTATTTGGAAGACCTTCAGAAGGTTTGCGGAAGTGGGGCAATCCTTAGATGTACAAATAAACGGCTACTAATCACCAATAAAACGGCAATGTTAAGTATATAAAGGTGTTCTCTTTTCTCCTCAAATTTATGTAGATGAGATTGGTGCTAAGACAACTCTCCTGCTTGTACAGGGCCTTTCTTCACATTTTGAGCTGTCCCCAAGACACTACTCGCAGCACTCCAAGTGGCAGCGTTAGATGTCCTAAGTATCAGTTCCATTAAATCCCATCAAGTTCTGCCGAGAGATCGGGATCCGTGCCAGTAATGCAATCTGCAACTTCAGTTCTACAAGTTCCCAAAGTAAAAAGAAGACCTAGGCTGACTTTACATCATCAATCAAGAGGCTTTTTTTTCATTTTGAAATCATGGTAGCCCTTACATTTAAAGGCCAATTCTGAGACTATGAGAGTTGATTCAGGGGTAAGCAGGTTGACAACATTACTGATTCTGCTAATACAAGCATGAACCAAAAAAAGCCAGACCCCTTCATAAATTTAAAGATTTCTTTAAAGATTTCTGCAGTATGATTCCAGAGGGGAAAAAAAAAAAAAAACAAACACAAAACAAAAAAAAAAAAAAACAAAACAACAACAAAAAAGAACAAACAAAACCCACCCCACTACTATAATTGAATGTTTCTATTAAACACTGTAAATTGCAAATTTTGAAAAAACATATAGCCACAGGTGTATCTATTTAACTAAAATGATAGAAATCCTCCTGTTTAGAATTTAGTATGTTAACCCCATGGTTGAAACATCAAATTGCTTCATAAAAGACAACTCTTAAATTCACTACAAAGTCTGTATCATTTGATATCAATTTGTACAGAATTTGAACACTGGAAAATAACTCAATGGCTGACAATGTAAATCCAATCTGTCTTAGTTAAATGGACCCATTGCAGAGCAGTCTTCAAACTCCAGTTGGATATAGTGTCTGACCCACAAGAGTTTAATTGATTAGTCATGGTGAAGGCTGCCCTGACAATTCTGAATTTAGCCAAAGAGCATCATGTTTTTCTGTTCTGTAAACTTCAGAAAGATGTAGGACATTTCTCAGGGAAACAAAAAAACCAACCAAAACCAAAACAACAACAAAAATAAACCAAAAAAACCCACCCCAAGAAAACCCAAAAGAACACACACAACAAAACAACCAAAACCAATCAACAAATTCTTCACCTGTGGTGCTGGTTACAGAGGACCTTACAGTTTCAGGAAGCTGGCTAAACGAGCATGAGGTTACACTGTCTTACCGGAGAAAAGAAAGGACTCCTGCTACAGTCAGTGCTAAGAATTATACACTTGTTTTCCCCAATGATACAAAACACCGAAGACAAACTGTGCTGGCAATTGGAGCTTGGATAATAATTCTGCTAGCCTTGCACTTGCTACATGTATCTCACTTATGAAAATAAAGTCTCCATGGTTTCAGATGCCAGAAAAATTAAACATTTTCATAGTTGGACACATTTTTTCCTCTAGAAGAAGAAATGTATTAAAAAGCAGCTGCCAGAGCAACATCTTATTCAATTCTCTTGGTGTCTGAATGTTTTGATGAAGCTTATGCACCAAACCTAAACCACTGAGTGTATGATGCACTTAGTTTTTTATGCCAGAACTGATTTTAAGCCTCCATAAAAGTGCTACTGCATACCTCATGGAACAGCAAAATACATTAATAACAGCGATTAAAAAAGTTAAATGCTATTTATATTTGATTTATGTTTCCCATCAATAAGAAAGTCACCAAAAAGCAACAAAAGTAGTCTACAATTCTATAGATGTATGGCATTTGTAAAGGCTTTTACTGTTATGATGTTTCTAAAATATGATAATGGTAACTCATGATTCCATAATACACTGTAAGAGATGTTTTCCAGATGTTTTCCTGGCCTCAGGTAGTATATTACCTGCAGGAGTTGGGGCACAGCAAAAAGTGTGTGTGGGGGGGAATCTAACTCAATACATCCATAAGGGAGATGCTTTCCCTTTCATCCACTGACGAAAAAGTTACCACAAATTAGAGCACAAATTCATCATGAACATCCTAGTCTTGCTGTTAGCTGAGACTGACAAACTCTGCACATAGATACAAGACTTGAAACTTCCTCCCTTCTATTAGCATTCAATTTCTCTGTATTGCTTTTGGGGATGGGAGTAGTTCTTATGTTGTTTTTTAGAAGAAGTAATCTTGATAAGACTGGATGACCATGGAATGTTGATATATTGACAAAATACAAACTGGAAACCAGCCTCAAATATTCTTTCTTACCACAATACTGGAGCTCCATAGAGATTAGGGTTTGGAGTATTTTCCCCCTCCTTTCTTGAGATTTCCATGTGAAGCCTAAACTGTATCGTTCTCTGAATCCTTATTTTCAATAATCATAATTTTAATTAGCCCGCCTGAATAATTCTAATTCTGATGAATCATTGAAAACAAGTTATTAAATGTTCTTCTGCATCCATGGGGCAAAACAAGATGCCACATTCAATAGCCACAGCAATAAGCATCTTGGCATTGTAGTCAAAGAAGGAAGTTTTCACTTATAGGTCAATGCTTTGACTCATTTTAATTTGAGGTTTTCTTCCCCCCAAAAAAACTGTAATTGAAAACACATCTGCAAGCGTTGAAAGAATACAGATATAAAACACATTTATATAAACACAGACATAAGGCAAAATACATTAGAAGAACATACAGCATGAAGGTCCCTCTCCTACCAACCACAATGGAGCTTGGACAACAACACAAATTTTTATTCATTAGTAAAGTCACTCACCAACATGAATCAGGTTTTGCGGCTGGGTGTAAGGAAGCACTTACACACACAGGTAACAGTACCATCCACCGCAAAAATTCCTAATGTTATTTGTCAATGGTAACTAACAGAAGAAAATATTTGTCATTCCTTAAATTATTAACTACACTTTAAGTGATAAACACTATAATAAACACACTTCTTGTTTACCTGACTTGCTTTAGGTGCTTCCACAGTTCTTATTCCAGCAGCTTTACAAGACTATTGCTCAATTCAACCAACCAAGGAACCTCAAAGTCACACAAAAATTTCTGTAAAAGCCCACACATTCTTTTCTCAGAGATCACATACTCTGACAAAGAAATTAAAAATTCTCTGTAGTTTATACAATCCCATTATTAAAGCACAAAAGTAAATTTAATTAGAATAAGGATTTCTCATTTGGAAATTCACCCTGTTGTTCTTTGATTTTGTTTTCTCAAATTCTTTATAAGCTGACACAATTTTTACGGGAGTCCTGCTATACACAGAAATTTAAGTAGCTCAAATGCACAATAAAAATAGTAGATACTCCTACTTTGTAATTTAGCTTTACTCCTTTCTTACGGCGCTTCTGAACAACCAAAGTAGGTGCACTTTGCAGTAACAGTTCAGAATAAGAGCGACCTTTACAATGTTCTCGTTCCAGTAGAACTTGTTCTCAGAACAGGGTGACAGACTACCCTCCTGGGCACCTGAAAACCTTAAGAAAAAAAACACTACAAAAACAACAGAAATTTGAAAAGAGAATTAAAATAAATTCTTCCATGTTAGACTATATGACTCTTAGTCACATAACTTCTTTCAACAAAGTGAAAATGCAGTATTTTTTGGAAGCAAGGATAAATACAGAATATTTGTATGCAGTTTTTAAGTGCTTGGTTCTATTTAGCACTGCATTAAAATCAAAATATGAAAGCAGAAGAAACAGTCGTGCTTTACTGACAAGTACATTTAAACAAAATGTATCATATTCATATTTTTTTCCTGACTAGAGATAAAATAGTTCTGGCAAATAACTAAAAGAAACCTAATTTTATTACATCTGAATGCCTGGAGAAAAGGAGGCTGAGGGGAGACCTTATCGCTCTTTACAACTATGTGAAAGGAGGTTGCAGAGAGGTGGGAGTCGACCTGTTCTGTCAAGTAACAGGTGATAGAACAAGAGGAAATGGCTTCAAGTTGTGCCAAGGGAAGTTTAGGTTGGATATTAGGAAGAATTTTTTCACTGAAAGGGCCATCAGGCATTGGAACGCCTTACCCAGGGCAGTGGTGGAGTCCCCATCCCTGGAGGTCTTTAAGGGTCGTGTAGATATAGTGCTTAGGGACATGGTTTAGTGGTGGGCTTGTCAGTGTTACATTAATGATCGTACTTAGAAGAGATCTTACAGGAAGATCTTACAAGTCTCTTCCAATCTAAGAGATTCTGTGATTCTGCAAATTATGTTGAAGTAAAATCTCGACACTTCAATAAGTTCATTTAGGCTATGAATCAGAAAGCTTTTAAGGTACTGTTGAAGAACTGGTTAAAGCTAGTTTGAACAAGCATGCATGACTTCAGGGATATGATCATTGTACAAAGGGCGTAACTTTTTGTTAACAGAATTGTTAAAATCCCTCAAGTAGCTGTAGACCAGTAATTTCCCCTTGGAAGATTTTAGTAAAGAACAATGCAATTATCAATACTGCTGTACTTGAATCTATACACAGTCAGAGCCCAAAAACTCCAGGCACTGGAAGAACCCAAGGTAATAGTATTACTTCTTCCCTTTTCCAATACTGGACTTCCATTTATTTTCAGACTGTAACGGAGTCACACCTCACTATAGGTGCAACCTAACCTTTGTGGCTATTCCTCTCTGCTAGGAGGAAACTAGCAGTTCACAGACCTAACTGCCTGTAAGGTGAACTGCTCATTGCCTTCTTCACCTTGGACAAGCCAAACTTACATTTCTGACACCTAATCTGGGCATTTATGGTAAATATTTTTCCATAGTCTTGTTATTAAAAATATATATCCATTTAATATTATTCCATTTGGATAGTCAAATATATTGGTAGACTTGGGGAAACAAGCATGCCAGTAAATCTATATGAATTTGTCTTGGAGTGAAGGGCAGAAAATCCTCCTGACAATGTTCTCCGCTCCTTGAAAGAGATTTTGTACTTTAATACTATACTAAGACATTTTTAGGGAAGAAGGAATGTTTGAAATTAATCACTGATGGTGAGAGCACATGAATTATTACTTGACCAGCTTGATTCCAGACCTCATTAGGGTACCACACAGAAATTGTATTACTTTCACATAAATATTTGCATGAGTTTTGTTGCAACTCTTTCCTAATTCTGGCTGATGAGAAAGCTATGTTTATTGCCCTTCTGTTGTTTTCTTGCTTTCCAGACTGCACATTCCTTACATCATAGCTATGGTACCCATTTAATCTTCAAATTGCATCGGTTTTTTAAATGCTCACTGATGAACATTGTCGCGAATCACCAGATCTTAGCTTGCTAAGAACTGCCTACTAAAATGTTTGAATACATAAAAGTAACATTTTTGAAATCTTACTAAGTGAAACCAACTTTTAAATATTGAGCATTTTTGGGTCACAATTCCAAAAGTGTTTAGAACACTATCACGAAGAAAAAACCCAGTTAATAAACTGAAACTGCTCATCACTCTACCTTTCTGGATACTCAGGAAAAAAATATCTGGCATCCTCTAAATACTGCTATTATCCCTAATTTTAAAGCAATTGATATTTTTATCTTTCCCTCTTCATCCACAGAGAACAGGCTGATGAGCTGAAAGCACTGCACTGGCCTTGTCTTAGAAGTACTTGCTCTATCTCCCAAATGTATCAATACATTTCCACTCTCACACATTTCATAACCAAACAGTAGGTTCAGTTAAAAGCCCTCCAGGCTCTTCAATCTTGTTTCTAGGTAACTCTTCAAAAAAAGTACTGGAGTGTGAAATTAATGTCAATGAAAGTAAATTAATGCAATACAACCATATGAATCAGGAGGAAATGCATAGTTTGCAAAGGTTTGAGGGCTCTCTAGAAGTTTGCCTACATAACACTGAATGCTAACAAAGGGGTACATTGAGACGCAGATTTATTCCATTTCCTCACCTTTGCAGGAATCATATGTAATTAAAAAATTTATTCCATCATCATTTACAACCCCCAAATAAGTCTTGATCCTCAGACTTTATGCCAAATAGCCAGTCTGCACTAAGATTAGCTAGGTTTAAAGCCCAGTCATTCATCCCCTTACAACACAACTGTTTAACAAGAGTTAGTTCAATTGCTTTGTGTACACTCTTACATTTACCATGCTGGTTAAGCTTGCCTTATGAAAGAACCATTAGAAGGAGATTAATTCTTGTACATTCCCACAAGGCCAAGAGAATTTATATAAACACGTAATAGCAAACTTGGGGGAAAAAATATTTTCAGATTATTCTTAAGCAAAAGCAGCAGCAGATTTAACAATGTTCTGCCTAAACCGTGACACTCCGTTCATCTGAAATATTATATGGGACTTGATCTCACCATTATAAAAATACACCAAGTTCACTGTTTTGGTTTGTTTTTTTTATAGGATTACTGAAATGACTGACCGAAAGGCCACTCCTCCTTAAAAAATATATTTAATTAATGTTTTTTTCCTCATTGTTTTTCTTAATAGCTTTATACTGCGTAAAGCCTTGCTCATTTCAAAATGCCCACCGTCAGTGCTGTGAACAGACTGTGTGCTGCAAGGGAAGGAGGCAAGAGGACAGGCAAGCATGGGACCCAGGCCCAGTTAGGCACAAACAACACTGGGAGAGCTGTGGAAGCACAGGTGTTTTGAATGATACTAATTCCCTCTGCCCAGAAACTAACCAGGGGCCACCCCTCCAGCTGTATACCTGACGGTTAAGGGTAGTTTTCCAGAAATGAGAAGGAAAAAAAACAAAACACTCAAAAAAACCTCCAGTTATAAAAACGGTGTGTGAATCCAAAGTTTTTCATGGTTTTAGGTCTAGCTTAGCCACACAGCTGTCAGAGTTGATCTTTTGGGAGACTTGGCTGTAGAAAACCTGATGATGCACATTTCAAATAAAGCAGTGTATTTTACCCTAAAATTGGTGCTTCTGAGTATACACCAAAATGGAAGTGAAGATGTTGAAGAAGGACTGGTGTCTGAAGATACAGAAAAATAAGACTTTTTGCAGCTATTTATAGACAGATTGTTCTGCTGAAAGTAACTGCAGATGCATGATTTTCTTTCCTATATCTGGGTATGGG
The DNA here is from genome assembly GCA_017639485.1 of Pluvialis apricaria. NCBI lineage: Eukaryota > Metazoa > Chordata > Aves > Charadriiformes > Charadriidae > Pluvialis > Pluvialis apricaria. Next base: position 109,505,754 of record CM030007.1, read on the forward strand.
TAAATAAACAGCGTAGGATACTCGGGTCTGTACACCTAATTCTTGTTTATTTCAATGGGGGACAGCAATCTAAGCCCTTCTGAAAAGAGTATTTTTATTTTTTTTCATATCTTCACATGATCTAATACTTGTGAAATCTAGCTACTTATCCTCATAAAGTTGCAGCATCAGGAATAAAATTTAACATTTCTTTTTAAGAAGTTATTACTCTCACCTTTTTAGGATGAAGAATATTTTAGGAGTTTAAAAAGATAAACATTATAGCGCTACTTGTTACAGTGTATTTGTTAATCATACCTAATTTCAAACACACTATTAACACAGTGACATACATGATATCGCATAAACGTCTACCTTAACTCCCAGCAAGCCAGGATACTCAACCTGTGGTTTCAAATTTTAACTCAGCTGTGGAGTTTTTTTCCTGTGGTGATGGTTTGTTTTGGGGTTGTTGTTTGTTGTTGGGGGGTTTTTGGTTTTTTTTTTCTTCCCTCAAGAGAAACGCAAAAACAGATGAAGCAGTCCATCACTTTGTCCCAGCACTGAAGTTAATTGAGTGCCTTGTAACCCAACATAAATAATTTACCTTTTATTCTCTTGCATAATTTCTTAGAATGACTAATTTTTAGTATCTAATTCACTGAGTAACACCCAAGATATTGCATTTAATCCTCCTGAGTTTTTGAATGTATTCTAATATCCTTTATTCCTACCCATCAAAATCCTCCTCAGAAGATCAAAGATGGTTGTTCAGTAACTTTTTTTTTTTTTTTAACACATTGAAACAGAAAGCACTTGCAATGAAAAGAATGTTTAGTATTAGCAGTAGTTTTCAGGATATATATTCAGTACCTTCTGTTTTTTTAATGTAGAGAAAAGTCCTGAAAGCTCCTCATCACAAATCAGCTAGACTCCACACACAGCATATTTGTCATTTTGGTTCCATGCCCAAAAGTAAACTCAAAGGCAGAGCGACAGCACCGTTTTGATTCTGTCTCTTTTCACTGTATATATTTTTCTTTTTTTTAATCACACAAAATATTGCTTATTCACAAATTTTAAAAAATTTACTTAGTACACATTAGAGCGGGCCTATGTGAACTTCATGAAGTTCAACAGGGCCAAGTGCAAGGTCCTGCACCTGGGTCAGGATAATTCCCAGTTATCAATACAGACTGGAGGATAAGATCAGAGGGCTGGACCACCTCTCCTATGATGAAAGGCTGAGAAAGTTGGGGTTCTTCAGCCTGGAGAAGAGAAGGCTCTGGGGAGACCTTATTGCAGTCTTTGACTACTTTATGGGGGCTTATAAGAAAGTTGGGGACAAACTTTTTAGCAGGGCCTGTTGTGATAGGACAAGGGGCAATGGTTTAAAACTAAAAGAGGGTAGATTTAGACTAGATATAAGGAAGACATTTTTTACAGTGAGGGTGGTAAGGCACTGGCAGAGACTGCCCAGAGAGGTGGTAGATGTCCCATCCCTGGAAACACTCAAGGTCAGGCTGGATGGGGCTCTGAGCAACCTGATCTGGTTGAAGATCATAGAATCATCGAATGGTTTAGGTTCGAAGGGACTTTAAAGATTATCTAGTTCCAACCCCCCTGCCATGGGCATGGACACCTCCCACTAGAACAGGTGCACATCCACTGACACCCCCAAGTCCCTCTCCTCAGGGCTGCTCTCGATCCATTCTCCATCCAGTCTGTATTTGCAGGGGGGTTGGACTAGATGACCTTTGAATGTCCTTTCCAACCCAAACCATTCTATGATTCTATAAAACATGAAACAGAACCAAGTATGTTTCACACATAATAATACTTATTATTATTATTGTTATGTAATAATTATAGTAACTACATTTTCCCTGTCTTATCCATTAATAAAACCATCTTCCTGGAAACAGACAAATTAATAAAATGTGAAGATAACATAGCAGATTATAATTTTGTTAAAAGGGTCAGATAAAAATTAATTCTGAAACTTAAGATCCTAATGTCTTTTTTGTTTAAAAAATAATAAAAATCAGTAGTCCAAAACTTTCTTGAAAGACTAGACAACCAGAGTATTATGAAGAATTTAAAATATCCTATTTTGTTTTCAATTCTGAAGATGAAAATCTAATCCTACTGAAGTTAGGAAGAAAACTCTAGCTTCAAAGAGGGCATGATTTACTTCAGATACAGCAAGTCTGGGAGGTGCTTCAGTAAGTTAAATTCAGCTGCAATTAAATATCTAACAAAGACAAGCAACACTGTTAATATTAGAGAGTCTCATAATAAATGTTTTAAAGAATTACTGCTTGCAATCCTTAGTACTATTTTGACTATGACCCTTTAAAAATCCTTCCCTTGTATCTCAGGAAGCAGTGAAACAAACATCAACATCTTGGAAACAAACATTCTTCCAATTTTATCACAAGTGAAAAAACATGGCTTTACTGAGCCCACCTACCATAGCTCCTGGATGCAGAGGAGACTTGCACCATTTTGTGACCGAAAGTATTATGCACAATGCCATTCCTTCTGCATACTCACCCCAGGCATGGTGGTCTGAGCAAAGCCCAGACCATTTTCCTCCTAATCCTACCGAGCCCTGACATGTACAGATCAGAAGATCTATGTTCTGAATTTTTTTCACCTAAGTTTTGTGAAAAGCTCTGTCATAAGCCTTAGTTAACCAGACTCTGATCCACACAATTAGTTCAGGAAAGGAAAAGGTAGATAATATAACTTTTATTCACATAACTACAGTAAGACTTCACTTGATAGGCTAACACATCTGGGAATTAAGTCTATGTTCTGACTATTCATTGTTATGCAAGCCCTTGATACTACCAAAATATGTATCTTTGGCAGTAAGTTACCATCACAATTGCCATTATTGATCTTTATAGAGTCAGTAGCTGAATCCATCTGTGGGTTTCTGTACCATCTATCTTGATTTTCCACAGCCTTATCCTCCTACCTAAACCCATTAAACTGTCATCTGTGGGTTTATATCATTTTTACTTCAGGGACACAAAGAAACTTTGCAGTTCTTGTTTTTAAAATGCATCCAAAACTGTGCTATTGCATCCTGAAAACTCCATTTCATTTCATATTTTGTCTCCTGTTATCTTGGCCATGAAGGATAGAAGATTTAATAACTTTTAAGCAGCAGGATATCAGAAGTACCAGCATTAGAAATATTTAAATTAGACGTTTGATATGCAATTCTTCACTTCCCATCAAAAGTCTTCAAGCTTTTGTTGCCCACTTCAGCAAACAGGGTTATTCTAGTCACATTTTAAGGTGTTTTCTTTGATGTGCAAATAAATGAAAAAGTTCAGATAAGAAAATTCAATATATTTTGTGTACTTCACGTCAACAAATCAAATAGATGAAGTGAGGTTATTTTGTACTGAAGGCATAAAATGTCAGAAGGCATATTTAAAATTAAATGTAGTAATTGCAAGGAAATGTGTGTTAATATGCTATTATAATAACAACAGGGGTCTACAGATGAAAGGGTAGAGCAAAATTTAAAATATCTCTTCTAGTTATAACCAAGCACAGCACACCACAGCAATATACTTTTTATAGGCACAGAACCACTAGACATACTTTAAATAAAGCAAACTGATGTTTTTCTTGAAACTTTAGTTACTATAAGAACTGAAGTAATTTTGTCTGACTTATAATGTCTATAAAGATAATTATGTCCACCTACAATGATTAATTAGGAGTAGACTTGCACTTTGAGCAGCCTAAATTAGGCAAAAAATAAAAGAGTTCTGCTGACCTATAAAAGTTACTTATTTGTCTACAGTTCAGCTATTCAGTTGGGCTATCTTTAAGTTACCGAAACAACTTATAGATGTTCTTGGTTCCTGACAATGTCACAAAACTGCTGTCGAGATGGGGGAAAAGAAGTGCCAAAAACACGTGAGTAAACCATAACAACAGTCACATAAGAGTCACAGTGCTGGACACTGCTTTCTAGGAAGTTACTCTGCAATTCATTCAAAAGGGTTTATGAAATGAGTGGTTTAAGAACAAAATTCTTGCCATCACAGTTAATGTTTTCCCTTATAACTTGTTCAGTATGCAGGATTTAGCTCAGCTTGGAGCCTTTATTATTCTAGACAAAACTGTACAATCTCCATAAAGCCATCCATCCAAATCCCAAGGAGAACTGGGAATTTTATGCTGGTGTTTCTCCAATTCACCTCTTAATGTTGTCAAAATCATGCACCGATTTTCTTTTTTTTTTTTTTTTTAAGCAGATGATAGGGAGCAGCAGAACTGCACAGAACGCGGGAGCACCCACATCTCCTACAGCTGTGTGCAACCACGGCCCCAGAAAGAGTGTGCGTGCTTGTAACCCTCACCACCCAGGGGATGGGGGTGCCTGTAACTGCAAAGATTAGTTGCAAAAGGATGTTTTGAATGTGTAAAGTTTATTAATGTTTTAGAAGTCTTTAGTATTCTGTTTCATCTGTTGCATTAGTCATACTGATCCCAAATGTGTATTTCACTGATTGCTGGCTAATTATGTATCATTAATAAATCACTAAATAAATTAAACCCCTTTGATCCTGATTTGGTTAGCTATATTAACCAAGCAGTGTTTGCCTGCAACAGGTGCCAGCTCAGCTAATGTAAAAGTGATTCCTAGAAATCAGAATTCATGCAGGCAAATTTTATTTTCTCCTTGTGCTCATTTGTATGCAGCTCCAGCTTGCATGTGCAGCTGCCACACAAGACCTGCTACTCAAGTTTAGTGTGCTGGCTTTTCTCTAACTGTACAGAATTTCTAAAGGAAAAAAAAAAAAGAACCAAACCTTTCTGGATTGTTAAATATGAAAAAATTGAAAGAAAACAGAGTAGAGGATAATTTTAAGTAAAACAAATATAAGAAAGGTTAAATAAACTTTTTTTGGCAACTGCTCCAAGACAGTATTTACTTGAATTTTCCCACAAGGTGACATACAGGTAAGTAGGTAGATACCTAGCTATATTCTGAGTATTAGGTGATCACAGATGAGCTAGAAGTTAGAAATCCCGAGTACACCAAAAGAAAACAGAAAAACATATCACAAGTGTCTCACAGTACTTCCATACAGCTACCGTGATGCACTGTACTACTACTGCATAGATGTAGATGTGGCAGATGCACCTGCGCTGACAAAAGCCTGCAAAAACTTCCTGCCACAGCTCTTGTCACACCCTCACGGTGGCAGTCAGCACACATGCATTTCCGTCAAAAGGTGAGGAAGTTGTGGTCTTCAGCCAATGGGAGGGCGATATGACCATATTTGACCACAGATCAGATTAGGATATGGAGTGCTGTGGGAGGAAAAAGTTCTGTTGTCTCCTCAGAGCAGGGGGTCTGTGGTTGGGGACTCTCGCCACGGGCTGGGACACCGGTCCACGATTCATCTCCGGTACAGGCTGAGAGCCCTCATCTTACAGGTGTGGGATTGTGCACATTTTGAATCATCATTTCTAAAATTTAAGAATTCTTGAGTTGTGCGGTTTTGATTTCCTCATACATTCTGAACCTGAGGTTTACTAATGTTGTCAGAGAGTTAAACGGTTTTGATATACCTAATTTCCAGTTGGTTACCTGTGAAAAAATTTTTGGTTAGAATAAAGTTTATTTTGAGTTTATCACCTGTCTAAATTTGATTTTTTGAGCCACTGTGACAGTAGGTTTCTCAGTCTGCTCTGTCTTAAGCCTTACTGTGATTAGACATTAGCTCTTTAGAAAACTGCTCTGGATTTTCTTCCTCACTGCCGAGATGAGGAACTGACAAAATAACTTGTATAAGGTGAAATTGAGATTGATCCATTGGATTTATATTTCTGGGAAGTTTCATATGAGCTCATATCTCTTACTGTGATTCTGCCCAGTTTCTATGTAGAATGTGTATTTGTGGCATTTAGGAGCAGAGCAGTGAAACAGAAACATCAATTTCCCAACAAACATAATGTCTCTGTTTGAATTCCTTCAGGCATAGAAGCAACTTGTTAAAGGACTTAAAAATCAACATCTGTCTCACAAAGCTGCATGGAAAACACTGAGGATAAAACATCCTAAATACTGCTTGAGACAAATGTTTGTTCATAGAATTACTGTTCTGAATTTCCTGTATTTACCCTTAAATGGCAGTTAATCAAAACTTTTATGGAAGGGAAAGACGTAAACCAGGAAAAGAAAGCTAGAGTCTAACTGCAAAAATGTGTTTAAGGTTTTGTTAATATAAACCCCAAATTGCTTCCCAAAATAAAGTATGGTAAAAGCTGGTCATAAAAATCAGCAGAAATATGACAAAGATTGTATATCATCAACTGGTTTTCATGACTTACCTTCTTTTCATCCTTTCGGCTGAAACTGCATCAGTAATGCATGATTTTCTGGTTTTCCCAGCTGTCCTGAGTGTTTGTTGTATCTAATGGTCCTTATAGTGCCCATTCCGTTCTTCCAAAGCTTCCACCTTACAGAATGAAAGCATTAATGCCAGAGGCTTACTATGTTTTTTTCTAGACAATCATCTGCAGTATTCAAAGTCCCCAGGTATGTTTAAATTGTTAATGGAAACAGCAGTAATCCAGAGTGTGGTATGTTCTAGCAGCTTCCAGATGCATCAATACGTACAGTTGTACATCTATATAATACTCTTGGCCTCACTCCATTCAGTTGTACTGAAATGAACACTTGCTTCAAAGATTTGGGCATGAAACATCAACTTAATCTACAGATAGACCAATTCATAAAGTCAACAGGAAAGTTGAAAGGTGACTTTAAGATAGTTCAAATACTTCAAAAGCAGACAGACAGGATCTGTTGGGACTACTTATGACAAAAGTATAGAAGACACACTCAGGAATGTTAAGGACATAAGCAGAGAAGTAATGCATTACTCCTAACAGCTCCAAACGATGTGGAGATTCCCCATACATTCATGGAAGAAGGCAGCGCAGAGGAACTGTATCAGTTTGTAGTCCTATCAGGAAAATAAATTATTAAATCCGATGCATAAATTAGAAGCGGAATAGCAGCATTCACTCAAGAGCTCTGAGGGAACTGATACAGCAGTTGCAGAACTGCAGACTAAGGTGTGTAAGCTATTGCCATGCCAGGGGGTTAGCGGGCTTGCCAGAGTAACCCTTGTCTACCAAAAGGGATTTACAGGGGATTCCAGGAACAGCCAACTTGTGAGTCTGATTTTCATCTCTGGTAAGATGGAGAGTCTACAGTAAGGTATACACTCACTAAGCCTGTTTGGAAAGGGCTTTCTGAAGGAAATTCTGTCCCAGCAACTTGCCAGAGCTCTTGAAGGGTGTCAATCACCATGCGGACATCCAACAGACATAACACATCTGGATTTTCAAGAAGCATTTAACAAGGTTTCACAACACAAATTGCTACAGAAACTGACCTGCCATACGACTGGGGATCCTTCCATAACCTAAAATGGTGATAAAGTGATAGGAAGCAAAGGAATAGCTTAACATTCCCTTTTCAGTGCAGAGAAGACTCAGTCCTGGGGCCCTCCAGGCACCAGTGCTCTGATTGACTCATTTTATTCACCATCCGTGACAGAAAAGGAAGTGCACTGTCAGATCTCCCAGTCTACAAACAATACTAAGTTTTTCCAGGTAGACAGATGCTATAACAATGGTGAGGACCTCATTAAGCTGAGTGTGTGAGCATCAGATTGCAGATAAGCTTCAGGGTAGACAGGTGCAAGGTTGTAAACAAAAGGAAAAAAGTGATCTGAAGCATTCCTATGTGATGCTGAAGTCTGAGCCAGCAGACAACTCTGGATCTACCACCAGCAGTTCTCTGAAATCTTTCAATCAAGGTGTACTGGCAGACAAAAAAGCCAACAACACATTGGGCATCACTAGAAAAGATACAGGAAAAACAAAACAGAAGCCCACATTGAAGGCGGTTCTGATGTCCATGTCAAAATGCAGCTTGAGCAGCTGCCTCATGAGGAAAAGCTAGAAAGGTCTCAGACTTTTTATTTTGAAGAGGAAAATGCTGAAGGGGTTATGATCATGTTTCAAAAAACATGAAGATGGTGTATAGTATAAAGGCAAAACTGTTACAACTGGATTCTGCAATACAGGATGTAGGGGGCAGTTAATGTCAGATTTAAGAAGTATTACAGAGCAAGCTGTGAACTTGTGGGACTTGCTTCTTTCAGGTTGTTTAGGCAAGCTCTAATGGCAAGTTCAGAAGGTGGTTAGACAAATTCAAGGACCATGGATTAATTAGCGGACATTAAATAAGACTAGGCAGGGATGTAGCCTCTGATGCCCATAACATCACCCTGAATGCTAAGTGAATTGAGGGAATAGAAGGCAGAGAGTGGGCAGGATCTCAAGATAAATAACTTCTCCTTTTGTTACTGAGCAACAGAAAACAGGCTAGACAGACCACAAGTCTGACTCTAGGCCATAGCTTAGGTTCTTGTTTGTACGTAGCAGCAATCAAAATGCTGCTGTAAAAATGGTTCCTCTCCCTTTTGTGCCTTAGTTATATACAGCTGCACCTATTGCGCTTAGAAATGAAATGGCATGCTTCAATTCCAACCCCTGGCATGTGTTTCTTATCTGCTCATGCAATTAGTTTTTATGATAAGAAAGCAAAGCTCAGTTCTTAATGCATGTTCATGTTTATATTACTCCCAAGTGCTAGCAATAAATTTATAGATTATCAAATTAATTTTTAAATCTGCTGTACTTTCACAAACCTTGCCTCCCTTGACAATTGTTTCTAGAAATGCTGACTCTGCTATTGTTAGACAGGGAACACTGACTTGAACAATCAAACCTGCCATCAAACATTAAGTTACTATTAAAAAACTAAAAAAGCAGTTAAATGATTTATATTCCTAGATATAAGAACCAAGTAGCTTGATTGCTGAAAATGCTTACTCAGCAGTCAGGGACAAGAAAAAAAAAAAGCACTGAAAGATTTGTAGGAGTTTTATTGTTTGGGACTGAGTGGGGAGAAAAAAAAAAAAGGGGGAAAAAAAAAAGAGAACTTGATAACAAAAACAGGCCAGTCCATGGAACTGGATAAAGATCAGTTTGTTCAAACAGTTCATGAGCATGTATCCAGATAACAACAAAATTTTAACACATGGATCCTTTCGGTAGACATCCCGGTAGATACATTCAACTTGCCTACAGAAAGTTGGCAATTTTTATTTTTTTATGGATGCAATACTTTTATAAGTGTAATCCTTTATATTATTCTCTTTCTTATATTATACTACATAACTTTACTGAACACTTATCTGCTTAACATTCTCAGGCTTTTCCTGTTTTAAAACTTGGTACTCTCCTCCTGAACCTAGGTTGCTATAAAACCTCAATTAACTTCAGGTGGTTCCTCAACTAAATGACATGACTAACAACATTGGACCCATATAAATGAAAACAACAAAAGTTAAAGTTAAGCTTACAAGCAGTCTGTACACCAAGAAGTCAAGAAATAATCAGGCAATTGGTAGTAGCAGGAGTAACCATGACCATTCTTGACCATTTGCACTATGCTTAAACACTTTTCAGTGATGTAAATTTCCAAATATCCTCTTTTTATTTTAAATGACCACAGACATCCTGTCCTAAGTGATAATGATAACAGTAAAGATTCCTTAGAATGAAATTACTTAATTAATTTAATATTCTAAACACTACTCTAAATAGCAACAAGATGTCAGTAAGCCAATTCAACATCCTTAACTCTCCCAGTCTCAGGGAGAACTGCTGCACAGTTGCAAAGAAAAATCTGCCACAATAATCTTGAGCAAATAAAACTCAGATGAACATAAGCTGGCAATAAAACAGCCCAATACTTTTCTTAAATCTTTTCTGACTTTGTATCAGGGACAGGAAGACTGAGAACCAAGGCGAGTAACCAACCTTATTAATGCCAATCGATACAGGATCTTGGCAGTGCAAAAGTTTGGTTCAAATAGTCCTTTGGGAACCCAATGGCAAGTTCTGGGATTACTACCACAAAGTGTAAGATTTAGCCAAAATGCTGGTTAAGGCCTTTCAGAAAGCAGAATAACAACAATCTCTGGCCACATACCTCAAGTACACTCATACCCGGTGCTTTTTTCTTGGCTTCTTCATTTTGCCTTTAGAGAAGACATAAGAGAAACATTAAATAGTGGTCAGCTGTAATGCCTTGTAAATCACAACTAATCAGGAAATTTATTTATAATTGTTTTTAGGCATAACAGTAATATTAGCTGCAAATAGCTTTTAAAAAAGCACACAGTTGCAAAGAGTTTTGCTAGATATGTCACAGACCTTACAAAAAAGGCATCTACAAAAACTGTTTCCATCCAAATGCTGATCATCTTGTAGAAAAGGTTTATAGGCTTAACTAGCTTAAGAGCTATATTATATTAAGAGCTGTTATAAAAAAAGGAAAATACGCTGCTGAAATACATTCAGTACTTCCTACCGCAACCTGAAACATGATTTAGAGGTAGAAGAGTACTGAGGTAAATTCAGCAACCTAAGGTATAGTCCTATAAACATATTCACAGATGAGAGAAACTTTTTTTCTAAATTCTTTTTAACTACTAATATGAAAAGTCCATTACATTCTACAGCTAGGCTCTCTGAAAGGTCTTCAGCATCCATTAAGTTAAGATATCCCATTAAACCATCTAAATAAATATGATTATCATAACATTCAAACTGTAGTATAAAAAAACCCAAGAGAGCAAGTTTGTCCTGAAGCCTGGCCAGGTACTTAGGTGCCTTAACCAGAACTGCAGAATGAAGAATCCAGGATTATGAGAAAATAAAATTTACCAATTCTTTCAAAGATTTTCTTCTGCATGCTCTTTCCATTAACTTCTAATTTACCTTACACTTGACGTGCTTTTCTGTTAACATGATCACACCCAGTGTCTTTCTTTTCTGAACAGTATTCCAGTAAGTTACACTAGTTTTCAGAAATTCTCAGAAATGAAATAATTACCTTTTTTTCCTAACATTTATGACTTTTATCAAACTCAGATGTTGAAAATATATTGAGGAAAAAATATACTTAAAAAGACACCACAAATATCGTTAGAAAATTTAGAAAGCTCATTTGAAAGTAGAGGATTGCAATTTGCAATGGCTAAAACATTTATTGTAAGCATAGTTTGTTTAAAAAAGCAATTTCTCAATGGGATGAAAGACTTGATAACACTACAGTTTTATGTGAAAAGTTTCTACTCTCTCCAGAAGGATATTTTATTGTTGTTAAAAAGGCAAACATGCCACTATAGATGTGGCTAGAATACAAGGAACAAGAGAATTTATCTTTCCTTGTCTTATATGTGCTTGTCCTCCTGTCCCACAAGGCATCCTGACAACTCTTATTACTGCAAAAAGGACATGGAGCTAGGCAATGGAAACTCATAAGGGAATCAAACTGGTGCAGAAAACATCACATTTTGGACTGTAGCTCCATATGACAAAACTTAGTAAGTAAAGAAGGACTATATTTTCAAAATTTAAACATTTTTTTAAAAATGAATAATCAGATTCATGATTTTTCTTCTTCTTCAACTAATGGGAAGCCTTCCTGAAGAATGTTGAACAACAAAGTTTTGAAGTTTAGAATCCAAATAAGATATACTATACCCCTACATACAGTCTTTCTTTATGGTTTAAAACTATGTTTGATTCCTTAAAGGAGATTAACATATGGTGCAGGGTGTATTTTCTTTTATGTCAGCAGACTTGCACTGTTTCGCAGGTGTAAAAGTTCCTTCTCATACAGAATTTAGGTAATTTTTCTTCTGTCACATCCAAGATGCAGCTTTCAGATTTATTTCTGCCATTTCAGATTTGTAGGGAGAGCCATTTCAGAAAATTTTATACTCATAATGTTTATTCCAAGGGTATACCATAGCAGAAGGTCTCTTTAGGGAACAAAGATCACATTGTGTTAAATTGAACTTGATTTTATTTCACCTTAAACAAGAAAGTCAGCTATATGTGACTGCTGACACACTGATGTTGCTAACGAAACTCTAATTAAAGCATTTAGTGTGGTCCAAAGATTCTTGACACTTACTAGTCTGAAACAACAAATGCCTTAACTGAAGAGTGCTTAACTCTGGAGCAACAACACAATGTATCTGGGTACTTCCAGACTCCGGTTAGGCTTCCTAAGGCCAGCTCACATGGCCCTGGAGTTTTGGTGTAGAAAAACCTAGAAGAGAGTTACTTAGATTATAATCTGAAATCTGATTCAGTTTCAACTACTAAACACGATAGAACTCAAAACTTTAAAAGCGTTTCTGTTCTATCAAAACTTTTTGTTTCTACAACTGAAACACAGGTATTCAACTAATTAACTGATATTAATTCCTCATTTCCTGCCTTATCGACTACTTTAGTAATGACATAAAGTGTTAAACTTGTAGCATTATGACATGTTACGATTTAGCCCTCTTCTTCAGGAGATTATTCTGCTTTTCTATTTTCTGAAGTCATTTAAATACAGCTAAAATATTTAGCTTTTAAGTATTTGAAAACAAGGCTTTCTCAAATCTCTTAATTGAGTTCCTATTTTTCAGATGAAGCCTGTACCAAGACCATCAGTTCATCAGTATTAGCAAAGTAATGTTTAGGTTACTTAATTAAAATATTTAGCTTGCAGTTAAAACAGACTTTCATCACACATGTAATTTACCAAACACTTAAAAGATCGGTAAGAAGACTACCAACTACTGCACTTTGGTTCCATATCCAGAGTAAGAATTTCAGTGAAGAAATCTCAATTTTTGCAATTTCTGAAAACGTTACATCATTTCTCAGTATAATGAAATTTGCTACATTGCAATAGGCTTTTTAGACCTATGGACTTCCATCCTTACAAGGGAAGAATGTTGCAAAGTCAAAATCATACACTGCATAAGTCAGTTCTAGTCCTAGATCCACACCACAATTCTCTGAGCAAAAATAACAAGCAAAAAAAAAAAAAAAATCTATAAATATGCTGAGAAAGTAAGAACATCAAAGAAAGAAAGAAACAAGAAAAATCAGATCCCCAAAGAAAAGAAAAATGTTTGGTGGATATCACCAGTCTCTAAACGTCTCACCAACTTAAGAGTATATGGGTTATGCTCTACTTCCCAGACTGACTTGAAAAAATATTGGTGTTCATTTTAGAAGATATTTCAATGATTTAAGGCCTTACTGGCAGGACATTGTGAAATAGCTAAATTCTTTGTACTGTTAGCCTGGCATTAGGGAAACTTGTTCTGAGTAATTCTTATTCCTGTATCTGAGTAGTTTCTGGAATAATACAAAGCATCAGAGGACTTATGGAAAGCAAATAATTTCAACACCCATGCTTTGTATTTGTCACTTGCTTTGACTGAACACACTTATTATGCCATGTTTTCATGGTACACCAATTATTGATCAGACAACTTCCTGGTGTCCACAGATTCAAGACCACAGAACATTCCAAAAGTGGAAGGTGTCTCTGGAGATCACCTAGTCCAATCCTCTGCTCAGAGAACAGGCACAAGAGGCAGGATGTCCACGACAATGGCCAGTCAGATTGTGAGCATCTCCAAGGATGAAAATACACCTTAGGGCAGCCTGTTCAGCTATTCAATCACCATCACAGTAAAAAAAGGGGTTTCTGATTTAATTTCCTGTGTTTCATTTCATGACCATTGCCTTTTATCCTTTCATGCCACATAGAAACACTGACAAAAGTCTGGTTTTGTCACCTTACTCCCCACCTCATCTGGTGTTCACGCACAAATCTTTCACATCCAGTATCACAAAGCTGCAGTATACCAGAGCTGACCTTGAGCACCAGCAGCCAAATATTAAGGCAGGGTGAGGGGAACAACACTCCTGGAGCCCATTGGTGTACTTAGGGGATACATAGAGGGAATACGTTTTCAAAGTTTCACGCAGAGGTGTCCTTACCACATCTCTGGAGACATTAATACAAGTTATTTAAAGCTGACAAGCTGGACACTCGACATCAACAACAGCTTTGAAGATATATGTGCTGTTTGGACAATCAAGAGCACACACAGATCTGGTGGAAAAGTTGCAAATTCATTTAATAGTCTCTAAAATAATTGACCTCAATGAATAGAAGAAAAAAAAATAAATCAGTAGGTCTTCATATAAGTAGATCAGAACTATTCATGTAGGGTGGGCTTGATATAATGTATACCGGCAACAGAAATCCCAAGCAGAAGGACATAGCTTTATTCTGAGCACCCATCCAAGACCAAATTTTTCAGTTCTGTTACTGGCATGCCCTGGGAAAATCCACTCAGCAGATGTTACCCATGCTGTCCCCTGTTGGCAAAAGAAGCAAAGAACATTCTTACTGTATTTTTCTAACGGAATCAAATTAGAATACATAGGAAGATCATAGAATGGTTTAGGTTGGAAGGGACCTTGAAGATGATCGAGTTCCAACCCCCCTGCCATAGGCAGGGACACCTCCCACTAGACCAGGTTGCCCAAGGCCACATCCACCCTGGCCTTGAACACCTCCAGGGACGGAGCTTCAACAACCTCTCTGGGCAACCTGTTCCAGTGCCTCACCACCCTTAAAGTGAAAAACTTCTTCCTAATGATTAATCTAAACCTGCCCTCTTCCAGCTTAAAGCCATTCCCCCTCGTCCTATCACTACATGCCCTAGTAAAAAGTCCTTCCCCAGCCCTCCTGTAGCCCCCCTTTAAGTACTGGAAGGCCGCAATAAGATCTCCCCAGAACCTTCTCTTCTCCAGGCTGAACAGCCCCAACTCTCTCAGCCTCTCCTCATAGGAGAGGTGCTCCAGCCCTCGGATCATCCTTGTGACTCTCCTCTGGACACACTCCAGCAGGTCCGTGTCCTTCTTATGTTGGGGACTCCAGAGCTGGATGCAGTACTCCAGGTGGGGTCTCACGAGAGCGGAGTAGAGGGGCAGAATCACCTCCCAAGATGTTGACTAAAAGCATATAAGGACATGTAGGAACCCCAAAACTCACCAGCGGTTTTGGAGAAAATTGCACATTTAGAAAATGCCTAACTCTGATTTATTATTAAAAACAAAAAAGCAACAACAGCAAAAAAGAAACAAATCTAGCTGCTAGTTTATTACCACTTTATGAACAAGGTAGAGCTGGAATGCAGTACATCCTTTGCAATTTGTTTCCTACCCTCCATTTCAATAGTTTCTCCATTACTCTTGAAGACTGACCTTTCAGTGGCAGGTTAAAGAACTAGTAGTTTCAACAGTAAATATAGCTTTTGTGTAGCAACGCCATTCCTCATTCCACTGCATTTCTACTTTACACAATATTACCTCTAGCTGTCAACATTTTTAAATTATCTGTTTTCTGCAGGAAGTGTTTATAGCCACACTAACCCTTGAGAAATACAAGATAGCATTTTTTGCACTGCTTTTCATTGTTGTTCCAAATTAAGGGGATGTGTGACAATTATATCCCAAAGCATAAATTGTAGCATATGATTAAAATTACAGGGGTTCTATGTTTTTTTTTTCTTTTATTTTCTCCCCTTTTCTTCAATTTCTTTGAAGAATAAACTTTGTCTTTTGGTTTCTTTTGGAACCATCTTAAGATTCAACACAATCTAAAGGTCCCAAATGTCTTCCAGAAACAAAGAATAAAATTAATTTAAACTTCTACTACCCACATGAATCTTCAAAGACATGATCTATGTTACACAAAGTACTATAGTGTAGTTTGATAGCACCAAATACAAGATAAATGTAAGTGACAGGCAGTAAACAATTCAGAAGACACAAATGTGTCTATGGAAAGACATTGACTAAAAACATGGGAGAGGTCCTTTACCATACTGTTCAGAGAAGAGGATGCAGGACTGATTTCCCCTCATAAAAGGAATAAGGCGTCATCATTTGTTATCAGAAAGCAGTAAGTGCAACTAACTACAAAAAAAGAGGTAAACTAAGATTTTTTTAGACAGGACCACTACAATGAAATTGTTTATAGGTGTTTTCCTCTCTCCTACAATGTTAGGAAATGTTATACATGAAGCCAAAGCAATGTATGCAATGCAAAGTAAGAGATTTTGTTGTCTGATACATTTTTCATTGTATTATGATTTTTTTTTTTCAAGAGATATAAGAATTATTTATAGCAATTAAACCTTATTTAGCTGGTGAATACATACTAAGTCAGCCCAAGGAGCCAAATATAGATCATGAAGGAGGTTGCTGATGGCAAAATTTGCAGCAATGGCAAATGAATTACAGATCAGGTGGAAAACCAGCTTCTGTATATTCAAAGAACCCTCCCCATAAAAATACCATTATCAGAACCACGACAACTGTCATGGGGGCCCTTGATGACTGACACCTGCTTCCATGAGTCTTACAGAGTCTTCATGTTGAAGAACTGTTTAAGAAGATTAACTGAAGCAGCAAAAATAGTTATGACAGTTCCAGCTACAACTAGATGAGAAACTTCTTCAGGTACAAAAAAAAAAAAAGAAACACAAAGCAAGCCCAGAAAATAGTTAAAAATAAGTATCACAAGAACAAAGATATGATGGTGGATTTTCATAGTCATGGGATTCACCGAGGTTGAGAGAAACTGTAGAGGCAAAGATGTTTCCCCTGAACTGCCCATCTCCTTCCTGACTAGATAAAAGGATGACAGTTATCCTGAACCTGCGTGTCTTAACTTGTCACTGCTACCTCTTAAAGTTTTATAACAGAAAACTTCCAATAAGCTTAACGAGGAATAATTGAAGTGAATAAAACAGATTAATAAAAGGTTCTTGAATTATCAAAAGTTTTCCATTACTGGACCTGAAACGTGTCATGCAAAATGTCGTTAAGGCATCTGCATTATTGTATTTTCCTTACTGCATATGCTTACTCATTCTCTCCTACCTAAACTCCCAGAATGGCACAGCACAGAAGAGACAGTAAAGGAACCATTTCAGACCAAGTTGGGTAGGCAGGGTGCAGGAGAGAATCTCTCTGGAGAAAGTTACTAGTTTACACATATAATGAATACCGAAAGATGAAAACTGAAGATGTTTAATCCATTTTTCTGTTCAATTATACGTTGCAATAATAAACTGATATTAACAACCCTCTTCCACAACCACATTTTCTAGTATAGGTAAAGCTTCTGATAAAGTAAGATGTGTATCTTAATAGAAAGATAAAGCTGTGGCTGTGATAAATTCACATCAGCTTTATTATTAGCACCCATATGCAGACAGATATGCATGTTTGTGATATGCAGGATAACTAGTTTTATCATAAAAAGGTGGATAAAATTCCACATTAGATACAGTCATGCAGTATAAAATAACTATGCTTGTAGTAATTTCTCCCTGCCCATCAAGACAAAAAAAAAAAAATCATGTTTAAAGTAAATTTCTGTGTCACTTCTTCAACCACGAACATCTTGTCATAAAAACAGACCACAGCCATATGGACTAAGACAAGATTGAAAGTTTAGCAGATTCCTCTGTACCTTAATGGTATGACACCATCCCATTTGTGGGAATAAAGAATGAAGATACTGTCAACTACTATCATTGATTTTACACAGAAGGAGTTCAAAGACTGCAAGGATGAGAAGCTGCACATTGCTTACAAGAAAGCTAGGTAAAAGACAAAAAACTCCAGCACGACTCCTCTGACCACAGCAGCAGATATTAAATGCTTACTGCCCCCACCACACTCACCACCTTCATGCTTCCATTGACTACAGAAGAAATCATGTGAGAGTTCTCTATTCAACTTCTGTTAAGCACTTTGGTTTAGCTTAAATCACTGGTTTAAGCCATTTAAGCTAATCTGCCTGAAGGAAACTAGAGAGCACACAGAGAAGTGGCTCTACTGGTTGAAGAGTGGGAGTGGTAACTCCTCTAACGAAAGGGCTATGTTGGACTGATGAGCAGGAAAATATTTAATACATGTGCCATTGCAGGAGTTGGCCACTTGGCAGGTAACTCAGCCTAATGCAAAGCTAAATATTCAACACCTTGGAATATATGCATCCTCCAGAAAATATTTTTGAGTTCTGCATATATTTAAAAAACAAAACAAAAGAAATCACCAGTGATGTGGTCTAACCCCAGCAGGCAGCTGAATACTACACAGCCACTTGCTCACTTCCCCCACAGCAGGAAGGAGAAGGCAATCAGAATGATAAAAGCCAAAAACTCATGGGTTGAGATAAAGACAGTTCATTAGGTAAAGCAAAAGCTACATATGCAAGCAAAGTCAAAAGGGGAATTCACTCACTATTTCCCATCAGCAGGCAGGTGTTCAGCCACTTCCAGGAAAGCAGGGCTCCACCACACATAACAGTTACTTGGGAAGATAGACACCACATAACTCCTAATGTTTCCCCCTTTCTTCTTCTTCCCCCAGCTTTTGTTGCTCAGCATGATGTCATACAGAGTGGGATATCCCTTTGGTCAGCTGGGGTCAGCTCTCCCGGCTGTGTGTCCCTCCAGCTTCTTGCGTACCCCCAGCCTACTCACTGGCAGGACAGTGCAAGAAGCAGAAAAGGCCTTGACACAGTGTAAGCACTGCTCAGCAATAGCTGAAACATTCCTGTGTTATCATCACTGTTTTCACCATCATCCAAACCATAGCCCCATACAAGCTACTATGGAGAAAATTAACTGTATCCCAGCCAAAACCAGCACAACCAGTTTCATACTTCAAGAACCACTTTGATTTTGAGGATTTCACAAAGTGGCACAGTAAAAAGAAACCAAAGCAGTTCTGAGTAAGCTACCTCAGATCCCAGGAAAAACAGCCACAGTAGTGTATTATCTGTGCTAAGTCCCAACTCAGAGTACAAACATTTGTTTGTACTATTTGGTCACGACTGTAGTGACTAAAATTCAGCTATGGACATAGTAATGACCATAGTGAACACACACCCAAACTAAGGCAGAACTGAGCTGCTACAGATATCAATTAGACCACAAAAAAATAATACTCAAGTAGATTTGAGTAACAAATAGCTTTATGGAAGCCATGATCTGCCAGAGGATATTTCATAAAAAGAAGTTAATTGTCAACTACATTATTACTGATTTCCTGTATTATTTCTTTTTTTTTTTTTTACCACAGTGGATCCTGAGATTGTTAAATATGAATGACAGAGTTAACTCAATTACAGGAAGCTCTTCAATAAAATAAAGGTAATAGCTATCTACCTAATGGAAAATTAGCATTTCCCATATACTTTTGCCAGCAATGCCATAAAGAATGTTAATTTCTACAGATTCTTTATTCAGTTTAGCCTGTGTCTCTAAATAGCCTAAATGCAATGCTTACTTTGAGAATGCTGAAATGCAGTGAGCATCAATAAACACTGATAAATAATACTATTAAGAGCTTGGTGGCAAGATTAATATGTAAATGCTGGTGAAGGCTCATTGTGCAGTATGTGCTCCATGATCAGAGGGCCTATTAGAAGTGATCAGAACTCTTTCCCCAACCACGCAGTTCTGCCCAAACCCAAGGACAAGGACAAGAACAATATCACATATGTATCTTATTGTGACATGGAATTTAAAAATTCTGTCATAGGCCTTGCTGCAAACCCAAGGCCCACAGTTGTGGGATGCTTAACAGAACACACAGTATGAAAATAGACTAAGATCTTACATAAAGCAACCACATAAGTGAGGATTACAGTTGTGAAGTGACAAGCTATTAGTTTCAGAAACACTTAACTTTTGATGTCATTATAAAGACTTCTGAGAAGGCAGTGCTCAGATTTGGAATGAACTCAATTTACCTTATTCACTGTTTTCACAAATAATTACCTCAAACCCAAGAGTAAAGATTATAGTGAAGGTCTGCTAAAGGTCAATCAGTCTGCGAATGCGTAAGAAAAAATTTTTACTAGGAACCACGTAGCACAGGACAGAATATAGAATCCATGACTCCAAATCTGAAACTGCTTTGTCATAAGGTAACTCATGTGCTTGAGTGTTTCCAGGATCACACCCTCTCAGGAAAAGATGTGATTCTGAAACATTAAACTTCAAGTCCTTCAGTTCAATAGGTTAAATACGACTTGTTTGTGATACCCACAATTTTACTTCCCAATTTCAAAATACTGCTCATATAAGGAACCAAAGTACTTTTTGCACAGTGCTACTCAAAAGATGTTTACTACATATTTCAAGGATGGTAGTTTTGAAGGTACATAGCTCCCTAGTAAAGCAAATTAACTCCAAGGGAAAAAGTTAGGACATGTGGAGTATTTCTAGAAATTCCAATCCCCTCAGTCATCTTGCACTCCCAACGTCTCACCCTTTTACAGTAAATTCTTATTATTTTAGTGCTACACTCACAAATTGAGTATCTCCTGCTTTAACAAGTACCTATATATCAGTGCTTGGGGTTTGTGCTTTTCTCTTCACAGATGGCCAGCAAACACATTCTGCATTCCAGGAATTTTGTTCTAATAACTGGATGTCAATGATGGAACTGATTACAAAAAAACCTCACCCATC
Organism: Pluvialis apricaria; assembly: GCA_017639485.1. Classification (NCBI taxonomy): domain Eukaryota; kingdom Metazoa; phylum Chordata; class Aves; order Charadriiformes; family Charadriidae; genus Pluvialis; species Pluvialis apricaria. The sequence continues at coordinate 109,526,291 of CM030007.1, forward strand.
CATAGGATCTATTTTTAGTTTCATACTCAAAATGCTTACTGTTTTTGACAAAGTACAAACCAGAAATGCAGAAAACCCAGCCTCTCTTTACAGCAAAGATTTGCAAGAAATTGAGAAATGCATCCAAGTACTCTAATCTTCTGGACAGTCACTTTGATTAAAGAGTTTCAGGCTACCATTACCTTCTTGTTTTGTGAAATCATGCAGAGTGCTCACTTCTGTTCTCAAGTGGAATTCAAACAGATTTAGAATTATAGAATCACAGAATAGTTTGGGTTGGAAAGGACCTTTAAAGGTCATCTAGTCCAACACCCCTGCAATAAGCAGGGGCGTCTTCAACCAGATCACGTTGCTCAGAACCCCGTCCAACCTGACCTTGAACGTTTCCAGGGATGGGGCATCTACCGCCTCTCTGGGCAACCTCTGCCAGTGTTTCATCACCCTCACTATAAAAAGTTTCATCCTTATGTCAAATCTAAATCTACCCTCTTTTACTTTAAAACCACTACCCCTTGTCCTATCACAACAGGCCCTACTAAAAGGTTTGCCCCCATCTTTCTTACATGCCCCCTTTAAGTCTTGAAAGACCACAATAAGGTCTCCCCAGAGCCTTCTCTTCTCCAGGTTGAACAACCCCATCTGTCTCAGCCTTTCTTCATAGGAGAGGTGTTCCAGCCATCTGATCATATCTGTGGCCCTCCTCTGGACCTGGTCCAACAGGTCCATGTCTTTCCTGAACCGAGAGGTCCCAGAGCTGGATAGAGTATTCCAGGTACAAAGCTTTAGGACTCTGACTGGGCGAGAGGGGTTGCTTATTTTCATGAAGTGACATTGTTTTAAAGACAGCCTTCAGCTTAATAAATCCTTGTCTTTTGTGTCTTAATTACATAATTCTGACATGATAAAGAAAACCCGACAAGGTCCCACACAAATATCTAGGATAAAATAAACTACACATCTGTATTTTCTAGTAGTACTATACATTTGTACTTGCACAGTATATCCCTAAATTAGGGTTCCACATCAAATGCAAAACCCAAACCCCTCATCTTTTTTAGAAATGAAAACAATTCCTGAGATTTCAGTAACACTTGATTATGAACATGAATTACATCCTGACTTCAGTGTTGAAACACTATTCAAAGTTCAAAATCCTTCAAAAGCTTTCTGGAAGTTGGAAAGAATATTCTAAGGAAAGTGACATTACATAGCTACCCATAAGTATTGTTCAGTTAAGTGAGACCTTGACAATACGCCACCATAGCTCCATCTCAGTAGACGATTGGTCTGGGAAAATGCACAAAGCACAAATAAATGAAACCTCCCCATAATAGTTATTTTTAAATTCATGAGTTTTTCATCCTACAGTAGCTGCAGAAGTCAGACTTAAGTATACTTAATACAGAGCTAGCAATATTACGCATTGCAGTGTCAACTAACATGACAAAGTACCATAATATTTTAAGTTTGCTTATCGATGTTTTCAGATGGTCCTATGTATACATTAAAATAAGGAGGGAATTCTAGTAGAATTGGGACACATTGGATGCTCTGCTTTTGGTATGCAGGGTAGGCATTGAAAAGAAACAAAGCAGCAAAGACAAACTCTTTACAACTTTACGACATACTTTGGGCAGAAGCCTGAATGTGATGGTAAACCAAGTTAACAAAGTCAAATGAGTGCAAAGTCAAAGTCAAATGACAATGGTGGCATTGGTGGCTTTTGTCAGCCATTTGAGTTAGAATACCACTAAGAATGAAAATAGCTAATTTCAGCAGGGCGGGGGGAATGTCTCGGGGCAGCATCAAGTCAGGCTACCAGACAGGATTTGGACACCTTAATGAGATCAAGTACATGTCCTCTTCCCCTGAGTCCATGATGCTGGTTATAACTGAACCAGAAGCCTTTACTGGGGAAGAGAGAAACGTGCTAGAATAAAAATTACTATCCAACTGCTTTGCTCGTCCCACTTAGTAAGAAGATCTTGGATTCTCTGTCACTAAGTGGCATAGTTTTGTCCTGATGACTCACCTCTGGATTCTCCTGTGGCAATGTTCTATCAATTCTCCTCAAGACTGACATTTCTAATCAATTCCAAAGGTAAAAGATTTACTAGACGTTTGATTATATTCACTATAGCTGCTCCATCTTAAACCTAACCTGAACACCGTATCCACAGGGAACAGAAGTTTTACATTAATGTATGAAATACTGCATCTAAGATTCCAAAATTCTCCTGTGTCCACACACAACTCAAGCAATCTATCTTCAAAAAGTATGACTCAGGCAGTACTTAAAAACAGGAGATTACAAAATAAAGTGTTTCTAAATAAGGTATTTTATAGTGCCTGGGAATTCATATTTGGTTCAGATGCAATATTTCAAAGGAGGTTAATTACTGTGGGGAATACTGACAGGCAGACAGTCGCTCATTTGTTTTTATTGGCAACTAATTAGTAAGACCATCACTCAGTTTATTTTTGAAAAGGCCGTTTAAAATTACTTTGGGAAGAACTGTATTTTATTTCAATTTATAGTCAAAATGCTTATTAGTGAATACATACTGAAAATGTTCACTTATACATACAATATTTATATACACGGCTAAAGACCTCCACACTTGACAAACAGAACATATCAGAGAAGATAAATATATCTACCTATTATTCTCAATTAGAAAAACAAAACCCTGTTTGAAAATTTACTAGAGTTATGTGACAACTGGTGATGCTTTCTGGAATTTAGTGAAAACAAACTTAAAATTGTGATGTTAGTGAAAAATCTAGGAAATATTTGCTATTAGCATTTTGTCTCACTGATCTCTAAAATAAAGGTATAAATATCTTCTAGGCTACCATTATTGTCATCAAACAAAGTACAGTTTACATTGTGCTAGAAGCTTTCTCACTCTAAAAATATCAAAAGTATATCACATACTTATACTTCGTGTTTCTGTACACAGCAACTAATTACTGTTCCTCACAATGACGAGTATTAATTATATCCCATGGCTTTTTGGAGGATACAGGCCTTACAACTGCCTTTTTTGACACTGAGAATCTTTCTGTTCTTCTTCCATCTAACGTCTACAGGTTAAAACATTAAAATAATGTAAAGCTGGAAATAATAGGTGAGAATTTCCTCTTCAAATCTCTCCTCCTTCCCCAGAGCCTCAAAAATATGCAGCTGTTACTACCCCTTTCAGAGACCACCCCTGCATTTTGTGACTATTATCCCTTGTTTCTTTGTGACAGACAATGGATAGAAATAGAGAACACTATCACACTATGCATGAGCTTAGTTCTTCTGTGTACAGGATGACTTATCCTTTCAAAAGCATTTAGCCAATATACTGAGCAGCATAGTAGCTTCAACAGTTGAAACGGTGCTACTCTGTACTCACACAGATGTATCAGCCACTTAGTCTCTAAATTCACGTTTGATACCTCGTCTCCCGGTGATTTAGTATCTTGCTCCTCAATGATCCACGCATGGAGTTTTGCTGTGGCACAGATCTAAACTAACAAACACAGAATCACTAATCTCTCCCTCTGTTAAACAAAAAAAGCAGTGCTCTCCCCCGCCCAATAAATGCAACAGAGAATATTTAACCGAGACAAAGAAGCACTATATGGTTTACCCCTGGTTACACAGAAATATTCATGGAAACAAAGTGGTGCAATGCATGACACAGATTATTAAGCACAACTGAAAAACAAATAACAGCAAAACCAACTTTTATAATTAATGTTATTCGTTGCATTATTTTGAAATATTCAAAGACAAAAAGAATAATATTGTATGGCAATTATGTAATCATACTGACATATTCAAATTTTTACATATGCTAATAATTCATAACAGATTCTTCCTTCAATTACTTGAAATCTATGTTGTCACTTGATGCAGTAAGACAGAACTTATAATTAAATAGAGCACAAAGCACCATTGTATTTAAAGTACTTCCATGGATACCATTAATACTGCACCTGAACACTTAAAGATGTATCTGTCCTCAGAAGAAACTTTCAAAAAAGAAAAATTATTATTCCAATTTTTGACACAGAAAGTACAGCAACAAAGGCTTTAGCTATCAGAAAGCATTTAGGTACCTGCTTATCACCAGAACAGAGCTGGTAGCCTGCACACTTAAGGATCTTCATAGAACAGTTGAGGTTAGGAGGCATCTACTGAAGGTTGCCTAGTCCAATTCCTGGCTCAAAGAGCTGGTGCACAAGGCAGGGTGCCCAGGACAACGGCCAGTTTAATTATGAGCATCTCCAAGGATGATAATACCCCTCTTTGCCACATGGGTGCATTGGTTGCTCATGGCAACTTGGGGTCCACCAGGATATCACCACCACCACCCTATGCCCCTCCCATACCTTCTTGTCCAAACTGTTTTCCAGCCTATCCACCCACAACCTGTTCTTGGGCACCAGGTTATTCCTCCCCAAGCACAGGACTCCATGTTTCCTGTTGTTGAAACTCATAACATTTCCCTCAGCCCATTTCTCCAGCTCATCAAGGCTCCTCTGGAAGGCTGCATAACCATCTGGTTAGGCTATCATCCCAGTCTGTGGTTATCTACAAAGCTTGCTGAGGGTCCACTCTGTCCCATCATCCAGCTCAGTAATGAGGCTATTAAGCAATATTAGACCCAGCATTGACCCTTGGAGGACACCGCTAGGGACTGGACTTTGCCACTGGTCACAACCCTTTCAGCCCGGTTGTTTAGCTAGCTTTCAGTTCTGCTTCACGGCCCATTTAGTTAAGTCCACACTCCATCAGTTTGTCAATTATCATGTGATGGAAGACAGTCCTGAAACCATTATGGAAATCAGCAACATCCACATCTCTTCCCTTATCCAGCAAGCCAGCCACCTCATCATATAAACCGATCATCAGGTCCATCAGGCATGATTTCCCTTGCTACTGTTCTTCAAGATCCTGAACTCCACCATCTTATGGTCACTGCAGCACGACTGCTCCCAACCTCCACATCCCCACCCAGTCCTCCCTTGTTTTTAAGTACCAGCTATAGCAGTGCATCTCCCCCCATTATCTTCTCCATCACCCGTATCAGGTAGTTATCATCAGTGCATTCCAGAAACCTCTTTCATAGCTTGTGCCCCACTGTGCTGTCCCCTCCAACAGATATCAGGGTGGTTTAAAACACACCTTTGCCAACAGAAAACAAAACAAAGACCGTCAGCCCTTTCAGAGTTAGTAGTTAAGTTACTTTCAAAATCAAGCACCTTGCCACATTTTACCCTAGTAATTAGATAGACCATTAAATATTACAAAAAAAACCCCAAAACCCACACCATAACTTCGGTCATTAATTCATGTAATTAGGACAAATGTGAATGAGCATTAGAAGATTTCTGCATTCAATGTACAATATTACATAAAAGGATAAAGAAATAAAGGACAAAAAAAGCTGAAAAACTATTTTTTAATGTAGTAGCCAAAGCAAATTGATTGAGGGTTAAACAAACTATATTCAACCTACTGCCTAGCAAAAAATACAGCACACTGGATGAGTTACAAGACTGTCAATATGGTTTGTGAATAGCAACTTAGAATACTCTTCCTATGAGAATAATAATGATATGGAAACACAAAGCTGGAGCATTTAGAAAATGAATGCTTGTATATTTATATCCTCAGATGAGCAGTGTGTGTCTGAATCTAATTTCTATGCAACTGTTTCAAGCCAATTTGTACCAAAATCTGTTTAAAAAACACATATCCTTTTGCTAGCAGTTTTTCCATATTTTGGCTTAAGCGTGCACATATTTATGTCACATGTTGTGTACACATACTTTTATACACACAGGCAGAAATCTTTCAGCCAGTTCAGCAGTTCAACTGTATATAAACTATATGCAAAGCATACATAGTATTTAAAAAACATATTTGTGTGTATACATCATTAACGAGAACTACTTGATTACTTGTTAGAATGTAACTACACACTCTATCAGGAAACCATACATTTACAAATTGCAGAGAAATATTATTAAAAAAGCCACTATGCATTTCCTCAGTTAATCATTATCTACTGTGTCCCCTCTCCACCCTTCAAGAAAACCATCCCAATGCAACAAAACTGCCAAAAGCTATTAGACAAAGCTATTTGTAAATTGATATTGCATGGGATTTACTTGAAGGCAAAGATTAACATAAAGTAGAAATATTCTACTTTTTTTTTTTTTTTCATGGAAGCATAATTTATTACTTATGCTCCTAGGCTAATAGGTTACATATGAAGTTTCAGTTCGAAATAATTTTTGCAAATAAGTTGTAGGTCCTTTGGGAAGCTGATCTTCCCACAGAAAAAATGAACACTTAATCAGAGACTCTACTACCACCACACCCACAACTAATCCAAGTATCATGTGTTTTCCTTTCAGATTACAGAAAGATTCTGTTAATGCACAGAGTAAGACTTATGTATAATATGACACCAAATTTGCAAGTTTTTCTCTAGGCAGTACATAATTTGAGCTATTACATCTGATTGTTACTGCACAATGGTTTGTAATTGGATTTCTTTAGTGAATACAATAATTTATGTTCATTTTGTAATACTCTTACACATGTAATGTCATCTATAGGGCTTGTCGACCACCACTGCCAGATCTGCCCAGAAAATCTATTGCCATATACCATTTACATTAATATTGCAATTTAAAGTGTGCAGAATTTTATGCATAATACAGATTTGCTGGCCCTACATTTAACTTTCTTGATGAGAAAAAAATCAAGATACAGTGTGTTTTTTTTCCGGAATACATTAATTCTGAGCTCCCAAAACACAGGTATTCGAAGAAAACACCCATTCATCTGCAGGTAGCCAATGAAAAAGAAAACTAGTAACGTTTTGTCTTGCCTAGGACACAGTAACAACTGTACGTTGGCCTGGCTGGAATACCTGCAGTCTCAGTAGAGAAAGATTTCTGAGGTGTAACAGAGTTCAACTGAGTGAAAACAGAAATCATCATTCTAGGATTCCTCCCATTAGGCAGGAGAAAGAAGGAAGGTGAAGTTCCAGCTGTCAGGACTCAAGTGCATCATTGTCCCTCTGCCTCAAGGCCAGTGCATAACACAGATGCTTTGCTAGCTACAGGTTTTTTTGACAATATTCTGTAGCCACAAAGAGCTAATGGAAAAGCCTGTCATTAGGTTCCCACATGGAGCCTGGAACTGCCTAGAGCAAACAGCAGCAGCCCTAGGAGATAAAGAAAAAAATCCTTAGAGGAAGCTGATTAGGCACCAGTAATAAGAGCAATGAGAAACAAGCTCTTTCTCTCCATTCTGACCAGGCATACAGCTGCAGGAAAGCTTCACAGTGACTGACAATGCCTCCAAGAAGGGCCTGAGGAAGAAAGTACTTTTCACTGAAAAAGATAAATTTCAAAGGGCACTATTGCCAGCGGTACCATCTTTCCCATTTCTAACTGCATGCTCACTCTCTGATTAACAAAGAAAAGGGGAAGAATCAGCTTGGGTCACTGCTGCAGACACAAAGTCAATTTTTGCAAATGGCAAGAAGCAAACCCAGTGGTAGATTGCCAGATACTGTACTGGCATGATTAGCAGAGTAGTAGTCATGCTAAAAAATAAAGTGTGCATGACATGTCTCTGAGGACAAAGATAAGGTTGTCTAAACTGAGGCAAAACTATGATAAAATATGATTCATTAAAAGACTTATTATTACGTCCTATTAAATCAATCTTTCTTTAGAGATAGTAAGCTTTAGAGTCTTATGTGCGAACAAGTTCCTTATTTACAAGAACTAAATAGCTTGGTGTCTTTTTGTAATGTTTGGGTCAATGTCACTAAATTAAATATTTAAATTGGTCTCCATGAATTTTTAAAAGCTTTAGACAGGCATTAATATCTTTAATAATAGAATTAACATCTGATTTTATGAAACCTCACTGTCAACGTTTTTTCTAAAGTACATAAAACCTTGCTCTCAGGAGTCTCTTGTCAATTAAATTTCCAATGGACTAATGCATCCAAGACAAAAAATTGATCTTTTTTACCCTTGCATACTTGTAGATTTAAGTGAATTAAACCCTTTGTTGTTACAGTCAAATCTGCAACACAATTATCTTTAAATGGAACTCAAAGAACTTTAGTTTTAAATTTCTCTATACAGATGTTTCTACCAATTCTTTCTACCTTGAACTTTGCATCCGAACAGGCAAGGGTGCAAACTGCTGCTGAAATATTTTACGTTCAGTTATACAGTGCACCACGTCAGTTACTTGACTCAATAGGGTGTTTCTTATAATCAGCAAGAGGTCTCTCACTGATACAGAGATTGTGTTCTTGAAGAGTAAAAAATCATGACTAGGCCATTTTGCTTTCTTTTCTCATGTTTTCTATAAGTAATTTATGTTCCCATACCTCAAATCATAGGGATTATGATAATTTTTCTCCCTTGACCAACCAGAATAAAGCAGAAAACAAAACAAGGTTTTTATTCATGTGAATGTCCCTGGACAATCTCATACTGGCCAGACATCATCTAGGCCTTAACTCCAAATTGCCTGCCAAAGAAAATGTGCCAGGAGCCCCGCATTCCCTGCTCTCTTCAAAATCCATCTGTTATAACAAACAATCTAGCATTAACAGTCATTCTGCGTCCGTTCCTTGTTGAACTTACTCCTACTCTTTTGAGCTTTGGGTTTACCTGTAAGTTGCTTGAAGCACTTTCTGCTTTTTTCCTTCCTGTTTTCTGCTCTAATTATTTTTAAAAGTCATATATATTACAATGCTATTTAAATAATTACTAGCATAATACAAAAAATAAAATCAGAGTGAAAACTGTGTTAATAATCTGTAACAATTGCCCACAAGCAGAATTATGACACTGCCCATGAGCAGACAGGTATTTTTTTTGCTTCCGTTCTGTGGACAGGACTTCAAAACTTCCTAGCTTCCTGACACAACTAAAACTGTTCCCAAAGACATAAATCAAAGAACTTCTTTTCCTGTGGTTTCAAACCAGCAAATGTCAGAAATCATTGGGGCTGCATTCGGGAATTTTTGAAAATAAGTGATTAATTTTGGAGCCAAGAATTTGGATACCTATACTTAAAAGACTGGACCTATTTCTTTCTGAGCCAAGCCTACTCAACACACTCTGACAAGCTGCTGTGACACTTAACAGATTTCTTGGCAAGATACTCCATGTTTTCACTTCAGGTTCTAAAATGGTTCCAGTCTCCTCAATTCCCACTTTGAGTGACTGATGCACCAGATGGTTGTGCTGCCATCCAGAGGGACTTGGACAGGCTGGAGAAATGGGCTGGAAGGAACCTCGTGAAGTTCAACAAGGGCAAGCGCAAAGTCCTGCCCCTGGATATGAACAAGCACCAGTATATGGCTGGCCATCACCCAGCTGGAAAACACCTTCGGCCTAGAGGTCCCAGTGGACACCAAGTCGAGCATGAGCCAGCAATGTGCCCTTGCAGCAAAGAAAGCTAATAATATCCTGGGCTGCATCAGGAGGAGTGTTGAGAGCAGGTCAAGGGAAGTGGTCCTTCCCCTCTACTCAGAGCTGGTGGTAAGGCCACATCTGGAGTGCTGGGTCCAGTTCCAGGCTCCCCACTGCAAGAGAAATATGAACGTACTGGAGTGCAGTGAAGGGCTGCTAAGAAGACTAAAGGACTAGAGCATCTCTCCTATGGGGAAAGGCTGAGAGAGCTGGGACTGTTCAGCCTGGAGAAGTAAAGGCTCAAGGCAGATCTCAATGGATTAAAATACCTGTAGGGAAGGTAATAAAGATGACAGAGCCAGGCTCTTCTCAGTGGTGCCCAGTGACAGCACAAGAAGCAATAAGCACAAGCTGAAAGACAGGAGGTTCCATCTCAACGCCAAGAAACACTTTTTCACTGTGAAGGTGACCAAGCACTGGCACAGGTTGCCCAGAGAGGTTGTGGATTCTCCCAACTTGGAGATATTCAAAAGTCACCTGGACATGGTCTCTGGTATGATGGCTCTAGGTGGCCCTGCTTGAGCAGACCAGATGACCTTCAGAAGTCTCTTCCAACCTCAACCATTCTGTCATTCTCTCAACTCTAAATGACAGGACTCAGCTATGTTCCTGTTTTGCAGGCTGTGTCTCAATGAGTATCCAAAACCATGACCGGGGAAGTTACTTGTCACATGGGGCTTCATGCAATACACAGTGTAATAAAGCAAGCTCGAAATGGATAAACCAAAAAAAAAAAAATATCTTGCTTGACTACAAATTGATACCACACAGGATAGAAAGAACAGCTTATGCAAAGCTCCAAAATAACATCCAGGACACGTAGAAACAGGTATTTTTCATAAAGCCTTGAAACAGATATAAAAATTGTCAGGTTTTGTTTACATCTATAAGTAACTATTGACGGTTTGAAAGGATATTCCACAGTACGAGTGCCACAGGAATCTAATGAAAACACTCAGGAACATCAACGCTACATATACAAATGAGAAATGATCTTCACAAGTGAAGAGTTAGAAAGAAGTACAGTTCACTGCAGACAGTAGCAAACAGCACTGTTTTCCAAAGTCTCACATTATCACACTCACAAGCAGCAGCATTTAGACACTACAAGCACTGTCCTCACAGAGAAAGGAGACAATTTTCTACAAGGCTTCTTCCCAAGAACTTCCCAAGAGTTACCAGGAAAACCACCCAAGATCTGACTAAACCATTGCAAGTTGTCCTTTCTTTGTAAAAAAGCTGCTCTTGAATAGAAGTGAGATTGTTGGATCTGACTAAACCATTGCAAGTTGTCCTTTCTTTGTAAAAAAGCTGCTCTTGAATAGAAGTGAGATTGTTGCCTGGGTTTCAGGTTCTATTATGCAGCTACCAACTTTCAGATGCACCCTTTATAGATTTACCTCTTGATCTGGCTGATGAAAAATGTTTTATTGAACAAAAGTAACAAGCAAAGGTAGATAATGGTAAAGGTAACAAGCAAAAACTCAAAAATTAGGAAAACATCAAGGCAAGAAGGAAGAACTCAGCATACTCTTCTACAGCTGCTCACAACAACAAAGATAAGACAGTGTATTGTAGCAGAGGAAGAGTAGCATGTGAAAAGCAAACTATATAAAACCTGATACATGGTACTGCAGCACAAAGGTACAGAACAACTTCTGCAAGAGACTGATCAGTGCTTACTTTGTTATTATTCATCTACAGGTACTTCATCACCCAGATGAAACAGGTCCTCCTGCTTTTTTGTTTTGGTTTGGTTTTTTAATACAACTGATAAACAGCACGGTATGTGTTATTTTTATAGCCACTTCATCTTAAGAAAGTCTCACACATGGGGCATAAGAGAAGTATGAGCTTACACAGATTAGGATTCACAAAAAAAATAATCAATGCAGGTATTACTGCAGCATTCTGCTTTCTTCATTCTGAGTCATGTAAACAATTACCCAAGTCAAATTGCACATTTTATCTGAGCTACAGGAACAACAGTTTCTGTATACGCTTGAACAGAGTTCTACTGTGCCTATACCTTGCTCTAATTATTATGATAAAATCTTTACAGTTGTTACAATCCCACCCAAATGCTATTTGGGATCCTGCAGTGAGTTTCACTGGGTTGCAAATCTTCGTGAAAACCTCACGCCCAATTTCACATCAGTGAATGCTTTTGTTCGTGCTTACATTGATCCACCATAATTTCAAATAGAGAGCCAAAATAAAACCTCTTTCATGCAATCATAACTTTTCCCAGTAGTTAAAAACATGAAAATATTTTTTATTTGCTAGATAATTGTATTGCTGTATTGGGTTTGCGTGGCAAGGTTTTGGTAGTGGGGTGGGGGATGGGGGCAGCTACAGGGTTAAGAAGCTTCTGTGAGGAGCTGCTAGAAGCTTCCCCTATGTCCAACATAGCCAATACCAGCCAGCTCTAAGATAGACCCACCCCTGGCCAAGGCCCTGTCCATCAGTGACAGCAGTAGCACCTCTGTGACAATATATTTTAGAAGGAGGAAAAAGAAACTGTGAAACTGCAGCTGAAGAGACGTGTGAGAATACGTGAGAGAAACAACTCTGCAGACACCAACATCAAGGAAGCAGGAGAGGGAGGAGGTGCTCCAGGCACAAGAGCAGAGATTCCCCCTGTAGCCTGTGCTGAAGACCATGGTGAGGCAGGCTGTCCCTCTGCAGCCCATGGAGGTTAATGGTGGAGCAGATATCCACCTGCAGCTCATGAAGGACCCCACACTGGAGCATTTCGTGAAGAACTGCAGCCTGTGGGAAGGACTCACATTGGAGAAGTTCATGGAGGACTGTCCCCTGTGGGAGGGACCCCATGCTAGAGCAGGGGAAGAGTGTGAGAAGTCTTCCCCCTGAGGAGCAGAGACAACATGTGATGAACTGACCACAACCCCCATTCCCCTTCCCCCTGAGCTGCTTGGAGGGAGGAGGTAGAGAATTCGGCAGTAAAGTTGAGCCCGGGAAGAAGGGAGGTGTTGGGGGAAGGTGTTATCAGACTTAATTTTTATTGCTCATTATCCTACTCTGAATTTGTCTGATAATAAAATTAAAATAATTTCCCCAAGTCAAGTCTGTTTGCGCACGACAGTAATTGCTGAGTGATCTCCTTCTGTCCTTATCTCAACCCGTGAGCCTTCTGTCATATCTTCTCTCCCCTGTCCAGCTGAGGAGGAGATTGATAGAGTGGCTTTGGTGGGCACCTGGCATTTAGCCAGGGTCAACCCACCAGAATTGCACAGATCACTGGTCAGACAGGTCATTGGTTTGGGTTTCGAATGAACCTTTTCTTAAAGCATCCATTTTCCATGGAACATTTCTAATTTTGTCCTTAATTTTTTGTCCTCTTCTCCCTCAGTTTTCCAGAAATGGCCAGAAGGACAATCCTTTTATTAATCAAAGGCTCATATACTGACTACTGTGAGAAAAGCATCCCCAGTAAGTATACTGCTAGGTTTCATTGACTCATGTAGTTGACAGAAGATATTTGAACATATGTAGTCAAATAACAGAAGATAATCAACAGTTTGTCTGTCACCTAAGATGCATCTCAGAAACCAACCCCTCACACTACTGGTCATTTGTGGCTAACAGGAAAAATTTGAAGTTCTTTTCCATTAATCATAAAAGTACTGATAGAAAAACAAAGTTTGCTAAAAACCTTCCAGAATTTGTTCTCTGGAGGACATTGAAATAATGCTTAATATCGAGTAATTGACAAAATTCATATTGGCAGCCTTTGCACACTTAGAACTGGTCTTTCATATATTGCAGGAGGTATGAGAAACCGCAATCCAAGCATAATGAGCCAACAAAGGATCATTAAGTTTTACCTCAGCTTTGAGTCACTTTTTTTATGCAGCACTATTCACTGGTAGCTTTGTTATTGCTTTTAATATGTACTGTTCTAATATATTGAACTAGAAAGAAGGTAGAAACATATACCGACAAGTAATGTGATTGAAGAAGTTAAACACTGTGTCAGATATGACAAAATATATATGCTACCCTACCAAAATTCATATATTAACCTGTCATGTGAACCGTATACCATGAATGCGATAGAAAAGGAGAGGAGGAAAAACACTTAAAAAACATTCCTTCATCATCTCCTCAGAGCAGCCTTTGGAGTAGCTACAAACATGGCAGGCTTCCTCATCCAACACGTGGCATGAAAGCAATCTGCTTGAGTGCCCCAGCAGCATGTGGCCCTTGAGGGCACCCTGTATTTCACAGGGGGGACTTCTGTGAGTGCTCAGGACCATGCTTGCTTGCTCATTCTTACACACAGAACAACCTTGTGCTTTAGCTGTGCTGCAGCAAGTTGAATGCAGCTGCCATGGCTGGATGGTGCCATGGCACCAACTCTTCAGGAGTTACAGCAGGCAGCTATTATAGCCAGTGATGCAAGCAAGGATGGTAAAATATATTATACTTCGTTCATTTAAGCTTTTCTTTAAGGCTATGTCAACACTTCAGCTGCTTTATGCTATTCTGAAGTACTTTGAGGATGCTAGCTTGTCAAACTGGTATAAAGCTGCTCCTCATTTTCAGGACATTGCAAATTTGATATATACAGTTCATTCCCTCCCCCCCACACCCCATCATCCTCAATACTGCCCAATTTGTTGTGGTCTCCTGCATTTTATTGCACATTGCTTCATTAATTTCTCCTAAACTCTCAAGAGTATAATACAAGATTATACATACTCCGTTATTTTCCATCCTATCTTCAGCGAATTAGGATGCTTTCAAGGCTTGTAAGAGGGGAGGAGGGGATGTCATTGTGCAACAATACATATGTGAAAGCACAGTGCATATCTGCACTACTTATGAAAAGATTCAAGAAGTATAGACATCCAAATAGTTCATCAATTAATAGCTTCACAATGAAATGAAGGTCACTACATCAGTAAGATGAATTTCATAGAAGAGATGTCCCTAATGTCTAGCTCTCCTAAATGCTGGTGAAGTCAGGTTACCTGAAAGAAACGGAGCCTCTTACCTTACCAGGATGTTGCATTTTAAAATAGCATTTAAGGGGAGCTAAGCCAATGAAATTCATCTTTCCTAAGGTTATCCAGGAAGTCTCCTCCTTACGAATACTACACAAAATGGTAGCTTTTTTCAAATTCTCAAGCCTCACACCTCCCTGTTCTTCAGAAACTAGTGACGAAAAGCCTAGTTACAATTAATCAAAAATATTATAGGCAACAACTAAGAAGTACTTTTAGTAAGTTAAAATAGCTAAATGTGTAATGTACATAACTGATTAAGAATTTAAGTAATCCAGAAGCTACTCACCAGTAAAAAAAACTCTACCATAAAATAGTATTTGAAACAGTTTGATATTTGACAATTGACTTATAAACATGCTGCAAATACCCTGCATCTGTCATAAGTCCCCCGGTCCTATATTCTTACAAAAAGACCCTCACCTTTAACTATGGAGTGAGAACAAATGCCCTTTGACAACACAAAAAATAAGTCACTGCTACAGCCCTCCATCAGTCTTTGACAGCTCAGTGATGACTACGTCAATCTTACTGGTGACAAAACATTTCTCTTTCTATTTGAAGTATTTAGAGATAGGATTACATCTCCCAGAACTCCAGCTTACCTAAACAGTGTCTATAAAGCAGCTTTGCACTGTTAGAAAACACTCAAAAAACTGTGATGCTAATGCAATCCAAAGTAGCCCTTCTTTTGCTGTAAGAAAAGCCGACTTATTTCCCCTAGGAGACAGTAGGATAGCCCAAGAACACTGGAGGACAGTATACACTGGGCTCGCTTCCCTCAACCTCCAGCATCCCTTCAACTTTGCAGACAGAGGAAAATGGCAAGGCAGAGTGCTCTTGGTAGGAGCCTGCCAAGGATGGTAAGAGAATTTTCACCTGTCTTTTTCTGATAGGGAAGTCTGAATACTATCTCTACCTCAATGCAAGAGGGGCTTGAATGCAGAGTAGTTGCTCCATTTTGTAGCACTACAGGCATTGGTAGACTTAGAGAGGTAGTCATTTCTACTTAGAAGGGAAGTGTAAAATTTATAGCCAGTATTATCAGTGTGACATGGCATATATATCAGACATGATGATCTCAAGTATTTTACTAAATCACAACATCAAAACATTTTCCAAATACATGTAAAAAGACAGTTAAAGAACAAGTCTTATAAGAAAAAGGGGTAACCATTCTGACATTTAAAAATAAACACTTTTCTACAGAAAAAGGTTGCTAAACATCCCAGTGTCTGTGCTAGTGCAATACTTAAATATTTTACTGCATGTCTTAAACAGCATAACACAATAGGTCTGAAATTTTCTCAACATCCTGGTTTATTTAAAATAATAGCGTAGGGCTAATTCATATCATATTATTTTATTTCAAATACAAAGGCACTATGTCTGTTTTCCTGCAAGCTTCCAACTCCAGTGACATACTACAGATGTAAGAGTAAAAAGTAGTCTTCATAAAGAACTAAACAAGTATTAACACCCATAGATCTTGTTTGATCACTTCTACTATTTGGGCAGAATTCATCTCACCTAACTTACCTATCTTTAAATATCTATCAAAGAACAGAATGAATCACCTTCAATTCGAGGTTTCTCTTACTCTCCACTGCTCATGCAGAGCGTACATGATTAGCTAATCTGGAAAAATACATTTGAAAATACATCAGGTAACTGAAATGTATCATGCTCTTTTCTCTTTCCAGGATAGCAGCTCTGAAACACATACTTTAAACACATTCACAACTTACGAAGGACAGTGACAATTTTACTGCAACATAAATAATAAAAAAAAAAGGTCCTGCTAGCTCCACTTTTTCATGTGCTTATCCTTCTTAATTTTTAGTCAGTCTTTCAAAATACGTGGACAACTGCACAGACGTGTACCTACATTTTATATACATAAAATGTATGCTGTCATTCTTCAGATTCACTTCTGCCATCTAGTCAGAGCACAGAACACTCCTACAGATTGCCAGGGATCCCACTTTCTCCAGGATGTCCCAGGCTGGAAGAAGGTGGGAGACCAGAAGACTCAATGAGTGTAAGGTTCTGCTCACTGAAAGATGTTATTCTGGAAAACAGTCCTTCTCTGTCCTTTCAAGAGAAATTAGCAGGACGTTTGAAACAGTCTCCTCAGCTCCCTCTCTTCCCCAACTAATATGAGTTACTCATATGGATAACTCACCAGACAATAATTCTGATCCAACAGATGGTCTGTCTAATGCCTTTAGGAAGGTTGCGCACTTTGTGTTTAAGCTTTCCCTAATCACTGAAGATGTTGATGGTAGGCTCTGGAATCCCACCACGCAAAAGGTTACCCTCATTTCCAAGGCTCACTAGACTTAGAAGGAGCCTCTGAGACACAACTCCAGCAGCATACAACACTCTCAGGTCCTGGACAAATTTAAAATAGGTCTTGAAGGTCCTTACACAAAGGTATGTTTGGCATGCTGCCCTAAAAGACCAGCCACAACACAGAGATGTAAACACTTCTGTGAGCTTTTTTCCCAGTTCAGAATTTACACCATTTGCTTATTATGTTAAACCCAGTCAGCAATACAGTTGCACATACCTTAGTCAGATGAAAGTTAGATGCATTTTTCTCACTGCTATGTGTAACTCCTCTGTGAACACCTTAAGATGCATTAGTTGCACAATAAATTGGATGACTATGTGGCTACATACACAAATAGCTTTTTTAAATCAAAAGCTAAAAGGAGAAGACATCCTCCTTTGGGTCACAGGGGGTGGCAGTATGGGGCCAGCAGTGAGAAAAAACAAAGTCTGTCTGGATCTCTTTGAGTCTTATTAGTGATCCAGGTGATGCCAATCTGCCTGAGTTTCCTCATTAGAAGAGCCAGGAAGCTTAAACAGAGGCTGCTCATGGATCAGTAGTCAGCATAAAAGCTGGAGGGGATAAAAGTGAAAAGGAAAACTGAGAGCCCACAATCACACCAGTATGAGCACATCTTAAAATAAACATGGTAACAACAGTCACAGGCAAGCCAGATGACATAAGAACTATATTATTTTATAAGAATGTATATAATTTTGTCAT
This sequence comes from Pluvialis apricaria, assembly GCA_017639485.1. NCBI lineage: Eukaryota > Metazoa > Chordata > Aves > Charadriiformes > Charadriidae > Pluvialis > Pluvialis apricaria. The sequence goes on from CM030007.1 coordinate 109,543,898, forward strand.
TTAGATTTTTTTTTGTAAGACCTCCAATCAAAGGTCATTCTACAACAGTCAGGATTATGCATTTAAATTATTCATTAGTCAGACCACTTCTGTAGTTCAACAGCACGTCCCCTGACAGACAACTTCCCCTGCTCTCTTACATAACAACCACAGATGTTTTCATCTAATCAATACCTCAAAAGGGAACAATAACAGGAATCTAAAAAAACCCAGAATATTTTAGTTTTCTTCCATGTATATCAAAAGACTGGATAATTTAGTCCATTTGATGTTCTCTTCCCCCCCTCCCTCCCCAAGGAATTTCTATAACCAGAAAACTCAGGGCACTCAGTGCTTTCTTTTTAAAATTCTTTCCTACAGTTTCAGTCTAACATGCTGTTGCACTTATCTGAACATTGAGGGAGTAAGTATTTTCAGACTGTTTGACCTTTAATTAAAAAGACAAGAACAAAAATCTGTCAGAGCACAATGATTTTTCTCCTCCCCAAACCACGCCAGGATGCTTGCAAATGTATTTGTGGTGAGCATTACCAGTGTTACTACAATTCCATCAGAGCCTCATGCATGATTAGCTTCCATCAATCTCAACGGGCTGCAACCTCACTGCTGTCTTGGATTCCCAGGTGCCTTCCTGGACATAGACTTTCCACCTGTCAAAGATCCACAAGAACGCCAAGATCCAACCACCTTCACTACTCAGGCACTTAACTGTCCAAAGTTGTCACTTACAAATATTTTGGGGGTATGCATCAACAAAAGCAAATAAGCACAGAAGTCTGCAACAAATCCCAAAACCACTTCAGCTCAGAAGTTTTGCAAAAATACAAATACATTTCCTTGCCTCAATTCAGACACCACTTCTGATCATTCTCTGAGTCCAGAGCACCTGACCCTATGCAAAGTTCACTCTACAAAGCACTGGATCTCTCTCCTAGGGAGGAATTTACGTAATCTCTGTAGCCACAACAATTAAGACAGGTAAAAGGATACCTGAAGAACAGATTATCACACAACAGCACTGTCAATATCAAATGGGAAGTGTCACAACATGTCTTACCATTCACTAGTACACAGCAGCAGCTCTCTGGTGATTATGCAATGAATTCTGACCACTAAGCACAAACTGAAGTCTGTCGGTAATGTCCAGTGTAACTGTTACCTACACTAATCAAACAAAGCTAAAGACAGAATGCATATACATCTAACCACATCTTCATTTTCCTATTAAAACATGGCTGTGAAAACTTTCCAGCTGACCTGTCAATGCTGATCAGAAATTCTCTAGACAAGAGAGAGCACAGCTTCCTGCCAGGTGATACACTGTTTGCTTACCTTGATCTTTAAGTTCAGACCTTATGCAGGAACTAGGAAGGGCAATGGCCATCTTTTTCTCCAAAGCATATTCCATTTGAATAGACAATTAAAATTAGACTGTCCCCTATTGTTAACTCCATGCTGGGTATAAGATTTTGTTCTGGCACCTGCCGTGAGTTTAACTCAATATGAAAACAGAAGACAGACGTGGCAGAAAACAAAATGCCTGCTCAAAACGGAGTTTGCAGTCTGACACTGATACACAGAATCCCTAACACCAAGTAAAAGTCATATACTGTATATAAATACTTCTCCCAGATTGCCACAATAACATTACAAACCAAAAGGTATATGCACTGCTTTCTTCAACTGACATTTAAAGCAATGTATCATTTAATTTATCCTGCCCAATCTGCATTTATCTTGCTCAGAAGAACATTTTGGTGGCTAGGCTCTTAAAAGCGTTGTCAGGAGTCAACAGCCTCAGTACAGATGCTTCTGCTGTAGCTGAAGCACAGTACATTTTATTTGCTGGGTTTCCTGTATATAATCAAGGCTTTAAAATATGTGCCCAGCAAAAAACAATACAAGCAGCTGAAGCTGGAATACAGAGTCAGTGCTTAAAAATGTAAAAACACATTGCATGCATTCACACAGAATATGTCGTGTTTCACGAGCTTATCCAATTCTAACCAATCTCATCTATGTCATCTACACTGAATGTGAATCACTAAGATGGGACATTTCAAAACATGCTTACATATTCTCTAAGAGAAATGCAAGGGTTAGACTTGCTTACCACCATTTGAAACTGTTACCAGAAATAATCCCTCCTGTTCTGCACAAAATCTGAAAAACATTCAGTCTCTCGGGTGGGTAGCATAGAAGTACAAGCTGTATTTCGTGCTCCTGTAGTTGATTATAGATCTGAGATGAAGTGTGAAATATCATCAACTTCCAGTGACTAGACTGAATTAAGAACATTGCATCTTCCTGAAGGTACAGAGCAACTTTCATGCTGCCATTGATGGCAGTGGCTTAACTCCAACAGACAGGATTTAAAAATCAAGATATAGATTTCTTCTGTTCTTTCACAGACAAACCTCTTGATAACTTCAGTGGTGATATTGTCTGTACAGTCTTCAGCATCAAAGTTTTCACCAGCAGCATATATAATCAGATACTTCCTGATAAGTCAAACATTTATTCCTTCATCCCATGCCATGCCTGAACTTTTCTTTAGAACCCTTTTGACAATTACTGTGAAGACGCTACAGTGCAAGGGGGCAGGGAGATGCGGTTTATGTGTTTTATTATTTTTAAAACACTTTTTCATAATCAGAAATTTTGTTTATTTTTGCCAATGACATACAAAGTGTCTTAATTCCTTAAGTATATTAGATACTGACAAATTATTTTTAGTTCTACACACTTACCTTCCCACATGATACATACAACCAATCATTGTGCCGTGTATAGGTTTCCTAACTAGCTACTTGCAAGTACTCAGTTTATTGCCAAAAAAGCTTATTTCTCCGTTACTCAGACTGCTGGAGTGCAATAAAAATATGAAAATGCAATTTTGATTTTGTTAGGATTTATTTTTACTGCAAGGTTGGGGGGGATGGGGACACACATGACTTTTTCCAGAAACACCAGTGTTAAATTGAAGCATTGTCACAAAAATGACACTGTTTTTCATTCTGTGCCTCTAACCAAAGTGCTTTGACTGCATAAGTATATTCTTTGTGCTACGTTATGAATTGTGGTATTAGTCTCAGGAGCCCAAAGGAAACAACACAATGTACAATATTTTTTTGTTACACAATAAAAGCCATCTTCAGTAGTATGGGTATAATTGGTAATGTCAGTCAACAGTAAGCAATACATTTTGAAAATATCTTTAGGTAACATAAATATGTTCAGCCTGAATATCAACAACTGCATATATCCCACACTGCCTTGTGATCCCAGAAATCTGGGATAGATGGTTCTGGTTTTGGTGGAGAGCACTGGTCTTGACAGCACTGCATGTTTCTCCTAACACACACAAGACAAAAGTCCCAAATACATGCTTTCACTGCATCAGCTCCTAGATTTTTTTACTCCTCACAAGCATAATACTTAATAACCATCAAATTTTCACCCTTGATCTAGCTGAGCACTGAACTGATTCCTACAACTTAACAGGCGGATTCACCTGGTATTAGGAAGGTCTACAAAAGCAGCTTATTCTACATAAGGATAGGCTGCCTCGAAGCTCCAACAGCCACATAAATAAAGGAATATCCCTGGGAATGGTCAAAAGCTCTTCTCACTTTCGTATAGACCCTATAGAAGGGTCTCTGCCTAAGAGGAAAATCTACACACAATCTGATTCAACAGCAATCATACTGACCCTTCTAATTTACACTTTCTGTCTTTCACTGGCAAAAAGCTACCAGCAACTGCCTTTGACTTAAGTCACAGAGATACCACTGAAGTGCAAAGACAATCTAAGGGCTCCAATTCGGTATTTAATACAACCCTGACCTTGAAAGTAACGGTAAGAATTTCCTTTAATGTCTACAGGAATTACATATGCATGCCATGGAGAGCATGAACCTCTAAATGCTTTTATTGTATGATTTAGAACCCCCTTAAACTGAGTATCATGGTATTTTAGGGCCTAATTCCTCTCGCCTCACTCAGCCAAAACTCACATGAGGAAGAAAGGTTTGGACTCATAAAGCATGCTGAATTAAAGTCCATAAAAGAAACCAATTGCTTACCAGAGTGATTAAAATCAGATATGTTTCCACAGGGAAAATAAGAAGCCTCTTTACAAAAATTCACTGCCAATGGGAGCTAAATTTCCCTTTGAAGACATTCACTCTTCGCTTGAAGTATTTCTAACAGACAATAAGTGAGGGAATCATGAAACTTAATGTTTTCTTTCCTTTTCACATGTCAACCTCTTCACCCCTCCCCTGCTTTTCTCACTGTACTTTTTATTCTTTCAGACAGAGCTATGAATATATACACAAACACACACAATTACCCCTCAAAGTATTACAGACAGTTCTATTCTTCATTTTTCATCTTTATTATAACTCGCTCCTCTTCCCCTCAAAGCTACTTATCAACAAATATTTTGTTTCTCCATAATACAGTTCTGCTTTCCAAGCAAAGTTTGAGGAAAAAAGAGAAGCATCACAATTGTGTTAATTTTTCATTGTATTAATATATGGTGGGCTAGCGTCTCACATTGCACCACACGGTTGTGAAGACACCTGAAAGAATGCAATTTTTCCTCACTGAGGAGAAAGAATTCTAAATGCCTGTATTTTGGCTTTGAAGCAAAAAACTCTAAAATTTCTGAGCAAACATGAATTGTGTTACAAATGATGTTAACCTGTAATTTCAGAAGAAAAAAGTTTTATTATCACGTAAAGTTTTACTATCAGTCATTTTTATGTCAACCATTAGTATTTTATCTGCAGTTCTTATTTTGTGGTTTTCAAACATGCCAGAATTTAAGAAAGCCTAATTCATTTTCCCTTAAAAATGGTAAATTTTCACATTTCAACTTTTTTGCTGTTCTAACATTACATTTGAAAGTTGTAGAAATATCTTCATCCTTCACAACATACCCTGAATGACTCATTTCCATAGACATATATTCCCAACATCAATTTTTGTTATACTTACAGCACAAGAAGTTCCTTTCATTACATGCCATGGATTTATGAAATTGACTCATATTTCAACTGATTCATCATTGCACCCACAACTAATGGAAGTCACGATGTTGGAATAGCAAAATTAAGCTTTTTGTAAGAGGTCCAGCAGAAATGTTCAAGATTAAGAAAATAATGTTTCTAGACCTTCTCTCATCACCTCTTTAGGCAAAATGATCAAAGCAGCTTGGAAACTGTAAGAAATACAGTCAAGTCATTATATACACAATAGATCCAGCCACCTCTGCACTCGCAAACACCAATAAAGCAAGACATTTGTATGATGCAAAATCAATCAAGACTGTTCTTATGGATTCATATCAACTAGTGCTTCCCTCAGTCCTTCACAGTATTGCCAACTCAGCCCTAAGTGCTTGCATGCTGGCACAAGTTTGAACAATGGCAGGCAGGCACAACACGGAGCTCTGTGTATGCTGACTGGCTGGTCAAGACACATGCTTTCATCAGCCAACTTTTACTCCTAGGTAGGACCCAACTGGGAATTGCTGTTCCACCAATTAAATCCTCAGTTTTGACTTCCCTCCAAGAGTTTCTTGAATGTGCATCCTCAAGCCTTCCATTAAATTGAGTTCAAACTGAACTATGGTTTCAAGAAGAGTTGATGAGCAGAACACACAGTCATATGTCTTCTCTCTCAGCGTATGGAAGTAGGACAAAAAATTGACGAAAGAGACTTCATTAAAACACGGTTTGGACAAATGAACTGGCCCATCTACCTAGATAATGTTATCCTTAAGTCCTGTAATCAAAAACCACACATTCACTCAAATGTAAGTGTCTTTAAGTGTCTTCAAACTGGAAGAGAGTAGATTTAGAATAGATATTAGGAAGAAATTTTTTGCTATGAGGGTGGTGAGGCATTGGAACAGTGTGCCCAGAGAAGTTGTGGAGGCCCCATCCCTGGAAGTGTTTCAGGCCAGGCTGGATAGGGCTTTGAGCAGCCTGGTCTAGTGGGAGGTGCCCCTGCCTATGGCGGGGAGTGGAACTAGATGAGCTTTAAGGTCCCTTCCAACCTAAACCATTCTACAATTCTAAGTGTCTACATGCAATACTTCACATAGGAAAATATCTGAGTAGACAGTAACTATCTGTTCACAAAAAAAAAAAAAAAAAAAAAAAAAAGAATCCTTCAGTTCCTTGGATACTTTAAAATATTAATGGTTTTGTTTTCTGAGAAACGACTTTACAAGTTGGTGATAACTATATCAAACCTCAAAAACCACAGAGATAGCTGAAGAGTTCCTGGAAAGTACATCCATGGACACAATTTTCAAACACCAACCATGTGAGAGAAGGTAGTATTTACACATATGCATAGCTCATAAACATGGAAAAGAAAAGGAAACAACTGCAGTGTTCCTTCATCTAAGCAGCCTTTCAGTTGCTATTTATAACCTCCCCTTTTTCTCCAGATTACCATTCCAAAGAGTCACTCAAATACATATTTTATTTCCCCTTTACCTGATGTTGAACATCACACAGATCAATGAGGGAAGTAATGAGGGTACATTCTTTGCTGCCAATGATATGATGCTTTCCAACCATATTCCTCGTTATTTTCCAAAGTGTAGTAATTCCTGAATTAATTTAGCCCATGCCATATCTGGACAGACTCAAACTGATTCAAGAGGAAAGAGGGAAGCATTCCAGATGATGTGCCACTTTCCATCCACTCAATCCTTAACAGGTTGGCACTACCTGTAAAGAAAGGCTTGGGAAGCCTCACACACTAATTAGCTCAGCAATTATCCTCAACACTCCAATAATATCAGTGGAAAAAAAATATTTCCACATCAAACCTCAGCTTGTTAGGGACACCTCCCTTTTTACCTAAAATAAAGCTTTATGCAAAGTAACTAATGCATCTCCAGATTAACCTACTGGTTGGAGGGGAAATAAGTAGCAATAGTATAGGCGCTACATGACTTAAAAGTATGCTATAGTTGCACGCTAGACCAGGCAACTATTTCATCTAATCCCTCTGACACCTTCTGGCTGTGTTCAGTACAATGTTCTCTCTACTTAAAGAGCGTATTCAATATCACCTGTCATTCCCATTCCAATATGCTGTTAGTTCTTGCACAACATAAATCTTAAAAGCAGGCTAAGAAAGCAAAAGCTTTCTTATGAATATGTGTGCTACTGAGAATAATCTTTAGAATGATCACTGGATTAAGACATGCAGTACAAACACCATTGTTTCCCAGTATACATACAGGAACAAAATGCAATGCAAAATTTAGGAAATTTTGATACAAATTTTGGTACAAAAGATACAAGGCTCTAGGATTCCATTATGGACTTCATTGAGTATGTGTGATTTACCTGGAAAACATGAATCCTAAACCAGAAAAAAAAATTAGGAAAAATAGGAAAAAGAAAAAAGGAATAGGAAAAGAGTTTGGGTAGCAAACACTGGGATATTTCAGTGCCCTATTTTAGTAATACTTAGTAACACATTTATGATCCTATTTCCAACAACCTAAAAAAGAATACTCTCTTTAAAAGAGTTACAATTCAATTCTCTGCTTTATTTCTATAACTAGTATAATTTCCTCTTTTGTCTCTTATATTCCCCACTTATCTATCTGCAAGTGATCTACAGTAATACTAACAGGTCAACAAGGACCACATAAACTGGAAGAGAACAAAACCAAATGAAGATATTAATAAGGAAAAGAGAAAGGTATGTTTTCATTATCCTCGCTCCTTGAAGGAGTAGTACACTTTTAGATTATTTTCACCCAATATATACCCTCCAAGAAGCCACATGAGTTTGTGAACATGACAGAAACTATGTCTCTCGAAATCCTTCAAGCAACTAATAACTACTGACTGGGAAATCTGATGCCTCAGAAGTCTGATGATCAGAAAAAAACAATATATTTCTCAGATCATAGAGAGAAGCCAGAAAGTTCCAAATTGGAAGCAGTCTTTAAATAAGCATACATATCTTTATACAGTATTGTAAATATAAAAGTGTGCCCCACATGAGCTTTCTGTGGTACATTTATCTAGAGGCACAGCAGCTTGGGGAATGGTTGTTATACTCTTAAGAACAATAATCCGGAACACAATTTTTAATTTCATCCAGTCAAATGTCATTAATAAACCAACCGAGACCTGCAAAAAATGTTTACTGCAAAACAGCACTTAGCACTTTACGTAGCTGAGTCTCATGTTCCATCTATCCCAGTTTGCCAAGCCCAGCAGATCAGCAGTGAACTGCCTGCAGTCAGTGAAGTTCACAGCAAAGCCAAAATCCTGCAGCTGACTCTTTGTGCTACTTGACATACAAGAGCTGCCTTGCCAGAACTTAGTATGCTTACATGGTATGTTAATTTGTAAACAGTGGATACTAAGACATATATATTGTCACATTTTCTGAAGGCTCTACTAGAAGAAAAAAAAAGCCTTTAGTGTCTCTGTTGAAGATCACTCTGTACAATTACTCAATGGCAGCCTTAATCATTCCAGTCAATCAGTCATGTGAAACACATCCCTACTGCCACCAACTCCACACTCTTCTGGGGCTATGTCAGCCAACTGTTAGTTGCTATGCCCTCTGCTATACCCCTTCAGCTTTCTTTTGCACAGGGGCTGCATTTCATTTACAAAAGCCAGCAGCCTAACCAGAAGCATGAGTCAACTTTAGCCTAACTTCAGTTATCAGCCATAAAAACAGATATTTGTTTTTCTTCTTTGAAAGGAAGACTAAAATTCACGAGGTGGATGTCAAAAACTCAAAAACTATTTTCTTTTGGCCCAATGGGCAGAATTACTAGGAGCTTTACGTAAGGCTGAGTACATAACTGCTCACTATTCTATGTTTGAACCGTAACACTGGCTGAAAATATTTTCAAAGTAGTAACAAATTCATTAAGAGTTTATATGCTCTGTTTGCATCCTCCTGGAACAGTTACTACTGAAACATCAATCAAAGACAGCAAATATAGATTGCAATTAGATTTCTACGGCTCAGCAAGAAAGGTTTAGAGAATGTAAACTGGTGTCTCTCCTCCAGTGACTGGCTTCTTTCACCCCTAGCCACTTTATATAAATTCTGTCATTTCACTTATGCTTTCCAGTTTTCACCATAAAAATGCAAATTCCTCACAATCAAACTGAATTCAATCAGCAAATCTGGCCATTCTTCCACCTCAGCTCCCATCATGACTCTTTGCTGTCTTTGCATACCATGGTTTTGTCCTCTCCCTTTCATATATTACACACACACACTTGCACTTTCTTGTCTTCTTCCCCATCTACCCAGTCCCGTGTTCTCTCCCCTCAAGCAGTATCTTTATCCGAACAGAAGTCCATGCCTTATAAGTAAATACTGAGCAGCAACAACATCTGGGGGTTCCCCACATTCAGCTCACTGCTCCATCAGCACAGCTATGTCACCAAAGCCTAGGCCAAGCACAACATCTACAAAAGAAAAAAACAAACAAAAAAACCTAAACCACACCACCCCCGCATCACAAACACCACACTGCTTAAGGCCTGCAAGCACCACCATCTCACAGCTGTCACTCAGAACAGCAACCCCTGAAACCAGTCAGTGGATTTTGGGCCAGAGGGAGAAGGACAGTGGGACATAAACAAGGCTGTAACAAATCTCATCAGTAGCAAGTGTAATTTTTCACCCCCTTTTTTTTTTTCACACAAGACACCAAACTGAGAGCAAACATGTGCCATACAACCCACAGTCAAGGACCCCAGGCCCTCTTCCCCACTGCTAGCTCTGTCAAGCGGTGAGGAGCTGTTGTGTACAGGGCGTGTTTCCTTTCACTACACCAGCAACAGAAGAAACAGGCACCCACGAATAGCATGAGTACACCCACGCTTGGAACCAGGCTGGCTGGCCCAAAGCGTCCCCTGCACCCCAAAACTGAGGAATGACAAGGCACAACTTATTCAAGTAGCTGTGACGGGGCGTTCTGTTGCAGTCAGTTTGTCACGTGGACAGCAGGCACCTGTGCTGTGGAGTTAGTGAGAGAGGCACCAGAGTCACAGAATCATAGAATGGTTTGGGTTGGAAGGAACCTTAAAAATCATGTAGTTCTAACCCCCCTGCAACGGGTAGGAACACTTTCCAGTAGATCAGGTTGCTTAAAGCCCCATCCAACCTGGCCTTGAACACTTCCAGAGATTTGGCATCCACAACCCTTCTGGGCAACCTGTTCCAGTGTCTCACCACCCTCACAGTAAAGAATTTCTTCCTAATACCTAATCTAAATCTCCCCTCTTCCAGTTCAAAACCATTACCCCTCATCCTATCACTACATTCCCTGATAAAGAGTCCCTCCCCATCTTTCCTGTAGGCCCCTTTTAAGTACTAGAAGACTGCTATAAGGTCTCCCCAGACCCTCCTCTTCCCTAGGCTAAACAACCCCAGCTCTCTCAGCCTGTCTTCACAGAAGTGCTCCAGTTCTCTGATCATCTTTGTGGCCCTCCTCTGGACTTGCTCCAATGGGTCCATGTCCTCTTATGTTGGAGACCCCAGAGCTGAACATAGTACTCCAGGTGGGATCTCAGGAGACCAGGTAGAGGAGAAGAACCACCTCCATCAACCTGCTGGCCACACTTCTTTTGATGCACCCCAGGACGATTGGCTTTCAGGATGCAAGCACACATTGTCAGCTGATATTTTGTTTTCATCCATGAATACTCCGAAGTCCTTCTCTGCAGGACTGCCTTCAATCCACTCATCACCCAGCCTGTATCCATGTTTGGGATTGCCCTGATGCAGGTGCAGGACCTTGTTGAACTTCATGGGGTTCGTGCAGGCCCACCTCTCAGTCCCATGAAGGTCTCTCTGGATGGCATCCCTTCCCTCTAGAGTATCAACCATAGCACTCAGCTTGGTGTCATATGCAAACTTGCTAAGGGTGCACTCAATCTCACTGTCCATGTCCCCAACAAAGATTGTGAAGGTACCGGCAAGTCCCTTGGGGACTGAATGAAAGGTAAATTCAACTATTAACAAAAAAAATTCTCGAAAGGGAAGAGCAATGGGCCAGGAGGGAGAATGGCAGGATATGTCATTAAAAAAAAAAAAAAGAAACACGATCAGCATGGTTGATCAGAAAATTAAGCTGCTGGGAATAATGGCTGAATTCCTAGGGCTGCTGGCCATGCTAATGCATTGTTCCTGGTATCTGTGGGCTTGTCTCCAGGTTTTGATCATCCCTAGCATTTGCTCCATGGAAAGAGGTAAAAGGCTCAAATCAGAGACATCTGCTACAATCACTGAGTACCTTGTTTACTAAATTCAACAAGAGGAAATGCCTGCAGTAGCTCAGCTGTTCTCTTTCTGACATAATTGGGAAATAGTATTTGATTTCATGGGACACAAATAAAACAAGGGCAGTGTGAGACATCAAAATACAAGCCTCCAATAAGAGCTGAGTTCAGGAAGTTTTGTTTTCTTTTTCCTACAGAACAAGTTACAAGGTGGGAAACAAGCATATCAACGTGTCTGAATTTCAGTTTTTGAAGAAAGGCAAACCAACAGCTAACTATTGAATTGATATGTTTACATCTGACCTGAGAAATTAGTGGTATTTTTGGTGTTATTTTTCCTAAATTCAGTTAGCATTGAGCCTTTTGCGATATGCAACTATAACAGAAAAAATCCAAATTCTCTAATTTGGAACCAATGTTTTTACCCCACCTTCTAGTTCTACTCTGTCATGCTAAAAATGAAACAAATACTAGACCAGCTCTGAAGTTTAGTACCATATACAAAATGAAAGTTAAAATATTAGGCCCCGATAAAATTCCGAAACAAGATTACATAAGAACCTTCTGCAGGCATGAATGGTTTGGATGATATTTCTGTTGTTCCAAGAGCCCTACTGGGAGCCCACACAAATAAGCTTTTACTGGGATATTCTTCCCTCACTGTTTCTCAAAAGATGTAACAATTTTTCTCCATACTTTTGGTTGTTTGTATGTTTTTCTCCTCTGTCTCTTAATACTCATACAGAACTTTAAATAGAAACAGGTCTGCTTTTAAATTTGCGTGATGGGAAAAATGGAATTAATTAAAACTAAAGCACAGGAACAATCAATTGTCAGGGGAATGGGGGAGAACACATGCATGTACATACACACTTGAAACTCAAGTTTTTGTTGGGCGCAGGCTAAGAGTTCTCAGCCTGAACCTGAGAGAAAGGACTTGCTGTCCCTCTAGGTGTTCAATTAAGCATCACACACCAAGGCAGGAAAATAGGATAGAGGGTGGTCTCTCTCAAAGCAACTGAGTCTGGATGATGAGGGAACTTTGTTTCTCTTGATGGAAAAAAGAAATCCTAACAGACAGTTTTAAAGGTTTTTAGGAATTTCCATATACTCTAGATTACAGCAGCAAAAATATCCAGTCCAAAAAAGACCACAGTTCGTTCTGCAAAGCTCCTAAAACCCCAGCTCCTTCTGGGGCTGAATTATTGGGTAGATCATTAAAAAGATGTAGGTTAAAATAATCTCCATGAACAACACACGCTATGTCCTGTGTTGGGGGGAGACAAGGGGAGGTATAAAATTGTTGAAAACTCTCAAACCAGATCATTTAAGTGAAAGTGGTCTCTGAAAAGCACCCACAGATACTTTACACATACAAACACCACCATATCCACCCTCAAAACCAATTACATTAAAAAAAAAAAAAAAACAAAAACCAAAAATCCCCCCAAAACAAAACAAAAAATCGCAGCTGTCAATGTCATTCTGAGAACAGAACAGAAGAACAAAAGCAATAGCTGCCAAAAACATGTATCTTGTAATTACATCTTAAGTTCCCTAGAAACTCTAAACAGACAACAAAACATCTATGGAAAGTGTTATTCCAGATGGTAGTTAGACTCCTGACAGCTTTCAGCTGATATACTCTTCTTTACCAAATAAAAAAGAAGCCTAAACACCAAAAAGATCCAAAATCAGGCAATGGGAGAACCTTCTCAGTTTTAACTTCTCTAAACTGAATTTGCAGGGTTTCTCTCCACTTTTCCTGTGAATTGAGAATAAGGTGCTTTTCATACATGATGACGAAAAATTAAATGTGCATTTCCAACACCTGCTGGGAGGGAATATTACACTCAAAATATCATTATGGGTAAAAGTGAGCACACTATATATGTGGAGCCAAGAATTTATTATCAGTCTAGTTAATGTTTTGGCATTCTATTTGTCCAAATTATCTAATACAGAAAACTTGCAATGATTAAAATTGTTACTCTCATATTTATGTATGCCTATATTAAAAAAGACGGTCCTAGTCTTTCCTTTCTATGTTATGCCCATGCTCCTGAAGACAGTCTGGGTCTGATGGTCAACAATTTCTGTGTTCCCTGAGCAGAGAGGTGGGGATGTTACAGACACTCATCAGTGCCCTCAGCTCTCACTGGGAGGGGTGAGACGCTGATGGTGGGGTCCCTTCCTTTTCAGTGTCAGGGTCCACTTGGATTTCTTGGATTTCAGGGTCCCTGGGATACTGGCAGGTTGCAGGGCAGCTTTCACCCCTTCCCTGGGAGCCGGGGGAAGGGAGCAAGCCATAGTATGCAAATATAAACAATTTGGCTTGCTCCCTTCCCCCTGCTCCCAGGGAAGGGGTGAAAGCTGCCCTGCAACCTGCCAGTATCCCAGGGGCCATTTGTCTGGCAGGGACTGCCTGGGGCTGTCAACCCCTTCCCCAGGGGCAGTCACAGAGCTGGAGCTCAGACAGACTGGGCAACGGGCACTGGGCCACGGGGCAACTGGTAAACCCACCACTCAGGCCAAGGGCAGCCCAGCCACCCCTGGGACCTGCCACAGTCTGATATTTGTCCCAAGGAGTGGCAATACCATATTTACTGGGTTGTAGAACATTAGCCTCCTGAAGCTCCGCCTATGTTGGGATAGTCATTTTGGTCATATTGCCTCTACCTATCTGTGTAAGGCCACTAACCTTCTGCTCTTTTTCAGTTGGAAGGGGCCTGCAACAATCGTCTAGTCCGACTGCCTGACCAAAAGTTAAAGCATATTATTAAGGGCATTGTTCAAATGCCTTTTAAACAGACAGGCATAAGACATCAACTGCCCCTCTAGGAAGGCTGTTCCAGTGTTTGACCACCCCCTCCCATGGCACAGCTTTGAACCATTCCCATGTGTCCTATCACTGGATACCAGGGAGAAGAGATCAGCACCTCCCCGTCCCCTTCCCCTCATCAGGAAGCTGCAGAGAGCAATGAGGTTTCCCCTCAGCCTCTTTTTCTCCAAACTAGACAAGCCCCAAATCCTTAGCCACTCCTCATGGGACATCCCCTCCAGCCCCTTCACCAGCTTGGTTACCCTCCTCTGGACACATTCAAGTACCTTAACCTGAAGAATCATGACCAACTCCAGAGCACAGAAGAAGAAAGCATGGAGCAGAGATACTCAGTGAGATAAATTTAACATGGTTTTGCTCTTTTAGATTACATGTAGCTACCTGCTTTAACAGATTTATTCTAGACCTGTTCTCCAGTCTGATTCATCTGCTAAATAAAGAGATTGGCACCATTTGAAATTTGTGCTTTTAGACATGACTAGCTGGGGAGCTGTAATTCATATCTCAGTGTCTGAACTAGTTTCAGTGCCTGCTTGCCAGACCTTAAGGTTGATCAGGATTATCAGTCTCTCACTTTGACTCTAATTCAGTGAGAGACTTAATCGGGATAAGTCCCATTGGTTTCAATAGGATTTACTGTTTAAATTAGGCAGATGCTTAAGACACTAGTTCAGCAAGGTGTTTAATTATTAGTGCCCGCATGTCAAAATAGTATCCCTAATGGGGACAGTGATTAAGCACTTATTTAAACTCTTAAATATATATTTTGTTTTAAATTCATTACTTTAGTACTGTGCTGAACAGAAGGGAACATAAGCACACGCTAAACTTACATGCTACGTGCTTTGCTGCATGGATTTCATATTCTTTGAAATATTAAATTAACATGCTAGTAGAAGGATTTGTGGACTCTTTTATCCTTTTTCCTGATAGTCTCATCAGGAAATGTGTTATATATACACATATATACACAGAAGCTTCAGTTAAAGAGGAAAAAAATCCTACATTTTTTATTAGCAATAGAAGAGGTATTTGATTAGCATTTTGGCATAGAAGAAGAGCCCTTTAGATTGTTATGAAGGTGTTCATAAAATAGGTGAAAATGAAAACTTAGAAAGACTATAAAACGTTATTACCATGATGAACTTACTTGAACAGAAATGAAAGTCAGCTCAAAGTTATCAAAAATTTGAAGAACTGCAGCACTACACAAATATCTATTTTTAATTAAAGTGGTATATAGGAGTGAAAAATGCAATTCACTCAGTATTTATCACATTCCTGATGATCAAATTTTTAAAATTCTAATGCTTGCTCACTTGAAATGCCTTCATTCTAGAGTCACTATATGGGGACAATACTGATCAACAGGCTTCTGGGCATCCATACTTCCTCCTGGTTTGTTTGCTAGTATGGAGGCTCAACTCCTACTGGACATCAGATCAAAACATATCCCTGAATATCACTACATGTAAGCGTAAGTTTCCAATAGGTCTATATATGATATTCTATTAATTGTCTGTTTATTACGTAACATAAAAACATTCCCACATAGGAAAGGGTACAATAGTATTCTTAGTCATCTTTTAGGTGTCTCTCTGCATAGTGGCTCAAGCAACTTCTTAAATGGAAATAATCTCTCAAACTGGATGCAAGGCCCAAAAGACTTGCTTCGATAAATATAAGCTAGCAGTCACTGGAAGCAATAATATAATGATTTGGAATCCAATAACCTGAGAGTTCGTTTACATTTTTGAGAGACAGATACTGCCACATTTGAGATCAAGGAATACAAACTAGCTAGTTTCAAAGTAAACAAGATACAAAGCTGGAAGGGTCTCTGGGGCACATTAGTTGGGGTGTGGCTCTTTGTTCTGCAAAATCTCCTCTTACACCTACTTTGTCAAGACTACTGAGCAGCATATGATCTGCAGGAGCAAAGTTGGTTTTTTTCCATTTGTGTCAACAAAAAAAGTGACTGAAGATGCAATTTGAAAATGAGAACTGTTTTTTGAAGTTACTTAAGCAGAAATTTACACAAATGAGTTTTTTAAGATACAAATTATCAGAAGAGCAACAACAGAAGATAATCTCTCTACATGCCAGGTCTGATGAAGTGTATTTACTGTAGTGACACAACTATATATATATTTATCAGGATATAACATGACAGCAATAATACTTGTTACATTGCACCATGGAATTACCATAATTTCTAATAAAATTCCTGCTGGGGTGCCATACCTTACTAGTATCAGGATTTGTTTCAACAATGTCCTCAGGGACAAAAAAGGGCATGAATTCCTTTTGATGTAAAACCATGTACAGTGTAAAATTTTAAAAAATAACCAGCACATAGATTTTTCAACTTGAATCCCAATGTATAATAGTGTATGGATGAAGACATAGCAATAAAATGCACAATTATACCTTGTCAAAACTGGACCAAGCTCTCAATAAGTGACTTTTTTTGAAGCATGTGTGAACAGTATCTAATGCAATGAGGCTCTGTAAAATAGCTTCTCTAGCCTTCATGCACTACCAGAGCGCAAACATATGACAATAGTAAAAGCTATTCATTTTTGACTGTGGTATCAAAATCTTTCACTTTTAAATACTTAGACTCTAAATACTGAATTCAAGAAGCAGCAATGAGTTTGAAACGACCACCATAAGCACAAGAAAGAAGACAAGAACTTTTCTAAACTGATTTATATCTCAGTTTTTATTGAAAAGGAAAGCTGAATCCTGCCAGGAAAAGCCCAAATTTATTTTTGCTTATTCATGCCAATGAATACTGACAGATATAATTTGTACTCAGTTTGTAATTTATGCCTCAGCCTGTAGACAGTTGTCAATTTAGAGTTCTAAATATTAAGTCAGCAAAGAAGTATGTACAGATGCTTTTATATTTTGACACTTAACTAATAAATTGCTTGAGTAGCAAAGACATTTGCAACTCATCTGGACTCTCTCTAAACCAAAGCAGACAGTAGGAGGAACAAAGCCATGATCACTGAAGTACTGTTTTCTGCAGTTGTCCATATTATCTGCAGAAGCATTGTTGCAATAAATCTTCTCATCTACAACTGAGATGCTCCTGAAAAGCTGTGTCTGAATCCTTCTGGGAAGTTCAGCACTGAGATATCAGCACAGACTGATTTGGACAGTGACTACAGTTCAATTTGCCATTAGGCTAGTGCAATTTTCTCTTATTTTCCTGTTCCCCCATTTACTTTTCTGACAAATGTTACAATAGCTCCATTAATACTGAATTTCTGAAGTTTCAAGAGCAGAACTACAAAGCAGATGCTTTTCTGAACCGATTTCTGTGTCCAGTACTCCCCACTGCAGGGGCGGTATGGACATACTGGAAAGAGCCCAACGAAGGGCCACAAAGATGATGAAGGAACTAGAGCCATCTCTCCCAAGAGGAAAGGCTGAGAGATCCGGGACTGTTCAGCATGGAAAAGAGAAGGTTCAGGGAAATCTTATCATTGTACATATATACCTGAAGGGAGGGAGCAAAGAAGATGGAGCCAGGCTCTTCTCAGTGGTGCCCAGTGACAGGACAAGAGGTAATGGGCACAAACTGAAACACAGGAGGCTCTGTCTGAACACAGGGAAACACTTTTTTTCATTGTGAGGGTGACTGAGCACTGCCACAGGTTGCCCGGAGAGATTGTGGAGTCTCCCTCCTTGAGGATATTCAAAAGCTGTCTGGACATGGCCCTGCTAGAGCGGGGGGGGTTGGACCTGATGACCCCCAGAGGTGCCTTTTAACCTCAGCCATTCTGTGATTCTGTAAATGAGCTCTTTACTATTTTATAGATAATCCCTGATTATTTATAGGTGTGCAATTTTTCGATGACATCCTGTATCTTCTTGGAATAATATTTAAAATAAAAGAAAAGATGAAAAGCTAAAAAGCTATACCAATACCTGCAGATGGGTTGTTCAGAGGCACGATTTCTGCACTAAGCTATTTTATACAGCAGAAAAACACAAAACTATAAACTGCTGGAAGGCCTGCGAACCTTGGAATTCCATCAACATTAGAAGGAGCTGATGGCGTGATATGTGGTGCCTAACATGAGTGGGAAAGGGACTAAATGGAATCCCTTCACAAAACACAGTGAACAGCAAAATCCACTTTTTGAGGTTTTCAGCCTAAGAAAATTTACCATCATAATCTTTTGCAGGACAGGAGGAAGAAGTTGCATGTACTAGCATTAGTTTGATGACATCCACAAATTTGAATTCCTGTTATTCTACCAAACTTTTTAAAGTGTAGAATTTTGGATCTTTGCCACTACAACTTTTTATTCATACTTTATACATCAGTACTTTTGTTTTTTTCCTCACACTCTTCTGGCAGCACCCTTTTACAACCTACCCTCAAATTTTGGTTCTGGAAAATCGCTTACTGACACTTCAACAGGACTGCAATAGCAAGTTGAGATCCAATACTGTGATTATGTATGCTCAATTCTGCCAGCATTCATATAGCCCTCTGTTGAGGTTTAGGCTGGGCTGGCCACTAACTGAAAGGGAGAGAGAAAAAGGGTGAGAGTCTCATGGGCTGAAAAAAAACCCAACCCAGCTTTAAAGAAATATTAACAACAAAAAGAAAATATGACAATAAGAAGACAATAATGAAAGATATACAAACACATACAAAACCAATACTGAGCTCCCAGGATGATGATCACATCACCGGCCAGCACTGGGACTGGACTAAGTGGCAGACAGAACTGGATTCAGGAACACGCAGATCCAGATCAAAGGCAGATGAAGAGGCAGAGTCATCTTCGGATGCCGGCCATTGAAGAAAGAGCCCTGACCCCTTGATCCCTCAGCTTTTATACTGTGCGTGATGCAGATGGGATGGAATACCCTGTTGGGCAGTTTTGGGTCACCTGTCCTGTCCGCTCCTCCCCACAGGTGCGAACCCTCTATGCTCTTTCACTTCCGACCCTCCAACTTGGTGCATAACAAAGTTACCAGGCCTTGGTTGTTGTAGCAATAAATATAAGCAGAAGCCTCTCTGCATACCATTCCTTGGTATTAACTATAAACATCAAATGTTATCGATGCTAGAAGCAGACACTGTCTGAAAGACACAGCATTAATTTCAGAGAGTGCAGTCAGTTGGCAGAGACTGAACTGAAAAGTAAAATTAAAAAAGCAAAAAAAAAATAAAAGGGAAGGAACCAAACCAACATTCCTACAATTCCTTCTTATAATACAGGATTATAACAAAATTATTAACGTGATACCTCACATCTTTTCTGCCCATTCCACCTATTTAGCTTAGTATCACTAACTTTACACATCCTCCTTGTTGAACGTAGTGGAAATTGTTGTTTCCATATATTGTTCTTTTAGTTCCCCTTTCACTCAGGAAATTTTCCTTATACAGGTTTCATCTAAGACAGTTTGTATGACAAGCTATGCTTTCCTTCAATTTTCAGAGTATGAGCAAGGTTCAGCTACGCAAATTTCTAAAGGTTTTTGCTACTGGTCCTTCACCTTGACATTGTATATATTACAGAAACAAGAATGTGAACACTTACCTTTAACTACAGTATAATTTGTGTTATCTAGCAGCAAAACATAATAAAACTGTGTGAAAGACAGCATAAGAATGTTCTGCTATTCTAGGTCTTGTTCATCAATTTTTTTTTCAGCCCTACCATATTGCTATCCTAGAATCAGGGGCACTTTGCAGTCAAATGTATATATGTGTATGTATGTACATATACACATATGAACACACACATCCCAACAGACATGCTTTGTAGAACAGTCTTAGTAATGTGCTAAACTAGAGAGCAATTATTAAGTCCTGAGTAAAATCTGAAGTCAGAAAACTGGCAGACTGTTCCATGGAGAAAGCATTTTAGGTACAACTCTCCTGACCTTCAGGCTTAGGCCTTTGCTCAGGTATAAGCTTTTAGTTCATCTCTAAGAATGATTCACAGAGATTTGAGTCTCAGTCACTACACATTTCCTAAAGAAGTTTATGCTTTAAGTCCAAACCCAGTTGTGCCAACTTATTTATTTTTAACCTTGGCAGATATTTAATTTTCACTATTACCTGTGTTTGAACAAACTATTGCTTATCAAAGACGAGAGCGGGGGGGGGGGGGGGTGGGGGGTGGGGAGAGGAGAGGGAAGGAAGTGAGCAGGAGAAGGCATCTAAATTATATCTGCTCCACAGAGCCAGAAGACATTATACCTTCATTTAAATGGGACTGTGATAGCGCGCCTGTGTATGGTACATAACTTGTCTTCCCTAATCAGCATTCCTCAGTTTGACACTAATGTATCCTAACAAGGACAGCCAGAAGTTGTGTAAAAATAAAGAGAGATTTGGCAAAGGGCTGCAGTTGTCAATAAAATCTTATAAACGACTCAAGGTTACTGTGTCAAATAACACACCTTAGCTAGTATAGAACTGCAAATTGACATGGAGAAGACACTTTTTCAGAGCCCCTTCCTTGCCTGCTTTTAAAGACCGATTCCAGGCAGCTTTCAAACCGGGTGTTTTGAAAACTAAACACCAAAGCATCACATTTCTATCACCTATGTCATTTCTACCTGTGGACAGAGTAAATTTAAGGATTCAGAGAAATCATCCTTCATTCAAAGCTAACATGAGTATCTGTTGTGCCACATAGGCATGACCTCAAAAGGTGTATCATCTACTCCATCACCAATAAAAATAAACAAATGATGAAACAGATGAAAAATATAGAAAAGGGATACTGAGTGCCGGGAGAAAAATGTCAACTTTCCCACGTTTTATTCCGAAACATGAGAAGGATACGAGTAAATAGTAGAAATTTCAGTAGTATATTACTTTTAATTACACAACAACAACAGAAGCTCCAGCTGGAATTTGGCTTCAGTTGTTCACATGACAGACTTGAAACAAGTCGCTGAGGCAAGCAGCTCCGGTGCCGGCAGGACCCGCAGCGGAGCGCTGTAGCGCGGTGCCCAGGAGGGGTTTCCCAATCCAGGGAAACCTCAGGGGAGCTGAGAGCACTGCCAGGAGCCCGCAGCTCACAGGACAGCAGCTGGCGAGACCTGGGCAGGGCCAGGAGCAAGGGCAGCCAAGCTCCCTCCACAAATATAAAAGAAGCCCTTAGAAAGTACCAGTGACCAGGGCATGGCACATTAGCAAGGGTTTGGCAGTTTTCAGCTGCCAACAGCAGGGGCATGGTTTTTTTCCTATCCATCAGGCTAAACTGACAACTGACGCAGCTTCCCAGGCAGAGGTATGATGGGAACACGCTGCCACACAGGTGTCAGGCTCTTACACCAGTACCGGAGAGCATTGGTGAGCACGCCTGTAGGAGGTGCGTGCAGGGCGAGGAACTCCTCTGCTTAGCAACAGAGCGTCCGGAGGAGGTGAGTAGGTTGAGGAGCATCAGGGAGCGGGAGAGAGAGAGACTACTGGTATCACACCCTGCCTTCCCTGGGACAGGCCCAAGAGGCAGACAGGACTGTTGTGGTTTAAGCCAAATTGACCACTGGGGATGTGGGGCACCCCAGATGGGATCGACAGATGTTCCCCCCACCTCTCTTCAGAGAGAGAGGCAGAGGAGGGAAAAGGAGACTTATGAGTTTAGAAGGAACTAAACTACTTTAATGAAATATTAATAATAAAATAAAAAGGAAATAATGAAATATATACAAAACCGTATCAGCTTCCCAGGATGATGATCATATCACCAGCTGGCACTGGGGAAGTCCCAGACTGGACTCAGTGATGGACGGGAACTGGATTCCAGGTCTGGATTCAGGATTGGGATCAAAGGCAGACAAACAGACAGAGTCCTCCTCAGACGTCAGCCACTGAAGGGAGAGGGCTGACCCTTTGATCCCTCAGCTTTTATACTGAGCATGAGGCAGATGAGATGGAATACGCTGTTGGTCAGTTTTGGGTAACCTGCCCTGTCTGCTCCTCCCCACAGGTGGAATCCCTCTATGCTTTTCCGCTTCCAACCCTCCAACGGGGCAAGAAGCAAAGTTGATTGGCCCTGGGTGTTATAGCAATAAGTATAAGCAAGAACCCCCCTGCATACCATTCCTTGGCATCAACTATAAACATCGGTCTTATCACTCTGAGCATGAACAGTGTCTGCAAAATATGTTGCTAACTTCTTCTAAAGTTAGAAGAGTCCCAGCTAAGAAGCAAAGTTACTGAACAAAACTGGTCCTGTTTTACCTCAAATCAGAACACGTGACATGGGGGATTCCTTATTGTCCCTCCACCTGGCTGAACACAGCGGCTTAAGGGATAGGGGACAATGCGATAAGTTCCTGCTCAGCACAGCAGGCACCTCTCCTCTGTGACTACCGCACCTTCCCAGGTGCCCTTGCATAATGGGTATAAGGCTATTGATAAATTCTACTGCATCTATTGGCTGCTTGGAACACTGAAAAAAACTGCAAATATCTGCGAATAAAAGGTGAGTTTTGAATTGTACATTTTAAACCTGGGTTATCACTATTCCATTGAAGAACAACATCATCCACATTTGGAGGAAAGAAGTACTGTGACTCTGTGAAAATACGTAACTGGATTCAGGAACTTAGGTTATAGGATAAGTGTTACATGTTAATTCCTCCTGAGACATTTGGTGTAGTTGGCAGCAGCTGTTTCATCAAAACAAGCATTTTGGAAATTAAGAAAAAAAAACCAAAACATATAACAAGTATTTGTAGCAATTCAACAACCTAATGAGAAACCCAGCAGTTAAGACAAAGCTAGTTTTGAAATAAAAAAATTGTTTGTAAAGAGATATTTAAAATAATCTCGTGTTGTATTTTTCTTCCTGAAAAAGCTGTTATTTCTAATTACAGAAAGAAAAAAACAATAAAAACAACCTGCTCTTATCATGAAAGGAATTAAAAAAACAGTCAAAAAATGCAATTCAAATTTATTTTTTCTGCTTATTATTTTAGATGATGTTTTGCAAAATGTCTACTGGTTTAAAAAAAAACCCACACTATTTTTGGTATATTATAAGCAGCTCTGAACATATGTTCTGTTTGTACTATCCAACCCAGTAATCAAATACCTGTAAGTTGTTGGCAAACATTCATTCCAGTGCAAGGTATATTAGCACAAACTATTAATCTGATCTATTTGAATGATAAATAGATGTTATTGTATATTGTACCTCTGATCAATTCAAAAGGCAAGAAGGAAAACATTCATCAAATAAATTATTCATTAGAAAGTAGTCACCAAGTTCTAAGAGTAGAGGGCCCATATATATGTTTATGGTTGATTTATAAGTGCACTGAAACTTTGAAATTGTCTCTGGAAACTATTTAAAATTATAAATGAGTATATGTATTTTGCAAATTGATGGGGAACTTTAAGCCACACAGCTGGAGACATTTGGCTTAGGGTTACTTACATATGTGTATGTTTCCTTTATACCATACTCTTCATTCTAGTATTTTTCGTTCTGGAAGTTACTGTTGGCTAAAGTATCCTGTTAAAAAAAGATGGAGAAGCAGAGCAAGACATACAAAAGCTCCTTTTTGCATTCTTTTATTTCAATGAGATTTGAATATGCCATTTGGAAAATGGGATAGAAGATCTAGACTGTGAATAGTATTTGCACTGAATTTCAGACTATATATTAAATATTATAGAATGGTCTTAAACCAAACCTGGATAGGTAACCTTCCCCATTAAACTGCTTTACAAATACACATTTTCATTAAATCTTCTTCATACTGCAGATTAAAATTTATAGAAGCTTATTAGTAGCCGGGAAACTTAGACTATACCAAATTGTTGCTCTGTGGTGTGACTACTGATCAGGACTTTTAAGTGAAAGCAAACAGAAAAACTATGTAATTGTATATACGTAGACATATACACATATATGTGTACATCCATGCACACACACACATGCGTGCATGTATGTGTATATACAAATACGCACAGTTTCTCGAGTCTTCCTGATGAACTATGTCCTGGTTTCAGCTGAGATAGAGTTAACTTTCCTATTAGCAGCTGGTATAGTGCTGGGTTTTGGATTTAGGATAAGAATACTGTTGATAACACACTAATATTTTAGTTGTTGTTAAGCAGTCAAGGACTTTTCAGCTTCTAATACTGGCCTGCCAACAAGAAGGTAGGGGTCACCCAAGAAGGTGGGAGGGGACATGGCTGGGGCTGCTGACCCCATCTGACCCAAGGGCTATTCCATGCCATATGATGTCGTGCTCAGCGTATAAATCTGAGGGAAGAAGAGGGAAGTGGGGGACATTTGGAGTTATGGCATTTGTGTTGCCAAGTAATCATTACTTGTGATGGGCCCTACTTTCCTGGAGATGGCTGAACACCTGCCTGCCCATAGGAAGCAGTGAATTAATTCCTTGCTTTGCTTTGCTTGCATGTGTGGCTTTTGCTTTAATTATTAAACTATCTTTATGTCAAGCCATGGGTTTTCCTTACTTTTCCAATTCTTCTCCGCATCCCACTGGTGAGGGGGAGAACTGAGTGAGTGGCTGCATGGTCCTAGTCGCCATCTGGGGTCAAACCACAACAGCTACTCAGCTGAGGGAATAAAAAAACAGACCTAATAGCGGGTTATACAGTCAGCACTGCCTGCCTGCTGGAGCAAGTACACAGTAGGATCAAGTAACACTAAATAAGACAGGAATCAACAAAAATTTTCAAACCAGAGAAAGGAAAATAATAGGTTACATAAGTAACACACTAAATGTAAGCCAATTTAAAAATTATTTCATTGGAAGAGTTCACACCACAAATATGAAATCTAGACATTTTAATTGACAATACAGTCCTGTCAACACGCACTATGAATTAATATTAACACATGTTTTCTCTCATTATATTCTTGGAGAATTCATTTTCTTCCAGTAGACCAAAACTAATTAATCGAAAAAACATCCACCTCCATATCTGGTAAAACATTTAATTGTCGTTATGGATCTCTCTACCTAAAGAGAAAATGGTTTGATGTTCCTGAATTCAAGCTGTATTTTTTTATTTTAATGTTTTTCTCTCCCTACTTGTATTTTAACAGAAGTTTCTGCTTTAGGATTTCCTGGAGTCCCAGTGGACATGCACAGGTTTTTTAAAAAGTCATTAAATTCTCTTTTTCCCTTGGAGGCCAGGGGTGCAAGTTTTTCCTTGGACCTACTACAATTATACAATTGCAATGAACATGATTTTCATATGAGAAAATCTGCTTACAATGTGAAGACTGCTCATTTTACCTTTAAAAAAAAAATGTATGGAAACATTACCTTACAGTTGAGTTTGCACTGAATTTTAGAGGATTTGAAAATACTGTTTTTCTTGAAGTGTACAAAGATGAAGACATTTTCAAAGAGAATGCTAGCTGGAAAATAGGATATTTATGCCATGAGGGTAAAAAAAATACAATAACATTCCTGTAGATTCTCCTGCCATTCTCTTTTCCACCTTGACCCAGGATCTAAGTCATCTTAACTAAGGGTCCCACCAGAAAGTCTGAATGGTCAGTGAGTACAGGCACTTGGCATGTGTTTAAGTATATATACATGAAAGATTTCTCCAGAATAAAAAGATTTCTGGAAATCCTTAAAGCATTAAGATTTAGGCTGCCAACCAAGATCCTTCTTTTTGCAAAGTGAGGATCCTGACAGCATCTGAGTATATGGGTTCACAGCCACTTCTCACAGTGGCAGCACTGGCTTACGTGCCTGCCTCTTACCCTAGCAGCACCCATGCCTGCCCCTTCCTTGTACCTCTTTGCAATACCTTACCACTGTGGGGAAGCCATGCAGAGACAGTCGTTTTCCCTTTCACTTTTCTTCATGAGAGGAAATCAAAAGGTATGCTCAGAGAGAAGGAACTTGTTTTTCTAACGTGAAAAAGATACATGGAAACATATCCAGAAACTGCACACCCAAAAGTACACAGAAGTCCAAATCCGTGCTCAAAAGTTTTAGTTCAGGTTGACTTAGTATCTGAGGAGTTAATCAATTCCAAAGAAGTATAAACAGCAGTGAATTTAACATGGAGTTTTTTCTGCAATTGGAAAGAGACTTGAAATTCATTCATCTGGTTAATGAATAGAACCAAGTCACTGCAATTATTTAGTGTTATTACTTCTGTACCACAGTTTGTATTGCAACAAATACAAAGTACTAGTTATTCATACAGAAGAAAATGGAGAGGTATCATGGTTTAATCCCAGCTGGTAACTAAGCAACACACAGCCGCTCACTTACTCTCCCCCAGTGGGATGCTGGAGAAAATCAGAAGAGTAATAGTGAGAAAACTTGTGGGTTGAGATAAAGACAGTTTAATAAGTAAAGCAAAAGCCACTCACACAAACAAAGCAAAACAAGGAATTAATTCACTGCTTCCCACTGGCAGGCAGGTGTTCAGCCATCTCCAGGAAAGCAGGGCTCCATCTCATGTAACAGTTACCTAGGACAAAAAACATCCCTCTTTCCTCCTTCTTCCCCCAGCTTTTACTCCTGATTATGACTTCATACAGTATGGAATATCCCTTTAGTCAGTTGAAGTCAGCTGTCCCAGCTGTGTCCCCTCCCAGCTTCTTATGCACCCCGAGCCTATTAGCTGGTGGGGCAGGGTGAGAAGCAGAAAAGACCTTGACTCTGTATAAGCACTGCTCAGCAGTAATGAAAACATACTTGTGTTACCAATATTGTTTTCAGCACAAATCCAAAACAGCCTCATGCTAGCTACTATGAAGAAAATTAACTCTGTCCCAGCCAAAACCAGCACCAGAGGGTCCAACGCCTCCAACACAACTAGAGTTACTATGGAAAACCTTAAAAAAAAATACATAGCTTAAGCTTCTATTTCAGATTATATTAGTAAGATATCCTGTATTTCATTTGTGGACGACAATAAAGTCCTAGTATCTTAGCAAGATCATTAATTATGGAACAGCACAATAATAAAGAGAATTTAAAATAATTTTTCTATGTTAACAGATACAAAAAAAAGATTATCAATACTTTCTTAAACATAAATAGGAGTACACAAGCAAAACAAAACACTGCCTGAGAAACAATGAGGACTAATTATAACTCTTACAGTTATCACTCATTATATTAGTGCTACTTGATTGCACCTAAAAAAAACTGGTATGATTTGATGAAGTATCAGCTTCTACCTCCCTAAACTATCAATTAAATAAACGGTAGCTTTCTAACCAGCTCAGCTCAGCATTTACTATCACACCATAATATGTGTGAATTTTACAATGCTGAAGCTTTGGTTCAGCAGTCGACCTCATTTCAGCAAGGAGTATACATCTAAATGTAATAAATGTAGATGATTATCCTGAACTATCAGTCAATGTTTGATTTGCATGGAGATTCAGAGACTAGTATGAACCATTGCATGTTAACGTGTGCCTCTGAAAACATCAGGGTCATGCTGGTGATTCAATCACCTTTCAAAATATCTTTATATTCAGGCTCACTGCCTCATTCTGAAAGCTTCCTAAGTCAGCAGCAGTGTGTGGGTGTGTCTGTTACAAAAATATTTTAGTAGATAGGAGAGAAGGGTCAGTCAATTCAATTTAAAAACAGCAGTAATAATGGTTATACCCTCCTCATAAAGTGAGGCAGGAGCATTCTTCTTCACATCTAAGACCAATAAATATAATTTTGTCACTAGTTGTGAAATTCCACAGGCTTTGTGTTCACTTAGTTATAGACCAGATATCAGGGGGTGGCTGGGTTGCCCTTGGCCTGAGCGGGGCTGAGCTGTGTTTACCAGGCACCCCGTGGCCCAGTGCCCGTTGCCCAGCCTGTCTGAGCTCCAGCTCTGTGACTGCCCCGGGGGAAGGGACTCGCAGCCCTGGGCATTCCCTGAGAGGGACAAACAGCATCTGGGATACTGAGAGGCTGTAGAGCAGCTTTCACCCCTTCCCTGGGAGCAGGGGGAAAGGAGCATGTGGGAATGTGAAAACATGTAAAAAGAAATCCAAGTATACCCCAGGACTGAGGAGGAAGGGACCATGAAGTTCACTTTCATTCTGGTGAAGACACATGAGTGGCCATGACAGCCCCCACCTCTTTGCTTGGGGAAGGCTCAAACATTTGACCATCAGACCCAGAGAGTTATTGGATGGGCAAGCATAACACCAAAAAAAGTTATCTTATTTAACAGTTGTAATGACTTTATTATAAATGAGCCTTTTCTGTACTAATTTGGACTGTGTTTGTATAGCTGGACCAATAATAATTGTCATATTGTGATTAGGTCTAATGATTTTTTGTTAGGTTAACAATAAATCCTTGGTTCTCCCTCTCTTGCATATGGTGCATTCTTTCTCGTCCGCAACAATAACTTGTAACTATGTACATCTT
Source organism: Pluvialis apricaria (assembly GCA_017639485.1). NCBI lineage: Eukaryota > Metazoa > Chordata > Aves > Charadriiformes > Charadriidae > Pluvialis > Pluvialis apricaria. Next base: position 109,572,440 of record CM030007.1, read on the forward strand.
GGTTTATTATATTGAGCTATAGTGCCATAGCTCAAATGAACTGCACGTCCCGATGTGTTAGACACAGAAGAGGTGGAAGTCCAAAGCTGCAGTCTTATTAGATACAACAGGCAAAGGACAAGATAAGAAATTAAGAAAACCAAAAACTGTGTCATATTTAGTGAACTGAGGAAAAAAGATTAAATAAATTGCCTTATAGCAAAAAAAAAATAAATTATGCAATAAAATAGAACTCAAGGTTCTAAGTCCTCATCCAGAGCTATGTCTATGTTGTCACCCCCAGACTCACAGTAGTGAGGCATTATAAAATGATTCAGAATCCTTGTGCTTTAACATGGTAGAGTCAACATATGACTTACTGAGAAACTAGTTTGATGGTTTCTCTCCTGTATCTTTCAAATCTTATTAAATATAAGGTATTATTAACTGGCATTTTCAAATATAAGGCCAGTTTAAGAAGTTTGTGCTTCGTCACCATCACAATTAGCTTTTCATGCACAACAGCTTGTCATCTATGAAAAAAATCAAATTATGTTCTCCACAATAGGGAAAGAGAAGAGACTAAGTTAGATAAGAAATTTTGTGATAGAGGAGCAGGCGGCCTCTGTTAAGACTTGCAAAGGCCTGACCCTTTTGAGGCAGTCAGCAGAATCTAAATTGACTTGGGTGGGACTGTATCAGCACACACCAACAACTTGATCATCTGATTAGGGCACAAACCAGACATCTCTACCGTGCACATTTAGTGTCCTTTCAGGGGCTGAAATCACTAGCAAGGATGGAGGAAAGCCTTGCCATGAGACAGACCGCGAACAAACACCTGGGACACAGGATTCACAGTGCTGTGCTGAAGAAATGGGTGAGAAGGGAATTCCTCTTGATGATAACCTTGTAGCCAATGGGTTCAGACAGAGCTGGAGATGGTCAGTTGTGTTCCCAACCAAAACCAAGGTTCAGTAGGAGCAGCTGGGGCACCCCAGTCTGTATCTAGAGTCCTCTTATCCATACAAAGAGGGATGGATCTATCAGCTGTGGTATCTCATCATCCTCATCACTAACCTATGAAATCACACACAAAGTGAACAGATCCTGACATGGGCTAAGGTTGGATCACAGATGAAGAGGTTATTTTCTGACTGAAAAAAGAAAAGAAAAAACAAAAACAAAAACAAAAACAAAACAAAAAAAAAAAACAAAAACAAAACAAAACAAAAAAAAAAAAAAAACAAAAAAAAAACAACCAAAAAAACCAAACCAACCAAAAACTTGATTCTTATGGAACAACAGTCTTTCCAGTAGCCCACTATCTAGCTTTTCCTTCTGCCTTCCTGCTCCATCTTTTTCCTGCTCCATTTTTTACATAACAAAGTATGCATGTAACAGAAATTGTTTTGTATCTCTAGCTAACATTTTGTATACACTGCATTTCTATTTAAGTGATTGGGAATGTTATTAGGATGATAACTAATTAGGCAGTGAAAACTTTTCTTCTCCCTTTGTTCAGCCCCCTGTGCTGTTGCACAAGTGGAGGTTGTTAATTATCTTTAACAAAAGGTAAAAAACTTTCTAGTGAACATTAAAAAAACTAAGTGGGTTTAAATCAGCATACTTTCTATATATTAACTCTTGCCTACCAGTAAATTTATTTTAGCTTAACAAATATAGCACACTTAGTTCAAAATTTACATACATAAAGATCTTAGGCAAGAGCCGCACTGAGAGGTAGACCTATTTGTAAGTCATCAATGAATATAAAGTGCCAGCTGTGCGGCATACAGTACTTCATCTTCTGCACACAGCTTTTTTTCCTATCAATGCGAGAGGAACCTCAGAGAGACTGCAGTATGAGGAATGGGTTATACCTGTATAAAGACAGATCTACTGAATTTAAGCGCAAGACATAAGAGAAAACAAGTATGATGAATAAGTATTGATAGTGAACAGTGTCCATTATCCCTCCCATGCCTGTGGACTATGGCATAACAGAAGGAAAGCCTACTTCCAGACTCCTTAAATGTGGATTGAATTTGGTTCCACTAGAAAAGTGAAGCTTTCATAAAATTACTACTAGTTGTTGAATGCACTGAAGCAATTTGCTTTCCTTCACTGTCAGTGGATTCCATGGCATAACCGACATAGTCTTTCTAATTTTGGTTGTAATTGTAGGTGGTAAAATCTATGATGACTATTTAACAATGCTAGGGACTGACTTAACTCAATTCACTTATGTCATGTTGGGACTTATATGAACCTATCTGGGATTTTGCATATTCCTGTTTTCATTCTCATGTGACACTGGAAACCTCAGCACAGATGGTTCATCCTTATAATACTGTAATTGAATGTGTATTATCTGAGATGTTTTGGCAGTTCTGGATGGTCTGAGGAGGTTGGCTGGCAAAAAGAGTCAAGCTGGTACAATATTGTGATGAAAAGGAAGCAATTATGATGTTTATTCCAGAAATATTTTTTAACAAGTGATGAATCTATCTTAATTCATGTGCAAATACAGATTTTTCTCACTGAAGAAATGAAACTGTTAAGAAAAAACCCAAAACAAACAACAAATATCTATCTGTCTGCATCCAGCAAGCTGAAAACCTTTGCTTTGGGAAAATGCTTTCTTTTCATACTATGACAGAGTAACATGTAGCGGAACATAAAAATACAAAAGAGAAGCTGCGCCTAGAGGTTATGTGTAAGTAGTCTGCATCCACCCCAACTCAGATCTAATAAAAACTTAAATTACAATGCTATTATATTTTAAGCTTAACCAAAATAACCTATGAATTCCAGATATATGCCGTATTTTCGTTTACAAACTGAACTTTCTTTTAAAGGCAATTATCATTCCTTGCAGTTTTAAATGTAACATGATGCGATGGCAGCTTGTGTACTAGTGCAGTAGCACAAAGGTAGTAAGAAGAGACTGTAACTGTCATTGCAAGTTTCTGCTATATTCTAATATATTCTTGGTTAGAACATGGTAGCACCCACCTGTGAGACTGCCAATCTCTTGTTCACAGACTCCTAGTAAGAGCCAAATAAACAGTGATCAATTTGGTTATAAAGAAGACACAGGACAGAAATCAATTTTAATGTGAGTTGGAACTAATTTTTAGAGAGTATTTTGTATTACTAAATACACTGGATTTTTTTTAATAAACACCCTTGGCCACAAGGAAACAGCAATTCCCATTGCTATCTTAACAGTATCACCTGCTGCAATGTTGTCCAGAATGCGTCTACCTGCTCAGCTAAATGATTGAAGTAAAATATACAAATTCAAACACAACCTGCCTGCCTGATATATTTTTGAAGTAGAAGCCATGGGGCTGTTAGGACCACAAGTACGGTAAGAACTGGAAATCATGCAATAGGGTCACAAATTAATAGGTCTGTGGATAGTCCAAGGCCCCAAGAAAGGGTCTGTGCACAGACAGAGGAAGGAAGGAGCAGCAGTATGCTTCCCATGTTTGTCTTTTTTATGATTCAAGTTTGACAGAGAAAAACTTACACAGCGGTACAAATAGCCAATTACAAAAATTCAGCTTAATCCACCTCTACGGCTACTTTAAAAAAAATTCATAAAAAGGCAAGATGCGGGGAATATAATTTATCTGAACTCTGCAAAAATTCCACCTGAGGCAGGGCTTTGCAGCACACCTAGATTCTACATGGTTGTTGGTAAAATTAGAGAAATAGAGCCTAAGAGGAAGAAAAAAAATTGCTTGAAGAAGGGAGAAAATGTTTTGCTGACAGTTCAGTGTTTAGTAATATAGGAATAGGCCCGCTTTATGCAGGTCAGAATCCCAAAGGAATATTTGGAACAAAACAAAACAAAAAAAACCCCAAAACAAGCAAACAAACCACCAAAACCAAAGAACTGCACAAAGAACATCTTGGTTTAGTACAATTTGTCAATTATATCTTTCAGTGGCTTCAGAGTTAATCGAGGCTGAAGGATGGAAAAGCTGAGAACCCAGTGTTTATTCTCCTCTGCTTCTTTTCTGAAATTAGTTTTTTAACAAATCACACTGCAGGCCTGTCAGTTTTCACTAGCGTGCCAAGATAAGGCAGGGCCAGGACTGTACTGAGAATTTGAGACAGCTACCACCACTGCGCACACTCAGGAAGACCATAATAGCTAAGCAGGAAATACAACCACTGTCTCAACGCCTCCCATTCTCACTCAAGATTAGAAATAGAGTGACAAGATATATCCAGAAAGTTATGAAGAATTAGGATAAACCTCCCCTAATCACAGATAACACAAAGCTGAGTGGTGCAGCTGACATGCCTGAGGGATGGACTGACATTCAGATGGGCCTGGACAAGCTCAAGAAGTGGGCCCATATGAACCTCATGAAGTTCAACAAGGCCAAGTGCAGGGTCCTGCACCTGGGTCAGGGCAACCCCCAGTATCAATCCAGGCTAGGGGATTAAGGGATTGAAAGCAGCACTGAGGAGAAGGACTTGGGGGTAGTGGTGGATGAGAAGCTCAACGTGAGCTGACAATGCACACAAGCAGCCCAGAAGGGCAACAGTAGCCTGATCTACATAAAAAGCAGTGTGGCCAGCAGATCGAGGGAGGTGATTCTTCCCCTTGACTCCACTCTGGTGAGACCTCACCTGGAGTACTGTGTCCAGCTCTGGAGCCCTCAGCACAGGAAAGACATGGACCTGTTGGAGTGGGTCCAGAGGAGGGCCATGAAAATGATCAGATGGAGCACCTCTCCTATGAGGACAGGCTGAGAAAGTTGGGGTTGTTCAGCCTGGAGAGGAGAAGGCTCTGGGGAGACCTTATTGCAGTCTTTGACTACTTAATGGGGGCTTATAAGAAAGTTGGGGACAAACTTTTTAGCAGGGCCTGTTGTGATAGGACAAGGGGCAATGGTTTAAAACTAAAAGAGGGTAGATTTAGACTAGATATAAGGAAGACATTTTTTACAGTGAGGGTGGTAAGGCACTGGCAGAGATTGCCCAGAGAGGTGGTAGATGTCCCATCCCTGGAAACATTCAAGGTCAGGTTGGATGGGACTCTGAGCAACGTGATCTGGTTGAAGATGTCCCTACTCATTGCAGGGGGGCTGGACTAGATGACCTTTAAAGGTCCTTTCCAACCCAAACTCTTCTATGATTCTAATCACTAACTATGGTTATTAGGAAAAAGTATCAGATCAGGAAGGCTACACACCCTCCAAAAATAATCCTTTACACAAACATCTCCCCACCCCCCAGCACAGTAACAGAACAAGTTAAGGTTTCCTTTAGTGTCCATCTAACATTGCACTTTTCTCCAGGTCAGTATGATAGATATCTCTCTCTCTCTATCACTTGTTTTTTATTGTTTAAAAAAACCTGTTTTCTGCAAGCAAATTACTTCTTTTGGTGTCACTTAAACTTCTACTCTCTTTTATTCTTATTTCTCCCCCTAACCTTCTAATACATCTTTTGCTTAAACTCTCCACTATTTTACTAAAGTCTTTCTGTTAATCACCTCACTCTTCCCACTCCTCTTTAGAATAAAATGCAATAAAGAATTACTAAACCCATATTTCTTGCCCCCAGTACAGATTTCCTATTGATTTATTCTGTCAGCTTTCCCTCTTCCCCCCTCCTCTGCTTTCTCTTCTTTGACTCTTGACTTTCTGTGATTGTAATTCTTTCCACACCACCTCAGCCTGCTCCAAGCTTTTAGATACTGCAGCAATACAAGCTGCAGTATCTAAACAACAAAGCCTGTTGTTTAACAAGAAAGAAGCTTACCTGTTACAGTCCCTTTACCAATAACTTGCTTTCTTAGAAGCAAGAGAGAAAGCTATAACAACACCGAAACATACTCACCTCCAGGAAAGAGAAGTTGCAAGCACCAACCATTTGCAAAATGGCCATGCCTTACCTGCCATTGTTTAACCCCTTTGAAATTATAGTGCTGCCCTCAAAAAGACCTACTAAGATAAAAAAAGAAAATCCTAGAAAAGGTTAATTCTGCAATTACAGATAGTTAAGGATGTTCTCAAGAAAGATGTTTTGTGAAATACTGTTACTAATTTAGTGTTTCCTTTGTTGTCTGTTACGTTACTTAAGTATTTCTAGGGAAATTTGGGTGGTCTGGTATGAGGAAGACATTGCCTCTATTTTCTGAACAATAAGCTAATTCATTATTGCCCTTTCACACAGAAGTAACTAGCTGCATTTCAGAGCAATATGTCTCACAGACAGCATAGGTTTTTGAAGCTAAGCATAGACATTCAGTTTTTCATAATTTGATAAAGAATTCAAAGTTCTTTGGGTAAAGTTAACAATATCACAATTATTGTTAATAGGTCTGCTTTGTTTAGCTTGCCAGCAGAATGTCATACGGAGAATGCATCCTTTACCCAGGATTTGGCTATTGCCCTCACGCTCAAATAGCGGTAACAACTCAGGTACTAAACCAGTGATCAGTAATATTTGTATTGGAAGAACCAAATGCTCTACTACATTAAAACACAAGCATACTAGCACTGCATGAAGTGGCAGCAAAAAGATAGCTCTGCCACAAGACCAAACAAAACCCACTTTTAATCTAAGGTTTAAATCTTGTAAACAGTTTATGCTTGTTTTTATATTTATTGCAAGTGGTTTCACTGAAATCAGTAAGATAAATGGGTCCATAAATCTTTAGCTCAAAATAGACAAGGAGAGGAAAAGAAACATTACTCTCTCATGGCAATTGATTTGCTCAATCCAAGCAACCAGCACCCAAAATTGAAATTGGATCCTCTGACCCCTAATCCAGTGCTTCAGCCTTTCTCTCTGACAGTCTTCTGCTCTCCCACTTAAGACAAATTACAAACTACAAGGAGCTTATCTCCCAAGGATCTCATACAAAATACAACAAAATCAATCTGTAAAGAGTATTAGTCTACTTGTAGCACTGTACCTTACTCAGCTGAGAAACATGCCTAAACTGAATTGCCTGAGTGATCAACATCTTACTGCTTTAATATATTGGCAATGGGCACTTACACAATTCCCATCTCCAAACCCCCTTTTTTTTTTTTCCTTCTAAACCTATAACCTGAGAATATATAAACTTCTTATTTCTCTGTGAATTTTCTTGCTGACTGTCTGGACCCTGGCAGCCCTGACTATCCCTGCCCACACCCTGGATCTCCCCCACCTCTGCCAACAGGCCAGGTCCCCCGTCAGCCTCCCTGTGCTGCCAGCCCCTGCCCCAGCAGAACCTTAAGTGGGCCTGTTCTCATCTCAGCTGCACCCACGGACCAGGCTGATCCTGACTTCCCGGCTTGACTTTGGCCCTGCATCACCATCATGGGCTCACTGGGGCTGGGACTGACCCAGCTGCCCCCCCTGGCTGCCCTGTTCCCAGGCTGGGGTTGGTGGGATGGACACTGGCTGCCAAGCCCTGGCAGACCCCAAACAGACTCCAACACCCCATCTCCGGGAAGATGCCAGCGCTCATGGCACCTTGACACCTTTCAATAGCATCAGAGAAATCGAATACTAACTTTTAGATGCTTTGGTTTTTGTTTTTGCTTTTTTTACTTAGTAGAGTTAGCAGTAAATTCATCAGTAATCAATAGAGTGGCTTCAATTACTCTTATGCCTCTTCATTACTGCTTCCCTCTTATGCCCTTATCCAGCAGATACAGAGCCGTATCGTCAGAAATCCTGGACCGATGCTGGAATCAAACTCACAGAAAATAATCAAACTTTCCTTGGTCACATATGCAGCATGTTCCAGTCCCCGTCCTTCAGCATAAGAACAACGTGGATCCATAGGGTGTTTCAGCTTAAGAGGTTTATGTTGCCTTGGTGAAGAATGTAAGTGACAGTGTACACAGCAGTGATACTATAGCTGTCTATTATATCACAAGATTACGCAAGTGGTGTTTATTTGTTTCCCTGCACTCACAGAAGCAAAAATCATATTCTACAGACTAAATTTCTTTAATTTTTCAAAAGATACTACATTCTACTGAATATATATACATAGAAGGATAGAACAAAATGCTGCAGCCAGGCATGTCATGAATACCAAGAAGGGCAGAACCATTACTCCGGTGCAACAATTAACACTTGCATCCCATTAGGAAATGGCCTCATTACAAAACTTGTCTATAATGAAAAGCTTTGCATAGGAAACCTCTAGTATACATCACCACTTTCATTCTGCCCTACTTATCACACATTAGTTTGAATTTCATTGCAAGCGCCCTTTCAATTAAACTTGCAGTACACTCTGTGCAAGGAGTCATTACATTCTCCAAATTCTTTTATTTTTAAAGATATCTGTAGTTTGCAAATCCATTTGAAAGCAATTCTTTACAAAATCATAATGTTTATTTTTTCTTGGTTTGGAAAGCATCATAGCACTACGCAACACCTTGCTATTTTTTGTAGTTAAAGATGATTTAATCCTTCAGATAGAAGCAAGTGATTACTTTTTTCCCTGCTCTATGATAAAAATAAGTGCCACGTCATGGACCAAGACAATGAAACTCCTTTTTAATTTGAAAATAGTAAGATATAATTTGTCTCTCACCAGTTTAGTCCTAAAAGATGACATTTGCTTAGCAGAAAAAGCTTTTCTTTTTAATTCAAAACTTTTTTGTTCATCTTATCATCAGAGTGCCTGAATGAATTCTAGAAATTTGTTGCCTGACCTGATCAACCCGCTGCCAGGTGTGGTTCAAGCTGCTTTTCCAGCAATACCACTGGCAATGCTTTATACTGATACCAGCTCTGGACATATTTCATTGCTTTGTTTAATCTGACTGAAAGATAGCTTCATCTTTTTGCTACATAAAAGATTTTTACAGAAATTTAAGTATGACAGTAAGGTTAATTTGGAGTTGGGCTGGCTTTTTTTAGTAAGTATTTAATAAATCACCAATGAAGTTTAAACCACATCTCCAAACATAAGCATTTTCCACATAGGAACGAGCTTACAAATACAGTTTGTTTATCAGGATCTTTTCGGGCCCAAATAAGAAAGTTAGTTATCTTTTGCCAAGAATGCAAAGTGTAAAAGTGAGACTTTTTTTCCATTTTGTTTCTTTGGTGCAGTGTTATCTGTGTCTAATTGAGCAATGAAACAGGTAAAGACATTGTCCCCATCAAGGTGTCTGTATATGCTTTTAAGTAATTTATCTTGTATTTTGAGTAACATGTCTGAAATACATCAAAGCATGATATACAGTGGCAAGGCTGAATTTTAAAAAGTTGAGTCTGTTTCTAAAGATATCACACATTATCTTTGCCTTATCAGTCATTCATGATAGTTGTACTTACTGCTCACTTGTAAATTAAAGGGGGACCTATCTTGCGGCCAGAGCACTGAACTGATTGACTTTTGAGATATCTGAACTAAACTTATGCATCACTTGATGGAGTCTGGCTTTTTCTGAGCAAGACACATGACTACATGAAAAACTTTGTGGTGCACTGATGTTAACAGGACACTGGACCCGCTCCCTCAGGCTCAGTTTTTCAGTACAAGGAAACCTTTTTGCTAATTGTTGATGCTGCCACTGACATTTAGGGAAGCACATGCGCAAGACATCTCCAGGATCAGAGACTAAGAATCTGTGGAAAGAAGATGACACAGCTGAGATGATTTTGTTGGGTGAAATGTTTTTTTTTTTTTTTTTTTTCCCTATGTACGGCCCCTCTGTTCTTTGGCTGGTGTGGGTTGTTAGAGCTTAGGTGGCACTCAAAATGCTGACACTTTCTGAAGGCATGAATACACAATCTGGCAAGCTTCCATGTGAATTCAGCCACTAAGGAGGCTTCATTTTATTGGTGGTGAAATTGGTGGTCACAGAAGTTGCTCTGCCATTTCAGTGAAGTGGCTGAGCTGTATTGTCTGGGGTGCGCTTCGTCCATCCTCCATCTTACTGGAATACAAACCATCAATGAAGTAAAAGACCATTTCACTGCAGGCTGTGCCCGACTTGTTATGACCAGTTCCTGGTGGTGCTAACATGGTTACAAGACTTTTGGAAAGCTCAAAGTTTGGCAAAACAAGCTAGCTTCTGCTGATAATATCTTTTGCTGGCATGTACTAAATACTGTTTAAATGTTGCACTCATTCTCTGGAAAAAAAAAGATTATCTTTGAACACTAACATTTAGGGGGCTGATCATGATGGGCCTCAAGCTCAGCTGGAGACTCAGGATACTACAATAGTAGTTTTTAACAGCAGTGATGTATTTTGACAGAATAAAGAATAATAAATTGCAGAGCAGCTTGAGCATTATTCAGCGCTTCTATAATGGAGGGAAAAATAATTGATACGTTTCTTTTTGGCAATAAGAGTCCTAATGAATCAGACATCCTTGACAGAAAGACACTTAGCAAAAATAAATGTAAGTACAACACTTCATTAAAGTAAAAGTATCTTTACTATTAATATACAAATGGTGAAGAGTGACAAATAATTGATATACTTTAAGCCATACTTTCAATGTCTTTCATAAATACAAAACCAGCATCTGCAATATTACTTCTTTTTACAGTATAGAGAGATATATATATACACAGCATTTCATAGGGACATAAGATTTTGAAACAATAAACAAACTAGCTCCAGTGGTAGCTAACTTATCAATATATAATTCAGGTGGTATATATCGCAAGTGGGCTGTTGACAACGTGTGGAATAACAAAAACAATATATGGTATGCCTTAGCTTATACTGTACACAGCATACAAATACATACCGAGTGCTCATTGTAGCAGGAAAGCCTTTTTTTAAACAAAAAAACCAAAAAACAAACTTTGTCTAAGTAGTTCAAAATTCTTAGTGAGAACTCTACACCATGAGCAACAAAATTATCTTCCTGGGGGGTTCTGACTGCTTTATGTATTTGTCCCTGATCTATAGAGACTCTGAGGGTTTGTTTTCCCTTCTCTCAACCCTGCATTTTAGGTTTAAAAATATAGCCTACTCACATGGCAAAGTTAAAGGATACAGCAGGACTAATGTTCCCCATCCTCCAGTTTTCACAGCCAACAGTACCCTGCCTTTTAGCAATGCCCTCCAGCAGCCTCTCTTGTTTCATTAACTCCCCATTTCCCTTGTTACTGCTAACGAGAGATGCTCCCAGTTTCTGAGCCCTCTCTTGGCTCATTCTTTGGCACCTGTTCTCTCTGGTAGTGGCTTTCCTGAATTCTGTCGGCACTGCATCTGGTCATCTTGCCCGCTCCCAATCTCACCTGTGATTTAAAAGCTGCCAATACAAATTTGGCAATAAATATTTATTTAATTTCTCTGGGCTAAAAATGGCCAATATTCAAGTTTGAAAGTCAAACATCATGAGGCTCACAACGCCTGTTAAGAGGAAAAATAGACTGGTAAACTGTGATTTCTCAGAACCTGATCTAAAGCCAAATTTGTAATAGAAAGGCTTCTTTTTGGCTCAGGTTCAAATAAAATGATATAAGAACACACTTATATGTAATACTGAAGATCACTTAAAACTTAGTGAGTGGTCTTCCCCCACCACTACAGAACTACTGTCAAGTGGATTGGGTACTCCAGGAAATTATATGAAAAAATCTGAAAACAGGAGTAGATCCTTTTAAAAAAAGATTTATTTAACCATGGTAGCTTTGCATGATGAGCACAAGTATCTGAAGTTAAACAAAGGGATTTAAGAAGAAACATTACTTCTTAGAATGTTTTCAGCTTCGCCTAAAGAAGTATCGCAATCACAATGAATCATTTAGTGGGATGTTTTATTTCTTTTATTTCTGGGCATATAGTAATGCACGGGATAAAACAGTGATCAGATATTTTTATCAACATTTCCTGATCAGTACAAGCTCCTGGCAGGAAAATCTCCCCTGTACAAAATGTTAGCAGGAGCCCAGAAGGACATTTAAGTTCCACTTATGCCTACAAGTCCAATTCACAAAAGTGACTTGATCAGCTGAGGACATGTAGAGCCTCCCTGAAATGGGTAGGTGAAATTCAGGTCCCACTGAAGTCAGTTTGCATCTTAAACCCCAGTGAGACCTGGATTCCACTCTTGCCTTTCTTGCAGCGCTCTCAGCACCCCTCTGTTGATCAATTCATAACAGGGGTCTTGATTTTTTTCAGTAAATAATCTTTTGGGAGACCTTTTAATCAGAAATGAATGTCACCCAACAGACACAACACTTACTCTACAAAGATATTACTTCCTATGACAGCTTACACAGAGATGGTGAGGCCACAAATGACTGAATATTCACTGCAGTTCTACTCCAGAGGTAAAATGGTGGGACGATGCTCCACATCATCTTTAACGTTTGAGAAAAGAATCTAATGTTTTAGGTCTAAGTACCTAACCAGAACTAAGGAGACTTTCTATCTGACTCTTCAACTTGATAAATTGGTCAAAACACCCCTACACACCTACCATGTACTCCATCTACTTGAATCTTTTCAGCAGTAATATACCCACTATGACCCTCACTAGAATTGTGATCTCAATAGATTTTTGCAAATTGTGTGTTTAAAATATTTATGTGACTTGAGAATACTATCTCCAGTTTACTTTAGATGAGTATTTGAGCATATTTGAGCAGAAAAGTATGTCATGATAAAGCTTTCAAATATTTTAAACAGGCTTTGTAGACAAATTATTGAAGACTTTTCTTTAATAAAGCAGAGTGGCATGCTATCAAAAGGCACAAATACATTTCCATTATCCAGTCTAGGAAACAGAAAAATGGCATGATTATTATACTACAGTTTGATGATTGGCACTTAAATAAATAATCAAAGTAATTACCATCATAAAAAGAAAGCCACTTTTTTGGATGAACATCAATGCAGAGGCTGAAGACAGCAGATGGAATTTACTATACCATGGGCTGCCGTCAAACAGCCTTTGTAGATGACTGTCACTGTGTAACTACGTTGTATATATCTATGAAGAGATAGAAAGTAGGCCCAATCCTGCAAGCTGTCCTATGAAAGTACATCCATCCTCCTGCCCACATCGACCCCAGTGATGTCAGTGGGGCACCATCTGAGGAGTGGGTTCAGCCACATAAAATTTCTTACAAGACTGGGCCTAAATAAATTAATCTTTGTCACATTAGGCATTAGCATCACCAGAATAGTAAATATTTCTGCAACCACAAAAAAAAATCTTATAAGTCAAAAAAAACAAATAAACAAACAAAACCATAAAAAACTCTCCAGAGTACATTTCTATATTAAATTTTAAACCAAACATTAATTAAAACTTTTGTTACTAACATGGTAAATCAGAATGCATGTCTACTGAAAAAATAATAACAAGAAGCTCTAAGTCATTTTACTTAATTTTACTCCTTATTTTTTGTTGAAGAGAGATTGTCACTGCCACATTCCATATTGTCAACAATTTTAATGGCTCCCTCCCACCCTCGTCCCTGGAGTATGTTAGTGTAACAATTCAGATTACTTTTACAAATAGTTATATTCTGTCAACTCTTCTGACATTTCATACTAACACTTAAAATTACTTTTAGACAGTAAAAGTGACATTTATACAGATACCTGTTCTTTTCTTTTTAGTCTAGAATAGGAAAAGAAAATAAAGAAGTGATGTTATTATTCCAGTTCTACACATATCTTACAAATTACTACGCGCTGTCCCTCATTTGGAAATATTTGCAAATATTAGTGGTTTTGAGCATTCTTTCATAGTTATAGTTTGGCTTTCTCCTGCACAGCATAGAGTCAAAGCACAAGAGATAACCTTTTAATCCACAGACCAAAGAGCATGCTTGGAACAGTCGATCAGTAATTTAGAATTGTTTAATTCTCAGCTCTCGCATAGCTCAACCAGCAAGAGACTTAACAGCAGGAATAAAATAAATACTTCTGGAAATAGCTTTTGATTTGTAATCCAATATAGTGGGAAATGCTTTTGCTTCCAATATTGAAATAATTTTGCAGTATATTTTAGTTGTAAAGAGTAGCACAGGCATATTAATAATAAATGTGCTGACAAGACCTCTTAAATCCTCTAATCCCTTCACATTGTAATTAGAGGCCATATTAGGGAAAAAAAACTAAATAGAACCCAAACTCCAAAGTTCTTGTGTAAATCTCAATAAGAAGTACTAAAATTTGAAATGCATCTACAGTTGAGCCTAGACACTGTTCGCTCTGCCCACATTGTATAGGAACCTTGTGCAAATGATCATGCTGGCTTCAGAAAAAGCACCGTTTGCCTAGCAAAGCTTGACTTATGTGAATATTCGTGGCACCACCTAACTTTGTGATGGCAGGTAGGAGAAGACGTTTCCTACCTTCATCCTCATCCGGGTAAAAATACTGTGTGAGATGATGGGGGGTGCAGACGTTCAAGCCACACCAACTGCATTATTCGCAACTGCTGGAATTTTCCAGGTCGCTTCCTTGCATTTTGATAGAGGGAGAAAGCCCAGTTGCGACTACATACCTTGTAGAAAGAATGTATATTCATACACATAAACGAGGCAACTGGTTCTCTTAAGTATAGGTTAGGGAACAGTCCTGCTCACTGTGTCCTTACTCAGAAAGAAACAGGACAGAAATTTAATAGACAAGCAGGTACCTGGTAGTACTGCCTGCTCAGTACATGGGAGCAACAGTGGCAGGCCATAAAGGAATGTCTTCATGTTTGCTTCACCCAGAAGTAGTGCCTTAGCATTTAAAGAGAATTATTTGCAGCAGTTTTAAATTATCCTCTTTCATGACTTTCACCCCACATTGCTATCTCCTCTTACCCATTCTTTTCACTTTGGTTCTGGTTTTGTGGGAATTTGGCCTCTTATCCTAGCCACACCAGTGGTATGCCTCTGTCTTCAACTATTTGGTTCGTTGTAGGTATTTCCAAAAGGGAGGAAAAGTTGTAAGAAAAACCCCAAAATGACTTGGTTTTGAAAAATAAGAAAGAACTATGAATTAAATATATCCTTCTCAGCTCTTTCAAATGCACTAAAGCTTGAGTTAACAAGACGGTTAACCTGCCATTTCACCCAAATTTAAGGACACACTTTTACATTTCACTTTCAGCTTTACTGCACAAAAGCCAATGACTGCGCCATGACTCCAAAATATCAGCTAAGGGTTGATGACATTCTGTGGGAAATCGGGAAGTGTAAGGACTTCAAATATCAGCAAAATTCAGATATAGCATGGTAAGAAAGTAATTTGGTGAGTGAAGCTACACTTAAACCTCAGGTATTACTTAGATGTGGAAAATCCATAAGGTACTCTACAATTTACTCCTGACAAGAGGGTACACTATGCTGGAACGGAAACAAAATATATTGCTCCAATGAGTGGCACCATTAAATCAATGATAATAAATAAGAATTAATATTTTATCAAATAAATCAGTCAAATTCCAGAGTGCTGCTTGTTAGCCAGAATAATAAAAGATATTATCTTAAGGAATCCTCTACAGGAAAAAATGTATTTGAGATAATACAAGATGCTATTAAGACATAATTTAAAACTGTTCCTAACTGTTTAGCCAAAGTCCTCCTTCCCATCTGTTCTTATGGGATTTTTTTGTTAAGAGAACAGGCATGAAATCATAAAGGAACATGTGCTACTTTAATAAGGATAACTTTTAATATTTCATGTACTGATTTAGGGAGAAAATATATCTACTACACTAAAAAGCAGTTTTATCCCTTGACTAAATGGTTAGAACTAAAAGAAGAACAAATACTGTATACGTATATATACGTAGGGTCAAATAATTTGAGCTTGTGTTTATTGTAATGTTTCACTTAAAGCCAAGATTATGATCAACAGTTTTCTTTTCACACCTTTTTGCATTTTAGTTTACATGCAACCTCCCAGACATTAATACAAAAAAACCTACGCACTGAAAATCCTGGGGCCTTTCAGAGTCACAGTTATGTAGTTAGGATGAGGCCAATGTACTGCTGTAAAATATTTAGCCAATTTTATTTAAATCTGGACATCGTGTTTATCAACTTCTTATTATACTGAAGAACCCAGGGGGAACTGCAGGTGGAGCTGGCTCTATGTTGAAGAGTGTCTTTTTGCTTGTTTGTTTCAGGTGATAAGCACAGCTGGACTGACTACTGAGTGTCTGCTAGTGCTAAGGTCTTAAACGTTATACTGAGACTGCTTTTCTTTTTTTTTTTTTTAAAGGCAACCTAAAGTTTTGCTTTATTATAAATGGAAACAAATACAGTAGTGTATGGCACTTTATGTATGTAGCGTGCACTGTAGGATCTGGAGAGACCTGATGTGGTGTTTGTGGTTAGGGGTGCTTTGTAAAGTATTCTTCTAAATAGACATACTTTGTCAGACAATAAATTACAGTTCTTATTCTGCAGATTTTTCAAATTTATACCATGGGACTTGGTGTCAGCAAAACTACATACTAAAACCATTAACAAAAAAATAGAAAGGAACTGTAGACAGAAACTGTTTCATCATATGTACACATGTACTAACTATTCCAAGCTTAAGTTTCCCAAGAAATTAAGGTCAGCTGTAAAGTTTTGGTCACGGGGTTACTTCAATCCAAATGCATTATCCAGACAGCTGTGGTTTATCTTATTATGCTTTGCTATCATCTTCTTTTGACTGGATGATGTCATTAGCAACTTTGATTTCTATGGTTTCTGGATTTAAAGCTTCTTTCCCATTTTCCTCCTTTAGTGGCAGCTTCCTATCAGAAGAAAAGAGGAATCATGGTAACACATAAATAACACATATTCTGGAATGAAAGTCTACAATGTATATACTGTTTACACAGTCCACAGTGTTTCTAAAAACATTATTTATTGAAAATAATGCATAATGACTTAGGTTCTTTGCTTTTAAAGAAATTCATATTAACTCTTTCCATTTCTACAAAGTCAGAAAAAGCTAAATGGCACATGATAAGAACATCGCTGCTGCCCAAAATACAGTTTCTTCAATAAGACAAAACAATAGAATGCCAAATAACCTGACTCAAGACAGTACGGAGGTATGTGTTCCCGAGGATACCATGAAACACTTACAGTCAAGCCCTTTGCTGAATCTAGATTATATTTTTTTTATGTCTCTAAACGTAAATTCACTTGTATACAAAAGAAGACATCTACCATTGGAGGTTACGCCAAGACATAGGTAAAGGAAAGAACTTCTTATACCACAAGGAGGTAATGGAAGTTATTTTATTATTTAGAAACTTCTACAATTTATTTTTGCTAGAGCACACAATATACCTGTGTTAATAATTTATTGCTCTTTTAAGACTAACTGAGTGAAAACTGAAGAAATGACACAATAAGAAGCTGGCTACTTACATTCATCCCTGTAGTAGAAGCTGTTCTTATTTGAATGCAAGAAGACCTTCAAATGGTATTTTAACTTCAGAGACTAAAGATTCCTTTGGGTTTTATAATCCTTAATTCCAACAGCAAAAGAGTACCCACCCTTACTTTACAAGAAAGACAAAACACTGATTTCATTCAAATAAGTATTGAAAATCATTGATTCCCTACTGCCAGTAGTTAGCTGTCAAAAAATATAGCTGTCAAAAATACGTATGCTTTACTCAGATGTTCCTGTAATAATTTCTCCTGGGCATAATAGCTGTTAATAATGATTCCAGTTTGGGTTTGCTTTCTGGTTTTTAACTAGGGAATAGTATGCATATGCCTTTTTTTATTCATAACAACTGTTAAATGCTTCAGTAAACTTCCACTGTGATTGCTTTGATGTCCCAAAGAACAATATACTGTTCAAAACCTGTCTGAGGAATCCCTTAGGAATGTCTTGTAATAACAGTGTTTAATAACAACAAATAAACCAAAGCAATATCCAAATTCCCAGTCTTACAAAATTTAGGCTGTCTGAAATGAACTAAGACAGACGCTTTTTATCTAGAGGTTAAACAACCAGCACAACCTATATCTGAGAGAAATCAAAGAGAAGACTGACTTGTTCTATTACAGTAAAATACGTGGGATATATGTATCAGCTGTCTGCCTCTGAGCACAGAGGGAGGTCTCTAGTAATTGTTTCACATGGCGCACCCAAAGGAAACAGATTTCAGCCCACAACACAATGCCTGAAAGAATGGAAACAGCAGAATCAACGTAAATCTGTTTTTAAAAGAAGATAAAGCACTGGGGCAGAAGAAGTGCGGCTCATGAGACACATTTTAGGTAAGCAGGCACCTGTGCTGTGTTAAAGGCCTGGTAATGCAAAGCACTTAAACCAGTATTAAAAAAAACCCTAATTCAATCTATTTTTATATAAAGGCAGAGTAATTTCTCAAAAGATGGTGCTGAAAGGGAGGAAATATTTAGTCAAAGTAATAACTGGGCAATTGACAGAATATACTGTGTGGAAATTAGAACAAATTGTTTTTGGAGAAGTGGATTAAGAGCATGTTACAAATAATTTCAAATTATTTGAAATAGGAAGATTTGGTAGAACACTGTTGAAGGATACTAGATATCTGTGATATCTATGTTAATGCCAGCAGCATGATAAAATTAGCCTTGCTTTCAATGCAAGCAAGGGAAAAGGGAAAAAAACCCCAAATACAAACAAATACAATGTTTTAGAAGTTTTGCTCATCAAAAAGTCCATCCACCATTCTTTGACCTTACCATCTTTGAAAACTTGTGGGGTTTTTTGGGATATGATGTGAAGTTATCAGTTCAGTTATCGTTAGACATTGTCCTTTTTGACTACGACAACATTTTTGTTATTTTGGAATTTTCCTCTCCATTTGTTTCAAATATTAATTCATCTTCAACCATTAACAGATTCAATAATTTTCCTCTTTTAATTGATTATATCAAGTTTAAATATCTTAATGACACCCATTTTTCTACACCTAAATTTTCTTAAGCTACACCTATTTAAAATAATTTTATATTTTTCAGCTGGGCAGACTAATCTTTTCAAATCTCAAAGCATTTTATAAAAAACGCTTCTTGAAAAAATGAAAAAAGACTAGAGAACTTTAAAAGGTTCTTTTGCTTTAATCAGATAGTGGGTGTTATCAATCTTTAATAATATTGACTTCCTCTAGCACCGCATGTGGCCTAACTGCAATAGTCTGCCAATATTACCCATACAAAAATTTAACTAGAATATTTACTTTCCTATCTTATAGTAAAATGGCTCCTAGCCATTTTGACACTGGAATTCACTCAGCTTCATTAATACTAAGAAAAACTTAGCCAGTACTGGAAACACAGTAATATCAGACTAGGAATGCAATTATAGTACCACACACATTACATGTGATATTTTAATCATATTACAAAAAATATTATATGAAATGCACATCTTAAATTGATTTCCTGCCAGTATTAATAAAACTTGTTGACTTCCAGGTAAAAGTGCTTTGTGGTCCTCTGTCACACATGGATCCCAAACCTGGCTTTGACAAGAATTGTCTGAGTTAAGGTAAAATGTAGATTACTGAATAATATGCTGAGCAATATAATGAAAAGACTCCATTATTAGAAGAGGAACTCACCTCTTTGTTAACTATTTTCCACAAATGTTTAAATTGCATTTAAAGTTCTGAGTATAATTTGGTAGTACTCAAAATAATTCAACTAATTATTCAAAATATTTACTATAATTTAAATTGAAGGCTTATCTTGTATATCTTTAAGACAGCCATAATTAGTCAGAATGAATCCCACCTTGTACGAACATTGCCTGCCTGGAATGTCCTTGAAACTCTTCCTTCCTGCAAGCTAAGCTCTTACCTCTAAGATCCCCGCTCGTTATCCTTGCCCTGCTCCGTGCCTGCCTTTCTGGCTGATAGCACCTGTTGTTGACAATGTGGTTTTGTCTTATTCCTACTGAGACTGACTTCTACCCTATAGCGTCCTCCTCTCCCTCAGTGGCTTCTCACTCACACTTTATACTGCTTCCCTGTTTCATCTGTTATGACTTCTGTCTAAGCAGAAGGTATTTCCATGTTCCCCTAGTACCAGTGTCCCTTCAGATGTCCTGACTGCATGATGCTCTATTCATCTTTGGTTTCCTAAGTGACATTGTCCAGAATCTTTAGCTGACCTCCACCTGGCTGTACCTTGGAATGCTGCCTTTTGCCATTGCTTGTGGGAGAAGAAATTACCAAGAAGGAAACTGTCATCATTATTAATAACTCTTTGCAGTCCTATTTTCCCAAGGACATAATACCCATCAAACTCCTTATCAGTTGTTCCTATGATTTAGTTATTTTTTTGTGCCACCAGTGACTGATTCTTTCCCCCTCCCCTAAGATAATAAAATATTTTTGTTCTTAACTTTCTCATATTTCACTCCTGTCAGCTGTTCTAATGACTGGGACAAGCAGGAGGAACTGAACTTAATCTTTCCTTGTACTGTGTCCCTTGCTAGATGCATCTTATTTGTATTTGCAAGATCTGGTGCTATAAATAGTCTTGCAGCATGAAAACATGTGGCCCTGGTGCCTTACCCACTAACATATCCAAGGCCCTCTGGACGTGCACAACGTTTACAACTACATTCCCCTGACTCCTTAGACAACTGTGGGCTCTCTACAGTGCTCAGTATGGATTCTAACATGAAGAGGAAACATATCACTAGTCGTTCAACAAATTCCATAAATATTTAATTAACACAAGTCTGAAGTCTTCAGGTGCAGGTTCTTTAATGAAGTCTATAGCTTAATATGCAGCTACTTAACACCTCTCCCCGTTTACTACAAATGCCAATGACAGCCAATAACACAGCCTTTTTTCTTATTAAAGGTTCTGGCATTTGCACTTCTAGGTAATGGCAAGGAAGGCAATTTTGTTGTATTTTCAGAAAGAGAAAAAGACTTTTATAAGAACACCCTGTCCTTTTAAAAAACAACTGTGATTCCATCAAATAATCAACAGGTAAGTTTGTATATTTGCTACAGGAGTATCTTTGTAGCCCTGACAGCTTTAAGATCTCATAAGGTAGGAGATTTTCACAAAACATGAAAAGCTTTGGGCTCAAACCAAAGCAACTTGGGAGTTTTCTTCAATAATTTCATATCAATCAACTTTTGAGGCTCAGAAATGAAACACTTGAGCAATCAGTTCATGTCCTTTAACATCACTAGGTGGGCTCTCAATAGAAGGAATGGTATTGTCATCACCTTTGTTGAAATATAAGTTTCTCTTCAAACAAAATTTTCAGAAAGAAAAAGCACATCAGAAACTCTCATTGTGACAGTAAGCTTAGCAAAGTACCAGCTTCCTTGTGCCCTATCACAAATGTCAATTTGCACTTCTCACATTTTGACAAGTGCTACTCAGGTACAAACCCCAGCCACTCTACCTAGTTTAATCTGTTCCAAGGGCTGCAGCAGCAAAACGGAGGAGAGGACCTGACTGTCAGCACCTGGGATCCCTCAGCCCAAGGCTAGTGGTCCCCATGATTCAGGAGACAGGCAGAGCCTGCAAGCCCAAGGGGAGAATCACTGCGGTTTCTGTGCTGAGAACAGCTTGCAGGGATGGGAAGGAGGGGATGTGTGAACTCAGCCAAGTGGCTGTCCTTCAGCGTTGTTAATCCAATTACCACATAGACTTAAATACTGAGCTAAGCTCCCAGTTATGTGAGGGAAAGCGGGAAGGAACCATCTTGTGAGGAGCTGGGTTTTTGGAGCACGAGACCATTGGGCCCCATATACCATGTGTGGGGGGGATGTGCGTGTTACCCAATCTAAGGCCACTCCTGTGAGTCAGATTACTCCCACAGAGTGGTTAGTAACTGCTGGGTGGGCCCTGGGTACGTGGTAAAAATCAGCTGCACCTGACTCAACAAATCCTTCTCCTGCTCAGCCACTACTGCAGGGTGAGGAGGGCTGGGAGGTGAGGTGACTGCGGGCGTCAGGGCTGAGAGATAAGCAGGCAGGGCTGTGACCTGCGTCTGCCCGCTGTGGTCCCCCATGGGGTTTGGAGGTTAACTGAGAGCAGTGGGGGAGCACTGGGGCAAGCTTCAGAGCTGCCTGAGAGCCAGAGAGCAGGCAGGGCCCCTACCTCACCTTCCAGCCCCTGAATGCAGTGGGCAGAGCTGGGCTGGCAGCAGGATGTGGGTCTGTGTCCCACCTGGACCAGGGCTGGGCATGGGCTGCTGATGAGGCTGAAGCTGATGTGGGGCTCCTGGACCCTGGTCAGAGGGGATGGGTGGGCCGGGGAGGGCCTCCAGCCCTGACACGAGGTCTGTTGTCACCAAAAGCACAAAGGAGCTCCTGGGGAGTCAGGACAGTGGGAGGGGGGGAGTGGGGCAGAAAATTTCCTGGATACTTGCTAGCCTCCAAACAGGTGGTGGTGTAAAGATATGTCTCACGATTTCCATTATCATGGTGTTGCCATCCAACGGCTGGATAACACCCAGATGTGGCTGTACTCTGGGTGACATAAAGAAGAGAAAAGTGTCTAGAGATAACCTCAGCCATTGTATGTGTGTGTCCCGGTTTCAGCCAGGAAAGAGTTAATTTCCTTTCTAGTGATTGATGCGAAAAGAATGTCAACAATGCATATTGTTTTAGTTGTTGCTAAGCAATGTTTATACTTTTCAAGGACTCTTTTCAGCTTCTCATAGAAGCTGAGAATGAGCCTAGACAGAACAACTTAATGGCCAATGGAATATTCTGTACAACAGATGTTATCCTCAGTATAGAAATGGGGGTTGGCCGGGGGAGGCAGGGCTCTGCAATCACTGCTCTGAATGGGGCCAATTCACTGGGTGGTGAAAGTGACTTGTTTCATTATTATTATTGTTATTATCGTTGTTATTATTATTGTTATTTTCATAGAATCATAGAATGGTTTAGGTTGGAAGGGACCTTGAAGATTTCCTTTTCTGTTACTGTTTTATTAAACTGTTTTTATCTCAACCCATGAGGTTGATTAACTTTCCCTTCCTTTTCTCCCTCTTCTCCCTGCCCTTCTGGGGAAGAGGGGACAACTGCATGAGTGGCTGCTTGGTCCTAGCTGCCGTCTGGGGCTAAACCACAGCAGTGGGCTACCATGATTTAGATCGATTATTGTAAAAAATCGCACTGGTAAACTGCATTGCCGCAGCACACCATTCTGGTGATGTTGTGTATCTATCTCCCTCCCAGGCCGTGGGAAGCCCAGTTCGTCCTCGCAGCCAGGAGGAGCTTGTGTGAAATGCTGGGGAATGTCAGGCTACTTACTCCGGTTCTGTGAGGGGAGTTGTCTCATTTGGCTCATTTACTGGGCTCCCATCTTCATGATTGGTAATTCTTTCATCCTCTGTTCGCATTTCCACTATTGGCTCTTTTGATCCATCTTTCCTAAAAATTATTAAAAAAGTCTTAGTCTTGTATCATCATATTAACTGCATACATTGCACATAACTAATTACCAAGATCCCGTCTCTCTAGCCCACAAAGAAAAGGCAGAACTAATTATCAGTGACTAACACCACTGAGACGCATTTAACAGCATGTTCCCAATTCCTTGAAGTCTTCAAAGCATCCCGTATCCATGGTTACTTACCTAACCCTGCAAACATCATGGATTAGCATCTCAAAAGAGCATTTTGTTTATGACTAAATGATAAGATGATGGCCTCTTCATGGGAATAGATGAAAACTTTCCTAACCTAGTATAATAAATATAGGTCTTGATGCCTAGTTGTGCTTGAACTTTGCTGGCAGTATGAAGAGCCTTCATGTTAGTATACACACTGCAGAAGTGTACTTTAATCTCCTGAGATTGTGACAATCCCAGCTGCCAGAACAGGGTAAAGAGCACTTGTGTGATAAGAACCTACTCCCTTCTGGTTGCACTGCCAGAAGAAACTCTTTGTTCCTGTGTTGTACTCCCCCCATTTTAGGAACAAACTTTAGTTTCTCACATGTAAGTAAATGAATAACCTTTGTGCCAATTGGACAATGATTGTAAGGAAGATGGAGCAGTGAGTATTTTCACTACACTTTCGTTGATGATATGGCCATGATATGGAAAGCACTGTTTGCGGCTACGGAAATATCAACAATATTACCACTAATTAAAAACTTGCATATAATTTTACTCCTGAAAGAAAGATCAAAGGATACCCAAGATATATCTGATACTTCAGAAACAAAACCTCTTTCCATGTAAATATTTCATCTCTGTTCCTGCCTTCAGATCAGGAATTGTATCCTGGAACTTTATCTGCTGCAGTCTGGAAACACAGGGTCACTGAGTTACAGATGAACAATCACTTTTGTATTTAACAGACTATATTCCGGATCCATGATGTTCTAGAGAGCAGTTAGACTGCTATGTACCATAGCAAAGATCCACTTAAACCCTTATCTAATTAATATCTCACATTTTTGTATTGTTCCTGAGAAGATAATAGTTAAAGAGGCTGTTGTAACTACAATAACCCAACTATTCAGGAAGTACCTGGAAAACTCTATCATCCTCTGGTAGGTATCCTCAAGGGAAATCTTTGTAGGGTAATAAGAATGTAGCACAGATTAATGCGTAGCCAAGAAGTTGACAAGGGAAGCATTAATGGGTAGAAGTTGAAAAGATTCTGGTTTTTGTTTTTGTTTTTTTTTTAAATAGCACGCTTTGTGCTTATTCACCTCTGCAAGTTAAATTCAACTTTAAGACACACAAATGGATACAATGCTCATTTCTGTAGATGATGCACATAACTGTCCTGGCTACCTCAAATCTGTGAAGATTATGGATCATAGTAGGACTGGTGCAGGGAACGGTAAGTTCTACTTGATTTGTCTGTACATCTACAGTCTTACAGGCAAACATACATTATTGCATAACCAAAAGCCTAAAAAATATGATATTAGTGAACAGCATTCACATGGGATTGAGGAACTGATCTGTACAGAAAGTACAAACTGCGTAACAATTAAAAATTCCACTGATGGGAAAGTGATTTGTAGAAAACCCATTATATCATTTCTGTTCCAGGTGACTGTGTTATCTGACATGCATTGTATCATCTACATTCATTACATAGGGAACATAATTAATGACTATATATATATCCTATAGTCAAAATGTAACAAAGAACTGTACCATAAACTCACTCAAAAATCCAGAATGCAAACTGACATATTTAAAAGAGGGAACTGTCAGTGTGTTTTAGGGAATGGCAGTTGGCATGAATTAAATTCAAATTTTGACTCTTCAAGCCTGTCTTGAAATTTTAGCCTGACAGTTTATTTATGCCAAGCACAGTCCCAAATATTTTAAGATCTGACTGACTGAAGATCACCCCAGCAAGGAAAGAAATATAATTAAATAAGATAGTTGTTCTTGCAAAATAAATGTCATTGGAGAATTAATATTAAGTGACCAGCTTTATGCTTTTCTGGAACAGCACGGAATGGCATTTGGGTAGGAGATGTTGATAGCAAGGTATAAACTGCTGTCAAGTGACATTTGCAACTTTAGCTCCCTAAGGTCTTCCTATTCAGAAAGGGTCTGTACACCAATTCATACTTGGTCACTTCTTGAATGTGAAATTAAATCATAAGCTGAAGTGCTGTGCTCAATAGGAAAGGACAGCTGAGTCAGAGCCAGAAGCTTCACATCTTGATTCTATTGACCTGGACACGCTGGCTTTACACAATAGAAAAAATGGTGTTATTCTTTCTCTGACTGTAAGCTGCAGAGAATTACGAAACAGCTATTTTACGGCATAACTTATATTCAGAATCATTATTTGATGTAAATATTGTGTGCCTGCTTATGATTGGTTTTGTTCTACAGGGCTGTTTCCTAAACGGTTGAGAACCCAACCAAGAAATGTAATCAGGTTACCTAAGAAAGACAGTCTCTGAATCCCAATAGCCAGAACTAAAACCAAAAAAGACACTTACACCTCTACTACTGGCAACAAAGAAGCTGAATACAGCCATGAACAATAAGAGCTGTGAAATCTGATCTGCTCTACAGGCATCTGGGGAGGGATGGGATATAGGAAGCTGCAGGAGAATGAAATGCAAGGCCTGACAACCGGGAGAGCTACAGCACGCAGGAATTGCACCAGTAAATGTTATTTAAACCACACAAAGACATCATTCTCACAGATATTACAGTACACGCATAAGAAGTCTATCTGATGAACATAATGAAGAAATGATGAATTTTTTAGTTAAAAAAGTGGAACCACCTAAAATGAGGGACCGTAAGTAATCCTCTCTGCAGTTTACCTTTTGAAAGCCCTGTAAATGTTGGGTCTTCAAAGCACTATTAATTTATGCAATCAGTACTTGAACTGTTTTGCTAGAGATCTCACTATCCACTCTTATCATTTAAGGAAACATATTTGCACATAAATGATCAGTTCATTCACATTTGCCTGATGAAGTAGCCACTATACAAGGGCATTTGTGAGAAAAAGGATTGTTTTCTCCCCACTTAGATTTAGTAATCATTAACTGTTGCTATGAAGAACAATCACGCTAACCAGCATTTCACCCACACCCAATTCAACACTCCTATTTTTAAAAATCAACAATACTGTTTATTCCTGAAGTCTATCAGCAAGAAACAAGATTTTCCATCAAGTGCTACATCTAAGAAGGAAAACTTTTTTCACAGATTTTCCATAAAACTATGTCTTTTACTCCCAGATTTACTGGCAGCGCCACAACCATATGCTGAGTTTTGGGTATTAGCAGCTCAAAGATGGATTGGTAGAAATGACCTGTTACCTGCTCCTCATGGGCCAAAGACGTGCCTATAATTATTACTGAATTATGATCTATTTCTTCTGTGTCAAGCTGCACAAAGAGACCATCTTATAGTGAGGTATGGTAAATGCCTTTTTTTTCAGTCCATTTTTCTTTTAAGGCAACATTTGACCACAAACAATTCTATTTATTTCAGGGGAACAATTTTCCAAGTAATAGAAACATTTTATGAATTCCCTTTGCCACAGCACAAAATGGCCATACAGTTAATGCAAGTTGAATAGCCAACTTTTTCTTTCAACGAAGTTTCCAAAATACTTGATTAATACTCACAAGTAAGCTGCCTTTCCTTCTTCCAGTTCTTTACTCTTTCCACTTGAACCACTCTTTTTCCCACAGATCCTCCTGGTGATGCACATTAGTAATCCACATTGCCGTACAAAGAAGCAGCTAACATCAGTCACAACCAGGATTAACAAAAGGGCTGCCACTCCCAGGCCAATGACCGCACCAAGTCCAAGACCGTTAAAAATAGTGTCTTGAATGAAAGAAAATTAAAATTTATTAATAAAATTTATTTTATTAAGGAATCAAAGAAGAGCATTTTCTAAAGCTTTTAAGTTGTAGGTCAGGAGGCTAAACGATGTTTAGCAATTAACCATTCAGAAATTAATGGAAATAAACAGCCCTGAAAATTAAGCATCTATACAACCTAATTTAAAAAATCACAAAAAAAATATGTTCTACATAATATTTTCCCATTGCCAAAATTCCAATACAGTCACAGAGCATAAATGACATTATTTAATAACAAATAACATAAGAAGAATGAAAAAGTCTTCGAAGAAGTTAATTCAAGCTATTTAATCTGCAAACAGTTGCATACATTAGTCTTAAATAAATTAGTATGAGGAAAAACATGCATATCATTAAATGATTACAGGGTTAGGACCTCACTGTACCTTGAAAATATATTCATACACTTCAAAATAAACGTATTCCACACCTGATCTTGCTTTCTGTATTTGTATTATGAAAGCCAAGGCTTAGCTAATTTTACTTCATTACAAATCTCAGAAAAAAACATTTTACTGTTTTGACTCAGTTGACATTTCCATAACAGACAATAATGCTACAGATTGTTTTGACTAGTGTGATTCTCAGAAGAACAACTATTGTGCTTGTGAACTCAGATGACCCTTATAAAAGAGAGGACTTGTATCTGATCAATAAACTAGGGGGGAAAAAAGCGTGATCTCAGTAATGGTTCATGCTAGTTCAAGAAAGTGTCTGTCTGGGTGAGAAGCTGGCTAGTGACAATTGCCCGGTGTGACGCTATGTCCTGAGCAAACTCCACAGGGGGGTGAAACTGGGTTTGCTGCACCTTGGTGTTGCACATCAGCATCGCCCAGTTGGTGTTACCGTGCCTTAGAGCCATGCATGAGTCAGCAGTGCAGTGGTACATTTCCATTCGCAGCTGTATCTATGGCCGTTGCCAAAATCAGAGCAAGATTTTTCTGACAGGAAATTACTTGAATACTGTTGTAACAGACACCAAAACATAATATAATGTAATATAATATAAAGGTTTTAATGGGGCTACTACTATCATCTTCTCCTTCTTTCTCTTCCACCTCCCTGATACATTGTGGACCATTTTCAGATTAAGAATATAATTTAAGCTTTCATATTTCATCTTAACTAATTTTTAAGAAAACATCTATTTACATTTTCAAATATAATTTAAAAATTATTTTCTTGAGGACTTCTAAATCAATACATGCTAACAGAATTATATGCTTTGTTAGTCTATGTGATAGATGGAAAAGTAAAAACTTTTTTCAAAAGAAGGGGAACATTTTACTTCTTATGCAATTGATTTCATTGTCTATTGTATGGGTTGTTTTATTATAGAACTGTTCTTCAGAACGTAATTATGCAATAAGCCAGAATTCAATGTATATATTTACATGGATGGATAGGTAGATAAACAGACAGATATTACTTGAAAGTTATTTTCCTTTCTTCAGAAATACTTAAAAACCACTATGTAAATAACAAAAATAATGGCATAGAGATGAAATGATGTATCATGCATTGCCCTGTCAGCAATGTTGGAAATTGACATTTCACATGAATTAATTTTCTTTATTATAATTTTGATACATCTTCCAAAACTTACTTTATCCATACATCCACCCATCTATTTGATGACTTCCTTTCTAAACTTCAGTTATTTGTGTTTACTAATCTGAATTGTCAGGAAGATATAAATAGATATTTAACTCCAGTTTATTGAAAAGCTCATATGTTTCAACACATAAAATACCAGTAAATTCTATACAGTCCAGTTCTAGAGACCTCACACAGAAAAGTTTTCCTCTCTATACCTTCTTAACCACTAAATAGAACTGTGGAGGAGAATAGAGTCTTTTAATCCACATTTTTAAAGGGATTCGGGGTTGTTTTGTTGCTGTTGTATTTTTAGGATTTTTTTTCTTTTTTTAATACAGAGTTAAGAAGACTTTGCCATACGGAGACACATTTTTCACTGATCTAAACAGCATTTCCAGTGTCACTGGAACACTGTGATGTGGCAAGCTTCCCACCCCAAACGATTCAGTGACAGAAAAGCCTACACAATATTTTCACTGGCAAGTGAAGGAAATGTTTATAGTAACAATATTGCTCCTTTGTACAATGATACACATATCCATTTACTGCAGTTGTAGAGAAGACTTTGTTTTTCATTGCTAATCTTCTTGGTATTGGTGAGACATCTGAGACCGAAGTATTTGGCTGTTACATATTTTTCTATCTCTTTATGAATGATAATTTCCTTTTCATCCAGCATTCTCCATCCTTATTACTGCCCTACTTGTCCCGAGTGCTGTTTTTCCTACTTGCAACCTGACTTGCAAATTACAGGTTTCTGTTTCACAACATTTGAAAGTCTGATTTCTTGTGATTGCCAATACGTTTCCAAATATTACGTCTACATTTCTGTCCTTTAACTCCCACACCCCAAAGAGTGACAGGAATGCGGCCACAACCTGTGGTGGGGCCTGGAGCATGGCTGTCATCAGCCTTTTTGCTGTTCTTAGGCTCTTTATGTCCTTTTTTCTTCCGAAGATAGGCAGAAATTGGACTGTTTTGTGTTTTAAGTGTCTGTGTTATGGTATATTTTTAATATTATTGAAAATATATAAAATTAATTTTCTAAAAGTTCGTCTTTGGCTTAGTTCTGTTCTTGCTTAAATTACTGGGACTTTGTACTTGTTTATCTGCTTCTGCAAAAGTCAGTTGTAAAACTACTGCCAATCACTACAAAAGAAGACTTAGGCTTGTCCCAGCTTCTTTCAAAAATCACATCTTAATATATCTACAGTATCACAGTAATGTGAAATTTTGTCTTAATATCTTATGACATCAACAGAACTACTAATTCTGTGACTGGATGAAATGTTAATGTCATACTACACACAGCCTTTCAACCAACTTTGAAAAACACCTTTGCTATCAAAAAGTTTTGCCCTAAATTAAATTTGGATTAGCTTTACTGCGCCAGTTCTTAAACAATGCAAAAAAACCCATTATAAGCCGAAATGATTTTAAATGGTTTTTTAATAGTGTTCAGTATGTACCAAATGGACTCAAAATAATAGTTCCACTTTATGCTCTACAACAATAAAGTATTTATACATTATATACCTTCTTTTTCTGGCTGCAAACACACTTATTTGAAATCATAAAAGTTCAATGTTCATGTGAGAGAATCAGTTCTTAACAATTTTGTGAAAAGGCTTATTGTATACCTGTCTTAGTAATCCAGTCATAGTGGAGCCTTTTAAAACACTGCTTGAAAAAAAAAAAGGTGCAAGTTCCCCAGTTCTGAATGAGTTTTAATTATAATTTGTCAAAAATATGCTAAATTTAATGCTTTTTGTTATATAGAACGTGGCATAAATAATATAATACACCTTGTCATGGTAATGAAGGAAACTGCCAACTTTAAACAAAGTGACTGCATTCATCCACTTCTTCAAATAAGGGCTTATCAATGGATACTTATGGAAATAAGATTCCAAAACTTTCAGAAATGCAATAAAAAAAATGAAGCAAATTTCTATAAATGTTATGGAAACTATTGGCAATTTTCAAGTTCTCACTCATTAAATAAGTTGTATTTCTAACCTCTAATAAAATAGTTGAACATTTTTGCGCAAATCATTTGAATAACGGGAAAGAACAATGAAGAACTTTGGCAAGTAAAACAATTTCCCAGTGAAGAGAAATAATTGGAAAGATAAATTTTATGGACCCTCAAATGTAAATTCAGAGTTAATTTCTTTAAGGAGTCTGTATCAGATACTCTAAAGGGAAGCAGGCCTAAAGAGAGAGCCACCATCTGCATATGTACACAGAGTGTTCAGGTACACTTCGTACACAGAAAGCTACAGCTATGGCTTCTGTACAAAGAGACAGGCACTTCATATGCAACGTTCACGTATTCAGACTGATCTTAAATGAACGTATGTCCTGAATTTCTTTGTACTCTTACAGAATCACATTGTATATATTCAGTTGCTGGTACAATAAAATAATAGTTGCAAGGGTTATAATAAGCACTCCGCTTGAGCAGGGGAGGTTGGACAAGATGACCTCCAGAAGTCCCTTCCAACCTCAACCACTCAGTGATTCTAAGCTTCGTTAAAAGAAAAAAAAAAGAAAAGTTAGCACCTTTTTGTGCCTTTCTTCCTTTCCCCTCTTCCTTAGCAGGCATGGATTAAAGGAAAGACAGATGATTCTACGCAGCCTGTAGCCTTTTACAGTCATTTACATTTTTAAGGCAGAAAAGCAATGATATTAAATACTTCCCTACACTCTTAGGGTAGCAGCTGGCAGCTACATTTGAATGGGTGTGAATAGTGTGCAGGGATGTTATGCATGTTTGTCATTTCTTTCAGGTCAGTCTGAAGCTAAAGTAGGAATTGCTCTTGAGCTGAAGTAGTTGAAAATTATGAGCAAGAGAATGAATTTGAAAATATTGCACTGGATAGTGGCAGAAAAAAGCATGCTCTTGTTTATCACCTTCTCGAACTGCCCTATTGTGTTGACTCTTACAAAGGCTGTCCAACCATGACAGTTATTTCTGCACCGCCTATGAATTGTCTTTGATTTTACATCTGACCTGGAATGTTTCTTAGAATCAAAGGCTTCCAATATTTTTATACTTATTCAAAACCTCTAAAAAACTAGAATACTTGGATCTTAAAAATTAGTACCCATTGACGAGCATCCAAGCAATCACAATGTAGCTAGTACCAAAAAGTTAAACAGCTTTAAAAGGTTTTTATAAGGGTGAAAGGCCAAGACCACTGCCAGAAAGAGCACTGTGAAGCTAAAGACCTGGAGAGGGGGAAAAAAAAGAAGGATACACATCCAAACAACAAGCACATCATGAGAAAAACAACAGCAGCAACAACAAAAGGATTTACCAGAAATGCTATGGAGTTCCAGACAGGTAACATGCACATATAATACAGGTCCATCTCAGATATAAAAATGTATACAAATACTATGAGGTGTGTGCTGGAGGCAGAGTATTGCAAATGCCCAAAGGATGGTTCTTAATTTCAATCACTGCAATTACTCATGTGTTTCCAGATGTCTTGAAATGTTTCCTTTTTTTTTTTTCCTTTCTCTTTGGGAATAATTACATTCAAATTTGTACATAATAAGTGGAAATAATTTCTCAATTGATAGCAGCTAAAAAACAGTCATTCCTTTTTTAAAAATAATTATGTTTGATATTTATATTTCACTGTCTTTTAATGCTTTGCATTTTCTTGTATTGGAAATGGATGTATCTAAATTATGGGACTTGCATAACTGTGCTCACTGCCTGTCAAAACATATTCCTCCTTCATTTTCCAACAGGAAATGCCCAAGAAGGGTTTAAGCTGTTGTGTGCTCCAACTCCGTTGGCGTGGGTAATCAGGATGTCACCCAGCATGGCACCCAGCAAACCTCACAAGTTACAGGTATCCAGAATGAACTCCATTTGGGGTAGCACGTGAGGGTAGCACGTACCCAGCTTTTTTACTGAGAATGGTACGACGCTGGGAGACTATATTAATTAGAACAGGAACCATTTCTTAGCTTTGTACAAGAGCTTTCCATTACTACGCCCTCCTGTGCTTTACTGAGATAAAAATCATGGGAGGCAAAAAGGAGCAACCAACCAGTGATGCATCCCCCTTACCCAAACAAGCTCCAATAATTTGGCTGCCACAGCCAGAGCTGCATGAGCTGCTTTTAGCAATTTAAAACAATAAAACTTGGCTTTTGAGCCAGGTAAATGCCCAGCAGCTACATGTCCACCTTCAAATGAAATAAAAAAAAAAAATCAATACACTTGCAGTCACCCACTTTTTAAAAAATAATATGATCCTGTGCAAACATTTACTGGGGATATGTATGACGCAGAGGAGACCATGACAGTAGGTAATACTCTTTTCTATCCCGTTCCTTAATACAAAAGATGCTCACAAGGCTATAATCTACATTAATTTTAATGCTTTTTCTTCCTCAGTGATTTTTCCTAGAACTTTCTGCGAGGACAAATACTGCTGACGGGCAGTGTACAAGCACACAAGGATATGCGCTCTGTACTGCACAACTGAGTAATATGTTCTGACAGATACGCTTGACACATAGCATTGAAAAAAAAAAGGGGACAGTATTATTGATCCTGATGCAACTAACTAACTAAAGAGAAGGCTTCCTCTAACTATCTTCTACCCATAAATGACATACCATCATTGTCCACCATCTTTAGTGAAATCTCAGCCCAATAACAGTGGAGTTTCAACGGTTCCACTGGCAGCAAGGAGCCATAAAAAGGAGGCTGTACACCATAGGCAACGACACACAGGAGGGATGGGTATTCACAGTAAAGGGAGTCTGCGGTGCCACCAGGATTATCAATTATAAGAGATGTGAGCTACAGAAATCAGCAAGTCTAAAATGGTATCTATCAGAAATGTTGTGCTTTTCTGATCGTTATCTGAGGGAGCTTTTCTTTATTATGGCAGAGATCCTCTTGCCAACAAATTTTCTGAAATTACTTTCTTCCTCTAAACTTTACAGGAAAACTTCTTTTATCATGACTCTTTCTGGGTACTGAGTAAGACTTGAGTTCTCATTTACTCTAGTGGCCCTTAACACAGTTTTTCATATGAAGGTGTCTTAAACAAGATGTAAATAAAATAGCTAAATAAAACAAATGCTGTAATGTAAACAGCAACTCAGGTGTCAATGATGTCTTGTCCATGTCTGCTGAGGGACAAGAAGGGAAAAGAAAGGCGGTGATCTTAAGTAGAAGTGTCCTGGGTTGTGAAAATATTTTTGGAGTTGTGGCTTATCATTTTTTAAGTAAAGTTTTAAAAATTATTCCTGGCATCATCAAATTATCTCCAAGCAGCCTCAGAAGCATCTCTACTATTCCTAAAGAGTTATCAGGTAGCTACAGACTATTTTTTCATGTATTTACTCAGTCACCGAAGTAGAGAGTATTCTTTTACCACTGCCTACTTCTGTGGGAAGCCCCAGAGAAAACTAGGCAGAAGTCCTCATTCTTTCCGCAGGAGCAAGCAGCCACACAAGGCCAAGGGAGGAAATACGCTTCCAGGACAAGCTGTCTCACACTTCAGGCAGCTGATCAATACACTTTTCCCAGTATTTTCAGGGCAGAAAGCGGTGAAACCCCCCCAACACTTCACATGTATTGGAATGCAAAACTTTTTTGCTTTCGACAAGGAACAGCTAATGGGGAGGGCAGAGAGAGCCCAGCACTGAGGGAGAAGGGGCTGCGCAACGACGGCAGCTTTGTGGAGTTTGTGGCATCAGCTCTGCACCCAGGTTTTATAGGGAAGGACATGGGAAAATTAGTAAGTTTCTGTGTCCCAGCATCCTCCATTCAAACTGACAGCAGATTTACTGAACACGTCTCTCGGAGGAATTTCTAAGAACCTGTGCAGATTAATTAAGATTCACGTGGGTATTGAAAACACACTTATGTGTAGTTTCAGTATTGCTATTACATAAAAGATAAAATTATTTTAATTGTATTATTTGGGAGAATTCAAAATCACACTGTGCACATACCACAGAGACCTGAGAGATTTTTGCAT
This sequence comes from Pluvialis apricaria, assembly GCA_017639485.1. Lineage (NCBI taxonomy): Eukaryota > Metazoa > Chordata > Aves > Charadriiformes > Charadriidae > Pluvialis > Pluvialis apricaria. The sequence goes on from CM030007.1 coordinate 109,607,313, forward strand.
CTTTATATTGGATGACAGCTGTAACCAGAGTACTATAGTCAGGAGACCTGAAAAAAAATCCAACTATGTTGGGATTGTATTTGAATTGATAAAATATTTCAGGTTTGACAGCACTTTATTTTAGTTCTTTAAGACATAGGTAAATGCAAACACAATCGTTTTGAGAAGTATTACTTGGAATAATATTTTAAATGTATAATTATTTTATAGCATTAGCTACAAGAACAGAAGTTATATTATGAGTGCTGCCAGTACATGGTGCACTTTTTTACTTGAAATAGTTAACACTGGTTCAAGTGCAAGTGTCAGCAGAGTTGTACTCGGTGTGAAAGTGTCATGTACCAATAGACTTTCTCCCAGTATAAAACACTTGCCTTTTGGGATACAACTGTTTCAAGCAGGCAGATTAAGTCAGTATGGATCCAGTGCTCAGGCTGTGTATTTATACAGACATTTCACATGCTCCACTAGTGGAGTAGCACAGGTTCACCTAATATGAATCAAACTAAAAGCTGGGAATTCTAATTTTAATGATTTGTGTTTGTTTATTTGTTTAGTTTTTTTTTTTAATATTTGCTATTGGATAAAACACTGAGGTTTACTGTTGAAACAAAAATATTTATGCAATGTTAAAAAACCTCTTCGGTTACAAGATACATAATGTAGATAACACAAGAAAAAGAGCATTTATCAGTAATAAAGAAAATACAGATAGAAATGCTTTAAGTTAGTTTTCTTTATTACAAAAATGAAGACAGAATTTGCAAAAACTAAAATGAACTTTGAACAACAGATGAAAGGCACAAAGTTACATACATTTCTTGACACTGGAAGGATGCTGGGGGACACTACATTTACACTATGCAAACATTCTTCAGGGAGAAAGCAGAGAGATGACAGCAAGTACTGCATGCATGAAAGAAATCAGTGGAGCAAAATGGTAATGAAACATGAACGAGATGAAAAAGAAATACGCCATTGTTTCACAAATTAAAATAAACTACATTAAATCCAGATTTTTTTCTTGACTTTAATACTGTTTTTGAAAACAGAAACTTACAGAAACTGCACCGCTTGCAATATTTTTCACAGAAATAGTTTTTAGTACATTGTATATATTTTCAAATGTAATTCTGTTGGGAATATGCACTAAGATTTACTTTGCTTGCATTCACCTAACATGTTCACTTAACGTGTATTATAATTAAAAAGATATGAAAATAACATTCACTAGAAACTGACTCCACAAAAATGTTAAACATGTAAAATAAATATTCAGAATTATTAATAAAAATATCATACAATGTAATGGGACTACAGTGGCAAGAATTACTCCTACAGTTTCTCAGGACTTTATACCATATAAAAATTAATAAAAATGGATGTTCCTACTTCATGAAGTTTCTTGATCTAGTTCTTGTAAAACAACTTAACACAGCTCTCAAGCATACAGCTTCCATATAGCTACTGTTTCTAAACAGGCAAAGTTGGTACATTCTCTACATTTGATATTTGTCACCACTGGCTTTATTAGTATGTTGTCATTGGCATTACAAGGAATAGGATTTTCCTTGTGAGTTTCCATCGCTTATACATTAAGCCTGATAGATGTGTACCAAAGGAAAACTGAAGATTTCTTATGTGCCTGGAGAAACGGGATGGATGAAGTACAATGTGATAAGCTCAAATGAGCTCTAGATGTAGCAAAGACTTTAGTGATGTCCTTATAGACCTCAGAAGCTATGTTTGTCCTGATATTGTTCAAACTACTTCCTAAGAGGTTTTTTTCCCCTTTCTCCTAAAAATGAGCAATTAGAAATCATCAACATACTAGACAATGGGTAGAAAATTGGAGACCAATAGCACAATCACAAATTGTATATGAGTTTCCATTACCTCTGTTAAAAAAATTAAATTGTTTTGTTTGGCCTAATTAGTTAACTTTACATTTGCATATACATGTGAGTGGAGCTATTAAATTTAGTGCCCGAGGTTGGCATGCTGGAAAGATAATACACAGTAAGGCCCAGGAATCAAAACTAAGTGTTGGTCATATGATTACTTTTAAATATCTACTTTTCATATGCACATTATATTTTTTACATCAGTGCTTGGTCTTATATTTCCATCACAAAATTAAATGGAATGTTATTTTGTTGCTTGGTAACAGCATGTTTTGTACACCTCATAAAACCACACAGACAGACATATTTTATTTCCAATGTATGCAGCATATGTGTCTTTTTCTGAGCAATATTTTTCCTGTTTAGCTAGACAGCAATTTATATTCTAATAACTCTGCTGTAATAAATCAAGAATCACATTTGAAGTTGTATTATGTAAATACTTTGATTCAAGAATAATTTGCAAATGTTAGGAACTTGTCAAAACTCTGGAAACCAGAAAGACAACAAGTAAAATCTGATTAGGAAAGAAGCCAGCCTTAGACTCAAAAGGTTGTAAATCAAAACATTTTAAAAGTACTGTTCCTTAGAGATATGCTGCTATATCACAGAATAATCGTTATCCTTTTTAAGTTTCTTTGCCATCAATTTGGATTTAAGGCATAAGTTCAACGCAGGGTATTTTAGGACTTCAGTCTTAGAGACAGTTGAATATTAGCATTTCAAAATATGTGACATTGTTGAAAAAATGGTAACATTTTACACTGTCAATCATAAGACCTAAAATCCCTTTTGCAATTACTAAATTTAAAGAAACAAATTTACTTATCTAACATTTAAGTACTAATGACAGCAGAATATTAAATTCAATTTGTGAAGACATATTTATCATTTTAATACAGTTTAAACTACAATTTTAACATTGTTCAGTCTATACCTACCAAGTATAATTTAATTTGCAAATGTCTCTTTTCAGTTTTTCATCATTCTTATCTGTAGGAAGACAAGATTTTAAAATCTTCTGTATCTTCCTACAGATTGTACAAAATATTGTAAAATAATCTTGTTCTCATTGTTTTAGGAGATGGATGTATGAAACATTCTTAAAGAGAAATACAAACAAAACTGTATTAGTTATTCATCTCAGGAGATACATAACAACCCAAGGACATTATTCTCTTCCTCTTTTGCTTTCTTATTACAGAGATTTTGGGACACTGCCATGAACTGTGTGGCTCTACGGCCACAGAATTCCTATAATAATTGGCTTAACTCATCCTCTTTGGACTTTGATGAGAAGAGTAGGGCCAAAAGAAAAGGATCATATTCAAAGTACCTGATAACCTCAAAATGCATAATGCAAAAGAATATAAATTGCAACACACCTAAAATTTCTCTCATTTAACAAACATGGGAACCTATGTAGTTTCCAGCGGAAGCTACTATCAGTTGGAAAAAAGATAAGCGATCCAAATCTGCCTCTTTATCCCAATGGCATTGTGACACCGAGGATAAAAGCCAACTTGTCATTTATAATGCATATTTAGCTTCTAGAATTTCTCAAGGCTTTTCATTAGCTCTTTCACAATATGTTTAGAGAGTTCACAGTTGATCACTCTGTGCCCTAATTCCTATCTTGTCTTCTCACATACCTATCTGCGATGTTAGAATGACTTGCTAAAATAGTAAATTTATAACTGGTAAAGAGTACCTCAATTGTTTAACCAGAATAGGAAAATGATTTAGAAATTTTCATTTTTCTACTTTTATACACAATTGTAGTAGTCTCCTGCCTTGCTTTATTAAAAAATAAGAACAGAGACAAGTATATGACAGGTAAAATATGTAATAAAATATTTTGTAGAACAGCTTTAAGGTTTGAAATTTTAGGAAATTAAGAAAACGCTGCAAAATAAAGAAATACCAGAATTGGACTGTCTGTGCAACCTTGATGAGACCCCATTTTATGTTTCATTCTGTGAGACTATCTAAGTTTTACTCAAGACCTTTTAGTCCAATGGCAGGTGCTTACTAGTGAAAGTTTGCTGATGACACAAAACTGGGAGAGGTGGCTGACACTCCAGAAGGCTGTGCCGCCATTCAGTGTGACCTGGACAGGCTGGAGAGTTGGGCAGAGAAAAACCTGATGAAATTCAACAAGGGCAAGCGTAGGGTACTGCATCTGGGGAGGAATAACCCCATGCATCAGTACAGGTTGGGGGCTGACCTCCTAGAGAGCAGCTCTGTGGAAAGGGACCTGGGAGTCCTGGTGGACAACAGGATGACCATGAGCCAGCAATGTGTCCTGGTGGCCAAGAAGGCCAATGGCATCCTGGGGTGTATCAAGAAGAGTGTGGCCAGCAGGTCGAGGGAGGACATCCTCCCCCTCTACTCTGCCCTGGTGAGGCCGCATCTGGAGTACTGTGTCCAGTTCTGGGCTCCCCGGTTCAAGAAGGACAGGGAACTGCTGGAGAGGGTCCAGAAAAGGGCTACAAAGATGGTTAGAGGATTGAAGCACATGTCTTACGAGGAAAGGCTGAGGGACTTGGGTCTTTTTAGTCGGGAGAAGAGAAGACTGTGGGGAGATCTTATCAAAACTTGTAAATACTTAAAGGGAGGGTGCCAGGAGGAGGGGACCAGTCTTTTTTTCAGTGGTGCCCAGTGACAGGACAAGAGGTAACGGGCACAAACTTGAACATAGGAAGTTCCATCTAAATGTGAGGAGGAACTTCTTTCCTTTGAGGGTGGGAGAACACTGGAACAGGCTGCCCAGAGAGGTTGTGGAGTCTCCCCCACTGGAGACATTCCAAACCCACCTGGACGCCGTCCTGTGCAACCTGCTGTAGGTGACCCTGCTGTGGCAGGGGGGTTGGACTAGATGATCTCCAGAGGTCCCTTCCAACCCTGATCATTCTGTGGTTGTATCGGCAGTTTGGTTTTCTTTATTATTCAGAACAGCACTCTATCTCCACTGTGTCCACAGGAGAAAATTCTGTTCCCTTATATGCATCCAGTCCCTATCTTATAATGGGATCAGAATGCAAAAGGGAGGGATGTGACTGCAGACAACAGTCTTGTGAAAGAATTTGCTGCTCCCCTGGTCCAAGAAGGAGCCTCAGTGTTTGTGCACCACTGTGCTCCTGTATGCTGAGAAAGATCTCCTGGGAGCAGATCATGGTGTGCTTGTGCTGAAGCACGCTCAGTGGAGATGAAACAATTTATTGTTGACCAGTTCTGAACTGAAATTTTCAGAGGCTTCTAATGTGGCCAGACTTGGGCAGGGCTTTTTCTTTCCCCCCGCCTTGGGAATACAAGCAGCATCTATTTACTACATATATGCCAAATGTCAGTTCTCTGATCATAAGTAGAGATGCTCTTGCAGGATTTTTGTTACGTTACCACAGGGGAAAAGAGTGACAATAATGACAACAACAAACACTTTCACTATTTGAATTTTAGAAACAGAAAAAAGAAAAGCCTCCTGCAAAAGTTCCTGCCCAGGGTGATTCTTCCCCTAAAATAAAATTAGCATAAGCAATAGCACTTGTCAGAGTTATACTCAGTTGAAAATGTGTTCTCATACCTGAAAGTTTTTGATAATTGTAATGTGTAACTAGCAATTAAAAATCCACTATACCACAGTTAAAGAGAAAAGTTTCACTAAAAAAAGATAGCTTAATGCTAAGTAATTATTGTCTGTAGGTTCAATAAGCACTGAAACATTAAACAAACAAACAGAGTTTTTTATAAGAATAACACTTATAAAACTAAATAAAAAAGTCAATGCACATATTCACATTCTTTGTGCATTAAAAAACAGGCTTTCACCCAACTGACTCTGACTGGGAATCCAAAGTTTCGACTCTTAAGAAATTAGAATAGAAATTCTATTTCTTCACCATACTATGCCAGGGACATGTTAATGTAATTCAGTTCAAATTAATGGCAAGACATTAGGTTAAAGTGATAGAACATACTGGCAAGGGCCGCGGATGAAATAGTGGCCCCACTTAACACAGTGAGGGATTTTCTACAGGTCACAATAAAGTCAACATCTTGAGAATGGCATTTGCTTGAACCCCAGATACTTCATTATGCTAAATATGTAAATTTGTTTTAAAAATTATTTCTGTCAATAAATTAAGTCTTCAGATTTACACACATGCATTCTGAAGACATCTTACTTGTGACATAGGCCAGTTTTTTAAAAAATATTGTTATTGGTTTCAGATGAGAAAAGGTTTTATTAATGATGTTTTAAAGCAAAGACTTACAATTATAAACTGAAACTGGCAAAACTGAACATAATCACCATTTTTAAGAAATAAGAATATCCTTTAAACTGGTGAAGATTCATAAAAATTAAATTTGACCAAATAATTTCAAAGTTATAAGATAATGGTATTAAACCCCAACAGAAATTAACTATAAGGGGAAAAATAATCGATATATACTGTTAATTTATTATGTCGGGTACGTTTAGTAACAATTTGAAGGGAAGTATCTTAAAATAAATATTTAATTCTGCCTTACCTCAAAAGTGCATTGCTTTCTTGGGTTATTCTGTATCCAAAACAGGAATGAAGTATAAACTTAGTCATTTACATAAATTCTAAAATCAAGTATATGCAGTAAAATGTCTGTGCAGACTCTTACTAAATTAACTTTTTTTCTGAGGTTTTGTATACATTGTTCTAGTTGCAGAGTTTGTAAGCCATTCTTTCAACTTGTAAAATAGGGGAAAACTACTTTTCCCAGTCTTTACTAAAGGTCAAAATTGAGCCCCCTAGATCTTCAAGTCCAACAAATGCCATGTGGGACATTACAGTCACAAGAAGTGAGTTTGGTGGGCAGGGACCTATTTTATGTCCTGAGGCATGGCTTCAGAGAGGCACAGAAAAATATATGAAATTAAATACTATGAACTAAAGCAACTCACAGATTATAAATTAGGAGAGAAATATTTGTTTGAATCCACTAAAAAGTACAAAAGATGTCTATATCAAGCATAAAGTTTTAAGTACATCATGGAAGGAGCTAGTATAAGCACAGCTCTGTGAAAAGGATTAATACAGAATCAAAATGCTCTCATGAAAGACCAATTGATGATGCGCCTGGAAAGGCACGTGACTCACAATGGAAAGGTCTATGCATAGATTTCATATAATCAAAATGTAGTTGAGAAAACAGAATCAAATCACATTGATCAAATTCAATAAGTCACATTCTCCAGCTTCTGGCAGACAGACGAGGCAAGCATAATCTGCTGAATTTGTCACAGAACTTACAAGGTTTTCAAAAAGTCAGATGAAGAACTTTACATGCACAGACTGAAATAATTACACTATTTAGGATCTTAACTAGGAATGGAAACTTTAGAAAAGCTATAGAAAAGTACAATTTTTTATATCGGCCTGTGTTTATTTTCCTGTATATGTAAAATTAAGAGGGAAAGGAAGAAAACATATTGCTTGCCTTATCAATAGCACCAAAACATGCACCAGAAACTTATGACTACAATGAAAGAGAAACCGGCAGCATTCAGCTGCAGGGACTGGCCTCCATTGTCACGTCTAGTAGCTCCACAGCATCTATCTGTGTGGACAAGAATTGTTACAGAAAATCAAGAGTGTGAAAAAGAAGTAAATTTGAGAAAAAAGTGAAAAGTTGATAAAAGATGAAAAATAAAGTATCAAAAGGAAAAAAGTGAGAGTGGGAAAGAAAAAAGAGAAAAAATAATTAATTTAATATTTACATTGTGCCAAAGACAATCACCGGAAAGAGATTACTCTAATAGAAACATCAAATGATGATTAAAGTGTAGATGAAACCGTAACCATTGAAGTGCTCTGGACAAATCTAGATAATAAAGCATGCAAACCATACAAAAGGTGTACCTTACTAGCAGCAATACATGGTTCTCCACAGCAGCCAAAACTCTTTGGTCTAACTTTGGTGGTGTTTTCAATGATACACATTTTTAGAGAAATTATGACTGTTTGAGCTGTTCAAAACTCACAACCAGTTCTTTTTATTAAGACTTAAATAATTTGGTCCCTATATTCCTAGCAAAAAAATCTTTGACACATTAAACTTGCACAGTTATTTTAATAACACAGCTTTGAAATATTTTTAGATACTATATCTAATCTAACAATTTAATATTTTAATTGACACTTAGAGATTTTTAATTCTAAAGCAACATAATGCTAGCAATTACTTATAATAAATATTCTAGCTGAATAAGAGTACCATACTTGCAAAGCGTGGCCTAGCACTTCAACATTCAACATCTATGATGATTTTCTTTTTTTCTCATAGCATTGAAAAAGATAAGCAAACTTAAATTCACAAGGTAAAAAAAATCAATTCCTTTTGCAGCAGAAGTTCTGTGAATACAGAGTAGTTCTTTCACTTCTATTTGTTTTTTTTCTAGCATTCTACTGCTTTTCTAGTTTTCAGTGGTAGTTAATTTCTGTGATAGCTGTACTGTAAAAATTACATTTTATAAAATAATCGGTGTTTTGTAGATTTTGCCTATGAACATCTCTGATGGTACTGATTTTGTGAGACTTTTTGTCTCTTTCTGATTCATATCAAATAAGTTCTATCTATTTTAATAAGCAAATACTATCCCTTTTCATGTAAAAAAATGTTAGTCTTTGCAGGGAATGGAGTAAACACAGCTGGTTTTAGCCTACAGTAAGAAGAAGCCCTATCACCTACAACAGTGTTCATCTCCAGGATTTGATGAGAAACGGCTCCTACACAGCAAATTCTAGCACTAGCTTGCAAAACAAAAGGAAATAAGTTTTGTGGGGGCAATCAACTTTCTGAAGTTTTGGATATTAATTTATCTGATTGGTGTGATTCCTACCAATCTCTATTCTCAAAACATGAGATCGCAAAGAGACATTTAATCTCTTCTCTATACCCTCTTCAGAACTTCAGAATTATTTTTTTTTTAAATTTCTTTTTCCAATACAGCCATACATGCTGAAGACTTTACCCTTTTAGCTCAGAATTATGATCTGAACAAAAGTCAGACAAAAGTCTTCATGTTCAAGTTCTGATTTTGGAATAATAATATCATTCAGCCTATGAGAAAATGATGCAGGGAACTTCACAAGGGTAATGCTGCAGCTCTTCCTTGCCTTGGGAATATGATCAGAGCTGCAAGGAGACTAACATCCTCAAGGCTTTCCTTTTTGACTACTGCATTTTGTTCTTCATTTTAGACTTAACTAAAAACCTAACTAGTCAAAGCCGTAGAGATACACTGAGGAATCTTGTAATGCACAAAGTTATACAAAAGAGGTACCCATTATGGCCTTAAAATTTTCGATCCTTAGAATGGAAATTTTACTTTTGAAAATAACTTCAAACGCCTTCTGTGATTTTCTTTTTCTTTATTGGTTTAAATTTATTTTTGCTATCCAAGCTGGTGCAAGGCCCAAGGGTCAGAAAGTTACAACTATTCTTTCCCAAATGATTCTGACTGTTAAAAGCGTGAAAATTCCTAACACAGTATTTTCCTTATTAGGCTACAAAGAATTTTACTTCTATCCTCAGATACGTATTTTAAAAAATTTTACAGGAACGTATTATTTTTGAAGCATCTGTTCTCTGGCAAATTTAGTGAAATTGTCAACTGCATTCAAAAGTTATCACAAGCCACACATTGATGGATGTTTGTGCAGGTATACAATCACACATACAGGGACAGGCAGTGTGGTCACAAGCCATAGGTTGAAAATCAGGCCAAAATGTTATTCCTGAAGAATCAGTACATAGCATAATTCTACAGTCTTCTCCTGGAGATTTAAACAGGCAATTTAAAAGCCACAAGTAATGATTTTTAGTTGTGACTCAACTAGCTACTGGAAGCCTTTCTAGCTTTTTCTATGGAAAGAGACTAGAAAAGAAGATGACGACTACAAAACCCCACAATTCTCCTGATTTAACTTTTAATGATCTAACGTACCTTTCCTAGAACTAAGAATAAGTACCAGAATTCAAGTGCATACGTAACCCCATAGCTAACTCTCACACAGAATGCAGCCCTGTTCTGAAATAACACATTGCACCTGGCAAGGGCTTCTCTTCAACTGAGCTACATATGATCACTAATGACTAATTTTGGTTACCAGAAGTTCTGCAAAATGCTCATGAAGGAATATTGACAGTCTTTTCCTTGCAAAAGCACATGGGTTACTGATTGTGTACTGAGACAAAAAATACCACAAATATAACTGAAAGCCAATCTGGCCTGAAGAATGCTGTTGTTGCTACTGAAGTGAAAGTGAGGAAGAAAGAAATTTGGCTTGGTTTTATGCAAAAAAGCTGTAAGTAGAAACCTAGAAACATAGAACATAACAGAGATATCATTTGGAAATCTAAGGACCCAGAGACATGAGGAAATTCTGGAACAAGGATTGGGTCAGGGAATACTTAAGAAAAATGGACATACATAAGTCCATGGGCTCTGATGGGATGCGTCCACGAGCGCTGAGGAAGCTGTCATTGCAAGGCCATTCTCAATAACCTTTGAATTATCATGGAGACTGAGAGAGGTGCCTGAGGATGGGGGGAAGCAAATGTCATTTCTGTCTTTAGAAGGAGCAGGAAGGAGGACTTAAGGATCTACAGGCCAGTCACCCTCACCTCAGTCCCTAGGAAGGTAATGGAGCAACTAATCCTGAAAACTGTTTCCAGGAACATGAAGAACTATTCCATCAGAAGTAGTCAGCATGGATTCACAAACGGAAAGTAATGCTTGGTAACCTTCTATGATGAAATGACATGAGGGGAGAGCTGTGGATATTGTCTACGTTGACTTCAGTAAGGCTTTTGACACTGTCTCCCATAAGATCCTCACAGAGAAGCTGCTGATATATGGGCTGGATAAGCAGACAGTGAGGTGGAATTGAAAACTGGCTGAATGGCTGGGCCCAGAGGGTGCTGATCAGTGGTATGAAGTCTAGTTGGAGGCCAGTGACTAGTGGTGTACCCCAGGGGTCAATACTGGGTCCAATCCTGCTCAACATCATCAATGATTTGGATTTGGATGATGGAGGAGAGTGTACCCTCAACAACTTTGCTGATGATGCAAATCTCAGAGGAGTGGCTGATACAACAGATGGTTGTTCTGTCATCCAGAGGGACCTCAACAGGCTGGAGAAATGGGCTGGTAGAAATCTCATGAAGTTCAACAAGGGGAAATGCAAATTCCAGCCCCTGGGGAGGAACAACTTTAGTCACCATTATATGGCTGGGGGCCACCCAGCTGGAAAGCAGCTTTGCAGAAAAGGCCCTGGGTGTCCCAGTGGACACCAAGTTGAACATGAGCCAGCAATACGCTCTTGCAGCAAGAAAGGCTAAATGGTGATGACATCAGAGGACTTGGTCATGCAAGCACACTTTTATGTGATATCCTGACCTTGAGGCTTGGTTGTAATCAGGTAAAATTTAATTTCAAACAGATCTGAAATTATTTGAAATATAAGGAAAATGCTTCAAAGGACACAAGAACTATTCAGATTGGAAGTTTATTCATAGTTATGGTAAGTCAACAAATGTTATGTACTTTTGTGGTGGGGTACAGAACATGAATGAAGGCTGCTTTTTGGCTTCTCTTTGCTGGTGCACGGTCAGTGTCAAGTCAGCCCTTCTAGAGAAAAGGGAGGTTATGCCTCCCTTCAAAGCAAGGGAGATTGTGCCCCAGGGAGTCTCTTGCAGCCCATGGGTCAGGGCTGAAAGGATGTGAGAGACAAGGAGAGCACCTGCAGCAAGAGAGTATGCTCTTTGGCAGCAAGACGTGACAGGAACAAAAACCTACCACAGCTACGCAGATGGGATCACATAGAACTTATTTCCACCCAAAAAAAAGTCAATTAATTGCTTGACTGAGAGAAAATTAAAGCAAAGGACTTGCCCTGAAAGGAAAATTATGGGCATCAGGGAGATTTATTTCTGGTTTTCTGTACTTAATAATTTTAAGTCTCTGGATTAAAAAGTTCATTATCCTAGCTTCTATTCTAATAAAACACTGTTTATATACTTCAAAAGCCCTATTTTGACTGTGTAATAAATCATAAAATGTACATACACAAATTCAAATACATATATATACACACACGCCCCTTTAGCATTGATAATGATAATGATAATGATTTTTCATTCACCACGGGAGATGCTAAAGCTGCATTTTTGTAAAAACTACTGATAAAAATTGTGTTTGACATGAAGAGTATCATCTTTCTACTAGTGATGATGAGAGAAAGTACCACATATTAGATTGTCCCTCTTTGCCTATCTACATGATCACTACATGATTTAAAGCATTGGTGACAGACATACATTGAAAAAATAAAGTAAATTAGATGCACAAGGGATTAAAACTTATCCAGGGATGTTAATAAAAAATATTTCAACAGTTCACGCAGTATTGGAAATTAAAAAACCCCAAAACAACCAATATCACAAAGTGAGAAAAATAGGTCTAAGGGCTTCTTATTATAACCAAATGCTTTTCTTATTTTCTCACTATTGTGCCAAGTTATTAATTTATAATGAAGAAGAAAAAACTTATGATAAAACACAACTTGCAGCCATTTTTAACATATCTACTGGCCTCCCAGAGAAACAGCACTGACTGGATAAAAGCCTTTGGAAGATAGCACCTGCATAAATCTTCTGCCACTAATTGCTGAAAATACATCTAACACTCACAGAAAGTATCCTCTTTTAACACCTTTCATTTTGTTTTCTTTTAAGATTCATTTAATATAGAAATGTAGATGTGTTTGTAGGTTGCAATAGTAATGGTTCAGAATGACAGCTTGGACACTTTTGTACCAGCTGCATGGTACAAAGACAGGGTCCCTGTCTCTGCCCTGCTGAGAAAGAATAAATGGAGCCATACAAATGGGCTGTAGTGTGGGCTGTGGGAGCTGATGGAGTTCAGCTGCTCCGGGTGACACCTAGTCAGAGGGTTTGTTATGGCTGCAGAGGTTAGTCTATGCTGGCCTAACGCTGATAAAGAGCTAAGAGCTAAGGCACACAGCTCCTTTGAGAATCTCCTCTTTTCTCACAGGACTAGAAGAATCTTAACACTATAGGGAAGCCAAAACAAAATTTTCTAAAATATCACAAATCAGTACTTAGAGGCAAGCACACCAATGTTAAGAGTTGCACCTGCCTGCAAGTACTGCCAACTAACATCGCTAGTGAAATACTGGAATACATGAAATACTACATTTAAGATTATGCCACTCTTTCTTCAAAGCATGATTCTTAAATACATGCTCACATGCCTAAGTAAAAAGTGAAATACAAAGATAGAATTGCTGACTGCAAAAAATAACTCAAAAAAGTAGGGAATAAAATTATATATACATAGATATAATATACAGTAATGAATGTATAAACATATATGCATACATCAATATATTTTAAGAAGCGTGTTTGCTGAGTATTTCTCAAAGTCAGTGCAAGCTTCCACTGGTAAACCCTTCAGAAAACTAGAAAACCAGGAAACTTTTAGTAAAAGGATTACAAATTCTGAGGTACTAATCACAAATTTGAGTGATTCAGTAAATGGAGACTGTTATAGACCTAGGAACAGAAATTACAAAATCAAGTAGATCTATAGTTGGAGGCTGCTGAGGCCAACCATCTGAAAATTTAAAGGAATGTCTGCTACATTTATACACCTCACTGATGCCAGACAGCAATTTGCAGCCTCAGGCTCCTTCCTAGACCTGAGGCTGGTAATGGAAGCTCATCATATTGTGTTATTATAGAATCTGACTGCCAGCCAGCAGGTCGTACTTGCTCACACTTATACAGCAAGCAGAAGTTGTGGACTTGGTGCCAACAGGAGTTGTGTATTCATGTAAGTAGAGTTTTGGCTTCCCGTCCCTGCCCTCAGGGATTACTACTTCTGCCCTATATCCAATGGCTCCTGAAAACATAAGCAAGCTCCTTCTGCAGGAATCAGAACCAAAGCTTTGTTTCTTGTGACAACTCCCATTTCCCTGGTAAGCACCCATCAAAGGACAACAACAAATGTATACTTGCCTCCACCTCTCTCCGGTTCTCTCATTGATTGCATTAGCTTGCACACATTTTCACCATAATAGTATGTTAGGTATAGTTAACCATCATGATACTTAGGGGATCCCAAAATTGTCTTGGGATAAGTTATATCCATGAGACTGCATACATAGGATCTACAGATATCTTGGTTTTTAATTACATTTAGAGTAAGACATAAACACTCAGTTCAGCTGAAGTGCCACAGATCTGGGCACATACAGATGAAAACCTTCAGGAGTCCTAGAAACTTTTCTAATAATTACATGAATAATCAGGAAGGGAATCTCAGTCACGAGAAGCAGCTAAGTGAGCACAGGACAGGTGATGCAGATTTCATTGAAAAGTCTACCTAATTTCATTCTTGTTGCCTATGTCCTTCTTTGGACCTAGCTGTAGATGCCTAGCTGCAAATACATAAGCCTCAAAGCAGACAAATAGTGCATCATCCGAATTGACTAACTGATATCAGAAAGAATTATACTGCCTAAAGTTAAGCATTTTAAATACATTATCTATCAAGTTTTAAGAGTAGGTTCATACTTTAGCAACAATGAGATATATATTATATTGCAATAATAATATTACGCCATTTCAAAACAAGACACCCATACCGACGCATGAATATGAACATTAATGTTCCATTGATTTTAAGTGTCTTTTGACATACTTTTAAAAAGCATCTACAGAATATTTTTATGATGGGAATTTCACACTCTTTTCAGGCTTTGCAAAAATAGTTGTCAAGGAAACTACTTAGTTCCACGATCATAATTGCAATAATGATTCATATAAAGAAGACCTGATGTTAAATAGCGTAACAGACTTCTTACAACTACTTCAGGGTTATGGGAGACGACTGAAAGGAAAAAGCCCCTGAATACCTATAAAATTGTGTTCAGACAAAAATATTCTATCTATCTTCTGAAACTAAATTAATGAAGCTGCTTTTACTTGAATGTCTAGAGGCCATCTACATTATCATTTACACAGGCATGTCATGTTTCTGTCAGTAACAGAAGCTGTAGAAATAATACGGAATACTTTAAATAATTATAAAAGATTAAAGTTAGTTTGCATTGCAAAGCAAGTAAGATTTGTGTTTCAAATATACAAAATTTAAGAATGGCTTATCCCTTCCATTTACCTAAATGAAGTTTTATTAATGTTTCTACTTGGTAGGTATTTTTATTTCTTTGGGAAAATACACTTTCCTACTTTTTTTTCCTTTTATTTTTTGATCAGGTAGTGAAATTTTATTTCTGAATGACAGCAATCACAAGGCACTATCTGTTTAGAAACACAGGGCCTACTGAGGTCCTGAATTTCCATCAAGATGCAAATCAACTCTCACTACTGCAATTCAAGTACCTAAACCAAATATTTGTACTAGAACTGATCTAAACCTATTGAAATGCCTATTCCTTTCTATAAATATAAGTAACAATGCTATAAAAAAATTTGCAGAGATCTTGAGATAACTTCCCTGAAACTATATTTGAAGAAAACTTGCAATATACAGAAAAAAAAGTGACAGTTATTTCAAACTTTTCTGATGACGCAGTAGTCTATGACTTACTCGAACTCATTGTCACTTTACTAAGATCAGTGCTAGTCAGATGTTCAGTCTGAAACACAGGTATTGATATGGTTTACATTTTAATATATTGACCATTATATCTGGCAAGATTTTAATTTGATTCTAATGCTCTAATGGTCTAATATATGGCATACAGAAAATACTAAGTTAGAGGATTTAGCACCCAATTTTAAAATGGTAATGATGACACTGATCTAACTTGGAATTTATTATTAAAGATATCACTCATAATTTAGATAAAAAGTTTGAAGTCTCTTCCTCATAACATTTGCTTTATAAAAAAATAAAATTACCACGATATATCAGAAATTACTACCATATTCTAGGTTTATTCTGAATGAAACAATTTTGCATTGCTGCACTGAAATATAACTTTACATTGGGAAGCATTAAAACTTGATAAATTAGTTACTGAAACACACTCACTCTTAAATACTATGCAGTTTTCCTTAAAAAAATTCCAAACCTTATTATTTACACACTCAAAAATATGAACAACATTTCTACAGATTTCAAAGCTTGTAAATAGGCATAATAGAAGACAGTATGTTCACCATGTTCGGGTGAATTAGTAAGATGGTATTTAAACGAGACTAAGTTTTAACCTCATCAGACTCTAAAATAAATACCTTTATTACATGTGCATCTTGAAGCACATGTAGGGATATTTTGAGTTGGACTGAAATCAAGAATTCTAACAATTAAGTTGCTTCCAACAGACAAATAGGCAGTACAAGGCAGTTTAAAAATGTATAGCAGGTGTATCTTAAATACTGTATTCCTTGTTAACTGTCACCATCGGGTTGAAGATTCAATGTTTGTTCTGTACTTCCAAATTGCTTTATTACTATGAGAAAAGTAGGAAATGGGGTTCCATTTAAGGATTTTGAATCGAGTCTTTGCTGATAATAGAGTATGGGGTCTTGGGCTTTGTCAATTAAAGTCTTCAGTTACCTTACATTTAACTACATGCATTAGTGTACTATGAGTAACAAACAATTAATAGATAGAAAAAATTCTAAAATTAACTTACCTGTAATAATGTTGGGCTTTGGTGGCATGCTGAATTCATACAATGTTGGTTCAGAATAACCCAGTCTGTTGGCAGCTGTAATTTGTACTTCGTAACCCATGGTCCACTGAAGATGCTCTAAGATGATGTGGTCTCTACTACCCTGCACCTTTTTCTCTAGCCACTGGTCTTCTTTATCTTTCTGTAAAGATGCAAGTATTAGTTTAAATTCTCAAAACCTCTTGTATTATTTGTCTAAATATGTGTCTATATGATGCATGAAAAATATGGAGCTTCGTTTACAGAGGTTATGAACATTCAAATAATCTAATTTGGGAATTCTGAGTACTCAGGCTTTCTGTAATTTTGACCACTCCTACTCATGCTCCACAATGTGGCTTTAGGGATTTTGCAGACAATCACTTTCAACCTCTTGTCTTCAATTTATACTTTGCTCACATAATGAAGTTTATCTTGGGGAACAGCAGGATAATTATTTACAAATGCTGCTAAGAATAAATTCTGTAAAAGGTTTATTTTATATAGATGTTTCAATTTCATTTTGATCAATGTTCTTTAAAAGAAACTTGCCACTAAACCCAACCTTGACTTGTTCATGAATGCAAGCTGTGCTTATATCGTACATTAGTTATGTAATGAAAACATACACTAACATTTTGCAAACCAGGTTGTACGCAAAAATATAAACACCATTGAGAAAGTATCCAATCCTGTGTCTACAGTGGTGAGAGGATGCATGTAAACCATTAAGATGCTGTTCTAGAGAAAAAAAAAAGGGTTCTCATAATTCAGATAATTATCTAAGACGCCTATACATAGGAAACAAATAAGGACTTCAGTTGCAATCCTAGTTCTGGCATTTCATAAATTTGGAGTGCTTACCTTTGCAATCACTCCTTTTAGTGCATAATATATTTATTATTCTTTATAGAAATGAAAATTATAAAATAACTAATAGGTAAAAGCGTAAAACGATATATGCTATCAAACACAAAAACCACCTTGTTCAAGGGAGTATCAATAACAGTCAGTAAGAACGCATACAGTCCTATTCTTACTGAACACTGAGGTACAATACAGTGGCAAAAACTATGTCCGAGAGCCAAATCCTGGCCATCCAACACACAGGGCAACACAGACTCAGTCAATGATATAAAGTTTCTGGGAAAAAACACAAACTTCAAACACAGGGTAGTATAACTTTTTGCTGCAGACAACTATGCTTCTCAGCAGCTTATATTTACCCTCTTCACTGAAGCATCCTGCTCTTGACTGATACAAGTGTCAAAAAAATAGCATTTAAATTAGACAGGTCAGGGCCCGGTCATGCTCCTTATGCCTGTGGGGTTTTTTGTCCCCAGTCTTCAGAAAAAATAGAGTGACACACTAAACTCCTTTGTGTGCATTGCTGCAATAACTTATTTGCTATCAGGGCTGAGTGTGATGGGTTTTTTCATACTGACTTCACATTTTCTTAAACTCATTCTTGCTGCTTTTGCACTGGCATTGGTACTGACACGTGACAGTCCTCAGAATGATTAAAATACAGTGAAGCATCTTTTCAGGAACATTTGCAGCAAGGTGAAAGTGCTTACTTGGTGCAGCAGTAGACCAACAAAAAACATCAGAATGGTAGTCACATTATAAATCATGAAAAAACCTAAATACACTGGAGTAACAATAGTTCAGTCATCATAGAGTGAAACTGGTGTTTTCTGTCAAGGATATTTTCCCATATCCTTGTGGGTAATTTCTGTTGCAATCACCTGGCATGCCACTGAGTGAATCTACCTATATTTACGTTCCACTGAGTGAATCCACTTATATTATCGCTATATCAAACTACTCTTAAAAATATATTTTTGTATAGCACTGCTAAAATAAAAGGAATTAATACTGATTGCAATATGCACATGCAAATGCTCCTTAGCAATGATAGGAACAGCAACGTTAAGTAGCACCATATTTTAATGGCTGTTTAAATTGGTGAACTTTGTGAGGAGTTAGGAAAAAAAACCAATACAACTAGATTCCAAAGAATAACAACATGAGAGAAATCAGAAGATCCATACATGATCTTGGTGTGTGTACATAAAACTGTATGAATATACTGGGGAATTCCAAAGAGGTTCAGAATCACAGAAGGAGAAGAAAACCACTTGAAAATAAAGACTCGGGCTAATATGGTTCCTGTGGGTGGAAAAAACAGCATTGCAAACAGATATATGACTATATTTTGAAACCAAACTGTAGAATTGTATGTGATGAATACAATAAGCTTAAGATTTGGAAGGAAAACTACACAGATTTCTATATGAGGCTGTTCGTCTGCAGACATAAGAATAAGTGAAAAGGCAGTTGTTCCACAGTTTGGTCAGGTGAAGAATAATGAAAGAGTTGAAATGAAACAGGATACCTGAATACTATGCCAGAGAAGTGACACGCTAAGTTCAGCTGAAAGTGAAGCCAACCAGGTAGATTGAGATAAATGAACCAAAGTCCAAGCCCTGAGCTCAAAGACAACAAAACATTTTATGAAGAGTGACAAACGCAAGTTAGGAGGAAGAAGAATAAAGAAAGAATCTGGAAGGCAAGTTGTCTTCTAAAGACATGCAGATGAAGTCTTCCAGAATACAGTCTGCTTTTGGTATCTTAAAAAAAAGAACTGCAAAGTCCTTCATTAGCTGTTATTTTGCATGTATTTTCAAGTACTTTTTACTAAGTAGAGCTCAGTAATGTGTCCAGATTAATTTTACTATTAGTGTAGAAATGGAAATAGAGGGATGAGAACACAAAACAAGAGTGTGTCAGGTAAATCTTACAAATGTCCATGTTTATGCTAACACCCTTTAATTGGTAGCTTAAGGAGCAGAAAAAAGAACTACAAAAGAACACTTCATACCTTATTACGCTGTTCTATTATTAATATTGCTTAAAATTTATAGAAAGATCTACATATGCACAATGTTCTAAAACAAAGGAAAGAAACTTCTAAATCACAAACTACAGCCTAATTTGAGAGGTAAGTTATTGTAAATTACTTCAATAATCACTTATTATTAGCAGTTGTATCTTTAATATCCACCAACAAATGCACATTTTCAGGAACTGCAATCAGATCTGCAACCTCAGACATAAAATTGTTTCTTTATTTGCAGTTAGTTTTGTTTCATATAATGCAAAAATACTCCTTTACAGAAGGTCACTGATGCTGTGAAACTAACCAACTGGCAATTTCTGGGGATTTTACTGCCCACTTTCATTACTCCATTACTTCCATTACTTAGATTCACACTGTCCTCTTCACAGTATAAGTCTTTGGCTGAAACAAACCTGCCACAATGCCACACACACACACACACACAGAGAAAAATTCTCAATTGCATGTATATTGGCTTTACATATAAGCATCAGCCAAATTTATCTCAGAAGTGTCTAAGAGCTAGATTTGTAAGACAGCTGTAAGTAACCTAAGCACCTAAATAACCTGACAAAAAAATGTGTAAACAAAGCAGTTTGACACTCCAATCTACCATGACTTGGCTGCCTCTCAAAACTGAGGGCACATCTGACAACAGTGGAAGTAAAGCCAATCTACTGTTTAGGCACCTAACTATTTACTAGTCTAGAAAATAACATCTCTTTAATGGTCATTTTACATTGCCCCAAGATCACGTTGTCTGGGAATTCATAAAAAGTGAGGAAAAGCGATTAACCCCCTTCAACTCTTTCCCTTATTCTCCATCCTCCCTAAATTGTTTCCCTGAAAGTTCAGCTCAAACAGACCTGTTATTATGGTGGTCCCTGTGATAAAAAAAGGGCAGGAGATGCCACACTATCTTGAAAGCTGGCAGGAAAAAATATCAAGAAATCCTCACAGAAGACAATCTGATAGTTTAAAGCAGTGACTGCACAAGAATTCATTACATGAGAATTCATGAATTCATTACATGCTTTGTGGGTCTGAGTAATACAGGACAAATACAGAACCAAGCACAAAATGGCTGATAATGTACATAGTGTTAAAATGCAGAGGAAATCCAAGGTTCTGGCAGGTAAAGTGGAACTTAGAGATACCAATGACGAGAGGTGCTATGCTCGAACTTGTTGTCACCAACCAGGAGGGGCTGGTGGGGAGTGTGAAGCTCAAGGGCACCCTTGGCTGCAGTGATTATGAATTGGTGGAGTTCAAGATCCTTAGGGCAGAGAGGAGGACGTACAGCAAGCTCACTACCCTGGACTTTAGGAGAGTAAACTCTGGCCTCTTCAGGGATCTGCTTGGCAGAGTACCATGGAATAAAGCATGGGAAGGAAGAGGGGCCCAAGAAAGCCGGTTAATATTCAAGGATCACCTCCTCCAAGCTCAGGAGTGACCTATCCCAACAAATAGGAAGTCAGGCTAAAACACTAGGAGGCCTGCATGGATGAACAAGGAGATCTTGCACAAACTCAAACACAAAAAGGAAGCCTACAGAGGGTGGAAGTAAGGACAGGTAGCCTGGAAGCAATACAGAAAAATTGTCCGAGCAGCCAGGGATCAGGTCAGGAAAGCGAAAGCCCAGATAAGAGTTAAATCTAGCCAGGGACATCAAGGGCAACAACAAAAGCTTCTACAGTCAGTGATAAAAGGAAGAATAGGGAAAATGTAGGCCCTCTCCAGAAGGAAATGGGAGACTTGGTTACCCAGAATATGGAGAAGGAGGTACTCAAAAACAGCTTTTTGCCTCAGGGGCCTGATGAGATGCATCCGCAGGTCAGATAAGTTGCCAAGCCACTATCTATCATATTTGAGAAGTCGTGGGACCAGCGTCGGGGACATGGATGTTGGAATTGAGTGCACCCCCAGCAAGTTTGCCGATGACACCAAGCTTTGTGGTGCAGTTAGCATGCTGGAGGGGAGGGATGTCATCCAGAGGGACCTGGACAGGCTTGAGAGGTGGGCCTGTGCAAACCTCATGAAGTCCAACAAGACCAAGTGCAAGGTCCTGTACGTGGGTCAGGGCAATCCCAAGCACGAATACAGGCTAGGCGGAGAATGGATTGAGAGCAGCCCTGGCCAGAAGGACTTGGGGGTGTTGGCTGATGAGAAGCTCAACATGAGCCAGCAACGTGTGCTTGCAGCCCAGAAAGCATCCTGAACTGCATCAAAAGGAGCATGGCCAGCATGTTGAGGGAGGTGATTCTCCCCCTCTACTCTGCTCTGGTCAGACCCCACCTGGAGTACTGCGTACAGGTCTGGGGCGCCCAACATAGGAAGGATGTGGACCTGTTGGAGCAAGACCAGAGGAAGAGAAGGCTCTGGGGAGACCTTATAGAGGTGTTTCAGTACTTAAAGGACAACTAAAGGAAAGATGGGGAGGGACTCTTTATCAGGGAGTATAGTGATGGGACGAGGGGTAATGATTTTAAACTGAGAGAGGGTAGATTTAGATTGGATATTAGGAGGAAATTCTTTGTGGTAAGGACAGTGAGACACTGGAACAGGTTGCCCAGGGAAGCTGTGGAGGAAGTGTTGTTCCCTGGAAGTGTTCAAGGCCAGGCTGGATGGGGCTTTGAGCAACCTGGTCTAGTGGGAGGTGTCCCTGCCCATAGCAGGGGGGGGTGGAGCTAGATATCTTTAAGGTCCCTTCCAACCCAAACCATTTTACGATTCAATGATTCTATGCAAAAACATTTAACTGTTTTATGGTAGTTATCTCAGAGTGCGAGTAAGTGAGAGACTATCTGTTTTCAAATGATTCGTATTTACAGAAGTTTGTTCTAGAACCTATCATAAAGTAACAAAATGAACAGTCCTCCATCAATATAGTCAAACAAAAGTGAAGCACATAACCTATCAATCAAACACTTGTCACTGCCAAAATTCAGAGCATTATTAGAAACACTGTCACAGGTTAACCTTGTGAACAACTTTTAGGTCTGCAAAAACTAATCACTCGTCGAACGTTTCCTCCAAACATCATTATGGACATAAAAGCAAAAAATCAATTAAATGTTGTTATTGTTTTTAAAATAGGACTTTAATCAATTGTTCTTGCTTCTACCTAAAAGTTTATAACCATAAAAGATGGATACTTTTATTATTTCATTCTAATTTTTTACCGAAACCTAACATGCCAGGGAAAAACAAAAACAACCCCCTCCCCCTTTTTTTTTCTAGCTTACTGTTGGCATTCTGTGACCTGTAAGTATAGAAACAGGATTCTCTTTTCCAATTGCCAAGAAGACTATTTCAATACTTGTTTCTTAAGCATTATGAAGTAATTCAGGATATGGTACTGTCTTGCTTTCAGCCAGGGAAGTATGAATTTTCTTTCTAGTGATTGCTGTGAAAGGAATGTCAACAATGCATATCGTTTTAGTTGTTGCTGAGTGATATTTATACTTTTCAAGGACTTTTTTCAGCTTCCCATAAATGCTGAGGAGGAGCATAGGCAGAACAGTGGAATAGCCAATGAAATATTCCATACTATAGACATAATGCTCAGTATATAAATGGGGGTTGGCCAGGTGCCAGGAATCTGCAATCAGTGCTCGTGAAGATGCCAATTCACCAAGTGGTGAGAGTGAATTATGTCGTCATCGTCATCATTATTATCATCATTATTATTATTATTATTATTATTATTGTTATTGTTATTATTATCCTCCTTTTCTGTTATTGTTCTATTAAAGTGTCTTTATCTCAATCCATTAGGTTTTTTTCTTTCCCTTTCCTCTCTGTTCTTCCTGCCCTTCTAGGGGGAGAGGGGAGAACTGTGCAAATAGCCACGTGGTCCTAGCTGCCGGCTGGGGTTAAACCACAACAGGTACCAAAATTACAACTGAAGGCTGGGAACAAATCTCTTCAAGATAATAGACTGATATGTATTTGCAGGGAACAGTGGGCAACTCTGTGCACCAAGCACAAATTCACAGTTGCAACATGCAGCTACCGAATATCCACCACAGTCAAAATGCACTTGAGCAGTAAGAACAAACTTTTGCTTGTGACTATGTGAGCTGTGCGTAAGTGATTACATCTCTACGGTGATCACACATTGTTTGCATGCTCTTTCTGGTGCTAAGCTTAACCTGTGTAATACCTCCCAAAAGCTGCTTTTTAGCCTGCCTTTCTCTTGCAGGTCTGTGCCTGGTCACCCACCTGCCCTGAGCCGCTGTGGCAGTCTCTCCTCTGTATTAAGTGCTCCTTCCTTCTGGCTCTCCTTATCTCCTCACCTTCCCCTTAGTCTGTACAATCTCTTCGACCCTCCCCTCTAGCTTTTAGTTTATTACTATATTACTTGGTAAATAACACAGCAGATAATAGCCATTTACAAATTCAGTACACATTTCCCCAATAATTTGCATGCATGAAGCTTAACATCCATTGTGCAACACCAGCACCTCATCATGTGCGCCCCAACCAACGTTAATAGCACCATAATCAGGAACAACCAAAGGGGAGCTTGAGTCGGTCCCCGTTAAAATTACACAGTTACTATGAGAAATGTTGTTAGGGGGGTCACCTCCTGCATCAGACAAGATGCTTGTCTAGGGAATCTCCATCACTGCTCTTCCTCGTTGGTTCCTGGGCACAAGTTTTCTCCTCTCTTTCTCTCTCTCCTACTATTCTTTCCTCAGGTAACTTTGAAGTCATTGTATGACATCAGCTTCAGGCTCCATCAGTAAAGGGTTGTAAGACTGTCTTGACTTTCTTTGTGCAACAGCACGAATCAACTTGAGGCTGCTACTCATAAAAATTGCATAGTATCTACTTCTCTGGAATACAGGACAAAAACGTGAAGGTTCTTATTATCTGACTATAGTTAGTAAGTCCTGTCCATAATATGAATAAACTGATGTTAGAAAAGCAACATTTGACAGAAAGAAACGCATGATTTCCAGAAAAAGAAAACTTATAATTGCCCTAAACCAGGCTATAATATTGCTATAATACTTAAAGGCTGTCCTTCTCCCTTTTTTTTTTTTATTTAATCTGTATAAAACTTATATATGAGGGAACTGACTCTTAATAAGACATAAGCTGTTATGAAACACAAAGAAGAAGCAGCCACTGATGTCTAGCTTGTTATCCTATATACTCTTTAAACATCTAAGCAAATATGTTGGTCCAGGTGCTAATAATGAGGCTGGCAAGAGTTATAGGAAAGCTAATTAAATACGACCAATGGGGAAGATAGAAGAGAAGCAGTCAACAGATAATTAAGAACTTTAAATAGCATCCATTCATTCTGATTAAAACACCAAAAAAATACTGTGCTTTTTTGTTGTAGGAAGGCCTTTAATTTAGTCAAATTGCTTTTTCAATTGGAAGTTTAAGGAGATATGGATTTGAGGTCCAAGTAAAAGCTATCTTTTTCGGTAACCTATTAAGTTTTCCAGTTACTGCTTAAACTGTACATTTATCTTGCAACAATGCACATGAAAAGTGATCTTTTATACTATAATATTGTAGCTTAGTCAAAATACTAGATGAAAATCAGGTTTCCAAAAACATTCAGGATAGATCCAAAATCATTTAGCTTGCTTAAATCACAGAAACAGATTAAATTCCATATACTGGATGTATATGATATCCAAACGGTTTATTTTCTTATCTTCTCAATTGTAAATACTCAGAGGCATTGTAATCTAACTAGGAAGCTCAATCCCACAAAATTGCTTTGTATCTTGCATTGCATATTTTAATACCTTCTCCCTTCTTTACAATTACTTTTCTTTTATGCCAACTGTACTCACTGGACTGAAAGTCATTTACAAAGGTCAATCAAGATTTAGGGATCAGGGATACCAGAAAAACCACTGGTTATTCCCTCAGGCTACTCTTAAAAGCTCTACCAAATTTTTTTCAATTGATTTGGAGCTACCAATCTTCTTTGGTTATACTTAACTTAGGAAAATAATTTTACACGCCAGGTTTAGCACTTGGATAAACCCAGAAATATTAAAAAGTTACATTATAGGAAACATCAGGAAATGCGACAAAAACTATTGAAAAATAAGGAACTGGCTTTTCCGTTTGGGAACATTAAAACAGGTTCTGCATTTAATTTCTCAAAGATTGATTATTTCTTTTAAATACAGTCCTCGCTACCTTCTGTTTAACATGGCTAAATATCTGATGGTACATTCCCAATCTCTTTTAGACTCTCAAAACAGACATATAAATATGCTATTGCACTCTGGTAAAATATCTTTTTACTGGGCCTAGTCAGATAAAAGTAGCATAATCTTTCTAAAAGAACACAAAGAAGTTATTAGAAAATGCACACTTTTTAATCTAATTAATTGCTTTTGCTAGCTGTACATTTACTTCTTCAATCCAATCATTTCTAAACATAGTGTGTCAGGAAAGGAAGGATATTTTAGCTACTTTAATAATAAAAAAAAAAACTTTTTTTTTTTTTTAATAGAAAAAGAAATTACACATTATGGAAAAGCCTGTTTTCTAAACCTGTCAAATTTGGTAAGAACACCAAATCAGACTCTAGCTGACAGAGGACCAATAAACTCTAAATGATGGCTGTTAAATAACTGCTATGTACACTGAAACTCATGAAAGTCCAAACAATTTGTTAACTATTTGGCTTTTTTAAGCTGAACCTTGGAATCTAGAAAGATCAAGGATATGAAACATGATCAGATAATTAATCTCATTTAAAATCTACATGGCGCACTGGAATATAGCTTTTTATCTCTAGGACACCATCTATCAATACAGATGTATTTGTAACAGGTCAATAATTTGCTGTTCAAGCAACCTTTAATCATGTAACTTTAACGTCTGCTAATTTACCACACTTTTGAGAGCTGAACATGACTGCTCCTCATTTACCATTTAACAATGTTTCTTGTTAGAATGAACTGTCAGTTATACATTTAGGAAGAGCAGGGTGCTTTTCTTCTCTTCTCTTCTCTTCTCTTCTCTTCTCTTCTCTTCTCTTCTCTTCTCTTCTCTTCTCTTCTCTTCTCTTCTCTTCTCTTCTCTTCTCTTCTCTTCTCTTCTCTTCTCTTCTCTTCTCTTCTCTTCTTTTCTTTTCTTTTCTTTTCCTTTCCTTTCTTTTCTTTTCCTTTCTTTTCTTTTTTTTTGAAATGTGGCATTAGCAACCCAGTCACAAGATAAAACACACAGTACTATATCTTCTTTTCTTGCAAAAAATGCAATTTTGTTACATTTCAAATCATATCAACTGTCTTCTCTACATTACAAGCAGATATTACTAAGCAAAACACACCTATTTTGATTAACTGAAATACTTACACTTCTGTATTTGACAATATACTCCAAAATGGGGGCACCTCCATCATCTTGTTTAGTTATGCTAAGTTTAAAACTTTTGCCACTTCCTGGTTGTCCATGAATTGAAGGGGGACTTGGCTCCCCTAAACAAGGGAAAAAACAGTAGTTAATAATAATAATAATAATACAGCAATAAGTCTTAAATTACAGCTGGAAGCTTGCCCACAAGATTATTAATCAAAATCTTTAAAATCAATATGGTACTTCCAAGCACTGCAGAACACCCTTAATAAGTGTGTGAAATATTTTGCTTAAAGTATGTTCTAATGTAGATTAATTATCTCACAAAAGGAAACAAAATTATGTCAAGTATGAAAGAAGTATTCGTTTCTTTGAGACTTTCCAACTTTTGACAATTTCAGATGTAATTTACTTTAGAAATGATTTAGCCATCCATTCAGCAAGGCTGCTGAGCTGCTGGGCACACTGAAGTTTCAGCATAGCCTTAACATTAAGCACGAGCTCTAGTCCCATGTGCGAGATCTAAATTGTAATACAAATGTTAGGTAAATTAACTCTTCGATAAACGTACCAAGGCAAAATCAGATACTTTTAGAGTAGTCTATATTAAGAATAAACATAAAGAATCAGATTTCCAAAAGCAAAAAGAATTCTCTCTGTAATGAATGGATAAAAATAGTCTTAAATGTATAATTGAAGGGTTAATAGCTAGCTTAATCCACTTTGCTAATGGAAATTCACAGAATAATTATCATTTCTATACACAATGCCTATTATAGTTTTAAATCAGATCCTAAATGAACATGTGTTGTCATACCGAAGTGTCTTATCTTCAAAATATCTGTAAATTTACATTCACTCAGAGAGATTCAGTTCCTTTAGAAATAT
This sequence comes from Pluvialis apricaria, assembly GCA_017639485.1. Classification (NCBI taxonomy): domain Eukaryota; kingdom Metazoa; phylum Chordata; class Aves; order Charadriiformes; family Charadriidae; genus Pluvialis; species Pluvialis apricaria. The sequence goes on from CM030007.1 coordinate 109,635,098, forward strand.
TTGTAATATTTGTGTTTATCCCTTATCATAGTAAAGATAAATTGACTTGCAAATAGAATTTGCCTAGCTTTCTATCATATACTATATAATTTCTATCAGTTTCTATCACTTTTTTATCAAGGATTATGCTCCATATGAGTAATAGCAAATTATTTTATCTTTCATTCAATATATTCAGAATATGCATATACTTTAATAAAAAGGAATTTGAAAGCTGCCAATTTTGGACAGAAGAAACGTATCAATAAGAACATTGTACAATAACATGGAAATATTTTGTGTTCTTCGTAGTCGCGTGACTTTTATCATTCATTCCATTAGCTCCAGTATTCTTAACTATACTGAGTAACGCCCTACTCAGAAAACAGTTCAGCTGCAACAGATTTATGATACACTAGCCTACTAATAGTTGCTGATGTATTTTGGTATATATGTTTGAGTACTATACAGTGCCATCTGGTAGTTCCTTTATTTTTCTTCTATCTTTGTGTTTAATGTATTTATTATTGTTTCTATTTAATAGTAATTTGAGAAAAATATTTTTCATTGGCCCTTAATATTTAAATCTGAATTTCTTGTCTATAAAGGTTATTACAAACATAGCATTGTTTCGTAGCATTTATCATTTGCATGTAACCATGGTTAAAACAATTTATTCTCATAACTTTTCCATAGTTTAAGATTTCTGTTTGAGGCTTGATAATTGCAAAATTTTTGGCAGCATTGTTTACTGAAGAAATATCTTACAAAAAGACCAATTCATTTCTCACAGATAATAGCCTGAGTGTAAATGACAAAAAGTCTAACATCTTTCACTGTTTTGTGCTCTTAAATATAAAACAAAGATTTGTCTAAGTCTCAAAAATATAGACAATGGGATAAATTCACCAATTTAAGTTCATTCATACTACTTGGTGGGGGGGAAATAAGAGGAACAAAACGTGATTTCTGAGAAACAATGTAAAACTGATGTTACACACTGGGAAGTAGTGTATAAATATAAAACATATTATCTACAGTGAATCGTATTTGAAATTATTAGCTGATCTGGAGATAACATATTCTAATTATCGCTTACATTCTCATTTAATAGCACAAGTATTACTCACGGACAGGTAAGGTCTGAAAGATCTCGATTTTGCTATACTCTCCTTGCCCTTTTCCGTTTACAGCAGCTACTTTGATTTCATAGGTCGTATTTGGTTCCAAATTGCTGAGAACAACCATTGCTAAAGAAAAGGAAAGAGAAAATATAGGAACAAAATTTGACAACACAATAATTTTTTAAAAAAAGTTAGGCAATTTCTTAATTTGTTTGCTTCGTTTGCAACTTAGAGTCCCATTTTCTAATAGTCCAGTGGTTCCAAACTTAGCTGTCTTGTTGAGTGTTAATAGTCCTTTTTTTTTCATTTGCATAAAATCATTGTTGTGACTGAGCAAGTTATGCTTCTGAAGGAATTTAATGTCAGTGTTACAGAAGCCATAAGCTACAATTAAGGACCTTGATGGGAATTGATATTTTATGTTCAGAATGTGAGCACAGGAGACACGAATCTGGCAAAAAATTATGGAAGTTTCCTTTCTCCTAGCTGGCAATGGCCATCTGATGCATGTTGAAGCGACCTCCACACAGTTCATAACTTGCCATTTTTCCCTCATGGAGAGCAGTATCAACCATCAGGGAGTGCAGTGACAGGACAAGGGGTAACAGTTTTAAACTGGAAGACGGTAGACTTACATTAGATATTAGGAAGAAATACTTTACTGTGAGGGTGGTGAGACACTGGAACGGGTTGCCCAGGGAAGCTGTGGAGGAAGTGTTGTTCCCTGGAAGTGTTCAAGGCCAGGCTGGATGGGGCTTTGAGCAACCTGGTCTAGTGGGAGGTGTCCCTGTCCATGGCAGGGGGGTTGGAACTAGATGATCTGTAAGGTCCCTTCCAACCCTACTCATTCTATGACTCCGTGATTCTATGATCCTTCATCTACACTTCTGAATGCAGCTACGTGCACATTAGTGGTGAATTACTGGTGTTATGGTCTGCCAGTTCAACACCATATTCAAGACCTATAATGACAGGTAGCTATGATGATCAAAGGAGGAGTTCTACTAAGGACCTGAAAGTGAATTAGGCACGTTTGTAACATATTTAAGAGGAGGTGTATGGAAATGCATATTAAGTTATAACAAAAAAAAAAAAAAAAGCAATTTGGGAAGCAAATAGGTTTGAACTTAGGACATGCTTTCAGAAATCAAGACTGAATCCCTGGCTGCAATATTTCACACAGCCTGAACCTCTCTCTATGATTCTAGATGGAGATGCCATCAGAAGCAGAAAACAGGGGGGAAAGCTTGCCAATATTGTACAGCACTAAGAATATTGTTGCTGTTATGAACAGCAGCAAATCTAGAAACAAAATCCAGTAAAAGGATGTTGGATTCCAGGATCATTTATGGGAATGTAGTATTATATATTACCATAGTACTGTATATCAGTATATCAGATACTAGTATGAATATGCACTTGGAAACTTGGATCCACACAGAGTTCTTGGGCCATTACCCCGCCTTTACAAGAAAGCTTCCTTTTATTGTCTCTACAGCAACTGCCTGCTTGCTGTTTGCCAGCTCTGTGATCTCCAGATGTCAGATTCATACTGGGGAATGGCCATAAATTGAATAGACTTTACTCGAAGTGCATCAGGATTTGTCTTGCCCAGAAAAGCAGGGGCACTATTATCTTACAAAAGGATAAAGAATTGTAGTGTCTTGAGAAAGAGCCAGCAGTCTCTTTCTCAGTCTCCAGGGAGCCTAGGTTTTTTCATTATAGAGGAGTATTTTAATAGTTGCGTTAGGTTTGCTTTTCAAGTCATATATTTAACGAAAGTATAATTATTTCTGTCAGTACTCTTTGATATTCTTTTGAGTCCAGATTTATTAGAATTTCTATTTCTTTAGTTTCTGCAACAGACAGATAGAGGTCCCATTACATGTGGAGCTAAAGGGATTTAATGAATTTTGGAAAAACAGTAACCGTTACATTTCACACTCCATTATGAGCACTCTGCATGAATTTGTCATTGAAACATGATAACTGCTTTCTTGTAAACAAAACAGTAGAATTGTGTGTCTACCAGCTCATTTTACTATTATCATTTTCATGAGATTTAAAAATATCAAACCATAAAGTATAACCATGTCATGAAAAAACAAAGTACCACCATGAGAATAAGAATAGAATTTGGAGAAGAGAAGGATTATGATAAATAACATTCAGTTATGGTAAGATGAAATTTAAAGTCTAAACCAAGCAGTAGCACTGCTTTTGACTTGCCTTTCAGCCATGATTACTTTCCAAGGCTGAATAATTTCACTGAAAACAAACCTTAGGGCATACTAAAAATTAGTGTTACTGTAAATGTTTTTAAAATTTAAACAACATAAAAGCATGACTATGAGTCTACACTTAATAAAACACAAATGTGTTAACTACATAAAACCTAAGGATCCAATTCTATAAACACTTGAGTGACTCCTGAGGCCTATCTAAATGAATAAAATTACTTATATATGCACTATTTAAAAAATCAGTGTCTACTTTAGAATCCCCTGCACAGCACTATGTGTCTAGTTACGACAACTCTTACAAATGCATTTATGGAATTAATCCAACTAAATCTGATAGCATAATAAGTCCTCAAAAACTGGAACCACTTGGTGTCAGCGATGGTACGATGCGGGTATATTTTATACATAGGAAAAAAATTATAACTGTGTCCTCCTGGAAAATGAAGAAAAGAACCATTCCTGATCAGAATACTTCAAATACTCCAGTTGTAAAACAATATTTAGAATAATTAAGTAAGATTAAGGAACTGTTCCACAGTATGTAACAAAAGTACAAGGCTTAAAAGTAATCTAAGAGTAGTGAAAACTTCCCCTGCTTGATAAGTGTTTTACATTTTTGAAAGATGTTAAGAATGGAAGAAAATACTTAATGAACTAGTCGGTTTTAGTTTTGCTTTTTAAAGGTAGGTATCTGTCATTTAAGTACAAAATCAGCTTATTCATCTTTCCATATACAAACAAAACCCTTCTTACAGAAATCCACAGCTCACAGCCCTGGCTACGATGGATATTTTGATTACAATTTTCAGTGATCACTGAAGTAATTAGCTGTAAAATTTCAAGTCCTATTCTGAAAGAAATAAAGGACTTCCACTTTCAGTATATGAATGTGAAAAAATCGGTCCACTGCATACTGTATATGTGAATTATACCATTGGCATATTCATTGGCATATATCAAGTCCCAAATATAATGAAAGTGAAATTCCTTTATTTCTTTTAGAATAGAATTTGAAATTTTTCAGGCTTTTTCTGCCTGTCCTACATATCTGCTTCTGGTTTCATGTTGTCCTCCTAATCACAGTATCTGCATGCTTTATCTGAAGAATTCAATTTTGCAGACTAATTGATTTTGCTGGGATTATTCACATAGTGACTGGTTACATTGAGGAGTACACTTTGAAGAACTACTCCAGAGGAAGAAACAGAAGATTCTCTTGTGAACTCTGCAGGTATTGCTGGGCTCAATTAACATGGTGCACAACAGCTCAGACGTCAGTGTTTTTCACTTATAAGAAGATAGACAGGGATGCTGCAAATCACATGGTAACCTCAGAGGAGAACGTGACACAAGAAGCTAACAGTTATTTAGGTTTTGGTTTAATATAATGTATAGAGAGTTTAAAACCAAATTATAAATACTTTTTTTTTTGACAGGGTATGGAAGGAGCATTTTTTTTTCTAATTTTGTAGAACAGAAATTTAAAACAAACACAACCAAAAAAGAACTAAGCCCTACTGAATAACAAAATACAGTTTAATCTATTCTGTGGCAAGAATCCTAAAGTTTAAGCAACATTAAAAATAAAGTCCTTACTTTTTATTATACAGATTCTCCTGATTTGCAAGCAAATCTACAACTTTAAAGGACAAACGCAGTACAGAAAAAAACCCACAAAAAAATTATATATTAGATAGGTTAGCAAGAGAGACAACAATGCAGAACTCCATACTATTCAAAATACAGAGTGTAAGCATTTCAACTAGAACAGTTTAATTTATTATTGCAGCATTTTAACTGCTATCACGATGAACGATAGGAAAACGACATCTGACACAGGATTTGCTGTGAAATAATTTATACCATAAAGCCGAGTCAGTAAAAACAAAACAAAAATCCCCAGCTGCTTTTCTGGTCCAGGGGTAGGTTGTTTATATTACCTTATTACCGTAGAACAAGAGGAGAAATGTATGGCATATTACATTGTCTTTTCACAGGAAATCTACCACCGAAATCTTCTAAGGGCTGTGATATATTACATAAACCATGACCAAAGCAAGGAAGGTTAGGGGAATTAATAGTACAGTTACACCACATTAGTCCCAAAGTAGATCTTATATGAGGTTAATTAAGAGAAATATCATATCAATACATTGTTCTTATTGGAGAGGTACCTGTTGCATAGAACGATGTTCTTACAGTTCCAAATTCAATCCCTTGATGATGTCAGATCTAACTAAAGTAGGATAAAATTTTATTTTGAAACAAAGTAGCTGAGACATATCATTGCTGAAATATCATATTCACTCATATATATTTCAGATACTGGCAGCAGTGTGAAATTTCTATGAAAGAAGCATTACTAATTTTAGGATGGGTTTTTCTTCCTATTTCTTTCCCTCTAATCTGAATCTCTATTATCATGTAGACTGAATGCAGATCAAATACAGTGCAGGTTAATAAGTAGAGTGTTTTGATTTAGCAGAATTTTGCTGCACCTTTTCCTCATTTTTTACTACTCTCAAAGAAAAAATGAGTACCCTGGAAATACTTGAATCTCAGAAGAAAAAATGAACAGCATTTTTATGAAGCTTAAACAGGTTTCTCTTTGATGACTCATGTTCTTTTAAGTACAGAAGAAAAAGACACATGAAGAGAGTAGTGAGGAACCTATGGTAGTAGGACATGTGAGGAGAACGGTGAGGAACCTATGGTAGTAGAGCATTAAGGTTCTGTACCAATGTCTCAGACTTTTGTAGATGCCATACAACCTGAGGAACTCCCAAAACTTCTGCCTGCCTGGGATGAGCAACACAGCTTTTTCCACAATAGGAGGAAGACTATTAAAAACTCTTTTTCTAGCTGAGCCTCACAGAGTTAGCTCACAGAAGTGATGACAAAATTAAGTTAGAAATTGCCACAGGGGAGAAATACAAGAAAAAAAAAAAGAAGACTTTTGCTACACAATAGGCAAAATGTTTATTCATATGCAAAAACAGTCACGCTGCCTCAGTTCCATCTGTCTGCCTTGCCCAAATAACAATTAATTTCATAAATACTCATTCCAGCCTCTGTCTATAACGTCAGAATTCAACTAACACAAATAAATGAACTTTAATAATGAAAATATTTCAAGTTGCACATTATATGAAAAAACATAATGGTAGCAAATCCTACTGCCAGTGAAATCATAACTTCCATTAATATATATAGAGACAGGATCAAGCCTTAAGTCATTGCCTAAAATGTACACTCAGAAACAAATGTAACCATTTTAAAAATCAGAGGAATGGCTCTGTCAGGAATTTCCATCATTCTTTGCACTATAATGTATACTTATTGCATTATTTTTGAATAAAAGTTGTAATGGCTTAATTAACTATGAATATAAACAATTACCCGTGAATAAAGATATATAGTGTGGTAGATCAGGTGTAATTCAGATAATATAATGTTCACTAACATGAATAATTTCCTTATAAAATACTTTTCAGTAGTTGATATAAAAAATGCACTTGGAAAAAATTGCTTTAATATTTTGTGTACAGCCCCCCAAACACAATTACTCTGTTAAACTCCTTTTCTCCATATATTTAATTTTTATTTTTATTGGGTAGGATTCTGAGATGCCAGGTTTACAAATTGAACCAGAAGTAGCATCATCACCCCACAGTCATTCAGAGGATTATCTTTGATACCTATTTTTATTGAAATAAAATTAATGAGAAAATATTGAGTAATCTGTGGGACAATTATAGTTATAAAAGGTACAGTGTTATAAATTCATGAAACTAAAGCAAGCAAGAGTGTAATCCAAAGCCCCTAGAAAAGAGCAAATTTGTGGGTTGACAACATGGTTTATAATATATTGAATCAGCATGAATCCAGAAGATGGGTTTTGTCACTTAACATACTTAGGATGTAACAATGAATAGGTTTTCTTTAGAAGTTCATTTTCTAGTTTATTTATTTAAAAAGCAACCTTCATTCAAACTGTATTTAATCTAAATCACAGCATAACACCCAGTTTAGAAAAAGAAAAAATACTAGGAGAAACATCCATGGAACGAAAGCAATTTACTGAGATAGATCATTGTATCAGTGAACTGGACCCATAACCTTATTCAGAACAGAATGCATGAACTGCATATCAAATAATTAATTTACACAAACTAGAGTTAAGAAATGAAAAACTATTAATTGTATGTAACATTTTCAGGTTATAGGCTTAGAAAATATATTTGTATTCCCATTGATAAAAGAGTGCATATTATCATATCTTTTTAAAATTTTTGTGTTATACATATTTGGAAATTACATAGAATATTTTATGAACAAATTCTGCCACTTGTACTGATTAGTGTCTTATCCTATCAACAATCTTGTGCAACTAGGATCTAGCTTTAGTAGATTATGCTTCTTATCGTCAATAAAATGAAACTTATTTTTCAAACACACAGTTTAACTTAAAATGAAACAAAACCATGCTAATTTTACTGTTATCCTGTAGCTGTTTAAAATGCTTTGTACTTCACCATTGCTTTTGATGCATGGCAAAATCTTTTTTGATTGCTACCAAAATATTTCTTGCCAATTGGAAGTACTTCCTTCAAGTATCTGTAGTTCAGTTGTTTGTTAACTGAAGTTTGCTTAGCTTCTGTATTCTCTAGTTCACTGAAGCTGCAGAAGACATGGATAATAGTATGTCATACACTAACACAAAGATAGGAATGTATACAGTTTACTTTCCCAGCCTATAGCACAGTGTAAAAACTAAGAGAGTTTTCTTCTTTCTATCTATCCCTTGCAATTTCAGCTTCCTGTATAGTAAATCTGGTTCTGTTGTTTATTTATTTAAATCTGACTACCGTAATCAAGCTCTCTTCTTCCTGTACTTATATCTGGCCTTTCTTTCCTTGGGAAAGGTTTGAAGATATTTCCATATCCTTAGTCTGATGTCTCTGCAAGGTGAGGTAGGTTAGGAGAAGAGACTCTTATTAAAAATTTTATTATTTTTAATGCTAACGATTTTACTGCATTTTCAGCAAAACCAAAATTTCCATAATTATAAACCGCCAAAATTTCTAGGTGAACACATGAGGTATCACTATTAATTCCAACTTGCTATTCTTGTTCTCCATACAGAAACCTTCTAACATTTTTTTATAAAATGAGAATAAATAAATACATAATGAGAATATATACTAGTATGTAATGGATATATTGATTATTCATAAAATAATATTTTTTTTGTCCTAAATCTCTTGATTTTTCATATCATCAGCATTAAAACTTATGTACGTGACTTTTCCTTTCTCTTTAATTCCTTTAATTTCGTTGTATTTTTATACAAACCAACACTTTGCTCCACAAGTCAGCTTCCCTTTCTTAATCATAAAATCCCAGAATTGTCTAGGTTGGAATGGATCTTTAAGATCATCAAGTCCAACCATCAACCTAACAAACACTGCCAAAACCACCACTAAACCATGTCCCTAAGCACCACGTCTACATATCTTTTAAATACCTCCAGGGATGGTGACTCCACCACTTCCCTGGGCAGCCTGTTCCAGTGCTTAACAAACCTTTCTGTGAAGAACTTTTTCCTAATATCCAATCTAAACCTCCCCTGGCACAACTTGAGGCCATTTCCTCTTATCCTATCGCTTGTTATTTGGGAGAAGAGACCGATCCCCACGTGGCTACAACCTCCTTTCAGGTAGTTGTAGAGAGCGATAAGATCTCCCCTCAGCCTCCTTTTCTCCAGGCTGAACAACCCCAGTTCCCTCAGCTGCTCCTCATAAGACTTGGACTCTAGACCCCTCACCAGCTTCGTTGCCCTTCTCTGGACACGCTCCAGCACCTCTATGTCTTTGACACAGTACTGCTTCTATTCAATTGTTTCTGTATTTTCTTTTATAAATAACTCATTTTGCTATTTTGATTACATTCTATTTCTGTAAACAAATACATTAGATGTTGGTTTAGTTTTCAGTAAGAGGTATCTTACTAACAAAATCATATTTTTTGCAGCAGAGAACAAAGCCAACGTGTTTTTTATCCTGCTAACAAGATGTGCTTCTTTTCCTCAACTGCTATAACACATATTAAAATACACAGATACTCAAAGCTTTACTTGAGTATTGGGATGATATCTCTTTTGAAAAAACCCTTCCTTTCTTATGCCTTTTTCTGAGTTTTTAGTTTTAAAATTTCCTATACTACCTTTATGATGACTAAAGCCAACTGCCTAATACCAAATCTTTAAAAATTGAGTTAACTTCCATAAATGGTGCTTGTATTTGTTAAAGGGAAGGGAAACGGAAGGGAAGAAATAAGAAAAGGAGGAGAGAGAAGGGGAAAAGAAGAGGAGAAAGAAAGAATGGACAATTAAAACCTTACTAGGTGTGAATATATGTAAAATTTGGGAGAGAGAGTTCTTGAAACAGTTCCTATTCCCTGTAAGATCTTGTAAAGCAAAACCTAATAAACCAATTCTTTACACAATTCAATAGGTTAAAATGGAAATACGTATTGAGTTTTAAAATCACACAATTTAAATGCATTTCCAAAACAAATGCTTTTTGAATAACTTAACCTTTAAAATGTCAGGTCTTCTCCATGAAGTCATTAGCCCTTCATTCTATCATTAAATAAATAATTCTTTTAGAACCAGCTTTTAAGAAATACCTTCGTGGGTTTTTTTGGTGTGTGCATAGGATTGTGGGTGTTCTGAAGCGTTGAAATTTATTTTATGATAAATTAACCAACTTTATTGATGGCTAATCTTTTATTATACTAAAATTTAGAAGCACTAACTTAAGTCAATTAAAATAATGAAAATTAATCTCCTGGAGACTGGTGAATTTTGGCTCAGTCCTTAGAAGAACTGATCATGCTTGTAGTTCAAAACACACAAGCCCAAATCCCACTTCTCTAATTCAACCAAAGCAAAAACAGTTGCAGAAGCAGAGATTGCAGAGTCCCATCTGGTTAGCCCTACCCATTGATGTTCACCCATGCAGGCTCCAAGAAGATGCAACCTCAACTAGTTCAATGACAACTGTAGGTCTTTGAGGCAAGGGTAAAAGGGTCCTTCAGGTCAGGCTGAAAGGCTCATGCAGGAGCAGATGCATGTAGCAGGCCAACACATCCAAACAAGGCTGCATAGCTCATTGTCACCAGCATGGCAGACTGCCTACTTGGGCTACATTTGGAGCTGGCAGATTGAGGGAAGTTTATTTTTCCCCTCTAGTTAGTGCTGGTAGGGCCAAACCTGGGATTGTGTGTCGAGGAACACAAACAAAACAGATAAGGTTCAGCAGAGAGCTACCAAGAGGACCCTAGGGCACATGAACAATAAGTAGATGCTGAGGCTTAGTCTGATGAATAGGATGCCAGGGGATGATTGCATAGTCACCTACCATCCTTTCATAGCGGAAACAGAAACAGTGTGAGACTCTTCTCAACAGTGACAAACAGCATAACAAGGCCAACAGTCACAAGCAGCAACTAGGCACTTTCAGACCAGATATTAGAAAAACTTATTCATTGGGAGACAAACGAAGCACTGAAAAATGTTACACCAAGATAAGAGGGTGAGGAATCTCCACCCTTCGGTGTTGAGACTGAGTGAGACAAAGCCATGCCTGACCTGATCTAGGATTGGCACCAGTCCTGCTTCAAGTAGGAGGCTGGACCAGATAAACTCCAGATGTTCCTTCCAACCAATCTTTCTATGATTCTATAAATTAAAGGGGAATATTACCTTGGTTCTTGGAACTCCGTTTTCTCCCCTGCTGTAAAACTATTGTGCATTTCTTAATGCAAGGATTTTAAAGTCTACTGCTTGAAGAAACAGCCAGCCACTTGAAAAGGCTACACTTAAAACTTTTTATGAAACAATAAAACAATACATTAAAATCAATGGGGATTTGGACTGCTACCAGATATTCCCCTAATCATGCAAAAAGAAGGTATTGTTCAAAATGCTTTTGAACATATGACTAATGTTCTCAGTACAGCAGCATGAGGGTTCATTTTAAAATATTTATATGACTATAATTGCTGCAATTTTAATAGTACAAGTTACACTGCTAAATATAAAATCTGATGAAGTTAAACCTTTCCTAAATCAAATTTATTTTCTGTAGACATTGATTTTAAAATACTCATATAATAAAAATTTCTAGGCCACTGAATACACCTGAACTTCCATTGGCAATATGAACACATAAAGACAATAGAATTAAGTCTTCTACGTACGTAATACTTTATTGAGTGAATATACAGTACTACAATACCTAGTAAAGAAACAACTGTGTCAATCTCATTGCAGAAGGGCAATTAAGGCCATTATTAAGATCATTTACTCTGCTTCATTTATCCTTTTTTTTTTTCATTTTGAACACCCATCAAGGCTAAAAACAACGCTTACTGGGAGATGACCCAGAAACTAAAACAGGTCTTCTAAGGGGAACAGGGATTCCATTTATTAGGAGACTACAAAAAATATGCTAGTTGTTACATTTTAGATAATGCCACTATGTATTCCCTGTGTTATATCAAGGTCTGGAATCCACCGTGGCATATTGAAGGAGGCAGCATATTTTGAGGGGGGAGACTGGGAGTTAGCTATGAGTGCATACTTTCCTTTCTTCTATGCCTGCTACAGTTACACCACTTACTCTCATTCTTCAGTTGTATAAATCAAACTGTCTCCTATCCCATTCTACCTCATATATACCAGAATCTAGAATCTCTTACACTCCCTTGTAGGGCAGATAGAAGTAGATTTATTTCAGTTTTTCCTGCCCATTTTTCTGCTGTTCCTATAATGGAGATCCTGATGTGAGCTAATATCCCATTTGAAACTTGCAACACAAAGCTGGAGTTGAAAAGAGTCTCCTACATTGAAAACTCCATCCATGAGTTCTTCATTACTGAGAGATCTTGAGACAAAATGTTAGTCCTCACTTGACTTCATAGCAGGCAAACCTTGTATCTTCCAAGCATGAAGTCCACGGTAGTTTCCATGGTGCATCTGGAATAAGTTAGGCTGAATGTGCATATGCTGGCTAATGGTAAGAGGGTCCACATAGTTTTGAGGACCACATTACTGTTCGAGAAAGACAGGAATGGGAGACCTTGGTATACATTCTTGCAAATACATTGACATTTGGTGGGTCTGTGAACTGTCCCATTTGAGTCAAGGCTAACTCCATACTTCTGCGTCTCCATAGTCACTGGCAGATGGGCAATGCCAATCTGAGAGCACACCTGTGCCCAGGTGCACAGCTTTAGTTGGAGCTGGTCTCTGCCTGACTTCACAGAGTGAGCTCAGGTCTTTTTTCAAAAGGCTAAGCAGGCAAGTTTATTTCAATGTGATACAACTGCCACTTGAAGCTGGTAAGACTGCGTAAGCTCCTGGTGACTGCTTTTAATAGAGCAGGGTATAACTCAGATCTAAACTAATAACTTATCCTAAACTAATAACTGATTACTGGTCCAAATAGCTTCCCTTTTTATTACAAAAAAAAAAAAAAAGAAAAAAAAAAAGAAAAAACCTCACAGAAAGTGTCTGCAAAGTCTAAGAAAATAATGACAGCAGTTTAGTATTAACACCTGCACCTGCTTCCTATCATCAGTCAAGTTTTGCAGAGCCACAGTTATCTTTTTGTTCCTTTGAGACTTTGCAACAGATTTAGGATGTTTCATGCAATTCATTAGTTTTTTTATGTTGTTACAAAACTGCACTGTGTTAGAAATACAAATAAGAGATGGCCTTTCTTAACCAGATGGACCCAAAATACTTAAGAAAATTAATTTTACTCATTACTACAAATATATCAGTACACTTACAAAACTCCAAAAGAGATGTCAAGAATTCAGGAATTCTTAATTCTAAGCCAAAGGAATATCTGCAGATCACAAAGGAATGAAAATTTCTAATACTGGCCTCAGAGGAACAGATTGTTTTTTTATAGGCAAATTAATATACGTTAGCAGGCCTTTCATCTCAGTTGAGACCACAATTTAAAATTCCAACACTTTTCAATTTTATTATAATTCTGTGTACTAGCAGTAATAAGCAGAACAACATATATAAAATCTACATGTCTTTTCTCAGTCTTACCTATGTAGGCAGAATTATGTACTATAACATACCACTGAACTCATTATTCGATATGGAAAGCACGATTTTCTCTTTTCTAAATTACTTCTTTTACTTGCTCAGTTTTATATTCCAAACAAGCCACTTAGTCTGAATGCCAACAAAAGTAGTCTCCTATGCGCTTCTCTTGAACGGCATATTATCACTGACCAGATTTTTTAAAATGGAAACTCTTATTAATACTAATTATGCCATGATCAAGGTATGTTGCTGCAGTCCTAGGGGCTACCCAGGAAGCAGGTCATGACACAGGAGTTTTGCCTTTCATTCCTCTAACCCGGGCAATTTTCAACTCTGGAGCATGCAAAGAGCGAGAGGAAGAGACTCTACTTACTCTGTTACCAAATTCAGGAGCTGGCAAAAACCTAACCACCACCATTTGAGGTAAGAATAAACCAGCTCCTGGTGACTGCTATCATTAGAGACCATCCTCAGGGTCGCAAGCAAAGGGACTCAAATGTGATCTCAAATGTTTCTTTTATGACATTCACTACAGTGAAAAAGCAAAGACCTCAAGGCTGACATGAACGATGACTTCAACAGTTCTTACATGCAAAGATAATTTTCATTCACAATGGTTTCTTCCTCATCCCCATCCTACTCCTGCATACTATACTTTATTTCTTGCCAATGGAGAAAGCAGAGACTAGAGAGAAAAAAAATTATAAAAAGGAGATTCATTTAATGATAACATGAAATGTAATACAGATAGGGCTATGCTATCTCTCTGTTGCTCATTGTTCTATGTGACAGAACGAAAACACCATTCATAACAACTTTGCCATTCAATGACCTTGAAAATACTTAAAGAATACTCTATTCTTCAGGAACATTTTCTTGTTTTGTACTAGGAAATGCAGAAGTTTATATACGCATAACTATTCCGTAAGTGTACGTACATTTTTGTAAGCAGATTGACCATGCAAAATAAATGCAGGTGAATACAATACAGATTTGAAAGGCAAAATTTGCAGCTGCACCATGCATCTCATTTATCAGCTATTCATAGCCAATAGTGCATTGCATCACTCTCTACTTAAAAAGATTTACTCTTAGGAACCAGATCAGCAAGACCTTTACATCAGATCAGCATGTTCGCTGCAAATTTACTTGAGAGTGTGCCATCATAAAAAGCCAGAGAAGTCTAACTAGGGAGTAGCCAAGAGTTATCACAACAGAGGAACACCGTGTGAAATATATTTGGAATAACTGATTCTCCGTTTAGTTGCTTATTAAAATATTTGCTACATACTTCTTGCAATCAAAGTATCTTGCATTTGTTCTTACAGATTTTCAAGTCTGTGCCTTTTAAAATAACCACTTGAACATAAATCACTTTTTGCAATGAGCTTTGACTGTTTGACTAAATGCAATTGCAAACAGAATTACAAGCTATTGAAGAGAAGAGTAACCTCAGATATTGGCAGTGGTTGTATCTGCATAACACTCGGTTGCTTGTAGTTATGAACTCATGCTGTGAAGTAAATTGTATGGGGTTTCTGCACTTCTCATGACATTTTATTCACCTTTGAATATGAAAAGTTCATTTCATTCTCCTGATGATTCTGGTCTGTATAAAAAGCTGAAATATTTAAACGTAGCTTTCCCTTTACACATCTCCTCACTTTCCAGTCTCTCTAATCCATCCATGTAATTTAGTTTAAGACATTTATTTACAATCCAACCTTTCCAACCACATGAGACTTTTACAGCAAAGATTAAGCTGGATGGAGGCCAAGAATAGTACAGAGACAGAATGAGGGCTGAATAACTTTCTTACATGCAGGTATACACACAAATTAATTTTGAAAAAAAAGAGGTCTTTTTCCTACCATTTAATAGTAACCTTCATTGGTTGTAAATTGCATCCACTCTTTCACTTTTTTGTTTTTAATTGCATGACATGTTTCAAATAGTGTCATGCCATTTTATCCCCATAATTTAGATTTACTAAAATTAAGGAGTTTTTCTTCATGTTATTTGTATTGTTACACCTAATACCATTACAGCTTAATAACACAGATATATGCAACTTCCGCATTTTTATGATTTCAAAGCTGGTTTAAGTTGAGAAAACAATTTCTGACTCAAGCTAAATATCCAGTTTCTTTTGAAAAAGAAATCCCATGCGTTTAGGCTTAGCAATAGTATCATAAGTATATTAACTGATATCAGGAATGATCTATGAAGGGTTTTTTACAATATTATCAATTATTGGCTACAGACAACAGGCAATTTCTTAAATTAAGCCATTAATTCAAGTCAATTTGACAATATGACAACCAATGTCACATTTTAAGTTTCTCCATATTGTGCATCATATGCTGTGGTAAAAATTGGGTACAAAGTGACAACAAATTTTTTGGGTTAGTTTCTTTTCATCCATGTTTTCACTAGTCTTAAACTGCCTGCTTAACAGTCTACTAAATGGAGAACCAGATTCTAAAGCTGAATTCACAACCCAGAAATATTTTATGAATGACTTATGGCATCATCTAAAATGTACAAAAATCTCTGAGACTTCAGGTACTTGGTGGAATTTTGCTCTGGAATACATGATATTCCAGAGATGCAGAAACACTCCTCAGGAATAGCAATTGTCATTTTAGAACTGAATGTGATCACAATTCATGTCATAGGGAGTCAAATCTGGTAGATATGCCAAGGAATTCAATGTCTCAAATGCTTAGTAAAAATGTATTTTCCCACTGGAACAGGCTAATGAACATGTTTTTCCTTCTGCTGTAGCAGCTTGCACCAGGCATTAATGAATTCTGCCTTGAAGATTTTCAACTATTAAAATAAATTTGAATGCTGACTTAGCCTACCAAAATATTTGCAATTTATTTCTGTTTGATCTACAAATTATACAGATATACTCTACTTAATCATTAAGCTCATTAAGAAAATTATTGAATTATATGGGGTTCATATCTCTAAGGAATCCATTTGAAAGTCTTCCCGGTTTAATGGTGAAGTATTGTTACACTGGGAAAGTGTTCTAGTAATCAATGGGGTGCATACTTTCATGCTTCAGTACAAAGGAAGCAGGAAGTACAAAACTGACAACCTAAGATGTAGTACATGAGAATTCTAACTGATCTATCTATTAGATTTCCTCCCCATGACAATAACAAGATACAGTAATTGCTATATTTTAGCATAAGAAAGAATATCTTTTTGCATAATGGTGTTTCTGAAGTCTCAGTGGAAAAACATGCACTATAAACTTCTAAAGTCTTCTGAAAGAGTGTCTGTTCATGTGATGTCTATTAAAAAGTCTTGCTTAAAGACAGAAAATGGAGTTCAGTAGTTTTACCCAAAAAACAGAACTGCACAAACACAAAAAAATCACCATTCCATTGCTTGGAACGTCATATAAATTATAAAAAAATAAAAGAGAAAATGGATTGACCTTATTTTAAAGGCACTGAATAATTTTTGACTAGAAGGATTATAATAAGATTTGTCTACATACATGCATGCTTTCTCACTGGTACAGCCAATTCAAAAGTAAAAGGCATAAGACAGAGATACAACACTTCAAGTTTTAATTATCTTATCAACACTGGCATGTACACAACTTCCTCTAACTTTAAGGACACATGTAGCAAAACGGCCATAAGTCCCAGGCATACCACACAGCACAGAAGTTTAAAAACGTATCTTGGGTAACAGAAAATCCTTTCTCTGCTATAATGTGCCTTACAAAAGAAAAAAAGGTAAATGCATGTGTAAAAACAGTACAGACAGGACTTTGTTTAAAAAATCCTCTAATTTCACAAACAAACCACTAAATAGGGAATTTCCATTCATAGAGAGATTCAAAACCCAGGACAAAGCCCTGGGCACCCTAACAAAACTTTGACGCTGGCCCTGCTGCAGCCTGAGAGGTTTGGAACCGACGATCACAAGGTCCCTTTCTTTCTAAATTATTCTGTGATTTCATGAAGTACATGAAGTTTAATGAACTTAGGTGAAAAAAAATGAACTGAACCTGCTGAGATTTGAATCTGAAATTACGAAGAATTACTTATTTCAGATTTGATCTCCAATTTGTCAAGAACCAGAGGAAAAAAAAATGTTGAAAGCACATACTAGAAGTGGTGCTTGAAGTTTGAGAACTCCTAAATAGCTAAAACCAAAATATTAAATTTATTTAAATCTTCAATTTATTGCATAAGATTATGATGCTGTACAAATTTTCTTAGTGTTTTTTTTCTTATAAAAGCACCTTTGATTCTTTCTATATGTTATGCTTATTTTTCAGATATGTAACATAATAGCACTTGAAGTCCACCTGTCAACGGATTTCTTTTTCTTGTACAAAGAATAAAGATTTCAGCATTTATTATGTTATAGTATTTTTCCTGCTTTCATTTGCATAAAACCATTTATATCAAAAGAAATATTTAACTCCTTTTTGTACACAGCCTGATAATGCTACTGCAAGTTTTTGAAAATTATTGTCCCCTTCAATAAAATATTCAATAAAAAAGTATAAGGTATAAGCATGTGTTGGTAAAGCATCTCTGCTGTGTTTTGACATTACTGCATGAAATATAGTTATAAGTAATAGATTCATTATCGAATCATATTTGGTGCATCATTTCATAAAGCTTCTGCTTTCTGTCATCTAAAGAAGAATCTCGAATGTCAAAAGACAAAACATCCTTGATCATTAAAATTCAAAACATGTAAATAGATTAAAAATTCCAGCTTTTATAATATGTTCATTTTCTGTATTTTTTCTTCTACCCCACATTTTTGGAAATTTATATGTAACTTTAGCTTGTGTAATTTGTCCATTGTAGAAAATATTTTATGTTAATATCCTACAAAAGCTGAATTTTAAGTCCAGGAATAATTTGGTTAAAAGACTTGAAACTCAATAGAATATCTCCTGAAAAAAACATGACCTGGACACACTAGTAAAGCCCAGATGGTTTTTTTTCTTGTTTTCATTTTTTTTTCAGAAAAAAATATACTACACAAGACATTGGTTTTTTTAAGATCCAAAGTTAAGAAGAATTTAGGGTTGTCATGTTGAGTAGCTACCTGAACTTACTGTATTAAAAATTATGTCAGAACAGGCATTCTTTGAGTATGTTATTTTTAGGGCATCGCTACAGATTAACATCCTCAGGTTTGGGTTAAATAAAATAGCACAGAAGATTGTGGTAAGACAATTTTTCCCAGCACGGGTACCTTACACCTTCTCACTGGTTCCTTTGTGTCTACAGAGGAAAGCATGGCACATGCTCTCCACCAGTTGTTATCAACGGATGGGCGATACCCCACACTCAGGGATTCAGCAGCTGCCTGGCTGAAAGGGCGCAAAAGAATGAACCTTACCAGTATTACCTGCGCTTCTGTTACTTCAAGATTAGCGGGCTTCTCTGCGCTACTGACAGGGTCATAAATGTCTGAGCCTTGAGGGCACTGTTAGCCCTGATTGTCACTGCCCACCCACCCACCTCAGGCTTCCAGCCCACAGAGAGCCCCCCCAGCCTGTAAAGTGAGGCTACAGGAAGGTTTGCAGCTAGCTTGCAACAAAACAGTTCTCATATTCAGAACAGCATCTAATAAGTGCAGAAAAAGCTGGCTACCATTTGCTCCCTGATCTCTTGGTGAACTATGATAGTGTTGATTATGACCTTTAAATCCCTAAACTGCCTGAAGTTGGTGTATCAGAATGATTGCTTCACTTTCTCTCCTCTCTTTCAATAGCTGCAATCAGCATAGGCTTTCAAATGAAATCTTCTTCATTATAAAAGACAAAGGGGAGGGAATAGGGAGACAGATATTCTTGACTCCAGCTCCAAGACTTTTGAATTTTCTCCTTAATTCGATCTGAAAACAGCTCAAACTAGTACAGTTTGAGACAAAAGTCACCTTCTGAAGGAGTCTTTGAAGAAAGCGGCAACTTTCTTCCCAGATGAAGAGAATTGCAGGCTATTTGAACAGATTTGAATAGAATCCATTTCATACTGCTTAATTTTTCTGATTAAACTTATTTGTACTTGCTGGATGACTGATTATGTAAGAATGCCTAAGAACTTTGGTAAGCATCTACTGAATTTTTCGTATAAATAGAATCAGAGCATAATAATCCTACTTGTAGAAGGTTTTATACACAGTATTGGGTCATAATTATAAGAAAATTAAGTACTTGTTAGCATTAGTAGCAATTCCTTTCAACAACTTTTTGAAACATCTGTTAAACATTTATTAACACTTTATTTATAAACTAACTTCTGTGGGCACATTTCCATGATGTTTGTTTCATTTAAATATACATTTTTCATTCATTTTATGAGTTTATGGCTGTTCTCTGTTCCTGTATGAAGACAACTACACTGTTTCTTCTGATCATAGTACAGGGGGACCAGAAGACCCAGTTTAGCCTTGACAGTCTCTGTATTGGAAGGCTAAAAGTCTTTCAGGCACAACTATCTATCTCCTTCATGTATGTTTTTCTGCCTCTTTCCTTTAAAAGATGGTCTTGGAACTTACACATTACCTACACTGCAGGAAGAAAGGGCTGCGGTGCTGCTTTATCACTCCTGAGTTAAATCAGTCTGATAAAAAGACATCCTGTAAAACTTCAGCACTCAGTTTATCACTGGCTGCTGGGAAAAAATCATGACTCATGCATTATGTATGCATCATTACTTGAGATGTGCAAGCAGTTAACTGTCCCTGTGTAAAAAGCATTTATATCTGAGTCTTAGCCATAAACCTGTCCCCAAAATGGGAACAGATGAAAAAAGTGATTTTGTGTCCATTAAAGAATATTGACCAAGTTTGGAAATTGTGATGACCCGACTACAAATCCTAATATAGAACACTGACTGCGTGTAGTCTAAATATCCTCTCAGTCAGCTGAGAAGATGTTGAGGCACAGTAGGAAAGTGGTCCTTGGTTACTTAAGTACAATGAGAAACTGTCTCAAAAACATGTAATATTTTTAATCATTCAAAAGACTTAAAAGTATCCTAAATGCCTCAAAAAGTATAAAGAAAAAAAGAAAAGCCTTCACACTAAGAAATGCTTATTTAAAAATTCTTTCAGGAACTGAAAAAGGGAATTTAGAAGAGGATGTCTCAATGTTATCCTACCATAACACTGTAAGTAGACTAAAACAAATGGAGAGAGGTTTAAACAGATATTATAGAAAACTTGCTGAAACCCTCTGAATGCTCAGGAAACAGGCAAAGGCTAAATTTTTCAGAAAGATTCCAGTTACATTTAACAATATTTTCATTAAAAAAGGACACTAATATGTTTTTTTGACATTTCCATGTGGGAAGACTTTTTCTGCTCTGGGCTTCTCAATCTGTGTTTTGGTAACACGTCTTATTTTTCTGGTTTAGGCCTATAGTACCTCAAAAATAAACCAACTTTTCAACTTATTAAAGAATATCTGCAAGGACTTATGATAAATGCAACCAGGTCCCTTTTGATTTCTCTACCAAATTACATAGTGTCGCACCAACAAGATTTACAAAAACAAGATGCCTCCTGCTTAGCAAATATTTGAAATTCTGAAGTAGTTTTTATTTCTAAAGTAGTTCAGAGATAAATTCAGAGAAATATGGGATATAAAAACTCAATCTTTCTGTGTAGGTGTATACAAATAGGGATTTCAGAAAACAGTGTGCATTAATTATGGATCTAGAATTAATTCTTAATATTATCCACCATTCTCTCAGTAAAGTTTACCTTCCCCATATTTATCTATTTACTCTCTATTTGTAGATCAAGATGATTCTTCACATAGTTTTCATATTTACTAGTTTTTGTCATCAGTTGGAGCTGTGTTAATATGTGTTATTAAGAGGTACCTTTAAGATGTCCAAAACCAGTGTGACCTATTTTGTTTTTTCAACAAAACCTCTCAGTGTTACAGTTGAAGGAGAATGAAATGAAGAGGAAAATACATGTTTGAAAGAAATTAAACACCCTGAAAAGTTCCAAGCGAGAAAGGAGCATAAATTCAAAAAAGTAAGGCAAATTGCACAAAAGGAAGCAGTGGGGAAATAACATGACAGCATGTAGAAATAAATATGGCACTTTTCTCAAAGAAGCTGTATATTCAATTTTAGTAGGGATGGCAGCAGAGATACTAAATACTCACGACCTGCTTCACAGTGGTATTGTTTTCATAAGGACTGAAGGTATTTGTACCCGCCACTCTACTCTCTGTTTTTAGAATAAATTACCATACAATTCAAACAGGTATTGTACTAAAATAAATCCAAGAAGATCAATCGATGTTATCACCAAAATGAGCTATACACAACAGCTTAGAAACATGTAATGCTGAAAGAATGTTTCAAAATCAAAGTGTGAACTTTTGAAGAAGGCAGCTCCAGTCAACTCTAATAACAAGGGTCTGTCAAGTTACACATCTTTCCTAATGTAATCAATTAATCTTTTCATAAACTTCATATTAACAGAAATAATAGAAAGAGAGTTTTATGGAGACTAAGGTAAACAGATTCTATGAAGGACGTTTTTTTTTGTTCTGGCATTACATTTCATTTAAGCACCTGTGACTGCACTGTAGTCACTGGGTTTGTTCTTATTTGGGTATATTGCACCCTACTACACAGACTGGTCACTTCAGGTTTTAGTATTTGGTATAGTGTTGTTCTCATCAGAGAAATTTATTGCCAATTCATAGAAGAAAGTAGCTATGAGAAACAAAAGTCTCAAAGTTGGTCTGAAACATAACTTGAAAAGAAGGGATGAGGTACGTTAATGTCCATTAATGTGTATGTCCTGCAACTAGTCTTCTGTAGATCTTCTTGTACTGGAAGACAGACAAGCTATGCTGTACTAAAATGAATACCATTAGGATTTACAGTATTACATTTATACACACAGTTAGTGTGTATGGTTAAGAAAAACAAAAGATAAAAAGTCATTATATGTTTCTCTGAATATATGCCAATTACACGTTCATTATACGTTTCTTTGAAATACTTCTGTAATTTGGAACATACTCTGCTCAGTGCAGAATTTTTGTGTGTGGATTATGGAATGTCAAAGAGAAAGAGATAACACACATTGGATCATTTGCTACATGTTTTCTTCCATCTATCTTGCTGATAGCTGCAAAACAATTCACCTCCTGCTGTATAAATCAGAAGACTCTTGGGGCTGCTTTAACTTGTACTATGTTAAAGGTACCAAGGGGTAAAGATAGATGCAGGGGATTAGTGATCTGCTGAATGTATTTTGTTAATATTACTCTGTATAAACACCCCACCTCGGCATGTACTTAAAGAACTCCTGTCTGTTTGTGGAGGCTTATACTCTTTTCTGCCTTTAGAGAAGTGCAAAGAAGACATAGATCTGGCAAGGAACTGGCCCCATCTGTAGCATCCCGCTAATATATTAAATAGACAATAGAGATAATATCTAACAAATGCATTTAATGTTTGTTGAACAATACTTTATAGACATGCTTTTGAAACAGACATCATGAATATTAACAGGATGTAGAAAGGTTATTAATTAGCTCAAAACCAGTAATTAATGCCCAGGATTAAATATCACATAATAGCTTACTTAAATTTTTTAAATTAACTGCATGTGTAATGCACATTCTCAAAGTAACCCCTCTGCGATTTCTACTCTCTTTGAAATTTATAGCTTCAAAAATATTCTTCATATCTACTTGACTGGACAGTGAAAAATGCAAAATAATTGTAAATTTGTTCACCAAACTTTTTTAAAACTTAAAAGTAACAGTTGACTTTTACAAGATTAGAGTAAGATTTATAATTGGTGTAAAGATGTCTGACTTCATTAATATTAACTCAAGATATAGCTACTAGACTAAGACTAATGGAGAAACAAAGAATCAGTTAACATATACTCGCATGCTTTTCCCTTTACATCCTTGTTAGTTAAAATACTTCCATTTATTTTTTGTATACTCACTTTGAACTCCATGGGAGCGAACTATTTTCCAGGTTTCTGAGGCTACCTCTTTTACATCCACTTGATAATGATGAATGGGCACACCTCCATGCGAATCTGGCTTATTGAATGAAACTTTGGCAGTGGTTTGTGACAACTCTAAAACTCGTACTCCATAAGGATTTGATGGCACATCTAGAAAAGTACCAAGAACAATTTAATAATCAGCAGCAACTAGACAGACCTAAACAGTTGATAATCCACCCCAAAAAGTATCCTTAACATCTTGAAGGGAGAAAAAATAAACATTTAATGTGATGCAGTAATGTTTGCGTTAGATAAACAACTTAAGTTTTCCAATATAGAGCTGTAAGAAAACCATTTCTTTTTTGCATAGTAAAGTTATGCAAACACATTTTCCACTTCTGCCTTTTATAAGATGATCTTTTTTAATAGCTAATTTCGTCATAGGCAAATGTAAGAGATTAGTTTGTTTACTATATAATTATGTAAAAGAGAATTACAAACTTTAAATCAAATTTAACAAGAGGAACAGTTACGGCTAAATAGAACATTCAGAGTCTGAATTCTTCTAAATGAGATTATGACAAAAAACTGTAGAAATAATTTGGCTGTTTTTATGAAACTCTGAAATACAGCTGAAAACACGAATCCTTCTTTTCTTTTTTTGAAAGAAGTTCCAAGCTACTAGCAAGAAATATTAATGGAAGGTTTCTATTTTCAGTTTAAGAAATAATTTGCAGAATAGGTTGAAATAAACATTTTCTCTGAAATCAAAAGCAAGTGCATATCTTTCAAAGTAGAAAAGAACTATGAAAATAAAGCAGGTGTCTATAGGTGTTGAGATGCTAGATATAAAACAAAGGTGACCTTGGGGCCAGCAGATTTTTAAAAACAAAACCATTAAGTCACTTTTACAATATATGATCAAACTAACACACAGAAGACAAAAGACTAGAAGTATTATAATTACAAAAAATTATATTGAAAATACTAAGAAGAATTTTAGTTTTGTGGATAGAAGACCAAGGATTTGAAACACCATTAAAAATTCATTTTCTGATACATGTGATAATTATTTGCACACCTGCTTATAGATTTGACATTGCTTTTGTCTTCATTGTATGGAAGATATTCTTATAAGGACATGTAAGAATTTGAGCCAAAACCTATCATTTGGTTAGTGGGTACTGAACCATTAACATAAAATGTAGTCATTATTCAAGGGCTGTCAGACAGTTGGGAATAAAAAGAGAATCAATCTGAGCTTCATCCAGTATGGTACTTGAATGAAAATGAGTCAAAAATTGCTATAAAGTATTAAAGAATGGGTTTAAGGACACACTTAGCCACAAATGCTCAGCAAAAGGACACCTTCCAAAGCTGCTCTAAAGGGGCTGATTTGTATAACTTTTAAATAATCAGGCACCTAAATTTTTGCAGAAAAATTCCGTATCAGTTGTCAGAATTGAATATCTTAATGATAATATCATACCTCTGTGAACTCTTACAGTTAGCATTTCTGAATATAGGTCTCCTGAAACCTCCAATGCTTGGTGCTCATCGGGTTAAAGCAGCATAGATTTATTTACATGGAGAAACACTTTTCCTCTCTCTTACTTGAAGACACCACTAAATGAATCCATAAAGTTAAAGATTTGAGTAGAATGCAAATCTCATCTTGAGGGATTCAAACCCTCAACTCTTTTCTTATTCCAGGAAACATTCATTCATATGGGATGTTGCAGGAAATTTTCACCCTACTCAGTGAACCTGTATTACTCTGCAGAAAGGAATTTAAGATTCTTGGTTAGACAGAACATGACCAAATGCAACCAGTATGCTGTGCATCCAGGAGAACACAGACTTGGCCTTTGAATATTTTTCTAAATTGATCAAAAATTTGGTTTTCTTAAGGAAAAAGAAAATACGTTCAAAAAATCAGACAGATTTTTTTTCTGTGATCACACAGAAGAAGAATTACTTATACAACTTACTTGCTAGGTAAGCATTGATCCCAAAATCAGAGGAGGATGAGGAGTAGAACCAGCTTGTGACCCCTCTCCTCCAGATTCTCATTACAACTGAGAGCAGTATTTTTTTTCCCTGCTAGTGACAGTACCTTCAGTATCATTCTGTTTAGAGGTTCTTCCTCTCCCTAGCTCAAATGACTGTTCTGAGAGGGGTGGGAAAAATACAACAGAAGAATGCCAGCAAAGCAATCCAGGATAGAAAAAGTAAAGCAGCATGGCACTGTATGAGTGATGCGGATACCAACAACCCAGGAAGACGAATACAGTTCTGTAGTAATGAAGATGAATGCTCGTTGGATTTAATTGCAAGCTAAAAGATGCTGTGGATACCTACAATATCACAAATACTTCCTAAACACTTTTATTTCTATTCTGT
This sequence comes from Pluvialis apricaria, assembly GCA_017639485.1. NCBI lineage: Eukaryota > Metazoa > Chordata > Aves > Charadriiformes > Charadriidae > Pluvialis > Pluvialis apricaria. The sequence goes on from CM030007.1 coordinate 109,660,981, forward strand.
AGTTAAAAGAGTTCAGACTGAAACAAAATGTTTTGTTTAAGGATGAATGAGTATTTAATTTCACTCAGACTATCTTGATGTTATTTTTTGTATGCTTTTAATATAAGGCCATTCACTGTTATTTCAGTTTAGATCAAAACAATTATTTGGTCAATGGTATGAAACAAAAATGTGTTATTTACATATCCACTCTGTTCTTGACTTTCAAAATATTAAGGAGATCTGTTTTCCTTGTGTGTTTATGTCTGCATATGATTAACTATAATAAACATGGCATAGGGAAGAAGACATCCTTAAGGAAGAATCTTGTGTTCTCTACTGCAGATTCAAGTATAATTTCTGCCAAATAAAGATATGATTCCGTTTGGTAATAAGTATAAAATAAAGCTCCCGTGAAAACTCAGTAAAATATTTTGCATAACTAGCACAATGCATTATGTTTAAAACTCATTAAAGTGTGAAATACCTCCACAGTACTATTTTAAATATGCATCCCACAATGCAAGAAAACCACACACGTGTAGGTAACTTTTCTGCAGTTTACAGTTGAACTATATCAGTCCTTAAGAAAAGAATGAATCATCTTAAAAAAATACAACAGGAGACACATTCCTAGTCAAAATCAGAAGCAAATACTAGCAATTCTGTTAACATAGAATACCTATCTCTTTCAGACTACGCAAATCTATAACTTTTTCCCCAAAGAAGATCATTAGTAGCATAATGAACTGAATCTAATTCTGTAGTTCTCTAATGAATATAAATTTGATCATGCAAGGTAAACAGCCCTCCGGTCCTGATCTAGCTAAACATTCCAACATTTGAGCTGTCCCCTGTCAGCTGAAACTATTTGGAGTATTGCCGTGATTTTTGTGTTAGAATTGTAAGGCTTTGGGCTCAGTGTTTAGTGGGAGTGAAGGATAATTTGTGGTTGTGTACACTGAAGTCTGTATCTGGAAGCATAGAACTCTTGATGCTTCTTGTTCTTTTTCCTTCTAAAACCAACCAACCAAAGGAATCTTAGAGGATGTTAGCTATGGGCAGTGATTACTCTTTCATATACTGTTATATATATAAGTTGAAGGACTATACAGCAGAAAAAGTATGTGATTTCTTTTCTATGATCTAAAAATCACTTAGTATTAGCACAGATTTTGGTATACTTTCTTAGAAGTTATCATAGAATCATAGAATGGTTTGGGTTGGAAGGGACCTTTAAAGGTCAGCGAGTCCAGCCCCTCTGCAACAAGCAGGGACATCTTCAACTACATCAGGTTGCTCAGAGCCCTATTCAACCTGACCTTGAATGTTTCCAGAGATGGGGCATCTACCACCTCTCTGGGCAACCTCTTCCAGTGTTTCACCACCCTCATCATAAAAAAATTCTTCCTTATATCTATTTTAAATTTACTTTCTTTTAGTTTAAAACCATTACCCCTTGTCCTATCGCAATGGGCCCTGCTAAAATGTTTCTCCCCATCTTTCTTATAAGTCCCCTTTAAGTATTGGAAAAAAGTCTCCCTGAAGCCTTCTCTTCTCCAGGCTGAATAATCTCAACTCTCTCAGGTTTTCTTCATAGGAGAGGTGTTCCAGTGCTCTGATCATTTTTCTGGCCCTCCTCCGGACTCGTTCCAACAGGTCCATGTCTTTCCTGCACTGAGGGCTCCAGAGTTGGATGCAGTACTCTAGGTGGGATCTCACCAGAGCAGAGTAGAGGGGGAGAATCACGTCCGTCAACCTGCTGGCCACTGTTTTGATGCAGCCCAGGATATGGTTGGCTTTCTGGGCTGGAAGTGCACACTGGCGCCTCATGTCCAGCTTTTCATCCAACAATATCCCCAAGTTCTTCTTGGCAGGGCTATTCTCCATCCCTTCATTCCCCAACCTGTATTGATACTGCGGGTTGCCCCCAACCCAGGTGCAGGACTTTGCACTTGGCCTTGTTGTACCTCATGAGGTTCACATGGGCCTACTTCTTGAGCTTGTCCAGGTCCCTCTGAATGGCATCCTGTCTCAGGTGTGTTGACTGCACCACGGAAATTGGTGTTGTCTGCAAACTTGCTGAGGGTGTACTCGATCCCACTGTCTATATCACTGATGAAGATACTGAACAGTACTGGTCCCAATATGGACACCTGAGAGATACCACTCACCACTGATCTCCATCGGGACATTGAGTTGTTGAATACTGCTCTCTGGATGCGACCATCCAAACAATTCCTTATCCAACAAATAGTCCATCCATCAAATCCAACTTAGTGAGAAGGATGTTGTGGGGGACCATGTCAAAGGCCTTACAGAAGTCCAGATAGACAACATCCGTAGCTCTTCCCTTGTCCACTGATGTAGTCATTCTATCATAGAAGGCCACTAGGTTGGTCAGGCACGACTTGCCCGTGATGAAGCCATGCTGGATGTCTTGAATCACCTCCTTATCCTCCGTATGCCTTAGCATAGTTTCTAGAAGGAACTGTTCCATGATCTTCCCAGGCAGAGAGGTGCGGTTGACAGGTCGGTAGTTCCCAGGTCCTCCTTTTTACCCTTTTTAAAAATGGGTGCAATGTTTCCCTTTTTCCGGTCACTAGGGACTTCCCCTGACTGTCATGACTTTTCCAATATCATGAAGAGTTGCTCGGCAACTACATCAGCCATTTCCCTTAGAACTCTAGAGTGCATCTCATCAGGTCCCATAGACTTTTGTATGTTCAGGTTCCTCAGGTGGTCATGAACCTGATCTCTTACAGTGGCAGGGACTTTTCTCCCTGCTTTGTGGTCCATCCACTTGAGAGGTGTGGTGAGACAGGTTGCCAGTGAAGACTGAGGCAAAAATGTTGTTGAGTACCTCAACCTTCTCCTCGTCCATTGTTACCAGTTTTTCAATCTTGCTCATCAAGGGGGATATGCTTTCTTTGACCTTCCTTTTCTGGCTGACACACCTGTAGAAGCCTTTCTTATTATTCTTTGTGTCCCTTGCCAGTTCAGCTCCAGCTGCATCTTGGCCTTCCTGGCCCCATCCCTACACAATCAGGCAGTGTCCCTATGCTCTTCCCAGGATACCTGTCCCTGGTTCCGCTGCCTGTCCATCTCTTTCTTGTCCCTTAGTTTGACCAGCAGATCTCAACTCAGCCATGCCAGTCTCTTGCCCTCCCTTCCCGATTTCTTACACCTGGGGATCGAGAGCTGTTGCACTCTATGGAAAATGTCCTTAAAGATCTGCTAGCTCTGTTCTGCTCCCTTGTCCCTGAGGGCAGTTTCCCAGGGGATCCTATTGACTAACGAAGAGCTGGAAGTTTGCTTTCCTAAAATTCAGGGTCCTGACTTTACTCTTCACCTGACCCCTATCCCTCAGGACTGCAAACTCCACTGGTGCATGATCACTGCAGCCCAGGATGCCTCCAATCTTGATGTCACTGATTAGCTTACCTGCACTGGTGACCCTCAGGTCCAGTATCGCATCTCCTCCGGTAGTGCTATCTATTACCTGGCTTAAGAAGTTATCCTCGATGCACTCCGGGAGTCTCCTGGATTGCATGAAACTTGCCATGCTATTTTTCCAGCAGATATTGGAGTGGTTGAAGTCCCCCAGCAGGAAGAGAGTCTGCAAGCGCAATGCCTCCTGTAGCTGCAGTAAGAAGGCTTCATCAATAGGCTCCCCTTCATTGGGTAGCCTGTAGTAGACACCAACCACAAGGTTCCCTTTGTTGCCTTGGTCTCTAATTCCTACCCATAAGCTTTCAGCCTGCTTGTGGCTACTCTTCAGAGACAGCCCTTCACACTCTATCCATTTCTTGACGTAGAGGGTAACCCCTCCACCCCTCCTTCCTCGCCTGTCCCTTCTGAACAGCCTGTAGCCATCAATAGCCGCACTCCAGTCATGGGATTCATCCCACCAAGTTTCTGTAATGGCAACTAGGTCATAGCTTTCTAGCAGCATGGTGACTTCCAGCTCCTCCTGTTTGTTGCCCATGCTGCATGCATTGATATAGAGGCACTTCAGCTGGGCTCTCGGCCGTGTCATGTTCTTAGAGGAACTCACCTTAACTCCTTTGAGGTATTTCACCAGTGTTTCCCTGTTGGCTCCTATTACCTCAAGAGCCCCTGGCTCATCTCTGTAAAACTTCAAGTGTGCTACAATGTACTAAGCACATTTCAGAGCAACCAGCTGAGACCCCTTGCTAGCATCCTGTCCACCTAAACTTGGTATGTTGTCCCAGAGCTTGCCACAGGCAAGCCTGATATTATCCCCCTCCCCATTCAAGTCTAGTTGAAAGCTCTGTCAATCAGGCCTGCTAGCTTATGAGCAAAGATCCTCTTTCCCTTTTGAGAAAGGTGAATCTCATCTGACGCCAGCAGGTCTGGTGCTGTGTAGACCATCGCATTATTGAAAAACCCAAAACTGTGGTGGTGACAACAGCCACAGAGCCATGTATTAATAGACTGGTTCCATCTGTTTCTTCCAATGTTGCTGCCCACAACTGGAAGGATAGAGAAAAAATTACCAGTGCTACAAACTTTCTTATAATAGTCCCAAGTGCCTGAAGTATCTTTTGATTGCTCTTGGACTATGTGTTGCTGCTTCATCACCACCCACATGCAAGAGCAATAATAGGTAATAGTCTGAGGGCCGTACCAGGCTAGGGAGTTTCCTAGTGATGTCCATAACCTGGCCCCCAGGGAGGCAGCAAATTCCCCAAGAGAAGGGTCTGTCCGGCATATTGGACCCTCTGTTCCCCTCAGAAGGGAATCACCTACAACTATAACCCGTCTTTTCTTCCGTGTGGAGGTGGTCATGATATCAGGGGGCAGGCCTTTCTGACCTTGGTAACACCTCTGATGTAGATGGACCATCATCCACATCATCTATTGACTGACCTTCCATATCCAGAGCCTCATACCTGTTGTACAGAGGCACCTGGGAAGGCAAGGTAGGCAAGGAGGGGGTTCACCTGCTGCCCCGGGCGTGGACCTGCCTCCATTCACTCCTTTCCTTTAAGCTGCCTGGTGGTGGGAGGATACAGGATCCCCTTGATCTTGTGTTTTTTCCAGTGGCTGTTCCTGTTTCTGTCTCAGGGAGGGCAAGGGATGGTTCCAACAGTCTATCTCTTTCTCAGACTACCATTGATATCTCTGTTTTTGTTATACTGCAGTCAAAACAAGGGATAATTTACGAAAAGTTCAGCCTTTGAATTAAAATAAGTCATGAAAAAAACCCAGGTGTGAGACATTTAGTCAACTTCATCTTCTTACCACAGTGTCTATTCTTTTGTTCAGTATGCAACTGTATTCACATATGATGTTAAAGAATTCCTTAAAAATAAAATTAAAAAAAATCCCAAATATTAAGAGTAAAAGTGCCCTTGATGTATTCTGTACTCAGCACATAAAGCTGGTTAACACAAATGAACTCTGTGATACATTGGTCTAAATTAAGTAGAATTGGTTTAGTTCCAAAAACATTATTGCAGCTGATAGAGAAGTACACACAGAATTATGAGTACATATTTATCTCCACTGATACGTAAATTCTCTTTCAAGTCTATCATGTTTTACTCAACCTGTTCAATAAATGACCACCATTTATCACTGAGGATTTTCTTTCAAGCTATATTTTGGGTAGTTTCATGGAAGGATATTTCCTTCTGAGAGTTTAGCAGTACTGGTGTAAACGGAGAAAACAAAGTGATGGTGACAGTAGGTAGTGGAGTCAGGGATTTATCTTCCAGTTAGCTCTTGTCTCCTATCTCCTGTCAGTATGTTCCTAGTGCAGTTCTGCAGCTTTTCCTGTCTCTGTATATCTGGCATATATATTGACTGAAACTAACTATGTCTAAACGCTGAACATTAAGTAGTATCAGGACCACGGCAGGGAAAGAGATGGCATTGTGGAGTAGACCTTTGGAGTTGTAGACCTCCATGAAATAGTTCATGCTTGTACACACTTAGAATGAAGAAAAATTTCAATATTAAATCTACAGTTTAGTCTCAGTCCTGCCTTGCTGTCCTTGCTTGGGGAAAACTGCAACAGATTTCTTTTACCAAATCACAGGGTGTTCTGGAAAAATAAGGAGTGAATTAGGAAACTGGACAACAGCTAGCAAATAAATACATAAATAATAAATGAAAATAAGATACATACACACAAAGCAAAACACTGTTGTTGTGTTGATAGTTTCCCACATATGCTTATTGAAAATATCTTACTGTTTGGTTTTTTTAGTAAAAATCCTTTAGCTGATGCTGCTAAAGATGTGAATGGGAAGTTTTAGGGTAGAGATTAGATTTTTGTGGAGGTAAATGGGATTTTGGCAGTGACAAGTGAAAAGTTACACAGAGAAAGCAATGCAAAAGTCCTAAAAGAAAAGATCAGTAGGATTCCATAACACTGTCTTTGAACAAAACATGATTACCTCTTTTATTACATTATTCTTCAGGGAAAATTAATTCCTACTTTGATTTAATTTTGTCTGTGTGAAAACACAAGTGTTTGGAGAAAAAAGGAACAACATCCATTAACCAGCACAAAAGAGCCAGCCCCAAAAATCCAGATTAGTAAACTGTTAAATTTGATGTTGCAGTCCTTGTCAGTTATCAATCAACCTTATCATATTTTGAGCATGACTTGATTCTGTGAAACAAGTTACAGGATGTAATTTCTGTGAAGTTTAATTATTGTCTTTCCCATGTCTTCATTTGCTCTTGATGTCATTATTCCCCATCTTCACTGACTTTCTGTCTATACAGGATGCTTAAAATACATTTAATTAAATAAAGTGGCATGGGAATTCTCAATATCTCATGACATCATAGAATGTATTTTAATTTTGCTTTTAAATTCCCTGTACTATTGCTGTCAAAAGGAAACAGATATAGCATGTCTCATTTCTTTAAGTATTCTTACATGTCACCACCTCTAAATGCTGTAAAATACTTCATGTTCTATAGTATACTGTGCAAGACACGTAAAAGGTATGATTTGGCAAGACAAGTTTGAAACTCATCATCTGAGTTGTATAACGTAGCTAATTTGTAAACTATATTCACTGCTTATCAGTATGGTTTCTGCTGCCAGTTGATCTTGTTAATGCTTAGTCACTGTAATTCTCTTTGCTGAGCTACAGTTCCAGGCATGATGTGGTGAGATCAGAATCTCAACTTTCACCACAAATGAAGTATCCTTCTAGGTGCAAAGACTGAAAGAAAGACTGAGGCAAAAAGGTGAATCAGGCTACTTATCTGAAATTTTAACCCCTTTGCCACCCCAGAATAGAAGAAAGAAGGGGAAAGGGAAGCCTGGGATGAGTAAGGCCATGACAACCTTAGAGGTGAATCATGGTTTACTTTTTAGGGGGTCTGGATACAGTCCGTCTGTACACTGCTATATGCAAAATATACATTAATATTTAAAAAAAAAAAAATTACTTGAAAAATCCAGTTTAGCTTTCTTTGTGACAACCTTAACATTTACCATTTTAAGATAATAAATTATCTATTCCACCAACATAGTCCTAGACTACTGATGGCCATAGGATTTTCTATTTATCTATACAAAATTATTTGAAATAATCTTACTGAGATCTGCACAAAAAGGAAAAATGCTTTGCCAGTTAATACTGTCTTCCTGCATACTGATATTTCACATAAACCATGACTAAACTACCTCTGGGCAAATCTAGGAATACCTGTGCTCGCCTCAGGCTCTGAAAGCCATTGGGACAATCTGCCAAGCTCACCTGGCTTGCCAAAGCCTAAGCCTGTCATAGAAAAAGAAAAACCAGGGTACAAGCAGACTTCTAAAATAAAAGTTGCAGTTGTGACATGAAGTAATTAATTTGCAGTGGCAAGAAATGAAAAAGACCGTGGTTCTTTTCACATTCTACATGTTACTTACACAGCAATTTAAATGCTTAAGTAATAAAAAAGGAGGTGGTCAACCACGTGGTATTTTTAAGAGCTGATCACCACAAGTCAGGTGGTGAGCACATCTGATTAAGATTTCAAAAAGTGCTGAAGTTTCTCAGCAGTAGTGTCCAGCACCTTTCAGTGTGAAACCTTAAATAGGCCGCAGTTCTCCAACTGTTTTGAAAGGTTTAAATTTAAGTGTCTGGAATTCAGTAGCTCTGTAGTATAACTTGAGTGAACAGGTATAGTTTTCCTGTCATACAAAATGGTATGGTTGCAAATTTTATGTAAATGCTGAAATACATCTTTTTCTATCACCTACAAGTCTAATTTCTTAAGGAAATGAAAAATGAAAAAAAAAAGGCTACTTTGATGCTGCTGAAAAACAGTGAAGCAGAAAAACAGAACAACACATGAAGCAACAAGTCATTCCTGCAGAATTTTAAGAGAAAACTATTCAGCAAAATGATCATTATTTGCAAAATTTACCCTAGCAGCACACTTTGCTTAATACTGTCTCCCAGCTAGAAATAGTATATATCTTCCCAGTGTGAAGGTATGCTACGCCCCAGCACTAATATTTACAATCAAAGCCAGAAGGAAATCCAGGCTGTATTGAAATGCATGAAAAATTTTATAGGCTTTAATATGTAAAATATCAATCATTAGGGCTTCTTAATCTGCCAAAGTAAAGCAACAGACATAGTAAAACTAGGAAGAAAGCTGCATTTGACATTTTATACCTGTAATTATTATTATGGTTTTATTTTCCATCTCCCTGGTTGTTTTTCATTTCCAGCTGACGCCGGTTTAAGCGCAAAACTTGTAACACTGAACTACATTTTTTATTTGCTGGTTTGTTTTTTTTTAAAAAAAGTCTATTTAGAAGCAAATACTAAAAATATAAAACTTTCAGGATACTGAATGTTATGCATTACACTACTGTACGAAACGCCTAGAATAATGGAGCTCTGACACCCCCAAACCCAGTGTTTCCAGCCCCACATAAATACCACACTACAAATGGCTTATGTTAAGGATACATGGTCATTATTACTACAAAATTTGAGTTTTTTCTATTTTCTGCATTCCATATCATTATATAGAATGTCAATATGTAGTTTATGCTTTACATAACATCATCCCGTAATTCTTTATTCATTACTTATTCACTAAATATACCCCAATTTACCTTTTTATGTTTATAATGCCAATACTTTTTTTTTATAGTGTTCATCAAGTTTTCTGAAGGATTGACTGAAAAATGTTAAGCTAACTGTTGTAAAAACAGAGAATAGTAATCTGTTTGAAAAACTGGCAACAGTAACGTATCTGATACAGTTATATTAAAAAGTCAAAACAGGATTATAGCTTGTATGGAGTTATTTGCTCTCACTTGCATTTCCAGGGGTGCTGAAACACAATGCATAATCAAAATATCATGTTCTTTTTCAATTAATAATGAGAATTACTTTGTATTAAAAGTAATTTATTAATTTATAAAAGTAGGAGATAAACATATAGCCAAAATCATCATTATGCAGCATCATGGATTGTGATGGGATACTGACTTGCAAATGAAAGAAAAATCAGCAGATACAGAATACCTGCTGAGACGCTCTCTCATATGTATGTACATCTTTAAGAAGAAACAATGCACAGCAATAACCACAATAACCACAACCTGAGTTCCTCTGTTTTCATTGTCATAATTGTTTTATTTTGTCATCTTTTTCTGTCCTGAGAGGTAATACACCAGAGGGATGAAAGTGGGATTTTTCCTTCCTTTTCCTATCATTTAAGTTCATGGATGTAAGACAGACTTCTAGTGCCAAGTCGTCTGTTTCTGAGAGGAACTGAGAAATTACCCTAGCAGCTTTCATATTGTACTTCTACTGCTTTTCCCTTCCAGTGAAGCCTCACACGTAACAAATCACAGAGGTGATACTCCAGAGACAAGCGTAGCACCAAGCCCTGCAGGACAGGCAGAATCAGTGCTGCTGTTGAATCAACAGATGCATGTGTTGACCCAAAGAGAAAGCGTGCTACTGAAGAGAAATAGATGTAGCTGACTAAAATCAGAGGGTAACATGCAGTCCTTTTGTTTGATGAATTTAATGTAACTCTGCAAATCCTATGCCAGTCATGAATATTTAGAAAATCAGGGCCTGAGATTTTTAGAGGGCTAAATCCATTTCCTAAATTAAATGATGACAAAAGTAACATACACATAATAGATACAGTTTACCTATTCAAATCAATGCTAACTTCCTACAAGTCTTGAGATTAGAGACAGAATAGTTGGTATAGAAATTGTGTTTTTCCTTAAAGCTTAGAGCTTTTATATTACTACCTCAATTTTGAATGTCACAGGGAGTACTCATTTTTCATATTTAATGCCACACATAGTACTGATGAGCTGCTACAGTCACAATTTTAGCCCTATCACAGAAACTCAATTGTTCAAGTAATTGAAATAAATTGGATCAACCAGGCAGATGATCATGAACATGACTGAAGATTCTACAAACTGTTCTCTTCTGGAATTTCTTTTCAAAAAAATAAAATTATTTTAGGTATGAATTAGATTGTGTGAGTCCTTACATTGGGGAGAGTTTTATAAGGTGGAAAGTAAAGAATGTACTGTATGAAATTAGGACTTTAGCTGGGACTAAGGATGGTTACATGCAAAAGGAAGAGGTAATATATATATATATATCTCATTAGTCACATGTAGCTATCAAAGGAAGATCAGATTTGCAACACAAGCAATACCCCAAAAAAGTTGTAAAATGAGGGGGAATGGACCTTCTGGATGATGTAACATTGTGCCACATAGAAACCTGCTGTTTTCTCAATAAACCCTCACATTTTTCTATTTTAGAAAGCTCAGCTCTTTTGACCACTGTTTATACAGTATTCATGGTAAAAGTACATCCTAGTAGCCCATCATTTAGAGTTAACAGGAAAAACTTTCAAGGCTGTGTACAACTTCTAAGAAATTTCTTAATAAACAGATTTTTTTTTTTTATACCTACTGAGACACCAAAAGACAATTATTACCCTGTTGAGCAAAACTATAAAAATAAAAACACCAGGCCAGGTAAGAGAGCCTCCCTATGACTGGATGTGCACATTTCAGCAATGCGCCTCCAAAGGTCCTCCTAGTAGGGCTCCAAATAATTTATTTTCTTATTTTAAAAAAAAAAGGTAACCAAAAGTTACAGCTGAAACATTCAAGATCATAAAAAAATATACAAGTCCTACTTTAAAAAAAAATAATAAATTATACAAGAGCTTATTTCTAGCTGTCTCTTTAAATATGTATCAGCCAGTATGGCAGCATGGTATGACCTGAAAGTTACATGATGAAAATGGTCCATAACAATCCATCACAAGGAGTGTATCGCTTTCAGTATGGCTGTACCTTTGTTACTGTGACCTGCATTGTAAGTCCACAGATATCATTAAAGCTGGAACAATTTGCATCATCTAAGTATTTAGATCCAAATGTTGGGAGACCTCAAAGCTTGCTGAACAAGCACTAGTCCATTACACAAGAAAATATAATTGCAAGGAAATGCTAAGAAACTCTCATTTACTCTCAGTTAATAATTATTTCTGCCAAAGAACAAGCATACAGTCATATTTTCGTATTTGCCTAAACAACAATAGATGGACGTAAAAATATTCAGAAATTCTGTAACAATTGGTTGTAGAACATCTCACAGCTTAAATTAATTCAATCAGGCACTCCAGGTCAAATTCTGCTTTTAAATAAATAAAAGTGCGAATAAAGATAGAACTTCTTTGCTGAAGTATTTCAGTCTTTTGTCATCCTTGGTTTATCAAGAAAATACCAGAGAGAAAAAGGAAAAAAAGATTTTCCTGATTCTGTCTTATTTTTACGGCCTGCAAACCATATGTCTCTCCACTGAAGTAATGAAAATACACTTTTGTATATGTAGGATATATTAAAGGCAAAGGAAGAAAAGTTAAACTAATTCAATTTTTTCCAATTTCAGAAGGCCTAAAATTTAAATCCGAAGAAGATTAATATTCCAAGGGAACTGGTTTATTTTACTTTATATTGCAACTCAACTTTTAGATAATTAAAATTAACTGCAAACATTCCACTGGAATAAAATAAACAGAGAAAAGTGTGTCTGAACTTAATTTTGATTAAAATAGGAAAAATATTTAAAGAAAAGGAAACAACTTTTTAACTTACCAGCTTGACCAAGTGTATACTCCTGATACCTTGTTCCTATTCTGTTTGTGGCTGTACAATTATACCGTCCAAAATCACTGTCAGATGTGGGAGCAATCTTTAAAATGAATGCAGTTTGTAAAGATTAGTTTTTAATCAAATATCAAAGCTCTTTAAAAAAATAAAAAATGTAAACGTTATCCTTAACCAATATGCAGATGCACTCTTACTTCAGCCTATCCAGTATATTCTCCACATACAGAGATAAATACACACTTTCTCACGTTAAACTCCACCTTCTCAAATTAAAATAATGGAAAATGGTGACATTCTTCATCTTTACAATTCCACTTTTAAACAAGAAAAAAAAAATCTAATAAAAGTCACATTTTTTTTCACAGAAGCTATTTGCACAAATTGATCTTTTTACTGAAATAAGCAATGAAAGGTCTGGAAATTGCTGATTCCTATAGATGATGCAAGAATAATATTTTAATTTTTATTGTTTGCAGGATTCACAATACACCAGATATTTGGGGGGAAAAAGAAGATGCAAAGGATGTGGCTCAACTGTAAACTCAGGTCTTTCAGGTCAGCAGTCGAGAACCACAGAGTGTAGAGCATATTTTGTGTTGTTAAGCTTTACTTTAAAAAAAAAAACCAACCCTAAAGATGACCTTCAAACAACAGTAAGACTGTGTCTCTTTAAATACATATCCTCTACTACAAGAAACGAGGTTACTTGTCTGGACTTTAGGAAAAAAACCATATATTTTCTGTGCACTGTACACCTCTTGCTAGGGATCTGAAGTAGGTCCCCCACTCTGATTACCCCTAGAGCTTCTAAACCTTTTTTCCTATAGCAACTGAGAAGCTTATGCTCAGACATAAGCCTGATAGTAGACAGAAATGGAGAAAACGAACTTCTTCCACACCTGTGGAGAAAGACAGTATGTCATCCTTGTAGCAGGTGAAACCAGGGCTGGAGACACCGGTTACACATTTTTTGTGAAATGATTAATTAAGGACCAAGATTTGCTATACACCATTGCTGTTCACTGTTTAGTCAAGTTAATAAAGTAAATGGATAACTAAGGTGAATTCTTTGTCTTCTGCCTTTCTTGTGTTTTTCTCCTGTACATACCTTTTAGATAACAGAAGGGAGCTTAGTTCTTATTTTTCCAATGCCTCCATAAGGAAACAGTTGTTTTCAAAGCCAATTGCAGTTTAATATCACTTTACTCTTGTGCTTTGTTCTTGATTGAAGCCACACAAATCCTTTTCGTATATACCTACATCTACCAGGTAGTCACTTTAATTTTTAGTATTAACCTGATGGGTTAATTTTATATTTATTTATGTATTTATTTACTTGCAAGAAACGCAACTTGCATTTTTGTCCACTGCAGCATTCAGTTTTCCGCTGAGCCCGAGCCATGCAAATTAGGTTTATTTTCTAACTGCTCACAAGAAATGTGGAGATAAATAAGTTCATAAAGAGCCGTTTTGCTTTTTTTTAAAAAAGAGCTTTACTTATTAAATTGTAAGTCTTATCCTTAAATGCACTCTACAGTACTTGCAATGGTGTCAAACTGAGGAAGAAATTAATTAATGTCACCATGTTGATTTCAATTTTAAGCCTTACCTCTAGAATCAGCTTTCTTCCTGTACTGTAGGTCTTCAGATGTGTTGTATTTTTTACCGGTAAAACTAATTTTCCTCTCCTCCACTGAACTGAGGCAGATGGATTTGCTAGCACTTCACAGCTTATATTGATGGGATTGCCTTCCCAAGAGTAGTATATGGTCTGATTTGACACAAATGTTGGAGCATCTGAAAAAAGGAAGTAATACACAAATACGTTAACTGTTTTAGTAAAACAAGCTGCACCCCCCTATCCAAGCATTCATGTTCACATAGAAATTTCAATTGATTGATGTATAAATTTGTTACAGACCATGAAAATATCAGTATTGAACCTTGAGTTTCTTGAGCCTTTATTTTGGTAGCTTTCTCCTCTCCTGAAACCGTTTCAGCTGACATTCTCAGGAAGAGAATACCTGCTAATTTCACTTAGCATTAGGCAACATCAGGTCCTTGAAAGATGTTTTCTCAGAAATGACAAAGAACATTTCCTCCTGAGGATGAGAAACTCTCCAGCCAGACCCTTGTATGACATAGGGAGGTGACCTACAAAACTTATTTATATAATCTGTTCATTTGCTGATTTTATAGTGTCGTCTTTTGCTATGGAGAAATTACATTCACTCAGCAAATTTTTGTGTAAGAACTTCAGCTATTTCTCACTGGAACTGTTACACTTTATGAAATCTTTCTAAATAGAGATGTTTAGTTGTGTGAATAAACCTAGAAGAAAGAAATAATAAAAGAATACCTAAAATGTTGCAATGTATTCTAGCTTTTATTCCAAAAGAGAATTATCAATTATACCTGCTGTCACGGTACCTGGTTTTAATATTTAGAATACATATGTACATATTTGTATTTTGATAAATAGCTCCTAAATGTTTCTAGATGTTTCTCTGGAAATTCTTTTCTAGTCTTCTCACAAATAATTTAACTTTAGGCTAGAAAATTGCTAATAGGTCTACCAGAGACGAGAACTGAGCACATTTAACTGAGTACTGAAATTTAGCTTCAGGAATGGTTTAAAACTATTTCCTTGTTTCTGAAGTGCATGTTTTCATTTTTTCTGTGTTTGCCTTTGTCAAAAAGCATAACTTTTTGGTGACATTATGCTGCTGCTGCATGCATGCATACAGTCCTTGACCGAAAAGAACTGTGATCAGTAGAATTTTTAAAGTACAGATCAAGGTTGTTATACTGCTCAACGCTAGCTGCACTTTTTTAATAACTATTCAGTCCTTATTTTTGTAGGAAAGCAAGTGGTTTCATCCAAATAAGTAAAGTATGCCTTCCTGCAAATTTATTTACCAGATACAGGAGCTCATCTTTCTTTTCCAAATGTTTTGGTAAGTAATTCTAGTGTTACTCAATGTTCATAGACCTTAAAAAAACCCTGTATTTCATGATCTAAACATCTTAATGCAAAAACGGACTATTCATCATCTAAATATCATCTAAATTTCATTTCATCATCTAAACATCTTAATTTCATCATCTAAACATCTTAATGCAAAAACGGACTATCAAAGGGTCTTCAGGATGTGATACCTCACACTAGTGGAGCTCTATGAAGAAAGACGCAAACAGCATAAGCCCGTTTTATGGTTAAGTATGGTCAGGAATCTCAGAATACCAAGTCAGAGCCCTGGCTTTTCCTCTGGAAATGAAGTTAGAGGTGGGAGCCACTTGAAGGAAAACTGCACAAACTGACTTCTGCCTAGGTGACAGTTTTTGCACCTAATGTGTTCAACATATGGATCAGAAATCTCATCATAAGGCACAAAATGTGGTTATTTCACAACAAATTTTAGATAAGTGCTGCCTTCCAATGCACAATTTCTCTGAATAAGCTCATTCCATTAATGAACACTGGCATGAATGTGGAAGACAGAAAGCTATTCTGTCTGCACCTTCCCAGGTAATATCACGTGGTTTGACGCGCTCAGTTGATTTAAATACACATGTGGCAAGCTCATATCCTATTTAAAAAGTCTTGCAAGTGAAAAAGTAGTGTACACTTCTCCACTGCAGGTACAAGCATTTAGGACAATAGGGACTTTCAGTTCAGACTGCACTCTCTTCTAAAGGTAGATTTTGGATGCATATAGTATCCTTTTATTTATATTTTAAAAGAACAGTTGAGTTATGGACTGCCACCTACACATGACTACAGATATTAACAGATAGTTTTAACATTGTAAAACACAAATAGGACTAAAAGTCCATCAAATAAAGATATATCTCAAAATCTACAACTCCCAAACATAAACATTCCTAAACAAAAAGAGCTTCACATTTTGCCTCTCAAAAGGTCTGGGTAAAAAGTCTTTGCAGCCATTTCCCCCACAGTCGAAAGCTCCAATATAGCAAAAAAAAAAGGGGACGCAGGAAGCCTGTGCTAATGGCTTGATTCAGAAAAGTTATCTTAAGTCAGATGATTTTTGACTTCATAGTCAGGAACAGATTAAGGTACCTGGAGTGATTTTTCACATGAGGAAAATAACTCTGGAAAAAAATGTTTACAGTACAAATAAAAGGGTTTTTTTTTTTTACATTTCTTATAAAATAAAAAAAAAAGAGTTGGAAGGGAGTAATTAATTTATAAGAGATTTAGGTTTTTCTTGTATGCTCTTTATCACTAACTGTAGTATGTCATACTTCAATGGTTACAGAGTTAGTATTTCTCAAACAGAAACACACAATGTATTTAATATAAAATACAGCATGAAAAAATGACAAACCTTAAAGCCAAGGCTTTGAAAACATAAGGTTGACTATTTTATAAATCTGCAAAATCTGATCCCTCCAGTTTTCTAGAATAACTAAGAAACAAATTAAGTTAATAAGCAGAGTATTTATCAAGAAATTCTATCAACTGAAAATGAAGTATAACCAAGTAGAAATGAGAAGGTGTACCTTCTCATACATTAATATATGTTAAGGATACTTAAATGCAATATATGTACTGCATAAAAAGAAAAAAATCTTCCATGCAGATCGGTGAGAAAGTTAAAACCATTAAAAAATAAAAATATGCTCTGCTTAGTTTCTGTGTAACTCGAGATTAATTTACACCTGACAAATAATCAGTTCAGGGTGTAAATGAACTGTTCTTTTTAAGCTTTTGTACATAAAGTATTACCGGTTAAGACAACATATTGGACTTCTAAATAGCTAAATACAGAACTAGGAGCTTGAATACACTAACTTTTTTTAAAAAAGCATCCCTGATGAAATTTATCACATCTGAACCTTATGGAACTCTACTGAAGAAAAAAAACCAAAAACCAACAAAACCAAACCCTGCAGAAAAGTACAAAAGCTACTGTTCCTATCAGTATAGGCACACAATAAGTCATCGAACGGTTTGGACTGGAAGGGACCTTTAAAGATCACCTAGTCCAGTCCCCCTGCCAAGGCGTAACAACCATTGTCCCTTGTCCTATCACTACAAGCCCTGGTAAAAATTCTCTCTCCATCTTTCTTATAAGCCCCTTTCACATACTGAAAGGCTGCAATAAAGTCTTCCTGGAACCTTTTCTTCTCCAGGCTGAACATCATCATCTCAGTCTCTCTCCATAGCAGACGTGTTCCATCCCTCTGATCATTTTTGTGGCCCTTCTCTGGACCCGCACTAACAGGTCCTTGTCTGTCTTGTGCTGGGAACCCCAGAGCTGGACGTAATACTCCAGGTGGGATCTCACGAGAGCAGAGGGGCAGAATCCCCTCCCTCGACCTGCTGGCCACTCCTCTTTAGATGCAGCCTGGGATATGATAAAGTTCACAAGTACTGTTATAAGCTTGAACGGTGAGAGATGGAGCGTTATTTTTTTTGAAAGATGAGGCAATCCAAACGAAAAAGATGCCTAGAAGGAACAAAAACTATATCACAGTAGGATTCTATAAGCAATTATAACTTTAGAATGGCATTTTAGAATAGTGAGTATTATGGCACCAGCATCAGCTAAACTCAAGCTGTTCATTTTCCCAAACAGGAAAGAAACTGACAGGTCAGCAGTCCAATTAGGAGAAGTGGTTCTGGATAACCTGCACAAGAAGCCTATGTAAGAGAAGTAAACTCTGACCTGAAAACTGTCTCTAGCATTTAGGTATCCTTATTAGGTATAATGTGCAAGAACAGTGATTCAAGAACAGACTAATATATCACCTGTCTCATCCAGAAGGTAATTCAATTAACAACTTCAAAGATACAGCTCTGGTGTATGTTCGGCATAATACACAAAATTGGATATGGCAAATTATCTGATTCAGCACGTGTCCAGACAGCTATAATAGCAAACTAGTGTACAGAATCAGATTTGCACTTCTTAATTTAAGAACATACGTTTTCAAACTTTTGGCTATTTGTTCCTCAAATAATTTGTTTTCCTGGATTATACAATGAAAATACAGGACAGACTGTCAGGTCTAAGATGCTGGGACATTTTGTGTAGTATATTATTGGAAGCCTCTCTCTTAGATGGTTAATACTGGCATAACTTTCCCATCATCAAGGACTTTAACAAACCACATCCTCTAGCAAATGTAGTACTTTCCTTGCCATCCATCCTGTAAAAGTACCTTTTTTTTTTGTAACTCTGCCACAATTTGTTTAACAGCCTTCTATCTTTCTCTTGTGTTTTCTGACACATACCTGTTTGGCAATAGATAATATTTTGGAATGAATAGCTTTTCCTTGGAGATAAAGTAGAAGAACCTCCCCAGACAGGTACAATAACTGTCATATACTCCTTCTAACAAGAAATAATATTAGAAAGACTTAACAAAGGAGGCCAGGTGATTAGATTTTAATATATAATTATCATTAAAAAGAAGATAGGAACTACAGAGCTTCAGGGTTACTAACTGCCAGTTTTACTGCTACTATCACACGGTCATGTGGCTGCAAGGAGAAATGTGCAAGATCTGTGTGTGAAGTTTCCAAATAGAAAAGCAAATGAAACTTATCATATACTAGGTTTTAAATGGCCATGATTATTAGCTAAAACCCGAGGTTTTGGTTTTTGTTTTTTTTTTTCAGAATCCAGCTCACCATTTCAAAAGTTTGAGATCAGCAGTTTTGCAGAGGCATATGTTTGTTTCACAGCAAGTGACAGGAAACACCACTCTCAGTAATGTTTCCTTTCCCTTGTCCCATTCTCTTGGTTCCTCTCAAAATGCACAATAAAACATTAGTATTCAATAGGATCATGGACTATCTACTAACTATACAATTTATGCAAGAGTAAGAGTCCCCTCTGACTCACAAGCAGTACTAGTCCCTGATAAGCTTGACTATGATATTATTTTTAATATCCAAACACCACACTAATTTCTCCATTTCCATAAACATACACAAAAAATTAGTTATCATGAAGATAAGGTAACTTTCTGCTAGATGCAACATATGTTGTTAATAACGGCACCTCCAACCTTAACAAATGGTGGGCAATGAATGCATGTATAACTTTGGTGCTTGGTGCTGCCAGAGTCATAGAAATTCAATGCATCTATTTTTCTTTGAATTCCACTTGACCTTAAGGAATTGTATTTGGTTGATCACTTAAAAATAAAAAAAAAAAAAAAACAAAAAAAACCCAACCCACAAAACCAAGCAAAAACCCCAAGAAATTTTAGTTTCATAGAAATATCTGTTGTGAATGGATAAACCTGTCTAAAATTACCTAAACCTGCCTAAAATAGGAGAAGAAATTATAAAGAAATCATAGCTAGGTAAAATAAGCTAAGTATGTCAATAGTGATGTTTAAAATAAACGGCCAGCATATATTTATCGGTCATTTTTTATGTCAGTAGATCACTAAGAACACTGATCATCGGAACTAGAACAGGAAGACTCCCCCTATAGATCTCTCACACTAGCAGCAATTTTTATTTTAGTAATAAAACGATCAAGTGTTGCCAATTACTGACATACTACTTTTGGATGGTACCAGTTTGTATCAAAATTTCAATTGTTACATGTATTCCAGGACAGAATTACTGGAATAATTTAGGATAGCCAGACTTCTAACTTCATATATTAGATCGCATAACTCTCTTACAGCCAAAAGTGAAAAACCACAATATCTTTCTCAAACCAGAATCGTAACCCCCATTTCTCTTCCTATCCTAATTGTCATATTTTCAGAACAAAATCCAGCTTCATATCTTTACAGTCAGTATTTTCCTACCTGTCATTCTTACCTCCACAATATGCTTCCTATTGATATCTTCCCTCCATTCCCTAATATCTCTCTCTCTCCCTCCTCCCTGCCCTGTATTCCCAAATCATAATTGTTCCTGCTGGAGCGGGGACTCTCAGTCTCATTATCTCTTTACTTAATTTTTGCACACAGTGCTGTCCAGAAAACAACGACAACGAAAAAAATCTCTAAGAGATTTTAAGGAACGTACTAACAATCCAAACAGCACTGCTGACGTTACCCTGTATATCCAACTCCATTTCCAACATGTGGTCCCCCTAAACTTATACCTTATGTCCCTCAGACCTCCAGTACAGTGTGCTTAAACTCACACAGTACTTCCCTCTTTTGCCCTACGCTGCTCCCGGTGAGTACGGCAACAGCAGCTCAGAGGCAGTTTCTGTGGTGCAGAGGGACCCGGCCTCAGACATTGCAACCCAAGCTACGTGCCTCAGCTTTACTGTAAACAGTACTGGAGGTCTCTCAAGCACGTGCTAACCTACTGACTTCAGGATGCTCTGAACATAACTGAAGACTATTTAAAGATTCCAACTTCAAGTATGGCAAGTATTACGCAGTTAAGGGAAGTTAATTGAGAAAAAATAATTGAGGTTGCAAATCTCAATTTAAGATATTTTGTTTTGTTCAAGTTTCAAAGTTGCAACATCACACTTATCATCCCACCTAATTTCTTCACAATTCTCAGATGTGTTGCTTCTGCTCTGCTGGACCTATCTCGGAGGTATAGAGAAGGACAAAGGCTATGTTGCATTTTTATCATTCACAGGTTATCATTGTATAATATAAATTACACAACATAGTATAAAATGACTTGTAAAACTCTCTTGAATTTTCCAAGTACGAAAACTACGCATTAATTACCAATGAAAACATTTAATATTTTTAGCCTGTAGGTCCAACTCATGAAGCAGAACCATCCTCAAAGAAACATAAGAAAGCTCTTTGTTGCCTTTTTTTTAACCTTTACTTTTCACAACTACATATGAAAAAAATAACATCACTAAGAAAAGATGCTGAGGCATATAGAGCTATTAATAAAATAAGTAAATTATTAGAAGAGAAACAGAATAAAACCTAAAATATTTTATTCATATTTTATTCAAATATTCATTCAAAATTGGTTTGTCTATTAAAACAAAAATAGCCAACATGTTATGAAAAATCTGCTTAAAATTCCATCAAGCTCATTGCAAGGTCATCAAAAACATGCAGTATAGAGAGAGCTCTATTAGGCAAATATTTAGAGAAATCCCTAACACGAATATCATATTTTAACAAGACATTAACATATAGAGGCCAAAGGTTTTTAAGATGGAATTTCTGTTCTAAAGTATGATTACACTATTTTGGGTTAAAGAATAGGTAGATTTACTATACAGATGAATAAAGTATAATTTTAGCCACTTTGTCACATTTATTGTTGCAATATCATGAAAAGACAACAAAGATGCACTCATCTGTACTTCAGGGAGTTTTGGTGAAATGGTTTTTGCAAAGTGACTGTATGCAATAAACCTCATCTTTTGCTCAGAATTCAATATTCTTATCCTCTTTAAGTCCCTGTAATGGCATACCAAATTTGCTTCTATGCGAGTGCACAAGGTAGTCAAAGAAGGAAAATTTTAAATCTTATAAGTGACATTCATGAGCTCCAAAGTCAAGTCAAAATTTTCACATGTATTTCATGATGTTAAAGATTGACCTTTTCCATCTTTGCTTTCTCATTTTAAGCTATAAATTTGTCATGAAAAAATCTAAGTATAGCCAATAGCATTTTAATAGAAGAGATGCAAAACTTTCCCGAATATTTCAAAATTTTGTTTCTCTTGATTGCTTTTCCTGTCATTTGTCTCTTCCTTAGGTCATATGATTGAGTTTACTAGTTTTGTTTCCTGGCTGGGATAACAAGATAGGGCTGGGCCCCCATGGTTAATAGCTGAAGGGAGGGTGTAAAGAAGACGGCGTCAGGCTGGCTTTTTCAGTGGTGTCCAATAACAGGACAAGAGCAAATCCTTTCCAACCTCAACCACTCTGTGACTCTGTGAGTAGTGATGGAATGTTGATACACTGATTTCTTTTAGCAGAAACTGAATCCAAAGTATGAACTGCCTGCATTTATTATAAGTTATGATAGCAGCAGGTAGCTGAAACATTTGTGACATTAGTCACAACATTTGTGACATCCTGCACACAGTAGTATTATTTTCAGATTCAAAGACTTGCTCCCTTGAAGGTAAATAGAATTTGTAGCTCAACTTGTTCAACTTGCTTTTAAGTAATGCTACATATTTTTGCAACGATATAAAATTAAATAGCATGAATCCAAAGCATCTGCACTAACCACAGTTCAGTACAACTAACTAACATAAAACAAAGTGAAAAGCCCAAAAGGCTAATCAACTCCGGAAAAAAAGTTCAATATTGTAACAGTAATGAGGTTGTCTTCAAATTGTGGCAGGGAAAAGACTATTTCTGATAAGCAATACAGTAGTATAATAAATACTGCACAGGTTTCTTTACAGGTAAAGACTATGTTGCACATGCTACACAATTTTTTTTTGGTCCCACTCAACGCTGGTACTTAACTAATAAGGAACATAACTACAAAATTCAGGTTTGGACGAAAACCAGAATTGAGAAAAACTTCTTATTTTTGGAAATGTTTTTTTTTAGAAATTATTTTCTAAGAAATCATATATGTCAACTAATAATGTGGATGATCTCATACAAAAATGTACCGTATTACTGCATGTAATATGTTTGTGATAGTTGATTATATCCCAAAACACTAGTCTCTGTGTACAGTGAGGAAGTGGGCATTTTTGTACCATCCAACACATCTAATAATTGCAGTATCAATATTGAAACTTGGGAGTTTTAACTGAAATAGAGTGATGTGAAAACTGGTAATTGCAGCTACAAAAGACTCTCAGTTATGATGCTTCCCGGGCAGTATACATAAAAACAGAGACTTTTCCAAAGAATATGGCTTAATACATTTTCTCCAGTAAGAGGAGTATTCTCCAAAGGAATTTGCACTTGGTGATACAGAGCAATCAGAGAGACCAGCCTCTTACACAGTGTGTGCACCTAGAAGTACACAATTTAGTGCTGTGAATACGCCTGACTGTGTTAATCACAGTTTGAACACAATGAAAGGAAAACTTTAAGGGCAAGTAGAGAGCCACTTTTAAGGATCATAAACTGTTGATCATCACTGGCTTGTTTAAATCCTTTCCAACTTAAGCAATGCCATCAGCACATCCTAACTAAGAATAATACTATGAAGAAAGATGATCCAGCATATTCAACATGTCAAAATTATGATTTTTCATTCTCTAATGCCAATCATTGCGGTGAATAACTTGTGGAACCCAAGAAATAATGTGTTCTTTCATCACAATTTTTCTTCTTTTACTCAGGCCTGTATTGTTTTTTTTAAGATTCCTTTATACCCCTAGCATATATTTTTCAGAATAATTATGTCTCAGCTAAAAAGACAAAAAATACAATACAGAAATGTAAACATCTGCATAGGCAAACTGTAACTTTGAAAGGCACCTGATAGTATTATATGTACAAATCAAGTTGTAATTCACTGGGATTTGTACATTTAACTTCCTCAGGCCCTTCGGAAAACCTTGTCCTAGATTATCTCCTGTTTTATGTATTTTTTATTTATTCCTATCATGTTTTTTATTAAAAAAAGAAATAGCTATTTCTTTATCTCTGATAAATATATAGATAATCCCTATAGACACATCTTAATAACCACTACCGAGTATACACCATATATGACACCACACTGGAACTTTTCAATCAGTTACTTCCTATTATTAATTATTATTATTATTATTACTACTATCCAATACACAGTAGGCTTCATAGGTGTAAGCAAATTTTGCAAATTAAAGAAATCAAATCGTAAATAATATTTGTAATGGTATCTTTCTTTTTCACACAATTTTGATGTATTTTTTGTACCTAATATAAGGAAAACTAAACATAACTAAATTCAAAGATGACTTTGTAGGAAGAAATCCTCATAATTGTCTCTGGGTTCCCTACAATTCATGTCTGTATAGCATTTACTTCAGATAAAAGGCAGGGTTAACTGTACCCAATCGGTATCAAATCTGATCATCTCTTCCCATCCTGTGGAACTGCTCTTATCACCAAAAGCAACCCCAACAGAGAACAAGGATAAAGTACAGAAACTCAGTGCAATCCTACTGTCAGTTTAAGTTTCTGATAGGGGTCAGTAAGTAAAAGGATGAGACCGTGACACCAGAGCACCCTGTCTCCATTAGGCCTGTTTAACTGCACTGACATTTAAGGATGGGAGCAGCCCTCTCCTGACTACACAAACTGTCAAATGTATTAAAACATATAAAGAAAACTGCTGTAGTTTTGTTATTAACTTACAGAATAGCATAGGTGCATTGATTAGGCCTATCTAGGAACTACGGAACAATATAAACTATTAAGTCTTGCTCATTTATTTATATTTTAATTTTAAAATAGTTATAGAGGTTTATACCACAATGTTATTAAAAATAATAAAAATTCTGCTAAAATGGCTCAATAGTGATTATGCGAAGAGCCAGCCATACCTGAAAAAATTCTTCTCAAAACTCGTTTTGAAGAGAACAAAACCAAAATAAATGAAGTGAAAAATAAAATATTTTAAAGAGTTTTATGCAATTTGGTAAATTAATATTTGGAAAAAAAATCTAAAAAACCCTGATCGAAATGTTTGCAATTACAATTAACATGCTGAAAAAATATCACTTGGAAAATCATACAACAAGAATCAAATCATTTATTCAATACCGACTTCGCAGAATCTCATAACAAGTCCGCCCCCCCCTTTTCCCATTTTACTCTGAGAATACAAATTAGTTGTTTAGTTTTTGAACCTGTACCTTTTGCTGAATGTCTCTAGCCTACAATTTACAAAGTTAAATAACTGGAATGAAGGATAACTACTACACCTGCTTCATCAAAGAACGTATTTGTAGTGTCTACCAAGGCATAAATTCAGGCTTAAACCAAAATGCCATTCCATTTTCTCATACACTACATTTGATTGTTCTCACACGTACTCAAAATTAGGTCTGCCTCACCATAATGAGAATATGTTACTTTTAAATTTTTAGCATCTGTTATAAAACTTTCACCCTGAAAGGTGTCTTAGAATATAATAATGTATTGTATCAAACCAGAGATTTTGTTATGCCCTTTAGTATGAATTCTGTACTGCTAATAAATTCTTAAATTTCAATTGCCTATGTTTAATGAAATGTGGTGCATCCTATATCTCTCTAATGAATACAAAATGTATTAATATTTAATTTTAAAGCATAATGGCTACCTAACCTTAATCAAACAATAGATTCATATCACTATGTGTAGAGTAGGACAGGATTTTACAGACATTTTACAGGAACATCACTGAACTTGCATTTTTATCTAGTAAAATTTTTTTCCTTTATATACATATAAAATAAATAATTATCATTGCACCAGTGGACTCATTAAAGAAACAAATATAGTAAAATAATATGTTCCCAAACAAATAATAATATATTGCAGTTTCAGATCCCTTCATATATCTATTTACTGAAGAACGTTAATGTTAAAACTATTAATAAATAACGTATTTATTTCTTAGGTCTTCTGGGTTGGCAAATCTCACCATTCCTAACATCCAATTACCACTTTGACCATTTCTCATTTTCCTTTCAGATTTATTTCCTACATCATAATGCATTGCTTGCCTGCCAAAAAGACGGAACACACAACTGTATACCAAAGTCACTTTCAGAACTCCTCAGGAAACCACTCTGCTGACAGTCTGGCAACCGTTACTTATCTTTCTGTGCCACAGATCCTATTCAAACTTCTATCTTCCTACCGGAAAGACTTTTCCTGTTCAGATTCTCAAACAGGCTCACTCAAGCCATATTGCAAATGTTGAACAAATGTATCTAGAAAATCTCGAGCAAAATAGAACAACAATGACATATAGAAGGATTTGTTTGTTTTCATTTTTTGAAGACCTTTGATTCATCAATTTGAAGAACAGTTTGAAGAGACAATTTTCCAATGAAATTTTGTATATTTCAAATTTATATCCTCTGACTAACTTCTACAGCATCAGATTCTTCCCTAAGCAGAAATAATCTCCTTTCTCCTGGATAACATTCAAGAGCTTTGAATAAGCAGCCTGTCCATAAAGTTGCCAGTCTAAAAGAGATTGTCACAAACTTGTGAACTCCAGGAGGGGTTATAAGAAGGGCTAGAGACTTGTTGGGGATTAGTAAAACAGAGAACTAGGAAAAAAACCCCAGAAGACTGCTGAATCTTAAAAGGTTAAGACTGAGCTATTGCTCAAATCAATCCTTACCTTATCTGACTGAATACTTTTCACCCACAGCAGTCTCCAGTAGCCCAAGGACTTGAAGTTATGAAGCTTAGCCTTAAGTAAGTGGGTAATACCACTGGAATATGATCTCAGATGAAATCCTGTCCTGCTTAAATCACTGACAAAGGTCTTGTCAACTTCAGAAAAGACAGGATTCCTCCACAGAATTCATTATCACTAACTACAGAAGGACATGCTTTCATAAATTACTCAAGTTTAAACATGAATTACCAGGATAAACTGACCTTCCATTAAGAATGTACTTTTTTTTTTTCTTTTAAAACAAATTTAAAAGAGAAAACAAAATATTAGAACTTACATTCAATATCAAGGTACATGCTCTTTTGGTGCCCACCAATTCTACTTGCAGCTTCACAGTCATATCTCCCTGAATCTGACAACTTCACATCTTTAATATGCAGTGACGATTTTCCATGCTGCCCTTTGACTTCTATACGGCCATCTGGGCTCTGTTTACATTGATTCAGGAAAAAGAAAGGTTTTATATATATATGTATATTTATGTATGTTTTATATATTAAACACCATTGATAAGTATGACTGAAAGCATTTCTTCACCTATGGTGAAGTTATTACTGACAGCTAAGCAACTTCTAAATTTGTCAAATAAATTAAAAAATAATATAGAAAAAGATGTTCTGTTTCTAGGTACTATAATCAAGGGAATAAGTACATGCTTAAAGGAACACTGTCAAGGTAAACCACAAAATGTATCCACTTATGATTGGAATAGTGAACTGCATACTCAAAACCCATTTATGATCTCACTCATTTTGTTATGATGCCGCAGTTAATGAAAACACATACACGTAAAATCATAGTACCTTAGATTACAGTCAGCATCATCTCTATTTTCTTTAAAAATGTAACCATGAAACTGAATAGAAATACCCCCCCAAACAATAATCAAAACACAAATCTAGTCATAATTTATTTTCATTATTCACATTTTCTTGTATGAAGCTCAAAATTGTTGAAAAACATGATCCATAAATACAACTGGAATTTTAGTATTCCTTTTACATATCATTACATGGAAAAAGGCAAGGGAGAAAAATAAATGCTGGCTTCTGATTTTCTAGAACATGAATTTTATATTTAGCAACTTCATAAAAGTCCTTATCCATAACACCTCCCCATCCGATCCCCAAAAACTATTTGAATTTCAAGAGTATAAAATATTAGGGAAAACTAAATAAAACCATTTAAAAAAAAATCCACTGCTCAACACTTCAGTCTTCATGGAGTAGCACACCTGAGGAAAAAGAAGTTATTTTTAATCTGGTTCTGCTCTTTACTTGTATTGGAGCTTTGGGAAACTTGCTTTATTCTTTGTTTCTCTTTTTCATTTGCGGGGAAAAAAAAAAAGCTGATAAAAATACTGATATTTACCTACTTTCATTATTAAGGAAGGTGAAAAAGGGGGGGAAAACCAGTAACTATTTCACCGTATCACATTTAAACTTGAAACATACTTTAATGTCCAATCCTATAAATACATATACTCAAGTTTACTGCTTTTTACACTAAATACTCACCAAGTGGCAGCTGATACCTAAGTGACTGAGCTTTTAACTCTGTACAATTTTTTCTTCACTGAATACAGGAAAAATACACACAATTTAGATCTTAAAATATTTGACACAAAGCAGTCATATAAAGCATTCTGTATATCATCGTTTCTATGGAAAGAAAGTATTCTGATCCCACACCAGAATCCAAGAAGGCTAAATTTTGTTTCCTGTGAAAACCTCACAGCATAGGCACATAAAGTTATGGAATTCTAATGCAAGAGCAAACCTAAAACACTCTAGATTGGTAAAAATTAGTAACTAATTTCTAATGCTGAAAATTCTATTTTCATTATACCTATAATAAAGGAAAGAGAGAAGTTATGAAGTTACTAGTAAACATGCTACAGTACTGAATGTCATTTTTTGAGGAATTTATTGGGATAATTCAAATTCAATTTCTTTAAAACAAAACATGAAATAGTTTTTTAATTTCTGGTATAATATATATTACAAGTACTTTGCATGACACAGTTAATAACAGCATTATTTACCTATGGACTATTTGCATCTTTTTGAAAATTTCAAGCATGTAATACAATAGTAAATCTACATTATTCGTACCTAAAATGGACATATATTTCATCAATTATATTTCTGATTTTACCTTGATTACAAATATTTCCCTAAGAAGTCACATTTGAAACTACGAGAAGACATGTGCCGAAACAATCTGTGACTATGAATCACAGATGCGGTGCTAAAGTACTAAATACTGTATTAGTGATCCATTGACAGCTGACCTCCTAAAGCACTAAGGTAGCTCTATACAATAGAAAGTAGTAATAGAGAACAGGTATTTTGAGAAGAATATTCTCTTTGTTCTTCCTTATTTTACACCACAAATCTACAATGGGAAGCCAATTTTTTTCTTGGTAGCTTCTCCTTGCACAATGGAGAGTGTCTTTCTGTGAAATTATATTGACCTATAGCTGTAACAACACTTTCACTGAAGTTCTTTCACCATGATTTTCTGAATTAGATCAGAGATTATTCAGCTAGCTCAATTTTCTGTTTCGAGTAACAGGTTATTAGAAGCATATATGAAAAAGACAAAAAGTTAAATTAAAAATATACATTCCAAATGGTAATTCTTCACTCTCTAAAAAACAAGCATGTACTAGTTGTACCTTCTGGGCAGTATGGTCAACAAGATTCCTGCAAAAAGAGTTAAATTATTTATAATCCTCACTAAATCACTAAAGTTATTTTTATGGAACGATAACATTTGCAGTGTTATTTTGAATTTGATAACAAAGGAAAATTTTATCAGTTCAATACTTATCCCAAATATTATCATTCACTATATATTTCACTATAATTAATTCCATGCATTCCAAAGCACAGATATGAGTGCTAATCGATGTTAAGAGAAAAAAGAAAAGGTAATGAAAATAAGCACAAATATCCTTAAAATGAAATGGCTTTTACAGCAACTTCTCAATCTTGCTTTTAGTTTATCTAATTATTTTCTAATACTGCTGGAAAATTTACTTCAATATGTACACATTTGGTCTGTCTTCAAAATAACTTTCCTATGTTCTCATGTGTGAGGTAAAAAAAGTACTTTATTCAAATACAGACAACATAATATATCTTAGGCTTATAGTTAGGGCAAAAAATAACCTAACAAACGCTCTGAATGATAGGAAATTTTTGCATGACCGCATCGTCAATTCTTATCATCAAATATACAGTAAGAATAGAGGGATCTACGGGGTTAAGCAAAGTCCACAAAAACAAATAAAACACGTAACAATTGTAGGCAAGAAAGTTTGTCCCAAATGATCATAAAAATACGTAATTACTAAAGGTAATTTCTATTTTTTCAAAATTGTCTTAAAATGATTACAATAGTCTCTTTGAAATTGCTTATAAAATAATGTAAAATATACAACAAGATGTTTTCTGCTGGATTGCTCAGAATGCTATTTGTCCTGTGGCTTCTTCATGAACAGTTTAAAAAGTCCTGTTCCCTGGTCCTATTCTGAGATAGATTAGCGTACAATTTAATTATTTTTTTTTGCAAAAATGGTGCAATAGCTGATTAAAAATATCCTATTTGGCTGACATTTCTGAACACATATATACATGAAAGAACACAAGCGTGCAAATACAGACCAGGAAAATTCCATCAATCAATCAATAAATACACAAATTAATAAAAGCAAATAATTTGAAGCAGTTGCCTGTGTCTAGGGAGGATTTCCACAATACGCTGGAGATTAACATGTGCAAATGAAAAATGCTAGATAGTATGATGAATTTTTCACAAGGACTTCAAAAATACTGGTGTGGCTGTATTATATTCTATGCTATAAATCAGTTAATAGAGATCTGGGTAAGTAAGTCAAGGACATATTATGACACAAAAATTACAATAACAGTGCAGTCATGCAAAAGCACAGCTAAGAACTAACATTAGGAACACAGCAGAGACACAGATGTTGACTATGGCAAAGAGCAATGAAGAAGCTGGGACAAAAATTTAATATGCTGTGTTACCCTGAAGCAAAAATAGAAACCATGCTAGTTATATTTTTCCATTCTTGCAAAGAGCATTATCAAAACCAGAATATACCAACAAAGCAGAAATCTGTGATCATACTGATCTGTAAGGTCTTCTTATTTAACTTTGAACAGGAAATGCACAGTGTCAAACAGGGGCAGCCCTAACCTTCGGAGCTGTGACCACCAGAACTTTATAATTCCTGGTAAGATCTTTCTGAGGCTTATTTCCCTCCTGCAGTAAGTATGAAGAGCACACATTAGCATCATGCCTGGCACCGTAACACACCAAAACAGGAAGAGGAAGAGGCAGCACACATGGGAACACGAAATACACTGCACCTGCCCAGTAGTCATCAGTAGAAATCCCCACCAGGAAAAAAACATTGGAGTTTCCGCTGGTGACAAATACAGATATAATCTCTATAAATTAATAATTTCAGTAACTCTCAAGTCTCTCTGGAATAATAATGGACATCTACTAAATTGGAATTTTTTTTTTCCTTTCAAATGTTATAGTGGGAGAGATGTAAAATACGTCCTATGGTGTTTTCTGCTAGATTGAATAAGTACACACGCTTTTATTTCTTACTACGAATAAGGAGTATAAAAAAGAGACAAAACAAAAACCTTAACAACCACAATAGTCTTTGTGGTTCAACACCTATGATTTCTGCTCATTCATTGAATTACTCCGTATCACTGTGGAGCATGAATAATCAGTAAGGTCCGAAAACAACACAGTTCCACAGATACACATATTTCTTTAGAAAGATCAATGAGCAAGTATGTTAACAAGCGCTTACTCTCTAAGACATTGGAGGAATAATTTCAATAAGCAAACCATTGTGTGTCCTGAAAACAGTAAAGACAGACAAGCTCTTCAGAAGTCACCTTTTTAAAGCACTTTGGAAATCATAATAAAACCTTAAGAAATCAAAATATTTTTCATCATTAATGTTAACCACAGAACTTCATAGAATTCACAAATAAATGTGCAGTTTGGCGGGTTTTGGTGGTGGTTTCACTCCCTCCGCCCCCAACATCATCACCAGCATAAAGCTAAAATGTAAATGACAAATCTTCAGCAGAGACTTTGATAGGTACAGCCAACTTTGTGACTTTATCCACATAAACCCCACATTCCCTAAACCAGGCATTTAACATTTCACAGTAAAACATCTTTTATTTTGCATACTGATAGCAGTCTAGCTCTCTGTCATTGTCAAAGAAAACAAAACTGTTCTATACAGGTCTCCAAGTAAAATTATCCATAATGACAACTCCAAATTTTCAAAAAGTGCCTTCTGAAAAAAAAATAAAACACCAAAGGGTGAGAACTTTCAGCACTTGCAATATTCTTACTCAGAATATGTAACTTAACCCAAATGAATTCTACAATAATCATAAAACAGAAGGTATCTCATACCTTGAGATTAATTCTACAGATTCTGTAAAAGCAAATATATTTTTTTTAATTTTGACAAAATTGTTGTCATGCTATATATGCTATTCTACTACCTGACTTTTTCTGTCATGCTCTTCCTTCGCGAACTTCTCACATGATTTGTAGTTCCACTTGTGAATATTCCCAAAGTCCTGACTGGCTGATGCTGACCTGACTGGTCGATGCACAGCTCCAAACCCATGTTCCAGAGCTCCCAAGGCAGTACCAGAATGATGATAACAGTGTATTTCAAGGGTTCCACATGCAGAGAAGGTATGCAGTTTTCAGGGTATGATTGCTAGGAAGAATAGGGATGTGATGAGAGTACAACGTTCACAAAGAGAAAGAACAGCTTCTGGGACAGAATAATTTATTCAGGTACCATGGAGTGTTCAATCTGCACAATTCCATTGCCATTGTAGTTCAAAAAGTGTAATTTCTTAGAAGGGGAGAATTAGCTGATTATGATGCTTAGAAATTGTCATCCTTTTTCAATTGCAGAAAGCTGTACTTGGGGAGAGGTGGATGGTGTGATTAGTGGTTGAGTTTGATTTATCAACCATTTATCCAACTCCTACTGAGGAACTGTAGCACCAAATGAGATGAAGTTGTATGGCTGCCAAAATGTGCATTTTGAGTTGGCTGAAAGCAAGAGTGGAAGGTGAGAACAGATGCAGAAATTGATGACTCGTTTGTAGTTGGATTTTGATAATATTTCTTGGATGGTTAGAGCAGCTGTGACTTTGTGTTGATTATCTTCTCTCCTACAGAGTTTACCGTTTGGCTGACAAAGTACTCCTTCATCCCTTGATACAAGACTGCAAGCAAAAAATCCCTCCATTTAAAATTTAGATAAGTTGAAATACCTTTATTTGTTTGTTTTTGTTTTTTTTTTAATGTTTAAAACTTATTTGTGATCAAAATGCTGTCCACAGTTACACAACTGGAGGTCAGTTTTGCCAGTCACATATTTACCAAATGTGTCTTCTGACACCTTGTGTACTTTAGTGCTACTTTGGATGTGCGTCGCATGTGTTAACAACAGAAAAGATGAAGAAACAGTGGCTTAGAATTGAGTGTTGTTTCTTTTGTAAAACATAGTGCAACATACTCAAGAACAGTCATTGTGAAAACATAAAACTTGAGTAAAAACTGCAAGACTTTTTCAAGTTCCTCCAAAGGAGCTGCTGCAGATGTTACATGGTAGAAGATCCTCACATTGGGGTGGGGAGAGAGGAAGCAGGGGGGAAAAAAAAAGGGAAAAAGAACCTGTTTTAATTTTAGACCTAGGTCTTCCTTCTTCAGATCAAATTGCCAAAAATTGCCAACTCATTATGTTGTCTTGGTCATGTTGCGAGTGGGCATCACTGAATTTTCAAGGAGAAAACAAATACTGATTAATAAAATCGTCTTTGGAATTTCATGAATAACATTTTTTTTAGGAAGCTTTCTGATTTTGGGTTGTGTTGATACCCACGTGAGAGGAAAACTTCAGATCACGTACTTCAGGCTGATGTTTCTTATATGTGAGATTTAAGCAGATCATAATTGCTCATGAAACTGTTCCTTGAAGCGGCATGAAAGGTAAGAACTTCTGCAACCTGACACGCTGATACTAAATGAAGATAAAATTCCAGAAGTCTATTAAATGTAAGTGACCAGCAATTCCTAGTCTGAAAATCTACCTTTGATGATGAGAAAGGGCTGTTAGTCACAACAGCCATCATCGTGTAGAAGCTGATGGAAGCTCCCTTCTGGATTATGGATGGTATATTCACAATATTTCCCATTCTCTTCAGGTAAATGTATTCTATCCATGCACCTGTTGGAGACAGCAGAAAATTCCAGAGTATTGCTACGTGCATATGCCTTAATGTCCAGTGAATCAGAATAAAGCTACAGCAGTGTCTTGGACTTCAGTGATTTTTATAGGAGACCTTGTGATTCTTTTAGAACTGCAGCTCATTAAATATATATGTCAGCACGCTGCAAATTCCTGATTTGTTAGGATTTTTTTTTTCCACAAGGAAGAAATTATTGAAGAACCTATTGTTTGTAGATCTACAGTGTAACACCAGGGAAGTCACAAAAAGCTAATCTTGAAGAAAAAACATCGTTGTTTTGATTTTCTGTTCATCTGCAGACACAGCGGTTACTTTTAAAGAATTCAGATTGGAAATGGTAGCTGGTTCTATGCAGGTTGTAAACAGCATGTACAGTCTCAGGAAAAATGTATTCTTGAAAGCTTCATATAACTTTTAGAAATTATGAACTGACATTTGATTCATTCACGCTGGCATTTCTTTCAAACCTAAGTTGTTACATAATAAGATGACACAGGATATCCAATACACCAAAACCACTTACTAAGGTATGAAACAGAAAACTGAACTTCTTTCCTTGATTGGTTTTTACTCACAAAAGAGTATGAAAGAAAAATAATAAAGAGAGAAAATATGATGATCAGCCATTCAAGATTACTTCTGCTAAAGATGCAAATCACAAGAAAGAAATGGTTGATGGTTATTAATGGAAAAAATATTAGCATCATATGAAAAAAAACCTGCAGAGGAAAACAAACAGCATTGGCCATAAAAAAATAACAACAGTAACCACAAATGAGTGTTTATAAGTATAACAGAAATATTACAGCTGGAATAATTGCATATGCACTTTGCAATCAGAAATTCTGATTCACTCATAAATACTTTATTTAATGGTTTTACTCCTAAGTATTTTGCTGATCTGAATCTAGTCCAACACTGCTATGATGCCATTAACATGGGTGACTCAGATGGATTCAGACCAGGAAAATGCTCAGGAATAAGACCATTAAGTACAATCTTCTTATTCGGTACAGACCTCACATAAAACATCCACTAAAAATAATGGTTTTACTACACAATTACATCTTACTTTAGACAATCAAATCCTATTGTAACTCGATTCTTTGGATAAATGAGAATGAGACACAGGTGATTATAGCCCAGCTTTGTAAATCTTTAAAATGGTTGCAAAGCATTTGTAACTTCAGTTCAAAGTGGAGTCACAAGGTCTTCTTGCAAAGGATGAGTAAGGGAAGACTAGCGTAAGCACAGGGCTCCAGACACATATCAATATGGGATCTAGGACTGCTCACACTAACTGTGATTTGCCATAATTTATTCTTCAGTGATTACTCAATCTCTGTGCATCTGAACAAGAATAATCACTGTTAAATATATACAGCATCAGTAGCAACAAGTATGGTTATTCTGACTAGGAACTTCAGTCTGGTCCCGTTTCTGTTTGGCTCAGTTCAATTCTGAAGTAAGTATTACTGCAGCTGTAGAAATAACTAGTATGGTGAAACTATACCACTGTACTACACCGAACTGCCCATACAGAATGAGTTACAAAACTGTGAAAGAACAAGGGAACATCAAGCACTAGCACCCCGGCTTTCCTTCAGGCTGGGATTGTAGCCCAGTGAGTATGATTCTCCTGTTACCAGTAAAGGCTCTGCACTGTTCCAGCAGTGCAGGGTCTCGGGACTTGCAAGGGGTTGCCTTGGTCTGAAGTGATTCAGTTTGCTTTATGATTGCAAGTCCCTAGTCACCAGGTAACTACCCGAATTTATTTCTGCTTAGCTTTGTGCTAAGTACCATGTATGGCAAAGGTCTAACAAACAAACATTAGCTCTTTATCTTAATTGGGACTGGAGGAGGCAGCTCTGTAACTTTAATAACTAACAGAGGAAAACAGTAAAAAAAACCCAACAAAACAACCCATAGCTGGAAACCCAAGAAGACAAAGCGTGTAAGCTGTCTGCAGTACAAAATGGACAAAAATAACTTCAAGTTTACTCAAGGAAGAGAAGGAATCATGGTTTTGGTTAGGTTTCTTTTTAAGGAGTTGGGTGGGAGGTTGTCATTTGTATTTTCCCCTGGAGAAGAATTTAGGATGCTGATGAATTGTCAACCCTTCTCTCCCTTTTTTTTTTTTCAAGGAAAATAAGCACTGTCAACCTCAGGTCTCAGAGGAATACTGGAAGGGTGACTATAACAATGAAGAGAAAAGTAGGAAGCTTTTATATAACAATTTTAACCATAATGTTATTTTTTTTTCCTCTGTATTACTTACATAACTTGGATCAAAGTGTTTGTATCATCGTAACTGGATTAAGAATAAATGTTCATTTTATTTCGTTTAAACTGATAAAACATTACTTGGACCCATAACAAATTCTTGGATAAATACGGGTTATACGCCCCTCTTGTTCACAAAACTCTTCTGTAAGATTATAAAATGACCTTAAAAATGACAGCTACTCTGAGAATCTTAAACTGAGCTTAATGCATTTGTATATACATGGTTTTACATGTATATATATACACATATATTTTTTTATATTATATATATTAAATATTACATATTTACATGAATATATATGGTTTTACACATATATACTACTGGTTTGTTCAGTAGCTGTATGCAGCTTGGGATCCTTTCCAGTTTTCTGTAAAGGTGATGTATATTTTATTAAAATGACTGTGGCTAGACAGCAGATAGGAAGTCTGTCTGGAAACTGGGATGAGGTGGAGCCCTGCAGGGGGATATATAAGCAACAAGGCTTCCTTAGGGGAAGGGAAGGCACAGAAAGCCAGAAAAGCTTAACTTGAGTCACAAGGAGCAGGGGAATTGTCTGCAGGAGGACACAGATCCAGATCTCAAAAATCAAAAAGCCTTTGCTCACAAACCCAGATAATTCTGTGGGGCTTTTTGCAACTGAAGAAACAACAGGAAATTATTGCAGTAGCAAGCAAAATGGAAAAAATATGCTAACCTGAACGTATCTCAAAGGGTGTAGAAATATTTGTTTTCAAGTTATTTAATTAGTATCATCCAATAGAGTTGCTCTATTTACATTTCTGAATGTATTTATATGTACAGATATAAATAAAAGATTATGCTGATCATATCAGTCAAACTGGGTGGAAACTATTACAGAAAAACATGCTGCTACTAGAGTTTGAAACAAGTTGGAAAGCAGACATTGCCACATGTCAGCACAAAAAAAGCATATGTCATTCTGCTAGGGAAAGTGTCACTGAGAAACAAAACCCCAGAATCAATCTACAGCTTATTTTCAGTCGGCTTATAGCATTTCCTACTCAACTGCACAAGTCAGGAAACAAAAGGAGCACATATTATTAAATTAAATTATCAGAAGTTATTGCTGAAGAAACAGATCTGTAACAACACATAAATTGAAGAGATCATATGGATAAATTAATCACATCTAAAAAATTAGTCCCGGCTCTAGGATTCTCAGGTATGCAGGAAAATTGGGAGGGCAGAGTGAGACCTGGAGGAACGTAATCAGTTTCTGGGTGAGGAAGGGGAAGGAAAAGAGGAGTGTTAAAAAAAGTGAGAGAAACAACTCTGCAGACGCCAAGGTGGGAGGAGGATGGGGAGGAGGAGCCCACCCCGAAGCAGGCTCCTGGCAGGACCGGTGGCCCATGGGGGACCCACGCTGGAGCAGTCTGTTCCTGAAGGACTTTACCTTGTGGAAAAGATGCATGCTGGAGCAGTTCTTGAAGAACTGCAGCCTGTGGGAAGGACCCACGTTGGAGCAGAGGAGACTGTGAGCAGCAAATAGCCTTTTAGGAGGCTGCTGGTAGGAGTAAGAGTTTTCTGTCTCTTTTGTACAGCTACTACCTCCCAAGGTCTTATCCAACAAACAAAGTTACCAATAAAATTGCCAAAAAGTACATTTTGCTGAAGATATCTCATGAGGAAAAAAACACTCTATATTATTTAATATTTTGGCATTTGCTACAAGGTGAATGATGTATGTGTAATTTTTTATGACCACACAATTTCAGTTTAACAAATTATAACGGTAATAAAGACAAAAGGACTAATCTGTTTATATAAATCTGTACATTTTCATACAGGATTTGTAAAGATTTTTTAACATAATTAGGGCATGTTTGCTAAATATGATGATCTGTGAATTCAGGAATTCTTAAAGAATATTCATGAATCCTAAACTTCTTAGATGTCTTAATTTTAAATGCCTACAATATTGCTTTTGGCTTTTTGGTATTTTTATCTCAGGAGAGATTACTTTGGTTTTGGTATTACTGAAACCACTTTGAATCTGTGACAATGAAGCACTGATAACTGTGGTCTAAATAACTTTGCATGTTCCATACTGTAAATATTATGTTTGCCTAATCAGTATATGTGATCATTTCCCCCTCCCCAATTTAAAAGCTCTAAAGGAAGCTACTGCAGTTTCTGATGTGATTCTGTACTTATTTGCACATTTTTGAAATCAAAACAGAAAATATATATTGATCAACAGACCATAACTCCAAATGGGACTTCTGAAATGTGCTGGTAAAATGATATTTATTCAGTTTGGATTTCTAAATATTCACAAAACTGTATTCTTAACGCAAATTCCTGTATAAAATACCCACTTCTGTATACTATTTTAAGAAGAGGAACATTTACCGAGTACTACGTTAATTCAATCAATTTTTACCAATTAATATAGCCCTGAGAACTGTAACATGACGTATCAGCTACCTACAAGATATATTAAAGCATGTTAGATGATCAACTTGCAGTAAGGTAAAGATTACCACTTGATTTGTACAAGCAGAAATTTATAGACAGAAGAGAGCCGTCTTATTGTTGATATCGTTATTTATGTTATTGCAACATTTAGAAATCTTAATAACACAGGTTGAGTCCATGCATAGATGGGTGTTATTGTGACCATGAATCAGAGCTCAGACCTATGGTTCAGTTAAGCAAACCTAAGAAATATTGTTTGCTGAATTTCAGAAGCTGTCAGTAAGGGATGGTGAAACCAGTCTTCACTTTTCACAATGCAAAGAAATAAGACTCTTGCATTATCATAGAATCATAGAATGGTTTAGGTTGGAAGGGACCTTGAAGATGATCGAGTTCCAACCCCCCTGCCACAGGCAGGGATACCTCTCACTAGACCAGGCTGCCCAAGGCCACGTCCAGCCTGGCCTTGAACACCTCCAGGGATGGGGTTTCAACAACCTCTCTGGGCAACCTGTTCCAGTGCCTCACCACCCTTAAAGTGAAAAACTTCTTCCTAATGTTTAATCTAAACCTGCCCTCTTCCAGCTTAAAGCCGTTCCCCCTCGTCCTATCACTACATGCCCGTGTAAAAAGTCCTTCCCCAGCTCTCCTGTAGGCCCCCTTTAGGTACTGGAAGGCCGCAATAAGATCTCCCCGGAGCCTTCTCTTCTCCAGGCTGAACAGCCCCAACTCTCTCAGCCTCTCCTCATAGGAGAGGTGCTCCAGCCCTCTGATCATCCTTGTGGCTCTCCTCTGGACGCGCTCCAGCAGGTCCATGTCCTTCTTATGTTGGGGACTCCACAGCTGGATGCAGTACTCCAGGTGGGGTCTCACGAGAGCGGAGTAGAGGGGCAGAATCACCTCCCTTGACCTGCTGGCCACACTTCTTTTGATGCAGCCCAGGATACGGTTGGCCTTCTGGGCTGCGATCGCACACTGCTTGCTCATGTCGAGCTTCTCATCAATCATCACCCCCAGGTCCTTCTCCACAGGGCTGCTCTCCAGCCATTCTCCACCGAGCCTGTATTTGTGCTTGGGATTGCCCCGACCCAGATGTAGGCCCTTGCACTTGGCCTTGTTGAACTGCATGAGGTTGGCTTGGGCTCACCTCTCCAGCCTGTCCAGGTCCCTCTGGATGGTATCCCTCCCCTCCAGCGTGTCTGCCTCGCCAAACAGCTTGGTATCATCAGCAAACTTGCTGAGGGTGCACTCTACCCCACTGTCCATGTCGCTAACAAAGATGTTGAACAGTACGGGTCCCAGTACCGACCCCTGAGGAACGCCACTCGTCACTGGTCTCCACTTGGACACCGAGCCGTTGACCGCAACCCTTTGAGTGCGACCATCCAGCCAGTTCTTTATCCACCGAGTGGTCCATTTATCGAATCCATGTCTCTTCAATTTAGAGACCAGGATATCGTGTGAGACAGTGTCAAACGCTTTGCACAAGTCCAGGTAGATGACATCAGCAGATCTTCCCTTGTCCACTGCCACTGTAACCCCTTCATAGAAGGCCACCAAATTTGTCAGGCATGACTTGCCCTTGGTGAAGCCATGTTGGCTCTCGCCAATCACCTCCTTGTTTTCTGTGTGCCTCAGCAGAGTTTCCAGGAGGATCTGCTCCATGATCTTTCCAGGCACAGAGGTGAGACTGACTGGCCTGTAGTTCCCCGGGTCTTCCTTGTTTCCCTTTTTGAAAATAGGGGTTATGTTTCCCCTTTTCCAGTCGGCAGGAACCTCGCCAGACTGCCACGACTTCTCAAATATGATGGCTAGTGGCTTCGCGACTTGATCTGCCAGTTCCCTCAGGACCCGCGGATGTATCTCATCAGGTCCCATGGACTTGTGCACCTTCAGGTTCCTCAGGTGGTCTCGCACTTTATCTTCATCTACAGTGGGCGGTGCTCCGTTTTCCCAATCCTCTCCTTTGCAATCTGCGTCTTGGGCAGTGCGGCTGCTGTCCTTGTCTGTGAAGACTGAGGCACAAAAGTCATTGAGTACCTCAGCTCTGTCGCTGTCCCGGGTGACCAGTTCTTGCGTATCCTTCCGGAGAGGGCCTACATTTTCCCTAGTCTTTCTTTTCTCGCTGATATACCTATAGAAGGATTTTTTGTTTGTCTTAATGTCCCTGGCCAGATTTAGTTCTAGCTGGGCTTTAGCTTGTCTAACCCGCTCTCTAGCTGCTCGAACGATTCCTCTGTAATCCTCCCAGGCTACCCGGCCCTGTCTCCACTCCCTGTAGGCCTCCTTTTTTCTTTTGGTCAGTTCCAGGAGCTCCTTGTTCATCCACGCAGGCCTCCTGGCTTTTCTGCCTGCCTTCCTCTTTGTAGGAATGCATTGCTGCTGTGCTTGGAGGAGGTGGTCCTTGAATATTAACCAACTTTCTTGGACCCCTCTTCCTTCCAGCGCTTCATCCCACAGCACCATACCAAGCAGATTCTTCAAGAGGCCAAAGTCGGCTCTCCTGAAGTCCAGGGTCATCAGCCTGCTGCGCACCTTCTTCGTTGCCTTGAGGATTTCAAACTCAACCATTTCGTGGTCACTGCAGCCCAGGCTACCCTTGAGTTTGACCCTGTCAACCAGCCCCTCCTTGTTGGTAAGAACAAGGTCCAGCACAGCTCCTTTCCTCGTCGGCTCCTCAACCACTTGGAGAAGGAAGTTGTCCTCAATGCAATCCAGGAACCTCCTGGATTGCCTGTGCCTGGCTGTGTTATCCTTCCAATTGATGTCAGGGTGGTTGAAGTCACCCATGAGAACCAAGGTCTGTGAACGTGATGCCGCCCTTATCTGTCTATAGAGGGCTTCATCCACTTGGTCTTCCTGGTCGGGTGGCCTGTAGCATACCCCCACTGTAACGTCCCCTGCTTCTGATTTCCCTGTAATCTTGACCCATAGGCTCTCAGTTGGCTCGGTATCCTCCCCCAGGTTGAGCTCCATACATTCCAGCTGCTCATCAACATATAAGGCAACACCGCCTCCTCGTTTCCCTTGCCTGTCTCTACTGAAGAGCCTGTACCCTTTCATGCCGACGCTCCAGTCATAGGAGTCGTCCCACCAAGTTTCTACGATGCCGTTGAGATCGTAGCCTTGGAGGCGTGTACACGTCTCTAATTCCTCCTGCTTGTTCCCCATGCTCCGCGCATTTGTGAAGAGGCACTTCAGCCGTGTCTTCGTCGCGGCCGATTTGGTTGGAGCAGCTGTAATTCCTTTGTCCTGTACTAACAGTGCCTCCCGATTGACTCCCGTTGGTCCAGGAGCTCCTAGCTCATCTACATGAAGGTTTGGGCATACTGCAGCGTAGCTGGCACATCTTGGAGCTAATGGCTGCGGGCCCTCACCAGCGCCCTGTTCCCCTTTCCTTGATGTAACATCCCTTGGCTGTTCATGGGCAACCCTGATAATACCCCCTTCCCCCGTCGAATTTAGTTTAAAGCCCTGTTAACGAGCCCTGCCAATTTTTGGGCAAAACCCCTTCTCCCTCTTTGAGTGAGCCAGCCCCCATCTGATGCCAGCAGGCCTGATGCCGCAAAGGTCATTCCATTGTTAAAAAACCCAAAGTTGTGTCGTTGACACCATCCACGGATCCACATGTTAACAGATTGAGCTCGTCTGTTCCTTTCAATGTCATTGCCCGCAATAGGAAGTAGGGATGAGAAAATCACCTGTGCTCCAGATCCCTGTAGTGACTGTCCCAAAGCCCTGATATCCCTTTTAATCATCCTTGCACTCCTTTCTGCACATTCATCGCCCCCCACATGAAACAGGAGCAACGGATAGTAGTCTGAGGGCTGCACCAGGCTAGGGAGTCTCTTAGTGATGTCCCTAACGCGTGCCCCCGGGAGGCAGCAGACTTCCCTGAGAGCAGGGTCTGCCCTACATATTGGGCCCTCAGTCCCCCTCAGTGCTGAGTCGCCCACGACTATAGCCCTCCTTTTCTTCCTTGTAGCAGCGGTCTTAATGTTTTGAGCGGGTCTTCCCAGTCCTGGCGTCTCCTGTGATGTATTAGGACTGTCCGCCTTGTTGTCCTCCGGCTGTCCTGCCGTGCCCAGGGCCTCGTACCTGTTGGATAATGGTACTGAGGGAGGGGGGGCGGGCAAGGAGGGGGCTCGCTTGCTGTGCTTACCACAGACTCGCCTCCATTCATCATTTTTCGGTAGGCCTCTGCCTTATGTTTTAGGTTAAGTTGCACAGCCTCCTACTATCATGAATGGTGGACATGCACTGGTCCATCAGCATTGTCATGTTAAACTGCCATAACTTGACTGCATTTGAAATCTGAGAACAGGTATTAATAGGATTATAGTGTATGAGTAGATGCACACAGGGAGATGGTACAGTGAAAACGTGATAGGAAAATGTGTTTTTTTAACAGCACGCTAAGGACATTAATAAATTAATAAGAACAAATTATTACACAGAGTTTAAATAATTTGTTAGACAAAACAAACAACAAATTGAAAAACAGAACCCAGGCCACTTGCTTTCATCCTGGTTTTGCCTAATTTTCTGCTAATATATAAGGGTATTCAAACTGCCTTTCAGGT
Source organism: Pluvialis apricaria (assembly GCA_017639485.1). Taxonomy (NCBI): domain Eukaryota; kingdom Metazoa; phylum Chordata; class Aves; order Charadriiformes; family Charadriidae; genus Pluvialis; species Pluvialis apricaria. The sequence goes on from CM030007.1 coordinate 109,704,089, forward strand.
GAGGAAAATTACTGACAGGTTTTAATAGCATAAATGACATTTTGCCAGGATTCCACTGCTGATTCTGCCGTTGACTGTATTCATTTCCTACGAGTTTCCATGGCATCTAGAAAATGTTACATTTCCGAAGTCTCTGGAGAATTCCTATAGTACATCAGTGAACACTACCAAATGACTCCAGTCTATAAAGTGGGGATGTATCGCTTAATGTATCATCAGATGCAGGATCTCTATTTCATCAGAGAAGTATTAATTATTTGAAAGTTACTAAACCATTAGCAGATAATACAACTGATACTTAGGCAGCTCATGAAAAAATGTTTTTTGTAGTGGAAAGAATGAATGAATATTCAAGTCCAAGCTGCACTTGTATTGTAGGAAATGTTGGTCCATAAAAAGTTCCCTGATAATTTCAGTCTTCATTAGTGTAACAGATGGAATATCATCACTGATGACTAAATGGAAAAAGCTAATATTGGAAGGGAAAGAAATGCCATTTCCAAGCTTGTATGGCCTTTTTGCAGCCAGTAAATGCAGCAACACAACCCACAGAAAGTACACAAAAATACGTACTTGGTGCATAGGTAGTACAGAAGCAAATGTATTAAATGCAAGTAATTTTTAAGTATGAAATATAAATTAGATAGAAATAGGATTATCCATTTACAGAATGGATAAAAACTTTGTACTTAAGTTTAGGTATCGTGTTATACAACTGACTAAATTAGTCATGTTCCTAAATAAACATCCTTCTTTCCCTAAGTTGTTTAAGCTTTTAATACAGAAAAGGTATTAAATTTTACATTTTCTTGGCTTTTTGTCATGTTTAAAGAATCAATAACTTTGTCTCTGCTTACTTAATTCTGTCCCAGTGGAAAGTGACCTGAAAGTTTTACTGAAAGGAAAAATTTGAAGAAATGAGAGAATTCTGAGCTAGTGTAACACTAATACAGTCATCCACACAACATGAATACATATGTATGTAAAGCCATTTGGGTCTACCCTGGGTAACAAAGCATTAATTTCTCTCCTAAAAGAGGAATAAATCTGAAGGGCCTTCTGGCCACGTGGCTGAGATTTAGTATTGAGTTGTCAATATAACCACCAACCAAGCCTGCATGGGGGAAGTGGCTATGGTATATCAAAATAATTTCTGGCTTCAGTTCCAGCTTCATTTACACATCACTGCAGATACTGTTACCTAAAGGAGCATATGGAACTCAGATGAGTGATTGAGCTACTTAAGGACTTTGAAATATCCACATTGGCTTGCAGCTTTCCTACTGTAATGCTTCCTCAGCTCACCCAGGAAAGCTGCTATTTATTTCTAACCGCATATGATCTTACCCCTCCAAAAATAAATCTTCCTACTAAGATACTGTCACCTCCCAAAACTGTACAGTCTACTTTTAGCTTCTTCTAGTTAACTGAAGAGTTTGTCCCAACTCCATATTAGTGTACCTGAACATGCCATAGAGAAGATGAAGGAGACCCACCCAAAACATGCAGATTTTTATGGATCAGATGACTGGTAAGAGTATACTATTCAGTGCTCGTATATGCTCCATGCTTTGCATGTCACAGGGTATAAATCTGTATATTCTTAACAGCACCAATTACCTAACCTTTAAGGCCACTCTCCTGGACTGTAAAGTCCATTTATTTACCTTCTCCTTCCAGTCACAATATTCTTACTCTTCTATTTCATAGCCTTAACATGTAAAGCTCACCATGATTCATTTTAGGGTTAAAAACAAAATAAAAAAAATCTCTGATGCCTGATTGACTTGTTTGCAGAGCGTCTCAATTGCATAATCAAACACAATTGCAGCTGGCTACATAAACTGTTCTAGTCTGCAGTCCTGTGCTAATATTACAACACCAAAAATATTCTATGATATTGTAAGTAGAAGCTATTCACACAATTTGTAGGTGAAACAGGTTATAACAATTTTCTTCAATAAGCCAAGGAGACTTGCCCCTTACACTTTTCCAACTATTCAAAGGAGAAAAGTTCCTGAGTAATTTACAAAGACTGGGATTTGTACAGCTCAAAAAAAGAAAGAAATTCTCCTGGAATCAATTAAAATACCCTAGATACATCTGTTTCCTCTTTTTGGGTGATTAATTTCAAATAAAGAGCTGATCCTTGACAAGCAAGAATGTAACAGAGCTCTCATTACTATCTCGAAAGGCAACACAATTCGCTGATACTGTAACACTGCTTCTTTTTGTGCAGTGACAATAGCATGCACACGGAGTAAAAAAAATTTCAGATTCTTTTTATTAACATTTGTAACAGCTGAAGTGGAGTAAAGAGGCTTGGGGGAAAAGCAGAGCTGACCTTTCAAAGAAAAAGACAAAACAAAGCCCGAATCCTTTACCTTTGCCTATTGCCTGATCATGAAAACTATGAAAAACTCTGCAAGCTCCAAATAGTTATGATTTGCATACCAATATAAGGTGAATTCAAACTTGGAAAAGAATTTAATTACTGGTCTGAGCTCTGCAATATTTAGAAACAATGCCATAGGAAATTTCATGGGGGTACACAGATAATTATTGCAATGGTAAGTAGATGGAAAGAAGCTGAACTCAAGCTATCTCTGTAGTCTTCATTATAAAGTTAAAAATCAGAGATTTTTTTTACTTGAGGATACAAGAAGAATAGTCGTAAGGTATTTCAAAGACATTTGGTGAATCTGTATCAAATATACGCAAAATACAGTATCATTTCATATATCTTAAATCCAACACCCAAGTTGCAAATCCTCTTTCTTTTTTTTTTAGTATTTTGCTTGTTTGTTAACTAGTTACCCCACACATGAGGCATTATCAAAACCCATTATCAGATACTGGAATGTGACCTCTCTGCACTGACTTCTTTCATTCATTTTACATGTTTAGATCATAAATTCTTCAGGGTAACGATTGTCTCTGGACACATGCTGCATACAGTGGAGCTACTGTCTCATATCAAGCTCCATCTGTCACTGTCATTTGTATTCCAAAACAGGGCTTGAAATGGTAATTACAAACAACATTGGTCAGCTTTCATATTTCTGCTAGAATTAGATACCAGGGAAGTAGAGCACGTAACTCTGCCCTCACACTTCTGCAGTACGCACAGGAAACTATGACATTTTTGTATTGGAGAATCAGGATATGCTCTCCTTCAGGGAGGTGTGTAGATATGCATGGGCATGTCCACAATCCATTTCATAAGTGATTACAACAGATCAAATCCAATCACCATCCTTCCTTCTGTTCTACGAAAAGCAACTCCTCTCCCGCCTCCCCTTTTTACTGGGAAAAGGGCCAGGCCTGCTGGATGCACAGAGGCCTGCAGGAATACGCCATTTCGAACCGCAGCTGAAAGGGGCACAGCCAGGTTGGCGCGTTAGTGAAAGGACGCGCAGCGCTGGGGAGCCGGGGACGAGAAGGGCAGAGGCAGAGCACACGCACCAAGCAGAGAGTTTTGGCTTGACACTGCGACAGCAGATGAAGCTCCGGTCTTTGACTAAACCTCCATTTCCATTTGCAAATCTTTAAGGGTGAGCCAAACACCTTCTGTCACGCATAATCATTCATTTACTCAGGCTTACCTACTCTCATGTATTTATGGGTTATAAAGCCATAAAAGGATTACAGAGGTCACCTAATGTGACCTCCTGGAAAACTTTCATTTTAAACTTTCAAGAGAGGTCAGAGGAAGGGGAAAGACCCCTTTATTTCAAAACCTTAATGAAAGAGAGACCACTGTCTGTGTGGTAGACTGTTCCAAAAGCTAACTGATAAAAGGAGAGAGGAAAAGGCTGCTTTGCTTCTGGTTTGAACTCACTTGGCTTCAACTTTCAAATACACACTTCTGAGGTACTGAAAATCCTTTATCAAAGCTATATTTTCCTAAGAGATAATTATAGACCTCTTACTCATTAACATTGTCCTCCTTAAGCCCAGCAGGGTTATTTCTTTGATCTATGACTTCAGTGCATATTTTCCATTCTTTTTGGACATACTAATTTCAGAACTCAGAAAAGCCTATGTCCCGTTATAAGATCTATCTATCATTTGAAAGAAAACATTTTGAATCCATGTAGATGGAACGAAGCTGAACTCAAGCTATCTCTGTAGTCTTCATTATAAAGTTAAAAATCAGAGATTTTTTTTACTTGTGGATACAAGAATAGTGTAAGAATGATCTCACATTCAGTCTTCTTCCTTACCCACATAAGGTATGCTTGCATTTTAGCAAATCAAGAATAACATGATTGAGGTGCTACATACTAAAATTAATAAAAGCATAATTAAAAATAAGAACAATGCTTTCTGTGTTTTTTAGTCATCACCATGTTAATATTATAGTTTGAGCAGATTTTCCATCTTCTACAGAAAAAATTCATCCCCTAAAGATATTCTTAATTCAACAAAAATGTTGGATGAAGTGCAGTCTACACCAAAAAAATGTTTTAAAACTTATAAAAAATTCAGAAGATGAATTCACTGAATGTAGATGGTAATTTTTATGTTTATGCAAGTATGTCTGGTGATTGGACGTTACTTCCAAAGTTATCACATATAAGTAACAATTTCAATTTAAGACTCTGTTACAGCCCATTTCCTTCAATTCAACTTTTCCTGCTCTTTCTGCGTGCAAACCATTGCTGTGTTAGTCAACAATTATTCAATAATTTAATCGCTGCCAGTTTTGTTCCCTATTCACCTAGCTTGGTAGAAAAACACAAGCCAAGGCTTTGGCACCCTAGAGCTGGAGGTCCATAGGGCACCAAAATATGCAGCAGCATATTTTATAGCTCAAGAACATATACAGTATTTCAGAACATTTATTCAACATTCAGCAAAAACTCTCCCATGAGCAATACACATAGAGTTCTTTCATTGGCAAGAACAAAAGGAAAACATATAACTGCATTTATTTTCATTACTTTTATCTTCCACATACAGTATGTCAGCACATATTGGTAGAAAGCGAATATAGGTTTTAGTTTGTTTGTCAGTATTATTCAGTTAAACCGCAGTTCATAGAATGCTACAGTAACACATCTAGACAGTTTAACCACCTGCAGTTTGAATTAAGAATCCAGCACTGTCCTATGTAAGCACTGGATAAATTTCAGGTTTCAATTACACCAACATTTTTTAGGTTGTTTCTGCGATTTGCTTTCGTTTTCAATTTCTGATATAACAAAGTTATTTTAGGAACATTCCAAACATAAATGAAATCCTATGTTTGTAACGTTTGAACCAAGGATAGTCTTTGTGGGTCAGAAAGATGACCTTTGACTTGAAATATTTAAGGAGGAGAGAAACTGCTTTGTTTTAATGCAAAACTATTAGGAAAAACATTACACAAATACTGCTATGTTGCTCCAAAATGGAAGTCACAGAGCAGGAAAAATGTAGACAGAGAGTCACATAAACTTCCTCAATTCCAGGAAAGGTCAAGTCAGAGACTAGACCAAACCAGGCATTCTCCTTCAGAACACAAATAATGGAACTACGTAATTCCTTAATATGCAGCAATTCCCTATAAACTGAGTGACTTACTATGTATCTAGTTCTCTCAGTGGCATGAATTGCTGCATAGGTTTTTGAATTGTTTTTTTAAGCAACAGCTATGAATACGCAAACATCTGCAAGAAAAGTGTATTTTGCTATTTGATTATCTGGAGTAAAAATTCTGAATTAGCCAGTCAGAAAGACAGTATGCCATACTTTAACCAGTACAGAAATCCTGTAGTTTATGTCAGGAAATTAAGAAGAAAACACTTACTCGAATACAAAAATAAAATGATTTTTAAAAAGGAAAAACAAAAAAGAAAAAGGGGTCTGTAGAAACAAGTTGTTATCTGCATGGTTAGGAAGAACATTACACCGCTCCCTTTTGCTTTCACCATTCCACCTATTCACAGCTCTTGTTCCCACAGTAACTGATTTTCTTCATTGTCAAACTGTAACCTTTCTCTACTCAACTTATTTTTGATATAAAACATGAAAATGGGAAAACAAAATGGGAAAATAGGCTGTTTGTAGTTACTTGCTCTGTGTGAGGAAAAATATATGAAAAGAGAAAAACAGGAAAAAAAAACAAAACATCAGAAGTAGAACATAAAGAACTCCAAAGTATTCCAAAATTTATATTTCTGATTTCTATAAGCTCCACTGCATTTTAAGAAATATTGGATAGAGTCCAAATATAGTCAAGAAGGGCTATGGGCAGTCATTATGATCAAGACGAAATTCAAACCATTAGCAGGGATTATGTATGAAAATTTAGGTCTGATGAGATGAATTACCTTTCAGCACTTTAATTGCTTTTGGGGCGGGGGGAGGGGGGTGTTTGTTTTGTTGTGAGGTTTCTTTGTTTTTTTTTATTTTTTTTTAATTTAAAATTTAGAATCTCCACGTCTCTCTCATTACCCTGGAAAACAGCAATTCCTTCTAATTCCAGAGGAATCTAGAATGAATCTATATGTAAATTAATTTTCTCCTCACAAAAAGAAGATTAGCCAGCCAATACATATTTAGATATTTTAGACACTAAAGGCTGATTTACCTTGTCACCTTCAGAGAAAGTTACTCCATCAATGGCCCTTTTCCAAGTAATCTCTGGAACAGGTTCTCCTTCTGCTTCACAGATGAGGGTGGCTTTCCCATTCTCAAATGTGGTTTCATTTTTAAGTTGTATTATTTGAGGCTGTACTGTTAAAAATACAAATTACATTACTCATCCTGCACAAAGAATGTCATGTTAAAACATTTTTTTGTGTGTGTGTTAAAGCACATTCATGTTTTTTTACTTAGGATTAACTAAAGGTTTAATGTTACCATCTATAAAAGCAATCAACTTTTCTGACTTCAAATCACACAACAACCATTTCTGTATGTCTGATGATCCAGACTCCCGGCTCAGCATGGCTTACACCCCCAGGGCTGCCTGCTGTCTCGCTGGGGTAGCGTGGGATGGGTCCCGGCCGACGAGGCCCCTGCCCTGGTCGCTGTGTTCGTGTGCTTTGCTCCCGGCTCGCTGTCCCTTAGGGAGCAGCCAGACCTTGCTACTCTCTGGCACTTCAGGAATGAAGCAAAGATTCAACGATTCCATGATGATCCTGCACTGGGCCAGAAGCAACTCCATGCACCTGTGCAGGATGGGTGCTGACTGGCTGCAAATCAGCTCTGCAGAGAGGGCCCAGGGGGTCCTGGTGGACAAGAAGTTGACAATGAGACAATTCACCCTTGAGTAGAGAAGGCTCCAGGGATCCTACCCATGTGTGTGAATACCTGATAGAGGTGAGGACAGATCTTCTCGGTGGTGCCCGGTGACAGGAAAAGAGGCAACGGGCACAAACGGAAATAGAGGAAGAGGAAAAACCTTTTTTAGTGAGAGGGTGACTAAACAGCAGAACAAACTGCCCAGGAGAGTGTGGAGTCTCCACCCCTGAAGATATGCAAAACCCAGCTAGACATGGTCATGAGACACCTGCTCTGCCTGACCCTGCTCTGAGCAGGGGGTTGGACTAGATGGTCTCCAGAGGTGCCTTCCTGCCTTGGGCATTCTTTGATTCTATGATAATTTATCTTCAAATACAAACTATTAGGAAAAAAAAAGAATTATTAATATTCTTGGACTTTGATCTTTAGCAATATCTAACTGCCTTACACAAATTACTGAATTTAACAAAAAACCCTGACAGCAAACATATTGTACTGGTACTAACACTATTAAGAACTGAAGAACTGATACAAAGCTATTCATCCTTACTTACTGAGTAAACTGGCAGTAAAATACATTTAAAAAAAATCCAGATATTGTTTGCATTCTTCAAATCATTCCACTTTATAGCCACAAGTGCACAGCAACTACCGTTCTCAATCTATACTGTACCCTGTCAGGTTATGTACATATGCATATGTACATATTTACATATTCTGGTTACATGTGAATACTTTTCTTCAGTGGATTTACCTGTACAATATCATACAAGAACTCTGTTGCAGAACCATGCATAGAATATTACTGTCTTCCATGGCATTCAAGTTTCTTCATAAAAAAATGTTTTGGTCCTATATATTCACTCATATATAACCACGAATAAGTTTCTCTGAACCTACCCACTTTACTCATTGAATGAGACACACATCCCACTGGAAAACCTAACACGTAATCATGTAATAAGAATATGATTCAATATGTTTACACCCAAATCCACTGAATTAAGTTTACATGAGTAAATGTAATTTCGGCAGCTCTTAACGTGGTAAACATTAACGACATTTGTTGAAAATAATGTATTTTCTATGTAGCCTTCCTGAGTTTTGCTTTTGAAGAAGCACCACTATAGTATATTCTATGAAGCAGAAAATAAGCAGAGGGGTAACCTATTTTCTAATGAGATTACAAAAGTATACACTACACAGAAAAGTAATATTGGCTTATGGTAGTGGATCAAAAGGGGAAAGAGAATCATTCAGGTTGGAAGGGACTCCAGAAGGTCATCCTGACCAACCTCCTCATCAACACTTGGTCAACAGACCCTGTTCAGATCAGATTGCTCAGGGATTTGTTGAGCACTATCTTGAGAAATGCCAAGAACAGAGACTGCATGGCCTTTCTCACCAGCCTGTTGCAGTGCCTGACTGCCTTATGGTGAAGAATGTTTTCTTTATGTCTAGTCTCCCTTTTCATTTTATGACCACTATTTCATTTACGACCATTGCCTCACAGATGCTGCATCCAGCACTACCAGGAAAAATAATAAAACCAGGTTCAAACTTGCTATATTCAGACACAACATGTCTTTTATCCATTTCCACCACACCATTCTTGGTCTCATTTCTCATTCCTTATCTCCATACTCCTTCTGTTGCTTGTCTACTGTCTGTTCACCCTTCACTATTACAAATAATCTATTGTGTGTTTACTGCATAGAGATGAAAAACGGGTAATATTTTACCTAACAAAGCACTGCACTAATATCCTGCTTCATTAAGATATAATCTACAGCGAGTGACATTGTGTGCAGAAAGAAAACACCCTCAGAGATCAGGGGCTCTTGAAATGTCAACTGGATCCAGCTTTACTGGATGCACTAGAAGGTAGTAAAACAAAAGCACTATGGCAGGACGTCAGTTTGGCTGAGAAAAGCTGAAGCTCTCCTCAATAGTACAACAAGGGATGTCATTTGAAAGTACTACAAAAAAGAATTTGAGATAAAAGATAACCATGTTAAACTTCAAAATAACTTCAGTTATCACTCTCACTTTCAGGTTCACACAAACGCCTGTGAAATGTTCTACCTTGGGTAATTCAGATGCTCTATTTCTATAGCCATGACTCCTGACTACAATATAATCTTTTCTTTCCTTTGATATATCATCCCTGGAAACAACGAAAGAGCTATGGCAGATATATCATTCATTAAAAAAAAAAAAAAACCACCAAACAAAAAAACCCAAAAAAACCCCCCATAGTATGTCAGAAATCTGGAAAATTTGGAATTACATTATTTCCATCACAACAAGATTTCCCATCTGGAAAAGACAAACAATATGATCTTCTCAAGGTGATGCATGTTCTAAAACATATAACTAATACTCTTTACTTTTTAATCTTAGACATATATTCCGAATTTCTTTAAGTTCTTCTTCAAAGAGATCACAAGACAGAAAGTTTTAGCTTGACATTTTAGACATGAACAGCTGACATTTAAAGGGATAACCACTGATTAATCATCAAATATATCTAGCTGACAGTTATTACTAGAAAGAAGAGAGCTCAAATGGGGGATATTATTTAATTGCTTCATTTTCGTAGGTCACAAGTCATAACTTGCTCTTGACTAGAAGTTTTTATACTGTTCGACTACTTTTTATGACATTTTGGACATTGGAAAATAAGAAAATAATTTTGTGTACATGTAAATAACAATATTTATTTAAAATGCCAAAATTAGTTGTATTGGGTTTGTGTGGCAAGGTTGTAGTAGTGGAGGGGCTACAGGGGTGGCTTCTGTGAGAAGCTGCTAGAAGCTTCCCCCATGTCCAGCAGAGCCAGTGCCAGACGGCTCCAAAACTGACCTGCCGCTGGCCAAGGCCGACCCCAACAGCGACGGTGGTAGCGCCTCTGTGATAACATATTTAAGAAGGGGAAAAACTGCTGCACAACAGTAGCTGGAAGAGAGGAGTGAGAATATGTGAAACAGCCCTGCAGACACCAAGGTCAGTGAAGAAGGAGGGGGAGGAGGTGCTCCAGGCACCAGAGCAGAGATTCTCCTGCAGCCCCTGCTGAAGACCATGGTGAGGCAGGCTGTCCCCCTGCAGCCCATGGAGGTTAACGGTGGAGCAGATAACCACCTGCAGCCCATGTAGGATCCCACACCAGAGCAGGTGGATGCACCCAAAGGAGGCTGTGACCCCGTGGGAAGCCTGCACTGGAGCAGGCTCCTGGCAGGACCTGAGACCCCGTGGAGACCCACACTGGAGCAGTCTGTTCCTGAAGGACCGCACCCTGTGGAAAGGACTCACATTGGAGCAGTCTGTGAAGAACTGCAGCCTGTGGGAAGGACTCACATTGGAAAAGTTCATGGAGGACTATCTCCCATGGGAGAGGCCCCATGCTGGAGCAGGGGAAGAGTGTGAGGAGGAAGGAGCAGCAGAGACAACATGTGATGAACTGACCCCAACCCCCATTCCCCATCCCCCTGCACCACCTGGGATGGGGAGGAGGTAAAGAAATCAGGCGTGAAGTTGAGACTGGGAATAAGGGGTGGGTGGGGGGAAGGTGTTTTAAGATTTGATTTTATTTCTTATTATCCTGCTCTGATTTGATTGTTAATAAATTAAATTAATTTCCCCAAGTTTAGTCTGTTTTGCCTGCGGGGGTAATTGCTGAGTGATCTCCCTGTCCTTACTTCAACTCACACCACTTTCATTTTTTCTCTCCCCTGTCCAGCTGAGGAGGGCAGTCATAGAGTGGCTTGGTGGGCACATAGGCACTATTTCAGAAACATTGAAACAGGTGGGGTTTTTCCCCCCTCAATTATTTAACCGTTCTTTCTAAATTGACACGGTCATTCTCAAACTGAATTGGCATTTGCTTGCTGTATTCTAGCAAACATGAAACAAATGAAAATACAGGGTCTTGCAACGTCAGTCCAGGAAGCCTACAGGTCTTTGCCTGTTTGTTAAGTCAAAAATATTGAAATATTTGTATTATAATGTACTTAATAAGTTGCAAACTGAATGACCTGACTGAAATAAAAGAAGGCTTGAATATAGAAAGGAGTCATACATAAGCTTCATTAAAATAATTTTCTTTGGAAGGAAAAGGAACTGCTCATTATTAGACATGCATTTTCAAAATATTAACGGAGTGATGCTGCCAAATAAAGAAATAATTTTTACTGGTTGGAAAGTTTGCTCTCTGAGCAGAGAAGGCTGGTGTTAAGTTCTCTAATACTTCCTCAATAAACAAGTTTCTTTCAGACTCCTTCCTTGGCCTCTTCTGGATTTGTCTCAGACAAGGGCAGTACCTTTTTAACAGAAAGTTTAAGCTTATTGCTGTGTACCTTACAGCCTCCCCAAAAAACTTAAGAAGAACATGGATAGCAATCTGAGGTTCCAGATTTGTTACTGGCTCCTTACAACCGATTTCTTGGAAATAGTACATAATTTATTGAATTCACAGAGTTCTACCCATATCTTTGACAAAAGACGTTCATCAGATTTGGGAAGCAGCACATATATAAAGCCTGAGATAGTCCTGATATCTCATGAAAAGAACTGCTTTAAACAGCTTTTTATTAATACAAACATGGTTTTACTGGTGAGAGGCTTAGTATATGTCTGTATTGCTGCCTGATAGGATCTCTTGATTAATATGACATATGAGCAGTCATACTCTTATGCTATCTCCCTGCACAGCCACACTTGTATCAATTAGCAAAACTGCAAACTCGTCCTCCTGGAAACTGCTCGCTCAACTTGAATGTAGTAAACAAGCTAGAGTCCAACACGGAAATATTGAAGAAACAGATTCCTAAAACTTGATTCCTGACAAAATAAGTGTTCGCACACACCCCGGTATGAAGTGTTGACTTGATTTAGTGCATGATAAACCTGAGTCTTTGTATGTATTAAAATACTATTATTACTTCACACTCAAAGGGATTTAAAACTTGTCTTCTGAGAGAACTGGCATCGCTGCCTTTATAGATTACATCATTTTTATTTTAAAAGTAGAGGTGTTCCAAACAGGTGCAGAGGTAAGAGGGAAAAAGAAGGAATATAGAAAATGTATGAACTTTTGACACTACATCTTTAATTGATTAATTGCATTTTTTGAAGCTGCAGTTGGTATACTTCATAATATCTGGGATGAGCAGGCACAGATAGTTCCATATGCAGAACCATGGGATTACCTTTCTAGCTATATCAGTGAATTTAAATAAAGAGCTTCTATATACATATTGAATAATATTGGGGGGGGGGGGGGGGGTGAACTAAAAAAAAAAACCCAAAGCAAAAAAAAACCCCAAAAAACTCTCACAAACCCCAAAAGCTAATGAAACCCAAACCAAAACACGTATTAATCTACTTATTAAGCTCAAAGGAAAATTAACTAGGTTTGATCCAGGCACTATAAGTGTAAAAGGAATGCAGTCATTAAGCCTGAAAATAGCGGAAAAAATTTAGGCAACCTCTCACCCCAATCTCATTATAGACTCACTGCAGCCTCTTTGGTTCTGAGACGCATGGCTTTTGAGGGCCTAGATTAACCTAAATGTTTTGAATTTTAACATTTGGAACACATCTAAGAGGGACAAGACAGGAGAGGTCCATTACGTTTCCTCTCATCTGCCTGATGACAGATAAAAAATGAATAATAGCATATACTTTCCCCATTAACCAATAAAAGTTACATTGAAAACACCTGCAGAAACCTTCCTACTATACAAGATTCAGATTATATTTAAAAAGACATCTAGAAAAAAAGATAGTATGTGCTTAAACTGTACGATAATTATAAAGGTTTTTTTGTAAGGCTTCTTGAGGTATTTTTCCTGCCTTTTACTTTAATGAAATCAACTGTCACAAACTACTGAAATGCTAATGAAGTATTTTTGATAAGCCAAGTCTACCCTCTCATTGATTATGTAGGTAAAACACCTATGCCCTAGAGAACTTCACACTAACACATGCGAGAACTCCTTCCCATTTTTTTACCAGTTCTGATTAAAGACAAAATATTTCTCCTTTTCTAGAAATAGAAGTTTCTAGACACAGAAATGTCTCTATGTCATATGTACAAAAGAGAGAAAACTTGTTGAAAACCTCAATTGTTTATGCATCGTGGAACGGCAGAACCAAACATTTGAGTGATTAAGGAGAGGAAATGAGCAACTAAAGAACAAACAAAATGGAGATATAAAAACTATCCTCAGAATACAAGCACTATTCTTATAAAGCATGAATATGTCTTTAAAGCTATTTTTGTTTCATATACCCTAATTAGATTTTTTTATTATAAAGTAAATGAACCCTACTGCCATCACTCTGGAGAAGTAATGATGAAGAAATACATGCTTAGGTCTTGGAAAGTGAGATGATGTAGGAAGGTTTTAAGGGATTGAATCTTCTTGACTGCTCTTAAATCAACTGCTTATTATTATGTTATTTTGGAATTTTTTGTTGGGATGCCCATAGCTCTAAAAATGTGGTATTTCATAATTCAAAATGCTTATTCACATGTATCTAAACATATGGCTAATCGCATCACAAAACAAATCAAAGAAAACAACGAAACTGAGTAGTATGGGTGAAAGAGAGACAAAAAGTTAGCTACCAAGCAGAGACAAATTCTAAAAATATTTTTCAAAAATTCAAGGAGGAACACCTATGGTTTCAAGCTGTTCAGAAGGACTAAACATAAATGAATTAGCATCAAAAATCTTAGCACAAGTCCTAAGCATTAGTATGGATGGCATCTTTCAGGTAGTAACAGACAACGATACAGAGAGAACTATAGCAGATAACAGGATGACAGAGAGAGATTACCAAATCATGATTAGTAAGAAATCCTCTGAGAGAAACTGCTGTCTTTACTCTTCTAAGTTTTATTCACTAGAACAGACAAAAAGCACTAATAAAGATGAAGAAGTAGGGAGAGCAGGGTGTGTGCATATAGGTTTCTATATACATGTTAGTGTTCCAGAAAAACTGCCAGAGTAAGAATTTGATATGAGGACAAAATACCTTTTTAAACACTGATACCAGAAACAGAAAAAAAAAAAAAAAAAAGAGTTGAATGAAAAAACCTAGGTCATGCATGGAAACTAAACATATGCACGTGTTAGATGGCACTAAGATGGGTATATCCATTCAAAAGTGGAGAGTGCTAGAAATTTTAAATGCTGAATGCTATAATGTTACTGTTATTTTTATTGCATTATGGTTACATCACTATTATTACAAGTTTCAGTCCTGCGAGAGCCCTGTTGCAGTAGAAACAACAGTCATCGCCCCAAGGAGTTTGCATTGTAAATTAAAATTAAAGATAGCAGGTAGGTGAGACAAGCAAGCTAATGGAGTGGGAAAGAATAATGCAATTTAATAGGTCATTTTAACACAAACTGGCTGTTTGTGTCCTATTTAGCTATAATAATCAGCCATCTGCCTTGCCATTTTCAGATTGCAGTTTTTTGAACATATTTAAGGGGAAGAAAAGTATAGTAAGTTGTTGGCTGTATATATGACTGGGAGTTTAACCTGTGTGAGGGAGACAAAAGAAAAAGTAAAGTTCTTGGTAGGAGAAAATACAACGGCTCTGCTACACACACACTAGCTTTAGAGATTACAAATAAGGTAGGAGGTTTAATTTATGATACTATTCCCTAAAGTCAAACTAACAGTACACGGATTATTATAATCTAATTTAAATATGTCCAATAGTAAAGCACATAGGAAAAATAACTCTAAGTATACATACTCAGTGGTGTGTTCTAAATTAGCTATAACCATGCAGGGAAGAGACCTGGGAGGCACTGCAGACGGTTCTGTGGAAACACCAGCTCGGTACTCAGGGAGACCAGAGGGGCTGACAGAACGTGGGAGAAGGCACAGAGATCAAAGCAGGAGCAGCACCGTGCTGCTGAACAGCCAGGCTCCCCACGTGGCATGAATCCTGCGTGCCGTTCTTGCCTCGCCGTTTCACAAACAGGGGATTATAACCAGGAAGGTACAGGAATGAGTGGTTCGGAGATTCATAATGGTTTCCACAGTAGGAGAAACGAAACAGACTGGAAACCCGCATCTTAGAAAATAAATTAACCGGCAAGATAGAAAACTACACTTGACATAAAAACATACGGAATTATTCTTTATTTTTTATCTTAAAATGAGGTCTATGAGCCAAAGAAATGAATAGGCTCCAAACTTAACCATAAGAAACAATTTTTCATGCAAGAAAGAAATAATTTAAGGAATTCAGCACTTTAGGATGTTGTGGAAACAAAAAGGATGTGTAGATTCAAAATGGATTAAACAAACTCAGGGTATCTATTAAATAATTTGGATTTAGCTTTCCGTGGAGTCCCCAGAATAGTGGTTGTTAAAAGATGGAGGAAGGTACACAGGAAATATTCACTCTTAGTCTGGTGTCACCCTTTCCCTATTCCTTGCATTCAAAAGTTGCCTCAAGGAAAAATGATGTAAATTTCATCCATATTTAGAATTACTCAAATAAAACACAAATTTCTGTCTGAAACTGCCCTAAACTCATATCAAAACTAGCAAGTCTTTTCTATTCCTTCAAATTAGACTGGGATTTTTGGTTGGGTTTTTTTTGTTTGTTTGTTTTTTTGTTTGTTTGGTTGGTTTTTTTTGTTTTTTTATATTTTGGAAATACAATCGAATAAAATGTTTTGGTTTCTCCACAAAAATCTGCAAAATGCTCTACTTCTTGAGGCTGGGATGAAATTTAAAATTGTATTTCATCTTGTTTCCTTTGAAAAGTAATTGACAATAACTTTCAAGCACTTCAGAACAGCAAAGCAGCCCAATGGTGAGCCAACCCATCTGGAGTATGGAGCACTGGAGACAGCACAGCGTGAAGGGCTATGAAGAGTTTCCCAAATAGGAAAGACCGTGGAAGGCACACAGACACTGCTAAAGACACAGCTAACCTGTTCACCTGACACCACGGCTTCAGCCTCAGGCTCCCAGATCCCAAATGACAGCATTATCCACCTCAACAGTTTAGCTATTCCAGCGGAAGTTACCAGAACAGCCTCTCCTGTTGGAACTGTTTCACTTTGTATAAATTACTGTTAGTTTTAACTGGGACTTAAAATTTAATTTCCCATGGTCCTAAGTATGTGCTTTAGCTGTTCAAATATAAATGGTCTTTCTCGCTACTGCAAGCCAAAAAAAAACCCCAACACATTACTTTTTTGTAGGTTTTTCATAAATAAGCTACAGCCTTGATTCTGCACAATGACTGTGAGGAAGGCTTTCTACGTTCTCAGAGATGCCTGCTCTCACCAGGTTATACCTATACAAAACTTCAAAGAAATTATCAGCTCTCTGTAAAGGAGAGAATCAGGAACACAAATTGGGTGGTAGAGCATGGAAAGAGAAATAAGTTTTCATGTTATTATTTTTATCCTTTGAAACTCAGATCAGAAAATATTTTTGTGACTACATCTGCAAACGTGAACTTAAAATAAAAATCAAGAAAGAAAAACAAATTAAAAAATCAGGAACACCTCTGCATGGTGTCGTCTTATAAAAAACCCCACTGTTTAGAAATCCAAATAACCTGGGTTTTCCCTTTCAGAATTTTCCCCTCTTTCTTCTCTTGGTTTTCTTGCAAGCAGCTACCTTTTAAAGGAAAAACTGAGTGAATTAACAATTTAGCACTCCATTGTACTGTATCTGAATAGTAGAAAAGCAAATGCCAAAGATAGCCTTTTCAAAATTAAAGTCAGGTGTAAAGGTTAAAGTAGCCAACAGGGAGCAAAAATCTGTAAAATTATACAGAGAGTGGTTTGCTGGATCAGTAGACATCTTGCAGGAATACTGTTCCACTGAAAATTGTGAATTATAACCTCAGTTCCCTTTTATTTACATATAAAAAGGAAGGATGGAACATACAATGCAGTACTTACCAAAAACTTGAAGGAATGTCTGTTTCTTATCATTTCCTGCTTTGTTTTTAGCATTACAGATATAAGGACCCGCATCAATATTTTTTATATCTCTTATTGTTAGTTCTGTATTGCTTCCTCTCAGGATATATTTTTCATTTTCTTCAATAAGTTTGCCATTCCTAAAAAAACAAAACCAATGTATAAATCAACAAGTAGGTTGCAAAGTCTGAAACAATGTATTATGGAAGCATCAATATGTTGAAAATAATCTTTGAGGGAAGAGACTGCTATTATGCTAGCCTCAAAAATGCATTAACTCACACGGCATAAATTGACAGTATGTATAGAAGAGAGTTGATTTTATCATGACTAAAATTGTTCTGCAGGATCACAGTGCTTTTTCATGAATGTGCACATTCTGGACACAAGCAAAGCATTCTGAACTGCATTTTGATGCTCAGGTCTTGAGCTTCAAAATTTTATTGTGAGGTTCTAAAATATACAGGTATTAAAAATACTATAATATCTTCATTCTTAAATGTTCAATATTGACTTTATGTTACAAAAATGCTTGTGAATAGAACTCTAACATATGTCTTACACTCAACAAAGGATAGAAGGAAATCGGTTATACAAATACGTACTTGTATGCAAGAAACATTTAAAAGCATGTTTTCAAAGTGTAATTGTTGCAGTTCACATTAGTAACAACATACCAACTTATAAAAAATATTTTAAATCACTTTAGGGCCTACTGGCACATGAAGAACCCTTCCAAATTATTTCCTCTCAATTGTTGTTGGCTAGCCACAACTTAGTAAGCAGACATGTCTCCAGATGTCAGAATGAGTTCTGACCAGATGGTTCAGAAATAATAAAACCTGTGAACAACCCTGAGGGCTGATCAAGGCTTGACCGGTCCATTTGAGCACCTTGGCATACACACAGTTATCAAAACAGCTTATTTTTCAAAACTGCAATTCTAACATTTTTTATTTCTTCTCATTCTGCTTTGTTGGCTGCAGGCTTCTTTTGATCTTGTTTCTGTTGAATCATCATCAGTCCCTTCTCATAAGCACCTACATAAAAATTGCCTGATTTTCATAAGCACCGATAATCCTGCTGACAACACCAACTTCTTGAAAACAAACTATTTGTAAAATGAAACCATTATGCATAACTGAAATATTCTATTTTATTATATTCTAGTTAATATCCCTAGTTTAGAACACCTAGTTTTATTTCAAGATTTGAGCAACGATGATTTTCACCTTCTTTCTGCTCCCATAATGCTGATAACTACATATATTCATATTTTCTAAAACGATATTTTCCCTAAAAGGGAGAATACTGTTTCTTTCTTGGGAACATTAATATCTGTTAATAGGATTCCCCTGGCATCTATATAGCTTGCATTTTGTAACATTTTTGTAAATAAGTCTAGTCCACTTAGCTGTCCACTTCAAGACATTAATGTGACACTTGTTCATCCCCTTTCCAATGCAAATCATAGACATTTTTTGGCAGAACAGAAAAGGTCTGATTTTCCACATGGGTGGTTTCACAAAAAAATGTAGTGCTATCTGCTAGGAGACAAAAGTCTATGTTCATGGTCAGAAGTAGTTTCCAAATGCCTGTTATCACAAACATCACCTATATCTGTTTCTGAGCAGAAATGAGATTATGAGCATTTCCCTGGACTCTCTAGTGAACAGGAGAGATTCAGATTGATGCTGATATTGGAGAACAGGAAAACATGAATAAGATATTAAAAGAGGATTATTTCTTTTGTCCGATAACTCTAAGTCCTGTCAGTAAAGATAAGGGGATTGATCCAGCTAAACTTTACAAGTGTAAATTATCTCCACAGATGTAAACAATCATCGTGTTTTCAGGAGGACTATTCACTTGAGTAAAGATTTCCCGTTCATGACCTGTACATTTGGATCTTTATCTTTCAGTCCTGGCTAATTTAATTCTATTAGTGTATCGCTTCTCTGAAGGTTATACTTTACGCTAATGTAATATGAGCTTCAATAGAGGTATCAGTTAAGTGGTGAAAGAATTAGATTCTCTTGGTCCATGAAATATCAATAAAATATATATGCATATTAAATACAGCAGCAACTAAAACTCGCTGACCTTTCTTCTCGACTAGGTATTTCAAACTGACAAATTTGTAAGTGAACTAAAACATGTTTTTGAGAAAGACTGACACATTAGTTCAGATGCCTCCATTTTAAATTGACAAAATCTTAAACATTGTCATCACCTGGAAATGAAAAGGGTTGACATAAATAGTTAAAGCTTTACCATATTAGATACTGTCTTAAAGAGTTTAAAGCTTGAAACTACTGTCTCGTCCAGCATCTTGCTTACAGTCGACACAGGGATATATAAGCCACCTCAATAGCACTATCATTTGATTTTAAAAATACAGCCATTTTTCATGCCCTTGCTGAAGTTGACCTATTAAATCAGTTCATTGGAAATCAAAAAGGAAACAAGAAAAAAGCGAATCAAGAGAATTTGACTAAATTTGACAAGAATTGACTAAAATATCAGTGGATTATAAGGAAGGTAGACTACACAATGCTAGATCTGAATTATGCAGGCCTTGCTAAAGAAACTTCAATAGAGTGAATAATGAGAGACTAACTGGTGTCAAGGCACGTTTTAAAAGGCAACAAAGACAGGAGAACACTGAACTGTGCATAAAACAAGTCCTTAATCTCAACAGGTACGGATGTACTTTCTATAAAATATAACAAAAACCCTCCAGCAGAATGGAGTAGAAATCATTCCCACCCTTTCTATCAGAGCTTTTCCACAGCTCTCCAGAACACTCAGTATACTTTTGAATGTTTTACAATTAAACATTATTCTATGTTATAATAGTTTGCATGCCTCTGGACTCTTTTCCTTGGCATAGTTACGCATTCAGAAAACAGACTTCCATTAAGTCACTCTATTACACATGCCTGTTTTACAAATGGTTAACCTAAGGCAAACTAAATAAAATGACTGAACTCACATGGATAAATGTTACAGCTGGGAATAAAACTGAACACATGATTCCCATAACTTGCTTTAACCAAAGGTTATAATCCTCCCAAAATCAACATTAACACTTGATCAAATTCAAGATGTAATTCCACTTGTTTATCAAAAAAGAAATACTTACATAAAACTGAGGTTAATATCAACTTACATTCAACACCAAAAAATACACTAAATAGGACGAAATTGGAAATATGACACCTTGGCCATTAATTCTGATAAATGGATTCAATTAGGTTCTCAAGGGATGACATGCATATTAATATTAGATAAATAAGTTTTGATACACTTTCGTAGCACTGACAGTTTTCTAGTTTTTTCTCAAAATCAAGAAGGATTATGTTGATCTAGTTTTCCTATGCTCAGTCTGATTTCTAAAGAAAAATAATCCAAAATATTCTAGAAAACTAAGGTCTCTATCTTGACATATCTGCGAGATAAGTGCAATGACAAGGAGAAGACGCCAGCAGATTCTGAATCCTTTTAACTGGATACCAATATGTGAGTGAAAAGGGACCTGAACAGTTCAGGACAGAGATTTCAGAAATTTGATGCAGAAATTTGGTACTGGAATACAATTAGAATAAAATTTGCTTCCTCCAGAAAAAATAATTTAGCTCCTCCCATCTTTTTTCCTCTGTTTGCTTATCAATGATAATATTCTGTCACAGAGACCAGGGGCCTTTTCCACTTAATACTTGACAACTTCTCACTGTCAGCAAATAAAAAAGTAATATTTTCTACTGCCAAGAATTTACAGCCTAATTAGACAAAATAAAAAGACAATGAAAGGAAAAAAAAAACAAACCACCAAACCCAAAACAACCAAACAGGGAAGGAAGGCAAATTTTCCTCACTCTGAGATAGTTCCTGAAATAGGAACTTCCTATTTAAGATCCAGTATGCAGTACACAAGCCTATGAAGTTTTTGTAAAATCTTTAAAAAGATATTTAATGAATGGTTTTAAAAAGTCAGTTGCCTCAGGGGCTGGCAAGCCAAAGGAAAATCTTTCAGAAGGCTCCGATCAGCAGACAGAGATAAGTGTCTCTCCAAGACACAGCCTGTGTATGTACTATAATATTTATAAAATATTGAAAAAAAAACCAACAAACCCACAATTGTAAACAGAGGTATCCACAAACTGTGGAAATTTATGCATTCTCTCTTAACAATATAAAACATTCATGTTGGTTGTCTTACAACAAGGCCATTTAGGATACGAGATTTCAGGCAACTCTTAGGAATTCTGGCCAGATAAGATATACATTGCAAAAAATTACTTCAAAAAGATTAAATAATCAGAATATTCAACCTTAGTTTGAATTCTTGTAACCTGAGTGCAACTGAATTTGTGTGAGTTCGTTCACTTATTGATGCTGAATCTAGCTTTAGAAGTTAGAACAGAAATGGACAGCAAATACTCTTAAAATTCAGTAAAGAAATTAAGGTTGCACAGATTAATGGACTGCAATAGAAAATTGTGACACATTAAAACAATGTGCTCTCATGTGCAGGCCTCAACTGAACTTACCTATACCAACTGATTGCAGGTGGAGGTGACCCAGTGGCTCTGCAGAACAAAGTTATTGCCTCTCCTCGATCTGCAGTGGCATTAAAAGATTTCTGTAGCAGAACAATTGCAGGGGGAACTGAAAAATAAAACATTATGTCCTGTTAATGAAAAAATAAATGATTTTATGTGTTTCCAGAGAAATTTAAACCACAGGATAGGATCCTTTGCTAATTTTGGAACTTATGGTTACACTTGGGGATCAAGTTAAAATATGCATCATTGCTATTAGCATTTCTTTACTTTTTTTAAACACAAGTATTTTAATATTAACACAACATTTATAACCCTTTTTTCACTAGAATATTTTTTTTAGAAGTCTTTTTCAGCAGTTCTTCAATTTTCTTACAGAACATTTTAGAGTAACTGGAGTATACTATCATGTATACATGACATGGTAGAGTTATGACTGGCACTAATCTATCTCAAATGAAAATGTATCTCTATTCTTTTTTATCTTTCATTCAATTATAAAGTTGACATACAACCATGTACTGATGTGAGACAGTGCTTTTAAAAAAGGTGTCAGCATGTATTAGTCTTGATTATGCATATTTAATTCTTTTTACTGAACTCCTGCATATTTCTTGGGCAGGAATATCACCAGCTTCAAAAGGTGAAAGATGACAGAACCCAAAGGATACAATCTATTTTTGGAAATTGTATTGTGTTCAAAGAGCAACAAATTTTGTCTGTTTTTGATGGGATAAAGTTATTACTAAAATTGTAACAGTTCGCAGAGAACCTCTACCCAACAGAAAAAAACAGCAATAATATTTAAGACAGAACAACTCACAGGTTGATATTTAATATCTCTGTTCATATGGTAATTTTAAGACAGTTGTCCTAAATCTGTTTCCATTACCTGTGAAGCAAATAAACAAATAAAAACAATCCCAGCAGACTGGAAGGAAAAGGATACGTGGAAAAGAAGGAATGTCTGGGAAAGCAAGAGGAATGGGAAAAGAAGATTAGAGCTTCACAAAATATAGGTCTCTGCCAGCAAGAACATCCTGTCACCAGAGTGACTCTGGGTTATTCTTTTTAGCTTTAACTTTCACTAAAGAAAAGAAGGAGAAACAGGCAACCCCAATGAATTTGCTTTTAGCTTCACATTGCGCTTCCACAGATTTTTCTCAAACTGTTGAGAATCAACTTGTGTTGCTTTGCTCCAAATAGTTTTAGTATTCTACTTCATAAGTATGTCCAGCTTCTGAACCTTAAATATACCAAATTATTAAAAAATAATGTACCAGAGTTATCAATGATCAGTAAGTAAATGTACTTTTCACATTTTTTAATGGCATGCTGAAATTTAAGTGTTTCATAGATCACTTCTTTTATATCCGAAACTGGATGGGCCATGACTCAGCATACAAAAACCCTTCTGTTGTGCAACATCTTCCATGAAAAAAATGTCACTTAGAAAACATTATATACATTTTAGCCATTTTGCATTGCATTTCAATGTCTAGACCTGAAAATATACTCAGTAACATGAGAGGATGAAACAATTCTTTGCCAGCAGTAGCAAGTTCTTTACTGCTCACAACTAAGAACTACAGGACTGTGACTCGGTTCAGCACATTCCTTAAGCACTTCATCTTCCAAGAGATACTGCAATGACAATGAAATGAAATACTATTTTTCTTTTTAATTGTCAAATTTTATTTTTCTCATCATTCTTTCTGGGAAGAGATCTGTTCATCTTTGGTTCTGTTCTTGTATGTACGTAGGATGGAACTAAAGTGTGAACCTAAAAGAGGAAAAGCCAAATGAAGCTATACTGATGAGTCTCTCACATTTCAAACTTAAAGAAAATGGTAAAATCCAGTCACATTTAAGTGAAAACAATTCCTTTTTCATTTATGTCAGTGAGGTCAGGAAGTCTATCCAATTTATAGAACTTAGAAGACAGCAAAGAAAACTTAAAGAAATAAATCTAATAAGCCCATTTACCGAGACAGAGAGAATCAAAAATAAGGTTTTGTTTTCAGGAGAACTTGAATTCTTTTGTTCTATTTTATACTAACTTTTTTTTTTAACAAAAAACTGCCATTTAGACCTCACTGTAAATATGGGTAGAGAAGAAATGCTACAAAAAGTTCAGTGTTGCAAGTACAAAAAGATACTTAAACATTAGATTTTAAAGAGATAATCTAGATCAAGTGTATTTCAACTTATTATCCATTATAACCACCGAAAAATTTCCATACATTAAAAACTACATTTTACATATCAAAGTTTGTTCCAAGATTTACTTTTATCTGGTTTTGAGTAAAGTTGTATTCTATTTGTATGTAACCTTTAAAGCATTATACAAAAAAAATAACCAATATAATGAACAGCCAGCTAAAACGAAAAAGGTTTTCAAACATATACTTACTTACTGTAAGTTTCTTCCACACTTTTTTATGTTAAGTCTGTTTCACAGATCACTTCTTTCCCATCTGAAATTGCCTGGGCTACAGACTGGATATGGAAATACCATGTCCCCAGGGCAATGAACTTCTAAATTTGTGGGCCAATAATCTCAGCAAACAGATTTTAAAACTTCCTCTGCAAATTTACAGTTTTCTTCTTTTTTCATAAGTTAGTAGGGAGAGGATTTGTGTTGCATTTCATGGCCTTCACCATCAAACTATTCAGTGCGGTCTTGCAACACTAACCAGAACACTGAATATCATTTTCAAAATATTTTTTTTTACAGCTTTTAGTTTTTAAAACTATGTGCGTGTGACCTGGGTCATAACCGCTGCTATGATCAGCTAGTTTGGACACTGGCATAGAAGAGAACATACTCCACTACTGTCTCACGGAAATGCTATCCATTTCATCTCTTTTTCCTGTTGCTTACATCACTCCCAGATGTGAATTAGCCAATGTTATGTCAAGCAGATTAGCATCCAGATGGAGTGGAGAACGGAAGAAATATTTTCAAGATACACCTCATTGTCTTTGTTAATTCCTCCTCTTCAAAATGAGATACGTCTCTACAACATTATCTTTACGTGTAGTTGTAAGTGACACTATTTAACCCCAAGACTATTTAAAATTTATATCACAATTAAAAAAATGAAAATTTTCCTTTTTAATGTAAGAAATTTATAAGAAATTAATTCTACTTACCACTCTACTAAAAATAAATTTAAAAAAATGAAAAAAGCTTAAAGTCACCTAATTTCAGCTTCTTAGGAAG
Source organism: Pluvialis apricaria (assembly GCA_017639485.1). Lineage (NCBI taxonomy): Eukaryota > Metazoa > Chordata > Aves > Charadriiformes > Charadriidae > Pluvialis > Pluvialis apricaria. The sequence goes on from CM030007.1 coordinate 109,729,087, forward strand.
TCATTGTTAATATGGAAAATAGTAACATTCCATCCAGGTATTTAAGTTAAAAAGCTCAATTCATTTCCACTTAGTCAACATCACCTGCACATGCTGCTTCATCAGCTGTGAAAATGTCTGCTACTTAGGTACCTAAATATGGGTACAGACACCTAACTTCACGCAAAGAAGCAAAGAACTTTTGCAACATGTTCTTAAATCATTCAGGAAGTGGCTTTTCACGATTTTATTTCGGTGCTTGCAAGGTCTAATCCTTCATTTTATAGTAATAGTTCCAGTGGTGATTAAATTTTCTTGCTTCCACATAGCAGAAGAAACCATTCCATAGGCAAGTATCACCCACATGGGCAGAGATAATTCAGTTATGACCAAAATGGCCCAAGAGGGAATTTACCTTTTGTTCTTAAATAGGAGAAGCATAGGTTTCATCCTAGGTTTAACTTCCTTCTCTTCTTGAGAGGATTTGATCCCGTACCATCTACCCCTGAGAGACTGGTCTTCAGCTTGCTTTAGGGCTCAGACACTCTCAGCCTCTCACAATGTTTTTGCACTCTCTCTGTCCTCTCTTTTTAGTTGGACAGAGAGATGGAGAAACAGTACCAAATAAAGCACATGTTCACAGAAGAGGTGATTTTAGTTTAAATTTTTGCCCTGAATCAGAAGATGTATGGGTTCACCTGCTCCGTGGATAAAACTCTAACTAGAAGACAGTAAGTCAAAGGATAGCTAATAGTTTTGGTTTTAATTAAATCTCCATCACTATTCTTGCAAAAGGGAATCTGAGATTTTACACAGTTCTACCATAGATTACATTTTTGAGTGAAGTATGTATAAGCATTGGAACAAATCATATTTGCAGAAATAGAAACAATATCAACTCTTGCTATATAATAAAGAAGACATTTAGAAAGTAACATACTCATATACAGTTTGCAATAGAGAAACATCATACATGGAGAATTCTGCTACTCTCCAAATAAATCAGCAAAGCTACAATATTAGCCCCTATATTCCTCCTGAAAATATGTTTCCACTGTAAACCCTAAATACATATGTGAAAGCAAGGACTAATATTATTGATTTAGCTATTGATCTCATCATTCTCTGTATTCACCTCTCCCTATAGACTCTCACAAAAATTTAGAATTTTTAAAATGTAAAATTATGGGTTATGCAATGTGCCAGCTCTCCTGAATTATTGTTATTTCTTTGTTGTTTAGCTGCACTTTACCCAGCTTTGGAGACTTTGTATGGTTCTTACTATGTGATTTGGATTACTATGTGACATGGACCTGCCGGAGCATGTCCAGAGGAGAGCCATGAGGATGATCCGAGGGCTGGAGCACCTCTCCTATGAGGGGAGGCTGAAAGAGTTGGGGCTGTTCAGCCTGGAGAAAAGACTTCGGGGAGACCTTATTGCGGCCTTCCAGTACCTAAAGGGGGCCTACAGGAGAGCTGGGGAAGGACTTTTTACTAGGGCATGTAGTGATAGGACGAGGGGGAATGGCTTTAAACTGGAAGAGGGCAGGTTTAGATTAAACATTAGGAAGAAGTTTTTCACTTTAAGGGTGGTAAGGCACTGGCACAGGTTGCCCAGAGAGGTTGTTGAAACCCCGTCCCTGGAAGTGTTCAAGGCCAGGCTGGACGTGGCCTTGGGCAACCTGGTCTAGTGGGAGGTGTCCCTGCCTGTGGCAGGGGGGTTGGAACTCGATGACCTTCAAGGTCCTTTCCAACCTAAACCATTCTATGATTCTATGATGATTCTATGATTTTATAGATCTACAAATCCTGAAGGCACTACTGCAATATAAGGAAATAAACACTGAAGTTCTAAATCTGAATAGATTCTACATACAAATACTTCTTTTTATACCAAACTGTGATTATCATCCAAAGTAATCATTATTGCTTTTTTTTTTTTTCTTGGGTAGAAATACAGCCATGTAGCTTTTACTAGCCTACAGACTGCTCTTTTTTTTCTTTTTCTTTTCTGAATCCTATTCATTCATAGGTTTTCCTTTTCACCAAAGAGCACTACAATTTTTCTTTCTGATTTCTAATATTACTCTGAAAGTAATTTTGGGCCAAGTTTAATAAATTCATCTTTATGTAGGAAAACCTATTTATTCCTATAAATGAAGCAGAAAATAGCTCTTAATTGATACCACTCTACATGAGCAACCATGTCAGAATTGCCCAACTGCCAGCCCCTCCTCCTCCCAACACCATGAACCGAAGTCTAGAGGTAATTGAGTGTTAGCTTTCTTCATCTAGAGTCATGATAAATATATGAAGAACCAAAGTTGTGGATGTAATCCACCAATAAAAGATGTGAAGTAAGACCATAGTTTGCAATCTGAAGTTTTAGGTCAAATACAGACCCATTCTCAGGTCAACAGTATATAAATATCTGCTAGAAGTGAAAGGTGTTCAGAATGTAGGTTCATACCCAGGTACACAAATAGCAGCAGAAGAAAATCTGATTCAACATTTTAAACGCTATCAGATGCACTGAGATGCAAAGATTGACTATGTGGATTAAATAATACCTGTGCCAGAAGCTGCTCTTTCTCCTGAAATTAACTAAGAATTCAACTTATGTAATGACTTCCATAAATGGGGGTTTGCCGAAAAGGACCAGTCAAGGACAAAGCATTTAAAACTCAGAATCTAATAGGCACTATGGAAGTAGTTTCATTGAAAAACTGACATTAAACAGAACGCATAGATAAAAAATGCCCTGTAGGAACTGTGTCCTTTCCAGACAATGTATGAAGAGATATTTAGTTTTCAACAGGTGAACCCTGGATTTAAGAGAGAGGTTGAGCTAAATGCTCCATCTCATCTTAATCCATCCATATTCCTTCTTAGAAGTTTATTATAAACTGATAAAAATTATAATGCCACTTTTCAGATAACTCGTTATATATTTTACTCCTCATAAAAATAAAATGTTAAAAATCTATAAGTAGTACTGTTAATCTTAATAAAATGTATCTTTGACTTTTGGAACAGTTAATAAAATATGTTCAATGCAGTAAAGGTGAATAACTGAAAAAATCAAGTGTGGTATTTTAACAGTAAATGACAAAACACTGAAAAATACAGGGTGAACTAACTACTACATATTATAATCTGAAACTCAAGTCTTGCAGTGATTGTCAATATTCCGTGATTGATTAAAAACAATAATCCAGCTTTTACATATTTATATGAACTGATATTATGAAATGCAATGAATTCTATTTACACAGCATAGTAGCTTGTTTTAAAAAATAATAAGCAATTACATTATAGGAAAACAATACTAAACAGACATGACAACTATATTAAGCAGTTTAATCAGGATTTTTTACAAGTTGATATATTTTAAATTAGGCTACGATAATCAAGTAAAGGAAGAAGTCAATTCAAAAACTTTTGGTCCTTACCATTCACAATAACAATTATGTCCCGAAAGTCAATTTCTCCTCTGGCTTCCACTCTTCCTTCACATCTGTATACTCCTTCATCACTTTTATTGATGTTAAGAATTTGGAGATTATTGTTTGCTAATACTGCAAATCGATCTAGAAAGGCAAGTAAGAAATTAAGTGGGGTTAGTAAATCAAGACATGAGGAACGCTAACTTAAATGGGTAACATTTATGCACTTTCTCTCTACAATCAGAATGTTCATTGTCAAAACATTTGTCAATTTGAAAGTAAAATGTCAGCCAAGAAATTTCTTTTTTTCCCACTCCAAAATACATTGCCATTTCCTAAAATTCAATCTGGATCTTCTATCCATAACTTCCTACTTACTCTCAGGAGTTATCAAATGTAAGTTAAATTTATAAATTATTGCAAAATGAGTGGAACATTCATGAACACCTACACAGAATATCAAAAGGATTAAAGAGATGGAAAAAAGATAAATCGAATGATTTATAGTAAAATAAATTAAAATGTTTCTTCCCTCTCTATCTAGAATAACCAACTATCATGATGCCCATTTTACGGCACTATGCTTAATCATTTCTCAGCTTGCTTGCTCTCCTTCCCTCCTCCCATTCCTTTGTTCATTCACTGTTCCTCAGTCAATGATGTATCTCACCATAGTCTAACACTTCATAGAAATGACTACGAAGATATAATTCAACAAACCACTCCACCTTCTACATAGTCCAGCATAAACTGAAATTCAATAGACCTTTTGGCTATCTTAAGTTCATTGAAAAACTCAGATTCTGAACAAGTGTGTATACACTCTCCTGCATGTGCAGCAGCAAAATAATAATCTGCAAGAGTAAACTGACTCTGTATCTAAGTTTTCTCTCCTTTCTGTCAGAACTAGTGTATTGGGTTTAGATATTGGCAGCAGGAGGGCTGCAGGGGCAGCCTCTTGAGGAAAGGCTAGGGCTGCCCTGTGCCAGGCACAGCTGGTTCCAGCAAGCTCCAGCAGACCCACCACAGGCCACAGCTGAGCCCCTCAGCCAAGGTGGTGGCACCTCTGGGAAAGCCTGTGTAAAAAAGAGCAAAATGCTGTGCAGTAACTGTGAGCGAGAGGAATAAAAAAAATGAGAGAAACAGCCCCGTAAGCACCAAGATGAGAGAAGGTGGAAGGGAAAGAGGTACTCCAAGCACCTGAACAGAGAGCCCCACGCAGCCCCAGGAGAGAGCAGATACCCACATTGCAGTCCATGGAAAACCCCATGCCGGAGCAAGTTTATCCTGAACAATTGCAGTGCATGGGAAGGACCCACACTGGAGCTGTTACAGACTGACCACAACCCGCATTCCCCATCCCCTTACACTGCTTGGAGTCAGGGAGGTAGAGGACTGGGCAATGTGAAGTGAGTGAAGTTGAGCCTGGGGAAAAGGAGGGGGGATGTGCTGCTTTAATTTTGTCTTTGTGTTTCACCATTCAACTCTATTTAACTGGCAATAAATTAAATTAATTTTCCCCAATTCAAATCCATTTTGCCTGTGCCGGTAATTGGCGAGGGATCTCCCCGCCTTTCTCTCCACCCACAAGCTTTTTCATCTAATTTTCTCCCCCCATCCTGTTGAGGAGGGTAAGTGAGAGAGTGGCTGGGTGGGTGCCTGGAAGCTGGCCAAGCTCAACCCACCATAACTAGTCAATAGTAATGGACTCTTTTGAGGAGATTTACTTCATGTATTTCACTGTATGTGTTTTTTTGAAGAACCTCCATACTTGTTATTCAGCTGCCTCTCTTGTTCTATTTGAACCAGCGTCATCCTTTCAGTATCGGAGGATGATGAGATTTACTAGCTCTCAGTTTTAACTCGCAACCGAGTATCATTTTTCACTTTGCTTTCCTTTTTGATTCAACTAGATTTTTAAAGCATGCTAGATTTCCCACAACACTGATATTCAAAAATAGTGATAAACAACGCTTGGTAGAAAAGCTTTTATGTAGTTATACAGCTAAGAGCCTTTTCATAGAACATAACTACATACATATTTACAAATAGAACAGCTTTTTATGCCATGCAGTTTCTGTTTGATTACCAAGAACTCTATCAGAAAAATGTAAAAAGAAAATTTAATTATGCTTCACCTGATAGAGGTTTACAGGACACCAGTGGCCTCAACACATTTAGGCTAATTATGTCTAGTTTATTAAAGTCATGCTTGAACATTAATGGCATTTCACACACTACGACATACAAATTATATCATCTTTTTCTCTCCTGTACCTACACAATTCCCAGAGAGCTGTGCTTCAAAAATCTTTTGAAAAGGTGAGATCCAGTCCCTCTTTAAGAATTAGTAACCACTTTTTTTTTTTGTTAACATAAATGTTTAACGTGTGACATGAATGAGAGGACTGGAGATCGCCTTTATTTCTTTATATGCTGAAAAATGAGAGTTCATTTAGTAACAGGAAACAAAAACTGTAGGTGTTTGCTGGATATCTTTTCAACTTTCATTGAAGAAAAATATAATGGATACAGCAGGGGATATTCTCATGAGTAAACTAAGTATAACAGAAGAAAAACATTTGTGGTCCTTTTCCACCGCTAATACTGTCTACATAAAGACAAAATTAATACACATTGTATTATAAGGAAACCTAAAAAACGGTATGTGAGTTGAATATGTGACTTTCTTTAGACACTGTTGCTGTCCATATTTTATCCTTTGGTAGGCTTGTGAAACAATAGTTCACGTCGCTGTAAAAATGCCACTAAGTATACAATGATACTAGTCTCATTCAGTAGGAATCAATTATGCTTAGACCGGCTGGGTCAACAAATGCACTGAAATCTTGACAGGCAGAGGTTAGATCTTGGTAGACTCACATGTACTGTGGGACACTCAGGAGGTTCAGAGCAGTAGAATAAACCAGTAATACAACATGATACTTAGAGATGGTGCGCACACAGATGAAGTTCACTGTACCATGGATATCGTAATAAAAATTGTGCAGATTCTAAATGGATTACAGTTGGTGGATGTGGACAGTGACTAGGCACTACAGTCCTCCAGCTCATCACTCTGTTTTCTGAACTCAACTCACTAACTTCAAACGCCTAATTTAGAAGAACAATCACACCACCTTCCCCTTCAGTCAAAAAGAGATGCTAAATGGTATGGATGGCAAGAGGGATTGCCTATGTCTTTTCAGTGCCTCAAATAGAGCTTGAGAAATTTTTGGCTTATGGTTTGCAAATTTTACCACATTCTAGGGAATGTACCAGGCTATGACTAGCAGTGTTGAACAAAAAGGTTAGGCAGAGCAGTTCATTCTAAGGCTAGGACATGACTGAAGACCTGTTGAAGAAAAATCAAAACTTCCGGCAAAAGTTGAAGACCAAGACTCCTATTTAACATGTCCCTCATGCAACCAAACCAGTCATTCTCTATGGGAGGGACTGTTTTTCAACCCAGTGATGTCTTCTTCTAGACCAAATGTAAACACAGCATGTTTACCATCTAAAGCTAACACTCACCTTTGCACATCAGTTTACACAAGTGTATTTAACAGATCTACACTGGCTCTGCAGAGCAATGGCACCACTTTTTCCACTACTGTAATTAGAACTGCACAAAATACTGACTTGAAGTGGGAAACCTAGTTCTCGGAGACTACATTACACTGAGGAAGGAGCAGAACTGGCTTGCCACAGGCTACCCAGTATGATCTAGAGGGTTAATCTGGTTCATTGAAGAGAATGTTTTTTATGACCACACCAACCATAAGATAGCATGCAGTTCCGTAGAACTGTAACTAGATGCATTTTCAAAAAGTAAATTCTAATAGTTTTCAAAACCCTTTTATCATATATAAATTGTGGTCTTGAAGAGAATCATCTTACATACTAAAAATAGCTGTGTGGGGGGAAAAAAAAAACCCGAACAGAATTACATAATTGAGAATGTAAAACAATCAAATGTATCAATGCATACACAAAACATGAAGAACGGGCCAGTCCCCAATATTTTCTATCCAGTTGTGTACAAGATACAATTTTCTACATACATTATAGTTACACAGAAGCATAGAATCATAGAATTGTCTTGGTTGGAAGGAACCTTTAAGATCATAAAGTCCAACCACCAACCTAACACCGCCAAAACCAACACTAAACCATGTCCCTAAGCACCACATCTACACGTCTTTTAAATACCTCCAGGGATGGTGACTCCACCACTTCCCTGGGCAGCCTGTTCTAATGTTTAACAACCCCTTCAGTGAAGAAATTTTTCCTAATATTCAATCTAAAGCTCCGCTGGTATAACTTGATGCCGTTTCCTCTTCTCCTATCACTTGCTGCTTGGGAAAAGAGACCAACCCCCACCTCACTACAACCTCCTTTCAGGTAGTTGTAGAGACCGATTTGGTCTCCCTTCAGCCTCCTTTTCTCCAGGCTAAACAACCCCAGTTCCCTCAGCCACTCCTCATAAGACTTGTTCTCCAGACCCCTCACCACCTTTGTTGCCCTTCTCTGAATATGCTCCAGCACCTCTATGTCTCTCTTGTAGTGAGGGGCCCAAAACTGAACACAGTACTCAAGGTGGGGCCTTACCAGTGCTGAGTACAGGGAAACAATCCCTTCCCTAGCCCTGCTCACCACACTGTTCCCAATACAGGCCAGGATGTTGTTGGCCTTCCTGGCCACCTGGGCATACTGCTGGCTCATATTCAGCCGGCTCTTGACCAACACCCCCAGGTCCTTCTCCACCGGGTATCTCTCCAGCCACTCTTCCCCAAGCCTGTAACGCTGCATGGGGTTGTTATGACCTAAGTGCAGGAGCCGGCACTTGGCCTTGTCAAACTTCGTACTATTGACCTTGGCCCATTGATCCAGCCTGTCCAGATCCTTCTGTAAAGCCTTTCTACCCTCAAGCAGGTTGACACTCCCGCCTAAGTTAGTGTTGTCTGCAAACTTACTGAGGGTGCACTTGATCCCCTCACCCAGGTCGTTGATAAAGACATTAAAAAGAACCGGCCCCAGCACCAAGCTCTGGGGAACACCACTTCTGACCGTCTGCCAACTAGATTTAACTCCATTCACCACCACTCTTTGGGCACAGCCACCCAGCCAGTGTTTCAGCCAGTGAAGAGTACACCCATCCAAGCCATGAGCAGCCATTTTCTCCAGGAGAATGCTGTGGGAAACAGTGTTGAAGGCTTTACTGAAGTCCAAGTAAACAACATTCACAGCTTTTCCCTCATGCAATACGTGGGTCACCTTGTCATAGAAGGAGATAAGGTTTGTGAAGCAGAACCTTCCTTTCATGAACCTGTGCTGACTGATCACCTGGTTCTCCTGCATGTGCTGCGTAATGACACTCAGGATAATCTGCTCCGTAACCTGCCCAGGCACCAAAGTCAGACTGACAGGCCAGTAGTTCCCCAGATCCTCCTTCCAGCCCTTCTTGTAGATTCACATCACATTTGCTAGCCTCCAGTCAACTGGGACCTCCCCGGATAGCCAGGACTGCTGATAAATGGTTGAAAGTGGCTTGGTGAGCACTTCTGCTAGCTCCCTCAGTACCCTTCGGTGGATCCCATCTGGCCCCATAGACTTGTGTATGTCTAGGTGCTGGAGCAGGTCACTCGCTATTTCCCTGTGGATTATGGGGGCTTTGTTCTGCTCCCCACCCCTGTCTATTGGCACAGGGGGCTGGGTACTCAGTGGACAACTGGTCTTACTGTTAAAGACTGAGGCAAAGGCACCATTAAGTACCTCAGCCTTTTCCTCATCCTTTGTCACTATGTTTCTGGCCCCGTCTACTAAAGGACAGAGATTATCCTTAGTCCTCCTTTTATTGTTAATACCACACCTATGCTATGTTTATAAAAACTGCTAATCTGATAGCAGAATTCTGAAATACCTCAATGATTTGAGCAGTGATAGAATAAAACATGCATATTTATACAGATAGTGGGTAATTTAAATGTTGCATATTTGTATTAACAGTGGCAGCTAATCTTCTTCTATGGTTAACTCCAACCACAAACTAATATACTAGTTATGTTATACAACCATAAACTAATATGTCTGCACATAGAATTTCTACATTTGCTTTAAGCACTGCAGAATGTGGTGTATTTAACGTCCTTTGAAGCCTCAGAACTGCAAAAACAGAGCAAGCCACTTACAACTCCAGATAAAATCTGATCGATGAAAACAGACCCATTCACTTTTATAGCTAATAAAATGTCCCTGACTCCCATACAATGGAATTATGAGTCATGACAATGCAGCTCTTGATAACAATAGAGAATTTCTTAGAACATCCCCAGAAAATTATGCTTTGTATATTGCTCTATTAAACTTTAAACATACAGTGTAAGACCAGAAATGCTTTTGGAGGTCACTGTTCATCTAGTTTTTGGTTTGTTTTTTGGTTGTTTTTTTTAAACTGAAGAATGATGGACAGCCACTCCCACAGTTTCTTATTCACATCTTTGTTTGCAGAACTCAAAAGAGACTATAAATCTTAAAATGATCTAGCAATGGAGCAGATAAGGTATTGGGAATATACAGAAACTAATTCAGAATTGTGAGAGGCTATTTCACCTACAGCTATTTCAGCTATAGGCCTACTACACAGCAAAAAATCTTTAAAATTTTCACTTCTGATTTTGTGCACAGGCCTTCTGGGAGAAAAAAGCAGTCTTCTGTTCAAATGGAATACACAAATATAGATACTAGTAGCTGTCAAGAATTTGCAAAACTGAAATAGTCAAAAGTCTGTGCTGCAAAAATCCTACTAGTTGTAACATATACAACATAAGAATGGTCAAGGATATAACAGAAAAGCCATGAAATTAAAGGAATGACATTATCTCATGTCTTCCTATTACATCATTGCTAGAATGCTTAAAATAGAAACTGTTTTCTCATGCCCCACAAGTAAACTGCAATATACAACTCAGTTTGGATATGAAATTATTTAGTATTTTAGCTTACTATGAACTAAAACCCAACAAGAATAATTAGTTACTTCTTCTTTAACAGGCACCATTTAGAATGCGACAGACAAATTTGATATTATTTAAAATTATGCTAATAAGTTACAGGTACAGATCCTTCACTGAAGATTTTGAAGGTGGAAATGTAATGCAAAACTGAGTCTTTTTACTTAACAAGGCATGAAAAAAAAATCGTAACGGTATATTGGGTATATTCTTCTTCCGCCTGCATTATAAACCCATATAGACATTGCAAAACTCACAAAGTTCATGATGCCCTATTTTTAACTTTTTTAAAATCTCACTTCCTCCCAAACATGATTGGGATCTTATTTGGATACTAATCTAGATCAGAACATAAGGACAGTATTATGCTATTTAAATTACAACTGGTTTCTGTCATTCTACCTTTTCACATTGTAAGCATTGTGAAAGAAAATAGTTAAAAAGACAAATTTACGCTTTGAAACTTAAAAGCTTAGAATCTTCATAATACATGATTTTGAAAAAGAAAAGAAACATTGCTTTATTTCCGTTTCTAATCCTATAGCAGCCAGATTGTTTGAAAATACAAATAAAATGGTAATAATAAAAAATTTTGAGAGACCTTTGAGGCACCTTTACTTTTTCAAGCTCTGAGCCGCACCCCTGAAAAAGACATTTTGCTAAATTGCCAAATCTTGTTTTGTTTCCAGAGTTCTTGTTTTTCAAAATCTTCTAGTCTCACCTACATTCACTGTTTAATTATATATATTAAAATTTCAACTCTCTTTTTTGTGGGTAGAAGTTTGCTGTTTCTTCTCAGTGTCTGCGTTTAGATGACAGAAGGGATAGGATATACTAAATAAGAAAGAAGTTTGATCAAAACTTTCTTTCACAATGGAAAGGAATCTGAGTCCAGAAACGTCAAACAAGCTTTTTTTTCCCCAGCAACTGTTCCACATTTGTTTGTGTGGTTTCATAAGAGACCAAATTTAACATTTATTTTTCATTTTGAAATAACAGTAATATTTAATTAATAAAGAACAAGAATTTTAAATGCATACATTACAACCTTGAGTTTTAGTACATCCAGAGATAAAGACTGATAAGAAGATGGATAAGCTGGTTCATCAACAATGTTAGTTCCATTTCCAGAAAATGTGATATGTCCTGTTTTCCATAAAGGTGAAGAAAATTATTGAGACAGCACTGAAAAAATGGTTCACAGTTTTTCAGGGGGTAAACCACACAAATTCTATGTGCCTAATTTAATTGTCTCTCTACAGCCTTCGGACTTGGATGTGGGGAAGGTAGAATTCATCTTCACCCAAATTTTTCAGTCTAGCTGTTAGGGAATGTAGCCTAAATGGATTGCTTATATCCCCAGTTGTTTGTAACTCAAATGGTAGCTTACAGTCGTACAAGTGAAATCTCACAATAGTGCAAAAAGCCTATCCACCTGAAACGCTCTGACCTAATGTCCAAGTATACCAAAATCAATGCAATGTTTGCTCAGTGTCATAGCTTTGTGTGCACAGTGAAGTTTATCTGTGTGTGTTTTCAAAATACGTTCAACTCCTACATAGATGGCAACCCAGGAAAAGCTCCTGTGAGGGAGCTCCCAGCAATCTTTTGGGCATTTGAACTCTCATGTTACATCTAGACAAAACTTCTAATTGGAAAAAAAAAAATGATACACGGAGGAAACCATTGCATATGGATTCTCTGTAGACCACAGAACCTAGTTAAATTCTACTTAGACTGATGGGCTAACCAAAATCCATGTTCCACTATAATGTGATTAGTCTTCTTTTACAATAATATTTTAATATTAATTAGAATGTATAACTTAAAGAGTTACCAAAATACTAACTGTCAGCAATAGTTGTGACTTCCTCATTCCGATACAACCAGCTGACAACGGGAGCAGGTGAACTAGTAACACGGCAAACAACTTCTGCATCTTCTCCCTGCCTGAACTCTTGTGGAGATATTATGTCTCGGAAAGTGAGCTTTTCTGAAAAGGAAGAAAGCAGAATATTGTAAGCATTTTCCAGATCATTTAGCATTAAAATTATGCATGAAACCAAATCAGATAAAGATGATTATTAAGACTTTTCATTGTGATAATACAGAATTATTTCCGTAATATAATTTTCCCAGATAAGACTCAAATGGTCCTGGACACGTGACTTCCACTTTGTCGGTATAAACGATTTTACCATCATCCTGTATTATGAAAATCTTTGTTTTATTTATATAAACTAAGCATGTTTTATAAATATATTTTTCATTACTTTCAAAGTTCCAGAGTCCAGGTTTTTTAGAGGTCTATATATTGCTATATATTCAGGGTAATAGTCTATTTACTCTCTTGTGCATTTTATTCCTCATTATCTTATTATTGAATTAAAACCTCATGTTTTTATTCCATCAAAACTTCCACCAAAATCACCAAAATTAATTGGAAAATTCTTATTAAAGGCGTGGAACTTTAGCCTCACTGACTGTGAAAACCATCAACTGAGTAAAACATAAAAACTTAAAAGCCAGTGGGAAACTATATGGAGAAACTAAATATTACTAAGTCATAAGAATTTGTACCATTTTTTTGAGGAAATAACAAGATTTTTTTAGGCCTGATGAGACTTTTAATTATTCCAACCCAAAATAACTGAACTTGATATTTAATTTTATTAGTGGGTTGAATAAGTTTAGTGTTATTAGAATTTAGCGTTAGAAATCCGAGATGGCATTAATCCATCATCTCATACAAGATCTAAAAGCAGGAACCAAGTGCCTAGAAAAGAATCTGGAAGACTTTCTTGCACATAGAAGAAACAAACTGAACTATGTTCTCTAGGATCAAGGACTGTCAATTACGTTTCAAAGGACACTTTGGAAAACATAAGTCAGAGACACAACTCCACCTCCATCTTTTTGCATTGATGTGAGTTCAGGCTCAAATAATCCACACGGTACCCACAGCAGAGGGAGCACACTTTTGTTATGTACATCTCTCATATAATTTTACACAGTATTTGTACAAAATGTTTGAAATATTTGACCACATGTAAGTCAAAAGAAAAATTCTCACAGATGTCAGGGAGTACTGAACCAGACCCTAGGAGTACAGTGTATCCTGCTTTTTCCTTACAATACTTCACAAATACGGAAACTTTCACATGTCAGTTCCCACAAACCTTCACATTTCTTGTGTAGGTCTTTGGGTTTATCTAACCTCAGAATTATTAAAAGTACCACATACAAACATTTCAAAAGATTTCAACCTTGCTCAGCAGTCTGCTAATGGCATGACTGGCAGTTTTAAGCATACAAATGAATTCCACAAAACTTGAAATCTTTTGAAGTGCCAGCTTTCAAGCCATCATGTAATCTCTTGTAACTGCCATCACCACTTTAATGGTTGTTTTGTCGATAGTTTTTTTTTAAATTGTATGTCTTTTGTTATCTGACTTATCTGTACCTTTCAGAAGCAGTACTTTATGATTCTACTTTGTATTTTCTGTCTCATTGCAATTCCTCAGAGCTCAGTCCACCCACACACAATTTTTTAATGAAGATTAAAAAAACATTCTCCACTGAAACTAGACAATAACTCAGCTGAAAAGTTGCTGGCATATGTCCCACCCTTTCACCAACAAAGATTTTGCCTTACGTCTTCACAGTGTATTTGTTCAATATATTGCTTTCAGGCATTTTTGATTGATCAAAAGAATATAGTACAATGTGAAGTTATTTAAGTAAATTGAAAAAAAACCAACCAAACCTCTCAGAGAACCTCTTACCACAACAGAATGTATTTACTTTTCAATATACTCCTCAGTTAGTTGTTTGTAATTGAAATGCATTTTGGTTGCTTATCACATTAAGCTTCAATGCTTTATGGCAAAATTCCATTATAAGTCCAAGAACAGGAAAAGACTGACATAAAAATAACTAATTCAGTCTAAACTTCACTTTTTTTTAAATGACATACATTGCACTTCCTGCACTTTTATTTATGCACATATTTGTAATAAGAATTAGGTTGACATGACTTTTTTCTCATATTTCCTCTTTTCCGTGAGGGGCGTACAGTGCACCCACATAAGATGGCATTCTAAGATACAAAGGAAAAATGGTCTACAATATGACAAAGTGACCATGCATTTCATTTGAGTCTTCTTCATAATATCTATTAACTAAACCGCAGGAGATGCAATTATTTGGAGGATAAGGTTCAGAGCCTGGGAAGACATTTTGACAGGCTTTACTTTCTCAATAGCAGTGGCTTTTAAAACACAGTCTTTCATTTGTTAATTGATAACATTTTACTTACGATAAATTTCCAAAACAACCGTAGCTTCTTGAGTTTGTCCTTTAGCATCTGTTGCTTGACATCGATATATACCAGCATCTTCTATATTTGCATTATAAATGGTTAGACGTGATCGGACACCTTCTTTCTGAACAACCACTCTTTGACTAGAAACAATCTTCTCTCCTTGTGGATTGTACCAATCTATGCTGTCAGGCTCACCAATAGCTAAAAAAAAACCAAACCCAAAACCAATCCAACATTAGAAGTTCAGGTAGACATTATGCAACACATATGCTTACCCAATGCACAACATCTATGCAATGCCAGAGAATTGCTAAATTATGCGATTTGTGAGAAAGTCTGTAGAAATATAAGCAAGGCAAAACTGCAGGCAGATGTCTGATCGTTGAGAAAGTATAACTAGTAGCTGAAGCATTCAAGAGGGAAAAAAATGAAACACAGAAAGGTATAAAGTCTTAAAGTAAAGAAACGGGCTGTTTAGCAGTCACTGGATCAACAGGTCAAGTCATCAGTCGGGTTGTCAGTGTAGTCAGGCCATGTGTCATTGTCAATGGAAGATGGCAACTCAGCAACAGCAGGAATCCACATCAGGCAGCTGCAAATGCAAATCCTTCTCCTCCTGGCTGATATCTGCCTCACCAGAAAAGACTCTTTGGGTGTCTCATTAGATTGGAAAGGATACTCAAGCTTAGCCTAATAGCTTATTTAACTCCTTAGTTTAGACAAGTGAAAATATTTTAACTAAAGAAGTATCCTAACAGATACAAATTACCTGTACAGATAAAGACAATTTAAACAGGGATTCAGAGTGTGAAATGAGTAGTTTCTAGACTGGAAATGTGAAGCCAGCGATGATCAACTATTTATCGTGATTCTCAAAAGTCAATGTGACTATACAAAAATATGCTAATATAATTTAATATTGTGAATCAATTAATTCAGTTTCAAATTATGTAGAAGGTTGAAAATCTAACAAAAAATACATAGCTACAAGTAAAATGAATACATACCTGTGCATGTGAAGAATTTGGATTCACCCACACTGAGCTCAACTTTGCTAAGTGAAATTGTAACTTGAAGTAGAGCTGAAAAATATAAAGTAGGTTGTAAATACATTTTGGCATTTATCAGTTTAAATTTTATATTTTCAGTTTTTGTGTTTCCTCATTCTCTACTATAGAACTTGTTCAACAAATCTGAAAAGTTTCAGCTAAGCATTGTCTCTTTTGAACTAGAGTATATACAGAGGTGGAGAAAACAAAACGAAGAAAAGATACTACACAAAGCATAACAGCCTCACATCCTAAAACTGAGGACAAAACTAAAGAAAAAAAAAGAAAAATGGATAGAAATACATACAAACATAAAACCAAAAATTCAACTAGAATAAAGTTATTTGGAACACTCAGCGTAGACTGACCAAGGGTAAATCATTCCTGACCAACCCCACTGCCTTCTAGGATAAAATGATTAGCTTTGTGGATGAGAGAAGAACAGTGAGTGGTAATTACCTTGACTTTACCAAGGCTTTTGACACTGCCTCCCATAATGTTCTCGTATTCAAGAGTATTGGGTATAAATAGCAAGTAGCAGGGGATGGTTGCAGGGGTGACTTGTGCGGGAGGGAGGTCAGGGGTTGCGCTGTGACAGACAGCCGGTTGCAGCTAGCTCCACAACGGACTCACTGCAGGACATCGCTGAGACAGCTGGAGGAGTTTGTGGTACCTCTCAGAACACCAAGACAGGGGAACAAAAAAGCCATAGTAATAGGAAGTGCTCCATGGCACAGTTGGTAACACCCTTGAAGGGACTGTGGCCCATGCATAAGTCCATGCCAGAGCTAGTCCACCCCCGAAAAAGACCATGGCCTGTGGATAACCCACAGAAGAACACAGGAAATGAGTTAGGCAGAAGAAGCAATAGAAGAAAAGAGTGAGAAAGAAGGAATGGCAGAAAGAAACCACTGTCCTCAACCCAACCTCCTGCACCACCCATCATCTCACGGAAGGGACTGAGTGTAACCTGAATTGATGGTGATAGCAATTGGAGTGGAGACTAGGAATGGGGAAGGAAAGGTATCTGGAGCCTGGGAAAGGGGAACATGTTTTCCCTAAGCGTTTAAGTATTTGTCTTCTTTGTATCCCAATACTCAAATCAGTAATTAAATGTTTATGTTAATGGTTGATAAATACAGTTAAATTCCTCAACTAGAGTCTGTTTTGCCCACAACACTGATTTGCCAGTGATTTTCCCATCTTTACCTTGACCCATGAGGTCAATGAGTTTTCTCATTCCCAGTCTTACTATTTTCATCCCTGTCTTTTTGGGGGTGGGGGGAGTGAGCAAGCGGCTGTGTGGGTGCTTGGCTGCCAGCTGAAGCCAACCCACCACATCAAGTTAGGGTGTTACAGTCTGGACGAACGAACAGCCAGGCTGGTAAAAACCTAGTTGGATGGTCAGGCTTAGAAGGCAGTGGCTAATGGGTCATACTCTACCTGGAGACCAGTAACAAGTGGGGTATTGTAGGGTTTTAAGACCCATTTAAGACCTTTATTGCTGATGCGAGGGAAGTCATTGACTTAAAGAGAATGGAAGAATGTATCAACAGGAACACCATAATATTCAATAAGGATAAATGTTAAGTTCTGCACCTGGGAGGGAATAACCTGTTGGGAGTCACACAACTGGTGAGGAGAGGCTGGGGAAAGCTAGGCTTCTTCAATCTGCAGAAGAGAGTGCTGCAGGGGAACCTAACAGCCAGCCGCCCACACCTATGGCGAATTCAGGATGACGCAGCCAGGTTCTTCACAGTGGTGTATGGCAGACAGACGCAAGACAAGTTGAAAAAAGAGAGGTTCAGGCTGAGCATAAGGAAAAAGTTCATGATGCGAAAAGTCAGAAAGTGGAGCAGACTGCCCAAAAATGTTATGCAATCTCCGTTCTTTCAGGTTTCAAGAGCTCCCTGGATAAAGCCTTGAACAATCTGGTCTGTCTTTGTAACTCACTGTGCTTTGAGCAGGAGGTTGGACTAGAGACCTTCTTAAGACCCTTCCACTTTGAACTATCTTATGGTCCCGTGACCCTATGAATAACCTACCCAACACAGCCAGTATTATTGGTGAAGGGCTTATTTATGCAAAGTAACTGTTTACTCTTCAATAATCACAATTCCAGCATTATCATCACCCTAAGTAGCTGCAGCTTTCTAAAAACCATTACCTTACAAAATTGGACAATAAATGTTCTTGAACCAATAACAAGGATAAAGAGAGTTACATTAATTTCAAGCTCTAATCAAGAAAGAGAAAAATCAAACAGACAAAAGGAGGACTCATTTTTAAGAGAAGAAAATAATCAAAATTTTCATTCAGCATTATATATAGCACAGAACTGGGGTGTAGCTGAAGTTTTAAAAAAATAGTTTCAAGAGTCTGGGGTTTTCAGTCTTGAAATATAACAACTACGCTCTATACTATGTATTTGGAAATATTTCACCTTTTTGAAAACTGCAACACAAACTACAGTGTATACTGAATGTCCCAAGCTCACTAGATTCCTTTTACATAATTGGTATGGAAGTCCAACAGGACAAACATTTCCAGAGGCTGGGAGTATTACACTCCAAACTAACTTTTCAGTGTGACCAACTTCACCCATGAATATATTAGAGCTTTAAAACCTGCTAAAAACCACGATCATTGGTTGTGTTAACAGCGAAAATTAAAGAAAAGGTGAGCACAGAAAAAAATCATTATCTAAGTAGTATTACATACATAGTAATGTGGCAATTATCACAATTAAGAGAAAAGTGTCATGAAATAGATTTGCTATTAACTGATGTACTTTCATGTAATCAGCCCAGATAAGTGAGAACTAGACTAGATTTGATTTTTTTGTTCAATAGTCACATCAAAAGCCAAACCAAAAAACAGGCAAAGAAACCAGAAGATTACTTCAGTATCAGTTTGCCAAACTAAATTCAACAGAATTGGGTATTTTTAGCAAAAAAAACAACCAAACCACACAAATGTCTGTATATTAAATAACAGTTTTATGAGATTATGTCCCGAATTGTGGATACTTTTCCTGAGGAGGTCACCATAATTGGATTTACTTTTTTTTTTAAAAAATATTCTTAATATTTTATACCCTCCCCCCATAAGAAACCACGAAAAGTCCCCAAGAACACATCCTACTTCAGGCAAAAGTGTGTGTACTCTGTTTGCTGACATCAAAACTTGTCAGTCCATAAAGATGGTCAGGAAGAGGGCATGACCGCCTAGAGGTCAGGAAGAAACTGAAACGGACTGTAAAAATGTTGAATCTAGTACCAGAGCAGGTACTAGTACCATTCTCATTGCAACAGCAAGGAACACAGTGAAGGTTCCTTTAGGACACGTGCATAGCGCTGACAGAGAAAGAATAATGTGTTCATTCTCATCTATGGTTTTTATGTCCGTGGTACCAGAAGCAAAGGAAAAGCTTAAGTGCAGGAAACGAAATGAGTTTCAGACAAAGTTTTATTTTTGTTGTAATAAATCATCCAGAAGGCTACTCAAAGTCTCACTTCTTTACTCATCTCTCAGGGTAAGCTTCACTCTTACCTTAGGACATATAACTGCTGGTTGGAAACCAAGACACTAATAAATCCAGAGGTTGAGGAATTTCAAGAGATGAGAGTTCGGATATTTATTTCAAATCACAGACTCACTTTTAAGGTCCTATGCCACCAATTGTCTGGCACTATATCTTTTCATAGAGTTTGCAGCCTTGTAGGGTTGCTTCAGGAATATATACGTTAGCATTTCAGCAGTATTGCTTCAAGGACAATTTCATTGCTCAGTTCCAATAACTGTAATAACTGATGTTGAACTATGTAAATGCAGTATATTAAGTAATAAATGTCAGGTAGAATGTAAGGAACTCCATGATGAGAAGTGCAAAGCAAAGTTAGAGAATATTTTTCCTTCATCAATGAAATAGATATTTGAGACTGTAACACAGTTGTGGCAAAAAGCCAAACTCGATTTAAAATTCTTAGCATAAGTGCAATTATAAACTCTGTGGAGACATGCTAGCTTCATCTCTGAAACCAAAAGGAAATAATATTTTCTGCATATGGTACTTTAATATTTACAAAATAGAAAAATATCCAAAAAGAAATCATATTTTCTACATATGGTACTTCAATATTTACAAAGTAGAAAAATGTAAGACCATCTGTCCAATTTTTCCAGTCTCATCATTTTCCTAGCTCTGCTTCATGTAAATAGAAAAATACTGCTTTATGCAAACTAGAATGAAAAATACTGCCCAAGTGATTACCAATCTGTGCTTATTAAGTAGTCAGGCAAATAGTCTAGTACTAAGCTAGGAGAAAGCTCACTCGTCACTTACTGAAAGTAAAATATAGCAAAAAGACAACATATCCACAAAGTTTTACATTACTTCCAAATTTATTTCATGAAGAACCACATTAGGTTATTACAAACTCTCATGAAGATGGAATGCAATGTACACAAAATTTAAGTTATTGTTGTACACTAACAGCTAATGGATTACTATAAAAGGGAGTTGTTTTTACCAGATTGATCTGAAGGTCTTTGAATACACAGGTGAATGCTTATTTTATCAGGTCAGACAAAATACTGCCTCTTCCCATGTTTCCAAGGATATTACATAACTAGTTATAAATAAATAAATAAATAAATAAATGGCAAGATCTAGAAGAACCCTTCGGGTAGAACACTGTGGAGCGTAATGCTACTGTAGTATAGCTGTTTGGGGAAAAAGTGAAGTCAGTCAGGGCTTCACTCAGTCTTCAGTACATATGCAATTTTATAGCAAAAAAAAAAAAAAAAAAAAAAGCACTATTAGCACTAGGTGATATAACCAAACCCTTCCCTTTTGATCAGAGTCATTACAGAAGAATTATTAGAAGCTGTACTAAGAGGATTCTGTTGAATTATTCCTTAATGGGTTTAAAAATCACTCAGGAAGATAAGTAACAATAGTAATAAGAGGTCCATTTGTTCTGTTAAATATGGAGACGGACTCTATTAATAAGACCAAATATTTAGTGGACTAATTGACTTCAGTCCCATTCGCACTAGTATCCTTCACATTTCAGAACTCACATCACAAACCTGCCATAGCTCTGTCTACAGAGACGATTACCTAATGCAACAGAAGTGATGTGGCACCAACGAGAGCTTAGAAAAAGTGTAACAGTAAGTCACTCTCATATGCACGTCTATTGTCACTTAGCAATATATTAAAACACATTAAATCTGTATACTATACAAATGTATATTTAAAACATAGATATAGATTATATAAAATACTAAAAAGGAAAAGGAGACAATCTTTGAATAAAATCTGAAAAATATTAGGCAAAGCTCTGCTCCAACTAGTAACTCCATCCAGCAACTTCTTGATAATTCCATTTCTTAAAAAGTCATGCAAACACTCAAAAAACCTGAAAACTTTCCTTTTGCTTGTATTGAAAAGTATGACACCAGGCAGATACCAAAAACCAAAACATACCATATCCTGCCCCAGTTTCCACAACGTAAATTTGGTACAATACAGTTGAACAGTTTTATGCTACATCTGAACGCAGTTTAAAATTTACTTTTGAGCAATGCGACAGCACTCTACTGCAGAGAGGTCTTTCTAAATCTGTTGGGTTGCAAACCTACTAAAAGTGAGGTGGCAATGTGAAGGCAGCAAAAAGGAATGGGCACAGCCATGAAGACAAAACAAGGCATAGCTTGGGATCAACATGGAATGCATCACAGAATCATAGAATGGTTTAGGTTGGAAGGGACCTTGAAGATCTAGTTCCAACCCCCATGCCTTGGCTAGGGACGCCTCCCACTAGACCAGGCTGCTCAAAACCCCATCCAGACTGGCCTTGAACACCTCCAGGGATGGAACAAAGAAGAGGAGTGACAGCTACAGAAGCTAATTCAGATGGCTAGGAGTGGTTTCTAAGAAAAGCAAGCAGACTGCAAGATATAGCTGAGAGAAGGACTGTATTCTTTGTGAAAGTCCTAATTCTGCTTAGCATAAGTCCTCTGATCATAGTTATACCCTGGGCTATTGGTATGCTTTGACTTCATATAGTAAGTAAACTTACCTGGGTGATGTGGTTTTGCTTTCAGTAAATGATAACACTAGTAGTTAATACACTTAGAAAACATGGCTTCGTTATTCTTGAGCATGAAGAAATTAGTAAGCTTTTAATTGGTATCAAATTCCATCTCAGAACAACTATTCACCCAGTTAATCTTTTTTTCCCTTTGTTATGCAGGCTTCTGAGAATATTCTGTTTAAATCCACTGATTCCCAGATAAAAGTGAATAGGCTTTGAATGAAAATTACACTAACACAATCCTTGCAGAAATAGTCTCTCTTAAATTTCTAATATTTTCTATTTTTTATATACTTCAAAACACCAAAAACGGTGCTTCATTTTGTTTTTAAATGCTATACTTTACATCCATTTGGACCTCTAAGCTGAAATGATGAAATGGAAATTGTTAAATGTACACTGAACTTGTTAAGTATTAGACAGTTCAAGGGCATTTTATTTTAGTGCAAATGCTTTTTTAGATTCTTTTTAAAAATCTGAATCAGTTAACTTTTTTTAACTATTAATTCAGCAAAGTCAGAAATACAAAAGCATCATACAATCCATAAAGTTACAGTTCGGTAAGTGAAGGTCTGATTTGAGCTGTTTCCATGATTAATCAAACAATCAGGAACCATACCCCTCTGCCCTAAATAATTCCAGTAAAACACCAGTACAAAATAGAACTGAATTGAAGTCTGTTAAGCTGTTTGCACTCCAGAGATGGACTCACCAAATGGAATTAATGTTCAGAGATATTGCAAGTCACCTAAGGTACTTTTTTTTTTTTTCCTATAGACAATGAAGAAGACTCCAGCACTGTAGACCTTTGAAGATGGAATGGCATGCAGTCAGCTGCTACACGTAAAATGGCCATTAAAGCTAATGACATCATTACTAAAATTACCATCATTAAACAGCAAACCAACAACAAAATGCTAGAAAAAACGGGATTTTACCAGATACTGTCATATCTCTTTTATATATAAAGTAAACTGTCTACTGAGAAGAAATCCTATCATCTGCATACCCACTGAAAAGGAGATGATATTCTTGTTGAGCTTGTAAAGTCTGTGAGACTCAAGGTGTTTAAAAACACCTTATACACTTGTAATCCTTTGGGATTAAAAATAATGCCAAAGAATATTTTTTTTTCCTCCGTGTGTGGGAACCTGTAGTGAAAATTTAATCAAATAGCCTATTGAAACATAAATCACTCAACATTTTATCATTTAAACATACTCCTAGATTTTTTTCTCAATTTGTTTTAGCAGTTTAATAAACTACATAAAGTTTTCTATTCAGACAGTATTCTAATATCCTGTAAGCACTACAACGTTATATTCTTTTTTCTTATGAATACAGATATATTAACTGGCTTAATGATAGCCTGTCTTCCATTCAATGGCCTTGAAATGCTTGCCTGCAATTTCTTTTGTAGAAACATCTGAAAGACAAACTGCATCTGCAAAGCCAATAAACAAAAAAATTAAGGTCTATGGAGGTTGGTTATTTTTCAACTTTGTAGTGGGCAGGCTACTACTAAATCATAAAGCATCTCTTCTCCAGGGTAGGACTGTGCTGAGAGATGTTAGCTACATTTTTAATTGTTTGACATCGTTTCACGATTAATTAAGTAGTTCAGTCTCACTGAACTTTCCATTTCATCACATTAGCATTAATTTGGACTTGTCAGTAGGAAATACAGTCCTGATAGAAAGTTCCAAGGCTTTATTTGAATCATTATGGATTCCTTGTTGAATTTCTGTCTTATAGAATACAGAGTGGTTTATTTTTAGGTAGACAAAGCGGTCTTTGTGTCATCATGAATTCATTTCCTACATCTGTTGAAGTGTCATTTTCCCTGATGAGAAGAGATAGAAGTAGCACAAAGTTCAAGCTGACTTCTGGGGCATAACAGATGTTATAGGGGTCAAATGCATGATGCAAGAGAATCAATATGATCCAGTTTTGTGCAACAGTGGCACAAATACTGAAATGTAGTCAGAAAATCCTCTGTTAAATATTCTTTTTTATGACGCAGCAGAAACAGTAAAACAGATAAGATATTAGTATCTGAACAGAGACATTATACAACTGTAAAACAGGACATTGCCTGAACAAAGTCTGCTTGTTACAGTTTATTCACAAGACATACCTCAAATAGAAGTTACTCACTACTGCCTCCCCCAATTGAAGCAAACTATAGTTTAGAAATAAACATACAAGTATAAACATTGTGAGTTTTACAGATATTTTCAGATAGGTTGATAGTGGAAGCTCAGCTCTCTCAAAACTTAAAAGATGGGATAATGATTTAAACATTCAAATATAGATTTACAAGCCCAACCTTATTTAGATATTTTAAAGAAGTTTTAATCAATATTTAATCCATATGTATATTTGCTAATCATGGTGTGGAACCTTATCACAGAAAATCAAGATTAAAAGACAACCAAATTAAAAAAAACAACAGCACGAAGATATCTAACTTTATTCAGTTCAAGACTTTGGCAAGAAAGATTTTCTGTACATGAAAGGCATGAACTTCAGAGGACTTTAGCTATAAAATGGGTTCTGTCAGGCATGACGTGATGCAGATATATAATTCTATTAAAGTTATTCCAGCTAATTTCAGTAGAGCTTCTTATAATGAATGAAAAAATCAGTGAAGTTTAAAATTCACTGCTTAATAGACTATTACACTATTTTAACTGTAGAGAAACATACTGGGGAATCTTTATCCTATATTGATCTCACAGACAAATAAATAGATATATAGGAAAAAAAAATATAGAATAGGATGATTATACCTATTAAGGCTTAACACCACCTTAACAAAACCTCCTCAATCTGAAAATGTTTGTTTGTGACAGCAATAAACAGAAAGAAAAAGGATTTCAAGACCCTATGAATTTTAAGAAAAATGCTTCCCAAACTGAAAATTATGTAGTTAGTGAATTCTTAATTTCATTTCTCTTACACCCAAGGTAGAATCTTCTAAAAAACAGAAGTACCTCAATAAAGACAAACTTCAAAAATTAGGATCTTAATCTTCAAAGTGACAGTTTGTCGGTAACAGAAATCTAGGATTTATTTTTATCTAATCTAAAATGGATTACATAAAATTTGCAAAACTTAAAAGCTTGTAGACAGAGAGAGTGATACAAGCTGACTACAAAACCTTAAAAAAATGCATTGCCCCTAATAAATAGAAATCATTGATGGTACAGCTGGTAGTATTTAGTTGAACAGGAATATTTTGAATCTTAATAAATTTAAAATGTGTTTTAATATATAACCTCCTCTCACCTACTGTTATTCAAGGTTGGTACAAGCCTTCACAAGAAGCAGTCCATAAACCGTATCATAGGGATACAGTATCTGTATCACAGATGTGCTGCACCTTGAAGACACCTCCCACCTATGGGTAGAGGCTGGGAGAGCTGGGACTCCTCGGCATGGAGCAGAGAAGGCTCAGGGGGTATCTCATCCGTGTGTATAAATACCCGATGGGGAGAGTAAAGAAGAGGGAGCCAGGCTCTTCTCAGTGCTGCCCAGTGACAGGACAAGTGGCAACGCTCACAGACTCAAATACAGGAAATTCTGTTTAAACATTAAGAAAACACTTTTTTACGGCGAGGGTGGTTTAACGCTGAACTGGTTGCCCAGATCAGTTGCTGATTCTCCATCCTTGGAGATATTAAAAACCTGACTGGACACAGCCCTGAGCAACCTGTTCTGGCTGACCCTGCTCTGAGCAGGGGGTTGGACCAGGTGATCTCCAGAGGTGCCTTCATCCCTCAGCTGGTCTGTGTGAGTTTGTGTGATCTTTCTAACGTAAAAATCTACCTTGCTATCCTCCTGCTCCACTGAACAGTGTTTTATTATAGAACAGTAAATCAGACACAATACAGAGAAAAAAAAAATCAAAAAAACAACATAAGGCTGACATTTATCCAAAACTGTAAACTTTACCTTAAAGCCACAAAGCTTAGAAATGTTGCTGAAAAGAAGCACTCATGCTATGAGTGCCTCATATTTCCTCATTGTATTTAATTTTGGTTTTGCTGAGGTAGAAACTTTTGAAAACTGCATTTCTCCGTTGTTGCTTGGTAGTCAGCACAAGTTTGATACCATACCAAGAGAGTAACTGAACATGGACACCCTAATTGAAGAGTAGATTTATACTGCCTTCAGAACAGCAATATGACACTGGGACCAGAGGTTAGGAAAAAAAAAAAAAAGCCAAGCTGAATCACTGCAAAAATTCTTTCTTCAAAATCAGCTAATAGCCCAAGTGGTCCTTCAAATTGCAGTGGGGTACTGGATTGAGCCAGCATTCTTTCTAAGTACTTGGCCTTTATAATCTAAATCCAAACAATTTTTCTCAAACTTCAGGACAAAAATAAATTGTATGCGATGTTTTTTTGCTGAATGCCAAATACATTAAACCTTCAAATGATCAGACAACCAATTCAACATTGCTAATCTAGCAAAAAGAAGAAAATAAAAAATACTGGAATCACCTTTCTGTATCAACAGGCACAGCACCAGAAAGGTGGTTCTGCATCTGGCAGACCCTGCAAGACCCCTTCAAAATTATATCCTGAACATTTCAAGATACCAGTTTATCAATCAATGTTCCTTATGATTCTAATGAGCAGTAGAAAACATTGTGAAGAATGGATTCCTCCATGTCTCATAGTAGGAGCCAAGAGTTTGCCTATGCTTAAACAATACAGACCCCACCGTCACAAAAATGTCTGCTTCAAACACATCCTACAGAAGACTCATATAATGTTTGTTTCTAATGTGAAGTATGTATTAAGAGATTTCTCTAAAAAGATAATATAGGTGCTAAAAGACAGTAATAAAGATAGGGCAAGAAATCAGATCACGTAACTATGGAATCAATGTATCTTGACCGATTTAAAAACAAGAGATCTTTGCAACCAAAAGCAAAATCAATCCCTTCCCCTCAACTCTCACCAGAAAAATGCTGAAATTAGCCTTTGAGTTCAAAAGTTATTAAGTGAGATTAACAAGCAAGCAGATGGCCAGACATAGCACCCACTGCAATTGCATACAACTTTTCTTTTGGCAACTGTTGCTAAAACTATAGTACTCTATAAAAATGTACCAGAAGGCAGCGAGTACGTTAAAACAGGACATCTAAACTAACGTCAGCAACAGTAAGAGTAGTATTTAGTTAACTACATCTTGAATAAAACACACTGACTAATCAATGTCTCTGTACCTGAACAGAAAGTATTTTAACCCTAGTTCCAAGAACCTCTAAACAACCAACTGCATTGGCTTTTCTCATGGATTTGTCTTTTTTTCTTGTGAAAGGTAACACATCCCCAAATTACCTATTTCAGAGAAATGGACTGATCTAGTAAATACATTTCGTGCCTCAAAAATCAGTTTGAGTCTCTGTCAGGATGCTTCTTTAATACAAGCGTAAGCAGTTCATTCCCGTTTCTTGGAACTGCATAATGAAATCAGAATATCAACTTCAACTACACAAAACCCCACATTTTTAATTGTAAGAGTTGACAAAGAGCTTGTGGAAATGTGACCCAAGGATGTCTGTTTGACATCTCCAGAAAATGAATTAATAGCTCAAAGAAATATGAATTGCCCCATTCAGTCTATTTCTGAAATCTGCTGTCCTGTTGAGGGCAGATGTCATCAGGGCATGGACAAACCGCTACAGGGACTTCCTGCTGTCAGGCCCATAGATCTATAGGCAGTGTCTAAATTCAGATTTAAGGACTTGCAGCTTTTCTCTTGACACTAGTCAATTTGCCTGCACGCTCCTTATAAAAGGTGTGTGTTTCCTGAGACACTCCAAACCGGCTGGAATTTGAATTTATGGAGTCATCATTTCACTCAGTACAGTTTACTTGAGCAATGTTTTTTATTTTCTCTTCCTTCCATCAAGTCCTTGAAAAACTTGCACCCACATTTTGAAACGCAAGAGTCCACAACCCAGTGCTCAAATTTTCCATTATTACTAACGCATCCGAGGCACGAAAATACTACCAACTAAGATTGATTCGAAGAACAGAAATAATATCTGCACCAGCCACTAAGCTTCCTTACTCTAAGAAAATTCTGCTTAGAAGGAAAGGTACTGGAAGCATGGAATGGAAAATTAGCTATTTTGATATGTTGTCTCTATTTATTCCTTTACTTTCTGTTTCTGGAATTTACAGGAAAAGTAATGAAAAAATGTTATAGTACATCACTTACAGAGTATTTAGACAATGGTATTCAGAAACATCTTGATATATAATTATTTGTATAAATATATTTTATCTTTCATAGAAACCTTTTTAAAAGACTACCATATTTCAATGGCACACAAACCTAGAATTATTGTTGCATGAATTTTTATCTGTAATTTAATGTTATCCTATTTGTAAACTATAAATAATTCAATGATGAATTTGATACTATTATACTCACTATTGAAAACCTATTGATATAAAAAAGAAATCATAAATTACTTGAACAATGTTAAAGGATGCCAGGTGACAGTGTTTAAGTTGATACTTCTACTTAGTAATCAACTCAAAATATTCAACATTCAAGAAAAAGGAAAGTATTTTAGTAAAATACTCCTTCATCACAAAGTCTTTCCTTGAATGGTTAAATCCTGAAGAAACATGAAATTGGATGTAATAAATGTCTATCTAAAAAAGGCTCAGAAATCATTGTTACAGAAGTGTGACTGTTGGAGGTATCACACCTGTTGTGTGCAGAACATATTTGTCTCTATGGCTGTCATCATCCCAGTCCTTTGCAAAGAGGACACACTTTTATGCATAGAACCTCCATAATGCTGAATGCTCCCAATACACTTTTAACAAACAGCTTATTATTGGACAAAGTATATTTAATTTCTTTAAGAAATTGTCTTGCTGCCTCAATATATAATATCAATATAAAAAGGATACGTATATTAAAGTAAATAAAAGAAAGGATAATCTATGCACAGAAATAATTTCATTACCTTACAGGTAACTATTTCTATTCAGCATAAAACCGGTCATCTACGTAAACTCCCAGGCTAAATCTGGGATGGTTTAATTGAGCTGAGAAATTTGATTTTTTTCTTTATATCTCTGAAAAACTCAGATAAAATCATAGAATTATTTAGGTTGGAGGTGACCTCTACAGGTTATCTTATCCAACCTCCTGCTCACAGCAAGGCTTACTGCCAAACTTAGATTAGTTACCGTGATCAAATAAGAAAATTTCTCTTTCATGTCTGGGTTCGTTTAGAATCTTAGATTAGAAGCTAAAATGAATAGAGATGAAATTTTAAAGATTTAAAATCTTTCCCTTATTATGTCAATTCATTTAGGACTTGCTGAAAGTATTTTTTCATGAACTGGACTAAGATTCAATTTATTGTAAATTTATGCCATAAAAAAGGAAGTATCGTAGAAAAAATCTTAAATGACGTAAAAAGATAATCTTCTGATTTATTTTAAATTATCTGAGAAAAACAAAATAATCATTTCTGAATGACATCTAGGCAGCTACTTTGAATGAATTCTTCTCCAGCCCTCTACTCATTGGTGGTGAGGTCACACCTGGAGTACTGTGTCCAGTTTTGGGCCCCTAGTTCAACAGGGATATGTGTAATCTGGACGAGTCCAGCAAAGGGTTATCATCAGGGGCTTAGAGCAAATGTCTCTTAGGGAAATAATGAGGGAAACTGGCTTGTTTGTTCTGGCAAATAGAAGGCTAATTATCGAGCTAATGAAGGCCTACAACTTATTGAAACAGAGTTACAAAGATGTCAGAGCCAAGCTCTTCTCAGTATGTATGTTGTTGGACAACATAATAATTGGCAAGATCACAAACTGTGGACCTCAAGAAAAAAAAAAATCACTCCGAGAAGAGTGTAACATAGGAACAGGTTGTCCAGAGAAGTTGTGGTGTCTATATCCTTCAGAGTTGACTAGACAAAGTCATGATCTGGCTGACTGCTTGCGACAGTCTTGCTGTAAAGAGGAGACTGGAAGAGATGACCTCCAGAGATGCCTCCCAAACAACATTTCTATAATCTTGTGATTTTAAGAGAAGTATCATAAAAGTTAGGAGACAGAAGATAAATTAAAATAATTTTGCCTGTCAAAGTAACAAATAGGCACAGATAATCCAATTGATAATTTGAACAGATGATAGCTCAGAGAAAACCTCTCAAGAAATAAACTGATTTAACAAGCTAATCAAATCTGAATTAAGTATCTCTGACAGAATATGAAGTCTACCACATGCTAATATATAAAACCACTTATGCTAAGCTGAAACTGTTCTATACGTGCATTTTATACCTCAGTAAAAAAATTGAAGGTTTTTATTTAACGTTGATGTTAGTTTTTTTCCTCTTCCTGCAACAGAAAGTTATCTCTCCTATCTGTAAAGCACCATAAATAGAGGTAGTTTTTGTGTAAGATCACCAAAAGGAATCAAGTATTGGGCATTTGTTATAATGTGCAATCCTAGTATCATGTTATCAGAACTACAACTGATGAAAGCCTATGTATTAGAGTATCCCTACAAATTTGCTTAAGGCAGCATAGTCCTATCTGAGAAGAATGAGGACAACCAATTGAAGGATATTTTTCCTGTAACACTGTTGTGGAAAAAAGGCCACAATCTTCAGCTGATGCAAATAAGTATTTTAATGTCAATAAGAACCCTCCTTGACAATTACATAATAAACTTTTAAAATGCAGACATGAAGACTGGATTTCTAATTATATTGTTTCCCTGTTGTCATAAAAACTAGGCAGTTCAAGTGCAAACCACATGATAAAACTTTTGATCGTTGGATGAGTATCAAAAATATTTCTTACACATAAAGTACTCTATTAAAGCAAAGAAAGGTTTTATTTCACATATGAATTAACACAGTTTTTCTTCCATGCACGCTATGGTCTTCCAAGACCCATGGAATCAGAAAGGAAATACCAGATTTAGGTGTATGATTTGACACTGAATCCTCATGTGGAAAAATGCAACTCCTAGTGTTAAGCATCCATTCCTGTATCTCAAAGTCTAAAAATTAAAGTGTTTGGGAGCTAATTTATAATTACTTTATTCTCACAACAGAAGCTGTTATTCATTATTCCTCACAATCTTCTGGAAAATAAGATTCTAGATATCTAAAAATTATATTCAAGATAACTGTCTGTATTTGGGTATGAAATACATGTATGTTTTTATACTCCAAATCACATTTGAATATGTATTCAGAGATTTGGTATGTTTAAAATTCAGGATATAGAGAAGTTTTACAGATTCATTATATCTACTAGAAGACAGGTCTGACTTGACTTTGGGAAGTTATGTAGATGTCTAATAAAGGGCTTCATCAATTTATTTTTTCTTAACTCGAAGTATTACCACTGTCTTCAAAATCTATAATATACCACTTAGGAAAACAGAACAGTTATTTGGGAAACAGATGTCATGAGACATAACAACTATTGGCTTCAACAAGTTTTGCTGCTGTTTAACTGAACATTCAACAGATGTCACTAAAAGTACTCAGCAGAAAGTTTGTTAATTTTTTAATATTAAAATAAAATTTTTCAGACTTCCTCCCTATATATTGAGCAAGATTTCTACTGATATCATTTTTTTAGCCTTTGATCCATGTAGCTAAGTCACCACTAGGACAACAGGGAACTAAGATATGGTTAAAGAGCCTTTACAATATGTTCTGGAACTATCACCCTGATATTAGTCCTATGATTAAGTCAGTCCTCCTGGATTTTGATTTTAACAGCATCAAAAACAGTCTTTGGCAGGAATACTAATACCTCTTTAAATATTAAATATTGAATATTGAATTGCACACAGATAACAGAATGCCTATCACAGAAAAGCTAATCATCTATGTGTTTTAACAAATGACTGAATTGGCTCCACATGTACTGCATGGGTGACAGTCCTGTAGAAAAAGGCCAGGGAGGACGTTACTTATAACTATTAAAATAAAAATAGTTTTTAAAGTTTCTAGAAGTTGTATCAGAAATTGCACAAACTACAGACATGAGAAGCCTTGATGAAGACATAGAATCAAATTTCAAGTTTCTCAACAATTACATTTTCTGTTTGTTTTTTGATACAAATGATAGTATTTATGAGATGTTGCCAGAAACATATCATTTGTACATGCAAATGCCCAGTTTTCACTGGCTCTCCTTGAGCAGAGCACTTAGTCTCTTTAATAAGGGGGTTAGCTATAAATGAAAATGTGCAGCTTTGACCTATGAACTGGAAAATGCTGGCGGGGCAGGTCCCTTGCCTACATCTGCATTAGCTAGCAGCACAGCACAACAGAAAACCTTTGGGGCTGACCTCCCGAAGCCCACATTGTATAAGTTTCAGAAATTTTATTTTGGAATAGCACTTGGTTGGTCCTGCGAACTGAGAGGTCATCAGTGGGTAAGAGTTCTTTAGGTGTATTTCAGGCATATATGTTTCAGTTCAGTTTCAACAGAAAAGAACCCAGCCTGCTTGCATTGGGATCATTCCATAACATTTATCAAAACATGGTAGTAATGGATATATGGGAAATATGCTGCTAAAGCACATTGGTGATCCAAACTAAAAAGCTAATGTAGAGGGACCCTACAATTTAAGAATTAGAATTATAATTAGGCCCGTTAAAGGGCGCCTACAGGAAACTTGGGGAGGGACTTTTTACAAGGGCATGTAGTGATAGGACGAGAGGGAATGGCTTCAAACTGGAAGAAGGTAGATTTAGATTAGATATTAGGAAGAAATTTTTCATTTTGAGGGTGGTAGGGCACTGGCACAGGTTGCCCAGAGAAGTTGTTGAGGCCCAATCCCTGAAGGTGCTCAAGGCCAGGCTGTATGGGGCTTTGAGCAACCTGGTCTAGTGGGAGGTGTCCTTGCCCATGGCAGAGGGGTGGGAACTAGATGAACTTTAAGGTCCCTTCCAACCCAAACCATTCTATTATTCTATGATAATAATGAGAACTACATAGGTCTAGAATTGTAAATTAGGATTTTTTAAATAATTTGCTATAATCTTAAATAGCTTTTGTTTCAAATGTCTTTACTGAAGCAATTTACTTGAAAAGAGATAAATGTTTGCAAAGTTTTATGATACTTTTGTGAAAATGACCTGAAACTTCAAAACTTAAATATTAAAAATAGTCAAAGAATAGACATTATTATCACCAGGTATTGGAAGTACTATTGACCAAGAAAAAACACTTAAAAATTTAGTTAATCTACCTCAAAGGAATGACTGCCTATTAAGGTATTATAAAAAACTTAAATTATTGCTGTTAATACAGTTAAAATATTCTCTTTGACTTGTGGAAAAATGTCAGAACAGCCTCATGAGCCCTGTCTGGATTATAGAAACAGTCTCTGGCATAAATATTCTTTCTGTTTCAAAAAATTAAAAGTTCAAGGAAATGCTTATAAATAAGTGACACTGCCAGATAGCATAAGAAATCAGACTGGCTTTTCAAGCTCTTTCTTTTAACCCTTAAGCTCTTTGATCTTTGAATGCTATTGTATGGGTACTAGCAAGTTCCCATCTTTAATTATCTTGATTTAGGAAACTAATTTTCTCTCAAAGGATTACTTTGAAAGCTTTCTAATTGAGAACCAACAGGGTTGCAATTAATAGGAAATTAGCCAGACAAATTAATAAGTACACAAACTAATGCACCACACAATCATAAGTTTTAAATTTTTTTTTTCATTACATTAAATACATATTTAATAAGGCATCCATAAGTCCTCTGATTAAATCTTTTACTGGTCAAGTTATAGCTAGTTTAAAGTTTATAAGCATTTTTGGTATGCAAGGACAAATAAACTCCAAATTTGAGACTAAAACCCATAAAACAGGACAGGTCAGAAGTCTAACTAGCCAGTACTGCAGTTCTTAGAGAAGTCGAAAAAGAGAATCCAAGGAATCAGCACAAGTTTGCAGTTTTTCTTTCACTCCAAGTGCTAGCAATTTGGTGTCCAAAGGTCTATTTGAAGCATTCAATTTTAATATCCCCTGAAAGATTCATCCTGTTACAGCATCTTCGGTACCATTTAAAGACTTAAAACTTCTGGCTTCCTCAACAACTGCTGACAGTTAATTATATTATTCAATTACACCTTTCCAAAAAGGAATCCTGTTCTTCAGTTGGTGCCAGATTCTTTCACTGAGCATTTCTGCCTTCTCCTATTCTGAGTATAACACTGTATGTAATAATTTCTTGTACCCTTTCTCTATTATCTCCTGATTTTACAGATTTCTACAATCAGTCTTTTCTCTAACTGAAGCACAATGCTCAGCCAGATCATTATAATTCATTAGGGCTTCCCAACTGACATACCATCAGACAGAATTTCAGAAGAAGGCTGAATCTCAATTCCCAGGTATGCTTGACAACTATACTTTTTAAAGACCATATTTCATAAAAAACTGGGAATTTTTTTTCCTATGTTATGTTAGTTTGGAATACACAAGGCATAAACTGAATTTGTATTTGCTACAACAACCAAGAAACATGTTTCATTATAATTAATTACAGAATGAAAGGAATATAAATGAGGATTGTAGTTCTACTTCCACTACCGAATCCCCAAACACAATCTGTATCGAATAATGCTGTGCTGATCCCTGAATTGTTTTGTGTACCAAAATTAATATCCGTTCTCACATACCGTGATGTAACATTTAAAAAAAAAAAAAAAATCTCCGGTTCTAGACTTTTTTGATTTACAGCTCCCCAAGAAGAAATCTCCTGTCTTACTACTCCCACCCTCAATAGTGTTAGTTTCTTAGAATTTTCTGCATGCTTCTAGCAAAAAATATTCAATTACAATATTAAAAATAGAAAATCCACTTGGAAATGTGTTACCTATGAAATTTTATTCTTTAAAATGCAAAACAACGAGTGCCTCATCTGTTATTTTTCCTAAGAGAAACAACATATTAAAAACAAATAAACAAATTAGATCAAAAAATCACGTGATGATGATCACACATATAGAATTGTAATATTTGCATATATACGGATAACATATTGTGGGCTACATGTGTTTTTATCTATCTATCTGCATATATACATCTAGCTATCTATATCTATATATCTTTTTGTTCCAGCAGTGACTTCTGTTTCCTCTATCTGCAATCACTCATGTAAACATTTCCAAATACATCTCTCAACAGTATTGTCCCTTCTCTTTCCCAAAGCAGTCTACCCTACCTTCTTTCAGTAAAAGAAAAAGGGCACCACAAAGCAGGACCACTGATTTCAATGGTGGTGATAGTCGATGCTGAATTAAACTAATTATGCAACTTGTTTCAGGTTACATATTACAAGTTGCCTCTGTAGGAAGAGAAATTGATGTCTTTGACTCACGCCTTGATAGAACTTAATCTAAATGATATATTCTTTCACAGACAGTTCCTATGATTCTGCCGATTTATTTTTCTCTACGATAAATAGTTCCCCAAGAAAAACTGGGATAAATCAATATACAAGAATTTCAGACAGCTTTCTATAGTATCCAAAATTATGGATGTAAATGACTCATTGACAGGAAAGATAAAGGAACTAAAATGTCGTGTTTGTGACAAATCATAGGCTTTAGTTCATTTTTTCACAGAAAGCAAATCAGTTAATCCATCACCTCCCAATACTGCACAGTATACTTGCCTGTGAATATACATTTACCTCTTGAAGAAAAAAAAAGTTAAATAGCAAGCAGGAATTAATATACACACACACAAAAGGTGTTTTTACAGACAGTGCAAATTACATGACAAAAAGCGTTATAATTCATTAAACAAAATTGCTCCATCAACAGCACATCTATGAAAGTAGTATCCGAAAGACATTTCTCAAACTACTGTTCCATCTTCCTCCATTTTGTTCTATATGACCTCTCACACAAAAATAATTTTCACTTCCAGCGCTAAACCTCTAACGTATTACCCCAATGCTCTGTCACATCCCTTAACTAAAAGCCTGTCCTTAGAAAAGCAAATACCCTGCTGCAGACTTCCAAGAAACTCAGGAGCATAATTGTATCTTGCAGGCCTCTATGATTTTGTCAGGTCTGGCTGAAATTGGCCATTGAATTTTATACTTATTAAAGGAAGTGACAGAAAGAATAATTGCATGAACTTCATTTTCTAGGTGCGCAATTTTATGCAGTTCAATTATATTTAATCAGTTTGCTCAGCCACATAAAATGTAAATACATAATGGTGGCAAAGAAACCCCAAAAATAACTACTGTGCCAACCCATTCAATAATAAGTATTTATTGTTATATTACTATACTGCCAGACTTCCTATGAAATATTAGAACTGTCTCTTGGTATGTGTTAAGTGGGATGTGTGACTGTTTTGAGTCTTGCTCTGCAAGCTCCCTATTTTTTCAAGACTTATTTAACCTCAGTGAACGCACTTTCCCAGAATGTACAATTTTTAGACCCAGTCTCTTAACCACCAGTGTGGCCCAATAAATACGTTTGTCACTGCAGGGGGCAGGCATCGCGCTGTGTTGGGTTCCAGGGGGTGGCTGGGCTGCCCTTGGCCTGAGCGGGGCTGAGCTGGGTTTACCGGTCACCCCGTGGCCCAGTGCCCGTTGCCCAGCCTGTCTGAGCTCCAGCTCTGTGACTGCCCCTGGGGAAGGGACTCACAGCCCCAGGCAGTCCCTGAGGTGGACAAACAGCACCCAGGAATACTGGGGGCTGCAGGGCAGCTTTCACCCCTTCCTCCCACTGCCACAGTAGGTAGGGACAGGAAAACAAAAATAAATCCATGTGTACTCAAGATTGATTGGAAAGAAAGCGTCAACTTCGTGCTCCTTTTGAAATAGGAGGATGAACTCACACTCTGCGGGCATTGAACTCCTGCTGGCAAAGGCCTCAAGATGCTGGTAACTTGAGATAAACACCTTCACCTCCCCTTCCCGAGTACTGAAGTTGTTAACCTTAGGACCCAGAGAGAAAACTACCAAAAAGTGACAAAAACCAGGAAGGTTTTCCATATCACAATTTTGAGGTGTTTCTTTATTACTGGGGACTACCAAGCAGTTAAAATTTAATGTGACTAATAATAAATTCTTAGTGCCGTTTACATTATATGCTTTCTTTTGCCCATAACGAGATTTTGAGTGTCAACACGCAAGAGGCTTTGAATTTGGACCGCTCATTTTTAAAGATATAATCTCTACCTCAAAGCTGCAGGGTAATTTGCGGTGGAGTGCTCTCAATCTCCCTCCGGAGGATGTTTGCTTTGCATAAATAATTAAACATATACTGAACAGGAACTGGAACCCAGGTGTTCTCTCTTTTACATGAGTGTCTTAACATACTACAGAGCCATTCTCACCTTCAGGCTGAAATCTGCAAGCAGCATTCATAGCAATTATCTCTAGATACATGGTTATTTTGGTCAGATGTGATGTGACGCCCCTTTAAAACATCAGGAAAAATGTACCATTTTATTTTTTCAGTCTGAATGTTTTAGTTCATAAAAGCAAAAAGAATTAACAACAAAGGGATTTTACAAAATTCCTCATTAATATCAGTCAATCCTAGCGTACCTTTTATATAACTCTTGTTTTGAGAAGAAAATACCGGTGAGGCAGAAAGCTCTGTAGGGTAATGAATTATTCCTTTATGAAATGGCAATAGCAATACATTTGCTACAGTATACTACTGTAAGTGTTCAACCTTTCCGTGCTGCAGGAAATTGAAAGTATTTCTTTCATTGATATCATTGATATTTTGACTTACTTGTTTTACGAGCGTTTATTTTATGAGGTCAGTGGCCAGACATTTTATTGCTCTCTGATTAGCCCTCAGACCCACGCTGTGTATTTCTGTACGACAACTCTTTCTAAGCACATTGCTCAGACAGGAGGTGGGGAACAGATCACTGTTGCCTGCTATTAGCAAAATCAGTGAAACCAGCTCTAAGACCTCAGTACTACATGACTCAGCAGAGTTCCCCAAAAATGAAACACCATTACAGACATGGTCTGACATGGAACAAAACACTAGAAATATTTGGAGACAAAATCTAACTTATTTGCTCCTTCTTAGGTAATCTATGTGCATCAGCTTAGACAATAAAATAGACAAATTATTATAGCTTAGTTTGAATTTTATCAATTATTTGGATCATTATTAGTTATCTAAAACATAATCTGCATACCACAACGCTCTATTGTCTACATTATTGTAGTGCACTGGAAACACGGTGGGTGTCATTCACCTGGCCAAATTTAAATGATCTATATATAAATGAATAAACGCTTTTAGAGCCAATTCATTGTGTCCTAAAATAGGTATCTAAAATGTATCAGTTGACTTACAACTGCCAAGTGCCCTTTCTTTTTATTTTTTTTTGTAATTAGTTGCAAAAGGAACCTAACATGAATAGGCTACCACCTCGCAAGAACCGACATATCAAGATACTTGATATATATTTGTAATCTATCTTGATATATAATTCACATATATTTGACTCTTGAGATATATTCATAATTGATATATATTTGATATATATTTGTGACATAACTTAAAAGGTTTCAATTTACAGTAGTGCTGGACGTACAATGTTTGAGAATGAGACTATGTTTCTGTGTGTTTTGATGGAACATGCAAAATCCTTGGTTGCATTAGAAAATGAAGCTCTATCCATGACTGAATATATTAGGAATGAAATAATAGTTCTTATATCCACACACATATCTCTATTCACGTTTGTCTGATTCTGGCTTTCTACTTTCTCGCATATTATGTATTTCCTGGCTAGATTCCTTACCATTTCATTAATACAGTCATCTTTATCAAATATTACTTAGTACATTAGCTTTTTACACATGTTCATGAGTAGTGACCAGCAATATTCACTTGGTATATTTCTGCTACATACTAAATCATACCTTTATATATAACTCAGTACCGAGTTTCTCACTTCTCCTCTGCCACACGGTTTATAGAAAAGGGTAAGGTCCAGCAGCTTAAGCAACAGAGGCCAACGCTTGTAATATTAAAAACTCAGATTCAAACCACTCTAAGGAAAAATGCAGATTCTTGTTACATATACAGCTAGAAATACTGGAGTTCTTTTCTAGTACGAGATATAAAGATTACAACTAGAGATACCATAAAATAAAATAGAAATACTTTCTTAACTATAAAGAATTCCTCCCAAAATTCCCATAGATCTTTCAACATACTTTCAACTTTTATGAGTATTTATGTTGCCTAGTGAACTAACAGATTAATAAATAATCTCTAGTTTTACTTAACTGACCTAATCCATTATGATTAACCATGACGTTTTTTCCAGCTCATTGCCTGAGGAAATCCAGGGAGAGGTAAATGACTAAGTGTTCCTTTCCACAGTTTGGATATGTTGTGTAATAATTGCTGACATTAATTAATTAAGTACTTGTCCACAGATATAATAATATATACTTTAAAAAAAACATTATTTTCCATGAGCAATGTAACTAATAGCAATGGTGGGGACTTAAGTTTCAGCTCCACTGCTGACTGATACAGAAAACTGACTCAAGGAAGCAATAATGTTGGAAAATAGTTTCAGAAATGTCTTATTCTTGGTTGCAGATCCTAAACCACAAAGAATCTGAATTAAAAAACTATGACAGAAGGGACTACATGGACTAACAAAACCCTGAAGATTTTTCCATGTCAAATACAGAAACGCAGGTTATATATGAAACTGTTCCTGAAAAAGATTTATCAAAAAGAAAGAAAGCTTATGAAAAGGATTTATCAAAAAGATATAAAGCCTATGAAAAAGAGGTAGAAATAAGTCTTCCTTCTCTAGGGTTGGAGCTCAGAAGACACAGAGTTACCATTTTAACACCCTAAATGGAAGCTGCTCCTCCTGAGTGGCTACCAAACTTTACAGTGAGTTTGAGTTCTGTACTAACCAGTCAGTATTAACACAGCTTGTAGATGCCTTAACACACATCAAGTGTTCCTCCTCTGAGTATGAAATGTATCTTCTCTAGTCTTCCTCATCCGACAGATGTCATTCAACTGGAAAATCACTTCAGCACATCAAATCAACTTGAAGAACCTAGTCCACACAAATAACCCCATGAAAAATATATAATTGTTACAGTATATGACTAAAACTAATTTTTGTCCCTTTAGCGTTCAATTATAAATCCATCTTGAAAATAGTTATTTGTACTAAGCATAATGAAAACAAAAAAGCCCTATAAATGTAAGATAGTCTAAGCTGGTTTAGTTAGAGGTATCACATGAGGAAAAGATGTGGTCTTCAATGTTGAACAAACAAGTTAATACTGTCCAGATTATTGTGATAAAAGATAGCAGTGAATGGATTTCCTTGAAGCCTAAATTTATATTAAAATATTTCACTAAAAAGACTGTATTGTTTTCTTTTATATCTAATCTGAAAAAAAAAATGTAATAAAATGAAACACTTAATTGCCTGTCTTCACAAAATAGCACCACTTGAAGTAATGGCAGGTGTACATCTTTAATTATGCAGACTTGCCTTAGTCACATGGTAAGCATCAACTAGTAAAACCTAAATAAGGACTAAGTGGCAATACTATCTTAACTGTGAATCCACTGAAAAACAGAGGTTTAACCAACCTCAGTTATTTACATAAAAATGCTGTGAATGGATTCAACAATTATTCATCTTCCATTCTATTTCCATTATATATTTACCATATAAAGAGATAAAGTCCTTCTTTTCCCCATAAATTACATGCTTGGAGAAAATACAGTATGTACACGTTCTTCACTGATTATGACATTTTACTAGAGCACCAGTACTTTACAAAAAAGTAGCATAAGCCAGAAGCCTCATCACATTAAGCCAATTCATTTTTTTCAACATAAAACAAGATATTTAATCTGTATTTATGCAGACTGAATTAGGTTTAGAGACTGAAAGTTCAAAGAACTGAAACTGCTAATGCTGTTTAGATTTGCAAGCCAGCAATAGTATTAGAAAATGAAAAAGCCTAATCAGATTCTGAAAACTGATTATCATTTTGGACTTCTGTAGCAGTACATGCAACATAATCTGCTCTAAGTATTTTTTTCCCTGAAAAAAAAATCAGAGAAATATAATACTAAGTAAGCCCAATGTGCCATTTTTTGCATAAAAGCAAGCACTATACAGCAGATAATTTCAAATCTGAAAGATAAACTTCTGCGTTCATACTACTACCACTCAGTGCAGAATGCTTTAGTAACACTGGAAATCTAGTATGTTGCCAAATGAGGCTCAAGATAGTCTTTATAGTGCCTACTTTTTAGAGGAATGCTGAATAAAAAATCATACATTTCTTGACAGAAAGCTTCATATGAAACATCAGACAAGTTCTCATCTAGAAGTTGGGGTATTTTTATCCCTCCTTCCTTCAAACTAGAAACCCGTTATACTTTGACTCCCACTGATACCTTCAGTGATATCTCATAAACCCTCTTGTATTTCTGGAGCTTCATTACCTATAGGTAATCTAGATCAGAAATACAAAAACTATAAGGAGAAATAGTCAAACGGCTTGTGCTGGGTCTTCCCTGCCAAAGGATATAAGGAGAGAAGATAAAAAGTTTCTGCACAAATGAGCAACCTGTGCACATTCATTAACCTCATGAGATGTTAAGTTTACATGTGCATTCAGTGTGTGCACCACTGAAGACCAGAGTTGTTCTGGTGTTTAAACTACTTAAAGTCAGCTCATGAAAATATGACAGAACAGAATGAACTAAACCCCCTGCCTCTGCGGCAGAACCCCCTCTCATCGGCAGAATTCCAGAGGTAGATGGTCTTGGAAAGGCTTTGAGACAGATGGGGTGCAAATTGAAAGTGATGCATATGCAATGATTGCACATCTCAAAGAATTCAAGTTACTAGCAGAAAAACATCTCTTTAGCATTCCAGTGATAGACCAGGTATACATTACCACTCAGAATCTTTCATTGACAGAAAATGAAAAGAGGATTAATATGCTCCAGTTTCATTCCTGAATTGATTGAGGACAGCAAGGGATTTGATAAGTTGGCTGTGGAACACCTGGTGGCACCTTGGCAGTTGTCACATGCATTTCTCAGTGGTAACTCCCATTTAGTTTGAACTCTAGAGATGAGCACCCACTTCCACTACGAATTTGGAGATCTCACAACAAGCAATATCCAATTAGAGTGTCAGCATAGAGATTACAGCAACTTCTTAAAGACTTCAAAGGAACAGCCTTGGAAGTATTTTTAAACATTTCAATAAAGCATGAGAGAAACACCTCCCAACTCAATCCCCTAAATGACACTGAGAGTAGAAAGGATAAACTCTGTATGCATCATGTTTACAAAAAGAAGACAGGTAAATTAATTTCCTGGCTCAGCTAAAATTCTCAAATCACCTTAAGAGAGCTGTAAATAGCTTCTACAGGACACTTTATCCAGAAAGAACATGGTATACAGGAAATTAACCAGAAAGTTTGACTCTTGTTCAACTTTGTGATAGAAGTAACTGTCATCATAAAGGACATTTTCACTGACACAAGTAACTGTAACTAGACTACAACCATAAGTAAATCAGTAGAGGTCAGATTGCCAGGGACATCAGGTTCAGATTCTGTCTTCCACAGGATTGTGGCTCTTTCACAGGCAGCAGCTCTGTGATCGACCTTTCAGGAATCTGAAGGTGTCAAGTTTTAGGCTGGGCTGGCCACTAAACGAATGACAGATGTTTTCTAATAACCCCTCTCCCTTCCCAGAAGGTGAAGGGGGATACTTATGGGTTGAAAAAAACAACTTAAAACAGCTTTAATGAAATATTAACAACAAAAAGAAAAGATAATAATATTAATATGAAAATAATGAAATATATAAAAATATATACAAAACCAATATTGAGCTCCCAGGATGACGATCACGTCACTGGCCAGCACTGGGACTGGACTCAGTGGAAGACAGGAACTGGATTCAAGAACTGGATTCAGGAATGCACAGATTGGGATCAAAGGCCAAAGGAACAGAGCCCTCCTCAGATGCCAGCCACTGAAGAATCAGCACTCGACCCTTTGATCCCTCATCTTTTCTACTGAACATGAGGCAGATGGGATGGAATACCCTGTTGGTCACAGTTTTGGGTCACCTGTCCTGTCTGCCTTCCCACAGGCAGGACCCCTCTATGTTCTTCCGCTTCCAACCCTCCAGCATGGCATATAATAAAGTTACCTAACCTTGGGTGTTATAAGTAT
Organism: Pluvialis apricaria; assembly: GCA_017639485.1. Lineage (NCBI taxonomy): Eukaryota > Metazoa > Chordata > Aves > Charadriiformes > Charadriidae > Pluvialis > Pluvialis apricaria. The sequence goes on from CM030007.1 coordinate 109,772,301, forward strand.
AAGCAGGAGCCTCTCTGCATGACATTCCTTGGTATTAACTATAAACATCACACCTTATCGCTGCTAGAAGCGAACACTGTCTGAAAGACATACAGTTAATTTCAGAGAGTGCAGTCAGCTGGAAGAGACTTAACTGAAAAGTAAAATTACTGAAAAGAAAATTGGTTTTGTTCTATCTCAAACCAGGACAGAAGGCAATCTTTTTTTACAAAAATTGAGATATCCCACAAGGGTAACTGATGGCTCTTTAACTGAACCAGGGATAAATTAAACTTCTTTTGCTCCATTAAGTGAACTAGAAAGGCAGAAAATGGTGAGGCAGATTTACAGGAACAGCAGACCCTTTTAAGACAAGAGAAAATTCCATAAATTCAATTTTGTTGGATAAGTATGTTTCATAAAATTTTTATTCAGGGCCTGTCTCACAGGGAAGAGATAAAGTGATGAAAGCAATCCAGCACTCAGGCCATGAGCTAGAGCAGCACTAAGGAAATCCAGTTTAGAAATCTACTCCAGAAAAATCTTTTTTTTGTGCCAGTGGAAGAGGACAGATGGAGCAAGCCAGCTCATCAAACTACTTCTGTTCTTATGACATGGACAGATTGCTGAGACATCTATTATTTTCCCTGTTGGCCTCCTGTCTGTTTTGATATGGGTGCTCCTGTCTCCTACTGTTTTGATACGGGTGCTCGTGTTTGAAACCTCTCACAGTGCCTGTCGTCATCAACCTTGAGGGAAAGCTACAGAAGCCTGTCTCAGTGCTGAACTCCCTGGGCAAAGACTTGCAAAGGAGTTAATCACTTCAGCTTCAGAAGTCCACTTCCAGAAAACTGGCTGCTAATAACTTTGCAGAGGTCATTTATTTTAATGAAAGGTCCCATTCCCAGATATTAAACATAACAGAAATAATTCATTTCTCTCACAAAAGTAGTTGAGAAAAACTGAAATGATGACAGATACATGATTCTAATAGGCTTATGAGCCAAACGTGAGGGACAAGGAACAAAAATAAACATCTGCTTCAAGTGACAAGAGGTATGTACATGCACAGCATGAGTGTACATGCGACTTTAATTTGGTGGAGGATTTTTAAGTCTAAATCTCTGAAATATGTATGAATACATATTCAGAAGTTTACATTTCAGAAGTATACAAAATTATACTTCTGAACAGAGGCAAAGAAGGAAATATTGTACGAGCTGACAAAGCTTTTAGAGCCTGTTTTTAGAGAGCTCTTCTCTAAAAGAAGATTGGCTTTTGCACAGGAGAGAGGAAGCAAGAGACTGTGCTACCAGGAGGTTGAGATTTGCTGATGACACATTCTGTTACCTTGGGAATGACCATGCTAAAATCTTCATTGACCTTTCTGATGAAGCATGGATGCTTCCAGAAAAGAGAGTTGAATCAGATGCTTGTTATCTGTGTTGCCTTCATTTCCTTCCCACTGACTCTCTAATTGTTGCTGCACTTCGCAGTACAAACACAAAAACCCTAGAGGGAATCTTCCTATATGACATTGATTCAACTTTGGAAGCAGAATTGGAGTCTTAACATGCTTTAAATCCTAAACTGTGCTCTGCAGTACCTGCTTCATAATCGCAACAAGGCAAAGTTCCAGAAGATTTAGGAAAAGAAAGGGCAGTGTAACAAACAGATTAGCCACATCTGTGCATATTATAGGTTATCTTCAGCAGAGTACAGCCTTACGTGACATTTACTTCCAAATCTGAAAGTGCAAATAAACAACTCTGAAACAAAGAACAGCTAAATCTAAATGCTAAAGATAAGCAAACACATTAAACAAGTTAATCTTTCCGATTTCATATTACTGCTGCTCAGTACAACACCATTTATAATTTATGTAGATTTAATTTAGATCATATTCTTGAATTCATGATGAAAACAAAGTGAAAAATATTAGATTTTGCTTGTTATTTAAATATCTTTAATTTCATTTCTTAGAATAAAATGAAAACACACTTACATTGTGCAATAATAAAGGTTAAAATGATTGATGAATGTCCCTATAAATCGTGTCTATAGAACCTAAATTATATTGAGGAATATATCTAAGGATTGTTTATTAAGTTCCTCTGATTTAATAGGCAAGTTCTATTGACTGCTTTGCAATATGTTCACTATATACAAGCAGCTTTGTTAAATTTACTACACTTTAAGCTAGTGAATTAAGTCTGTCTCCCTACAGAAATGAGACAATGGCTGCTTCTGGCATTTATTCCACTTTAATATTTTTTTTAAAATGAAAATCAATAAACAGACTGTATATTATTAACAATGATTCATTTGCCAGATCATTGCAAAACACATACCATTAATCCTGCTATTGCCCTTACTATCTCAGTAAATAAAGTAGCAATATTAAAAACACTTGAATTCTGAAGACACAAATTTGTGCAAATAATTCCCAAAAATTGTTACATAAAAAATTCCACTAATAAATAAAAGATACGAAATTCCACAAACATCATTGGTTAAGTCCTTCAAGACTACTGTGAACTAGTCACTATCCTTGCTTTAATATCACATTATCCTTCACATTTTTTTTTATCTGAAGATATCCGTTTCTAATACAAGACAGGATTCTCTCTAGCTTAGAAATGTAAGAAGTGGCAGAAAGAAAATTAGAAGTTATCATCAGCCATTTGATTTATACGTCAAAAACTCTATGCAGGTACATGTGGAGTGCTGTATTCTGTTTTCAGCCTGTTTAGGCTTCTCTAATGAAAACCCTGCCCTCCACCTGCAACACCAAACTGGAAGGTGCACTACCACCTCCTCCAGGTCACTGATAAAGATGTCAAACAAGAACCCAAAGGAACTCTACTTGGAAACAGGTGCCCGGGTAGAATCCAAATCACTACCCACTTTCTTTGGAGCCCAACGATCCCACTAGTTTTTCATCCATCTACATGAATGAACTCATACAGACATAACATCCCAACCTGGATATAAGGATTCTATGGGAAACCATGTCAAAAACCTTGCTGAAGTCAAAGTGGAGAACATCCGCTGGTATCCCCACATCCATAGATCTCATCATTTTATCACAGAATGTAATTGGACTGGTCAAGTACAATCAGTCCTGTTAAATAACTGCTGGCTATTCCCAACCATCTTATTCCCCTTAATGTGCCCAGAAACGGCTTCTGAAGGAGCTCATTCCAAGATTTTTCCCAGGACTAAAGCTGGGCTGAATGGCCTGTAATTCTTAAGATTATTCTTCTTACCCTTTTTTAAACATGACTGTAGCATTTACCCTTCTCCAGTTACTGGGACTCTCCTCCAGTGTACATTTCACTTTTCAAAGTTGATAGAGAGTACCCTTGAAATTATATAAGAGGGTCTCATGACCCTCAGGATGCATCCTCTCTGGTCCTGTGGACTTGTATTGGTCAAGATTTCTCAAAAGATTCCTTATTTGATCCTCTCCTTCTTGAACCCTGTCACAAAGCACATAGGCTAGGAGACCTTGTCAACGAAAATCAAGGCAAAGAAGGAATTGATTACCTCAGAGTTAGCTGTATCTGTTTGTTGATAAATGGCTTATTCATCAGCAGACCTCCATGTTCTTGCTCATCTTTCTACTGTTAATGTAATGGCAGAAGCTCCTGCTATCATTGATGTCACTTGTCACTCTCAGTCCAAGTTGAGCTTTGACTTTCTATCAGCATCACTGAAAATTTAGGCAATGTTTTTATATTTCTCTTACGTAGCCTGTTCCATTTCCAGCTGTTATATCCTTTCTTTTTATGACCAATACTGTTGGAACAATACAAGTAACAAATGATTGTAAAAGCAGCTTATCCCATCAGTCTCTCCTTCAATATCTGGATCGCAACAGCTCACAAAATACACTGACAGGATATTTTTTGCCTACAAAAGAAATTCATGTCAAGAACTCCCCTAGGACTTTCCTCGTTTATTCTATGTATTCTAGGGCAATCTTGAAAGTCTCTTAAAATAATTCTCCATACATTGTTTTCCTCCGGATAGCATACAATGGCACTCTTAAGTTTCCAAGTAAGAAATTAAGACTCACTAAAAACATATACATACACACATATTTCATTGAACCCTGTATGCTATATGTTTTCAAACGAATTCCTTATCTATCCCAAAATGTTTTTGGCACAATCACAAAGAAAATTATTTTTCTGTTCCAGCATATTCAGTATATGCCTAGGACATGGTATGCAATATGAGTTTTCCGCTATCTTATGCCATCTTCTGCTCATAAAAAAGGGAAATTCACAGCATCTTCCAAATTTCTTAGACACCTCACAAAAGACTTGTTCATAGTGAGGGTTTTACTGCCCTTGGAAGCAGTTCTCACCTGCATCCAGAGACTTTTTATTAGACTAGTCTGACTACTAAGCTAGTTTGTTAATTCCGTATAGTAGTATTTTGGTATTAATATTTGGAGTAATGGAATTGACCTTCTAGGCATTCCACCCAAATACAACACTCATTTCTATTTGCCTAGAGAGATTGTACTATTAATTTGCTCTGCAGCACATTTTGCTACTTCATAATCCCTGATCCTCTACTCAGCAGCCCAATGCTTTCTTTTTCTATGCATATAGTAGTACTGAACATTAAGAAGGTCATTGTTAATACCTTTCTACAACCATTTAACTTGTCTTAGTGAATTCAGTAAGACATAGAAAGCTCCAGGGAGACCTTATAGCAGCCTTCCAGTACCTAAAGGGGGCCTACAGGAGAGATGAGGAGGGACTCTCGTATCAGGAAGTGTAGTGATAGGATGAGGGGTAACAGTTTTAAACTAAGACAGGGTAGATTTAGAACAGATATTAGGAAGAAATTCTGTACTGTGAGGGTGGTGAGACACTGGAACAGGTTGCCCAGGGAAGCTGTGGCTGCCCCATCCCTGGAAGTGTTCAAGGCCAGGCTGGATGGGGCTTTGAGCAACCTGGTCTGGTGGGAGGTGTCCCTGCCCATGGCAGGGGGGTTGGAACTCGATGATCTTTAAGGTCCCTTCCAACTACAACTGTTCTATGATTCCATAGACCTATAAAGTGGTGCAGTGTATAGCAAACAACAGTAAAATAAAGCAGTATTTACATTTTACTTATGATAAATCACTAAAACAGCTTAGAGGTCTGACCCTAAGACAACTGACTGAACCAGCAAATAATTGCTAGTATGATGTTCACTATTTGTAATTGTGATTCCTATCCCACGTGTTTTAGGTGAAATTAAGTTCTATGTTGTAAATTACTTATTCAGGTCTGCTAAGAAGAATTCCACAATCACCTTCTTCCTTTTACATTTAGGAATCTTTTTTTATGAAATTCCATACCACACGTACAGAACTGCAGCATATTCCCCCCTTCCTAAACCAAAATATCTTTGTTTAATATCATAGATTTAAAAGCTGATACTGTAACTAGCATTCATTAAGAACAAGTGCCTTCCTGACAGACTGCAAGTGTCTGAAGGGGTATTCAAGATTTTAGATTAATTAAGTACAGAAGATTATTTCATCAGCCTGACACTGTGTACATTACTCGCACATCACCCGCTGAGAAACAAATCAACTTCATGGACAAGTACTTCTCTACTTTTTGCTGCAGTACTTCAAGATATGTAAGCTTACTGTAACCTCCCGAGAGACACAACTGGGCAACAAAAGTGGAGAAATTGGAAAATCTTATTTGTTGCTTGCTCTATGAACTTATCAATCTTAACTTTACAGGACTACCACTGGTTGTAGCAGGGTTTTCAGGACAGTGGTATCAGGCCTTTGATATGTGAAGCATATAAGGAGAAACAAC